>CAMZMU010000117.1:18625191-19853516 GCA_947311845.1 Poa pratensis
TTCCACCCTCTGAATGTTGGCCTAATGTTTTTAAAGATCCAACCGTTTCTTTGTTTCCAGATGCCCCAGCAGGCCAGGATTACTATTTCAGTAAAACAGGGACCATCGAAAGCTCTCTTGGCAGCCAACAAGGTTTCAGAGGTATTACCAGGTATCGATGGAATTTGTAAATAATTCCAGACTCGGGTGCTGAACTGGCAGTTGAAGAACAAGTGCCTCCAGTCTTCATGTTGGTGCGCAGGGCATAGTACACACTCGTAATTATCAGTTACATTCCATTTTCGCCTGAGCAGCATATCTCGTGTGCTCAACCTATCATGAAGCAGTAGCCAGGCAAAAAACTTGTGCTTCGACTGACATTTACTTCGCCATATCCAGCAAGAAGGAGCGTGGGTGTCTATGTGCTTGAAATTTTGCTTGTAGATAGTATTTGGCTTGAGATCGCCCTTACCAATTGTACTGACCCACTTGTCGTTTGTATCACTCTGTAAAGCAAGTCCTTGCAGTAGGACTTTTAATTGCTCAAATTCGGCAAAAGCTTCAGCCGATAAAGGGAGATAGAACGCAGAGATCCAGTCAGCAGCCAACACAAACTGTGAAACTGACTGGAGTTTATCGAGAGCAAAAGAGTACAGCCTTGGAAATTTATCTTCTAGTCTTTCGATCAACCACAGGTCAGACCAGAAGAGGATGGAGTGACCAGCACCAACTTCACACTTGGTGATTGCTCTGTATGCATCAGAAAGTGCAAATACTCCTCTCCACCAAAAAGAGCCCGATGTGAAAACTGCGTGAGGTACTGACTGATGGTAGTACGTGTCTCGGATCAGCTGAACCCAAGGTGTGTCTGCATTGTTATAAAACTTGTGCAAGTGTTTGAGTAGAAGTGCAGCATTTTGTTTTCTCAGGTTGATTATACCTAGCCCACCTTTATCCTTAGGTTTACAGATCATATCCCAAGCAGCCAACGAGTTTACTCTGTCTTTGTCTTTTTTCCTCCATAAGCAGTGCCTCCTGGCTCTATCAATGACCTCAATTACCCCACATTTACCACAAGTGTTAGCATGAAGTAAGTTGGGAGGGAAGACAGCACAGAATTGATGAGAACAAATCTATCACCATAAGACAGAAAAGAGGCAGTAGCAGACAACCTTCGTTCCACTCTATCAATCAGGGGTGAGAGATCCTTAATTTGAGGTTTAGTTGTACCCATCGGTAGACCCAAATAGGTGAAAGTCATGCTGTCAGTCTTGCAGTCAAAAAACTGTGCTAGTTCAGTTACCTCTTCCTGACTTATATTTATCGGCATCATTGAGGATTTGTGGTAATTCACCTTTAATCCAGTGAAATCAGCATACAACTGCACAATGTCTTTGAACACCTGAAGATCCTGCTTATCTGCTGGCAAAATGACAATTGTGTCATCGGCATACTGGACAATAGGATAGTCCTTTCTGACAGGAATTGGAGATTTGAGCAGGCCATCCCTATAAGCTTTATTGACCAAACTTTGCAATAAATCTGCTCCTTCCACGAACAACAGAGGGGACAAGGGGTCTCCCTGCCGAACCCCTCTCTTGCATACGAAAGGCTTGCCTGGTACACCATTAAGCAGGACAGAAGATGAGCCAGAGGTGAGAATTTCTTTTACCCAGGTAATGAATAATTCAGGGAATCCTTTTGCTTTCAGAACTTGCAGCAGAGCTTGATGATCTAGCGTATCAAAAGCCTTTTCAAAATCAATTTTCAGAATTACTATCTTCCTTTTCGACTGCTGACATTGAATAAGAATTCAAAAGCCCATGCAAGACAATCCTGAATAGTTCTCCCCTTGATAAAACCGTATTGGTTCTCATGGATTGTTCTGGTTATCACTTCCTGCATCCGGTTGGCTAAAAGCTTCGTTAAGAACTTTAAGCAAGTGTTGGTCAAGGATATGGTCCTGAAATCGTTAACAGTTTCAGGACTCTGTATCTTTGGCACTAGAGTTATGAAGGACCCATTGATGCTTTCAAGGGAAACATTGCCAGAGAAGAAATCATTGCAGAGCTTTATGAAATCCATCTTAATGATGTGCCAACATTTCTTCATGAAAAGGCCATTGAAACCATCCGGGCCTGGGGCTTGTCAATTTTTAGGTGCTTTACTACTCCTTCAATCTCTTCAACAGTAAAGGGTTGAACAAGGGAGTCGAGATTTTGCACCACAGGAAGAGTCACAGAAAGGTCAAAGGGCTGTACTGTCGGGATAGTTACTCCCATTCTAGATTTGAAGCTTTGCAAGAAGGCAGCAGCTTTCATCTGATGATCAACCAACACCATGCCATCATCATTTTTGATCTCTGCAATAGTATTCTGCCTGTACCTTTCTGTGGCCTTTGCATGGAAAAAATTGGTGTTCTCCCCTCCCAATTGTACCCATCTGATTGTACACCTTTTTTCCAGTAGTCAGATTGCACATATAGCAGATTTTTAGGTGGGATTTCACCACATTCCGAAAGTTAAATTCAGGTCTGCTCAGGTCCCTTTCATCTTCCAGCTTGTCTAAGATCATAATCACCTCATTACATTTCTGAATTAGAGTTTTGATCTGTGACAAAGATCGTCCCCATCTTTTCAGTTCATATCTCAGATTTTTTAACTTAGCAGTTAGGATGCCTGCACTAGTATTGGCATGACTGGCATTTTCCAAACTCTCTCAACTAGAGCTAAGAAACCTGGTTGCTTCACCCAATGATTCTCGAATCTGAAGATTTGTGCTTTGGGAATTTTTGTTGAGATGCTGACCACACAAGGTACATGATCGGAGGTTGATTTTGCAAGGGGATGTACCATAGTGTTGGGGTACATGAGGGTCCAATCACAGCTAGTGAAGAACCAGTCTAATTGCTCAAGTAAAGGTTGGTCCTGCATACTGGACCAGGTATAGCTTCTACCCTTTAAAGGCAGCTCAACAAGGCCAAGGTAACTGATTATTTCATTGAAAATGAAAAATATCATCATATCAGCTCCTGGTCGATTTCTGTTATCCACAGACCTGATGAAGTTGAAATCGCCCACAAGCAGCCAATGTTCAGATTTGGGGATATCTAGATCGTGCAGCCATTGAACAAACAGATCTCTCTCTAAGCCTCTGCAAGGTCCATATACAACAACGAGTGTCCAGGTATCAAGTGTGTGCTTGGAAGAAAAACATACACGAATAGCAGATCTCTGAACTTCTAACAGCTTTCCTTCAAAGATGGAACTGTTCCATAACACAATAATGCCTCCTGAAGCCCCAACAGAGGGGAGAACACAAATTGATCATAACGCTTGGGGCAGAAAGATCGAATGAATGAGTGATCAAAGCTCTCGCATTTTGTTTCTTGAAGACAGATAATAGCACATTGACTCTCATCAATTTTATTGTAACACAAGTCAGTCTTTTATCTTTGTCATTTAAACCTCTCACATTCCAGTCCAAAACCTTCCAATCTAAAGCCAGAACATTGTACTATCCATTAAACCATGTTGTTTGGGTGTCCTGCTTAGGACGGGCTTCAAGCCTATCCACTGTTATCTCGGCTTCAGGTATACCTAGGGCTCTCCCAACCCGCTGCAGCACATTTACTGGAGTGTGGGGCGTGACTGTCCCTGCATCCCATAGGCTTGGAGGTCCTGGCTTCTTCTTCTTTGGTGTTGGCTTGTCCCGCATTGGCTCCAACCTGAAGCCATTGTTCTTGACTAAACTCCTTGTGCTCCTTCGGACTGATGTTGCAGTTTCAGGTGTTTTTGCTATCCTTCTCCTTTTTTCTGAGGTGTGGCCTTGGTCAAGTGTTTTTCAGCAGTGAATTGAATTAAACATATGGCAGCTGAGTGGTCTCCAGATCGGTATCAACAGCAATTATGCCCTCTTCCTCCGCCTCGAAACACAACCATCTTGCAGTGGCCGGTGGGAAAGTGAACCGTCAGGCTGGCGAGTGTTTAACTTCAGGACAAATTTTACGCAGGTTCATGAAGGCTGATGGGCAGTAAACATTACTGCCGATATGTTCCTCTGCATCATTGCCTGTCCAAAAGTGATGAACATCTTTGCAATCTGCATAGCAGGGGGCAGCCAGGTCCAAGAACAGGCTTGAAAATATTCTTTTGCAAAGTCAGGGATGATACTTGGCAATTCAAACTGCATGTGATTGACCACTAACTGAATCTGCTGTGTGAGTTGTCTGAATTGTCGGAGGTTAACAACAACAGTAGTTGAATGCTGCATGTCCACAGCCTCTTCAACATCTCATGTTGTTCCTCTTCAGGAAGCCCATCGTCATGATGAAAGGGATCGCTCCATCCAAGCCTGGATATGGGTCCTCATCAGTGGTACCACTGCAGCAAATTCTGCACTGAGTATGTAGCAGGGAGCAGTCCAGGTCTCCTTTACTGCACCTAGGTTGCTGTAGTTGCCAAAGACAACACACGAGGGACTACTGCGGAGAATCAAAGAGGCAAAGACTAATGTTCTGTCAAGTGCTCCATCTATCTGATGCCAGTGGTGGAAACGACCGAAAGTAGAGATAGCACCAGCAATATCAAGGTCATTACGATAATCTAAAGGAACATTAAGGAACATAAGCCAACCCTTCCTAAAGCCATGAACTGTCTTGTGAATCTGGACACGATCATCATGATTGACAAAACGGACAAAGACATCTGGGGCAATCTCATAGGGTCCATGGTTGACAAGAGTAAAACGAGATGCAGGACTATTCACTTGTACATGCCCACACCAAACAGACAGGGTTGCACGTCCTCTACCGGCTTCAGAAGCTGAACTTGGATGTAATTACGAACCTGAAGCCTCCAAAACTGCTCATCCTCTGGTAGCTGTGTCGGCTCAATAATGCCCACACAGTATGAGTCGTGGGTGCGAGGCGGCGACATCATCGCAGTGTAGAGGGTCCGTGACAGCCGAGTTTCACCACCATCGATGATCTGGAAGCCCTCAGGAACCCAGCGCGCTGGATCGAGCTCGAAAGTAGCTTTTGAAGGTGAAGCGTCCAGGGGTTGGCGTTACTATTTGTGTCGGACACGGCTGGAGTTGCCTTTTTTGGAACCCAAATCTTTGCAGAAAAAGGTTTTTGTCCTGTACAATCCTTCTCTTTGTGTCCTAGTCGGTAGCAAGCTCTGCATCTGATTCTGCTAGTGCAACCTGCTATGTGATGGCCCATACTCAAGCAGCGACTGCACTCCCAAAACCTGAAAGCAATATCATTGACAACTTCTGAGAGCCCATCAATCCCATCTGGATGTGAAGAATGGGCCCAATTTTTTGGGTCTTCTTTTGCCGCCGAATTCGGAGATTGTGGAGAGATAGATCCAGTTGTCAAGGTTTCAGTGTCATCGAAAGAACCAAACTTGATCTGTGCAGGGGAGGGTTGGTCAGGCAACTGCTGAGTGACAACAGAGGTTTGCTCACGTTCCTGAAACTGATAACCAGAGCAGGCATCATACTCTAGAACTGAACCAAAAGAGATGTTTCTTTTGACTTTCTCCACTGCCACCTTCTTTTGCAGAATTGAAACTTCTTTTGCCGCAGGGGGACTAAGGTGTTGATCAGTATTATTATCAAAAGAACCAAACTGAAACTTGGCAGTTGGAGTACTGCCATATTCATCCGCAGATTCTTGGCCAAGTTTGTCTGAAACTCATAACCCCGACAAGCCTCATACTCAATTACTGAACCAAAGAAATGTTGCGTTTGACTGATTTTCTGTTTGCTTCTTTTTGCAGTATTGACTTTGCTGGAGCAGTTTGCAATGCACGCATGGCAGCATCTCTCTACGATTGTTGGGGCTAACAGTTGTCCATTCATTGGAACACTCCTTTTGCCAGAGGCTGAATTCTTTCTGCCAGTTCGGGCCTCCATGCCCCCAAGTACGAAAATAGCATTTAAATTCATGACAGGAAAATCCCTTGAGGTTCATAATCAGGAATCCCACATGCCTTGAAGAGACAGAAAAACGAAAGAGCCTTTCATTTAGGTACTGAACATTCAGATCAACTGAGCGGCCTCCCAGACATGCTTCCAAGGCTAGACTGACTGTTTCCTCCGAGAGGCGGAAGTTCGATCTACCAAAAGATACGGTCAACAGGAAATGATTCGCTCTGCCCAAGGATGCACGGTGGTGCCAAATCGGTTCTTAACATCTGCTCTGAATTTTTTACCAGGGGAGTAGTCTATTCCAATCTTCAGATAATCAGTCATTTGTGAGGTCATAGTTTTCTGGTGATCAGCATCATCATACTTGGTTGTGTAGTAACCAGATCCATCTGATCCCAACGGAGACTCCAAACAAGAAACGACCATGGCATAGTGTTCAGGAAAATCTCACCTCGGATCCAGTCTTGATCACCTCACCATCCTCGAGATACTTGCCAATGATCGACTCACCCTTGGCGTTGCGCAACACGATCCAGTCCTTCAAGACGTTGTTCGGCCTCCATAGCCGCATCTCTCCATCATATGCCTTGAGACGTCCACGATCTAGGTCCTTGACCGTGGAGTAGGTGACCTTCCAACGCCATGATGGGATAAACCATCGCGACTTTAACTTGAGTACAAGCGGGCTGGAGTTGAGGACGGTGGCGGCGGGCTGGAGTTGAGGTCGGTGGCGGCGAGTTGAGGTCGGAGGCGGCGGACCGCCGTCGGATGGCCGCCGCAGCTAGGAAGGCCGACGAGAAGGGGCGTCGCGGCCTCGCGAGCTACCCTCCCTCCATGGCACGGGGCGGCTCGGGAGGGGAGAGGGTGGAGGCTACAGGCGGCGGCGACAGGCGGGGGGCAGGCGCCGGAGAAGCTCCCGACGGGCGGCGGCGGCGGCGAGAAGGGGCGTCGCGGCCTCGCGAGCTACCCTCCTCCATGGCACGGGGGACGGCTCGGGAGGGGAGAGGGTGGAGGCTACAGGCGGCGGCGACAGGCGGCGGGGGCTAGCGCCGGAGATGCTCCCGACGGGCGGCGGCGGCTATCTCCAGGTTAGTTCGGGGGAGCATTTCACAAGTCTTTCCTATGAACTAGTGGCGAGATTCCGCGAAGGCAAGGCGATCAAGAAGTTCTTGCATGCTCAACTTGTGGGCGGAGCCACGTTGCCTTTGCTTCTGGAAATATATATATATGAGTAGAGGTAAAGCATGAATAAATTTCATCTAACTTCTGAACTTCTCTACTTAAGTCAATGATTGTAATATGGTAATCCTTGGTGTCAAGCTCTCATTCCCCTATCATAGCATCTTGAATGATTAAGTTTAAAGTGAAAGCAATATGAGTAGTGTGCTTGACAAAGTACAGGTTGAAAGTCTCATGCCCCTTGAATACAAGTACCTACTCCATGTGTTACTCAACTTGGAAAACAAAGCAAGTTCAAGTTAAATATCATTGTAAGTAATAATAGTATCATTAAGAGCGTCAACTGGGGTACCTCTTGTCCCAGGATATGGAACAAGCCCATATCAAAATGACAAGACAAACAAACACAATGAACAATCTCAACACCCTTTTTATTTACCATTAGATAGCTTTTTATTGTAAGGTGTATCACAGAAGGTTCACCATAGCATGTAAGTAAATTTCCACCATGAATGATGCATGGCTTAGATTAGCGGCCCAGGCGTCTCTCTAACCATTTATACAAACTCATTTAAACTCACTTCATTTCTCATTTATTTCACCCATGGTAAGCATCCATAAACAAAAGTACATGATATCAACTAAATGAGATGAAGTGCAATGTTGAAAGCTTGCCATGTGACAGCACATATGAGCTAACTCTCAACCAAAGACATTTGTCAAGTCCACAACATCATAATTTTAATCACAATGGGTCATATTTTATTTATGCAATGAAAGTAAAGTGTGCATCAAGTTCGAGAGCTATATAACCAACTTTTCCCACAACAATTAACAACATAAGCATTTTCATTCAGAGGTATAGATAACACAAATATCATGATAAACATACTCGGAATAGCATAAAGCTAATAGGTAGATATGGTGGACTCACTGGAAAAACTTTGGTTGAAGGTGTTGGAAACAAGTTTTTGCTTGTTGGAATTTTTGGGCTAGCAAGAGGGAGAAAGTTGACCATCTAAATGCATGCATGAGTGTCCATAGAACTAACTAATCCATGTTAAAACAAGGTAAATAACATTTAGCATCAAAACATGAATAAAAGATAGCTCTTGATAAAATATTTGCAAATTATTACTCATTAACAAGCTCATGAATCATGCAATTATATGTATCTTTTAAAATTAACTCAACATCCCTTTTCCCAATCTTATAATAGCATCCAACATAATTCAACCCAAATTTCCAGTAGCTCTCTCATATATAAATGATAGTGTGGTGGTCTCACAAAATAAAAATCTAACCTAAACAAACAAAAAGACGCTCCAAGTTTATGCGATAAAGTGTTTCGATCGAAAAACAGAAGTTAGACGTGTGCAAACCGAGAGTGTGTAGGTCCAGTGGGGTTGTCTTCACATCCCCAAGCTTATGGTCTTCACCATCCTTGGATAGCTCTTGGTGCATCTCCTCTAATCCCTGTGAAAAAACTTCAAAACACCGTTTCTCCCATTTCTTTTTCTGTGGGGCACATTAGTAGTGATAAACAAATAGATTTCTTGCTGCATATAATCCTTGAACAAAAATTCATATGAATGTCCAGAAAGTGTATAATGTTGTATGCCTACTCATAAACTCAATTGGATCAAAAAGATTCAGTTAAAAGTTCTAAGCATGCATCAAACAAAATGGGACAGAATCTGTCCAGAAAAACAGCAGCAGCTAAACGTATTTTTCTACCCTACTTAACTTTGTCGGAAAATTCCGAAAAAATTCATGCATACAGAGGATGAAAAGTTTACTACAGTTTAAATATGAGCTCATTCGGAGTTACAGAATAAGAATTAAAAATCATACCGTGCACAGATTCGTGCAGGAATAAAATCTCCGAACGCTATAAGCAACTTTTTCACCAAAATGAGTAAAACTTGGCACTTTATTAAAAATTCCAGAAACTAAACTAAACACTAAGTCTCTTGTTACAGCAAGAGGACACAAAGAAAATCACAAATAAAAACAACCGGGTTGCCTCCCGTAAAGCGCTTTCTTTATAGCCATATAGCTAGGCTTCTTACTTGATGTTTATTGTGGACGAAGCTCATGAGGGAGCTTGAACGATGGTGTGTCCCTCTTCCTTGGGAAGTGTTCCATGCACTTCTTGTGTGGAAACTGAAACTTCACATTCCCTTCTTTTGAATCAATGATAGCACCTGTAGTACGAAGAAAAGGTCTTCCAAGAATAATTGGACTAGAGGTTTTATTCCCCATATCCATGATTAGAAAATCAACAGGCACAAATGTCATATGTAACTCTACCATAACATCACTTACTTTTCCTAAAGCATGTTTAATGGAATCATCAGCAAGTGCAAGTTCAATAGAGCATTTTTCAAGATTTTTAATTCAAGTACTTCATATAGTTCTTTAGATAAAACAGAGACACTAGATCCTAGATCAAGTATAGCATGGTGTGTCTCTTTTCCAATGGTTACTAGGACTTTGGGAATCCATATATCCCCAAGCTTAGGTGGTATCATAGCCTCTTGGTTGTACCTAGCAATCTTTTCTTTCAACACATGATTAGCAATATAAGAACCAAAACCAGCTTGGTTAGATTGATGGAAGGATCACTTGCAAATTTTTGTAAGATAGATATTAATTCATGCAAGCTACAATTCTCTAAGTCAAGCAATGGATTCCTTTACTTCACTAAGCATTTTAACTTCTTCAACTTTCTTTTCTAACTCAATCAACATAAGAGATTCATCATGTTCAGTTTCGTTAACTTCTTCTTTTAATCCAACAAGTTGAGACATAAATGGCAACAAATATTCAGGATAGTTCAATAATTCATCAAGAGTTTCCTCTAAAGTAAGAGGAACATTTTCAGCAATATTAATAGAATTCATTCCAACCACAGGTGGTGCTTGTGGTTTCCCTGCAGACATACTCAATAAAGTGGCTTGGTTATCAGCTAGTTTTGACAAGGCTTTGTCTAGTCCTGCAGTTTGGAGTTGTAAGCCTTTAATATCAGAACTAATAGAAGCAACAGACTTATTCAACTCTTGTATCATGGTATTATGACTAGCAACTTGTTCCATAAGAATTTTATTAGCCTCAAAAT
Organism: Poa pratensis; assembly: GCA_947311845.1. Lineage (NCBI taxonomy): Eukaryota > Viridiplantae > Streptophyta > Magnoliopsida > Poales > Poaceae > Poa > Poa pratensis. The sequence continues at coordinate 18,635,408 of CAMZMU010000117.1, forward strand.
TATCATTACGTGGTGGCATAGGCTTCCAATTATTATCACTAGCATTAGGATATGGAATAGAAGGACGGTTGTTGGGAACATATGGGGGTTTATTATAAGAGTTATAATTGTTGTTACCATACCCATTATTACCATAGTTCCTAATGAAGTTGACATCAATATTTTCAGGATTATTACCAACTAATTCTTGCAAAGGCACATTTTCAATATTTTGTTTATTAATGAAAGCAAGAATAGTATCCATTTTAGATGACAAATCATTTGTTTCTTCTATGGAGTTCACTTTCTTAGAAGGATTAGGTGCTCTATCAGTATGCCATTGACTATAGTTTTGCAAAATACTTTCCAATATGTTCTTAGCTTCTACTATAGTTTTTCCCATAAAAGCACCTCCAGCAGCAGAATCAAGAATATTTCTAGACATGTAATTTAGACCATTGTAAAAAGAGTGTAATATGGTCCATTCGTTGACCCCATGTGATGGACAAGTTCTAAGCATAAGTTTAATCCTATCCCAAGCCATAGCAACATGTTCGTTTTCATTTTGCCTAAAAGAAAGAATGTTGTTTCTATTTTGCAAAATTTTAACAGGGGATAGTATTTCTTAATGAAAGCTTCTTTTAAATCATCCCAAGTTTTAATGCTATCAATAGGTAATGAATGCAGCCACTCTTTAGCTTTTCCTCTAAGTGAGAAAGGAAATAACTTCAGTTTTAGAATATCACTTTCCACATTTTTAAATTTCTGCATGTCACATATTTCAACAAAATCATGAAGATGCATAGAGGCATCCTCCATAGCACTACCGCCAAATTGTTCCCTAGTTATCAAGTTCAACAAACTAGGACTTACTTCATAACTCTCAGCATTTATCTTAGGTGTGGCAATGGGCCTAGCAATAAATTGATCATTTGGAGTGTTTGTGTAATCACACAACTTAGTTCTTTCTCCCATTTTAGCAAGTTTTTATGTATTTTTTAATTTTTTATGCAAAACTGAAAATAAATATGCAAGACAATGACAAAACAAAAAAAATTGCTTTGAATGTAAAGATGGATAAGATGATGCTCACGTAGGTGCAACCTCCCCAAGCTTAGGTGTTAGCACAAGTTGGTGATGAAGTTGACTTGGTGAGATATCCTTGGATAAACCCGACTCCAGAAAACAGAACTAGTGCAGGGGACCCTTGGATAAACCTTTCAACAATGATTCCCTGGCAACGGCGCCAGAAAACAGTCTTGATGGCGTGTAGTTGACGGGAAAAATATTCTGCAGAAGCTTCGTATCTTCCCCTGCAACGGCGCCAGAAAGCACTCTTGATGGCCCTTCACGTAGTTACCTGCGTGAAAAGTAAATGGGTTAGGTTGAGACTCCAAGTGCAGAGTGTGTAGTAAGTGGAAGACGTGTTTTCCCCACGAGGGGTGACTCGAGGGTTTAATATCGAACTCTCGGGGAATCAGTAGTGAAGATTTATCTTTCCTATCCTTCTTTTGGTTACCTACAAAACAAAGTAAATGTTTTGGTCCTCAACCTCACCTAGTGGTTGTCAAGCACAAGGTGTGAGAATGATATCAAGATAATATGCAATGCAAACAAGAAATAAATATGCAATGGTGGTAAATAAATATGCAAGGATGGTGGTAGCAATGATAAATGATATTTTTGGGTTTTATATGATGAATGCAAGATGTAAAAGTGTTTTTGTATTTTCGGATTTTTAAATGGCAGAAAATGGAAAAGTGGTAAAAGTGTTGGAAAGGTGTTTCTTATGATTAAAAATGGACCGGGGTTCATGGTTTCACAAATGCACTCTCTCTTTAATAAAGTGGTAGACAATGGAACACTAGAGTTGACATATGAGATTGCAACACAACAGTTTAATGACAAGTTATAATTATATGGGCATCACGTCCTAACATAGAGACCTTTTGGTTATTAGTCTCTCTTATACTCCACCAAGATGCGAACTAAATCATAACACCTCAGTAATTAAGATAACTCAGAGTATAGCAATAAGTATCATGACATGAAGTTAAAATAAGAACATGCTAGATCTAGTCATGGAGTAGTGGCAATGGTCACACCCACATCTCCGGTAGCATGGTATTTCTTTTTATCCCTAGTGAGGCAACAAAGTAAGGTAAAACACCCAAGTGGATCGCAGAACTTTCTCTCACGTTCACTGCACTAGCCACCCCCCGTTACTCCAACTAATGCACACGTTCCCCCTCACACGCTCTCATAAACATGCTTGATCATGACAAGTAAATAAGAACGGGGTACATAATATGCATCTACTTTCATAACTGAAACAAAACCATTGCAATCTCAAACATATATTAACTCATAAAAAGATCCACCACAAAGGTATTACATAGATGACCGTAATCATGTTCAGCAGCTCATACGGTACTAATTAGTGAAGCTCAGAGAGAGAGAGATACATAAGTTACTTCCACAAACCCATAGTCCAGAGGTGGACTACTCCCTCTTCATCATGGAGACGGTGGAGAAGTCGTTGGAGAAGATGGAGACCACGCCGGCAGCGCCCCGCCGGAGTTTTCCCCCTCCAATCTGCAACTCCAGGTCTCTGTTTCGGTGTTTCTGTGTTTCTGCGGCGCTCCTTCCAGAGAACGTCGGGGGACTATTTTTATAGGCGTTTTTAGGTCAAAACGGAGTCGGTGGAGGAAAGATCGACGGCAACGGAGCTCCGAGGCCCAAAAGGGGGGTCCCACGCGGCCAGGTACATGGGCCGCGTGGGCCCACCTTTTGGCCCTCGGGCCTCCGCTTGTTTGCTTCCTTCGCTCCCACGCTTTGTTCCTTCCAAAAATGATGCTCGTAAATTTCCAGGTCATTTGGACGTCGTTTGGGTCCCTGAAACATTAAAATATAGAAATAGGGTTTTCTGCCTGCGCAGGGTTAATTCCATAAAAAATAGGAAACATATCAAATATTCCCAAAATCATTATAAAACAGTGATATAACCCTTATATGATGCAAATATGACTGGAATATAAGTAAAATAATGCAAAGTTCATGTATGCATTTTACATGCATCAACATCCCCAAGCTTAACCTATACTCGTCCTCGAGTATGAAGGTGATAAAACTAACATGGACTTTGCAATTTAATACTATCAATGGATATCAAAGATGATTACTATTGCTACATAGAGTCAAATGTTCATTCTTAAAAGGAGTAGCAATATGCAAGATAGTTTATGAAGTGATATCAAGTATTCAATGCAAGGATGTTCAATGATAATTCACAAAGTGTAACATAAGAGAAAAGTACTATGGACCACATGTATGCATAATAATAAGTAAGAACATCCTACAATGGTCATAGAGTATTGATGAAAATCTGAATATAAAAGGTGGACACTTTGGAAAGATATATATATGAGTAGAGGTAAAGCATGAATAAATTTCATCTAACTTCTGAACTTCTCTACTTAAGTCAATGATTGTAATATGGTAATCCTTGGTGTCAAGCTCTCATTCCCCTATCATAGCATCTTGAATGATTAAGTTTAAAGTGAAAGCAATATGAGTAGTGTGCTTGACAAAGTACAGGTTGAAAGTCTCATGCCCCTTGAATACAAGTACCTACTCCATGTGTTACTCAACTTGGAAAACAAAGCAAGTTCAAGTTAAATATCATTGTAAGTAATAATAGTATCATTAAGAGCGTCAACTGGGGTACCTCTTGTCCCAGGATATGGAACAAGCCCATATCAAAATGACAAGACAAACAAACACAATGAACAATCTCAACACCCTTTTTATTTACCATTAGATAGCTTTTTATTGTAAGGTGTATCACAGAAGGTTCACCATAGCATGTAAGTAAATTTCCACCATGAATGATGCATGGCTTAGATTAGCGGCCCAGGCGTCTCTCTAACCATTTATACAAACTCATTTAAACTCACTTCATTTCCCATTTATTTCACCCATGGTAAGCATCCATAAACAAAAGTACATGATATCAACTAAATGAGATGAAGTGCAATGTTGAAAGCTTGCCATGTGACAGCACATATGAGCTAACTCTCAACCAAAGACATTTGTCAAGTCCACAACATCATAATTTTAATCACAATGGGTCATATTTTATTTATGCAATGAAAGTAAAGTGTGCATCAAGTTCGAGAGAGCTATATAACCAACTTTTCCCACAACAATTAACAACATAAGCATTTTCATTCAGAGGTATAGATAACACAAATATCATGATAAACATACTCGGAATAGCATAAAGCTAATAGGTAGATATGGTGGACTCACTGGAAAAACTTTGGTTGAAGGTGTTGGAAACAAGTTTTTGCTTGTTGGAATTTTTGGGCTAGCAAGAGGGAGAAAGTTGACCATCTAAATGCATGCATGAGTGTCCATAGAACTAACTAATCCATGTTAAAACAAGGTAAATAACATTTAGCATCAAAACATGAATAAAAGATAGCTCTTGATAAAATATTTGCAAATTATTACTCATTAACAAGCTCATGAATCATGCAATTATATGTATCTTTTAAAATTAACTCAACATCCCTTTTCCCAATCTTATAATAGCATCCAACATAATTCAACCCAAATTTCCAGTAGCTCTCTCATATATAAATGATAGTGTGGTGGTCTCACAAAATAAAAATCAAACCTAAACAAACAAAAAGACGCTCCAAGTTTATGCGATAAAGTGTTTCGATCGAAAAACAGAAGTTAGACGTGTGCAAACCGAGAGTGTGTAGGTCCAGTGGGGTTGTCTTCACATCCCCAAGCTTATGGTCTTCACCATCCTTGGATAGCTCTTGGTGCATCTCCTCTAATCCCTGTGAAAAAACTTCAAAACACCGTTTCTCCCATTTCTTTTTCTGTGGGGCACATTAGTAGTGATAAACAAATAGATTTCTTGCTGCATATAATCCTTAACAAAAATTCATATGAATGTCCAGAAAGTGTATAATGTTGTATGCCTACTCATAAACTCAATTGGATCAAAAAGATTCAAGTTAAAAGTTCTAAGCATGCATCAAACAAAATGGGACAGAATCTGTCCAGAAAAACAGCAGCAGCTAAACGTATTTTTCTACCCTACTTAACTTTGTCGAAAATTCCGAAAAATTCATGCATACAGAGGATGAAAAGTTGCACTACAGTTTAAATATGAGCTCATTCGGAGTTACAGAATAAGAATTAAAAATCATACCGTGCACAGATTCGTGCAGGAATAAAATCTCCGAACGCTATAAGCAACTTTTTCACCAAAATGAGTAAAACTTGGCACTTTATTAAAAATTCCAGAAACTAAACTAAACACTAAGTCTCTTGTTACAGCAAGAGGACACAAAGAAAATCACAAATAAAAACAACCGGGTTGCCTCCCGTAAAGCGCTTTCTTTATAGCCATATAGCTAGGCTTCTTACTTGATGTTTATTGTGGACGAAGCTCATGAGGGAGCTTGAACGATGGTGTGTCCCTCTTCCTTGGGAAGTGTTCCATGCACTTCTTGTGTGGAAACTGAAACTTCACATTCCCTTCTTTTGAATCAATGATAGCACCTGTAGTACGAAGAAAAGGTCTTCCAAGAATAATTGGACTAGAGGTTTTATTCCCCATATCCATGATTAGAAAATCAACAGGCACAAATGTCATATGTAACTCTACCATAACATCACTTACTTTCCTAAAGCATGTTTAATGGAATCATCAGCAAGTGCAAGTTCAATAGAGCATTTTTCAAGATTTTTCAATTCAAGTACTTCATATAGTTCTTTAGATAAAACAGAGACACTAGATCCTAGATCAAGTATAGCATGGTGTGTCTCTTTTCCAATGGTTACTAGGACTTTGGGAATCCATATATCCCCAAGCTTAGGTGGTATCATAGCCTCTTGGTTGTACCTAGCAATCTTTTCTTTTAACACATGATTAGCAATATAAGAACCAAAACCAGCTTGGTTAAATTGATGGAAGGATCACTTGCAAATTTTTGTAAGATAGATATTAATTCATGCAAGCTACAATTCTCTAAGTCAAGCAATGGTTCCTTTACTTCACTAAGCATTTTAACTTCTTCAACTTTCTTTTCTAACTCAATCAACATAAGAGATTCATCATGTTCAGTTTCGTTAACTTCTTCTTTTAATCCAACAAGTTGAGACATAAATGGCAACAAATATTCAGGATAGTTCAATAATTCATTAAGAGTTTCCTCCAAAGTAAGAGGAACATTTTCAGCAATATTAATAGAATTCATTCCAACCACAGGTGGTGCTTGTGGTTTCCCTGCAGACATACTCAATAAAGTGGCTTGGTTATCAGCTAGTTTTGACAAGGCTTTGTCTAGTCCTGCAGTTTGGAGTTGTAAGCCTTTAATATCAGAACTAATAGAAGCAACAGACTTATTCAACTCTTGTATCATGGTATTATGACTAGCAACTTGTTCCATAAGAATTTTATTAGCCTCAAAATTATCATTACGTGGTGGCATAGGCTTCCAATTATTATCACTAGCATTAGGATATGGAATAGAAGGACGGTTGTTGGGAACATATGGGGGTTTATTATAAGAGTTATAATTGTTGTTACCATACCCATTATTACCATAGTTCCTAATGAAGTTGACATCAATATTTTCAGGATTATTACCAACTAATTCTTGCAAAGGCACATTTTCAATATTTTGTTTATTAATGAAAGCAAGAATAGTATCCATTTTAGATGACAAATCATTTGTTTCTTCTATGGAGTTCACTTTCTTAGAAGGATTAGGTGCTCTATCAGTATGCCATTGACTATAGTTTTGCAAAATACTTTCCAATATGTTCTTAGCTTCTACTATAGTTTTTCCCATAAAAGCACCTCCAGCAGCAGAATCAAGAATATTTCTAGACATGTAATTTAGACCATTGTAAAAAGAGTGTAATATGGTCCATTCGTTGACCCCATGTGATGGACAAGTTCTAAGCATAAGTTTAATCCTATCCCAAGCCATAGCAACATGTTCATTTTCATTTTGCCTAAAAGAAAGAATGTTGTTTCTATTTTGCAAAATTTTAACAGGGGATAGTATTTCTTAATGAAAGCTTCTTTTAAATCATCCCAAGTTTTAATGCTATCAATAGGTAATGAATGCAGCCACTCTTTAGCTTTTCCTCTAAGTGAGAAAGGAAATAACTTCAGTTTTAGAATATCACTTTCCACATTTTTAAATTTCTGCATGTCACATATTTCAACAAAATCATGAAGATGCATAGAGGCATCCTCCATAGCACTACCGCCAAATTGTTCCCTAGTTATCAAGTTCAACAAACTAGGACTTACTTCATAACTCTCAGCATTTATCTTAGGTGTGGCAATGGGCCTAGCAATAAATTGATCATTTGGAGTGTTTGTGTAATCACACAACTTAGTTCTTTCTCCCATTTTAGCAAGTTTTTATGTGTTTTTTAATTTTTTATGCAAAACTGAAAATAAATATGCAAGACAATGACAAAACAAATAAATTGCTTTGAAGGTAAAGATGGATAAGATGATGCTCACGTAGGTGCAACCTCCCCAAGCTTAGGTGTTAGCACAAGTTGGTGATGAAGTTGACTTGGTGAGATATCCTTGGATAAACCGACCAGAAAACAGAACTAGTGCAGGGGACCCTTGGATAAACCTTTCAGCAATGATTCCCCGGCAACGGCGCCAGAAAACAGTCTTGATGGCGTGTAGTTGACGGGAAAAATATTCTGCAGGAAGCTTCGTATCTTCCCCTGCAACGGCGCCAGAAAGCACTCTTGATGGCCCTTCACGTAGTTACCTGCGTGAAAAGTAAATGGGTTAGGTTGAGACTCCAAGTGCAGAGTGTGTAGTAAGTGGAAGACGTGTTTTCCCCACGAGGGGTGACTCGAGGGTTTAATATCGAACTCTCGGGGAATCAGTAGTGAAGATTTATCTTTCCTATCCTTCTTTTGGTTACCTACAAAACAAAGTAAATGTTTTGGTCCTCAACCTCACCTAGTGGTTGTCAAGCACAAGGTGTGAGAATGATATCAAGATAATATGCAATGCAAACAAGAAATAAATATGCAATGGTGGTAAATAAATATGCAAGGATGGTGGTAGCAATGATAAATGATATTTTTGGGTTTTATATGATGAATGCAAGATGTAAAAGTGTTTTTGTATTTTCGGATTTTAAATGGCAGAAAATGGAAAAGTGGTAAAAGTTGTTGGAAAGGTGTTTCTTATGATTAAAAATGGACCGGGGTTCATGGTTTCACAAATGCACTCTCTCTTTAATAAAGTGGTAGACAATGGAACACTAGAGTTGACATATGAGATTGCAACACAACAGTTTAATGACAAGTTATAATTATATGGGCATCACGTCCTAACATAGAGACCTTTTGGTTATTAGTCTCTCTTATACTCCACCAAGATGCGAACTAAATCATAACACCTCAGTAATTAAGATAACTCAGAGTATAGCAATAAGTATCATGACATGAAGTTAAAATAAGAACATGCTAGATCTAGTCATGGAGTAGTGGCAATGGTCACACCCACATCTCCGGTAGCATGGTATTTCTTTTTATCCCTAGTGAGGTAACAAAGTAAGGTAAAACACCCAAGTGGATCGCAGAACTTTCTCTCACGTTCACTGCACTAGCCACCCCCCGTTACTCCAACTAATGCACACGTTCCCCCTCACACGCTCTCATAAACATGCTTGATCATAACAAGTAAATAAGAACGGGGTACATAATATGCATCTACTTTCATAACTGAAACAAAACCATTGCAATCTCAAACATATATTAACTCATAAAAAGATCCACCACAAAGGTATTACATAGATGACCGTAATCATGTTCAGCAGCTCATACGGTACTAATTAGTGAAGCTCGAGAGAGAGAGATACATAAGTTACTTCCACAAACCCATAGTCCAGAGGTGGACTACTCCCTCTTCATCATGGAGACGGTGGAGAAGTCGTTGGAGAAGGTGGAGACCACGCCGGCAGCGCCCCGCCGGAGTTTTCCCCCTCCAATCTGCAACTCCAGGTCTCTGTTTCGGTGTTTCTGTGTTTCTGCGGCGCTCCTTCCAGAGAACGTCGGGGGACTATTTTTATAGGCGTTTTTAGGTCAAAACGGAGTCGGTGGCGGAAAGATCGACGGCAGCGGAGCTCCGAGGCCCAAAAGGAGGGGCCCCACGCGGCCAGGTACATGGGCCGTGTGGGCCCACCTATTTTGGCCCTCGGGCTCCTCTTGTTTGCTTCCTTCGCTCCCACGCTTTGTTCCATCCAAAAACTGATGCTCGTAAATTTACAGGTCATTTGGACGTCGTTTGGGTCCCTGAAACATTAAAATATAGAAATAGGGTTTTCTGCCTGGGTAGGGTTAATTCCATAAAAAATAGGAAACATGTCAAATATTCCCAAAATCATTATAAAACAGTGATATAACCCTTATATGATGCAAATAGGACTGCAATATAAGTAAAAATAATGCAAAGTTCATGTATGCATTTTACATGCATCAGTTGCATAGAGGCGAGCCCAAGGATTTTTTTTCTTTAGCTGCTTCCTAAGCCAATTCTCTTCCCAAGTGAGCTGCCGCTGCTCCTGTGCCTTGTCCAGCTAGAAAATGAGCTCGTTTGCCAATAGCAATTGCTTCTTGATGTTACCAATTCTCTTCTGTCCCCAGGAGGTCAGCGCACGTCCAGTGGCACGGAGCTTGGTATCGAGGACAAGAATGGGGTCCCTATCTTCAGTATTCACTGCCCAAGTAGCAGCCACCACCTCCATGAAACCTGGCTGAGAAGGCCAGAAGCTCTCAAAGTGGAACCTTCTTTTCGTGTGGAAGCTGACATTAGTCGAGAGCTGAATAGCACAGTGGTCTGAAATGTTAGTAGACAGGGCCTGTAGCAAGCTATTCGAGTAGCAGGCATCCCAATCGGCGGAATGAAACCACCTATCTAATCTGACCAGAGTCGGAGAAGCACGCTCATTGGACCATGTAAATCGTCTTCCAGTGAGAGGTGCCTCTGACAGCTCGACTTCATTTAGAAACCGTCTGAACTTTCCATCATTCGTCGATTGATCAATCCTTGATTTTTGTCAGCAGCGTCGATGATCAAATTAAAGTCTCCAGCCACCGTCCACATCCCATTACAGCAGGTACGGATTTCGCGTAGTTCCTCAAGGAACTCGATCTTGAGAGTGTCATTGTTGGGGCCGTACACCGTAGTGTGCCACCATTCTCCACCATCCACAAAGGAGAAAAAGGTCGTGAGTGAAAAGGTGTCCACTCGCGGATATGAAACAGTTACGAGGCTAGATTGCCACGCCACAATGATACCACTAGTCGTGCCCAGCGAGGGCAAGAAAAGAAACCATCATATATACCGCGGCCCCAACATTTGCATTATTGGAAATCGATCGACATGTTCTACTTTGGACTCTACCAGGCAGATGACCGAAGCCTTACAATCCTCAGCGAGGTTTCTAGCCGCAGTTTGTCTATTCTTATCATTAACTCCTCTGATGTTCCAGACCGCAATTGTGTGATTGATCCACTCCATGACTGAAGATCTCCAAAACAACACGGTGCTGACATGGCTCAAACCATACCATCCGCCTGCTCCGCCTCTGGCACCGTCAGCCCGAACAGGGCAGCCAACGTCTGCACCTGAGATGGCGCCATCGGACCCTGGAAGAACTCCGCATACTGCGCTAGATGATCGTCGGAGATCTGCTCATCATGTTGAGCTGGACCATTAGCATCTGCTGCGAGCTCTTGGCAGCCGAGGCAGGCCGAGAGCGCGCCTTTGTCGCCAACCTGGAGCTGCGCCTTCTCTCGCTTTCCGGCACAAACTTGTATCTGCGCTTACGGATCGTTTGCACGTCCGGGAGTGGCAGCAGCGGCGAAGCAATATGCTCTCTGATCTGTGAAATGAGCAAGTTCAGATGCTCGGGCCCTTACTTGTGTCTTGCAAGTTCAGATGCAGTGGAGAGTCTGCAGATCATCCAATCCACTTAGGGATTCATCGTTGCCCCTTCCACACGAAAGATCTGCAACAGCTGGGTCAAAAGTGGTGGGGTCTGGCACTGCAAAGAGCCTGTCATTTTGCCCATAAACCGCCAAACCGGCTTGGTCTTGCCGGGGCGCCGCAGGGACAGCAGTGGGCCATAGCACTATATCATTGTCGAGCCTCGGGATTGGAGCGCCACGTGCCGAAAACGGAGTGGCCAGCACATGCGCAGAAGCTTGTAGAACTGGCTGAGTTTGAATTTTGGTCGTTGGCGCGACTTCCGTGGGCCCTACACCCACCAACTCTGCTGACGCCGGCCGAGCCGACGTCACCAGCCGCCACACCTTGCTCCCCGCCGTGGGTGGGGAGCCCCCCGGAGTCGGCGCCGAGCTTGCCGGCGTGCGTGAGCTGCCAACCGCCGAAGATTGCCGGCCCATGGATGAGACACCAGGCCTAGAACTGGTTGCCCCTCTTCCGTACCTCTGACCAGGAGTGTGGCGGCGTGGCCCCGTCACCGAATCCTCGCTTGCGGCCCGCCACCATTGCTCGCCGTCCGCCTTGAGAAGCGGCCGTCACCATGGTCCGCACGATCCACATGCTCATCTGCCGGAGGCCGACCACGCGAGCCAGCACCACCGTATCCATCACCGTCATGATCACTCGAAGGCGGCGGTGGTGAAGGACCTGAAGGAGAGGGCGCATCGTGCAAGAACACCTCCGAAACCATGAACCGGATTGGATACCGGAGCGCTCTCTTGTGCCTAGCCGCAATTGGACCCCGATGGATGGTGAGGCGGGATCCAGTGTTCGGTTCTAGAACGTCCAGCCATTTGGGAGCGGGAACCGCTGTCGTGGACCTTGTCCAAAGCCGGACCGTGAACTTGGACATGTCGAAGCGCTGCGCCGTTGCCGGAGAGACATCCTAAATCTAGCCAGAGCCCAGCATAAGTGCCTGCGCCGTGCGCAGCTCCCAGGCATGCCCCGGAATGCCGAACATGTCCACCGTCGCAAGGAAGGGAGCGTCCTGCAATGTAGCCTGATCCTGCCGCAGCCATTGCCGGGTTGCCAGAGTGAAACCTGGACCCCAAATCATGGGCGCCCGCACGATCTTGTCACGAACCTCATCAGAATTGCAGAGCAACAGGAAATCCGAAGGGTAGTATGCATGAATAAAGAAATCGTACGGGGTGATCGAGCTCCAGTAATCATGACCACCACCGCGCGCCGCATCTCGTCTTCGAGCGCCACCATGCCCGCTGATGGCGCCAGCACGCAGACCTCGACATCTTCCTTCACGGAGCCCGCAGCAGAACTCAGCACCAATTGCTCATCGGCGTCGAACGGCGCACGAAAGGAGGCCGAGGGCGCCGCCGGAGGTCGAACAACATCGCTCCAAGAGCGAGCCGCAGGGGGAGCCACCGCAGGAGCCGGAGACGCAGGCGGAGGTGGTGGGGGGGGGGGGGGGGGGGACGTGCGGCGAAGAGGCCGCAGCAACGGCCGACAGAGCCGTCAGAGGAGGCTGCACCAGCGGAAGGAGACGCCTGCGGGAGGCCGCCGGTGCCGCAGAGGGACCTGCCACCGATGGACGGCGCGGACGCTTGGTGCAGCCCCTAGACTCATGCCCAGTCCCACCACACTTGACACACTTGGTGTCATTGGTGCAGTTGGCCGAGACGTGCCCAGGCTCGCCGCAGTTGTAGCAGCATCCCCAGAGCTCCGGCGGGACCCGGTCGCACGGCCTTGATGTCGGGAGCGGGACAAAGGCGCGCCTTTCCTGCTTCTTGGAGGCGAGGCGCTCCTGTTTCTCCTACTTCTTGGTCAGAACCATGCGCCAGGTGGCGGCCGCCGGCCGCAAAGGCTCAGGCCTCTCGCCGGGAACCACCACGATGGAGCGAAGACGGGGAGGAACCGTAGGAGCTGCCAGCGGGTGGCCAGCCGGCGGGGAGGGGCGGAGCGGCGGGACGGCGAACTCAGATCTGACGCAGAGAACTGCAGACGCTCGCCAGAGGGTGAACGGCCGACCATGGCGAGGCGAGGGCTACCGCGAAAGGGGAGGGAGAGGGTGGACTCCGGGACCGGGTGGCCATCGACGGGGAGGGTGGCGGCGCGCTCAGGAGCTCATCCCAACAGGCGCACTGAATCTATCTCAAAACACTATAAATAAGCAAGACCTATGAATGATTGTATTGTGCAGCCTAACGTAGATAGTAAACTAAGGCTCTGAACAGGATCAAGCTATAGAGTAGACTAACGGGATAACCGATAGTTTTTGGATTCAATGCGTTCTCTTTACAGTTTTTCCCCTTTTATTTTGTTTCTAACCTTTCTAACTGATGTGTTTCTATGTAAATTATATGTTAATCCTCATTTTTGTTCTATCAATTGCATTTATAATTGAACGCTAATACAAGTCAAGATTTTTCTATATTCATATGTCTCAGTTGGCTAACATATTTTGACATAAAAGTCAAAGGTCTTGAGTTCGCTACTTCTTCTTACAGTACTTTTCCCTTGTTTTTGTTTTCAACCTCTCTTGCGGTTATATTACATGTGTATTATATATTGATACTCATTCTGTTTTTTGCATTTATAACTAAACACTGTAATATATCACCGTAATTTAGTTATTTTCTTATGTCTTTCAAGGTTAACATACTTTGATGTATAAGTTGCAAAGATATGCTAAAATTTCACCTATATGACCAAAATGCATTTACAACAAGACCATATTATAAAATACGCTAGATGTCATTTTCAATTAGATGTGTAATTCTATATGTTGAAAGTTTTACAAGGCTCGTATCTCATGGAATTGAAACACTCCCACTTTTGCCATTTTAAACATTATATATTTGTAGTGTTTTTACTGCCCATCTCTAAAGTCTTGGGCCCGCCACAGATTGCATCACGAAAGACAAGGTGGTACCAACAACAAAAATCGGAGCGACGCGTCCATCGCAGAGCACGGGTGCAACAGACGAAGGCAAATGTACAACATATAAGCGACATGTCTCTCGTGCGACGCGCAACAGACGGAGGCGAATGCACAATGATGGCATGGATCACACGTCGTTGGGAAACCCTAAGCGGAAGGTATGATGCAGCGTAGCAGAAGTTTTCCCATGATTATGAAACCAAGGTTTATCGAACCAATATGACTTGGAGAAGACTTCGGCTTGGTGGCAATCTACTCTGGCGCTTGTAGATAAACGTGGACCTACACACAACAAAATTGATCCCACTTTGTCCCAACGAAACAGGAAGGTTGTCGATCTCCCCGGCTTGCTGAAAACAAAGAATTAAATGTATGGTGTGAAAAATAATATGAGAGCAAAATGGAGCAGCGAGCAAATGATGAAAGAAAGCTATGGAAATGTTTGTAAACAATATGAGGAAATTGGACCGGGGTCCACAATTCACTAGTGATGTCTCTCCATAAGATAAAAAGCATGTTGGGTAAACAAATTACAGCTAGGCAATTGACAAATTATGGGGGCATGACAATGCTATCATGACATAATATAATTCATCGTAATATTTAATTAGGCATTACGTCAAAATACATAGACCGTTATCCAACTGCGTCTATGACTAATAGTCCACCCCAGGATCGCTATCCAGCATGCCACCTGAAAATATTAAGTTGCAAGCAACAGATTATTACAATAAGCAAAGTGCGTAAAGTAAGCAAAGTGCGTAAAGTAAGCAATGGATACAACACATAGTAATAAACACCGTTGTTTTCTCCCTAGTAGCAACAACACAACAAGGTCTCAGTCGTTTATGTCAACTCGAGCCTAGACTTATGAAGGCATGAACCTACTATCTAGTATAAATACTCCCTCTTGGAGATACAAGCAACTACTTGGCCAAAGCAACCACTAGCATCAGAGAGTATGCAAGATCATAAATAAAACATAGCATAGATAAATGAACAAAGATGATCATAATTCCACAATCTATCGGATCCCAACAAACACAACATGTAGCATTACATAAAGATGATCTTGATCATGTTAGCAACTTACAAGATCTAAACAACATGGAGGCACAAAGTGGAGAGACTACCATCTAGCTACTGCCATGGACTCGTAGTCCAAAGATGAACTACTCATGCATCACTCCGGAGGCTGGCGTGGTGATGAAGAGCCCTCCGGTGATGATCTCCCCCTCCGGCAGAGTGCCGGGAAGAGCTTCAGAACCCTCTCGAACAAGGGTTGGTGACGGCAGCGGCCTCAGATATGTTTCGTGGAAATTGTTCGGGTGTTTAGGGTTTTCCCGAGTAGTAGAATATACAGGCAAAGAGGCGGCGCAGGAGGCCACCTGGGGGGCCCAAACGACCCCCAGGCGTGGGCCCACCTCTGGCCACGTTTGGGTGACGTCTGGCCACCTAGGGTCGCCTCTCCGGCTGCCCTTTGGACTCCGTCTTCGTATCTTCATAAAAATAGGCTCCGTAAAGTTTCGTCCAATTCCGAGAATATTTCCTTACTAGGATTTCTGAAACAAAAGGACAGCAGAAAACATGAACTGGCACTGGGCATCTTGTTAATAGGTTAGTTTCAGAAAATGCACTAAAATCATATATATATATAAGTGAAAATAAAACATGTGACATTGATATAAAACAAGTATGGAACAATCAAATATTATAGATACGTTTGAGATGTATCACACAACATATAAGCAACATGTCTCTCGTGCGACGCGGTCACTGGTACAACATGCCCATAGATTATTTCTCTGCTTTCGGCATGGATCTTCGCTTACCTCACTACAAATTTAGCCATCTAATAAGATAACTTCATAGAACAATCACTAAAAAACTATAAGTTTCACCAGTAGTCTCATGTAGGTGTAGCCCCATCCACCCACGGCCCCCATACACACCCCGCAACCCGTGCCCGTCTCCTAATGGAGCTCTGCCACTGATAAGTGCACTACATAGTATGTGCGAGGATAGTGGGTCTTTGGTAGGCCTAAAATTCCGTCCTTAGTGAAGTTTTTTCCTTCTCTAATTTTATTTTCGAAGACATGAAGGGTCTTTATTTAACTTTAGTATTTATCAGCATTGCTTAATTTTTTAAAGAGGGACACCCCAACCTCTTTTTCTCAATGCACACAGCCAAATCAAGGTTGCTAGTTTTTTTATGATTAATTAGTTTCTTCGCTCAATTTTACTTAGTTTAATGAATAAATAAAATAAGATCACTTACTAACATTGTAAGGTTGGACACGTTTCTCGAGCGATGTGTGGGGATCATAGGGAAACCCAATTCATCATTTCATCACTAACACAAAAACTGGTCATACTTTCTCTCAGCATGACAGCCGTTGAAGCCCACCATCATTCCGTCACCATGGGTGGCAAGATCACACACATGCATTGATCTCACTGTGGTCTTCATTCCTCTTGTTGCTCTGGTGGTCGAAAGCGTGCTGAGATGCACACCAGTTTTAGGTGGCAGGGAGATGAGTGCATGTTATGCCCGAGAGGAGCAACAAAGCTCCTTCCGGGTAACTGCTAGGTGTGGGAAATTGATATTCCAATTTTTAGATTTTTTCATGCTTCTTCTAAGATATCTAATAATATAATATTGTGTCAACATGATCTATACTATTTTTCTTGTTTGGGGGGATGTTGTTATGCACTAAAATTCTATGTGGATCCTTTCACATTTCCGAGTTTCTCATACAGTGCAACACGGAGCACTGCTAAATTTTTACTATGCACCAATATGATGTAATCTTTTCTTTTTTTGCCTAAGCAAGAGCAGAGATAAGTGGTACATGATGTAGCTTCACAACCGCTTCGCGTACACTATCCTCAGATTATTTTAACTGCAGCCTGAGCGAAGTAGAGCTAAAACTTTGTTCTATTTACAGGTGAGATCGCCTAGAAAAATTCCCTCCCACACCCTACCCCACATTGAAGTCAATTTTTTATTTGCAGAAAGTGAGTGAGCTAAAATTCAAGTCGGTCTACTAGCAAAGAATCGATTCGGGGGTTCGACACCTCAGTGAGCCAATTCAAGTATGCTTCAATAGAACTAGCTCTAAGTATTTTCCTAGAACAACATGAAGTGATATCATGTCGCGATGTTCTGCCGCCATATCCACTGCAAATCAACTTGAGTTTCAAATATTGCATGTTTACAATGCAAGCACATTCACATTCATCATATTTCACACTCACATTACATTCCATCTAACTTACAAAGACATAAATCTAATAAGTTTCAATAAATAAATAATGTTGTTCTCTTGGTTACGTCATTGCTTTCATAAGCGTGTCGTGCCAAATATTGAAGAGACAATTTTTCTCAAGACCCTAGCATTATCAGACTTATCATCAGTCTTGAAAACAATATATTATACTAGCAAAGTGCCCGTGCGTTGCAACGGGTGATAAATCAAACATCTTAGGTTTAAACTAAAATTTGATTTTGGTTCTACCATCGTTTAGAGTATACCGGCTATTTCTAATAGCTCACATATTTCAGAACGCATTATTTTATCTGACCAGAAGCAAATCAATCTCAAACTAAGAAAATATATGTTCACTCCGAGCAACCTCAAGCAATTCAAACGGAACTTGTTCTTAAATTTAAAAAATGTAAAAAAAAAAGACAAGTGAAACAAAAGGCTATCATATCATACGAGAGCCAACACCTGGTGATAACCAATAATACACATGCAAACAAACTGTGTTAGGACATTTAGTGCCAACCGTGGTACGTTCAGATAAGGCCGAGAGTTCAGTATCTTTTGCTTTGGTATGAGCATTTGCAGGTTCAGCTTCATGAGAATCATCTTCAAGATCAAGAGCATCAACCCGTTCTTCAGGAGCATTTATGTCCAGGACTATACTTGTCGCCACATGTAAAACATTCTCCCTGATATCGTCGAAGAACTTCTCATAAATTTGTTTGGATTGTCTTGCTTATATATCTCAATGGCCTTCTGTTCTTTTGGTGAAAAAACCAAAATTTCTTGACCGGCATGATCTTGCCTTTTTGTTTGATATTCAGTGACTTTGTTGGCATCAAACTTGACAAAATGAATCTTGTGTAATGCAAACTTCTCCAAGGGTTCAGAGTAAATCTGAGCTCGTAGCTGAAACCTATGGAAGGGAAAAGTTTAGTTTTATCAGTGAATCATACCTACATAATGAAAACACTAAGATGATTAACGTACCAATGCTCGCACTGCCGCTAGCAGAATTAATCATAAGCATACATATTGCGTAGCTGTAGCTGTCAATCTGCCTAGTTAGATTTGTTCTGAACTTGACTATGACTAAGTTAGATTTCTAACTCCCCGGCAGTACAGGACCATCCATGGTTAGCAATAGGTGCTCCTCCATATGAAACGTTTCTCATCTCTTAATAAACCATGTCAGGCTGAAGAACTTAAACACAATTCTCTTTGGACCTTGGCTAAATATGTGAATGAACCGAAAAGCCTAGAAGACTGATGTAGTTTTAGGAATCAGCAAACAGACCAGCCGAGCATGAGCACACACCTACTGCTGATCTACAGAAGCCTCTGAGCCAGGGTCACTGTCGATTGGCAAGAAACCAGAGCACACGATGACCACCGGCATCCATGCTGCCGCTCCAACTATCTTACCAACACGCACGCTCGCCGAGAGGTCGCGACGGCTTCGACGCGCAGCCAACCTGCGGAAGGTCGGTGGCACCGGCCTCAATGGAGCCATGCGTTTCGGAGCACTGAGCGCCGTCGCTGGAAATTAGGCCCGGCAGCGGAGTGGATCTGGGCCAGCCGGTCAGGGTACTTGGCGCGCGGCGTCCGGGAGGTCGACAGCTCGGGCTTCAAAGCCGATGCTCCCCCATGCTCGATGTCCCCTGTCGCCGCAAGGGACCCCGACCTAGGTCCGGCGCCTCTGCTCCCCACCGCGAGAGAGGATATTTATCAAGAGACAGGATAGAGGGTTTCAGTCGGAGGAGTTCCATGTCGTGGCGGAGCTCGGAAGACTGGGCGCACGCGGGCAAGGAAGGCGCCGGCCGCGGCGAGCTCCGTCTCCACCCGGTCGGGAGAAAAATAGGGTGCAGAGAGGTCGGGGGAGGGATGTGGAGAGTGAAGGACTTCGGGTTGATTTTCCAATACTCGAGGGACTAAAACGCAAAACTACCATGACGCACGGCGTGCCACCGCGACGTACCGACGGACGAAGGAAGAAACAATACCCGTATTATATAGTAGAGATTGTCTTTTCTGCCATTAGTTGTGTCTAGATTATGCTCAATCTTACTCTCTAGAGACGAAAGCTCTTTGTTCTGATGCACGAACTGGATTTTTATACAATGTCACCTAAATATAACTTCATCATCATTCTGAAATTATGGTCACACTGTAAGAAAACACTCTTAATTCAAAAGGTTTCTTGTACAGTGCACAAAAATGTCAAAATATTGACGTAGTGCTACAGTGTGGCCTTGATATATCCTTGTTTACATATAAATGAACTTTTATTCACTTTTGTTAGTCACGAGTATATCATATTCGGTATTTTATATGAATATAAATAATCATTGTAAGAACATTGAAAAGACGGAACAAACATTCAACAACTCCCTAAAGCACTAGGGAAAAATACAACAGAGTAGGCAACTCCCCAGCTATTACAAGGTGCGAGGACGGAGTGGGCCGAAGGGCATCAAGCCTCATCCTTCATGTTTATGTCGATCTTTCATTCATAGCAAAAGCTCTGCATGACACATCATGGAACAAACATTTTTTTGTACAATGTCACCAAAATAAAGTCGTGTTAAAGACTTTCAACATAGTAAGCAAAATTTAAATTTTGTGTAAGCCTAAAATTGTGCTACAAGAAAAAAATGAGGTTCATAAGAAATATGGATATGAACTTCACCTACATGTCTTATAAACCTGGACTTTTTTTAGAAAAGGGGCAGTCCCAGCCTCTGCATCGATTGATGCATGCGGCCTTTATTAATTTATTGAGATTCAAATAAACCTGGACTTGGTCTCGTAACATCGCAAAACTCAAGTTTGGATGAAAGCTTGAAAAATAATTAAAATGCTGGCAGAGCAAACTCAAATTCAAAAGATTTATAATGATAATTTAATTTTATCAAGTTAAGTTTTCATCCATAACCCTTATGAACTTCACCCAATGTTGAAACGATTCAGACGAGTCTTAAATTACATCATATTAAAGAGAACAAGTGAAGATAATTTTTTTTAGTTGTCGAATGTGAGATGGAGGGAGCATAAAAATGGAATATTCTGCCAGTTGTGACTCTATAGGTACATGCCATTTCTAAAGTAATATCACAAGTAGCGGTTCAATATGACATAAATATCTAAAGCAATATCACGTAAATTTCTATACCAATATTTTTCTGATTTCACATAAATATCAATTCAAATATGTTATCATGAAACATTGTTTGTAACAATTTGAAACAAGCATCTAAATCAATTAGGCTAACAAATAATTATTATAATAATTTGACATAAACATCTAATTAAATTATGCTACCCTAAAACAATTTCTCTAATAATCTGACACAAGCATCTAACTCAATTATGTTATCGTAACACAATTTACATAGTAATTATTCTAAAGAAATTACATATACAAACGACAACAAATATTTATATAGTAATTGCATAGCAATTTGACATAGGCATCTAAGTAATCACATACAACTACTTCCTCAACGTTGACCGATCACAATCGCCATGGATCGAAGCCATGTCCTGTTGAGCCCTAAAGAGAGAAGGGGACTAGAAGTTACCATAATGAGAGAAGGCGGGGGCGTCAAGGTGGGCGGCTCGAGGGAGGAGGCGGCACCACTAGGCACGGAGGCAGCGCCGCATGCATCGCAGAGGAGGGTGGCTGGCACAACGTGGTCGGCAGAGAGGATCGGGCAATCGCCTCCTCCTTGAGGAACATACGCGACCGTGCGTGGAGGCAATGCCGCACACCTCGTTGAGAGGACGATCAGTGAGTCGTGGCCACCAGTATCGCCGTGAAGTAGGCGCAAGCAACATCACGATGGGAGGTGGAGTGGCAGTGGCGGTGTCATGGGTCGGAATAGAAACTCTAAGGGTTTGGCGCGGGTGAGTGGTGAGTGGTATATGTAGTGGTACTGTGATTATTAATACAAAACCAACTCTAAGTTTACAACCCTAGAGTTGTTTTTCGGGAGGAAATCAAGGTAAATATGGAGCTGGTTTTGGGGCAACAAACTCCAGCCTTATAACCATGGAGTCGATTAGAGGAAGTACAAATGTAGAATAGTGTAGTGTAGGCGGATTATAAGAGGTGTCACATTAGCTTTCTACAGAAGTAGAGAGGTGAAAAGGTAGAAAAAAATCGGGTTGTAAGTTTATAGCCAGCTCTAGCACGAGCTCTAAAATTATTCATGAGAGAATAAGGTGGATCACATATCAATGACATGATATGCATGTATGGCAAACTATTTCATGATTAGGCTATTAGATTGCTACATGACATGGAAAATTCATATAGCCGTTGGTTGGCTATACAATTAAACTTGCTCTTACGCTACTGACTGAGGTTTTTTTTTTTTGAAACGATTTTCGTATTATTTTTAGCGAGTACGCAATTGCGTACCATAGTTTTATAGAAGAAGAGTTTTGATACAAAGAATTGACAGTGTGTTGCACACAACCACTGTCAAAACACCCCACCACCACACACGCCTAACTTAGTGGACTACTCTTGCAAAATCGCTACTCCCTCCTAGCCCTGCCAGCTTCCATTGCTTCCAATCTTCTACAATCTGAGAGGCCAGTTCATTAACAGGGAACCGGCCGAAAACCGTTACAAATGCACCAATGTAGTCTTGACACCACATTGGGCAGACCCGGCCAACCTGGCTACCCACATGAATCACACACCGCCGAGGAGAAAAACACCATCAAGGTCATCACCGAGCGTCATCGTCGTCACTCCTCCCCGAGCAAGCGATTCCGACTTCACCTTGGACGACCACCGACGACGTCCTCGCCACAGCCGACGCCGAGAACCATGCCGGCCTATGCCAAACAGTTGACCCAAAGCGTCGAGGAAGAGGCAGCTCCGACTTCGACGAAGAGCTTCACCGGAGAAGGATGCACACCTTGCATCGACGGAATCCGCGAGGCCGCAGTAGAAAAAGTGTCATCGTTCCCAGCCTGCCGCCCCGCGACACGCAGCTCCGACTTCAGAACTTCACGGCGGGACGCAACACGGACTGTCGGTGACGAAGGACATGCCGCGACTCGGCTCCGCTCACCATTGTTATCGTTGCCACACAACTCGCAACGCCACACAGCACCCCACATCCAGCCACTGGTCCCTCGACTGGTGCGCACCTCCAAGAATGATGCCCCCAAGGGGGAGACGACGCCGTAGCGCCGCCACCATCCGATCCATGGATCAAGGGTTTCCCCCGGAGATAGCGGAGGTGGTGCATGCTTCACCTCGGTGATGCCTTCAAGAAGGGGACGACGCGAGTCGCCATCACCGGCTCCGACCACCGGAGACAAGCTTTCGCCCGGATCAGCCAAGCATCACCATCACCAGATCGACCACCCGCGAGCCACACCGGCGGGAGGCAAAGACCTTCCCGCACGAACCCTCCAGAGCAGCCGGCCGCAACACCGACGAATGACCACGGCCCCGAGCTCCTCCCGCGCTGCCCCCGCCAGGAGCCAGCACGCCGCCCCCACGGGCCCGCCAGGCCCAGATTGGGCCCGACGGGCCGCAGAACCTGCGCGCGAGCTCCAAGCCGCCGCGAGCCTCGCCGACGGCGCCCTCCGAGCGGCACCACCGCCGGAGGCCAAGCACGCACCAGAGCACCACCGGATCCGCCGATCCGGCCTTCCCAGCCCCGGCCGACGACGCCCCCATGGGCCAGCCTCCACCAGCGCGAGCGAGACCCCCGACTGCCTTTGGCAGCGAGGGCCGGCCGCCACCACCGCGAGGAGCCGGCGGCGGCAGCGGCCGAGGGGCCTCGACGGGGGAGGTCTTGTGGCGGCGACGGGTTGCGCCCCTGGCGTTGCCTGGAGGGCGACGCGAGGGGAGGGCGACTACTGACTGAGGTAACCACTCACTGGTTTGTCACTTAGCATTCTAACAACCCTATTAGTCGACTCCAATATTTGTTTTTGTAAGATGCTCATGTGCTTGTGAGGCTTATCTGCAGGCTACCCTAAACCCGAGGTCCTTCTCGAACATGCCCAAGATGGGGTTCGCATGGGAACTCGCCAGAGTGTATCCACTGCCGCTCGGCCGTTGCGATTGGCCTTGTAAGCAGTTTGTTGTGCTCGAGTAATATACCCACGGGATTAGTTTAGTCCAGTTCCTACCTGCCTAGCGTTGGGCCGCCTAAAGTTGCCTGCCCTCTTTTGGCCACTCTTGGTACGGCAACGGGCAATATGGATGCAAAGCATACTCCTCACTTGAAGGACCACACACTTTTGCTATGTATCAGTCTGGTCTTTGTGAGTGGGAATGCCACCTCCACAAAGAAAATAGAAGAAAGTACATGTGCTGAGTATATTTCATCGGTTTAGTACATATATAAAAGAGTAGCACATTATTTTTATCACAGAGTAAGAACTAAGAAGGATGTTTACTAGACAAATCGGTGGTGTGCAGAACTGCTATCATCGTGTAACCAAATAAACTTTAGTCCAGGGGACTGCTTTGAAACTCATTTTTTCGAGAGTACGCCAAAGGAGAAGAGCTAGAACCTTTTCAGCTTGAGCCAAAGTAAATAGCTTAGCCGAGTGGAATCTGATTTGCCGGTAGAAAAGGCGCGGTTAAATTAATTTTTTTTAGAACGGCGGCGGTTAAACTAAGTGGCCGCATGTTGGTCTTGGGGTTTAACCGCCGCAACTTTAGACCTTAACCACTTCGTAAATTATGTAGAACCTAGCGGAAATGTGGCATGCCCACAAGCCTGGGCGCAATCTTGTGCTGCTAAAGCAACTAGTTGATGCCATTTTTTGCCGACCGGTCGATGATTAGACGGTAAGGCAAGTGAGTGCACCACGTAGCCCTAAACCCACCACTTAGTTCGTCGGCCGCCCTTATCATACTTCGTTTAAGTTGTTGATCTCGTGACGGGCATATGCATGCTTGACATGGCTTCACAAAATTGTAAGTGTGCAGAGGACCAACCATGGTTAAATGTGGCTATAATGGTGGTTTCTGTCTCATCAAAATAGATGTGGTGTGAGAATGTGTGAGGATCTACGGTGTACTTTTCCTAATAAAAATACACATGTGTAGTCGACGAGCGGGATATAATCTTCAAAATTAGTTTAGCCATTTTTCCGATGACTGACTAGTACCACCATCTGATCAACACCTGAATTCATGACCAACATCATAACTCGTCTTACCCAAGATTCGAGGCTGTTAATTAAGACTTGGTTTGGCACTATCGTTACCTGCTTACATTCCAGAATTTTAGCTGTACCTCGTACTGAACTGTATTTGCAGGTGTCAAACAATGAACTGCAGTACTATTTCAGGTTCAATTCGCAATATATTAACCCCGAACATCAGTAACAGGCAGATCAAAAAGTTCATCACGGAAAAAGTTCATCCGCTCAACATAAACAACAGTTTCCACTACCTGAAAAGAAGTTAACAAGAGCATAAAAAACACTTCTAAAATTCCAAATTGACTGACTAATTATACGTCTGCATCATGTCCCCCCGCTCCTACAAAACCCTACTCTCTGGCTTCCTTTTCTTCCTTGTACCCCTTGCACAGCCGCAAGATCACCGCATTCAAATGGAACCGAAAACCAGAAGCGTGCAATCTAGCACCGGCAAGAGCAAGTCCAAAGCCATGGCCAAGATCGCTGAGGAGGAAGAAGACGACGGAACTGAAGACCTCAGCTTAAGCTGCGGCTGCTTCTTCTGCGCCATCAAGCAGCCGGACGCTCGACTCCGCCGCGCCGGCGTCGCCGCATTCTTCCGGGAGCTGCCCTACAGAGAGGATGGCGATGGCGGGGCGGTCGCCGCGGTGTGGCGCGCGGCCATGGACGCGCCCGACGACTCCGAGCTCCCGTCGCTCGGCGCCATCAGGTGCATGTCCCTCCTCCTCGCCCGCGCGCTCGACGATGCCGCGTGGCTCCTTCAAGGCCAGAACGCGTGCATGCCGTACTACGCCGCCCACATCCTCGGCTCCTACACCATCCGCTCCTCCGCGCACGCCGAGCTGGCCGTGGCTGCCGGCGCCGTGCGCCCTTTGCTGGCCCTCCTCGGAGGCACCATGACGTGGGTTGAGCGGCGCGCTGCCGTGCGCGCCCTGGGCCACCTCGCCAGCTACGACGCCACGTTTCCTGCGGTCGCGCGGCACGCCGCCGAGGCGGTGCCGCTAGCCGTGCGCGCCGCGTCCACCTGCGTCGCCGATGTGTACGCGAGCTACGTCGCGCTGGCGCCGAGCAAGAGGCCAAAGTACCATCGCGAACTCTTGACGCGCGGGATCGCCGGTGGCTGCTTCGACGCAGCTGAGGACCGTAAGGCCGAGGAATGGGCGAGCCAGCTCCAGTGCTGGTCGCTCTACTTTCTGAGCTGCCTCGCCTCGCGAGACACGTCATCTCATGCCACGATCTGCCAGGACCCCGCCTTCTTGCGCGAGCTGTGCGGGATGTGGGGCGGGCTCTCCAACGGCGATTCGCCCGCTGGCGTCGGTCTGCTTCGCCTTCTATGCCGGAGCGACGTCGGCCGTGGCGCCATTTCGGCGTGCCCCGACGCGCTCTCCGGTCTTTGCGACCTCGCGCGGTCGTCTGATGACTGGCAGTACATGGCCATCGACTGCTTGCTCCTCCTCCTGGACGACCGCGACACTTGGCACGCCGTCGCTGATGCCACAGCGCCGTGTCTAGTCGATCTGGCCGAGCTCCGTCGTCTTGGTCCACGGCGACGGCTCGGAGATGCCATAACAAGCGCGTTGCTTTTTGACATTGACGACGGCCATTTCCGTGGCCCTGAGCTAGGCACAGAAGCAAGGGAAGCAGTTGCTATATTAAGGAAGGGAAAGGTCGAAAGAAAAGAGATGGAAGAAGCCATGTCTAGGGACGAGCTGCTTCAGAGAAAGCTTATGGCCAAGGAGAAGAAGAGGCAAGGCAACGACATGTTCTGGCACGGCGAGGTGGACAGGGCCATTGAGCTGTACACGGAGGCGCTGGAGCTGTGCCCGCTGAGCGGCAGGCGGGAGCGGCTGGTGCTGCACAGCAACCGCGCGCAGTGCCGGCTGGCACGGCGCGAGGCCGACGCTGCGGCGAGCGACGCGACACGCGCGCTCTCCCTGGCGCGGCCGGCGAACGGGCACGCCAGGAGCCTGTGGCGCCGGGCGCAGGCGTACGACATGAAGGGCGGCATGGGAAGGGAGAGCCTACTGGACTGCCTGGCCTTCGCCGGCGCGTGGCTCGACCGCCGGAAGCACGTGAGGGGCTGGCGCGGAGAGAACCAAAACAAGAAGCTGCCGTACTGCGTCGCGCGGATGATCGGTAAGCAGTTGGGCGTGACGGGGCTCTTCGCCGGCGTGTCATCGGACAGTGGCAAGACCGGAAGGTATGATCGCATGCCACGAAGCAGCGACGGCGACGACGAGAAAGATGACGTTGAGTACGATACAGATCGTGATGGAAGCGAGGAGGAGTTTTATGAGACTGAACTGAGGTTTTGTAGATCAGGTTAGTGTGTTACGTTTACGTTGCAAAACCTATCTTTAAACTTGTGAAATCGATTAGTATGTGCCGATGATCGAAGTAGCTAACACAGGTACTGGTTTGCCGATCATGGCGCAAGAGACTTGGAGCAGCAGATTGGCGAGGAGCAAAACGAATATGTGAAGTGCATACGTTTGTTATCTCATGGTCCTCGATCCTCTCTAAGCTACTGAGAGGAGACGGAGCTTAATTAGTTTTGGTTGTTAGCTGGTTAGACAAGGAGTAAAATGGTGAACTGGCTAAATTTTGATGTGGAGGATCACATCTAAGCTTTGAATTCAATGTTCCCGTGATCAACGGCCGCTCTTTAATTTGTAGGATTTGTCTCTTTGGTGTTAATCGTATGCATGTTTGCCATACAACTCTCCAGTTTAGAAATTCACTTGTTTATATTCTTTTGCGAGGAAAATACATTTGGTATGTGCCTGTAGATTTTTCGTGTAAGACATTTACAAAGATAGCGTCGGTCATGATATCTAGTACCAAAGTTTATCTTTGTGATGCGTTAGACAAGTAATCTAGTCGCTACAATTATAAAATATTAGCTCCATTTCGCAAAATAAAATGTATGTATTTTCTGAAGTCAATCATTTTTAACTCTGACCAATCTTGTATATAATACTGTTGACTACTAATTAATAATACTACTGTATGTAGATATAATATGAAAGTATGTTTCGGTATATATTTATTGATATTGACTTGAAATTGTAGATGTTAATAGTTTTATCTATAAACTTAGTAAATCTTTACATTGTTTGACTTTCTCCTAAATTTATACGCCTTTTTTAGGAACGAAAGTACTACTTCATACAGTACAGTGAGTCTTATACTAACTCTACACAAAGAGTTATCATTAAATGCAACAGACATTAAGTTTAACTTTAAGATTTACCCTTGTTACTTCTGTAACAACTCCTTTATATCGAATCTCACCGGCTGAAGGACTTGATGTAGGCTATGGCGTCTCCTCCTACCCTTGCCGCACCTTGACCTAGTTGCCGGCGATCTCACATCTCCGGCGACCAACAACCCTTTCCACTCCACCCAATCCTCTCCCCACCTCGCAAAACCCCCCTACCCGCCATGATCCCCCCTGCATGGATCTGGAAGGTTACGTACTCTACTGCCAAGGATCTGGATCAGGGTCGCAAGAAAACCTACGATGGTACCATGGTGCTGTGGCCACGCCATGACCGGATCGCGCTGAAGAATGCCAAGGGAGTGACCCTCGTTGGCAGATTCATGGATCGAGGCGAATACATCGACGTTGGATCTGAGGTAATCTTCCCAGCTCACTGTGTGACGATCATATCTTGTCTCAAGTCCACGCCTCAGGAGGAGGCTAGGGTCGCCACCGCCATTGTACCTTCAGGATCGGATCCTTCTCCGTCGGTACAAATTGAGATGGTAGATCATTTGGACTCCAACCCAGAACAGCCTGTGGAAGACTCGCAGTTTGCAGTGCATGACTCAGCCTTGTTAGAACTGGACTTCTCGCATGGTATTGATTTTGCTAAAGCAGTCAACAGGGACTTCTATTCTGATGTGCATCCCTCTAGCAAGACTGGACATTTTATCATGGTTGTGGACTTTGGTCGGTCTGCCTTCAGGCTGGATGAAGATTCAGTTGCATATGCCCTTGAATCTGTCATTGGTGGCTACCGTGGGAAACTTAGGGTTTCCCTCCTCCGTGATAGAGCTTTCACTTTTCATGTGTCCGGCAAGCAGGTTGGTTTTAGGGTTTATAATCTTAAGTCTTACTCCTGCAAGCACTTCAAATGCACTTTTCATCTCTGGGGACGTGGAGGACCAAACTGGATACTGAATTTAGGGTCTGGCAGAAAGAATGTCAGCAAGAATGGACTCTAGTTAGCCCTACAAAGAAAAGGGCACAGATTGCTATGCAAGCCCTGAAGAAACCTGCTCCGAAATCAATAATTAGGGCCAAGGATGCCCCACGCAGGAAACTGGTGTTCTCGGATCATCTCTCTTACGAAGCCTGTAAAGGGTACCAGGACCCTAGCTGTATTAAACAGCCGCAGTCTCTTTTTCTGACAGAGACGGAGCCATCTATTGTGTTCGGTTCTATGAAGCCTTTTCCATTCACCCAGAAGAAGTGTGACACTTCAGTTTCACATACTGATCGGAGTGTGCCTTTTGGGTCTTTTGGTGTCAGTACACAAAGCCAGGCTAATGGACTCACTACCACACCAAAGCCACGATCTGAACCAGTTCTGGTAGGGGATGTTGCTCCAAAAAATATCCCAGATGGGTCAATTTCTGCAGAAGATGCTGATGAAGCTTTTGCTAAGATGATTGATACAATGGCGGCTCAAGTCTGGAATTGCTCACGTTGCTTGAGTGCCAAGCACAAAACTAAAGATTGCACTGGAAAAGCTCGTTGCTGGGCTTGTTCGAAGTTAGGTCACTTTCGGAGAGATTGCCCAGGGGCAAAAGAGTCTGTTCGCTGGGTCGCAAAACCGTCAACACCACCTGTCCAGTCAGTCGTAACCAAAGAGAAGTCCCCAAGAGCTGTGGTCTCTACCCCCTCTGCTCCTGCGGCGGAACCCTTGCAATCTGCTGCGCCTCCCTCTCTTCGCAGACATGAGTTAATGCACAAGCTCCTGGTGTTGTTGTGGCTGCCCCTCAACTCGCAGAGGATTTAGTAATGGATGTTACTCCTGACAACCCTCCACCACCCAGCCCTCCACCGCCTGGATGGAATGGTTGGCCTGATCATCAGCAGCATGATGATGCACCGCAAGATAATATAGAACAAGACAACATGCAAGAGGAGCCAGTGGAGATGCAGGACTGCTTCTGTTGTGATAAATCATTCTGAAAATTCAGTGGACTCCGTGCAATACCATCAAGCCCAACTGATTATTAATCACATGAGAGTCGCTGAAGATTACCCCATGCCCAGGCAATATCTGTGTGAGAAATTATGCCTCAACGTGTGTGGTCCTGACTTGCCACCACAGATGCTTCTGAGCAAATTTCTGGAGGAAGTTTTGCCATATGCTCTTACTGTCAGAATTCCTAAGGCACTGATACAGTTTCCTTTCAACCTGTCTGTTGTGATCTTGTGCAAGAAGAACTGGGCTGAGGAACTCCGTCTGCTTGATGAGGACCAGTAATAAAGGAGATTCAAAACACAGATAACGTTGTGGGGGAATACTCAGAAGAAAGTGCTGAAACTGTTAGTGCAGCAACTGATCAGGTGTTGAGCACTTCGAGGAAGTTAGTGTTTCAAGCCTTAGAAGAAGGCAACACTGTCCAACCTGAAGAAAACACTCTGTTGCAGAGTCAGGGTACACACATGATCTTCACTGCCAGTAAGCAGCAGGTGGAACTACCATCAAAAAGAAAAGAGGCAGAGCTAAGAGGGACACTCCAAGTGTTACCAGCACAGTTCGGAGGAGTACAAGGCAGCAGATGAAAGCAAATGGGTTCAAGCTTGAACCAATGAGAGATAATCCAGCACCGAAAAAGAAGAAGCCTCGATCAGCTCGGCCAATGGAGGAACCAGTCACACCTCATACACCTATCCTGGTGTTGCAGAGGGTTGGCCGGCAGCTGGAGATACCTGATGCAGAGATGACAGAAGAGAAGCTTGTGGCTGATCTGAAAAAGAACAACCCCCTGAAGTTTCCCATGGATAGTACATCTTACTGGCTTTTAGATTGGAAGGTGCTTGACTGGAATGTGAGAGGTTTAAATGACAAAGATAAGAGATTGCTTGTCTATAATAAAATTGATGAGAGTCAATGTGCTGTGATTTGTCTACAAGAAACGAAGTGCGAAAATTTTGATCACTCTTTTATCAGATCTTTCTGTCCAAAAAGGTTTGATAGGTTTGTCTTCTCTCCATCTGTTGGAGCTTCTGGTGGCTTGATCGTATTATGGAACAGTGCAATTTTTGAGGGACAGTTACTGGAAGTCACTAGGTCTGCAATTAGAGTGAGCTTCACCTCGAAACATAACAAAGAAATTTGGTCACTAGTAAATGTTTATGGTCCCTGCAATGGCATTGAGAGAGATAATTTCGTGCAATGGCTGCATGACCTTGTCATCCCAACAACAGAGCACTGGTTACTGGTTGGCGATTTCAACTTCATGCGATCAGCTGACAACAGGAACAGGCCGGGTGCTAACATGAATGATATCTTCATTTTTAATGAAATAATTAGTTATCTGGGTCTAATTGAACTGCCACTAAAAGGAAGATCATTCACTTGGTCTAACATGCAAGACCAACCGCTTCTAGAACAAATAGATTGGTTCTTTACTAGCTGTGAATGGACCTTGAAATATCCTAACTCCATGGTGCATCCACTGGCTAAATCAACTTCTGACCATACACCATGTGTAGTTAGCATTTCAACTACTATTCCAAAGGCTCAAATCTTTCGGTTCGAGAACCACTGGGTGAATCAACCGGGTTTTATGCAGTTAGTTGAAACAGTTTGGAAGTGGCCTGTTACTGCTACATCAAGTGCAGGGATTCTTACAGCAAAACTCAAGAATATGAGACATGAACTGAAGAAATGGGGCAGGTCTTTATCACAGATTAAGCTGCTGATTGACAAATGCAATAAAGTGATTATGCTTCTGGACCAGCTAGAAGATGAAAGAGACCTGAGCCGGCCTGAATTTAATTTCAGAAATATAGTAAAGGCACACCTGAAGAAACTTCTGTGGATCCAGTCTGAATATTGGAGAAAACGTTGTACAATTAGATGGGTGCAATTAGGTGGTGAAAATACGAATTTTTCACTCTAAAGCCACGGAAAGATACAGACACAACACAATTGCTGAAATCAAGAATGTTGATGGTATGGTACTAGTTGATCACCAACAAAAAGCTAATGCTTTTCTTCAAAGCTTTAAAGGCAGAATGGGTGTGTGCATGCCCACTAATGGAGACATATCACTGAATACAGTGTTAGAACCAGCTGAGAATCTGCACAGTTTGGTTGAGCCGTTTTCCATTGAGGAGATTGAAGGAATCGTCAAACATATGAAATCTGATAAGGCCCCAGGCCCTGATGGCTTTAATGGCCTTTTTGTGAAAAAATGCTGGCACATTATAAAAGCAGATTTTATCAAGTTATGCAATGATTTCCACACTGGTGTTACTTCTCTTCAGAGTATCAATGGCTCATACATAACTCTTATACCCAAGGTTAACAGCCCAGAATCAGTGAACGACTTCCGGCCTATATCCCTGACTAACACCTGCCTGAAATTTGTGACTAAGTTATTGGCTAACAGATTACAGAAAGTTATATGTAG
This sequence comes from Poa pratensis, assembly GCA_947311845.1. Classification (NCBI taxonomy): domain Eukaryota; kingdom Viridiplantae; phylum Streptophyta; class Magnoliopsida; order Poales; family Poaceae; genus Poa; species Poa pratensis. The sequence goes on from CAMZMU010000117.1 coordinate 18,667,485, forward strand.
GACGATTCATGCAAACCAATATGGCTTTATTCAGGGCAGAACAATTCAAGACTGCTTGGGTTGGTCCTATGAATTTCTCCACCATTGCCATCAATCTAAAAGAAAGATTGTGATTCTGAAGATTGACTTCGAAAAAGCTTTTGATACTCTTGCTCATGATGCCATAATAAAAATACTGAGGGCTAAAGGTTTCCCTGAATTGTTCTTACGGTGGGTACATGAAATTCTTTCCTCTGGTTCATCCTCTGTCTTGTTAAATGGCATACCAGGAAGGAATTTTCACTGTCGAAGGGGAGTCCGACAAGGTGACCCATTGTCACCCCTGTTGTTTGTAGAAGGAGCTGATTTGTTGCAAAGCATGGTTAATAAAGCATATCGTGAAGGGTTTTTGAGTGCACCCATTCCGATCAGAGCTGATTTTCCAATAGTACAATATGCTGATGATACCATAATTGTACTACCTGCAAATGTGCAAGATCTGATAATGTTCAAGGAAATTTTGCAGAAATACGCTGAGTTCACTGGGCTGAAAATCAATTACCACAAGTCTTCAATGATTCCTATAAATATGCCTGGAGAAGAGGCTGCTGTCCTAGCTCAGGCTTTCGAGTGTCAACTGGGTACTATGCCATTCCCTTATCTGGGACTCCCAATGGGAACAACCAGACCAACAATTAGTGATATGTCACCACTCACTGACAGAGTGGAACGACGACTTACAGCAACATCTTCTTTTCTCTCGTATGGAGATAGATTGGTGCTAGTTAATTCGGTACTATCCTCCCTGCCCACATACTTTCTGCTGACTCTTGTGGTTCCTGTTGGAATTCAGGAAGTTTTCAACAGAGCTAGACGACACTGTCTGTGGAGGAAGAAAGACAAAGATACTGTTAGTTCTCTGGCTGCCTGGGATATGATATGCAAGCCTAAGGACAAGGGTGGACTGGGCATTATTGATCTAAAAATTCAGAATACTGCCTTGTTGCTAAAGCACTTGCATAAGTTCTACAATAATGACAGTACACCATGGGTACAGTTGGTCAAAGATGCATATTACTACAATTCAGTACCTCATGCGGTTGTATTGTCAGGTTCCTTTTGGTGGAGAGGAATTATTGCTCTGGTTGATACTTATAGAGAAATTACCAGATGCAAGGTGGGAAATGGTCATTCAATTCTGTTTTGGTCTGACCTGTGGCAGGATACGAAGCTGGAGGAAATGTTTCCGAGACTTTTCTCTTTTGCCACTGATAAGCTACAGTCAGTTCATGACTTCCTGAATACCGACCCATGCACTGCAGCTTTCGCTTTGCCTCTTTCGGTGGAGGCACATCAGGAACTGATACAAATGCAGATACTGTTACAAGATGTCACATTGAGTGTAGAGGAAAATGATCAATGGATTTGTACGCTTGGGAAAGGAGAATATAAGCCAAGCTTGCTGTATCGACACTGCTTCAAACACATTGACACTCATGCCTCATCCTGCTGGGTCTGGAAGAGTAAGTGTCAGTCTAAACATAAATTTTTCGCCTGGTTGATTTTACATGATAGAATCAACACCAAAGAGATGTTATTGAGAAGACATTGGCATGTGACTGACAACCACAACTGTGTCTTATGTCCTGCGCATGAACTTGAGGACTGGCGGCACCTGTTTTTTAACTGCAATTATAGTACAAGAGTATGGAACTACCTTCAGATTGCTTGGTATCCTGGAAACATCAATGAAACTCTGATTCGTGCTAAGAGGAGCTTCTTGGGACCGTGCTTCACTGAGATTGTGATACTCGCTTGTTGGGCCATCTGGAAGCAACGGAATGGTTGGGTCTTCAAGAATATTAAACCAACATTTAGAGGCTGGAGATCATGTTTCTTTCACGAGGTTACCCTACTTAAAGTTCGGGTAAAAGAGTCGGTTTATAACAATGTGTCATCATGGCTTGACACTTTACAATAAGTTCCCTGTAAATAGTTTGTAAATACCCTGTACATATTTCTTGCTTTTATATATAATAAAGTGAGTGAGGCTGTGGGGGGCTCCCCCACAGTAGAAAAGTTTCAAAAAAAAAAAGATTTACCCTTGTTAAGAGTCAACTCGATCTAAGCGAAGAGTTAGTTTTATTCTCTCTACGACTCTACTCCTTATCTATCTTCGACATCATCAACTATGCTACGTGAGGACATTAAGAGTCAGCCTTTGTAAGTTTCGTAATTGATATGTAGGCCTTAAATTACGCGGTGATATTTTGCCTCAAAGAAAATGGGAAGTTATTTATTTGCATCAAATTTTCCTAATGTGATTTTTTTTGTGCGTGTTGCCTTATCACTCGGGTGTTTTTTATTTGCGGGACAGCAAAATCACATTAGTACGGAACATTGCAGGACTGCAACATCACTGTGTATTACAAGATTAAATTTGTACCAAAGTTTACACCATATGATAATCAAGGATTGTTTCCGGTAGGTTTTTGTAGATAGGATTTTCCTTTTAAAATACAGTGCAAGCAAATCCTTTTGAAAGAATTATATTAGATTCGATCCTATGAATCAAAAGACACATAGAACAATCGTGAGTATTCTAATCTTTCAAAAAGAATCTTATAGACATATGTTTGAATCAAAGAGGCCTTGATGTCTTCGGTGAGTCGGACTGAAGAAACACATAAAAATACAATCTATTCAAATTGTATTAAACTTTTATTTTAACACAGAGAGAGAGCCAACATAAAGTAAATTAACATGTGTATTTAGCTACTCCATCCGTCACAAAATATAAGGCATCCTTAAATTTCGTTGGTCAACGACGTAAACTTTGACCATTATTTGTATTTACAATATGTCCATAAAATTTGTATAATGATATATGAAATGAAAGAATTTTGCAAGACAAATCCAATGTGTGCTCAAAGTTTGATATAAGATATGTAAAAACGTCTTTTGCACTTGTTGAAGTATAAATAAATTGTCCTTCTTTCCCATCCGTTTTAACTTTTGGGTGAACTGATTCAGTACGTGCAATTATACATGTTATTAGAGTCAAGAAGGCTTGAGTTTAAGACAGAAATTGCAGCTCATAATCGGCCACGCTTAGGCGCGCGGGACGAAGCCACATGTGAGGGGTAGTGTTGAAATATAAATGTATTGCCCCTTTTCGTATGAGTGAGCTTTTGGGGGATTAAGTGCCTACAGTTCTACTGTGCTGGGGGAAGTAATGTGTAACTTGACGAATCTGGACTGAATTAGTTTTTCCTAACTGATTCGATACTTGATCACAGGGCCAAAATGCTCACTGATAGGTGCGTGCATGCAACTCATGCATGGTGAATTAGTCTAGCACAAGCAGTACCCAACGCCTTTTGTAGTGCTGTAAAGGCTCGATCACACCTTGCACATAATCTTGATCGCCACGTACATACGCAGTTAACGAGCTGTGAATAGTATACTAAGTAGAGAAGCCGGCCGCGGGGACGAATGATTAGCAGGAGCCAATTGCCGAGCATGTCGTTCCAGATATAGAAAAGAAAGCAGAGATCACTTATATCTAAGAAAAGAAAGCAGAGATCGATCGTACGCGCCTATCGCTAAGCGGGTTTGATTAGCTGCTAGGTGGTTAGGTTAGACAGATACAGTGATCACTTACATATGTTAGTCAGAAGGTACTACTCAAAGTGGGTGTCGTGCAGTATTAAACTAGCATGCAGTGCGCTTTAGGCGCGCACATGATGAGCAAATTCTAGCGGCCCGCTTTCCTGATATAGAAGGGCTGAAGTAACCTGGGAGTCAAATCAGAGTTTCAGCAACAACAACAAAAAAATCAACAAAGACGGATACAATCAGTGTACTCAGCAGCGACGATGTGGATACAGGTGTTCACTGTTTTGGTAGAGCATGGTATCTATGATGTTGCACATTCAATTCGTGGTTAGCTATCCCACTGGATTTTGGGTGTCGGATTGTAAGCTGTAACCATATTGCTGTTCACTTGCATTGGTGCATACGTACTACTTTTTCTTAGCAAACAAGCTGGACTCGTCGATTTCAGTCCTAGAAACCGCCCGCTTCTTACAAAGATCGTCAACCTTGCCACCGTTGGAGCTCATCCATGAGAAATAGAGTAAACTTCCTGTATGGACAGCCTAATCATCTTCACGCCTTCTTCAAGCTTTCCTCGGTCTTACCTTTTCTGCAACACCGTCCAGGTAATCAAGTTGCTAACTCTATAGATTACATTGGTAGGATCATCATTTCTCGTTTTTCACATAGTCCAACACACAGCAGCTCCTCCATAAAGAACCAACTTGGGCTAAGATGTTGATAAAGGATTCCACCCATCTCCTAGCCAAGTCATGAGAATTTTCCGGAGGCCAATCATATGATTTGTACGTACTACTAACAACACTAAATGATTTGGATGTGCCAATCATATTCATCAACTTGGCACCCTGCTCCGTTTCCCCTTGTACGTTTAGCATACTTTGCAAACAAAACAAAAAAAAGGTCCTACTGACACCTTTGCCAGTTTCCATGTATTCGATCATTAGCAAGAAAGATAACACGACTTCTCGTCAGGCCAAAGAACGAACAGAAAGGTACAATACTGATACATGACCACAACTGGACAAAGATCTATAGGGTCCAGTAGCATAAACTACGGAACCTGGCACGATGATTTATGCAATTGGCAACGAGACAACACAATCTTACATCTGTAAAGTATCACGCATGATACGCCAATCATAGCATGACCCATGTGAGCAAACCAAAGATATATCGTTGTAATCGTCTACTGGCATCAAGGAATTAAGCTTAACCATGGGATGCATGTAAAACCATACAGGCCAGATCTCCCAAGATCAATGCAAAGATAGCAGAAACTTCAGACCTCAAGTTGCATACTACAGCACATATGCCAACGATGTTTTATCATGTCTCAGCATACCACACCAAATATTTTTCTTTCTCAAGGAACAGCTACACTACATAGGCAATTCTAGCCTAATCTATGCCCTAAATGTTGCTTTCCGGTCAGGGCACCATGGAACTAAACACTAGCCGTCAATGTCAAACATACGAGCTTACTACTTAGATCTCGTCATCCTCAGTGGCTTCATCGTCGATGTCGATGGCCGAGCTGTTCCCGTTGACGAGCTCCACCGGCTTGCTGCTCTTGGATTTCGATGACTTGCCGTTGTCATCTTTATTGCTGGCTTCTTCACCTTTTCGGCCTGCTGCATCTCCAGCCCCTTGGCTGACAGCCTCCTCTTCCGCTTTGCGTTCGCCGTTTCTGCTGGCTCTTCGGCGGTGGAATTATCAACTGCCAGGGAAATAAACCAAGAATGATAACAGCAACGTTAAAACGTTCAGGTTTTCAAGATTCTATCCCAGGCTACAGTTAAATCGGCATTCATCACTACAGATTCAACATAATCTAGTTTGTATATTACCCAGTGTGTATATATCTATACATTTGCATATGGCTATAACCAAAGTCTTAAAGTAAAATGAAGACAAAATTCCGTTAACACCTCATCCAGGCGAGTGCGCTACTTTGTTTGAGCAACTGCTGCAGGTTTTCGTAATCTACAGGAAATGAACCACACTGCTGGTACACTTCAAAATAAGACACTACGGAAGTGACAAATTACAAAGTCTATGGCCTTACCTTCTAGTGGACTAGATGCTGAAGGAATAACTTGACCATTCTGTACAGCATCCATTGAGGATGGGGAACCAGAATGATTGCTGTCCTCCAACTTTGATGAGCTTACTAGGCACTTATCTGGCTGCTCACGGGAACATCTGGGGAAGGAATAGCAGGCAAATAGATGATCTCGTCTGCTGAGTCCTCCTCAAAATCACTGAATGATGAGTTCTTCTCACATGTCTCAACATCAATATCCGCATTCTCATCTATCATCATTTCTTGAGCCTGCAACACAGAAAATTGAGATTACATTGGACGTGTTTATGCTTTCATTTCACGAATAATTGATAAAACAAGTAAAGAATTTCCATTCACCTTTTCTGCATATGCATTTATGTCAAACTCATCCTCTCGTTCAACATATTCCTCATTTTCTTCTAATTCTATAAAATCAGGAGCAAAAGCACTCCAATTCTCCACATGTTCCTTGGCCCAAATGTATGTCAGGCCTGCCACAGATACTGAAGCAATTGTAGGATCAAATGGATGCCAAGCGAGATCAATGAGAGCTTCCTTTGGACCTTCAAGTATCTTTATAAGACGCCCTGATCGGTCCCATATGTGCAACCTGTGCTCTCCTTTGCTTGCAGAAGCACCAACAATCCACTCAGCATCACCACTAAAGCTTGGTGCCTTCCACTGTACCTTTGCGATGGCATCTGATACTTCACAAGAAAAGACTAGGCAGTGTGCACCATTTGCTTTTAGCTTCTCATACTGGCTCTCATAGTCTTCAGTGTTGTTAGTGATTATTTTTTCAATCTCCTTCCCAGAACCTTTAATAGGCAGAATATTCTCATAGACTCTAATGACCCGATCATTAGAGTTTGTTAGTAGATATTGGCCATCTCTGCTGAAAACAATATCCTTAACAACTGTTCCACCTGGGATGGGAATTACTGCAAGTACTTGGATGCCTTTTGAATCTACAATCAATATCTCTCCCTTAGAGTTGCCCACATATATCAGATCTCCATGCTTATCAAACGTTGCAGCAGTTGGTGTAAAAGGTGGAGAACCGTCCGAAAATTTGCTACGTGAATTAGGCACAGGGACATTACCGTTGTCAGATGCAGAAACTGGAAGAACTATGGTACTTCCGGTATTCAAATCAACAAGAACAGGTGCAGAAGAGAGAGGACATGCCAAACAAACAGATGGGATAGTTGAACCAGGATGCAGACAGGCATGCAATGGAGTCTGCTGAAGAGTTATGCGGGCAATCTTTTCCCCAGTTACCACATTCCAAAGTGTCAATGACCTATCAGTAGCAGAGGCAAGCAAACGGTGACCATACTTAGACCAGCTGACACTAGTTATAGGTGCAGTGCAATCTTTATCGCGAAATTCTCTTGCAAGCCCCCTTGTTTCAAAGTCCCAGATAATGCAGCTACCATTTGCACACCCAGCTGAAAATTTCAACGGAAGTCTTGAGCATTGAAAAACCTTAGTGGTAAGATTCAAGATATAAAAAATAGCAATGCACCAAAAGCAATTTCGCAGGCAAAACAAATATCTACACCACCTAAAAAGATTCTATGGCACATTAAATAATAACGTTCTCTCATCTGTACCAATCAGAATTTTGGCAAGCACCCTTCTATATAAATAAGACAAGAGTGTGCCAACTTCATATAAACAGGGTGTAAGTAAACAAATCAACTCATATTTTATTTTTTATATCGCTAGTGAACGTGCACGTGCAATGCACGAATAATCTTAAGATTTCTTCCATATGCTAATCATTACAATTAAATTAAATTCGTGAAAAAGACAATCACAACAATCACTTGCCCTGAGTACCAACATTCCCACGCACCCTGGTCTTAATGCAACCATTTTTTCACTCGGTAATGAGAACTTGTTAGTGGAGATAATCATGCACGTGCAATGCACATCTATACACAATCTTATACAATCTATCAAAACACTTCGTGTTGACCGATATAAAATAAACGAATGGATTCAAAACTTTGATAACATATAATAGGAAATCGTTAACAATATTATTTTCAAATCAGTTCATTAAGCCCTGAGAAACAAAGCTACCAGTAAAGATTTTAGATCGACCATAAATTATCTCTGTCAGATTGAAAATGTACACATTATTCGATTAAGAAGGATACATTATTGTACAGTTGGTCCTTACTGGATTTTCTTTAAACTGAGGTCTGCAAGATAGGGCTTGAACAAAATTAAAATATGTATGAATACGCTGCAATCCATGACTGCACAAAACAACCAATGGTCAAACAGCTGGCAACCTGTTGCCATGAATTTTTTTGTCCCAGCACAAACTTCCTATTATTATCAACCAAAAAATTCACCATTTTTTGATTTGCTTCACTTGAAGCAGTGAGAGTACAAAAGGTATCTGGTGGCCTTTTGGAAATCAAAGACACGTAAGTTTATGTCAAATTTTTTTTACCAATTGTCAGATCTCCACTCAAAGCCGGAGCACGTGATGTTCTATATTACAATACTATATGCCGCTATTTTATTTTTCCAAAATCACCGAACTTGAGGTTTAGCTTCCCACTTGCTACAAAAGTTAATCTACAGCCAAGAAAACAAAAATGATATGAACTATTTACACCTTAGTACCTAATAGAATAAAACAGTATGTCGACAAGAAACACCTTGAAATATGAATTACTGCATTTCTGGAAGCATATACATAATTGCAATTTAAGAAGCCGCATCTTAACCAATAAGTTTTTCTCAATGATTCTCTTAAAAAAACAGACGGTAATATACAGAATTGCAGATTTAAGAAGGTGCAACTTAACCAAGAAATTTTCCTCCATGATTCTTTAAAAAAAATTGCCCACGATATGATAGTCCAAGAATCATGGGCATCAGAAGTTTATGCAAGATAGACACAACTGCCTGCATAAGTTGACTGAATATGTGCATTATCAGGAGCAACCAATAAATATTCTTACAATTTGGGAGGCATAGCCAGAATATTAGATGAAGAATCATGTTTCAAAGACCTACTGATTATGTATAACCACAGCCTGAAATATCCTGGCAAGATGTGCCTATATATGCAACGCTAATTTTTCTGGTGAAGACAATTTTCATTATTAACTCATGAACAAATGAATGTTCGTTATTAATTCATGACGAGCAGTACAGAAATTGCATTGCAGATTGACGTCTAAATCATGCATTGACAAAAACAAATAATGGCAAGATCATGTTGAGCATAACCTTCAGACTCACATCCGTAACAAACTGTTTGCCAGAATTGAGCACCAAGATGATTAGATAGAGAGGGGGGGGGGGGGGGGGGGGGGGGGGGGGGCAGAGAATCTCACGACCAGAACACCCTTGTAGGCAACCTGATGTGTGGTCGCATAGCAGCAAATAGGTAGATTGCATGAGCAGACACAGAGGCAGCGGACTTAATAGAACTGGTGGGGAGGTTGAAGATGAGAAGACAAACCAAATTAAACTCTGAGAGGTGATACTGATACCACTCGCACCGGCGGCGTGGCCAACGGCAACTTCGATGGGGCCGCTGCGTGACGCGCACCGGTCGATTACCTGCGCATTCGTGTTGTCGTGCCACCGTTTCACGATCTGGACGGAGGCTCCGGGCGGTGGGGAGCGACCATGGAGCAGTGAGTCCGGAGAGGGGAGTGTGGGCGTTGGCCGCGGCTCGACGGAGAATATCTTGCTGCACACCTCGGCCTCGGAACGCTCCGGCGACGTGGGAGTAGGGCAGCATGCGGCCGTCGGCCTCGGAACGCTCCGGCGACGTGGGAGTAGGGCAGCATGCGGCCGTGCTAATGACGTGCAGCGGCGCGTCCATGCCGAGGCACTGGGGACGTGCGACGGCGGTAGGAACGTGCGGCGGCACGGCGCTGGGGTCTCGCGGTAGAGACGCGGCACTGAGGACGACGTGGACGGCGACAGCAACGTCTGGAGGCGGCAGGGAGTGCGGCGCCGTTGAAGCAGAGGCGTGGGTGCCTTTTTCTTTTCTTTAACGAGCTGTTTTTTTCTTTTTGACTTAACGACCTGTTTCTATTTGGCGGTGGCACGGACCGTAATTACCAGAAAACGAAAAGATGTGTTGAGTTGTCAAACATTGGAGCAATCTGGACCGTTGGCCAAATATTGAAAGATTTAGATTTAATGTATCAACACAAGTTTGCTCTTTTAATAGTAGTATAGATTGCGTCATATCATGGTAATGGCAAGATAAATTCAAATATTGCAGAAAGGAACCAATTATAATAATCTTTAATTGTCAGATAACCATTTATCCTCATTTACAAGCAAACGCGGACTATACAGAAAACAAAAGACAGGGCCGTACTACGTTTTTGTAAACACATTCCGTATTTCCATACGGAAATGAAAACTATTATACAAGAACGGTGACACCACGATTCAACATGAGCAACAGAAAATGCTTTCTACAACTAGTATGATCTTTCATTACCACTAAAGAGACTGTCAGAAGTTTGAAATAAACACCATTCATGCACTGTACATAGAATAAACCGGTGCACTTGTATGAATTAAGATGATATTTGTACAAAATAGTCAGCTACACATACTTCTAGAGGAATAGACAGAGATAGTTACCAGCAAGCAGAGTTCCCCTGCGGTTAAAGGCAATGCATTTCATATTCCCATGCTGCAAGAACTCCTCAATGGTCTCGGGAAAATCCCCTTGCAATGGATCTACACCAACAAAGAATACATATTTAGTTTCAGTATCTTACAGCTAATTGGCTCATCACTAAAAAACAGAAAAACATGGCAACTTGCTCATGATTATTCTTATCAAAGTTCCTGCGCACAAATTTACATTTGCAACTCTTAGTGATGCAATAGAATCCAAAACACCTGTTGAAACCCAAAATGCAGTAAAAACACCAAAAATCCGAAACCAAATCACTTGCCGGACGAAAAATGACTGAAGTATCCAGCAAGCCTGCAACATTCTAGGGCAGAAGAAGTATGTTCTTGGTACATCGAAATCCACTCTCCCTAAAGCTTAGGCCACACCCAAACAACGAAATTCCTAGTTTGAAATCAGCTAAAACAGTGGGAAACTAGGGCAAAACAGAGCAGCCCTAATTCGCCCAAATCCCTACTCTAAAGAACTAGAATTTCACCCCAAATCAGGGCGAGAATATCCCTAATCTACAAAACACCCAGCTAATTCCACCCAATTCCTTGAATCGTGGGAACGAAAACTTACCGACTATAGGCACATTCATCGCGCCGCCGCTCCTCGATGCGCCACTATCCGCACGAGGGAAAGCTGAGAAACCCGCGGAGGAGAGATCGAACCAGGGGAACCCGAGGCGAGCCCTCGAGGCGGGGAGGATGGACGCGCGTTCTCCTTAAGCCCTAGAAAAAAACTCGGGGCGAAGGGACGGGGGAGTGGGGGAGAAGGGCGAAGGGCTGGGAGATTAAAAAAGGGATTTTTTCTAAGATGAGGTCGGAATCCGACCAGGACGAGGGGTGGACGCGCGCGCAGAAGAGCAGCTGCTCGAGCCGCCGACGCGCGTTAGGATTCAAAGTCGGAGAAACTTCTAGGAAACCTGATGTTAATAGTACTCTCCTCCTAATCGTCGCTCCCCAGAGCCGGCGGCGCGCGACACCTCCGATCTGAGCAACGCAGCGAAGACAATGGCGGCTCCGCCAGAGCAGGGGCAAGGAAACAGAAGGGGGGTCGGTCGTGGAATGTCAAGATGAGGGGGAGGGCGTCGTGAACAGCGTCGCCGCCGCCCGGTCTACGCGAGAGGGGAGGGGGTGCGACCAGGAGCGCAAAGAAAGGAGGGTGCGACGGCGGCAGGCGGCGGAAAGGGCGCGGCTGAGCGACGGGAGAAGAAGGGCTGGAAAAACAAAATATCGTATGCTATAGGGTTTTGTGTGTGTTTCATTTCATACCTCCCATTCCGCCTTGAGATTCGAAAATTGGAGAAAAACTTTCAAATGGCGGCATCTTCCTCGACGGCGACGGCAATGACTTCCTCTCACCCCGTGCAATGCGTCGGCCTGGCGGCGGCGGCGTGGATGAGTGCGGACGCGTAATTGGGGACTTTTATAGCGAGTCACGATGGAAAGAGAGGGTGTAATTCTTATCGTCAGCCTGGCGGCGGCGGCGTGGATGAGTGCGGACGTGTAATTGGGGCCTTTTATAGTGAGTCAGGATGGAACGGAGGGTGTAATTCTTACCGGCAGCCTGGCGGCGGCGGCCTGGATGAGTGCGGACGCGTAATTGGGGCCTTTTATAGCGAGTCACGATGGAACGGAGCGTGTAATTTTATTTTGACCTTGTCTTTTAGTACCCTAGAGGGGGTAACTTGGTCATTTCATAGTATATGGCACTCACCCTATGAATTTTTTAAAAAGATCTTTGGTTTTTAAAATTTATGTATTAGAGTACGGTCTTAAGTAGAGTGACATCTGGTCAGGCCAAGACAGTGGCAGCTCTCGCAAAGTAGGACGAGAAAACATAAGTCAGGCTCGGTCTACGCGAGGGGGAGGGGATGAGGCCAGGAGCACAAAGAGAGGGATCTAATGACTGTAGGTAGCGGAAAGGGTGTGGCCACGAGACGGTAGAAGAAGGGAAGACAAGGTGGGACAGAACAAAATTATGTTGTAGGATTTGACTAATTTCATTTCATACCTTCCATTCCGCCTTGAGATTCGTAAAATGGCTATAAATTTTCAAACGGCGGCATCTTCCTTGACTTCGACGCCGGCGACGACTTCCCCCTCCCTATCGTGGAACACCTCGGCTTGGCAGCGGTGTGAATGTGGATACGCTGCGGACACGTAATTGTGGAGCCTTTTATAGCCAGTCACGGAAGAACGAAGGTATACATTCTTTATTTTGCCCTCATATTTTGGCACCCTAGCGAGGCAAACTTGGTCATTCCTAGAATATCGGCAACGGCTATCCCACGACCTTTTTCAAAAAGTCCTATAGTTCTTCAAAATTTATGTATATTACACTCGATTTTATATAGAGTGACATCTGGTGCGCCTATTTTGGGGTTTTTGCCTAACCCCTTGGTGTATCGACTTCTTTGGATGCATCAAATGGAAAACTATATTTTTCAGATGTGGGCCATAAATTTTAAAACAACATCATCTTCTTGACTCCGGCGACGACATCCTCTCTCTTGGAATGCCTTAGCCTGGCAGACGCGTAATTGTGGGGCTTTTATAGCAAGTCACGAAATAAATGGAGGGTATAAATTCTTTATTCTTCCCTCGTCTTTTAGTAACCCAGGAGGGGTAACTTGATTATTTCCTAGTATATGGGCCCAAGCTACACCTCGCGACCTTTTCTAAATTGTCTTTCAGTTCTTCATAATTTATGTAATAGACGCTGAACTTTTAAATGGAGTGACATCTTATGGTGCCTATATTGAAGTTCTTGTCTAACCAAGGAGTCTAGTCCACTTTGTTAGGTGCATCTTATAGACAAGTTAGGTTTCTTAAAGTTGTAGGCGATAAATTTTCAAACGACAGCATCTTCTCCATTCTGGCGACGACTTGCTCAGCTCCCTTGGAACGCCTTGGCCTGGTGGAAACACGGATGAGGTGCATACGCGTAATTGTGGGGCCTTTTATAGAAAGTCACGAAGGAATGTAGGGTATAAATTCCTTATTCTTCCCTTGTCTCTTTTAGTAACCAAGCGGGGGCAACTTGGTCATTTCCAAGTATGTGGGCACCGCTAGATGTGACCTTTTAAAAAAGGCATTTAGGTTTTCAGAATTTATGTATTATATGTAGGAGTTTGCGCGATAGAAAACAAAAAAAATCTCTCACATATGGAAGCAACACTCAAGATCCAATCCAGGAGATGCTAGTAACGGGGAGAGTAGATCATCATACCCTCGAAGAACACGCGCGTTGAACGCTTATTTCAACGCAGCTCAGTAAAGTTGTTGGTGAGGTTCGATCCGATCAGCACCGCAAACGAGTGGCACTTCCGGAGGCTTGCACATGTACAGCTCGATGATGTCTCCCTCTTCTTGATCCAGCAAGCTAGAGGGAGAAGTAGATTGGATTGACTCCAGCAGCACGACGGCGTGGTGGTGGCTATGGTGGAGAGTTCTCGCGGGCAGGGCTTCGCCAAGCGGTGCGCGGGAGGTGGAGGAGCAGCAAGCAAGTGGTGCGGCCAAGCCTTGGAGCTCTTGGTGCACCTCTCCCTCTCTTTTTATAGGCAAGGGGCTGCAACCACTTTATTTCCCAAGGTGGTAACCCCTCTTTCAAGAGTGGTAACCCCCTCTCTTTTAAAAGGTGGTAACCCCCTCTTTTAAGAGTGGTAACCCTATTTTAGGGCTGCCCATTGAATGGTTGCAAGGACCAAGGAGGGCAGGTCACATGGACCAGTGGGCCACCCTTGGTCATCCGGGACAGGTGGGCCCCATTGTGGGACCCTTCGGAACCTTCTAGAACATTTCGACACTCCGCCGGAAAAATCCCAAACTTTTCCGGAACCCTGAAATCAACTTGCCATATATAAACTTTACCTCCGGACTCTTTCAGAGCTCCTTGTGATGTCTAGGATCTCATCCGAGACTCCAAACAATATTCAGACACCATTAATAAAAAATATCCCAGAGCTACTCTAGCATTACCGAACGTTAAGTGTGTGACCCTGCGGGTTCGAGAACGTCAGATATGATCGAGACACCTCTCTGATCAATAACCATTCGAGGGACCAGGATATCCATAATGACTCCCACACATTCAACAAAGATCTTTATCGGTTGAACCACTATGCCGTGGATTACTATAATCAGTATACAATTTCCTTTGTCGCGCGATATTTTACTTACCCGAAAAATTCGATCGTCGGTATCACTATACCGAGTTCAATCTCGTTACTGGTAAGTACTCTTTACTCGTTTCGTAAAACCTCTGTGACTAACTCATTAGTCACGTGCTTGCAAGTGTTACCAAATGTGCACTACCGAGTGGGCCCAGAGTATATCTCTCCGAAACACGAAGTGACAAATCCCAATCTTGATTCATGTAATTCAACAAGTACTTTCCGAGATACCTCGTAAGACACCTTTATGATCACCCTGTCACGAAGCGACGGTTGATGTCCCCAAAATATTCTTCCGGTATCCGGGAATAACATAATCTCATGGTCTAAGAAACAAGATACTTGACAATAAAAGGCATCGCAATATAAACTTAATGAAACGATCAATATTGTTATGGTTGGTTGGGTTTGTTCATCACGTCATTCTTCTAATGACATGATCCCGTTAATTAATTAACAACTCATGTTCATGGTTAGGAAACCATAACCATCATTAATTAACGAGCTAGTCTAGTAGAGGCTTACTAGGGACGCGGTGTTGTCTATGCAACCACACATGTATTATGTTTCTGGTTAATACAATTATAGCATGGAAAATAAGCATATATCATGAACACTGAAATATGATAAAAACATTTTTATTATTACCTCTAGGGCATATTTCCAACAGTCTCCCACTTGCAGTAGAGTCAATAATCTAGTTTACAATGGTAGAAATCTCACACCCATGGCATTCTGGTGCTGATGGTCCCGAAGAGCAAGGCTTTGATACCTGCAAAAATAAACGGGATTAGGTTGAGACTCCAAGTGCAGAGTGTATAGTAAGTGGAAGACAGTTTTCCCCACGAGGGGTGACTCGAGGGTTTAATATCGAACTCTCGGGGAATCTGAAGTGGTAGATTTATCTTCTTATCCTTCTTTTGGTTACCTACAAAACAAGGTTAGATGTTTTGATCCTCAACCTCACCTGTGGTTGTCAAGCACAAGGTGTAAGAATGATATCAGGATAGTTATGCAATGCAAACAAGAAATAAATATGCAATGATGGTGGATGCAATGATAAATGATATTTTTGGGTTTTTGAATGATGTATGCAAGATGAAAAGTATTTTTGTATTTTCGGATTTAATGATGGCTGAAAATAGAAAAGTGGTATATGGTGTTGGAAAGGTGTTTCTTATGATTAAAAAAATGGACTGGGGTTCATGGTTTCACAAATGCACTCTCTCTTTATAAAGTGGTAGACAATGGAACACACACAGTTAACATATGAGATTGCAACACAGGGTTTGATAACAAGTTACTTAGATATATGGGCATCACGTCCTAACATAGAGATCTTTTGGTTATTAACCTCTCTTATACTCCACCAAGATGCGAACTAAATCATAACACCTCAGTAATTAAGATAACTCAGATTATAGCATTAAGTATCATGACATGAAGTGAAAATAAGAACATGCTAGATCTAGTCATGGAGTAGTGGCAATGGTCACGCCCACATCCCCGGTAGCATGGTATTTTAGTTTATCCCTAGTGAGGTAACAAAGTAAGGTAAAGATACCAAAGTGGATCGCAGAACTTTCTCTCACGTTCACTGCACTAGCCACCCCCGTTACTCCAACTAATGCACACGTTCCCCCACACACGCTCTCATAAACATGCTTGATCAAAACAAGTAGACAAGAACGGGGTACATAATATGCATCTATACTCATAACTGAAACAAACATTGCAATCTCAAACATATATTAACTCATAAAGATCCACCACAAAGGTATTACAACGGTGATCGTAATCATGTTCAGCAGCTCATACGGTGCTAATTAGTGAAGCTCAAGAGAGGAGAGATACATAAGTTACTTCCACAATCCCATAGTCCAGAGGTGGACTACTCCCTCTTCATCATGGAGACGGTGGAGAAGTCGATGGAGAAGATGGAGACCACGCCGGCAGCGCCCCGCCGGAGTTTTCCCCTCCAATCTGCAGCTCCTGATCTCCGTTTCGGTGTTTCTGTGTTTGTGCGGCGCTCCTTCCAGAGAACGTCGGGGGACCTTTTTTATAGGCGTTTTTAGGTCAAGACATGTCGGTGGAGCGAAGATCGACGGCAACGGAGCCACGAGGCCCAAACGGTGGGTCCCACGCGGCACAGTACCTGGCCGCGTGGGCCACCCCCGTTTGGCCCTCGGCCTCCGTTGTTGCTTCCTTCGCCCACAGGTCTTCTTCCTTCCAAATATTGACGCCCGTAAATTTCCAGGTGATTTCGTTGACGTTTGGGTCCCTGAAACATTAAAATAAGAAAACGGGGTTTTCTGCCTGTGCAGGGTTAATTCCATAAAAATAGGAAATAAATGAATATTCCCAAAAATCATTATAAAACATTGATATAACCCTTATATGATGCAAATATGATTGGAATATAAGCAATTAAAGTGCAAAGTTCATGTATGCATTTTACATGCATCAACATCCCCAAGCTTAATCCATGCTCGTCCTCGAGTATGAAGATGATAAAACTAACATGGACTTTGCAATTTAATACTTAACAATGGATATCAAAGATGATTACTATTGCTACATATAGTCAAATGATTCATTCTTCAAAGGAGTAGCAATATGCAAATAGTTTATGAAGTGATATCAAGTATTCAAGACAAGGATGTTCATTGATAGTTCACAAAGTGTAACATAGTAGCAAGTAATATGGAACACATGTATGCATAATGATAAGTAGAACATCCTACAATGGTCATAGAGTGTAGATGAAAATCTGAATATGATAGGTGTACACTTTGGAAAGATGTATATGTGAGTAGAGGTAAAGCATGCATAAGTTTCATCCAACTTCCAAACTCTTCTACTTAAGTTAATGATTGCAATAAGGTATTCATTGGTGTCAAGCTCTCATTGCCCCTATCATAGCATCTTGAATGATTAAGGTTAAAGTGAAAGCAAATATGAGTAGTGTGCTTGATAAAGAAGGTTGAATGTCTCATGCCCCTTGAATACAAGTATTACACCATGTTACTCAACTTGGGAAACAAAGCAAGTTCAATTAAATATCATTGTAAGCATAATAGTATCATCAAGAGCGTCAACTGGGGTACCTCTTGTCCCAAGATATGGAACAAGCCCATATCAAAATGACAAGACAAACAAACAAAATGAACAATCTCAACACCCTTTTTATTTACCATTTGGAATAGTTTTTTATTGCAAGGTGTATCACAGAAGGTTCACCATAGTATGTAAGTAAATTTCCACCATGAATGATGCATGGCTTAGATTAGCGGCCCAGGCGTCTCTCTAACCATTTACACAAACTCATTTAAACTCACTTATTTCCACATTTATTTCACATGATAAGCATCCATAGACAAAAGCACATGATATCAACTAAATGAGATGAAGGCGTGTTGAAAGCTTGCATGTGACAGCACATATGGGCTAACTTCCAACCCAAAACATTCATCAAGCCACAAACATCATAATCTTAATCACAATGGGTCAAGTTTTATTATGCAAATAAAAGAACATTGTGCATCAAGTTCGTGAGAGCTATATAACCAATTTTTTCCATTGCAATCAATAACATAAACATTTTCATTCAGAGGTAAGATAACACAAAAACATGTTAAACATACTCGGAATAGCATAAAGCCAATAGGTAGATATGGTGGACTCACTGGAATAACTTTGGTTGAAGGTGTTGGAAACAAGTTTTTGCTTGTTGGAGTTTTTGGGCTAGCAAAAGGGAGAAAGTTGACCATCTAGATGCATGCATGAGTGTCCATAGAACTAACTAATCCATGTTAAACCAAGTAAATAACAATCAGCACCAAAACATGAATAAGTGATAGCTCTACAAAAAGAATTTGCAAACTATTACTCATAAACAAGCTCATGAATCATGCAACTATATGTATCATTAAAAATCAAGTCAAACATCCCTTTTCCCAATCTTATAAAAGCATCCAACATATTTCAACCCATATTTCCAGTAGCTCTCTCATATATAATTGATAGTGTGGTGGTCTCTCAAGACTCAAACAAAAACAAAAAACGACGCTCCAAGTTTATGCGATAAAGTGTTTCGATCGAAAAACAGAAGTTGGACGTGTGCAAACCGAGAGTGTGTAGGTCCAGCGGGGTTGTCTTCACATCCCCAAGCTTATGGTCTTCACCATCCTTGGATAGCTCTTGGTGCATCTCCTCCAATCCCTGTGAAAAAACTTCAAAACACCGTTTCTCCCATCTCTTTTCTGTGGGGTGCATTAATAGTGATAAACAAATAGGTTCCTTGCTGCATATAATCCTTGAACAAAAATTCATATGACATGTCCAGAAAGTGTATAATGTTGTATGCCTACTCATAAACTCAATTGGATCAAAAAGATTCAACTTAAAAGCTCAAAGCATGCATCAAACAAAATGGGACAGAATCTGTCCAGAAAAACAGCAGCAGCAAAACGTATTTTTCTACCCTACCAAACTTTCTCGAAAAATTCCGAAAAAATTCATGCATACAGAGGATGAAAAGTTGCAACTACAGTTCAAATATGAGCTCATTCGGAGTTACAGAATAAGAATTAAAAATCATACCGTGCACTGACTTGTGCAGGAATAAAATCTCCGAACGCTATAAGCAACTTTTTCAAACCAAAAAGGGTAAAACTTGGCACTTTATTAAAAACTCCAGAACCTAACTAGACACAAAATCTCTTGTTACAGCAAGAGGACACAAAGAAAAATCACACACAAAAATAACCGGGTTGCCTCCCGCAAAGCGCTTTCTTTATAGCCATATAGCTAGGCTTCTTACTTGTTGTTTTATTGTGGACGAAGCTCATGAGGGAGCTTGAACTTTGGTGGTTCCCTCTTCCTTGGAAAGTGTTCCATGCACTTCTTGTGTGGAAACTGAAACTTTACATTCCCTTCCTTTGAATCAATGATAGCACCTGTGGTACGAAGAAAAGGTCTTCCAAGAATAATAGGACTAGAGGTTTTATTCCCCATATCCATGATTAGAAAATCCACAGGCACAAAAGTCATATGTAACTCTACCATAACATCACTTACTTTTCCCAAAGCATGTTTAATAGAGTCATCAGCAAGTGCTAGTTCAATAGAGCATTTTTCAAGATTTTTCAATTCAAGCACTTCATATAGTTCTTTAGATAAAACAGAGACACTAGATCCTAGATCAAGTATGGCATGGTGTGTCTCTTTTCCAATAGTTACTAGTACCTTAGGTATCCACATATCCCCAAGCTTAGGTGGTATCATAGCCTCTTGGTTGTACCTAGCAATCTTTTCTTTCAAGACATGATTAGCAATATAAGAACCAAAACCTGCTTGGTTAGTGTTGATGGAAGGATCACTTGCAAATTTTTGTAAGATAGATATTAATTCATGCAAGCTACAATTTTCTAAGTCAAGCAAAGGATCCTTGACTTCATTAAGCATTTTAACTTCCTCAACTTTCTTTCCTTTTTAACCCATACTTGTTGCCTAGCAGGAACCTCTTTCACATGTTTAAGAGATGAATCTTTTCTCAATGAATCACTAACTCGAACCAATTTTTCCTCAATATTGTTCAGGTAAACATCTTTTTCCAGAAATTCTTTCTCACAAATTCTCAACTTATGCATGACATTAACCAATTCATTGTTTATCTTTGGAATAATGTTTTCAGAATAAGAAACTAGTTGTTCAAAATCTTCCTTACTAGGTAGCTTTTCTAACTTAGTTTCAAATTTATCCTTTGATGAAGCAAGTGCTATTGTGGTGTCTTCCAACTTTTTCTTGCTACCCACAAAGCTACCAAAAATCCTTCTAAGTGTCATGGCTGCACAAGGTGGTGTTGACAAGACAAAACTTCCACCTGTAGCCCCATCTAAAGCATTTTGATACCAAGGATCTATTCCATAATAGAAATAAAGATTTAGCTTTTCATCTTCACAAGGTGTAGGATCTTCATAATGCATCCTATTAATTCTTACCCAAGCATCTTTTAATGTTTCTCCATGATATTGTTTAAAACTAGAAACAGAATTCCCTAGAGAACTCCCTCCTTGTTTGTTTCCAAGCACCATGATAGCAAGTTTTTTTTTGGTATTTTTGATTTTTTATGCAAAACTGAAATAAATATGATATGATATGCAATGACACTAACAAAACAAATAAATTGCTTTGTAAGTAAAGATGGATAAGATGGTGCTCACGTAGGTGCAACCTCCCCAAGCTTAGGTGTTAGCACAAGTTGGTGACGTTGACTTTGTTGTGAGATGAATGCGATGATGCACACCCTTGGATAAATCTCTCAGCTACGATTCCCCGGCAACGGCGCCAGAAAACGTCTTGATGTCCCGAAGAGCAAGGCTTGATACCTGCAAAATAAACGGGATTAGGTTGAGACTCCAAGTGCAGAGTGTATAGTAAGTGGAAGACAGTTTTCCCCACGAGGGGTGACTCGAGGGTTTAATATCGAACTCTCGGGGAATCTGAAGTGGTAGATTTATCTTCTTATCCTTCTTTTGGTTACCTACAAAACAAGGTTAGATGTTTTGGTCCTCAACCTCACCTGTGGTTGTCAAGCACAAGGTGTAAGAATGATATCAGGATAGTTATGCAATGCAAACAAGAAATAAATATGCAATGATGGTGGATGCAATGATAAATGATATTTTTGGGTTTTTGAATGATGTATGCAAGATGAAAAGTATTTTTGTATTTTCGGATTTAATGATGGCTGAAAATAGAAAAGTGGTATATGGTGTTGGAAAGGTGTTTCTTATGATTAAAAATGGACTGGGGTTCATGGTTTCACAAATGCACTCTCTCTTTATAAAGTGGTAGACAATGGAACACACAAGTTAACATATGAGATTGCAACACAGGGTTTGATAACAAGTTACTTAGATATATGGGCATCACGTCCTAACATAGAGATCTTTTGGTTATTAACCTCTCTTATACTCCACCAAGATGCGAACTAAATCATAACACCTCAGTAATTAAGATAACTCAGAGTATAGCATTAAGTATCATGACTCAAGATGGCAACGGGGACGGGTACTCCGGGGGCACTCCACCATCCCCGCCCCGATCCCCGCCATTACCCGTCCCCGCTAGTCCCCGCTACACTATCGGGGAGGAAATGGCCCCCGTCCCCGTTATTAGCGGGTACCCGACCCCCATCGGGGACTCCACGGGGACTCGCCGTCAGCAGCCTCCCAGTGGTCGCGCGCGGTTGTCAGCTCGTCCTCCAGCCAGCAGTTGAAGAAGATGGAGAGGCAGCAGCTCGACGCCGCTATGGGGTAGCTCGAGGAGGAGCCGGGCGCTGCGTGGAGAGGAGGAGCTGGACGCTTCATGCAGCAGTTGAGGAAGATGGAGCGGCAGCAGCACGACGCCGCTATGGGGTGGTTCGAGGAGGAGCCGGGCCATGCGTAGAGAAAGGAGAGAGAGAGATACGTGAGAGAGGAACGACAGGGGAAGGGGATCGAGCGAGGCGGCGGCGGCGCTGTGAGGAAGAGGACTGAGGGGCGAGTCTGCGTGTGTGTGGTGTCTCGTGTAGTATGCGTGTTGGGTTGGGTTAGGTTAGGTTGGGCTACTGGGGTTGACTGGGCTATTCTCGGCCTCTTGGGCCGGCCGACTGGTGGTAAGTTGGCCTGCTACGGCTAGGGGTGTGTTGGGCTGGTACTAGGAGGTCCCACACGTCAGTAGCTGGCGGGTATCCATGGAGGCTCCACGGGGCGAATTTGCCCCCCATGCCCGCCCGTTAGCTTAACGGGTACCGCCCCCGCTATCCCCATGGGGTGAATTTGCCCCCCATGCCCGACTCTTAGCGGGTATATCCCCACGGGTACCCGCCCCCACGGGGAAAACTGCCATCTTGAATCATGACATGAAGTGAAAATAAGAACATGCTAGATCTAGTCATGGAGTAGTGGCAATGGTCACGCCCACATCCCCGGTAGCATGGTATTTTAGTTTATCCCTAGTGAGGTAACAAAGTAAGGTAAAGATACCAAAGTGGATCGCAGAACTTTCTCTCACGTTCACTTCACTAGCCACCCCCGTTACTCCAACTAATGCACACGTTCCTCCACACACGCTCTCATAAACATGCTTGATCAAAACAAGTAGACAAGAACGGGGTACATAATATGCATCTATACTCATAACTGAAACAAACATTGCAATCTCAAACATATATTAACTCATAAAGATCACACACAAAGGTATTACAACGGTGACCGTAATCATGTTCAGCAGCTCATACGGTGCTAATTAGTGAAGCTCAAGAGAGGAGAGATACATAAGTTACTTCCACAAACCCATAGTCCAGAGGTGGACTACTCCCTCTTCATCATGGAGACGGTGGAGAAGTCGATGGAGAAGATGGAGACCACGCGGCAGCGCCCCGCCGGAGTTTTCCCCCTCCAATCTGCAGCTCCTGATCTCCGTTTCGGTGTTTCTGTGTTTGTGCGGCGCTCCTTCCAGAGAAACGTCGGGGGACCTTTTTTATAGGCGTTTTTAGGTCAAGACTATGTCGGTGGAGCGAAGATCGACGGCAACGGAGCCACGAGGGCCAAACGAGTGGGCCCCACGCGGCCACAGTACCTGGCCGCGTGGGCCACCCCCGTTTGGGCCTCGGGCCCCGCTTGTTCGCTTCCTTCGCCCACAGGTCTTCTTCCTTCCAAATATTGACGCCTGTAAATTTCCAGGTGATTTCGTTGACGTTTGGGTCCCTGAAACATTAAAATAAGAAAACGGGGTTTTCTGCCTGTGCAAGGTTAATTCCATAAAAATAGGAAATAAATGAATATTCCCAAAAAATCATTATAAAACATTGATATAACCCTTATATGATGCAAATATGATTGGAATATAAGCAATTAAAGTGCAAAGTTCATGTATGCATTTTACATGCATCAGGTGCTGATCATGTTTTTTCTGTGGAAACTTTAGTCAACGGATCTACGATATTCTGATCCGTATGTATTTTGCTAATGGTAATATCTCCTTCATTGACATGCTCACGAATTTGATGAAACCGGCGTTTGATATGCTTGGAGCTCTTGTGACATCTTGGTTCCTTGGCTACGGCAATGGCACCAGTGTTGTCACAAAAGATCTCCATGGGATCCAGTGCGCTCGGAAAAGCACCGAGTTCAGTGACGAACTCCTTCAGCCATATCTCTTCTTTTGCCGCTTCAGAAGCAGCCATATACTTCGCCTCTAATGTAGATGCCGCAATGACGCCCTGCTTGGAACTCCTCCAGCTAACCGCAACTCTTTTCAATATAAAGACATACCCTTTTTGAGATTTCGAGTCATCTGGATCAATATTGAAGCTAGCATCAACGTAACCTTTTACGGAGAGCTCTTCATCACCACCATAGACAAGAAACATGTCGTTAGTCCTCTTAGGTACTTAAGGATATTTTTAACTGCTGTCCCGTGAGCCTCTCTAGGATCACTCTGGTACCTGCTCATCAAACTAAGAGCATGGGACACATCCGGTCTAGTACACAACATTGCTTACCTTAATGCCTAATAATTCTGCTAGACATAATAGAACCTATGGCCGAGGCATAGGGGATTTTCTTCATCCTTTCTATTTTTGCTCCCGTAGTTGGACACTGAGTCTTACTCATGGCTTACCTTGTAACATGGGCAAAGAACATTTCTTTGCATCCGGCATATTGAATTTCTTCACTATCTTCTCAAGGTATGTACTTTGACTAAGTGCTATTTAGCATACTGATCTATCTCTAAAACATCTTATGTATGCAGATTCACCAAGATCTTTCATTGAAAAACTATTCTTGAAATAATCTTTCACACTGTTAAGTAGCTCCACGTCATTCCCAATAAGTAATATGTCATCTATGTATTAAACCAGGAATGCAACCGAGCTCCCACTCACTTTCTTGTAAACACAATCTTGTTTATAATTTTGCACAAATCCAAAACCTTTGATCAACTCATCAAATCAAAGATACCAACTCCGGGATGCTTGCTTCAGTCCATAGATGGAATGCTGAAGTTTGCACACTTTACCGGCATCCTTAGGATCGACAAAACCTTCGGGTTGTACCATAGTACAACTCATATTCAACGTTGCCGTTGAGGAACGCAATTTGACATCCATCTGCCAAATTTCATAATCGAAATAAGCAGACTGGTTTTGTCGATCCTGGTGGCCTAAAGCGATCCGGTGGCCTGCGTCAAATCAAGAAACTACTGGATAGCGATCAAATAACGAAAACGGGAAGCAAAACCGGTGGATCAAAGTAAAAGGAAGTTAGGCAGGTAGGTGGATAGGAGATGAGATATATAGAGGTGGGAAACTGTGGAGAAACAGGAATCAAAGTGGCGGCTTTCCGCGAGGAACCACCGCGAATTGGGTTCCACCAAATCTCGATGAGAGCGATCTCGGAAAGGCCCAGGGAAGAATAAATGCAAAGGCGGCCCCTTTTCCCGGAAGCGATATATGATTCGAGGCTAAGAACAGCAAGCAGAGAGGGCAAGAACTAGTTGCGCAAAGGCGACTCCTTTTGCGCAGAAGAAGCGATTTGGGGGGCTAGCTTGCTCCAGATCACGCAAGAAACGACCCGAAAAGGCGGATCTGGATGAGGGCGCGTGGGCTTAATGCATCCTGCTCCGACTCCAACCCTGTCTATGGCTATGGCTAAGGGAGTTCAGAGAGGGAGGAGAGGGCCGGGGAGGAAGAGGTGGAGAGAGGGAGAAGGAGGAGAGGAGATGGAGCTTTGGTGTTGTGCTGGTGGAAACGCGGATGATGAGCAGACGCGTAATTGTGGGGCCTTTTATAGCAAGTCATGAAGGAATGGAGGGTATAAAATCCTTATTCTTCCCTTGTCTTTTAGTGCCCAATCAGGGCCAACTTGGTCATTTCATAGTTACCTTTTTAAAAAAGGCCTTTAGTTTTTCAGAATTTATGTATTATACACTCGTTTTGAAATAGAATGACATCTTGTGGCGTCTAGTTTGGGGATCTTGTCTAACCCTTTGGTGTATTGACTTCGTTGGTGGCATCAAATGGAAATTTAGGTTTTTCTCAGTTGTGGGCGATAAATTTTCATCGGCGACATCTTCCTTGACTCCGACACAACGACTTCCTTTCTCCCTTGGAACCCCTTGGCCCGACGGCAACGCGGATGAGATGTGGACGTGTATTTGTGGAATCGCTTAATGCGAGTCACGGAGGAACGGATGTATAAACTATCTATTTGGTCTCGTCTTTTAGTACCCTAGTGGTGTAACTTGGTCATTTCCTAGTATATGTGCACCCGCTACCCCATGGTCTTTTTCAAAAAGTTCTTTAATTTTTCAGAATTTATGTATTAGATACTCGACTTTTAAATAGAGTGACATCTCGTGCCGCCTATTTTGGATTTATGGCCTAAACCACTTGGTGTATCCCACTTTGTTAGTGGCATCACATGGCAAGTTAAGTTCCTTCGTTGTGGGCGATAGATTTTTAAAAAAGGAATCTTCCTCCACTTCGACGATGACTTCCTTGGAACGCCTTGGCTTAGCAGATGCGTAATCATGGGGCCTTTTATAGCGAGTCACTGAGAAACATAGGGTATAAATTCTTTGTTTTGTCGTTTTCTTTTATTACCATAGAAGGGGCAACTTGGTCATCTCCTAGTACATGGGCACCCACTACCCTGCCGTTTATTTAAAGACACCTTTAGTTTACGGAATTTACATATTAGATACTTGATTTTTAAATTGAGTGTTGCATGACCCCTTGGTGTACCCCCACTTTGTTAGTGGCATCAAATGGAAAGTTAGGTTCCTTAGAGTTGTGGGCGATAAATTTTCAAACGGCGGAATCTTTCTTGACTCTGGCGCCGATGACTTCCTCTCTCCCTTGGAACGCCTCGGCCTGGCGGCAATGCAGATGAGGTGTGGACGTGTAATTGCAAGGCCTTTTGTAGCGAGTCACGGAGGAACGGAGGGTAAACATTCTTTATATCGCCCTCGTGTTTTAGTGATCTAGGGGCAAGCGGGACATTTCCTATATATGGGCACCTGTACCCCGTGGCCTTGAAAAAGACATTTGGTTCTTCATAATTTATAGATAGTGTACACTAACGGGTTAAATAGTTTTCTCTCATAGTAGCAAAGGTGCGTTCGGGGCGTGATACTATCTTGAAACAAAATCAAATGTAACCATTCCTTACTTATGCCGTGGGAGTTGAAATAATTTGTTTAAATAGAAATATTAGGTATGTTGGATTATCATGTCTTCCTAGTGCATTGTATCTTAGCGCATTATCCTAGTGACTAGTTTAGTGATCATGTTTGAATTTCAACATTGTGACTTAGTCAGGAAGTATGGACTTGTGCATAAACATCTTTCAGAAGTATGGACCAATAGATCGTTTAAACATTTGTGGGGTGCAAAAAATTCAAATCAGAGGAGCGATCTGGACCTAAATTGTGTTCCGTTATTATTCGATAGTGTGGAACCCGGAGTGTGGTACCCTCGGTTCTAGGTCGACACTCGACAACCGGTGCACCGGGAGGCGCATATAAGATATAGTGAATTAGACCCCTCCTTAACCCACAATGTGTGGCACTAACCAAAAATCTCAAATACAATACCCACCATTGGATCGGTATGAGTAGCCATCGCCTTTACATGGTAAGGTTCATCTTACCGCTTAGTAATCGCCTTTACATGGTAAGGTTCCTCTTACCACTTAGTCCACTCCAGGAAACATATACTAGTCAATTGATGACGATTTCTGTAGATGACTTCAGCTATGAATAACTTCTGTTCATTGCCTCCGTAGATGAAGATCATAGAGAACTGTTGTCACGGGCACAGGCAACAAACATTAACACTTCCGATAGTAGGTACTGTACAACAATAAGGTGGCCACAACTCGTGCAAGAATCAGCGGTGGACGAAGATAAGGAATGCAATTTATGTAATTGACACATACCATACCCAATGACCTGAAATTGAATCGGTTTGGGAAGATGGTTAATCAAGTGTTTTTTGCATAGACAACCATGTATTCAAATATGTTTTCCACCATAATTGAGCATTGAATTGCCCACTTCAACAGGTGAAGAGTGGTGTATGCTGCACATTTAAACTTCATTTTCTAGGGATAAAGAAAATGTTAGCAAGAGGTGGTTAACGCACTTTTACTTTCAGGCCCGGATTAAAATATGTGTTGCACATACATTTACTACGTTGCAAAGCAAAGGAAAAAGGATGCATAGCATTAGCAGATGATCATCCTCCAGAAAATGCAAAGGGGAAAAACAAAATATCTACTGTTTATCACCCGAAATACATGAATATTTGGTGTTGTTTAGTTTTTAGCCCAATCCTAAAGGGGAAGTCTGCTAATCCACAAATACAATTATACAACAGCCATGATATACAATATAGACTTCTCCCCTGGAGCTAATACAAATAGACAGCCGTACAATGTGTACACTGGGGAGCATCTTTCTTCAATATTATCCACTTCAGTTCATCTTCGTGAATGAAAATGACAGTCTCGAAGGTTCTCATGAGCTCTTCGAGACTGATGAGCGAAGACGAGAATACAATGTAGTGTTTCTCACGATAAGATAGACGACGAATGAGAGGTAAATAGCCAGCACAACCGACAAGCTTGAGCGAACAAATGTGCCCCGGACTTCATCGGTATAGAAGGAAAATACAAGATATCCGTTGATGAGCATCAAGAAAATCGTGACGATCCAACTTATCACCTAAAGAAGAGCACAAACCAAGTTAGTACAGCAAACGAGTGATCAACAGTCTTACTATTTCAGTATTTCTACGAAGTTGTGGGATTGTCTATCCTCCCCTACCCATCCAAAAACATATATCTTCATAACTTTTGCTCGTCTGAGTACAATTTCATCATCCGACAATAACTGCAGACTAAGTAAGCATAAAAGTGACTATGTAGCTGCAGACACCTAACTAAAATCAGGATCTCAATTTGAGGACTCTTTTGCGAAGTAATTACAGAAGTTAATGCATTTTAAGTCCTTTCAGACGAATATGTGGTGACATGACAGAGAACTCATGCAGCAAATATAAAATATGACAGACCAGTTTAAGTTCACTGCCAACATGAATGCTATGAGTTTTATGATTAACAGAAAGTCAAAGAAAAACTTACTTTGGTGATAGGACCAATCACAAATGACCCCATGAGCTGCTCACTCGAAACAAGGGTGATGAGAGGAATTAGTGCAAATGGTATCTGTATGGACTGAAGAACATTGAGTGACTCATTCAGAATGTCCATGGTAGGATCTTCAGTATCAAAAAATAAAGCCACAATCATAGTTGGAATAATGGCAAAGCTTCGAGTAATCATTGCTCGTAACCACTTCTTCAATCGAAGATTAAGGAAACCCCCATGACGAATTGGCCTGCATATGTGCCAGTGATCGTGCTACTCTGTCCAGATGCTAACAACCCAATTGCCCAGATATAGAGGACAGGAAACAACGCAGATCCGTATTTCTCCTGTAAGTACTGTCCAGCATTCTCAAGACCTATGTTCTTAGCTTGTTCAGTCCCATAAAATCCTTTAGCAAAAACTGTTGTAACACAGATGTTAATGAAGAAAGACACGATGAGAGCGATAATCGACTCGATGTTGTAATAGTACACTGCTTCTTGAACACGGGATTTCTTTTTTGTGTCAATCTTCCTGGACTGCACTAGCGCTGAGTGCAAGAAAACATTGTGGGGCATGATGATGCAGCCCACAATTCCTACCGCCTGCTTGATGGTGTTTGAGCTCAGCTTTGGAACCACCAAACCTAAATATAAAAAGAACTGAATAAACTCTTTTGCTTCTTAAAAAATGCATCAATACATAAAAGCATCTTGCTAATATGTCAAATGGAGGATTACCGATCAGAAGCTCCTTCCCATCAGGCTTTGTTTCAGCAAACATAATCGCAAATGATATACCCATGGTTGCAATCAAGACGGCAAAAAAGGCTTCCAATTTTCTCACACCATAGTTCTCCAGGAATAGAAAGATGAAGCTGGCATCAAGAACATGTCATATGAGCCAAATATATACCAGTTTAGCTGGAAAGTTCTTCATCATACGAGGAAAAGACAATGGATGATACATAAACAATTCTGAAGTCAATATCAGACAAGATTGGATACAACATCAAAGACAAAAGAGATAGAGAAACTTTTGTCTGATCATCATCAATCTTAAATTTTTGGCAGGATTCTACGAAATAATAAGCTGATAATTTTTGTTCCTTCCAGTGTCAGCAGTCTATTCATCCAAACATCCCTAACTTCGTAACAATTATTAATCCAAAAAGAAGAATTAATCGGAGGAGCAGTAGGTACCATTGTACGGATAATAGATAAGAATACGCCCATATTTTAATCTATATTGGGAATATGTGCACTAGTCCTTAACCGAGGGGAACTACAAGGTACTAAACCGACCAATAAACATGCACTGACCCAGACAAGATATAAAATTACGAGAGTGAAGCCACAACTGAACCTCCAGACATGGTGAGCTGATGACATCGACAGAACTAACCCAATTTTATAGGAAAAAAGATCACCAAAGAGTGCAAACACCACCAGAAGTTTCACAGTGCAATTTCATTTAATTCACAAGCAACCCCAAAGCTCCCACCATA
This sequence comes from Poa pratensis, assembly GCA_947311845.1. Taxonomy (NCBI): domain Eukaryota; kingdom Viridiplantae; phylum Streptophyta; class Magnoliopsida; order Poales; family Poaceae; genus Poa; species Poa pratensis. The sequence goes on from CAMZMU010000117.1 coordinate 18,697,719, forward strand.
GTTCATCCGGAACCAGACAATCTCCAGCCCAGATTTTTTTTTTGCTACGCCAATTTCCAGCACCCGGACGGGATGATGCCCCAAACGTGTGAACTTTTCAGCAAGCAAACCAACAAACAGGAAGCAAACAAGGGAGCAGTCCCACCCGGAACCGATTCTCCATCAGTACAGCTAGACTGTACAGTCACCTAACAAAAAATATGACGGAACCAAACGAATCCAAGGAAGGCAGTGATCGAAGGTAAACGACATAGATTTCAATTCAAAACCAGAAAAGGAACAACCGCTGCGAAGAGCAAATCGAATGTCCAAATTTACCAATCAGAAGAAAGTAGTAACACTTCTTCTATCCGAGAAAGGAAGCTCTCAACTAACTTATTGGCGATTTTAACCAACTAGACCGAGTCCACCCATATCTATCTATGAACTTCGAGTTGGGTGCCAAGAGGAAGAAAACAACAAAATTGGAATCATAATTATTCCCTACAGGAGCACGAGGGGACTCACCAGTCGAGCGCGGTGATGACGACACCGCCCCAGAGCGGCACGATGCCGCCGGAGAGGATCTTGATGGCAATCGCGCTGCCGATGACCTCCTGAATGTCGGCGCCGACGAGCGCCAGCTCCGTCATGACCCAGAGCGCGCGCGTGGCCCAGAGCGGGTACTCCTCCCGGCAAAGCTCGGCGAGGTGCTTCCCCGTGACGACCCCGAGGCGCGCGGAGAGCAGCTGCACGAGCGCGCCCATGACCGTCGCCCACAGCAGCAGCCAGAGGAGCTGGTACCCGGCGGCCGCTCCCGCCTGCAGGTCCCCCTCCAGGTTGCCCGGATCCAGGAACGCGATGCACATGAGGAAGCCCGGCCCCGTGAAGCGCCAGAGCTTCCGCCACGAGAAGGCCGGGCGGGCGCCGGAGTCATCGCCGTCGGCCTCGGAGTCGGAGATAGATATGGAGACCTTGTCGTCCGAGTCGTACGCGCGCTCGTCGTACTCGTCGTCGTGGGAGGTGGAGGGGCCGGCGAGGAGGCTCTCGCCGAGGTCGCGGGACGCCATGGGAGTGGAGGGACGGGAGGATGCGTGCGCGCGTGGAGTGGGTTGGGCGAGTGAGTCGGGAGATGGGAGTTGCTTGACGCCTCTAGGAATTTATGGTTCCATTTCTTAATCCGCCATTAATGGTTTTTGTACACATCTCGCATCAAGAAAAAAATATCAAAGAGAATCGATACATTTCACATGTACAAAAATAATCTATCTTCTCAAAAGTCAAGACGAATCGGAGTGGAGTGAAATCGCATCGCCCACGTCTCATATATTGTTTGTTTTTCTTGTGCAATTTAAACATGATGATAAACTCCATTGCATTGTGTGGAGTCTAGTCTAATGACACCATGCACTGTACTTGCACGTAACAAATGTCATCGGAAATTGGACGGACGATTTTATTTTTCAGTTTGAGATCAGGTTGAGTCATCGAAACTCATAATTCGTAAACAAAGTTATCTGATCTTTATAGTTATAGTGATATGAATATGATAACATTCATCACTCTTTTTTTCTTTTCATAACTGAAAGGATAAGTATGTCGCCTAGAGGGGGTGAATAGGCGATTAAAACTTTTCGGCTTAGGCTTGATAAATGCGGAATAAAACTAGGTGTTTTAATTTAACAAGCACACAACCTAAATAAACTAGGCTCACCTATGTGCACCAACAACTTATGCTAAGTAAGACAAGTAACAAGGTGATATCAAGATATAAGACTTCAAGCATGAAGGCTATCACAATGTAAAGTGCATAAGTAAAAAGTTCGGGTATAGAAATAACCGAGGCACGCGGAGACGATGATGTATTCCCGAGTTTCTCCTTTTTAGGGAGTACGTCTCGTTGGAGCGGTGTGAGTTTCAAACTCAAACGCCACAAATGGCCTCACCCTATTCTCCGATGAATCTTGCCAAAAGCTCGGTTCACCTTCCACTATCGAAACCTTCAAGGCGGAATCCGGAGCCAACCCACAAAAGGATTGGGAGCTCCCAATTGACCACAAAAGGTCCCAACTAGTCACAAAAGGCCTTGACCACAAAAGGCCTCAAGAACACCGTCTAGACTCCAACGACCCAAGAGTAACAAGCTCACGAACTTTCACTTCCACGAAACCTCATGGATTGAGCAAACCGATGCAACAAAATGCAATGCAAGAAACAAGAAGTGCTCAAGTCCTTCACTCTAAATTCCAACGAAGCAACAAATGCTTATGGGGAATAAGAGAGGAAGAACAATGAGGAGAAACAACAAGAACTCCAAAATCAAGATCTACTAGGTTCCCTCACTTAGAGAGAGATGGATTGGTGAATTATAGATCTAGATCTTCTCTCACTTTTCCCTCAAAGATATGCAAGAATCATGGGATGATTGAGAGGTAGGCAAGTTTTTCCAAAGGTCAACAATGAGAGAGAGAGGGGAAAAACGAGCTCAAGAAGCTGGAGAACCATTGGGGAAGAAAGCCCCTTAAATAGGTCCCCTTGAAAATCTGCCCGTTGGCAGTTTTCGCGAGGGCCGGCCTTGGAGCCCGGCCAGGCCGGCCTAACAAGGCAGGAGGCCGGCTGCCCACCAGAGAGGCCCGGCCTAGGGCCCGGCCAGGCCGGCCTAAAAAAGCAGGAGGCCGGCTGACCACCCGAGGGGCCCGGCCTAGGAGCCCGGCCAGGCCGGCCTAAAAAAGCAGGAGGCCGGCTGACCACCCGAGGGGCCCGGCCTTGGGCCTTGCCTAGGGCCCGGCTAGGCTGGCCAACCAGAAACAGAGAGATCTTCTTTGACCTCTAACTTTTGTAAGAAAACTCCAAATGGGATGAAACCAATTTTGTTGGAAAGATAGCAACCAATTTATGGAAATATTAAGAACCATAAATAGAGTTAAGTTATCACACATGGGAAGGTGTGGGACTTTCCTCAAGGATAAACCGATAATATTTCCAACACGAAAACGCAACAAGTTTTCCATCCAGAAACCGTTTTCGAAGAACTTGGGCTTGTCATGAAGATCACGACAAGCACCAAAACCCAACAAGGAGAAGAACCAAATAAGAACCAAGAAAGATAATATGCCAAATATGCAAAGGTTTGATCTCTCCACAAAGATGCGATCAAGTTACTCACTTGAGGGCCCCTCTTGATAGTACGGCGTCTATCCTATAACCCGGTCTCCGAACTAACAACATGAGACCGGTAAAATAGAAACCCTATCAAGATCATACCTTTGCTTTGCGTATTCCACTTGAGTTAGATGATGACGATCTTGACTCTCTCAAGTTGGAACACCTTTCTTGATCATGCTTGCTAGCATATTCTTGATGAAGACTTCTCCAAATACTCCCCCATACTCCATTATGGGAGAGCTCCATTGCAAGCTTCAATCAAATGATATCTTCCGAGATGGATTCATATTGAACTTTCACTTCATCATCTTCTAAATGTGTTGATCAATCTTGACTTCATTATTTGCACATTGACTTGATCAACCTTGCACTTCATCTTCTTCTCTTAATATATATGATGGCTTGGAGATAAACATGAATGTTCCCTCAATCTTCTTTTCCAAACCACACTTTACCATGTAAGCTTCTAGAGTCTAACACATGAACTCCAATCTTTTCCTATGGACAAGATCTAAAAGAATATCTCAATGCAAACATTAGTTGTCATTAATTACCAAAACCACACATGGGGGCACCATGCACTTTCAATAACTACATTTTTTAGACTACGAAACACATCGATAAATCGTCAGCCTCGAAGGCACACACAGCCAAGTCAATTCATGTCTTCTTAATTAATTAGTTAGCGAGGGTGTTTCGCCAATTCTCTGTCAATTAACCTGAGCAATTTTCTTATTCTTAATCAATAAAATAAGACACAATTTTTGCCGTTTCGAAAAGCATCGGTTAATTACAAACTAACCATCGATCAAATAGGCTTCGCGGCGGGAAGATGTTCATAAATTGGAGACTTTTTCTAAACTTGTGAGGTTTGCCACCGTTAAGCTCCTCTATAGGCCTAGAAGAAGTGGAAATGTTTCCGGTTAGGGAAGTTGACGATCATATTTATTGGTGTTGCAACCCAAACTAACACTAAGACACAATAAAAAGAGCAAATCTGTACATTTTTCACTGAATTTTGATACTAAGATGAACTACAAGGATAGTGTTATTGTTTCACATTATTGACTACCGGGAAAAACACACATCTATTTGTCGAGATGCAGCATTCGGCGATGCAGAGTATGGTGGCTTATGTAGCGTGCCAATCACAGTTCTCCGTTGCATAATTAGGCAGGACTCTAGTCGGCACTCAGGAGGATATAGAACACTTTTGCCCTAAGAATAGTGCGGACGAAAGTGCCTGCTCTTGCGGTCAGCAGACCACGCATTGGGACGCAGCATCGGTGGCTTAGTGTACCTAAGTCACCGAGCGATTTAGCCTACATATCCACCCTCCATTTGAGATCCAACGTGCAAAATTGCATCAAATTTTTAAGTCAAAAATAAAAAGTGTTCAAAAAATTGAAATAAATCCAGTATTAAAAAATGTCTCGATTTATTTTCTTGAAAATTTGCATCTCATTTGGACCAATGGTTTATAAATACGTATATTTAATAACGTAAAAGGATGAAATGCTATTTATTCGCAAACCATTAATCGCAATAGGATGAAAATTTCACAGAATATGAATCGAGCCATTTGTGATTTACTGGACTTTTATTCACTTTTCTGAATATTTTTTCTTTTTACTTCAAAATTTGAGGCAGTCTTGTACGTTAGATCTCAAACAGAGGGTGGATAAGTAGGCTAAGTCTGCTTGGTGACTTAGGTATACAAACTCACCGAAGCTGCGTCCCACGCATTGTGGCAGCAACTTGTTCAACACTCGCGTCACGTTATCCTGGCTTGGCTGCCTGACTGATCCCACTACAAACGTCTCCGCCATTAGAATTTCTTTCTAAGTTTAATCTGATTTATACTATATTAGATAAAAGAGCAAAGTTTCGACGCGGAAAAAACCTAAAGAAATAACAAAATACAACCATAACCGTAATCTACTATGTATGCACAGGCTTGTATCCTACCTGGCAGCTAGGTTTTGCTTACTAGGCTGCTGGACAAGGCCGTGGACACCGTGGCAAGTAATATATGCGGTGAAATAAGATTACACGGCCGCAACACAGCGCTCCCCACGGCCATGCCTCACGCAGTCACGCCCCCCGGATCTTGTCCTGTGTCCTCTCCTGCTCTGGTTCTGATCAGATCTCTCGTCGAGCTGCTAGTTGCTGCTGATCAACGGGTAATTTGTTCGTTGATACTGTACTGTTTTACTGTGGGCGCAAGAAGAACCCGTCCAAGTCAGAGCAGGAATGTGGTTACACGGGGCCGTGAACTATATCTTATTTGACGCTTAGAGCAACTGTAGCAGGTACCGCATTAGGCACTCGGCCTGAAAAACACCGATCGATTTAGGAGGCGGGGCCTTTTTTGGCCCGAGCAGATACCGGGAAAAGGGCCGGACCGGAAAATATTATCCGGCGGCTCGTCCATAGCTGGGAGGGGTCAATACGATACCAAAACCAAACCCCTCCACCGCACCCAACACAGTGCCGACGCAACCCTTTCCAACCTCCGGCGAGAAATCCACGCCCCCCTTCCTTCCCACCAGCAGATCCATGGCCGGATCGACCATGCACAACTCCAGCGCGCTCGAAGGAGGTGGAGCAGGCCGGGAGCCGCCGGAAGACGAGGCGGCGAGGAAGGCGGCGCAGGAGGTGGGCGCGCGCTAGCGTGGCTCCTACAAGGCCCGCCGCTGGGACGGGCTTCGGGGAGCAGTCGCACGACGCGGAGGCGGGCAGCTCCAGCGGCGGCCGGAGGAGGAAGCAGCCGTAGTCGGCCGACGACTTCAGACGAGTACCGGCTGCCGGAGCTGCCGCCCATTCCGGCGGACGGGTGCCGCGTCACAGTGAGCGGGCGCGTCGAAACCTACAGCCTTGACGTCCTCGCCAACGACGTGGTGCCGGCGTGGAAGTGCGCGGAGGAAGCCGACGTCGAGCTTGCCGCCGCATCGGCGGCGCTTGAGGCAGGAGAGCCCGGTGCCGAGGATCGCCTGCAAGCGGCGGTCGACGCGCGCGAGGTCGCATGGGCCATGCGCCGCATCTGGCTCCGTTCCTCGACGGCGTCGACCGGAGCGGGCGGTTCTGGAGGAGGAAGGTGAGCTCGGGGAAGTTCCCCGACCTACGTGCCACAGCGACAGGTGGGCACCTCGGTGCTTCTTTCGGCGGTTCACAAAGCCTCTTATGGCGATGGAGCTTCTTCCTCCTCGGGCGAGCTGGAGTTCGTTGTTTCCTCTCTCGGTGGTCGGCGCCGGAGAAGAGCGACGTGCTGGTGCTGTTCGTGCAGAGATCTTCGAGGACCTCGTTGTAATTTCGTTGTTCTTCGGGGGGGTTTTTGCACTTTGTTTAGGCCTGCGTGTCCTTCTGGACCCTTCTTCTTGTTGTATACGTGTTCTGTACTCCGTATTTCCTTAATATATATATACGTATGCTATCAAAAAAAAAAAAAAAAACCCGTAGGTCGACGCCGACGCTGGGGAGAAGATAGTGGCCGTATCACCATCGCCGCTGTATCGGAGTAGATCTAGGGTTTCGTTCTAGTTTAATTTATGTTGTAGTGTAGTTTAATTAACGTTCTAGTACAGTTTAATTTCAGTTCTAGCGTAGTTTGGATCATGTTCCTCTGTAAAATTCTCACGCGAACTCGTATCTGTTTCTCAGTTTAAATATCCAGTACCAATATCGTGTATCTGTTATGGCCGAAATGAACTCGTGCCGGATAATCATTATCCAGTCCGACAGGTAGCAAGGTAAGTTGCACTCCCTAATCGTGATTGACTCTAGCCAGCACAGCACTCAGCCGGATTCTGGATCAATTTGGGCGTTCGCCTTTTGCTCCAAAAAGACAGCAGAAGAGACGGAGGCCTCTGCTTTATCCTTCCTCCGCCTTTTCATGTCAGCATGCACTTTGTGCGCAGCGTATGTATGGCGTACATCGTGCTCGGGCAAGGTGGGGCAAAAGTAGCAACCAGCTAGGGTTGGCGCAACCGAAGATACCACCGCATTACTTTATTACTAACTATATGAAAGTTGGTCACTTTCGCGGCCGGAGAGCACCCCGAGCACTGATGTGAGCAACAGTATGTGCTGTTCACATCTACAGTGTTGAACAGTACTTGGTCTTTTTGCAAAAAGGTCTCCGGATTTCCGAAGAATCACCATTCAAACCTCACAGCACACAGCCCTTCGGGGCGAAGGACCTGTTTGCAAATACACAAAACCCTAGGTTCTTTCTGGGAAAAAAGCCCCCACAATCCCCTCCTTCCTCCTCTCTCACGCGCGCGGCCGGAGCGCGCCGCCGCCGACGCTCGCCCCCTCCGCTCCGCTCCTCCCAGTCCAGATCGAAGCACACAGGAGACTCCGCCGCCACGTCCTCTCCCACCTCGCCCACGAACGCATGCCGGGCCGCCCCAGAGGCGCCGAAATCGTCGCGACCTTCCTCGCTCGGGCCGTCGCGTTTTCTTGCCGCCGGCGACACTCCGTCGACCAAATAGCGGCGGCGCCACCGTTTTCGAGCAGACCACATCCGCGCGCCTCCAACGCTCCCATCCGCGTATCCTAATTCGCGCTAGGCCGCCGCCGGCGAGTTCGCCGTCGCCGTCGTCTCCACTGCTTACGTCATCTCGACGTGGCAGTGGGCCCGGTTAGTCAGTGCCTCATCCTTTTCCCACGAGAAAAAAAAACCCTGACATGCGGGCCCAATTGACTTAAACAATTTACAGAAAATGAATAACCCTACAAAATCAATAGTTTAAAATCTACCTACCAGAAAAAATATGAAAAATATATTAAAATGATCAGAAAAATAAATTCTAATTATTTATAGCACAATACAATCATTTCTGAACATTTTTAAAATGGGCCCAATTCACTTAAACAATTTACAGAAAATGAATAATACTATAGAATCAATATTTTAATAACTACCTACCAGAAAAATATGCAAAACATATCAAAATGATCAAAAAAATAAATTCTAAATATTTATAGCATAATACAACTATTTTTGGACATTTTTAAAATCGGTAAATATTTAGAGAAAATCCAAATGCACTTCCTCTAATTAAATGGAGTTGAATTCAAAAAAAAACTTTTACACTGTATTTCCTCCAATTATGTAGCTTAATTAACTATTTAAGACAAAATAATTATTTACAGCACAATACGAACATTTCTAGACATTTTTAAAATGGGCCCAATTCACTTAAACAATTTACAGAAAATGAATAATACTATGGAATCAATATTTTAAAATCTACCTACCAGAAAAATATGCAAAACATATCAAAATGATCAGAAAAATAAATTCTACATAATTATAGCATAATACAACCATTTTTGGACATTTTCAAAATCGGTAAATATTTAGAGAAAATCCAAATGCACTTCCTCTAATTAAATGGAGTTGAATTCAAAAAAAATCCACACTGTATTTTCTCTAATTATGTAGCTTAATTAAATATTTAAGACATCTTGATGATATATCAATCACAATAATCAAATATACTTATCAAATTATTAGGACCTTAAGTATTTACAGAAAATGAATAATACTATGGAATCAATATTTTAAAATCTACCTACCAGAAAAATATGCAAAACATATCAAAATGATCAGAAAAATAAATTCTACATAATTAAAAATAAATTGCTAAAATATTTGACCTACCCCAAAATATATCAACATGCTAAAAAAAAAATGATACGTACTAATGCCAAAATAGAAACAAACTTAAACAATTCATATTACCTAATATTTGTATACATTGTAAGTGCACTTCATCTAATTATAAATTAAAAAGTAATAAATGCTCACAAAATATATTTCCTCTGATTATACTACGCAACCGAAAAAAATACCATTTATTGTTTGCGCTACTTATGGCATAATGCAAACATATTTCAAGATTTCAATTCAACGAATATTTAGAGAAAACCCAAATTAATTCCCACAAAATATGGATTCAATTTAATAAGTGTCCATATAATGTATTCCATTTGATTATAGAATTCAATTAAATTTTCAAAGCAAAATGCAAACTTATTATTTCTTCCCAAATTGTTTAGTATTCAGAGATAATTTAGCTTAAATCTCTCTAATTATGCGCATAAAAATAAAAAATACTTCATTCACTAAATGTTTGAGGAAAATAAAAAAACATTTCCTCTAATTATGGATTGAATTTAACGAATTTCCTTAAAACGTATTTCCTCGGACTATGGAGTTAAATTAAATATTTCGATATTTATAACAAATTACAAAAATACTTGACCACTCCAACTTATAGAATTAAATTAATTCAACGAATACTGTTTGTTTACAATAATGCACATTTTTACTACGAATATGCAGATAAAACAAAAAGTTTTCTCCCCATCTAAGTAATTTTGTTACTTAATCTTCTTACTTCTAAACCATTCCTTTAATACACTTTGAACATCTACAATACTTTAAAAAAGCATCGTTCGCGAAATATTACAGCAACATATCGCCAATAAAAATTTAAAAACTAACAAAGTCACGTCGTGACGACGCGCAAAATTCCACTAGTACGACACTGAGTGGCAGGCAACATGTTGAACGCTCATCAGTTCATCACAATGGTGCTTACTTTTGAGCTGCATACTGTCGCCGCAGTTGTCAAGATGACGGGATACGTGTTGGGGTTTCTTACTGTAGCCGCCGGCAGCTTCCAGCTTTGCTTGCTGCGGATCAGACGTACGCCGACGCCCTGGTGGAATCGAAGGGATCTACGGAACCTGATGATGGACCGCACGCCGTCAGGTCATCCTAGCACTTCTTCTTCCTTACGCTTCGTCTCATGCTTGCTTAAGCGTTTACAGAACCTGATGGACATTTTTTAATGAAGATAATCTTGAACCCGATGGAACATTTAGGCGTGTTTGGTTGCGCATGGCCCATAGGAAGACGTTTCACTGATTTTTAGCCTTTTTGGTCTGTGCCGCGTCTATGCATGAGCACGAACCTTAAATTATCTTGGGCCAGGCTGAGTAGGAACACCTGAATTGACCGTTTTCCACCCTAACCCAAGGCAAAATGTGTCACCGTAAGCTGCAATGTTGGCTCCATGGAAGTTTGATTTGGGGTTTTGCGTGAGGTGAGAGCCTCCACGCCTGTCCACGTATTTATATTGATCAGCATACAAGGTTACAAACACGACTCATACACGTATACGGAAGGCTAGACCTAATACAATTCTAACACACCCCCTCAATCTAAACCGTTATGAACATACAAGGTTAAGATTGGTTTTAAATCTGTCTAGCATCTGTCGTGTGGCTGGTTTAGTAAGAACATCAGCCAGCTGATCCTTAGTGGAAATAAACCTAACGTCCAGTGCACCGGCAGCTACTCGTTCTCGCACAAAATGGAAGTCGATCTCAATGTGCTTGGTTCGAGCATGAAAGACTGGATTCGCCGTCAGGTAAGTAGCCCCAAGATTATCGCACCATAGGATGGGCGTACGCTGCTGAGTCACACCAAGTTCCTTGAGAAGAGATTCTACCCATATTGCTTCAGCAACACCATTTGCCAATGCCTTATATTCAGCCTCGGTGCTCGACCTCGAGACTGTAGGTTGCTTCTTCGAACTCCATGTGATTAGGTTCGGTCCAACAAAAACAGCAAAACCACTCGTGGAGCGCCTATCATCCACGTCGCCCGCCCAGTCTGCATCTGTAAAAATACTAATGCCAAGCAATGGAGACTTGCGAAAATGCAGACCGGTCTGTAGTGTACCCTTGACATACCGCAGGATACACTTAACTGCCTCCCAATGTACTTCAGTGGGCTGAGAGAGAAACTGACACACCTTGTTCACCGCAAATGAAATGTCTGGACGAGTAAGAGTTAAATACTGCAGGCCGCCAACAACACTGCGGTACCGGAAGGAATCATCGGCGCCAAGCGGTGTACCCGAATCACGTGCCAGTCTAACAGAAGTGGATAGTGGTGTGGAGGTAGCATTACAATTCTCCATGTTGACTCGATGAAGAAGGTCAAGAGCATACTTGCGCTGAGTCAACGTCACACCCCCTGAATTGTAAGATGCCTCCAATCCAAGGAAATAATCCAGCACACCCATATCTTTAATAGGAAAACTATCTGATAGAGAGTGTACCAGACGATCAACAGCCTCCGGAGTAGAGCCAGCAATGACAATATCATCAACATATACCAACATGTATATTTGAACCCGTCGCGAGAGAATATAAATAAGGATGTATCGGCCTTGGACGAGACAAAACCCAACTGATGTAAAAGCTGACTCAAACGAGCATACCATGCACGAGGTGACTGTTTAAGACCATAGATGGACCGTTGAAGCTTGCAAACGTGGGAGGGGTACCGTTCATCCTCAAAACCAGGTGGCTGCTGCATATAGACTTCCTCAGTCAAAAATCCATGAAGAAAAGCATTGCTGACATCAACCTGCCGAAGGCACCACCCACGGGAGACCGCAAGAGACAAAACCAAACGCACAGTTGCAGGCTTAACAACTGGACTAAAAGTATCACCATAGTCAATCCCGTACTGTTGAGTAAAACCACGTGCAACCAGACGGGCTTTATGCTTATCAACTGAACCATCAGGGCGATGCTTGGTCTTGAAAATCCACTTACTGCCAACAATATTGACACCAGGCGGTCGAGGAACCAAAATCCATGTCTGAGTTTGTGTAAGAGCAGCAAACTCGTCAGCCATCGCAGCATGCCACTCGGGCTCATGCATCGCTTCCCTGTGTGATGTTGGCGCTGCAAAGAACGCTCGTCTCCGCGGATCATACCGAACAGTACCGTCTTTGAACTCTTTCTCCTTTCTTGTATTATCTCTCAGTCGTGTCACCATGGTGTGCAACGGAGCAGCATGAGGTGCCGTGGAAGAAGCAGGAGCAGGCGATGGAGCAGCACGGGGAACCGCGGCCGATGCATGATCAGCAGGAGGCGGTCCGTGCTCCGATCCGTGGAAACTCCACTGTCGGCAGGAGCAGCTGGGCTGGCTGGTGCAGCATCCGCATGTGGTGCATGGATCGGGGAGGAGCAGCTAGGCTGGCTGCCATGCATGGCGCCCCCATGCATGTCTCCATGCACGTCAATCACGTCCCGACGCACATCATCGATCGGAGAACCTGAAGCAACGTCGATCTCCCGATCAGGAGCAGCTGCCGGAACCTGCACACATGGAGCACTACCTGGCACAGGTGGATTAGCGGACAAATAGGACAGGTCATAATTTCGCAATGGTGCACTCGTTACCGGTTCATCAAGAGGAAAAGTAATCGAATTTTCTAACGTGGAGATATCAATGGTGACGCCAGGAGTGGAGAAGGGAAAGACTGATTCGTTAAACACGACATCACGAGATATGTAAATCCGTCCCGTGGAACGATCCAAGCACTTGTAACCTTTGTGCATGGGACTATAGCCAAGAAAAACGCAGACTTTTGATCGAAAATCAAGTTTGTGTGAATTGTACTTGCGAAGACTAGGCCAACACGCGCACCCAAAGATGCGTAGAAAATCATAATTCGGCTGAATATGCAGAAGGCGAAAGAGAGGTGTCTCTTTGTTGATAACAGGAGAGGGCATGCGATTTATCAGGTAGCACGCCGTGAGAAACGCTTCATCCCAATAATGAAGTGGGAGAGAGGAGTGAGCTAGCAGAGCAAGACCTGTTTCTACCAAATGACGATGCTTGCGCTCAGCGATACCGTTCTGCTGGGAGGTGTGTGGACACGACACACGATGCCCGATGCCGGTGCGCTGAAAATAGGTGTGGAGACGCTGATACTCACCACCCCAATCAGACTGAACTGCCTTAATTTTAGCGTTTAAAAGGCGTTCTACATGAGACTGGAAAATACGAAACACTTGCTCAACATCAGATTTCTGTTTAAGAAGATAGATCCAGCAAAAACGAGAGTAGTCATCAACAAAACTAACATAGTACTTGTATCCCCCAGAAGAAACACGAGCTGGCCCCCAAACATCAGAGTGAATTAATTCAAGAGGCATAGTAGTGACACGAGAAGAGGCGGTATAGGACAACTGACGACTTTTTGCACGCTGACAAGCATCACATACTAAAGATAAACTGTTTGAGGAGGAACAAGAAAGCTCATTTGTCTTAATAATAGATTGAACTACATTATTTGCTGGATGACCTAGACGCTGATGCCATTGCGTGGGGGTGGCTTTAACACTAGCGAAGGCATGATGATGTGAAGATGATGACGCTCTGCCGAAAGGAACGGGATACAATCCACCCTGACTTCTACCTTGAAGGATGATTCTCTGCGTGGCCTTGTCCTTAACATAGAAAGCATGACGGTGAAACTCAATAAAGACGTCATTATCCGAAACGAGGCGATAGACGGAAAGAAGATTTTTACGAATTTGTGGAACATGGAGAACATTTTTTAGTTGAATAGATGAACCGGCTAAATTCGAATGACCAATATGCGAAATAGACAAACCTGAGCCATTAGCTACTTGCACTTGATCTTTTCCTCCATAGCGCTCATAAGCATGAAGACGCTCGAGTTCACTCGTCAGGTGATCAGTGGCACCGGTGTCCATGTGCCAGTGTGGGTTCTCGTTGAAGCTGGTGGATGCTGAGTTTCCGGCACGCTGATTGTTGTTGCGTTGTTGGGGCGATATTCCCGATCATAGCGCTGACGGCAAGCGCCCGCTTCATGCCCCCAATTGCCACAGATTTGGCACCGTGGACGCCAACGTCGCCCACCGCGCCCACCGCGACCATTGCCACCGTTGCGGCCGCCATACCCACCATTGGGGTGGCCGCCGTCATGACCGCCTCCGCGGCCCTGCCCCGGCAGGTTGTTGTTGCCGTAGGGGCGATTCCCACCTTGATAGGCGGTGTTCCCTCCTGGATAAGGTGACGTGTAGTCCTGCGGGCGTGGCCGACTGGGGTTGCCGAATTGCGGAGGGCGCGACGCGGCGTTAGCCGAAGATGCCCACTCTTCGACTTGAGCTTGCTGCGCCTGGAGAGCCTCGAACGAGAGGATGTGAGAGTAGAAGTCGGTGTAGGAGACCGACTTGTTGCCGACGGTGAGCGAGGCAGCAATGGAGTTGAAGGCCGAGCCAAGACCGGTGATGATGTGATCGACGAGCTCGTCGTCGCTGATAGGAGCTCCGGCTGCGGCCATGATATCCGCCAGGGCCTTCATCTTGTGCATGTAGGCCGCTGCGGTGAGGTCTTCTTTCCGCGTCGACTGGAGCTGACGTCGGATGTGGCGGATGTTGGCGCGACTCTGGGCGCCGTACATGGCGTGGACGGCCGTCCACGCCGCCTCCGCGGTCTTGCAGCCGATAAGCTGGCATGCGATCTCAGGCTCCATTGAGCCGAGAAGAAAACCGAGGACCTTCTGGTCCTGAGTCCACCAGTGCTGGTACACTGGATTGGCGATGGTCACCGCCTTCTCTCCCTCCCCTTGAGTGATGGTCTGCGGCGGCGCGGCTGCGGATCCATCCAGGTGGCCGTGGAGCCCGGCGCCAGAGAGGTTGGGGAGGAGGAGCCCCCTCCATAGCATGAAGTTGCCGACATCCAAACGAACCGCGACAGGAGGCACGGCCGTGACGGGTGCCGAAGAGGAGAGGATTGATCCGACGTTCGAGAGCGTTAGAGCGGAAGTCGTCATCGCTGCGGCGCGGAGGGACTCGCGGCAGCAGCGGAGGAAGATCGCGGCGCGGATGAACTCGCTGCGGCGTGGATGAACTAGCGGTGACGCGACGGCGCGGATGAACTCGCGGCGGCGCGGCGGCTCTGATCGCTGAAGCTGGAGCGGATGGATGCACGCTCGGCGGATCGATCAGCTTTCGATGACTTCGGAAGCAGCGGCCGGCGGATCGTACTCGGCTGCTCTGATACCAAGTTTGATTTGGGGTTTTGCGTGAGGTGAGAGCCTCCACGCCTGTCCACGTATTTATATTGATCAGCATACAAGGTTACAAACACGACTCATACACGTATACGGAAGGCTAGACCTAATACAATTCTAACAATGGATACTAGCCCATTTGTTCTCCTCACCTCCTTAAACTGCTCCACTTAGTGCCTCTATGATCTACCCAAATATTTCTCGATTCAAAATAAAGTGCACATGAAAAATACGCGTCGATGAGTTGGTTTGATTCAGGGGCTCGGTTTCGAGTTTCGTCGAGTGTAACTTGTCACTTTTGGACCGGACTTTGTTGTTCTTTTGGATGAATTTTGTCGAATTTGTCACACTCGGTCGATCGTTTGAGATATCCTTTAACGTGTAGCTTCATCTCAACGTTCCGCACAACTTTCGTGTTATAAGTTTTCTGTTTCGGCGGTCGTATACGAGCAGATCTTTTACTGTATGTATGCACTATTTAGACTGTAGGTAGTCTACAGTATGTTCTTCACCGCCGTCGCCGTTGCTGCTACTAGGTGTTCTTGGTGTAGGTGTTCTTCAGCTACTCGACATCTTCTTTGCTCGGCCGACGTCACTCATAGCCATGGAATTCGTCGTTGCCGCAACGGTTACTAGGCCGCGCTTGATGTACGTGCGTGAACTGACCGCGCACCGCCGCCGTCCCGACACCGCCGCTGCGCCACGCTGTTGTCCTGCTCGCCGCCCTTCATGGTGTTGTGATGGTGTGCGATAAGTTTACCATATGGACACGAGGTAAGAGTACACAAAACACAGATAAACACCAAACGCCGTGCTAAAAAATCTTGCACCCAGCCGAATGGGCCTGGTTAGAATATTGTTGGCAACCAAACTACATGCACAACGAGACTTGAGTCACGTTTTTCCAGGTTCTACTGGTTGGTCTGGTTGTCCCCCGGCGGTGCCCGAGCGGGTCTCAGTTCAATCTTGCCGATTCTACCTAGACATGGCTCAAAACGGAGTCTGGATCTGAAACTCATGCAAAAATGCCAAAAATTGTGCACCCGCCCTTAGTACCCGTGGGCGAAATCTTCAGGACGTGCACACATGTACAACCATGTGGTGATCGATGCAGCTAGTCTACCTTGATATGTTATTTTCTTTGCCATAATAACGAGATCTTGAGTTTGGCGAAGTGTACATCAATACGTTTTCCAGCCCAATCATATATCCAATCAGATCCCGGCCGAGTGCGATGGCAATTATGCTGGTCCTCTCACTCATGTGTCGATAGTTGTTAGGGACTCGGTTACTCTAGTGTTCAGAAACAGCACGGATCCTGCCGTTCTGGCAGCTCCCAACCGACGTTAAGTAAGTAGACGACTTCCCTCTCAATGTTCATGACTATTTGAATTAGTGCTGTACCTGTACTTGAGAGTGAGAGGGTGGCTGAATCACCATGGCCTAATGGCCTGTACTCAACATACTATGACGAGCTGAAATAACCAATCAAATGAAGAAAAATATATCCTCGCAATCAAGGAATTGTTCATGTCTTCCCAAATTGTGACATAAATAAAAAGAAAGAAAAACGAATGGTTCAAAGTATTCTTCTTCACAGCTGCTCGTGGTCACGCCGAGGGTCTCCATCCAAATCATAGCAGATGCTATCACTGTCAGCAATTGGAACGCGGCAATCCGCGACGTGATCGCACGGAATATTTTCCGACTTTTGGTAGTACAGTACATAATACTCCGTATCTCCGTACCTACACCAACGTGGCTAGCAGCCGCAGCTACCCCGGCCTACGGTGCTATTGCATCCATATCCATCACCGCAAAGTGTTGGTTGTACACCCGCATCAGTGATCTCGTTTTTTAAAATTTAAAAAACAATACTATTTACGTGTATCCAATTATACTGAAGAAAATACAACCACATATCGTACATATAGAGTAGTCACGCCACAAGTTTCGGTAAAAAAAGTTGTAATTTGGTCTACACAAAGAAAATGATTAAAATATAAGTTTTTATTCATTTCTACAACCACAAATTTGTTGTTTTATAGAAAAAAAACGCCTTTTTTTTGTGAAACTTTGCGTGAGTACACAGAACATGTACACATATTCCTGGTTTTTCTTGGACTTTTTGAAATTTCAAATTACCATTTTTCTCAAAACTATCGATCGCTCACTACACCGGATGAAACGACACGAACGGCAAGCAGATCAGATTCGATGATGACAGCACGAGGGTGCCACTGAGAGAAGGGGGCACCTTTACGTTGGAAATAGAATGGGGAGTTTGTCTCAAAGCCGGATTGGATGATCCAAAACGGAACGGAAGCAGGCATGGTCATGGGGACCCGTGTGATGATCCTTCTCTCAGCAAGACGTACAGGACTTTCGGTTCTGCCAACTCAAGACTTTCAGTTTTGGCTGCAGCCTGCAGCAAACAGAAGGCTGTCGATCGTATACAAGTGCTTAGCAAACAGCAGTGCATAAATAAAAAAATTGGCGGGTAATGCAGTACATAATACCGTACCGAATACAACCGTGAGGCAACGTGGTTACTAAGCATGCATCAGCGCGCTGGCCGCATCGGCACATGTCAACGGCAACCAGTTTGCACGGAGGCGTGTGAGTTGTTGGAGCACATCGTTTTATAACACGAATTAGGTTACACTCGACGATCGACCGTATTCCTTTTCAGATTTGTGATCAATGGTAAATGGTAGTACATGTTTTCCTACGAACGAGGATTTGGATAAGTGCCGATTTTCAAGAACACTAGTAATCAGGCACGTGCACATGCGAGTTTCATGAAATGTCTGAACTAAATGGCTATATAAAAATATTTATTACCAAATAATTTGAGATGCGGCCTATGTTCACATCTACCTAGGCACAGCGGCAAAAAGGATTGTTTTCAAATCAATCTGCTCAACTTTTTGGTAGAATGAAAGAGATTTTTTTTATTAGTCACGGGGTATACAAATTATAGAACACTAAATGTTGGCTTTTCAACTTCTCCAGCATGACGGTATTGTCAGTGCTTGTCGATGTGAACCTCAGCAACCAGCAACCATGAGCACCGGAGGTGCATGTACCCGTGCATCCAAAGCTTGACGTGTTGAATAGAGGGAATATGAACAATGAAGATTTAAGTATGAACAAAGAAGATTTAAGGATGATTTTCCGTCGTCGAGCACACAACATTTTCATATCTTCCTCAACATAGTCCAAGAACAGTTGCATTCTGTGAAAATATAATAAAAGCATACTACAGATGCAAAAAAATACATTCAGCATGTCTCATGATAATAAAGAAAAAAAAGCAAATCACTATGTGCACAGGTATTAGAGTTGCAACCTGTTGACTGAAAATGTTACATGGTTGACCTTTCCTAAGACCTAAATAAAGCGTACAATGTCAGCAACATAACTGAATTAGCAGGAAAGGAAACATAGTAGGGGAGATATAAGTTCACCTATCGAGTCTGAAGTTTGAGTTCTTTGATGGCTGCAGCACCAGCACTACTTGCTGCTTGGTATGTGCTAACAACCATATATGACACCTGCCACAATGAAGATCAAAAGATTGCCATCAATTTATTTGTTGAGTCCATCAATGCAACTAACAAAGAAACTTTTACTGAGTAGTAAACTTACTACAAAATACTCTAACTCACAATACAAATGATGTGAAGATCTCGAGAAGATCAGGGCATATAAATAAGAATAACTAAATATGCCTAATTTATGGGTACTCCCTACTAACAAGCATCGTGTACTCCATAAAAAACTGTTATGTATCTTAACAAATTGCATGGGTTATAGCTCATAGACATCTGCATTCAGCTCACTATTGCAAATTTCATGTGGCACTGAAGAAGCATGACTAATGGATAGCTTTTGTTGGGTCAAACTGCTCTATATTAACAGTGAGCTGAAAAGGAAGAGCAACTTTCAGGAGTCAAATAATGTCTTGCTCACTTACTTTGGAAAGAAGCCTCAAGAAAATTGAAATTAGCGAAGAATCAATCTGAGAAAATAATATCCCATGATTTCTTCGGCAACATAATGTTTACCATCAGATAACTTGATTAGAGACTTCACGTACACATGACATAGGAGCAACAATAACTGAATGTAATTAATTTTTCCTGTAAGCTGAATGCAAAAAAAGACCTAAAACCAACCTTGAACCACCGAGCTAAACTGAATGCAATTTCTTGTTCTGCATACTGAATGCAAAAGAAAAATGTAAAATCAACCTTGATCGAGGGAGGCGGTGACGTGGTCAGTCGACGGGAATTGCTAGCAGGGCAGCGGAAATCGTGTGCAGAGCAGCCGGGGGAAGGAGCGGCGCCCGCGCGCGTCCGGGACGGGTGGAACGGGGCGGACGGAGACAGCGCTCGCGCGCGCCGCTCGTACAATGCTGTCAGCTTTTCTCCTCTCGTATGCTGTGTGCAGAGATGGGCGCCCGAATTCATGGAGGCAGGGGAGCCGATCATGTCAGCGAGGTTGCCTG
The DNA here is from genome assembly GCA_947311845.1 of Poa pratensis. NCBI lineage: Eukaryota > Viridiplantae > Streptophyta > Magnoliopsida > Poales > Poaceae > Poa > Poa pratensis. Next base: position 18,717,297 of record CAMZMU010000117.1, read on the forward strand.
CAAACATATCCATGTCGGTTTTGCTGAGAAGCAGCACGGCGTGAGCGACGCCATAATTCTAGAGATCCGCGAACACTGGCTGGGAGGCTGGGAGCTATAGAGGTCGGCGTTGAGGTTGATGGCAGAGGCGTCCGTGGTGTATGAACGTGTTCTTGTCAAGCCCGTACAGCGCGGCGTCGTCAGGAAGTAGCACGGTGGATGAGGCCATAGGAGGAGCAGTAGGAGGTCGGGGAAGCACGCGGGGAGCCGAGTCAACTGTACCGACGGCCAACCCGCAGTCGCACACGCGACCCAAGCGTAGATAGGGTTAGCTGCGTGAGAGCGAACGGAGGCGTATACCAGCGGCGACATGGGATCAGCAGAGGAGACTCACTATTGATATGGAGGAGGCCGGAGGGGGTACCGGAGTTGGTCGGTTTTTTGCTCGACATAGGCGGCGACGCTTCTGCCTTGGAGCAGAGGTAGTTGCGGCGGAGGCAGGTGAATCTTGGGATTTTTTTTGACCGGATCGGGCTTTCGTGATTTGGGGGATCACGACGTGTCGGGCTAATTCCGTGCGAGGGTGCGACGGACACAGTTTTACCGCTAAAGCGGGACTAATATGAGCGTGATCGGAAGGATGTACGGCCATGATGTTTTGGATCCACACCCTCTCGCTCTTTTTATATTAGTGGTGATGAATATATGACATGGCAGCTTTACTGATTAATTGAAACATAAGCAACACAATATTGATAAAAACAAAGCAACGGCCAAATCCTCCAATGCTGGTAAGTCCTTCCAAACCTAAATGAGGAATCTACCCTTTTTTTTGCCAATAGGCCAAAGGCTAAATATTAAGATAAACCAACTAATATATAAAAGGAAAATTAAATGTAAGTCCTTAGGGAAAACGACACCATCTTCCTCGTACACTTGCGAATGATGCGCCGTGAACGAAGCTCGATGGTGCCTCTGAACCTTCAGACCATGTCAAGGCAAGAAATCGTTGGCGCGTCAGACTACACCGACAATAGTTATCTGAGAAACAAATCGTCACCCCGGAGAATAAAGTGGAGAAGAGGGTTGGACGACCACCCCAGATCTGCCTGATAGATCTAGGAAGACCTTACCTCACACATTTCGAGATGAAGCCGAAACATGTCGAACCCCGTCGACTGAAAAGGAACCAATGAACTGAGACATGTATACTACCTGCAAAAATAAGAAAGCATAACTCGATCCATCACTCCAAAAGAAAACACAAAGAGAAAATGTCTCAACGGGAGTTCGAACTACATGTTTCTCCAAGGTAACTTTGTTACCAAATGTCGAAATAGCCCAACAAATAACAATCAGGCCAACCACATGAAACTTACAATCATGAGAGAAATATATATTTTATTGAGTAAGAACATACCCTTGCAAGTGTTATTAAGAAATAGAAACTGTTGTGCCCTTGCCCTGGATCCAAATGCACTTCGGAGAGATTATGCTACTTTGGAGGTCAGAAGCTCTTTTTAGGAAAGTTGGGGATTGAAAGTCTACAACAAGGTTTGCCCGGCTCTGGTGATGGAGGGGTGATGACAACGGACTTCAACTCGCTCTAGTGTTTGTAGTCGCCATTAGTTGGTCTACGGATCTGATGTAATATATGTTGTATCTGGTGTTCTTTGTACCACCTGACAGTTGATGTTTCTTGAAAAAAAAAGTGAGAGCGTCTGAGACTGCGCATAGCCCAATAGACCATAAGGGGAACCCAATGGCAGCAAAACTAGCCCATCACAAGTACATCCTTTACGTTTAATAAAAATCACTCTAGCCCAGCGCTGTTCGAGCCGGCCCGCTCCAGCTTTTGACCATACGGCACTCCATTCCTCTTCCAAGCAGAAACCTCCTCCATGCCGCTCGCTCCGCGCCGACGCCGCCGAAACCCTCCCCGAAACCTCCGAGAAACGCCGCCCACCACCCAAATATGCCGCCCAGGCCGGCAGGGCGGGTGTTCCAGTACATCTCCGCGCCCCGCAGGCCACCGCCGTCTGAGCTGCCCGCGCTCCCCGCCGGCACCGAGTCCCTGGCGTCCGACGCCGACGCCGACTCCGTGTACCGCATCGTGACGGCCGCGCCCACGCCGTCGGCCATGGAGTCCGCGCTCTCCGCCTCCGCCGTCCCGCTCTCGGCGCCGCTCCTCGACCTCGTCCTCCGCCGCTTCCGCTTCGCCCACGGGGACCCGCTCCGCGCGCTCTCGCTCCTCTCGCTCGCCTTCGACCGCTGCGGCGTCACGCCCCCCCCTTCGCGCTCGACACGGCGCTCTACGTGCTCGGCCGCGCCCGCCGCTTCTCCCACATGTGGGACCTCGTCCACTCCTACCACCGCCTCTGCCCCGAGTCCATCACGCCGCGCACCGCCATGGTCGTCCTCGGCCGCGTCGCCAAGATCTGCTCCGTCCGCGAGACGGTCTCGTCGTTCCGCCGCCTCCTGCGGCTCTTCCGCGGCCGCGAGGGCACGGAGTCGGCCGACCTCTTCAACGCGCTGCTCCGCACGCTCTGCCAGGAGAAGAGCATGTCGGACGCGCGCAACGTCTACCACGCGCACAAGTACGAGTTCAAGGTGAACCGCCAGACCTTCAACATCTTACTCTCCGGGTGGAAGTCTTCCGAGGACGCCGAGGCTTTCTTTGCAGAGATGCGTGAGCTCGGGATTGATCCTGACTTGGTCACCTACAACTCTTTGATTGATTGCCACTGCAAGAACAGAGGCGTGGAGAAGGCCTACAAACTGCTCGATGAAATGCGGGCATCTGAGATTGTTCCAGATGTTATCACTTATACGAGCTTGATTGGCGGACTGGGACTGATTGGCCAGCCTGACAAGGCGAGAGACCTGCTGAAGGAGATGCGTGAGCTCGGATGCCACCCGGATGTCGCGGCGTACAACGCTACAATACGGAACTTTGTTATAGCGAAGAGGCTTGGTGACGCATTTGGATTGATGGATGAAATGGCCTCAAAGGGGCTGATGCCGAATGCCACGACCTATAACCTCTTCTTCCGCTGCTATTACTGGGCATATGACATTGGTAGCACTTGGCTGTTGTATGAGCGAATGCGGTCTGAAAGGTGCTTCCCAAACACACAGTCTTGCATGTTTATCATCAGGTTATGTCATCGGCATGGTAAGGTGGCGGAAGCACTAGAGCTGTGGGGCGATATGGTGAAATACGGATTCGGGTCATTCACCTTGGTCTCAGATGTGCTGTTTGACTTGTTATGTGATGAGGGAAAGCTGGAGGATGCTGAGAGGTGTTTCCATCAACTTACTGATTTGGGTCAGAAACCCAGCAGTGTTTCATTTAGAAGGATCAAGATACTTATGCAGGTTGCCAACCGGGAAGAATCCATTGCCAAGTTAACTGATAAAATGGCTCGGTTTGTACGGCTGGCACCTGAGGATCACCAAAGGGTTCATCACACTGCTGAAAGCACACCTCCCAATGGTGATGGAGATCAAGCTGATACAATAACAGCAACTTAGCATACCATTTCAGATGACGGCGAACATCAATTGATAATTGATGGCCACAACTCTGGTTGACCAATGAAACATTTGAATCGTTCTGATGGGTTCACTGTAATATTATGGCGTCTAGGTAAGCCTTCTAGCTTTCTTCTGTTCATATGAAGATATTGGTTAGTCAGTTCGCTTCCATAGTTTCTTACGCCTATATTGCCTCTTCTAACAGCTACGGAAACTCATGGTGTGGTCCGACAAACAATATAATCATACTGCCAGATTATTGTCAATATTGATACATTTCCCCCCTGAAAATCAGTACCTTGGAATGCCTTTAGCCTGCCTATTTGACCATATGGTATGTACAGCACTCACTCTGATGCATATGAGATTGGAACTACGTATGGTATTCCAACATCATGAAACCTCATGGTGATGGACGTAGAATCAAAACTAATTAGTGAATAACAACTGACTCAGACCAAGCTGTGGGTTTGTCAGAAAACATACCTGCCTCTGTATTTTTGGTGTCATGGTAATGTGTAGAAGATGCAATTTTTATGTGTGTAGCGTATGACCTGAAAATGGCGAGTACTCACTTTGCTGATGTGAATAGCGATGATCAGTGACCGAATGCACGTGCACGGTACCATTACAACACCTAAAAACATGAATAATAACTCAATAAACTGGGGAAAAGAAGTAAAAAGGGCTGGGGGTATCGCACAACATCTCATCACTGTGCTCCATGGAAGTATGGAACAGCAGATGAAATGAATGTTATAGATTGTTGTTTACGGTGGCTTGGAGATACACTAGAGTATCAGCTAGCTTGCTTCATGGATCTGGAGTATTATTAGCTTACTTGATGGATCTAGCGTGCTAGCTTGCATTGTATGTGGATTTTGCAACGTTTTATGATTTGACCCTCTTTCGCCGACTTTGGGCGCCATAAGCCTTGCCTTGCCCCGGGTCCACTAGTCGCCTCCGCGACGACTCAGGGTGCCTCTAACAAGCCCCGCTCTGAGCATTTGTGTGACCGAGAATGATTAGATGCTGAACGTGCGGTGATGGGATAATTAGTGAAAAAATTAGGCTAAAATAGTAAACGTTAATGGAAATTCTAACTATTCCAGGAGCAGTCGACGACGACGTCCGAGCAGTCCATGAGCTTGCCGACGAGTGGATAAAGACGGCGAGTGTGGCATCGAGGGAGGTCCTAAGTGAGCGGACTGCGCGCGTCAGGTACTGGTGGTACCGTCTTCCGAATAGAACTTTATCGAAAAATCTTCCGAATAGAAGAGGCGTTGCATCAGGGGAGGCGCGAGCAACATTGTGCCTCGTGGAGTCGTGGTTGACAACTTGACATCCACACATAACTAGATACCGCAAAGTGGAAATTTTAAGAGACCGTAGCAACACAGTGAATTGAGAGGTTTTGCTTGCACAACTTGGTGAATATAAAATTAGGGAAAATCAAATACATAATGATTTGAGAGGTTTTGCTTGCACAACTTGGTGAATATAAAATCAGGGAAAATCAAATACATAATGATGCAACAATATGTAGCTGACCGAGCAAGCCTGGCACGACATGACATGGACACTAAAGTTTTCGACAAACAATTTCACTCCTTGGAGAATCAAATTAACCTGATGCACAACACAACACCAGGCCGTGATGCAATCGTTGAGACCCTACATGTCTTTGGGAATGTGCAGCGGCGTCTGGTCAGTCCCGAGTAAGCACCTGGGGTGCAAGTTGACCTTGCAGGGAGCGCACCGGTAGCGCCAGAGGCAACTGGTGCTGCAGTGCGTGCACTCCACCGGCGCCGCCACGGTGAGCACGAGGAGGTGCGCCGGGTGCAATGGCGAGATGGTGGTGGCCGGCAGCTGAGAGCAGACAGGGTGCACGTCGAAGCCGCACGGGCGGCAGCTGTAGTGCATGCCCCGGACGTAGGTGCCGCACAGGTCGCACAAGCGCGGGTCGTCCACGAACGCGAATTCCTCGAACGTTAGCGGATGCTGGCCGTGGAAGGAGAAGGACGTGGTCTGTGGACACGTCGCACAGAACTCGTGCATGTCGAAGTCGCAGTCGTCGCAGCGGTAGCGGAAGCCTACGCCACGGCAGTTGCAGCCGTTGCAGCGGAAGTAGTTGCCGGTGTCCTGGAGCACCAGGCCGTGCTCCTGGTGGGAGTCGTGGATGATCTCCCTCGGCATTATGAATGGATGCGTGCTGTGGACCTGTGGTAATGGTGTGGAGATGGTTTTGAGCTCAGCCAAATCGTGTTATGTATAGAGGCGTATCATCCTCATCCGTGGGCTGAGCAATAACTCTGTTTCTGGAATTTTTCTAAGAGCGCGGAACGGGAGTGGTGAAGAGGCATGGAGACAAGTAGCGCCCAATGGGTGAAGATTGTCCAGTTCACAGCGAGGAAAAAGATTATCGACCTGTGCTGCTTAGCACGCGACCTCGCGTCAGCAGCAAAGTCAGAGGAGGTGGAGCACCATGTCTCCTCTTTTTTTTAGACTAGTTTATACTTTTTTAACGGGAGTTTATACTATTTGATTATTTCATTCAGTGGCTCTGACGAAGAAACGGCACAGATCCTTCTCCAAATCAGTGTAGCCCTCCTCCCCATCTCCCCATATGTGTGTGCCCTGGCGTCTTTTCGTGAATTCGTATGCGGACTGCAGGTAAGGTTCTTGGTGCCGTATCCAATGCTTTTTCTTAGACACTGGCACATGCTATTGGCTCATCCTTGCATGTTTCATGTGCAACCTGTTTGTTGTTCTCCTGCTCATTTGTGTTCTTGCACGACCGGCTTATTTGGTCCTGCTTGACGTCTGCCACAGTAGTGGAAGCTTGACCTTTGCGATACGACTGAACAATGTCCGCAGCATCTATGCCGAACACAGTTTCTATCTATTCATAACATTTTTCATCACGGTTTATTCTCAGATATAATGGTGCGGCAGTCATTTTTCTTTCCCTTGTAACATCAGAATTGTAGTTCAAGCAAACACACAGCTACAATTAACTGCACATTCTTATACAACAATAGATTCAATTATACAGTCATCACGATGAGGCTTTTTGATGTAAGCAAACGATATGTAGTTAAATTTTGTATGCCTTAGAGAGACTGGGTAATCTTGTGATACCATTTGGTCCAGTAGGCAGGAAAAGAATGTATCAATAGTGGTAATAAACTGGCAATATAAAATCAACTCTCTGTTGATGATATCTCGAATTTGCCATAGCTGTTTGAAGAGGTAATATAGGCAACATAAATTATGGGAGAAAATGAATAACCTATCTCCATACGAACAAGAGAAGAAATCTAATCGCTTACCTTGACTCGGTAATAAGTAATAACACAATGAACTCTTCAGAACCATTCAAATATTGCCCCGGTCAACCAAAGTTGTGGGCATGAATTATTAAATCAGCATAAGGATGTAACAATATGCATATAAATCAGGAGAATCAAATACTGCATAATGATGGAACAATATGTAGCAACGCAATCAATTACATAACAATATGTAGCTGACCGATATTAACAACGGGTGTGGCACCGGCACGACATGACATCGACACTAAAGTTTTCGGCAGATAATAATATCACTCCTTGGAGAATCAAGTTAACCTGACGCATAACACATCTGCGATGCAATTTCTCACAGCCTGGGCCCAATTGGATGGCCGTTTTCTAACGGAAACGAGCTGTGCCAAAACACGGAGCTGGAAAATCTACCGCCTTACCAGGCGGGGTCATGTCTACTGGAATGTGCAGCGGCGTCTGGTCAGTCCCGAGCAAGCACCTGGGGTGCAAGTTGACCTTGCAGGGAGCGCACCGGTAGCGCCACAGACAGCTGGTGCTGCAGCGCGTGCACTCGACCGGCGCCGCCACGGTGAGCACGAGGAGGTGCGCCGGGTGCAATGGCGAGACGGCCGTCGCCGGCAGCTGAGAGCAGACCGGGTGCACGTCGAAGCCGCACGGGCGGCAGCTGTAGTGCATGCCCTGGACGGAGGTGCCGCACAGGTCGCATGTTCGCGGGTCATCCGCTAGCACGGCTCGCTCGAGCGTCAGCGGCTGGTGGCCGTGGATGGTCAGGGACGCCGTCGGCCGGCACGTCGCGCAGAACTCGTGCAGGTCGAAGTCGCAGAAGTCGCAGCGGTAGCGGGAGCCGACGGCGAGGCACTTGCAGCCGTCGCAGCGGAAGCTTCTGCCGGTGTCGCGGAGCACCAGGGCGTGCGCCTTGTGGGCGTCGTGGAGGATCTCCTTCGGCATGATGGATGGATGGATGCGTTATCAAAACGAGAGATTTTATTAGGTGTGTGTCCGCTCGATGCCCCTTGGATCCGGCCGTGGTGATATATATACACGGACAAACATACAACGATTTTCGTTTACAACTTGGACTCCTATTCCGTTTCCTATACATGAACGACAACGGGAGGCACAAGGAGACTACATGAACGGCCTTTAGCCTGGCCATATGTATCATACAGTTATCCAATCGCTCTGATGCATATGAAACTGGAAGTACGTATGGTATTCCAACATCTGATGAATGTAGAATTGGAACTATCACTGTATAAAGTGGCTCTCATATGAAGCTTTGTGGTTGTCTGAAATATACTCCTCTCTGAATTTCTGGCGTGAGGGTAAGGTAAAGGTGATCATAAATTCATTCTGCGTCAGAAAGTGGCGACCTCCTGTACGATCTGTAGTGAATGACCTGAAAAATGCGAGCATTCCATCTAACTTGCCGATGTGAACAGTAATGATTAATGACCAAATGCGTGTGCACCCGGAGCATCTTCTCATGCTCACCGTGGACGCGCCCGACAAGTGCACGCGCTGTTGCACCAAATTTTTTTTTTTTTGAGGGAACAACAACTCTTTATTGATTATTTGTAAAGATTACAGGAATACCAAGACCATCGGGAGGCTGGAGGAGCCAAACCCGACGACCACACTCACGGCTAACCGTGCTACGAGCTAGACGATGCGCTTCACAGTTGGAAGCTCTGCCTTCAAACCTGAACATCGCCTTCTGAAACAGGCGTGCAGTCTCATTAATCTCTCGAGTGACCACTCCAAAATGTCCCAGGTAGTGCTTATTAAGATTATTGATCACCTCCAGACAATCTGTCGCCACGCAAATATTTTGAAGGTTCAAATCCTGCGCCAAAGCGAGTGCTTCACGAATAGCCATCGCCTCCATCGCCGGTGGAGTGTAGCTTCCGTTCATTGTGAGAGCTGAAGCCCCAAGAAAGGCTCCACTTTCACTTCTGCAAACCACTGCCACAGAGCCTCCCTGTGCTGTCTTTGCAATCGCCGCATCAGCATTTAGCTTTGCGTAGCCCGTCGGTGGTTCCAACCATTTCCTAGCTGGTGCCGCCGGGACGTTCCTCCGCTGGCCATTAGATGGAGGTGGTGTCTGGGCCAGATCGTCGATAAATCTTCGGACAAACAGAAAAGTAGAGAAAGGGCTCTGCTGCTCCCCTTCGTGTATCAGTCTTCTCCTAGCATACCAGATTGCCCAAAGTGTGACAGCCATCTCAACAAAATCAGAGTGTTTAAGTGTGTCAATCATGGTGAAGATCCACTGTTTTGCTGCTGGCTCCTCCGTCACAAGCATATTGCACCAACTGTGTGTGGCGCTACCGTTGCGATCCTTGTAAGGTCAACTTGCCAATATCATCTCTATTCTCTTGCATGTATGGTGCAGAAAGTGGGAATAGTTTGGGAAATGCTATATATGTTTTGTATGGCACGTTAAGAGTTTGGATCCAAATACACAAATCTCGTAGCCGTGCATGCATGCACATACAGCACACGCTCACGATATGAATCCAACTTGGTTTAGGTTTAGAGTCCTTTTAGATACGGAGTGTTGCCTCTTAAAAGTAGCGACACTACAGGAAATCGGAGCTACGCCGATGGCTTTTTGTCGGGGCCGTCGGCATAGACCCCAAACAGGCCAGCCCACAAAAAACCTTCGGCGTAGATCTCCAGGGAGCTACGCCGATGGCATTGTCCTCGGCATAGCTCTCTTTTGATCTATGCCGACGGCAATGCCCTCGGCATAGCCTGCGCTAAAAAATTGTTTTGACCGTTTTGATTATAACTTTTGCGTTCGAACTCGTATTTTGATGTTCTTTAGCTCGTTTCGAAGAGGAGAAGGAGATCTACATCATCATACACAATATTCAAGCTATATTAAAAAAAATCATGAGCAAGGACGGAACCAATAATAAAGGGTGAGGACTGTCGAAATGGCCACCATGACCATTCATCGAAAGAGGTCAAATTTTCTAAAACTATCGATGATTCTGTGATATAACCACTAGCCGTGTACCTTAAAAGAGTAAAATGCATCTATAGTCCTGGAAGTTGCAGGCCATGTCCACAATGGTCCTGGAAGTCACGAAATGCTCCGTTTCAGTCCTGGAAGTTGCGCACGATGTCCACATACGGTCCTGGATACGGTATGAGCTGACGTGGCTAGTGGGGATGGCGCGGAGCGAGGCCTCGCGGAACAGTTATGTTGTTCCAATCGACTGTCTCTTACCGCTGGAACCTAGATCGAGAAAATTCCCCACCCGAGGCGCGAGAGAGGAAGCTAGCGGCGACTGGTGGAGCTTGGCGGCGACGGCGGGAGTTCGTCGGAGAAGCAAGGAAAGCGGAGGCGAGGGCTGGTGCTCCGTTCCTGCCTCTATTTCTTCATGGGCGGAGACGACAGCTCGTCGCAGGACATGGAGATGCGCCCGCGGTTTCCGCTTGTAGGCTGAAATCGGCAGAGGAGGGCTAGGAGGCTGCCGGCGGCGAGGTTGCTGCCCACGTAGGTGGATGGGTAGGTGGACATATGGTTGTGTTCGTACATGTCCGGACCCTTTGAAACCGCTTTTTCTACCTAACTACAGTGTACTGAACCGATTCGTACTCCCTCCGATCCATATTAATGGCTTCAACATTGTCTAGATACAGATGCATCTAGTCTAAACACTTAACTAGATACATCCGTATCTAGATAAAGTTGAGCCCATTAATATGGATCGGAGGTTGTACTAGTTTTGGAACCGCTTTTTTATCACACCGTGTCTAGTCTTTTCAGAGATATTAAATCCACTTTGTCTCCATATAATAAGTATGAAAAAAGTGACAAGTGGCTCACTCCCATATATTCGGATATGGTGTTCACACACCCCTACACCAGACATGTAGACATGTGCGGGACGTTTTTGGAGACCACCGATGCAGACAGGTTTTCTTTCCAAATTTTCATGCAGGAATACTATTTGCTCCATTTCCAAGTTTTGTTTTCCCCCTTCTCTCTACAAAAAAAATGCAGGAGTAGTTCTGTTTTCCCCCAGTGCCAGATGTCGCGTGCCCGGAACCCGAGGGAGCTCTCGCGACAGGCGACAGGCGCGCGACTCCAACCCTAGCCGCCGCCGCCGCCGCCGCCGGCCGGCCGGCCGGCCCACGCCCCCTCCCTCCCCCCTCCTCCGTCGCGCAGCCGCGCCGCCCCCGCGGCGGCCGGCTGCGGCCTCGGCCCCCTCCGGCCCGGTCGCCCCCCACTCGCCTCCTCCTGTCGCCGCCGTCGGCGCGCCGGCCGAGCGCAGCTCGGGCTGGGGCCGGCGGCGGCGGCTGTTCTCTCCCCGCGCCAAAGGGAGCCTCGCGGGGCGGCCTTCTTCCGGCGGCGGTGCCTCTCGGGCGGCGGCGGCCCGTCTACGGACGGGTGGAGGCTCGACGGTGACGACGACGTGGTCCTGCGGGGCGACGCAGGCAGCGGTGACGGCGTGCGACGGCGATGGCCGGCCGGCCCTTGAGGCCCAGATCTGGGCCCGATGGGCCCCATCTGGGTTGTGGCGGGCCGGCCTGACCCGTGGCTTGCTCTGCAGCTGGAGGTGCAGCGACGGATGCAGGGGATAGCGGTGATGGCGGCCGCCTTGTTGCAGCGTGGCGACGAGCTTCACGGGCGCCTCTCGGGCCCGGCCGGACCCTATTAGGACTGGTGTGCCCCGTGGGGGCTTTACGGGCCCGCTGGGCCCGGCCGGACCTGACGGGGACTGGTCTGTTCTGCTGCCACGTCCGGTCGACTACCGCCCTCGGCGGTGGAGGTTGGTCCCTCCCGCCGGCCGCGGTACTGCTGACCCCAGTTCATTTGTTTCCGCACCTTCGTCTTGCAGATCTCCGGACAGCTTCTTCGGTGAGACGACGATGGCGGCTTCGTGACCGTGGTGGCGCAAGTTGGTGGGTGGAGAGCCTGGTGGCTTCGAGGCTTCGTCTTCGTGGGGTTCCTGTGCAGCAGATCGTCCGGGGATGTGGATTGGGGTTTTTCGGGAGAAATCCTTGTCACCTCGCCTGACACCGACGCGGTGCCACCTGTGGGTGGCATCTCCCCTTCCTGAAGGGCGTCGTGGATACCCGTAGTCCGCTTCCATCCGTGTGCCGGGGGAAACCCTAGGACCTATGGTCCGGGCAGCAATGCTCCCCTTCTTGAAGGTGTTGCTTGGTACTCGACGATTTGATGCTAGGAATGTGGTGGTAATTCTTCGGAGGGCGCTACGGTCGCGGGTCACCGTCGCTTAGTCGATCCGCCTATGTCTCCATTGTGTTTTTTCTTTTCTTTTCTTCTTCTTGCTTTGGGTGTATGTTTGCTGCCGCCCCAGCATTGCGTGACTGTTGGTTGTATCGTGTTGTTGCTATATTTATATAGCGGGGCTACGGCCTATTTCGTCAGATGTCGCGTGCCCGAGACCTAGTCAATTTCCAAGACAATAGACAACGAACATAAATGGCAAGTCGTAACGTCGAGCGCGAGGCCAATTTTGAAGTCCCGCTCGACACCTGTTTGAAAATCCGAACCGCGTGGGTCAAAGCCACCACCGACCGCCTCCTTCCCCTTCCAATCAAACCCTCCCAAACCCCCACCCAAATCCAAGGCGATGGAGCCACGCGGCCGCCGGCGGAGGCAGCAGCAGGGGGATGAGGCGATGGGGGCAAGGAGAACGGCGCCAGTGCGGCGCCGCCTCCGAAGAGGCCGCGCACGGAGCGCAAGCCCCTGGCCGAGCTCCCCACCGCGAATAACGCTTTGGCGGCGGCGGCGCCGATTCAGGCGTCGAAGCGGCAGACTCGCGCGGCGGCGAGGGAGGCTGCGGCCGCGGCCGCGGCGGTGGAGGAGGATGCGCCGAAGAGGGAGGCGGCGCCCATTGCCGCCCGTCCGGCGGGCTCGAAGCAGCCGGACGCCGGGGCAGCGCAGGCGTCGGTCGCGCCGTACATTTGGGACATCGACCAGTACATGCGGTCCCTGGAGGTGAGAGTTTCTCATTCCATTTCTCGTTCAGCCATGTCTGTGGAAATCCAAGTCTTTTTACTTTTTAGCGAGCGTATTTGGTCTGGTGGCGAGATTTAGTCCTGGTTTGTCACGGTTATAAATGCCACCCCACATTTGAGACTTTCTTGAGCTTTATCATATTGCGCGCATGAATTCTGGAATGTGTGGGATTGGATCGAGTTGGGGGTTAAAGAATCAGTTTTTGGTTGTGACTTTGGGCCATTGCTAGTGTGTTTGCCATCTCTACTAGCAGAAAAACAAGTCTTTGGAACTAAATCATGCATGTCATCCAGATTGTCTCAAGTCACTTGCATGGCCGCTAATGAAATGTGGAATATCTCCGTGTTATGGTGACGAAAATGGGGGACATTTTGTGTGACTTTGTTGCATTTTGTGACATTGCAGGACGAACAATTGAGGAGGCCGAGGGATGACTATATTGGGGCAATACAGAAAGACATCAATGCCAATATGAGGGGGATCCTAGTGGACTGGTTGGTGGATGTGGTTGACGAGTTCAACCTTCTCGCTGACACACTTTACCTTGCTGTTTCATATATCGACCGCTTCCTCACAGCGAGTGTCATTAGCCGGAACAAGCTGCAACTGCTTGGTGTCGCTTCATTGTTTGTCGCTGCGTATGGGCCTATTTTTTCTCTTGTCTCCTTTTATGTTTCTTAGCATGACTCGCCATTAACATGAATGGAATGTTGTAGGAAGTATGAAGAAATCTATCCTCCTAAGGTGAATAAATTCAGTGACATTACTGATGGAACATACACCAATCAGCAGGTACCCCTTCCCCCATACTTGCAATTTCGTTAGTAATTTTACTAGGACTGTGATTTTTTCCGAAATGGTACTAGGACTGTGATGTGTATTGTGGAGACACATTTGTAATTTGTACGCACTGCAGGTGGTGAAGATGGAGGCTGACGTACTGAAGTTTCTCAACTTTCAGATGGGGAGTCCCACCATAAGAACTTTTCTGTGGTATGACCTCTATCTAATTTTGCTGTATTTAGAATAATTTTGCGCATACGTATCATCTGCCATAATGGACTAAAAACAAATCCTTGGCCTAATGTTTGATACCTGTCTGCTGTAGGAGATTCTTAACTTCTTGTCGCGGAGGCAATGTAAGCACACTTTTGGAGCCCTCTACATCTGCTTCCCTTGATGTTATTTTTACAATATGCTTTCCTGTTCAAACTTCAGTGTGCAAGTGCAAAAAGGTTGGAGCTTATGTGTAGCTATCTTGCGGAATTGAGTTTGATTGACTATGACTGCATAAGGTTCCTGCCATCAGTTATTGCTGCTGCTGCTTGTTTGTAGCCAGGTTAACAATCAGCCCAAAGACTCGTCCCTGGGTAAGAGACGTTGAATTTTGCTGAATCTACAAGTATTCTTCACTTCATAATTTTCTGACATTTGCTTGTGCTAGACCTTGATGCTGCAAGAGAACACGGGCTACAAGGTCTCTGATCTCAAGAGTTGCATCTTGAGGATACACGATTTGCAGTTGGGCAGAAAATATCCAAACCTGAAAGCCGTCAGAAGCAAGTATAGTGAACGCAAGGTAAGATCTTTTTTGCCCGTTTTATTTTGTTTTGCTGCTACATGCATTGATCAAATCTTTTTCTCGATTATTGTACAGTTCGGCTGTGTGTCAACGGTAGCTTCACCGGAAGAAATTTCTGCATCTTTCCTCGAAGACCTCGGCAAGTGAGGCTGATGTGATTTAGCTGCATCTCTTGCAGGCAATGCAGAAAATTCATCATTAGGAGAATCTAGCAAGAATTTGCATGCCACTTTTGTAAGTAGTTGGTGCTGTCATTTCGGGTGCAATGACAATGCAGCTAGCTAGCTGCATTGGTATTTTGCTAGTGCGCCACCCAAACGGTTATTTGTACAGAGGCTAGCACTATGGTGGTGCTGTAGTCAATGATATTCTGTATGAAAGCTTTGAGGCAATTCTAACGATTAGTTGCACATATTATGCTTAAGGAAAGTACAGATGACGTGATGAGCATATTCTCAAAGTAGAAATGGTGCCAGGAAATACTGCGCTTGTCCTCAGCGAGGAAACATGTGTACAACAGTAAATTGAATACTGCAGCTGTGTAGCCATGCCGCAGAAAAGATGAGCCTGCAACAGCAGAGCACAATTCATACTTGATATTGACTAGCAAAAGGCACGTTGCAAGTGCGTTGCACCGGATCCAAAATACACCATGTGCTCACAAACCTGAAAACAGTTAACATTTTATACCATTCAAACTAGTTAGACTCATCTGATGTCATGGCATAACATTACAAATATGTCAGGTTTCACCGCATTTAGTCCTCTGACCTGTTCTATCAACAATCCTCTAAAATTAGAAATAAAACAGAAACACACCACTTCTCCACTTTTGGCGAGAGGAAAAACTGACAATACATTTGTTGGTCATATTGTTAGAAAAGTTAGGCAGAATTACAAAGTGGTCTTGTATATATACTGAGTGAGTATTAAAAATTAAAAATATAGAAAACAAGCTCAAGAAAAATCAAGAAGTATTTGTTAGGATCCTCTAATTCCCTAATTTTATTTGCAATACTTATATTTCTCCCTTAAAAAACGTCATGATTGTTCTTCACTTACAACATTTCACATATCTTTTCCTTACTTATCCAGCATATTCTAGTACTTTCTATTTATGTTTCCATTCCTCTTTTTTTCTCGTATTCTATTTTAGACTCTCTTTGTTAACCATGTTTCCATGTCATCCATCAAATCGCTTTAATTGAGAATAGGGACAAAATTGCCTGTTTAAAAAATTGAGGATATTTATCTTTTAAAAATTGATTTCATGTTCGTGCATGTGCTTTTGGGGTGATTTTTTTCTCTTCATCTCTTGACACGCCGACAAACTTGAGATTGAAATGATGAAGAATGTGCAATGTTTTTCTAGGCGAATATCACACAAAATGTTTGTCGCCTTGTTGTTATGATGGCACACACAATCACACGCTTTATCAACATTAATATTTGTGATGGTGTGGTCCTTCTATTTTTCCTGTGAGCCACAATGATTTATGTGTGGTTATACGTAACGATAATGTTTAACCAGGTAGTGCAAGGTATTTTTTATGTAAAATGTATTCTACTTGAATTTATAGGTTCACGAAATCGAGTCCTAAGGAATTCTAGCCTGGAAACTAACTCCCGCCACACACATACACCATTCATAGGCCAAACGACATTAAAAACCCAACATAAAGGAATGAAACCACGTGGCCAACAACACGATTTGCATAACCGGTAAATCGTCATTTTTTTTAGTAAAACTGGTAAAATCAAAGAATTGAAAAAATAATTAAATCATATATGCTCCACTGTGTATTAAGAGGAAGTTTTGTTTCATTCGGATAAGCGTCTTATAATTATATAACTTCTTATGTTTCGAGCTAAAATAATTACTCATAAGCAGTGATTCGAATGAAACAAAACTTTGTCATAATAGTCAATGGAACATATACGGTCTACTTTTTTTCTTTTTTTGGACGGTCTGAATTTTGAGTTTAAAATTTTGGATCTCAGCCTCGTCCGTTGGATGTCTGATCGGAGGGCTATGGGCAAAGTCGGTTTATTTTGCGTCACAAAGTCAATCGCTGTCCCGGGCGGAGTCGGAATCGATGAAGACCGACCGTGTCTTCCCGCCTCATAAAAGGCGGCAAGCGGCCACGAATCCGCAAGCTCCCGATCGCTGAATCGCAAACAGCGCATCGGCCACCGTCGCTCGCTGCAACCGTCGCCGATGGCTTGGAAGCAGCGGACGCCGTGGCAGAGGAGGGAGGACAGCATGGAGCGATGGAGCACATCGTCCCCGTATTCCCGCCACTCAAAAGGCCGGCCAGGCGGCCACGAGTGGCCAAGCTCCCGATCGGTTCGGCGCCGGTCGCCGCTGCAACCGTCGCCAAAAGCTTGGAAGCGGCGGACGCCGCGGCATAGAAGGGAGGACAGCACGGAGCGATGGAGAACATCGGCCGCGTATTCCCGCCACTCAAAAGGCCGGCCAGGCGGCTACGAACGGCCAAGCTCCCGGTCGCAAACAACGGCTCGGCGTCCGTCGTCGCGGCCATCGTCGCCGAGAGCTTCAAGCAGCGGACGCCGCGGAATAGGATGGAAGACAGAGACGACGCGGGGGAGGGCGTGGCCGACCGCGCCCGGCTGCTAGACTTGGACTCGGAGCAGCCGGACCCCATCGCGGCCCGGGCGGCTATCGACCCGTACGTCGAGGACATCGACAGCTACATGCGGTCCCTGGAGGTGAATGTTTCTTCCTCGATTCCTCTTCTCGTCCGACCACGCGTGCCGAAATCCAAGCTCGTTCTCGACATCGCATTGCTGGGATCGAATTTAGGAGCTGTCTAAACTTTGTGAGGTTCCCTTTCAGGAGCTGAGGAGGCCGAGGCACTACATGCCGGAGACAAGTATCATGCCCTCTTGGAGGGCGATCCTAGTGGAGTGGCTCGTGGAAGTGACCGACGATTTCCACCTCGTGGCTGACACACTTCACCTTGCGGTCTCATACGTCGATCGCTTCCTCTCGGTGGGTGCCATTGCCAAGAAAGAGCTCCAGTTACTCGGCGCGGCTGCACTACTTCTTGCTGCGTAAGGGTTTACTAAACTGATGTTTATCCATCTTGTTCTTGTTTATTATCTGTCAGCCAGTGCGGACATCTCACACTAGCATGAACCGAATCAATGTTGCAGGAAATATGAGAGTGATAGATTTCGACATTCGGTGGAGACATACTGCTACATTACTGACAATACATACACCGAGCAGCAGATGCTGAAGATGGAGGCCAACATACTGAATTTGCTCAAGTTCGAGATGGGGTCTCCCACTGCAAGAACTTTTCTACGGTATGCGCTAGGAGCATGCCTGAAACTTCTATATATGCATAATGTTTGTTGTCGTTTTGATTATTGCCGGACTAGGCTCAAAATTAAGATCACGAGTCTAATAATGTTTGATGCATGTCTGTTGCAGGAGATACATGACTGTTTGCCGTCCAACCGATGTAAGCATCTTCTGTATCACCTGTCATTTATATTCACTTAATAATGTTCTTTATTATAATATGTTCCCTCCTCTTCAAACCGTAGCGTGCAAAAGCAAAAAAGCTGGAGTTTCTGTGTAGCTACCTTGCGGAATTAAGCTTGCTCGACTACGAGTGCACAAGGTTCAAACCGTCGGTTGTTGCTGCCGCCTGCCTTTTTGTGGCCAGGTTCACAATCCACCCACATCACCGTCCTTGGGTAAGAGGACATCAATATTTGCCGAATCTACGTTATGCTTAATAAGTTTCTAACCTTAGCATTGCATTTATTCTCCAGAACTTGATGCTACAAAGATATATGGACTACAAGGTCTCTGATCTCAAGTGTTGCATCTTGAGGATACACAGTCTGCAGTCGATCGGAACGTATCCGGGCATAGGAGAAAAGGCCATAAGAGAAAAGTATAGGCACTGTCAGCTGGAGCGTGTGTCCGAAATGGCTTCGCCACAGGAAATCCCTGAGTACTTCCTCAAAGACATCAAATACTGAAAGGCGGAAGTGCTCTCGCAACATTTTTCCACGCGATGCAGCATTTACCATGTTAGTAGAAAACGGGTTCGTCCAGACATTAGTGCATCACCAAGCGTGTTCCTGCATCCTGTCGATGCGCCTGGCTATTGCAGAATCAGTTTTGTAAATAGACTGGATTAATCTAGCAAGAATTTGCATGCCCACTTTTGTAACTAGTTGGTCCGGCCATTTCGGTTGCACTCTAGAATCACAATAAAATGGTTCGCGAGAAGAAAACCGCTCGCCTTTCGTGTGTGCCTCAGTGGCGCCTTCCCACGCCTGCTGCGATGTCCTTGTACTCCTCCCCATTTTCGGTATTTTTTATGACGCGTTATGTGTTTTTTTAAATGTTGCGAACACATTTTTGTTTGTTGTAATCGTATGTGCTTTTTGTTAAAATATTTGGTTTTTTGTTGAAAGTGAATCCGAGTTAAAAAAATATTGCTTAGCCATTTTTTATAGCTAGAAGCGGATGGTTTGTTGAAATTGTTGGTGATTTCTTTTTGCAGTTCAAACCACGGAAAAATTGTTGTTTAACCACTTCGTTTGTCGATTTTTTTTTGAAATGTTGCGGAATGGTAATTTTTTTTACATGGAGTTAGAAATTTTGTTACAACACTCGGAGTTTTGTTGCAATAATAGGGGTAAATCACCACGGTACCATTTGTGCTGTAAATATCGGAAAGGCGGGGACAAAGAGATATACCCATTCGTTTTAGGCGGATAAGTTGGTGAATTCGCACAAAGTGAGGAGCTAATATGTAAGGGTGTATTGTGGTTCATTTTGGACGTAGGATGGCGACATGAGGGCTCTGAGGGACTGACTTTTGGTCATCTGTTGGCCGACCTATGCTTAGCATGCCCGCAAAACATCTGATAGACTCTTTATTTCCACATTTGTATTACTTCCAGTGTGTGGTTTTCTATGTTGTACTACCTCTGTTCCTAGCGTATTTTTTTAAGTCGAACAATCGTAAAGTTTGACAAAAGTTACATAGAAGACTAATACCAATTAAAATATTCTATGGATATAATATGAAAAATTATTTAATGATATGTCTAATAACATTGATTTTAGAAGTAGAGATTTAATTTTACCTAGATCAAACTTCACATAGTTTGTTTTTTCATAAAATTCATACGCCTCCTTTTACAGAAGGGAGAGAGTATAAGCTTTGTACGTAACTTATGTGAATCAATTCTAATGGAAGCATAGCATGACTATCATATCAATCTCTAATGGATTAGGCGAAGGCTCACACATAGCGAGGATGTACCCCCTATCTTTCAGTGTAACAGGGCAGAGACAGGGGCTAGCAATATTAGTGCGTATTAGTGCTAGTAATATACTACTATGTGTACTAATGGCCGAACCTAATCCATAATTGGCCCATTATTTGATTGTTAGCCATCCGTCCATGTACACAGCAGCAATAGCAAAGCCCAATACATCAGCCTATGCACGGGGTAAGTCTAGGCCATCGTGATCTCTGTATGGAAGAAAAAAAAGGAATATGAGGCTCGAACCCCTACGTCGCCAACCCTAGGCGACAAGGGGGGCGACCGCGCCGCCGGCCTAGAGGCCCTCTCCTCACCATCCCTCTCCCCCCACCGCCGCCAGTGTCCCGCCGGGCAAAGCCCGGACGGCGGTGGCGGCGGCGCCTCCTCCTCATGTGGTGGGGCGCTCTCCCTGGCGGCGGCAGCACATGGCGGCGGCAACTAATGTTTTTTGATGAAGTAAAACCTTACTATGTCTTTTTTTTGAAATTAACCTTACTATGTCTTATTTAAGTTTAGTTGTACTTTTCTAGTTAAAAGCGATGAGAAACAATATAATAGATTGTTTTCTCAAATTGATTCGATCTCGAATCTGGCCAAATGCTGAAAATTCAGAATTTCGTGACATTTTAGTATATTTAAATTGGTGAAAAAATAGATACTTTTTGCCAAACACATGACAATTTGCTTGCCAATTTTTCGTTTGTGATACATATACATGCAAGCTTACCCCAAACAAGTGTCGATATTATTTTGTTTTAGACTCGATACATATCTTACTATACATGACCTAACGGTGACATAGTGGTTGTCTGTTATGCACTATTCTTAAAAGGAGAGGAATATTTTTATCTTCAGCGATACGCGTCTCACTCGTACTGATGTAGCCGAGCTTGCTTTCCATAACATCAAGTATCGCACTCTCTTTTTCTGGGTCGTCCTTCCGCCCACATACATTGGCTAGCTCTCCTATATTTTCGTCGCCCCCCCTAAGTTCCAATCCTGGCTCCGCCCCTGAGTGTAAGATGTCCATTCTTTCAATTGTTGCTAATCCCGCGAAAGCGGTCAAACCCCATGGTAACGCTGGTGTAACTAAATGGACAAGGCCGGAAACTCGACCTGTAAAGCTAAATGTTGATGCCTCTTTTCATGCAGATAATATTCTGAGATTGTTGGCGCGGTTCTCCGGGATTATCAAGTTCATTTTATTGCAATGTTAAGTAAATTTCTGCCTCATATAGCATTGACTCCGATGGCGGAAACTATGGCGGTGAACGAATGGCAGTGTTGGCTAATAGACTGGGATGTAATACGATCATTGCTGAAGGAGACACATTGGAGATTATCGAAGCTTTGTTCTGGGCATGAAACTTGGTGGACTGAATCATCTGCTAGTTTTGCAGATTGTATGGACATGGCCTTTTCGATAGGAAGTGTGACTTTCCAGCATTGTCCAAGGAAAGAAAATAATACCGCGCCGGAGCAAGGTAGAGTGTCTTTATTATTAATAAAAATGCTAGAGTGTGTTTTATTAATAAATTCGTCTAGTTGGAACAATGAGCCCTCTAGTTTTTTGCTGAACAATCTCATGAACAATACAACTATTTGCTGATTATCAATTAAAGTCACTACAGAGTTCTGATGTTTCCCTAAAAAAAATTAGTCGGTATGAGCATTTGCAGGTGCACCTTCACCTCACGCTAACGCTATGATAAACTGTTCTTTAAGAAGATCTATGCATCGACACATCATGCTATAAGCAAGTAACAGATTAAAGCTAAGTAATCATCATAAGCATTGTTCAACAATAGGTACATCAAAATTAGAGACACTTTTCGGTCGAAGCTAAGTCATTATTAGAAGCGCCTAGTCCAAGTGTTCAACCATAGGGCTTCTTCTTGTTCATCGGGTTCCTTCCGCACCACAGGACCCCCTCTTCGTAGGGTTTCAACGTAAACTGCTGCATAGCATGTTGCTACGCATGCGAATGCGTACCCAAAGCCATGGCGTATGAACTTTTCGGTCCTAGGCGACCTACAACGAAAAACGAGTTAGAAACCAATATATAAATTGACAAGAATACATCTGAAAATTAAGCCGTGGAAGACAATTACCATAGAGGTGGAGGTGATGTGGGTTCTGTATTATTGGTACACCGAGCTGACTCGGCCGCCCCGGAGGCGGAATTGGGCACATGCTGCAAAGGAATGTAGATGATTCTTGTTAAGTAGAAGCAGTGACAGCAAAAGAAGAACGGTCAATAAGATTATATATAGTCAAATCTAGGTACTAGTATATGTTTTGGCGCCGGTTTCTTCTACCTCCTAATTTGCAAGGAATTAGGATATCCTAACTAGCAAAGCCGAATATGCATTTTCTGGTCTTCTGTTAAATTTCAAGGCGGATATTAAAAAAACCTAGATCCGATTTTGCAAAGTCACAAGGCCAGGAACGAGTGCGTAACTGCGTACCTTGTTATTCTTCACCAGATTCGGTGATTCGGAAGAGCAAAACCGGCGAAGGGTGCTCCTGCCATGGCTAATAGTAGATGGGAAGAGCCGCCGCTGTTCCTCCCTGACGGCGCTTCGGCGGTCGCCGTAAAATACGGCTGCGGTAGTCGCTGAAAGACGCGGCGCAGATCTTTCTCGCAGCAAGTCGAAGCGGCGACGCCATCGATTATTCAGTTTGCAGATCGACCTAGCTAGTTCTTTTTCTCGCCGCCGGCCGGGTCGGTTGAAGTTCGTTGATCTCTTCTTCTGATCCCCTCCGCCCTCCTAGACCCCCGATCATATACTACCGGCTAGCCTAAAATCTCTCGTGTCCGACTATAACACGGATTGCAAGTACCGAACCAAAGCCAAGCTGGCCAGACTTCGTGTCCGTCTCCACAAACTGCCCCATCTTTTCCGGGTTCCCCGGTCGCTCGTAGCGAGCCAAGATGGGCCAGTTTGGCCTGGCCAGCAACAGGTATTGCATTTTTTTACTGATCTCGGAAATTGTTTTGATTAACAATATTTATTCGCACACCAGGCTGTTGGGGCCTGTGGAAAAGAACATGTCCTGTGAGATGGAGATGGATAAATTAAAACTTTTTGGTTGGCAAGTTCGATTGGGATTCATGCTTGAAATTTGGTTCATTTGAATCTTTTGCCATGTTTCTTGAGGAGCCTCTTAAAGATTATTACCGTGTCATAAAAGAGGAATCAAAACTATATGTAGAAATAATTCTAAAATAATAAAGTTAATTTCCCAAGTGTTAATAGCTGCATGGTGGCTGGATGACACAAACAAGCGCTTGCCCTCGTCCGTCTAGTGCGCGCGACCAAGACACGTGTACCAACAACTAACGAAAAGTAGCGATTTGGTAACCCACATGAGATGTGGCAATGGAAAGAACCGGTTTGAATCCGGATGATGCACCACCCTCTCGTTGTTCCTAACCATTCCTCTCTCTGCCTCTCATAAATTTGCCGCTCACTAGGGTTCCGGCGGGATCCTGGTGCGGCTGGTAGCGACCAGCTTGCCGTTATAAATATGCCCTATTTATGTGTTAATGATTATGTGGTGTCTAATTTGGTAACCTACTTATTTGTGGCGTCTAATTTTGGTGGTGCGCCACCAATAGTTATACGCGGTGTAGGCTGACAAGAGGCTGGTTTCTCTCAAGGATTAGCCAATAAAAGTAGCTTTGGTTACACTACAAGTGGCGTTGCGCTTGTGCACGCCACTAATAAGAGGAACCTATTACAGTAGTTATAATGGAAGCACGTTATGACTATCATTATCTAACTAAACTTTTATTAGTCGGTGCGGAACATATGCAGGTGCACCATTACTGTTACCAAAATCTACAACTTTACCTCACTCTAACACTGTGTGCACTGTTCTTTCAAAAGTATCGAAGCTAAGCAATCATGATATGCATTGTTAAAAATAAGTGTACAAGCGCAACTCCAATTATTATGCTTTCTCTGAACCATAGGGCTTCTTCTTGTTCATAAAATATAGACATCGGAACGTGGATCATACCGATTCTTTCTCGTTTCACCAGGCTCCTTCCACTCTACAGGGCCCGGGTTTTCACGTAAATTGTCGTATAACATGTTGCAGACAAAGCGACTGTGCACACCCAGGCGAGGGGTAAGAAATTTTTGCTCCTAGCTGACCTACAACGAAAAACAAGTCAGTGACCAAATTGTATAAAGATAATAAAACATAAAAATTAATTCATACGTTAGAATTACCATAGTGGTGGAGCTGTGGGTTCGGTATTATTATTGGTCTGCCTCGACGCCTCAGCTGCACTTGTGGCGGAGTCGGGTCCACGTTGTAGATTTTTGGGGCCTATCAAAAGTCATATTCTTCCCTGATATAGAGATGAGAGTAATTTGTTTTTGGTTTTCTAGTTCGATTGGGGTTCATGCTTGAAAGGTTGTTCACTTGAATATTTTGCCATGTTTTTAAGAAACTTCTTAAAGGTACTCCCCACTTGACAATATTTTGAATATGTTAACCATGCTATATAATAGGTTCCAAAATGTATTGTAGAAATAATTCTAAAGAATTAAGTTGATTTCCTAAGTGCTATTAATTGCACGTAGTTGGGTTCGCTCCTTGTCCGTCCAGTGCGTGTGATCAACACAAGCTTCCAACGGTCAATGAAGCGACGTGTTGGTGGCCCACATGGCACGTGGAAACGAGAGAGAAGTTTTCAATCTTGGTAGGTGTGCATGCCACTTTCCCTTTTCCTATCCATTCCTCTTTGTGCCTCTCCGAAATTCGTCGCTCGCTAGGGTTCCAGTGGGATCTCGTTCTTGGAGAGCACCCCGCGCATGAGGGTGTGCTGCTCGGCGGCTGAGAGTGACCAACGCAAGGACATAATTCTCATACGCGGAGAGCGGCCCACGTGCAATGGCGGGGTGCTTGATGGCTTAAAGCGTTCTGATCATCTGGAGATATCTAGTGTACACGCTCTAATGTGTGAGATGCTCAGCAAGGGTGATCGGCATGCTCTTTGGTGTGTGTTCGGTGGTGACAACCGCAGGAGATTATGAGGTAAGCTCTAACACCCCCCACCACCCCCCCCCCCCCCCCCCCCCAGCACATGTGATTTGTTTGATTTTTGTATCGAGCCCTCTCCCTCTCTTTGGAAAGTAAGATAATCCCCTCTTATTTTGTAGGAGTTCTTGGAGAGGAAGACGTAGAAGTAATTGGTATATTCAACCCAAGTCATCTTTATGGGAAAAGAGCAGCTTGTTGTAAGGCTCAGAGTTCCATTAAGTGGTAAGCTGGTATACAAATAAGATTGTTGCCATCACTCCACCATAGCAAAATTTCTAGGATGGTCACTGCCTACTAGGTGAGAAGATTATAAATATTAGTCTGCATGTGGCGATGACCCTTTCGCTGAAGTTTGCAATTGGAATAACGGTCTCAATTATGTGATAGTCAAACACGTTGCATATGAGATTTCGATTGAATTTCATGATTTCTATAGGAAGGATGGTTGTCGAATGAGCTCTAAGATTTTTGTCTTGTTAATATGTTGAAATGGAATTTACAAGTTCGTAACCGCGTGCTAGGGCATTGTTGGAGGGAACCGTTTTGGCTTCCAAGTGCATATGCATCCGGTATTAAATATGTAAACCATTTTAAAATATCCAAAAAAATGTGAAAATGTTCGCGTATAGATCTAACATAGAGTTGTTTTACGAAAAATCAACATTTTTTGCCCATGTAAAAAATACAACATTCCATGCTAAGATTTTCACGAGACATTTTTTTCTTCGTACACATGCCGATTTTTTTCCCAAAACGACTTTGTAAACCCATGAAATGTGAGGATGTACCCGCGAAATTTTATTTCAAAATTTCTTCAGCATTTCAAAATATGTTTTGTAAACACCGGTGCCAAAGTCGATTAACATTTTGCAAGCAAACTTGGCTCTTGCATAAACCTGACCATGAGTAGCCCGGCCCGAGAAGCCCGACGTCGGGCCGGGCTCGCGCTTCTGTTTTGCGCAATATATCCGGCCTGAAAGCACGACAAAGCCAGAAATTGACAATTTTTAGCATCTTACATAAATAATAGGTATAACTATAATCAGAAAATGATTTATTTGATATATTTAGTACAAAATAGGTGTTTTATACATGCTCCAGGCCGGGCCCGGGCCTGACTTTTGCATGTCCGGCTTTAAGAAGCCCGGCCTGAAGCCCGGGTATGCCCAGGTCCCGCCTACACAGACCCACCCGTTCAAAAGCCAAATGCGTAGGAGAAAACCTCAACTCGAAGGAAAGAAACCACGCGACGAACAACGCTAGCAGCAGCAGCAAGACGGCGCGGAGGCCGAGGCGATGGAGAACACCGACCGCCCTCTTATAAGGCCGGCCGGGCGGCCACGAACCGCCAAGCCCCGATTGCAAACACCGCGTCGGCGTCCGTCGTCGCTGCCAACGGCGGAGCCAGGAAATACACATAAGGGGGGCCGAACATTGGACAGAACTCTAAATTGCAAAAAATTGAGTGGAATATATAATTTTTTTTAGACAAAACATGTACGATTATACCCAATATTAAGACTGCTACACAAGAGTTAGCATGGAGGCAAAATATATGATTAAATTTTTTTGCCGGCAAAATATATGATTGGATTTTTTTTGCCAGTAAAAATGAGTGGAATTCATAAATAATTTAGAGAATCCATTGAAATCTCTTTCTTGGTGTATAACAAGCCATCACTTAGAAACTCGTCTTCTAGATCAGAAGTGAAATATATTCCATCATGCTCCAAGAACAGAGGTGATTAAGGGCTTGCCCGGCTGGGTATAGGTTCTTCCCGGTTAAAATATTGATGAACAAAGGGAGGGGAGAGAAACTACAACAAGAAAAGCACATGCAGGTCTGCAGCATGCATACTCTTGGCGCTGAAAGAACGGGAGGAATAGTCAAAAAGCTACTCAATACGATCTTCTGTGAGCAGCATACGTGTATTTTCATTTTTTGTGAGATGGACATAGACTAGAATACACAGCTGAGTGCACAACTAATCGCGGGTCATATACAAAATTCTGCATGTTAGGGGGGCCGGGGCCCCTGCTGGTCCCCCCCCGGCTCCGCCGTTGGTCGCTGCAACCGTCGAATCAGCGGATGAAGCGGGGAAGGATGGAGGACGGCTACGAGGAGGAGGAGGGGAGAGTGTCCGACAGCGACGACGAGGAGGTGAGCGTGGCCGGCCGCGCCCGCCTACTAGACTCGTACTCGGAGCCGGAGCAGCCGGACCTCGCCGCGGCCCTGGCGGGTATCGCGCCGTACCTCGAGGACGTCGACAGCTACATGCGGTCCCTGGAGGTGAGGGTTTCTCGATTCCTCTCCTCGCCCGACCATGCGTGCTGAAATTCGTTCTCGGCGTCGACTACCCAGGGCTCGGATTCACCAATTTGGTGGTGATGTGGTGGGCTTAATCTGTTGGGTTGTTAAGGTGAGGTCGCACTGGATATAATTGGGGGATTTCGGGGGCGTGATCACGTTGTACTCATGGATTTCAGGAGTTTAGGGGATTCACTTGTGCTGTGAAGAAATCTCGATGTAGCCATTCAGTGTATTTGGCTATCGATGTGGAACATTGTCTACTTTCAGTTACTGCTGGCTACGCTAATGGATAGAATTGGAGGATTTCGGGCTGATCACGTTGTACTCATGGATTTCAGGAATTTAGGGGATTCGACTGTGCTGTGGAAAATCTCTTATTTAGGGGATTCGATTGTGTTGCGAAGAAATCTCGATGTAGCCATTCACTGTTTTTGGCTATGGATGTGGAACATTATCTACTTTCAGTTACTGCTGGCTAACCAAATGGTGAAATTAGGAGAGTTTTCCATCTCTTGCAAACACGAGTTCTTGCTGCTCGATAGTATGTTAACTTCACTTTCCTGATTCCAAATCTCAACCTGTGAATTCTTCAGGATGTAAGCCATCTTAATTGTCTGAAGTTACTATCAGTATTATCAATATAACCTGATATGTTATATTGTTATGGTGTTCTATTCAACGCAAATTACTGTAAATTTTGTGGGGTTGTCAAAATTTTGGAGTGACTTTGTGTCTAATTTTTGTGAGGTTTTTAGGAGTTGAGGAGGCCAAGCGACTATATGCCGAGGACACAGGGAGAGGGACGTATCACCCCCGCTAGGAGGGCGAACCTAGTGGACTGGCTCGTGGAAGCGGCTGATGATCTCGTTCTTCCGGCTGACACACTTCACCTTGCGGTTCATTGTGTTGATCGCTTCCTCTCAGTGGGTGTGATTATCCTGAGTGAGCTGCAGTTAATCGGTGTGGCTGCATTGCGTGTTGCTGCGTAGGGACTAAACTTATGTCTATCAATTTTGTTTGTTTATCTGTTAGCACAACCAGCTTACTAGCGTGAACGGAGTGTTGCAGGAAATATGAAGATGATATATTTATACATAAGGTGGACTATTTCACAGGCTTTACTGATATCAGATACACCAAGCAGCAGGTTAGCGTTCTGCTTACTTTCTCATTTCTTGGTAAAATCTCGGGGATCCCAGATGGCGGAGAAACATTTGTGGTTTTTATGCACTGCAGGTGGTGAGGATGGAGGCTCAGATACTGAATTTTCTTAAGTATGAGATAGGGAGTCCCACTGCAAGAACTTTTCTACGGTATGTGCTCTGTAAACTGTCAAGAAGCAAAGTAGTGGTTACAATGTCTCAGACTCTCAGTCACGTACACAAGTAGTATATGATTGCTGCAATATTGTGCTTGAAACATTTTTAAGCCCGAATCCATGTTATCTTGCTAGTATACCAGATAGGCAGACTGTGACTAATTTTCTTTCATGAGATTCAGTGTGGTGGACCGAACACAGTTTCACTGGCCAGTCCATCCCACGACTATAACGTGTTGATTATGTACAATAGTCACCATATTCAGTTCACATAACATATATGTTGTCTTATGATTGTTGCCATACTAGGCTCAAAATATCACAAGTCTAATGTGTAATGCATGTCTGTTGTAGGAGATACATAACTGCTCGCCGTCCACGCGATGTAAGCATCTTTTGTAGCACCAGTCATTTATTCACTTGATGTTTTTTATTATAATATGTCCACCCTCTTCAAATGTTAGCACACAAAAGCAAAAAAACTGGAGTTTCTGTGTAGCTACCTTGCGGAATTAAGCCTGTTGGACTATGGCTGCACAAGGTTCAAGCCATCAGTTGTTGCTGCTGCCTGCCTTTTTTGGGCCATGTTCACAATCAACCGAAATACCCGTTCTTGGGTAAGAAGACATCATTATTTCCTGAATCTACACTATGCTTCATAATTATCTGACATTAGCTTGTGTTTATTCTCCAGAACCTGACACTGCAAAGAAACACGAATTACATGCTCTCTGATCTCAAGAGTTGCATCTTGAGGATACATGATTTGCACTTGACTGCAAGATCCCGGACAGAAAATGCCATTATATTTCACAAGTATAGTCACTATGAGGTAAGATCGGCCCTCCCTTCTATTTTGGCTTGCACATGCAATTTTGTCTGAATTTGTTTCTTGGACCATTGTACAGCTTGAGTCTGTGTCAAAAATGGCTCCGCCAAAAGAGATCTACGAGTACTTCCTCACAGGCATCAAAGAGTGAAAGGCAGAATAAAAAGGCAGACATGCTCTTGCAACATTTTTGCAGGCGATGTAGATTTTACAATGTTAGTGGTAGAATACAGGTTCGCCCAGACATTACCGCATCACCAATCCTGCGCCATTTCCATTGCAGATATTAGTATCCATTGCAGAATCATTTTTGTAAATAGATCATGACGATGTTCCAGCTGCATTTGGTAGTTTTGGTATGATGTGCGAGTGGAACGTGTTGTGCAGGAGATAGAAGATGGTGTCATAGTCAAGGATATTCAGTATGAAATTTCGGTGCAAATCATAATGTGTGTTTCGGCATTTCCTTACCTGTTTTTGTTGAATGTGTCGTGCCTGATGAGAGCAGTAATGTTGATGAACTTATTTCCAAAAGGGAAATAGACACAAATAAGACAGTTATGTATAGAGGTTATCTGAAAAAATGGCAACTATGTGCACATCAGAAGAACCCGTTAGCTTGCCACTATGCAGCTACATACAAAGGCGATTATGATATGCATTGTTCAAAAATAAGTAGCAGACTAAAGCTAAGTCATTACAACTAAAGTTATATGAATATGGAAGCAAGTAGCATACTAAAGCTAAGCAATTATGATATGCATTGTTCAAATATAAGTGTACATAGCATTAGAGACAATTTTCAGTCAAAGCTAAGTCATTACAACTTTGCAAGCGCAACTCGAATTATTCTGCTTTCTCTGAACCATAGGGCTTCTTCTTGTTCATAAAATATACACATCGGAACGTGGATCATTCCGACTCTTTCTCGTGTCATCAGGCTCCTTCCACCCTCCAGAGCCTCGAGTTTTCAGGTAAATTGTTGTATAACATGTTGCAGACAACGCGACTGTGCACACCCAAGCAAGGGGTAAGAACTTTTTGCTCCTAGCTGACCTACAACGAAAAACAAGTCAGATACCAAATTGTATAAAGATAATAAAACATCTAAATTTAAGTCATATGTTAGAATTACCATAGTGGTGGAGCTGTGGGTTCGGTATTATTGGTCCGCCTCGACGCCTCGGTCATGCCTGCGGCGGAGTTGGGTCCATGCTGCAAGAATATAGATGCTTTGGTGAATCGAAGCAGTGGCAGCAAAAAAGAACGGTAATGAGAGTATATATAGCCAAATGTAGGTATGTTTTGTTTCTGGCACCGGTTTCCTTCTGATTCCTAATATGCAAGCAATTAAATATATCCTAAGAAGCAAAGCCGGCTATGCTTAATCTGATGTCTCCCTTGATCTGCCTCCTAATATGCAATCCAGTGTTTTGTTTGATATCAGCGCTGACATGGAAAAGCAAAACTAGATCCGATCTTGTAAAGTCCACAAGGCCAGGAACGAGTGCACACACCTTGTTATTTTTGAACAGTTTTGGTGATCCTGAGGAGCTAAACTGACGAAGGGAACTCCTGCCATGGCTAATACTAGTAGATGGGAAGAGCCGCCGCTGTTCCTCCCTGACGGCCGCCGTAAAATACTGTTGTGAGCGCTGAAAGACGCGGCCGGAGATCTTTGTAGCAGCAAGTCGAAGCGGCGACGCCATCGATTATTCAGTTCGGAGGTCCAGCTCGGTTGAAGTTCGTTGATCGCTTCTTCTGATCCCTCCGCCCTCGTAGACCCTTGATCATATATTACCTACTAGCCTAGTACCAAAGCAGCTGGCCAGACTTCGTGGCCGTGGCCGTGTCCGTCTCCAAAAACTCGTAGCGAGGTTTAAGCGGCCCCTCGTCCACATCGCATGTTGATGGGCCGGCTTCGGTTTGGCCCAGGAACAGGAATTGCATTCTTTTTTATTGATCTCGGAAATAGTTTTGATTGACAGATTCTATTGTCACATACCAGATTTTTGAGGCCCATCGACATCATGTTATTCTATGATATACAGATGAGGATAAAAAGAACTTTTTGGTTTTCATGTTCAATTGGGATTCATGCTTGAAAGGTTGTTCAATGGAATATTTTGCCTTGTTTTTTAAAATACTTCTTAAAGACACTTCTCCACTTGACACAACATTTTGAATATGTTGACCATGCTATAAAATAGGTTCCAAAAACAGTATTGTAGAAATAAAGAATAAAGTGATTTCCCAGGTGCTAATAATTGCACATTAGCTGGATTCGCTCCTCGTCTGTCCAATGCGTGTGGTCAACACCCGCTTCCAACTGCCAACAAGCGACGTGTTGGTGGCCCACATGACACGTGCAAACGAGAGAGAAGTTTTCAATCTTGGGTGGCGTGCCACTCTCTTTTCCTATCCATTCCTCTATGTGCCTCTCCGAAATTGGTCGCTCGCTAGGGTTTCAGTGGGATCTCGTTGTTGGATAGCATCCCGCGCATGAGGTTGTGCTGCTCGGCGGCTGAGAGTGACCAACACGAGGACGGGATGCTCGTTGGCAGAGAGCGGGCCACGTGCAAGGGTGGGGTGCTTGATGGCGTAGAGTGTTTCAATCATCTGGGGATATCCAGTCTACATACAATAATGTGTGGGATGCTCAACAAGGGTGACTGACACATTCTTTGGTGTGTGTTGTTCGTGGTGACAACCACATGAGATTATGATTTAAGCTCTAACACCCCCCCCCCCCCCCCCCCCCCCCCCCCAGCATGTGTTATTTGTTTGATTTTTGTATCAAGCCCTCTCTCTCTCTGGAAACTAAAGAAATCCCCTCTTATTTTGTAGATGTTGCTGGAGAGGAGACATAGAGGTAATTGATCGTTGTGTTCCATATTTAACCCCCAAGTCATCTTTACGGGAAAAGAGCAGCTTGCTGTAACACTCAGGCTTAGAGTTCCATTAAGCTGGTATGCAAATAAGATTGTTGCCAACACCCCACCATAGCAAAAAAAAAAAGGATGATCGCTGCCTACTAGGTGAGAAGATTTTAAATATTAGTTTGTATGTGGTGATGACCCTTTCGCTGAAATTTGCAATTGGAATTACGGTTCCAATTTTGTGATTGCCAAACACGTTGCGTGTGAGATTTCGATTGAATTCATAATTTCGGCATGAAGGATGACTGTCAAATGAGCTCTGAGATTTTTTTTTTGTTAATTCTGTAGAAATGAAATTTACAATTTCGTGAAGCCGCGTGATAGGGCACTGTTGGAGGGTGTCTTTTTTGCTTACAGGTGCATATGCATACGGTATTAAAAGTGTAAACCCATTTAAAATATAAAAAAGTGCAAAAAATGTTCGCATAAAGATCTTGGCATAGAGTCAATTCGTGAAAAATCAACATTTTTTGCCCATGTAAAAAAGACAAAAAAATGATAAAATATGATTTCCACGAGACACTTTTTCTTTGTACACATGCCACAAAAAATGACGATTTTTCACGATGTGATGTGAGGATGTATCCGTGAATATTTTCAGATTTTTTTCAGCATCTCGAAATATGTTTTGTAAATACCGGTGTCAAAGTCGATTTCACATTTTGGCCAGCAACTTTATTTTATTTTTTCATTTTGGCTACCAAATTTGGCTGCCGCCTTCACAGACCCACCCGTTTCAAAAGCCAAACGGCGTAGGAGAAAACCCCAACTCGAAGGAAAGACCAGCGCTAGCAGCAGCAAGACGAGGCGGAGGCAGGCGATGGAGAACACCGGCCGCGAATCCCCGCCTCTTTATAAGGCCGGCCAGGCGGCAACGAACCGCCAATCTCCCGATCCCAAACAACCCTTCGCCGTCCGTCGTCGCTTCAACCGTCGCCGAGAGCTTCGAACCAGCGGCTGAAGCGGACAAGGATGGAGGACGGCGACGCGGAGGAGGAGGTGACCGTGGCCGGCCTTGCCCGCCTGCTAGACTCGTACTCGGAGCCGGACCCCGCCGCGGCCCGGGCGGGTATCGCGCGGTACCTCGAGGACATCCACAGCTACATGCGGATGCGGTCCCTGGAGGTGAGGGTTTCTCGATTCCTCTCCTCGTCCCACCATGCGTGCGGAAATTCGATTGTTCTCGGCGTCGACTAGCCAGGGCTCGGATTCGCCAACTTGGTGGTGATGTGGTGGTGGGCTCAGTCTGTCGGGTTGTTAAGGTGAGGTCGCACTGGATAGAATTGGGGAATTTCGGGGCGTGATCTCGTTGTACTCATGGATTTCAGGAATTTAGCGGATTGGATTGTGCTGTGAAGAAATCTCGTGTTTAGGGGATTCGATTGTGTTGTGAAGAAATCTCGATGTAGCCATTCAACGTTTTTGGATATGGATGTGGAACATTATCTACTTTCAGTAATTCAGTTACTTCTGGCTACGCTAATGATGAAATCAGGCGAGTTTTCCATCTCTAGCAAAGGACGAGTGTCTGCTACTGAATTCAGGCCTGTTAACTTCACTTGCCTGATTCCAAATCTCAACCTGTGAATTCTTCAGAATGTATGCCGTCTTTAATTGTCTGAAGTCACTGTCAATAATATTAACATAACATGATATGTTATCGTGTTCTCGTCGACGCGATTACTGTAAATTTTGTGAGGTTGCCTAAATTTTGATGTTGTATAAATTTTGTGAGGTTTTCAGGAGTTGAGGAGGCCGAGGGACTATATGCCAATGGTACCGATAGAGGAAGTTATCAACCCCCATTGGAGGGCGAACCTAGTGGACTGGCTCGTGGAAGTGGCTGATCATTTAGTTCTTCCGGCTGACACACTTCACCTTGCGGTTTCATGTGTTGATCGCTTCCTCTCAGTGCGTGTGATTTTCCTGAGCCAGCTGCAGTTGCTCGGTCTGACCGCATTGCTTGTTGCTGCGTAGGGGACTAAACTCCTATCTATCATCTTTTTGTTTATCTGTTAACACGACCAGCTGACTAGCATGAACGGAGTGTCGCAGGAAATATGAAGATGATACATTTCTACGTTGGGTGGCATATTTCTGTGACATTACTAACAACATATTCACCAAGCAGCAGGTTAGCCTTCCGCTTACTTTCCCATTTCTTAGTAAAATTTAAGAGATACCAAATGCAAATGGCGGGGCAACATTTGTGGTTTTTATTCTCTGCAGGTGGTTAAGATGGAGGCTGACATACTGAATTCTCTTAATTTTGAGATAGGGAGTCCCACTGCAAGAACTTTTCTACGGTATGTCCTCTGTCTGAAACTTTGGAGAAGCAAAGTAGGAGTTACAGTGTTTCAGTCACCCACACAGGTAGTATTATGATTGGTGCCATATTTGCTTGGAACATTTTTAGCCCGAAACCATGTAAATATCTTGGTAGTATACCAGATAGCAGTCTGTGACAATTTTCTTTTCACGAGATCTAGTGTGGTAGACCGAACTCAGTTTCAGTGGCCAGTCCATCCCACGACCTCAGCGTATTGATTATGTACAATAGTCACCATGTTCAGTTCACATAACATATATGTTGTCTATGATTGTTGCCACACTAGGCTCAAAATATTTGAAGTCTAATGTGTAATGCATGTCTGTTGTAGGAGATACATAACTGCTTTCTGTCCACGCGATGTAAGCATCTTTTGTAGCACATGTCATTTATTCACTTGATGTTCTTTATTATAACATATCTCCCCCTTCTTCAAACTTTAGCGCGCAGAAGCACAAATGCTGGAGGATCTCTGTAGCTACCTTGCGGAATTAAGCCTGTTGGACTATGACTGCACAAGGTTCAAGCCATCAGTTATTGCTGCTGCCTGCCTATTTGTGGCCAGGTTCATACTCAGACGAAATACATACCCTTGGGTAAGACATCATTGTTTCCTGAATCTACACTATGCTTTATAATTATCTGACATTAGCTTGTGTTTATTCTCCAGAACCCGACACTGCAAAGATACACGGATTACACGATCTCTGATCTCAAGTGTTGCATCTTGAGGATACATGATTTGCACTTGACTGCAAGATACCGGACAGAAAGGCCATTATATTTCACAAGTATAGTCACTATGAGGTAAGATCGGCCTTCCCTGCTATTTTGGCTTTCACATGCAAATTTGTCTGAATTTGTTTGTTTGGCCATTGTACAGCTTGGGTGTGTGTCAGAAATGATTGCGCTACCAAATATCCCCGGGTACTTTCTCGTAGACTGAAAGGAAGAAAAAAAGACAGAAGTGTTCTTGCAACATTGCTGCAGGGTGCAGGCGATGCAGATTTGACAATGTTAGTAGATTACGGGTTCGTCCAGACATTAGCGCATCACCAATCCTGCTTTATTTCCATTGCAGACATTAGTGGCCATGCAAGAATTAGTTTTGTAAATAGTTAATGACGATGTTCCAGTTGCATTTCATATTTTGGAAATGTGTTTGTACATGAGATAGAAGATGATGTCATGGTCAAGGATATCAAGCTTGAAATTTTGATGCAAATCATATGTGTTTTGGCGAATCTGTCGCCTGATGAACTTATTTCCAAAAGGGTAATAGACACAAACAAGACAGTTTATGTATAGAGATTATCTGAAAACAAATGCAACTATGTGCCTATCAAACCAATCCGTTAGCTTGCCACTGTGCAGCTACATACAAAAGGCAATTAAATCGAAAAGATCACTGGGGTCTCGAGAATACAGCACTGACACATAATTGATCCAAATAAAAAGTTGCCAATTCTCAACAAAATGATGGAATCTGTTTGTACAGTCTCTACATCCGTAAACTTGACGCCAGAATGATAATTACACATATCATATCACAGGCTAAGTACAGACTAATGATCACAACCTAATGAGAGCTTACATGAGAGAATCAGGGAAGAAAAATGGGAAATTTCATATTTGGTGGATTAAATATATAAGTGAATAATGAACAGGGTATACAGGATGATCTCCTCTTGCACGCTGACATTGAGAGTTTTATTTGGGAGCACGATACTATTAGTTACAACTACTTCATCTTCAACATCAACGGCTTCACCTGCATTTAGATACCAGGTCAAAACGAGCATAGGAACTACCCCCATGTAAAGCATATTGTCACAAGATTTTTATGGGAAGATAACAAGATATCATCGGCAGGGTCTTACCAAGAATGGTGATACCAAGTTTGGCATTGTGGTCACCTTCACCCTGGATTCAAAAGAGTACATTTGTTACGTGATGCACCCAGAAAAGACTGGACTAGCAGTAATAATACATAATAGGATCATTGTCTCAAAAGGAATTCCAGTAAGCTGTACAATCACAGCCAATTTGTTACATGAAAAAGTAACTTCTCAGCATAATAATTTTGCACGTGGAACCATAAAATACCATGTTAAGAAACAGTTAATGTGCTAAATGGGAGACATAAACAGTGATGAAATTTACATAAGGTCACATGCATATATTCATCTCGCTCCTCAAACCTAAGATCAAAGAAATATATCTTGCTATTCAAATTGGACCCGAACAGACATGGCCTCCAGAATATCAAAGGCTGTAAGCTTTGTATAGATGCTTGAGGATGAAAATAAATGAATATAAGGGTTGTCAAAATATTTCAATAGGCTAGATAAGCATGCATAGGAAATCTTGCCTGTACACGTGACCATTTTCCTATTGTTGACTTCCAACCCACTATTGAATGTATAACAACTGCATTATCCTGCAACCAAAGGAATTGTCTGACATACAGGTCCCTAAACATGGGTTATCACTTAATACACAGAGAAAAACTAACCATAATTTCAACATCGTCTAGAATGATGCAATTGATAAGCCTGGCACCCGCTCCAATGCGTGCATTTGCTGATAACGACACATTGGGACCAATCTGTATACGGATGGAGAATGAAAAGATAAAACCATCACTAACTATGTGAAGGATATCAGACATCACGATATATCACAATCTGCTCAAGATGTATTGAAGAATCAGATGTCACCTTTGCAGTTGGATGCACCTTTGCAGATGGATGGATGTACACATCACCTATAATAGCGGCACTCTTTTTGCCATCTCCAGAGGCTAAAAGATGAGGAGAGGTATGGCGGAACTGGGAAAGATATAGACCAGAGCATCTCAAAGACATCCTGTGCATAGATGCAACACTAGTTACTCAACAATTCCATGATTAGGAAGAGAACTATTGAGAACAATATTTACCCTGGGGTCTTTATCTGTTCCCAAAAATCAAGTGTCTCGTATGTGTAAAGTTCCTTCTTTCCTGCTAGAGGGGATAAGATATCTTGATCTAACCTAACATAATCTGCCGGAAGTGTCCTGTTAACAATTAACACAAGATATTAAGTATTCAGTAAATGCTTTGGGATCACCTTAATGGATGCTCTACCATCTTTATACAGATAGAACTAGAGAGAGAGAGAATAGCTGTGTTGCAAAGAATAGCTTCTGATTTCCACATAAAAAAACCTAGAGACAGGCTCTTAATTAAGCCAACACTAGTAGAAGAAAGTATTCTTTCCTTTACAAACCCAACAAGATATTCCTTGAAATAGAGCCAAAAGATTTCCATGCATAAAAATTAATCAAAGAAAATTAACTGAGAAATAGTAAAAAAAATGAGGAAAAGGAATAGAAGAATATATCATAGACACATACTTCATTGCTGATTGAAGAGCTTCGAAGCTTGATATGCGGCGAATATTAGCTGAAATTAGCATTGAAAGCAATTTTAAAAATTGTGCTGTAAATAGGAAGTACCATTCAGATAAACAAAACAAAGAATAAGGAAGAATATATCAACCGAAAGAAGCGATATACTTTTCAAATTTAGATCTCACCAAGCTGCCAAATATTATAGGTAAATCGAATCAGTCAAACCTCTTTGACTTATGGTTTAAGTCACCGCAACAGCAAAAAGGAAACATGCCACATGGAAGCGTGGGAGGAAAAAAAGAAATTTTACAAACAATTAGAGATGCCTAGTCGTAAAAAAAAAATTATATTACCCCCCAAAGCACGAGAGGAAGTTAGATACGTAAGCTTTGAGTGTATCAGAGATGCTTGTTGTTTCTATGCTGTAGACTGATAAATAAACATGGATGATATGTTTGAACAAATAGGCAATCTAAAAGAGAGAAAAAAAAGGGTGTAATATTACTGGACATAATACCTCTGTCTTTCTTCTGTTTTACGACATCCTCGATGGCATTAAATATATTGGGTGTAAACATATAGACGCCACAATTAATGAGATCACTCACCTACGAATGAATAAAATGCATTAGAGCTAAGCTATTTACTCATCGGGAACAACTGGGTGTGCCAAAATAATCTGAAAGCTAAGTAATATGGATAGGTCTCTGGATTGAAAATATACTCACAAAAGTCTCTGGCTTTTCCGTATAGTGTAATAGTTCATTAGTTTCAGGATCAGCTACCAACTCGCCAAACTGGTTAGCTGACTCTGCAGATACCTGAGAAAGATTTTGGAGATAATGTTATGGATGAGAATACTATTAGAACTTTGGTTGTCGCCAATATGAAGACAAATATGGAAGTTTGCACTATGTTGTCCTCACACCTTATTGACTAGCAAAGTGCCCATTCCACCATACCTTTTATGGGCCTCTGTAATGATGAGATGGTGATACATTAAGCGATCAGTATCCAACAAAGCAAAACACTGTTAACTTACAATGAGCAACCCTAAGTTGAGCTACTTGGCAACCTACCGAGCATTTCTGGCAAGGGGAAGCTTGAACAAACGTCGCAGTTGAGCAAAACAATGTGTGACTGCAAAAAACAAAAGAGGTTTTAGAGGGCGAAAGTTCCCTTCATCCAACCCATCACAGCAAAGCAGATTCTCCAAGCAGTTGCATGTATCTCATCGCAAAAGGTGTCGATCAAACAGCCCGTATCATCGATGCAGCAAACCGCTACGATTTCATCCTAACAGATAAATGCAAATGCCAAAGGTCTACTTCCATTCAAACAACTGAAGCTGATATACAGAGGCTGAGAGCAGACCGGACTGTCCTCCATGATGTAATCCCTGAAGCTGTAGAGTCCCCCGGCCGACCCGTGCGGCTTGTCCTCTCTCAGGTACCTAAAATTAAACAGCAGACCGTCAACGGCAGTTGTTCACTGAACCTGGATGAGACGGCAGTTGTTCACTGAACCTGGATGCGCCTGAAGTGGCAGGAATTTGAAGTGAGGGGAAGGGCAGGTCAGGGAGCGAACCTGACTGGGATCCTGAGTTCGTTGGAGATGGAGGAGACGTAGAGCGCGAACTCCCGCTCCTCGTAGAAGCCGATGAGGTATATCTGCGCCAGGTTGGGGATCTGCAGCAGCGGGATCCAAAAAGGCCTTAATTCTCTGACACGAGCAGCACAAGGCGAATTGAACCGGGCAACGCAAGGCAAGGCAGAGACGAAGCAGAGGGGAAGGAAGGGAGGATGGGTTCATACGCGGCGGCAGGCGGAGATGGGGTGGTGCACCATGGGCTGGCCGGCGAGCGGGAAGAGCGGCTTGGGCACGTTGAGCGACAGCGGCCGGAACCTCGTCCCTGCAGACACAAACCAAGCACCATAGAATCAGAGAGGATGCCATCAGTCAGAGGCGGCGCCGAAATTCAGGCATTGGGGGGGAGGGAGCGGGCGCAGATCTGCTGACCCTTGGTGGGGCCGCCGACCATGATGACGGCGACGACGCGCTGCTCGGAGCCGGCCATGGCTCGGGTTGGCTGCTTCCGCGGCGCCTCGGCGGCGGGCGGCGTAGCTGAGTCTGAGTAGAGGGTGTGCTGCGGCTGCGCGGGCACGGTGAGATTTGAGGCGATGGGACTCGAAGGGCAGCGCTAGCTTGGACGGACCGTGGGTTTGACGGGGACGGGCGAGCGAGGCGGGAGCAGCGCGTGTTGCCGATGAGCTCTGGTTCTACGGGGTGTGCAGTCGTGGCAGCTGGAGTACGACGACTTGTGACCTGTGCAGAGCTCCGCGCATCTGGATCCGGTGGGATCTGTGCGCGATCCGTCATCGGAGTGCGGGGGTCGTGGTGGGTTGGACTTGAACCGCGGGGTGCCACCGGCGTGGCGGAGCTTTGCTTCCGATGTACGGTGGGATCACGAGCTTTTGAGACGTGATGATGAGAAATCCAATCCAACGGGCCACTTTGGTTCAAACAAGATTCAAAGTAGTTCTTTTTAGGATTTTCATAAATCATGATGGTATGCCTACGGTTGGATCACGAGCTTTTGAGACGCGAGATATATCCAACGGGTTACATCTCGGCAAAATCAGAGAAAATTGCAAGCAATGCTTGATGTCAAAGTTGTACAAAACACATAATCAAAACGTGTTTCTCATATGACCGTACCTTTTGGGGTCATATGTTCTAGCTAGCTCAAATAGATGATTTAAAGCA
Source organism: Poa pratensis (assembly GCA_947311845.1). NCBI lineage: Eukaryota > Viridiplantae > Streptophyta > Magnoliopsida > Poales > Poaceae > Poa > Poa pratensis. Next base: position 18,757,991 of record CAMZMU010000117.1, read on the forward strand.
TTAACAACATTTCTGACATGTACGTATACCACAATTATACGACATTTTTTTAAAGACAACATAATGATATAAAACATAAAGATTATGCATATATAAAAATGTTTTGAAAGTGCATAATCTATATTTTATTTGTACATTTTGTATGTGCATGATCTAAATATGTTTTATACGTTATGTTTTTTTAATTTCCATATAATTGTGTTATACGGAATAGAAACACGGGCCCACGTGTTAGACAGGTTGTTAGCGCAACATATTACCACAAAAGATAGTGTCGTCTGCAAAACATGTTTTGATTATGTATTTTGTGCAACTTTGAAATCAAACATTGGTGTTAGTGTAAATTTCTCGCAAAATCACGATGATGATAGTTCCGTTATGTGGACTTGTAGAGCTAGTACGATCATATTGAAGAGAGTAGATGTCGCTGGCCGTGTTGGTCGGGCATGGATTGGATGACTTTGCTGGTTACGAGTGTCACCTGACTTATTGTAGCGGATGGAAAACATGAATTTGGAAAAAACATAATAAGACATAGAAAATTTTCTCAATGGATCCGCTGAGTGGCTCTTTTGTAGTCATACAAAAAGTATTATTTTTTGCAGCACATAATAAAAACATGAAACACAAACACGCCTAGCCCAAAATTCCTCCCAATGGATCCCTTGAAGATGAACAATCCACCCATTGGACCTTTGTGTGTGCACATAGAAAATTATTTGTTATAACCCCATAAAAACATGACAAGGCACGCCTAGTCACAAAATCGTCCCAGTCGATCTGACACGTGCTAGAGTGGGTAACATGTGACCCAGCCGGACATGGCCGGCATGCCCGGGGCTCAACTCAGTTGGGCAAACAAGTGGCTACGGAAAAGTTTTTAGGGCGGTCCGGACCGATGGGGACACCATTGTGTGGGTATTTCATGTCTCGGCCCCATCGAGCTGATGAGGAGACATATGTGGGATGCTAGTGAAGATGCTCTAACACGTGAACCAATACTTTGATAATCCTCGAAGTAGTTGAAGGAGTGTTCATGTTTACTTTCATGACCGACTAGTTAAATTTTGCGCGGCGTCACGCCGCGGCCTTGCTGAGAATAATTTGTGGTAATTTGTGTTTTTTTTTAAATTGTGTTATATATATTGTAAGGAAAGGCAGTAGTTATAACGTGTATAATGTAGTTAGCGCAAATTCAATTTGAAATCATTCCGTAATTAGAGCGAATAAATTTGTATTTTCTCGAAATATTCATGTGATCAAGATTATTTTTTTAGAAATGTGAGCACATAATTAGATAGATTTAAGTTATATTGCTTGTAATTATGTTAGCTAAATTGAAATGATGAAATGTAGTTCCATCTTGCCTTATTTTTCTTATTTAACACCATATTTAGTTGAAATTTATAATGGTTATGTCTAAATATTATGTTTGTATTTTGACGTAAATTTGTAATTTAGATCCTTGTTTAGAGGAGATGTACTTTATTAGCAACTATTAAATTCAATTCATCTTTGGAGGAAAAGAATTTGAGATTTCCTGAAATGTGCATGTAATGAAGCGTTATTTAAATTTAAGTTCATATTTAAAGAGATTTAAGTTTACTTTAAGCATTTAGTAAATTGAATCGCATAATTGGAGCGAGTTTAGGTATATTATTTGTAAATGTTAACCTAGTCGGTTTGGTATGATATGTTTGTGTTTTATCTTACATATTAAATTTAACTCAATAATCGGAGGGAATTTTAATTGAACCCAATATTCGGAGGGAATACATTGGTTGAGCATTTTTTGAATTCAATTTTAAACTCATACTTGGAGGGAATATATTGTTTGAGCATTTTGTGAATTCAATTTTAAACTCATAATCTGAGGAAATGAATTTGCATTTTTGCCAAATAATCATCTAAGCAAGCATTTTTTTGAAGTGTCAAATATGCTTGTTTTTTCTTTTCATAAATTTGTGATTGAATTTCATAGTCGGAGGAAATATTTTGTATTAGCATTTATTAAAGTAAGGCCATAATTACCTGAAATGAGTTTGTATTTCCTACAAATATCCAACTAATCAAGCATTTTAAAATCTAAATAGAAAATTAGAGAGAACTTAGCCATATTACCTATAATATGTTAGCTAAACTGAAATGGTAAAATATGTTTTCTATTTTTACGTAAGTAGTTTTTTAAATTCATAATTAGAGGAAATACACTATGATTATACCGAAATATTCACCAGATTGAGTATTTATTTAATTTAACTACATATTTGGAGAGAGATTAATTATATTATCTCTAAATGTGAACCATTTTGAAATGTTTTAATATCTTTGTATTTTGCTTTAATCATTTATTAAATTAAGTACATAATTAGAGGAAGTGAATTTGTATTTGCTTCAAATATCCATCTAATAAAGTTTTTTTAAAATTTAAGTACACAATTAGAGACGTCACTATTTAATTGAAGTCAGAAAAATCCATTAGAACGTGAATCCACATTTGGGGAAAGTTTACTCGTATGGTGTGGAAATATTGGCCGTATTACTTCTAAATATGTTAGTATAATTTAAATCGTCAACTATGGTTCCAAATTGAAATGTGAAATCTATAAGGAGATGAATTGTCAGTAAATATGTAAGGTTGGTGACAATGGGAGAAGGCAACGAAAAAGAAAGGAGAATGGAAAAAAACTAAAAACATATGAAGGGAAAGAAAGCAGTTTGTCATTCCGAATATCTCGAGATATGTTTAGTGAGTTTGTCATCTCGAATATCTCGAGATATAATTAGGGAGAACGCATTCTGTGAATATTCATTAAATCTGATTCAGTGTAATTAAGGGAAGTACTTTTAAATCTGGCAACGCTTACATTTGAAAGTTCTTCGAACTTGGAAATTATTGGGAATGTAAAAAAGTTTACGTTTAAAAGCTGGTTGGATTTCACACATTCGGTAAGTTAGGAAGGTATTGAGGTTATAATTTTTTTAACATTTACGAACGTTAAGTTTTGGGGGTCATTTAAAATTTTTAGGAACATTTAAATTTAAAATTTTGATCGCATGGCGTATGTAGATACCATTCATTTTATTTTTTTCCATTTTGCTTTATTTTTTCTGTTTTTTTTTGGTGCGCAAATTGAAAGCAACTAAATTTGTAATTTGTTTTTTCCATTTTGCTTTATTTTTTTCTGATTTTTTTTGGTGCGCAAATTGAGAGCAACTAACTTTGTAATTTGTTTTCCTTTTTCTGGAACTTGTGTCAGGCAGTGGGGCCCACTTGACTTGATGCAAATTATATTTGAAATAATTTGGATAAGGTCGTAAACTATTTGAAATGGCTATTCTGTTTTCCACATTTTTTTTGAATTTTGTTTGAATTGATTTGGAGCCGTATTTTAGAATTTGCGAAAGTTGCAAATTTAAATATTCAAAAATAAATGAATTTTTCCCATAAATAGATAGCATGTAATTTTCTGATTTTTTTGATTTTTTTTTCCATATTTTTCTGTTGGGTAGATTTAAAGTAATTGATTTTGCAAATTCAAATATTTTTCTACAAAAAAAAAAGACACAGCCATGTGGGGCCCACCATGGTACTGTTCAACACTGTAGATGAACAGTGACATGAACAGTACCACGAGCTCCCACAGGCCGCGATTCGGGCCAACTTTCATATAGTGAGTAAACCCAATATTCGGAGGGAATACATTAGTTGAGCATTTTTTGAATTCAATTTTAAACTCATACTTGGAGGGAATATATTGTTTGAGCATTTTGTGAATTCAATTTTAAACTCATAATCTGAGGAAATGAATTTGCATTTTTGCCAAATAATCATGTAAGCAAGCATTTTTTTTTGAAGTGTCAAATATGCTTGTTTTTTCTTTTCATAAATTTGTGATTGAATTTCATAGTCGGAGGAAATATTTTGTATTAGCATTTATTAAAGTAAGGCCATAATTACCTGAAATGAGTTTGTATTTCCTACAAATATCCAACTAATCAAGCATTTTAAATCTAAATAAAAAATTAGAGAGAACTTAGCCATATTACCTATAATATGTTAGCTAAACTGAAATGGTAAAATATGTTTTCTATTTTGACGTAAGTAGTTTTTTAAAATTCATAATTTGAGGAAATACACTATGATTATACCGAAATATTCACCAGATTGAGTATTTATTTAATTTAACTACATATTTGGAGAGAGATTAATTATATTATCTCTAAATGTGAACCATTTTGAAATGTTTTAATATGTTTGTATTTTGCTTTAATCATTTATTAAATTAAGTACATAATTAGAGGAAGTGAATTTGTATTTGCTTCAAATATCCATCTAATAAAGTTTTTTTAAAATTTAAGTACACAATTAGAGACGTCACTATTTAATTAAAGTCAGAAAAATCCATTTGAACGTGAATCCACATTTAGGGAAAGTTTACTCGTATGGTGTGGAAATATTGGCCGTATTACTTCTAAATATGTTAGTATAATTTAAATCGTCAACTATGGTTCCAAATTGAAATGTGAAATCTATAAGGAGATGAATTGTCAGTAAATATGTAAGGTTGGTGACAATGGGAGAAGGCAACGAAAAAGAAAGGAGAATGGAAAAAAACTAAAAACATATGAAGGGAAAAAACAGTTTGTCATTCCGAATATCTCGAGATATAATTAGGGAGAACGCATTCTGTGAATATTCATTAAATCTGATTCAGTGTAATTAAGGGAAGTACTTTTAAATCTGGCAACGCTTACATTTGAAAGTTCTTCGAACTTGGAAATTATTGGGAATGTAAAAAAGTTTACGTTTAAAAGCTGGTTGGATTTCACACATTCGGTAAGTTAGGAAGGTATGGAGGTTATAATTTTTTTTAACATTTACGGAACGTTAAGTTTTGGGGGTCATTTAAAATTTTTAGGAACATTTAAATTTAAAATTTTGATCGCATGGCGTATGTAGATACCATTCATTTTATTTTTTTTCCATTTTGCTTTATTTTTTTTGTTTTTTTTTTGTGCGCAAATTGAAAGCAACTAAATTTGTAATTTGTTTTTTCCATTTTGCTTTATTTTTTCTGATTTTTTTTGGTGCGCAAATTGAGAGCAACTAAATTTGTAATTTGTTTTCCTTTTTCTGGAACTTGTGTCAGGCAGTGGGGCCCACTTGACTTGATGCAAATTATATTTGAAATAATTTGGATAAGGTCGTAAACTATTTGAAATGGCTATTCTGTTTTCCACATTTTTTTTCAAATTTTGTTTGAATTGATTTGGAGCCGTATTTTAGAATTTGCGAAAGTTGCAAATTTAAATATTCAAAAATAAATGAATTTTTCCCATAAATAGATAGCATGTAATTTTCTGAGTATTTTGATATTTATTTCCATATTTTTCTGTTGGGTAGATTTAAAGTAATTGATTTTGCAAATTCAAATTTTTTTCTGCAAAAAAAAAAAAACACAGCTATGTGGGGCCCACCATGGTACTGTTCAACACTGTAGATGAACAGTACCACGAGCTCCCTCAGGCCGTGGTTCGGGCCAACTTTCATATAGTGAGTAATGGGCACTCAAGTACCAAGAACCAATAGGTTGACAACATGGAGATAGGTGTTTTGGCTCTCAGATGCATATGCACCTTTTTTTATTTAAAATGCATTTTGAACGCATTGTGAAATGTCAAAAACTTGTTCGCGGATGGATCTTAACATCCGATATGTTCACAACTCATTTCACAAAAATACCGACATTTTGTCTGGCCTATGTAAAAAAATACAAAATATGGTGCTAAAATAAGTCTTTTTACGAGATTTTTCTTTTTTACACAGGTCATAAAAGATGTCGGTTTTTCACGAAGCGACTTTATGAACTACGGAAATGATTCGCTAGTCAGGGGGTGTGTGGGCACCCCCCGTCTGCTTGACATGTGTCCCGCTTGGTCAAACTAGATTAATGCAAACCAAAGTGTCTTCTCTGCTAATCGTCTGACGTAGGGGTCAGTATGCATGTGCGTTCTTTTGGGAAAGGTATCTCCTCTCTCACACTGGTCTAGTTTCTTCTACTGCTCGTAACCACAAAGAAATCTTTTTTTTTTCTGCTACAGTATTACGGTAGCAGTGGTATTTCTTCCAATCACGTGCGAACACGTCGTCCTCGCACGAATTTTGGAGCACGGCTTTGCAGAAGACCCCTGCCACTTTACATAAAACCCCCCGCAGAGGACCAAAACGCGAATTTCAGAAACAACAGGGATTTCCTTGCGAAACTACCCGCAGACCTCCCCCTTCCCCTCTCTCCCGCGCGCCGCGGGAGGTCACCGCCGCTGCCGCCGCACCGTGTCGCCGCTCCGGCCCTCCCCGCACAGATCGAAGCAGACGGCGACCTCCTCCGTCCTCGCCTCTCCCACCTCGCCGAAGATCGGCTGCCGGGACGCCGCCTGTTCGCCAGAATCATCGCCGCCGCGTTTCCACGCCGCCGGCGGCGCTCCGGAGACCCAGGAGAGGTGATAACCCACAAGTATAGGGGATCGCGTGTAGCCTTTTCGATAAGTAAGAGTGTCGAACCCAACGAGGAGCTAAAGGTAGGATAAGTATTCTCTCAAGTTCTATCAACCACTGATACAACTCTACGCACACCAAACGTTTGCATTATCTAGAAAATAAAACTACGGTAGCAATACGGGTATGAGAGGTAGTTTTGCAAGATAATAAATACAAGAAAATAAATGTTAGTGCTGCAGCAATAAAATACACTAAGTAACCATATACTAACAGTACCATGAGTGTGGAAAAGTGGTGGTAATTGTGGTGGCTTTGTCCAAGATTAATTAGTGAAGGTACTTGGTTCATTGTCTTCGATGCAGTTTTCTATGTGGGGGAGGCTAAATATACATGCACTCCACTACTTGGGATTACAAGTACTATATGATTGGATTGTTAGCAGGCATCCGCAAATACTAACAATGCATTAATGTTTCCCCAACCATAGCCTTAAGTTCATGGTCCTCTTACTCCCATACGTGCAACTAAACGGTTCGCGTTCTCAGGTTTCTGTCACTCAGGCAGAACTTTCACCGCTTCGTTACAAATACTACCAACACTAGGGTGTTTGATCCATGCGCGCACAAGTATAATGGACACCAAAGGGCATCACCATATAGACATACAACTCTAATGAACCTCATACATTCAATTAAGCAATCAAAAGACAAATAAACTACGGAAACATGATGTAAATCATAGGATAAATATTATAGCATCAAACACCATGTTTACATAGGACGGTACAGAGGTTTATGGGAGGATGAATCACTGAATACAAGGAGGAGATGGTGATGGAGATGGCGGTGAAAACGGCGGAGAGGGGCAGCGCGGCGGCGCAGGGCGGCGGCGGCGCCGGCGGTGCGGGGAACTCCTTTCCCCGCCGCCGGCAAGCTTGGCGAGCGCCGCCCCTTAGCCTCCCTCCTTCATGGCTTCTTGGGAGCCCTCCCCCATCGAGATGTGATCCATGGGGGAGGCAAAAACGTGGCTTTTGGTGGCTGAAATTCGTGGGTGGAGGAGTCCTCCACGAATTAGGTTTCCTCCCTTTATATATCTTCCCGGATTTCCGTCACCCCCTTTTTGGGTTCCACAAAAAGGACCTACAGGCCGCGTCCGAACTCCGATTGGGCTGATCTCGGCCTTAAAATCTTCGTATGAAAAATTGTAACAACTTTCGTAACAGCCAGGTCTCCATTTGACGTCATCTTTGAGGGTCAAACTGGCAAACTTCGTAAAAGTTCTCAGACAGATTTCAGGAAAGTCCCAATTCGATTCCAACAAGGTTTTCTCTTGTATTCTTGATAATTTCTACACATCAAAGTGTAAAACAAGAACATTGTGCACTTTTCCAACTATTAGTAGGTTAGTCCAAATAAATAATAAACTTAATATAAAACAAGTGCTAAAAGCATAAAAATGGCATGAAACAATCAAAAATTATAGATACGTTTTGAACGTATCAAAAGGCGGCACCGCCACATATGGGTACCCCGCGTCGAAGGGCGCCGGAAGCGCGCACCCGCGCGTCCCGGCTCGGCGTCGCGCGTCGCCGGCGTGCAAGCCGCCGCCGCGGAAGCTCCGCCCACCGGTGACGTCACCTCGACGTCATCGTGGGCCTGGGCTGGGGCGTGGGCTTCTTGGTGGGCTGGCCTGCCCAGCGCGTCCCTCCCTTTTTTTTCCCTCTCTGTTTCTTTTTCCTTTTTTTGAAAACTTTCTAAATTTCCAAACACAAATTCAATTCAGTTCAAACCAATTTGTACAAACTTTTAATAAATCAAAATATACATTCCAAACACTTTGGGATCCTTCAAAAAAAAAAGAATGTTAAAATTTCCAAATAATACATAAGGACTCATTAATAGATTAAACAAACCACCATAATTTAAAAAATAATTATAACAATGCAACCCACTTTCAAAAAAAAAACACAACATGTATTTCCTCAAATGACAACGTCAGCGTGGACCCCACCTGCCAGATTTCCCCCTTCCCAAAAAATAATTCCAAAAAAAAATACTAAATTGCCTACAAGTGGGTCCTACCGACTTATACAAATTCCAGAAAATAAATAATGTTACAACTTCAAAAACTTTAAATCTATCCACCGAGGTAAAAATGAAAAAATTTATCAAAAAAAATAATCACAAAAAAAATGCTTCTGACCTATAATCGAATTTCATCCTCGCGTATCAAATTGCTAAATATTTAGAAATATATTTTGCAGAAAAAAATGAAATATATACTTCATATTTGCTTTCTTTCAACTTTTTCTTCTCTTTTCGTTTGCAATAAAACATCATTGCAACAACGATCAAAAAGAAGAAAAACAAATGCAAGTCATTTTAGTTTGGAAAATAATTATATTGTACATATATTAAAAAAATAATACAACTGTATTTTAAAAAACAAAATGGTTAACATTTACAAATAACCATAGTAAATTCCCTCTGATTATGCTTACAAATAAGAAAATTATTGCCAAAATAAAACTATATTTGACAATTCAAATTTAGCTAAAATATTTAAAGTTCACTTAACTTAAATCTCTATAACTATGTAGTTCATTTAAAAAAAAACTTAATTAGATTAACATTTGGAGGGAACACAGATTCATGCCCTCTAATTAATGATTAAATTTAAATTGAATTGAACAAATACTAATACAATATATTTCCTCTAATTGTTGACTAAAATTAAATACTTAAAACAAAACACAAATATATTACACCAATTAGATTAAATTGATACTCAAAGATAAAATAACTGAATTCTCTCCAATTATGCAATTTAGTTCAACAAATGCTTAAATTTACCTTACCCCTCAGAAATTATGCAACTGCATTTCAAAAATGCTTAATTACATGCACAGTAGATGAAACATAAATTTATTTCCTCTAAAAATAGCTTGAATTTAATAAATGATAATACAATTTTTAACCCTAAAATTTCTTTGCATTCCAAAATATTTCAAATCCTCACAACTATTAAATATCGATATTTTTAAATTCAAATTACACCAAACACGCGCGGCATCTGCCGCGCTAACTACAAATTCATCATCCGGCCGCAAATTCAAAAAAAAAAAAAATACACATAAGATACATATCTTCCACCATGCAATTCAAAATAACAATTACAAAAAAAAAGTAGGACTCAAACAAAAAAAACCATATTTTTCAAATCTACATTTCAAAATAATGCAAACAATATGACAAAATTTCCTAAAATTAACAAATTCTCAAACTTACCACACAAAAGTTATACTATACGTCCTCTAATTATGAAACTCAAACAAATATTCCAGCAACATACAAACATATTTAACCATTTCGATTTGCTAAACATTTGACGGTATTGTATATTATATAAAGACACTAAAAAAAATAACAAACAAATATTCCAGCAAAATACAAACATATATAACCATTTCGATTTGCTAAACATTTGACGGTACCGTATATCATATAAAGGCACTCAAAAAAAATGCTAACTCTTTCAAAGTATTTTCCTTAAAAAAAACAAACCCATTTGACATAAATGTTCAAAGAAATGGAACACATTTGAACATTTCGAATTGCTAGAAAATTAAAAACACTTTAAAATATAACTGACAAAATGCATTAACCGTAATTATGTAGTCGAAACAAATGGTTATGATATAATTCAAATATATCCAAACATCCCAATTTTCTAGTTATCTGAAAATAGTTAATGTAACAAATTGTTTCTTCTACGATAAAATATATCATATTTCTCATAAAAAAAATACATACAGCTCATTTCTAAAACTCAATTTGCTAAAAAAAGGAAAACTCCAAAATATAAATACTTCACATATTATCTCACAAAACCTTTTTTAAAAAACTAACACATTTGAAATAGACGTTAAAAAAAATGCAAAACATTCGAACATTTTTAATTGCTAAAAAATTAGAAGCACTCTAAAATATATCTCAAAAATTGCATTCACCCTAATTATAAAGTTGACGCAAATTTTATATTATACTTCAAATATATCCAAACATCCCAAATTTCTAAATATCTAAAAATACTCGATATAACAAATTACTACCTCTACGATAAAACGTAACTCTAAAATGTGTGAACCAACTCACAGAAACAAAAAATAACTACTTAGGAATATTTTCACACAAAAAACCAAAACACATTTAAAATTGAATTACAATAATTTCCAAATTTAAGCAACCTCCAAAATCCAACCATTTTTCAATTTTAATGATTTCCAAACTTACACAACTTTACAACATCACCATTTTCAAATTCAAATTCACAAACACACGCGCGGCATTGCCGCGCTCAAATACCTAGTCCATCATTAAAGGAAATCAATGGAACACCATGGCTCTGAAGCAGCAACGAAAAACAACAAGCGGATAGTGAATCAACAGCGGAAAAAATCCACTACATGCCTTCAATAAATTCCACTCCATCTCAATCAGACTAGTGAACCAAGAAACACGCAAGCAAAATCCACGATGTTGTGCTGCACAGAAACAAGACTCGAGTGTGTCCACCAGAACGCAGCTCGCCATGGACATCGCGTTGCCGTCCTCATCCAGGCCGATGGTGGTCTTGAGCGGCGGCACGGGAGATGCCATCTGAGGCGCGGCGGCGGAGATTCAGATCCTCCTTGCCAGCGACGCCTGCCGAGGCAAGGCCGCGCCCGTGCCGCCACTGGACGCCACTAGCTCCCTCGTTCGTTTGCTGCCTTAATGGAGCGGCGGCGGCCACCTACCGGGGCAGGAGAAGGAGACGGAGACGCCGGCCAAGGATCCTCCGGCGCCGCCCCTACCTCACCCGCCTCCGACGAAGAGCGTCGTCGTCCATCAGCACAACCCGACCTGCCGGCGCACAAGCTTCTAGGATCGTATTGGCAGAGGTGACACAAGGAAAGCGGCGTGAGGCCAGACGGTGGCGAGGTGGGCGTCCTGGGTAGTCCCGTTACGGGCCAAGAGCTCGATTCTCAATTGTTCTTCCTTCAGATATTTTTCTATTTGTTGCTTACATACTGCCAAAAGCTAGCGCACAATGCAAAAGCTATTGGGTATAGTAAAAGGTTGGGTGGGGCGGCTTTTTTTAGCGCCGACGGAAGGAAATTTTTTCCAGTCGCGCCCACAGGAGGCCGATTTCCGCCGTTTAGCGCCGTTTTTAGCGCCGGCGTTTCCAGGCCAAACCCAACTGGCCGGGTTCGGCCTGGGGGGGCAAAAGGCGACGTGGGCCAGCCTTGTCGGCGAGATGAGGTGTTTTCCCTCCCCTTTTTTCGCTTTGCGCGCCAATTCTCTCGCCATCTTCTTCCACATATCCCCTCCCATCCCGCAGCTCCCGCCATTTTTCCCCATTCGCCCCAGATCTCGCCGCCAAGGAAGTTCAACGGGCCACGCACCTCCGCCGCCGCCGTCGCCGCATCCTCCTCCACCTCCGTCGCCGTGAAGAAGAGGAAGCCCAGGTAGCCGAGGAAGAAGCCGAAAGGCATGAGCAACGCCGAGTGGATCGCAGAATTGGCGCGCTGCAAGGTCGAGACCACCGGCCGCCGGAAGAGGGAGCAGGCGCAGCGCGCCAGGCAGCTGGCCGAAGGCGGCGGCGATTCCATCGCCCAAGAAGAGGAGGAAGAAGATGAAGAAGGAGAAGAGGAGGAGGAGGTGACGGAGGTGGATGCGCCGATTCCACCGCCCAAGGTGAGGATCGGCCTCCCACCTGATCCGCAGTTCGCCGGATGGGCCAGCCAATCCAGCGTCGCCTCGCCGTCGGGCTACTCTCCTTCGGGCTACTCGCCGTCCCCGTCGCCTCGCTGGAACGTGTCCCCCCACTACGTCCCCGTGTACGCCGACGGCGACCCACTCGGCGGATTCAACCCCAACATCGCCTTCCCGCACGGTGCGCCTCAACCTCCGCCCCCTCCTCCCCCCTATGCAGGATCGCCTGGATACTCGATCTCGTCGTCGCTTCGCCGCAGCCTCAACCCCATCCTGTTTCGGCGGAATGCAAGGGGACACCTTCATGGGCGACCTCATCGCCGCCGGATCCAATGCTGCGGCCGCAGCTCCTGGGTTCTTGTCGCAGGCCGTGGAGTCATCGCAGGCCTTCGTCGAGCCGGAGACGCAGGAGACCGCCGAAGAAGATGGCGAGCCAATGGACGAGGTCCCCGGCGAAGAAGAAGCAGCCCCAGCCGCTGCCAAAGGCAAGGCGAAGAAGAAGGTCCCCAAGGTGCCGAAGCCGGCCGAGCCTCGGGTCAAGTGGAGCTACAAGGAAGATGTGCTCCTCGCCCAAGCATGGATGAATGTGAGCCAGGACCCGATCATTGGCGCAAACCAGAACATGGATAACTACTGGAAGCGGGTCAAGACGTCGTACGATGAGCGCCGGATCGTCGATCCCGAGTACGCCTGCTGCCTTGATCGCGGCGAGAAAGCCATGGCGAACCACTGGGCGGTGATCCAGCATGCTTGCAACAAATGGCACAGCATACAAGAGGAATGTCTGCATCGCCCGAAGAGCGGCGGCAACGCCGAGACGGAGGTGAGCCTCTTTTCGCCATGGTTCCCCCAGCTATGTCGTGTTTGCTCATGCGCGGCTTGTTCTGCCTTGTAGTATGTCCGCATGTTCGACATGTACCGCGCCGACGAGAAGGTCGAATTCAAGTTCCTCCACGTCTTCACAAGGATTGAGGGGTGCGAGAAATGGAAGCAGCTCCGTGACCAACTTTGCAAGGCCAAGGAGTACGTCCCCGACGCGGCGGCAGCTGGAGCGTCTGAAGGGGGCCCGGACGGCCACAAGAAAGCCAAGGCGGCGAGGGATGGGGCACCAGTAGCGGCGAAGCTCCAGGCGTCGATCGAGACGTGCATTACCGATGTCGCTACCAAGGCCGCCGAGAGAGACGAGAAGACAGAGGCGAGGTGGACGGCGCTCATGGCCAACCAAGGCACCAAGCTGGACCTGCTCAAGACCACCACCGCGGCGAAGAAGAGGAACAATGACCTTGCCTTCCTCATGGGCGGCGACCCTGCGGCGATGGACCCCCAGGTTCGGGAGTGGTTCATGGCGCATCGCGCGGCCATCCTCTTCACCCCGACGACGCCGACACCTCCGCCTAGCACCACAGACGCTTCGGTCAATCCGAGTCCCGCCACTGCAGCCGACACGAGCTCGGCCTCGGGTACCGCCGACACAGCCACGCCGCCGCCGAGCACTGCACCGATCGCCACTCTGAGCTCCGCCCCTACTCCGACGACTGCACGCATCGACCTGGACGACGACGCCGAGGTTTCGCCGGTGACCATCTGATCTGCGCCATCAGCATGCCGAATGTGGCTTCTTTTTGTATGATCGCCTATATGTATGATCGCTAAACTGTGGCTTTCTTTGGATCGCCGAACTCGGGCTGATTTGGGGCGGGAATATGAACTTTTAAATTATGTTGATTTGTGTTCACCTTGGGTGGCCGAGCGAGTGGAAAATCCAACCCCCCAGGCCAAAGTTAGCGCCGGCGCAAAGCCAAAAATGTGCCGTTTTTCGGCCTGGGGGGCCGAACGGCTGGAGATGCCCTAACATGCAAGCGGCCCATCCAATTGTCTGCTTTTCAGCATGGATAGACTGTTTTTCGCAGACTCAAACCACTCGCGCCAAACTTTTCCTCTTTTCTATAGCTAGCTAAGAGCTGCCGCCAAAATTATCGTGCATGCTCGGTCAAACATCGGGTGAAGCTCTTTACGAATCTAAACGTAGATCCAACGCCACACACACCCCTGACTAGCAAAATGCCTCTCTTATGAACTACTCCCTCCGTTCCAATTTAATTGACTTGATATTCACCACATGTGGATGTATCTATACATGTAACATGTCTAGATACATCCACATTTTATGTGTAGCAAGTCAATTAAATTGAAACGGAGAGAGTACATGTACATGTACAATGATTTTATCTTACCAATGTCACGTAAAATGATTGATGAGCTGGAGGATAGAGAAACTGAAAAAAGAGATTTGCTTTCTCTTAACTAAGGGGTTATCTCTTAGCAAAAATATCTCCCACCACATACTCCTTCCGTTCCAATTTAATTGACTTGCTATGCACCACATGTGGATGTATCTACCTTCCGTTCCAATTTAATTGACTTGCTATGCACCACATGTGGATGTATCTAGGCATGTCTAGATACATCCACATGTGGTGCATAGCAAGTCAATTAAATTGGAACGGAGGGAGTATTTAGGATACCTGGTCACCACATATACGATTAAAAACAACCCATTACACATCAAATTTTATTGTCATATCTAAATTATGTGGCAGGTTTCACATAATACCACCTCAATCTAACCCGTATGTCCTAACAAATGATCCAGATCGGCAAACACACCTACCACCTCAACCTATATGTTTAGGTTTTAATTTATATGCAGCTCTACATTTCTCATCTTTTGTAAAATGAAGAGACAATAGATTTGTAATGCTATGTCCTCTAAAAATGCCGCATATCAAAATTATTCTTGTTTATTCAAAGCAAAAAATAAATGGTGCATTTGCAACATATTGCAATTAAAAGAAAAATTCCTTACAATACAACCCTACAAATCAAACAACATTTAAATATATAACAATTAGAATGTTCCAAAACCAACTAGATGGGCCTAACGTGTACATTTACTTTAATCAGGATACTAAAACTAGGGCTGGAAATAAAACTCGAAACTAGCGAGCTACTTGACCCGTTAAGAGGGAGGCTCGATTAGCTTGAACTCGTGAGTTTAACGAGTCGAGCAAAGCCATTAATTTTGATTAGTGAGCCAACTCGTGAGAACCGACAAACATTTTAAACACTCTACACTAGGCCATAACAAGCACAACAGGCCAGCCCACATGCCAGAATAAGCCACATGCCCACAAACCCAATTGCAGCCAACGAGAGCAAGATACGATTGGCATATTCTAGAAAAAGATTTTGATATGTTTGTGACACTTGCTACCGGTTGTATGATTGAACATGTTTAATGTTGCCTCTTGAGTATATATGTTAGACATATGAGAATTGTGTAAATTATGAACTTCAATCTGAATGATGATTTAGGTTGTGAGCTGATTTAGTATTTGTTGTTGACTGAATTAATACTTCTTTTTAGTTCTTTGAAATTGGATTGTTTATTATGGCATATCGTTATTCGCTACATTGTTGCTGCCAATTTTTTAACAAGGTTTGCTGATCTCAATGAGTCAAAACTCGGGTATTTAACGAGTCGAGTCGAGCGGAACTTTTTGCTCGTTAAAATTAACAAGATTTGCGAGTTTGAGCCTAACGAGTTTGAGGTAATCGACCGAGCTGGCTCATTATTCAAGCATAACTAAAACACTCTCAATTTCTAGATGTACGTGATAATGGATGTTAGACTAGTCAATGGTCCTTGTTGGATAATGCTATTGTATCAAAGAGCCCGTGAGGTTAAATCTCATGTTAGGAATCCTCCAAAATGTGAAAGATAGAAAACTTATATAAAAATATGGGTTAATTTTAAGTACAATCTAAAAGAGTCTAAAAAAATTAAAATGAAGTCAACGATTTCTGGAACCGTTCGGGGGAATCGTAATAGACCAACTAACACGCTCATCAGGATCAATACTAGATTATCATTCAAGATAGAGCAGAAATTAGGAAAAGACAGAACTAAAACTTCCACGAAATATCCATACTTTCAGTTACATAAACGGCACCCCAATAGATGATAGTTTCATAGTCTGCAATAAATGGCATGCAAAAAAGCAACCTCGTGGATCAGGTAAGGACATTAACTCTTACTCGAATATCCATGTCTACGGTATCACTAAATCTGAACGATCACAAAACTGTCAATACTCAGAAACCGTCATAGTCTGTTATAACCACCGCAGAGCTGATAAAAAGTGAATGTCGTTGTCCTCGTGTTGCTCCAATCAGGTCCTTACTCTGAAGGATCATTTCCTGCTGACGCAGAGTCGGTTCAATCATGATTTGGACTCGGAAAATTTTGAACCAAATATAGTTTTATACTAAATTTTATACTTTAGACTTAATGTTAACATGCTACGGTCTTAGCGAGTATATAATTTCCGGTTAGATATTTGCCATAGTTAATCATATAGCCAAAAGTTTGAAAATATTAGTTATTTTTTTGTTATACTAATAATGTATGTTGATGAATAATACACTTGAATCACTACATTTAAACATATTGTGCAATATTAGTCTTCATAAATCATTTTGCAAGTGCATAAACTACATATTATACACATTTATGTTAGAGGTATCAGAACCACATGGTCTGGAAAATATCATATTAGTTGTTTTAGTATATGAGTTGGTAAGCATATTATTTATAGAAGCATCCAGGGTATACAATAAACTCCATGAGTATATTTTGAAAAAAAATTGCACTGCTAAAAACCGGTCAACACAGTGCCACGTCGTCAAATACACCACGCGTTCAGCACGAGTGACCGTAGATGAGCACCAAGATCGTATTTGGTTAACGGTATTCTCTTGGTGCTCAGTGAGCCCCGCCGACATGTCCGTGGAGTAACCATGTACTCTCTCGGTTTCTTTTTACTCTGCATATTAGGATTGTCTTAAGTCAAATGACCAAATTTATACAATAAAATACCCAAATCTATAATACCAAATCGATATAATATGAAACTATATTCCATGGTGAATAGAATGATGTTGATTTGATACTACAAATGTTGATATTTTTTCCTAAAAAATTGGTCCAACTTTAGTGAGTTTGACTTAAGACAAATCTAATATGCAGAGTAAAAAGAACAGTACTGTATGTTACTCGTTCAAAAACTCCAGTAGTGTCTTGCAAATTAAATGCTCCCAACAATATCTCCTGACCTCACGGTCTCATCTCTATTGCAGCGAACGCAGCACTGAGTCAGTGGCGCCCATCCGATTTGATGTCCTATTCCTACCATTCCCGATTCCCGGCTCGATTTGAACGTTGCGATTTCAAACTCGAACGAAAAAGATTGCACGTTAACGTGCCAACAAATCGTGCCATTAAAACCTAGAGCCACGAACCGCATTCGCCCGAACCTAGGCATCGTGCCTTTTCCTTTCCGTGGCACTCCGCCGCAGCGCTCCTCAGTCCTCACCCTTCCCTTTCTTGACGCCACGGCAACCACCGACCCGAACAAACAATCAACCACAACGACGCACCACCGCACCGCACCGACCGACCGAGTCGCCACCGCTTTTAAATCCCCACAGCGACCGGATCGAACGGCCGGCCTGCCTACCAACCTAGGGTTTCGAGTCTCTGCCGTCTGCCGCGAATGGGCCCCGACGAGCTCTCCCCCACCGCCGCCGGAGCCGACGGCGAGGCCGCCCCGTTCTCCTTCAGCATCTGGCCGCCGACGCAGCGGACGCGGGACGCGGTGGTGCGGCGCCTGGTGGACACCCTCGGGGGACGCCCTCCTCTGCAAGCGCTACGGCGCCGTCCCCGCCGCGGACGCCGACCCCGCCGCGCGCGCCATCGAGGCCGAGGCCTTCGACGCCGCCGCCGTCACGGGCGGCGCCGCAGCCTCGTCGAGGAGGGCATCGAGGCGCTGCAGCTCTACTCCAAGGAGGTCAGCCGCCGCCTCCTCGACTTCGTCAAGTCCCGCTCCGCCGCCGCCAAGGCCAAGGCCGAGCCTCCCACGGAGGAGCCGGCCGCCGCCGTCAAGGACGAGCCAGCCGAGGAGGTCGCCGCCTGAGCCTCGGACATCCATTTCGTTTATGCCTTGAGATGATTTGCACCTAGAGTTTGTAGGTGTTCGCGTGTCTATGCTGTTATTGTTCTTTGGGTAGGTGGCTGCTTGTTCTCTTTTTTCTAGCGTGTTTGCTTCCCGTTTGTATCTCTGAACAAGGATTATCTTCACTGTCAATTGCAATTGGATCAATACATACTAGTATCATCCGATTCTGTATTAAATTCAGACTAAGTTGAGAAGCAATAACCAAATTAAGAGCAGTCCACTCTTCTGTTTCAGTGACAGTAATATGTTCTGAACCCTGATCATTGATCATAATTGTGTATGAATCTGAATTGCATGGGAACGTCTGCAATTTTGAGATCAAAACATGTAATCGGAATCTCTAGCATGTATTTAATCTGATGGTGGAATTTGAGACTGGGAGGTGATAGGCAATAACCCAAATCAAGAGCTGCAGCTGCTCTTCCGATTCAGTACCAGTATGAACTCTGACCATTGCTTATAGTCCTGTAGGAATATGCATGCGTAGGGGAAGACATCTAATTACTGAAGAATATGCAGTCCCCAATCAAAACATTGTGTCACTCAGTTTTTGCATATGAATGATTTGCAATATCTTGTAGCATTGATCATCATATCTTGATCTGTATCTGTTATTGACGATCATCTTGGAGCCAGGATCATTATATCTTGCTATGGGTACTGAATGCCTGTTATGCATTTTTTTCGTTTTCAGAGAATCTGTAGGCAGTCCTTTAAAAGATGTCATATAGAAAGCAACACTTTTGCGAAACATGTGATGTGGAAGAGCAACATTTTTTATGACAAAAAAAAGTATGCTTCTCTTTTCTTTTGGCTATCACCTAGTGAGAACGTTTCAACTGAAAAAACTCTTTCAGAATCACAAAAATTCCTAGTTCATTATTTGGTTGGTGACGTTACAGCTTTCTACTACCAACCGTAGGATCAGTTACACCAATAATGGGAGTTCTTGCGATTCTTGAATGGCGATGGTCTTGTCCCCAACTAACCAGGCTGGCTGACTTGAAACGTTGATGTTTAGTTCCACATGAATTGATATTTTACAATTAGTTTCAAGATGAAATAGGACATCATATATGATTGGATGATGCCCCACACCCCAGCATATGCTCCAGATCAGAAGGGGGCGCCTTTGTGAAACCAAGTTGGAATTCTCGTCGGTGTTTTGATTCTCGACACCTCACTTGCAGGAATTCACATAGTTTTTATTAGCGGATGAGCGAATGCTCTCATGTGATGCTTTTTATAAAATGGCAGCATTGGGGATGAACTATGTAGTCCCAGGTTCGTCCAGTTCAAACTTATAGTACTCAAATATGCATTTTCATAATATTAGGACTAAGTTGACATCCCTCGAATAGTATTAGGATTCGTGGTGCACTTTACTCTAAAATAAATATTCATACAGTTCAAACTAATTATTCGAGAGGTTCAAACCAAATGTCCATACGGTCAAAAAAGAATGTGCACAAGGTTGAAAATAATTTTTCACAAAATAAATATTTATAAAGTTGGAAAAAATTCTTCACGGGGTTTGATATAAATGTTGAAGATTCTACATAAATGTTCATGTATTAGATATTTTTAGTTGAATATAAAAAATAAAACAAGAAATATCGATAAATTTGCAAATATAAACCATAAGATATGAAAAAGGCAATAAAGAAAATAGGAAAAAAAGCGAAAAGAAAGAAAAGGAAATATGAAGGCTTGGTGTATGGGTTGGCCCACCTACGCGCAGGATGTGAGCGTCGCCCCTATATGACGCCATGAGCATCATATAGTTTGCTGATAACGCGAACAATCCGTTAATAGGCAAGTTTTATTTTTATTTTCTATTTTTATCTTACAAATATATTTAATTTCTATAAAATACTTTTATACTAAAACAATGTGTGTAAGAAGTATATTGCTTACATATGTTGAAATAGATATTTATGCATATATGAGTAAATGTTCATTCGCATCATAATTAATGTTTGCGAGATATAAAAGTTATTTCTATATATGATAAAATTGTTCATAAGGAAAATATAAAAATGTTCATACTATCTTAACTTATATGTATGCCTATGCAGTATGTGAGGTGATAAAAAGCGGCTATACAACCAAGAGAATAATCCACACCAATTCATGTTCATTGATTAAACTTATTACTGAGCAAAACTAACTTATAAGACACATTTTGCCTAGGAAATATCAATAAATAGTCATGGTAATAATTTTATTTAATTTCTAAAGTTTTAGCAAATACGGTTACCTAGTCATATACTACTATATACCACTTAAAATATTTGTATTTATCATGAATCTAAGCTATATAACTTGTGAAATTGTTGAAACAAAATTTGAGAAGGAAATTTTGTTCTAAACTACAATTTATCTTTAGCACAACAAAGCTAAATATGTGTTCAGTATTATCCGAAATTTGTTATTAATCCGAAGAATATGAACATTATTCTTATGATTGTACGGAATTAAATTACCGTAAATTAGCTTTAAGTCGGTTTCCAATCTTCACAATTGAAGATTACACAATTAAAACAATTAAAAGTTTGACTGAAATATAGTAGCATTTCTATTTGGTTAATATCCCAATAAGCAAGTTTTTAGTATGCACAAGCAAGTTTGTAGTCGTTAATAATGTAGTATGCAATTTTTCTAAAAGGTATAAAATTTAGTATAAAATATTAGTTGCCAGAACCCAAACGTAGTTGTCGCATGGCCGCGTTTGGCCGAGCTACGAATGGGATCTTCTCATCCAGCCGTGCAGCCAAGCAACCTTCTCCTCCCACCTCGGCGACAACACTGGTGCGCCACAACCGCGACCCTCTAGACCATCCTTGGCGACATCTATCGGGTGGGGCGGCATTAACAGAGTTGAAAGAGTTGAATGTAGTTTTGGAGGCATTAACTACTTTGGAAGTCAGACTGACGTAACTGAAACTTGATGGTTGTGGGTAACCTTTTAAATCTGATGGGTCTGGGTCATGAGGTATCACTATCGTAAGTTAAACCTGATGGTGTTGGTTATGAGGTATTAATCCCTCATTTCTTTTCAGTAAGTTATGTGAACTGAAATTGTGGATTCTATGTTCCTTTCGCTATTAGAGTTGTCCTTTTTTGTTGCTGCTTACTACTGGGTTTTACTAAAACTAAAATTCATAGTTCACTATTTTGGTTGTGATGCTTCAGCTTTCTACTATCTAGTTAGCTCAAGATCAATATGGAACATATCATAAAATTGTGTGGTGCCCGCCCCACATCTGCATCATATGCTCCAGATCAGAAGGCCCCATTTGTGGAACAAAGTCGAAACTTTCATCAGTGTTTGTTTAGTTGGATCCTCAGTGGCAGGAATTGACATAATTTCACATCTGTTTTTTATTAGCTGATGAGTGAATGGTCTCCTATGACAGATTTATAAAATATACTATGTGGATTCTGGGTTCGTCCAGTTCAATAAACCTTACCGGAATTTGATGCTTGCTGGTAGCTTGGTTAAGTTGGTCATACGTAGAGTGTTGTACCATACCAAGCTTTCAGGTGGCAAAGTTCGCATTTTGCATACCCTCAACTAAACTGCGGTACAACTCGGAAAGTGTTTTTGGCTCCCGGGCACCAGTGATCCTGGTGTTTAAAAAAATATAAAAAATCTGGAGTTTCAAAAAAATCTGAAAAAAACCCAGATGTTGCAAATGATGTATTCCACAAATGTGCAAAATATGAACTTAAAATACTTTGTATTCTGCGCTACACAAAAAAACAAAATTTGATAAATTTGGAGATTTAAACGAATAGATATTCAGATCCATGCTTTTGTCATTTTTGTATAGCCCAAAATAGAAAGCATTTGAATTGCACATTTGTGGGATACATAATTGGCTACATCCGGGATTTTTTAAGTAGTCATGTTCACGTGGTCTCGCCCAATGGCTCTTCTATGTTATCGAAAGAGAATCTGTCATTGCATCAATAGCAAAAAACATTATATAAGCGAATTTTTGTTCGAGATTTCTAATCATGAATCAAATATTTGAGTGAGACTATATACAACTTAATTTGATTCCCTTTTCAAGACGAGCCTACTCTTAAATCGGTCAATTGGGTCAACTTAACTTACTCAATTTCGAGCTCTTCTGTTTTCTCGCAGCAATCCATACCTTTCTTTTCAAATACTTTTTCGATTTTTTTAAAAACACCGAGATCACTGTTGCTCGGGATCACGAAATCTCTACTCGGTACTACTAGAGTACTAATATTAGTGGCGTCCATCGCCTATGTTGTTGTGCTATATAGCTCCAGAACATGGTAGCTACATTTGCTGGAACTGGCTGAATCATCACTTGCTTTCAGTTCCTGAAAAAAACATTGCTTACTCCAACATTGTTGTAGTGTTCATGCTACTCAGCACTTCTTGGTGTTGCCACAAAGAGCCTATGAAAGGACAAGGATGTCGCCTAGAGGGGGGGTTGAATAGGCGATTAAAACTTTTTCGGTTTAGGCTTGATAATTGCGGAATAAAACTAGGTGTTTAAATTAACAAGCCAACAACCTAAAAATACTAGGCTCACCTATGTGCACCAACAACTTATGCTAAACAAGACAAGCAACAAGGTGATAGCAATATAGAATACTTCAAGCACGAAGGCTATCACAATGTAAAGTGCATAAGTAAAGAGCTCGGGTATAGAAATAACCGAGGCACGCGGAGACGAGGATGTATTCCCGAGTTCCTCCTTTTTAGGGAGTACGTCTCGTTGGAGAGTGTGAGCCAACACAATGGCTCAACAGCCACAAAGGCTTCACCTTCTTCTCCGATGAACCGCACCACAAAGGTTTGTTTCACCTTCCACTATCGGAATCCTTCAAGGCGGAATCCGGAGCCTTTACAACAACAACCGGGGCTCAACCCACAAAAAGATTGGGGGCTCCCGAATGGCTACAAGTGACCACAAAAGGTCTAAACCACCACAAAGGCGTTTAGGGTCCAAATACCCAAGAGTAACAAGTTCACACGCTTTCAACTTCCACGAATCCTCGTGGAGAGCACAAACCGATGCACAAAGCAATGGCAAGAGCACAAGTGCTCAAATCCTTCACTCTCAAATCCCACCAAAAGCAACTGATGCTTGTGGGGGGAGAAGAGAGAAAGAACAAAGAAGAACTCAACAAATGGAACTCCAAGATCAAGATCTACTAGGTTCCCTTCACTTAGAGGAGGAAAGGATTGGTGGAATTGTAGATCTAGATCTCCTCTCTCAAATCCCTCAAAGATATGCAAGAATCATGGGAGGAATTGGGAGAGGGACAAGCTTTCCAAGGTCAACAATGGAGGTGAGAGAGAGGGAAATTTCGTGCTTGGAAGAGCTGACCCTTTGGGGAAAAAGGGGGCCTTTTTATAGGTCCCCAGAAAAAGAGCCGTTGCAGAAAACTTACACCGGAGACTCCGGCCCGGGAGGGGCGGAGACTCCGGCCAGACTAGAGACTCCGGGGACACTCCGGACCAACTCCGGACCGAAGGCAAGAGTGCCGTCCATGGAGGCACGAGTGCCAAACCGGCAGGCCGGAGACTCCGGTGTGAACACACCGGAGACTCCGGTCTAGGGGCACCGGAAACTCCGGCCTGGATTTCCTGCAGCCACTCAGAACACCTGAAATGCAATAACTTTCTCGTTTGAACTCCAAATCAGGTGAAACCAATTTTGCTGGAAAGGTAACGACAAGATCTTTTGGTGGAAGGTGTGGAACTTTCTCACGGATAAACGATAATATTTCCAACACGAAAACGAACAAGTTTTCCCAACAAAAACCGTTTTCGAAAACTTGGGCTTGTCATGAAGATCACGACAAGCACCAAAACCCAACTAGGAGAAAAACCAAATAAGAACCAAGAAAGATGATGATGCCAAGTATGCAAAGGTTTGAGCTCTCCACAAAGATGCGATCAAGTTACTCACTTGAGATCCCCTCTTGATAGTACGCCGTCTATCCTATAACCCGGTCTCCCACTAACACCATGAGACGGTAAAATAGAAACCCTATCAAGATCATACCTTTGCCTTGCGCATTCCACTTGAGCTAGATGATGACGATCTTGATCTCTTCAAGTGGACCACCTTTCTTAATTGCGCTTTGCTTGGTGAAGACTCACATATCGCTCCCCCATACACTAATATGGGAGAGCCTCTATAAGGCACATCTTCACTTGACCAATATCTCCACATGGGTGGCAAGCTTCAAGCATAGGATTTCTTCGAGATGCTTCTCTTGAACTTGCACTTCATAATCTTCTCTCTCTTCACAAAGATGATGTCTTGAATCCTTCAAGACATACTTGCAATATACTCAACTCTACACATGACCATACTTCATATAAACCCTTGGATAGAACCTTGGTCATCATATAATCTTCTAGAGTCCAACACATGAACTCCAATGATTTCCTATGGACAAGATATACAAGAATATCTCAATGCAAACATTAGTCCATAAGGATTGTCATTAATTACCAAAAACACATGGGGCAACACATGCACTTTCAGCCTATCTGTTAACTTGTTCAGGTTTTTCAGTGAGATAATTCTTACTATCTTTACAAGACGAGGTCCATGTGAAGTGTTTTTATATTCCATATGGATAAAAACACATGTTTATACAATGTATGTAGTTTATTTTTCTTTTGCCTAGTGTACAAGTCGGACAAACAAATGATCATAATCATGCTCTGTGATCTGGAATTGGATGAGCAACTGATGCTGTTCTTCCGTTCAGTACCACTATGAACTCTGATCGTTGCTTATAGTCCAGTAGGCCTCAATCTGACGATCATCTTGCAGCATGCCTATTATGCTTCTTTTGCTTTCAGAAAATCTGTAGTCAATCTTCCAAAAAATGTCAAATAGAAAGCAGTACTTTTTGCAAAAATGTGATATGGAAGAGCAATATTTTTATAACAAAATAAGTGCGCAACTGTTTTTCTTTTGCCTGTCTCCTAGTAAGAACGTTTGAACAGACAATACTCTTTCAGAATTACTAAAATTCCTAGTTCATTATTTGGTTGGTGATGCTACAGCTTTCTACTACCAACCCTTAGGATCAGTTAATGGGAGTTCTTGCGATTGTTGGACGGTGATGGTCTTGTCCCCAACCAACCAGGCTGGCTGACTTGAAACGTTGTTGTTTAGTTCCACGTGAATTGATATTTTCTAATTAGTTCAAGATGAAGATAGGACATCTTATATGATTGGATTGTGCCTCACCCCCACACCCCATCTTATGCTCCAGATCAGAAGGGCCCCCATTTGTGGAACAAAGTCGGAATTATCGTCGGTTTGCATTCCTAGACACTTCGCTGGCAGGAATTGACATTGTTTCACAGCTGTTTTTGTTAGCTGACGAGCGAAGGCTCTCGTATGATGCTTTTATAAAATGGTAGCATTGGGATGAACTATGTGGTCTCTGGGTTGGTCCGGTTCAATAAACTTACCCTGAATTGGATGCTTGCTGGTAGCTTGGTTACTTGAGTTGGCCACACCAGTGGTGTTTGTTGTACCATACCAAGCTTTCTGGTGGCAATAGTTTGCATACCCTCTCAACTATGCTGCAGTACTAGTAGAGTACTTTCTGGGGGCGTCCGTCGCCTATGCTTTTGTGTATGCAGCTCCAGAACTTGGTAGCTACGTTTGCTTGAACTGGCTGTATCATCGCTTGCTCTCAGTTTCAGAAAAAAAAACATTTGCTTACTCAGCACTTCTTGATGTTTCCACAACGAGCGTATCTGTTAACTTGTCGAGGTTTTCCAGTGAGCTAATTCTTACTATCTTTACAAGATGAGGTCATGTGAAGTGTTTTCTATATTCCATACATGTTTAGACAATGTCTGTAATTTGCTCTGCTACTGCCTAGTGTACAAGTCAGACAAACAACCATAATCTTGCTTGTGGTCTGGAATTGGATGAGCAACTGAAAAGATAATACACTTACATCTGAATGATAACCAGATGCAACGGAAACATAGATCGAGAAATATCATGTATTCGATGCAAAATATACACTGTTGCCTGAAATAATATTAGAGCATCTTACTGAAATAAGACAAAAGGTACAAAACCTCCTGAAGGCAATGAACACCAATATTTCAACAATAATCGTCTTACAATATAGAAATACAGGAGTTGCAAATGATGTTTCAGTAATTAAACAAACCAGAATGATAAGATCGAGATTGCATAGATGCAGCAGGTCACCATCCCAGAATGCTATTGCAGAAGGAACCATTCTGCCGCATTCACACACGAACCTCTGGAACATGAAGCATCTTTTTGTGCATTCCATTCTTGTCCCACTGAGTCTTGAAGTCCTTGTGCAAGCCCAACAGTCTGATATTCTTCAGGGAGCGAAGGGATTCAATGCCTTGAGGTACCTTATCAAGCTTCGATAACGACACAACATACAAAGCTTCAATGCAGGGAAGGGCACCAGCGTCGATCTTTAGCTCCTTGACATCAGGCATCTGCCTTAAGAGAAGTGTCTTGAGGTGAGGGAAGGAATTTTCAGAAAGAACCAAAATGGCAGAACTATGCACGTTGTTAAGTTTCAGATATGTGAGGTTCGGCAAGCTTGATGCAAGCATCCCCAGCGGATCTTCCCCAAGGTGACACCAGCTTAGAGCTAGATACTTGATATTAGTCGCGTGGCCACGAAATATCGGGCACTTCAGTGTTCCCTTGGCGCCCCCTCTGATGATTAACCTGTGAAGATGTGTAGCCGTTGGCTTGAGTGTCTCAAAACAAAGTGCCTCATTCTCATCCTTTGCAGAAAGAAGCAAGCTGGAAAGAAGTGGCATATTTGACAGGGTAGCAAAAATATTTGCACAATCAGTAGAACTTATGTTGTCAATCCACACACTTCTCAAAAGCTTCATTCTCTTCAGCTGCCCAGCCAAATCCTTGTTTGCTTGGACGGTCTCAAGAGTCTGCAGCTCTTCCATGTTGGACAGGTCTTTAGGTGCCGGAATTCCGATAAAGTATCGAAAGTCCGTTTGCTTCTCATCAGCAAATATATCAGCTAAGAGGTGTCGTAGCTTTTTCATCTTAGCAATCCCTCTTGGTAGCTTCTCTATTTTAGTTTGCTTGATGTCCAGAGTGAGCAGGTTGGATAGGTTCTCAACAGAGTCCGGGAGTGACTTGACCTTGGTGCGGCGTAAGCCAATGTACCGTAAATTGAAGAGAGTCCCTATCAATGCTGGTACTTCAGTGATTTCAGAGTCTTGTAGCTCGAGGACAGTCAGGTATCTGGATTCAGACAGAACTGAGGGTAGCATGGCAGGTGTGGATGAAATTGCTTCCAATGCCACTAGAGTTCGAAGACGTGGAAGTGAAACCTTCAGTGCAGTATTCTCTTTCCATCCGCATGCTGACAGACGACGAACATCCCTATCCATCTGCGTCATTGTGGCATAATCGTTTGCGGATACAAATCCCTCGTCTGCCGCAATGCAAAGAGCCAGGTCTCGCACAATATCATGCATAGTGCAGCTGCTCACCCTCCCAAGTTCATCTGTCTCTTTGAGTATAAGCAGATTGCGGTGGATCAGTTCCATTAGGTTTCTCTCAGCCACCTCCTCTGGGGTGCTATTTCCTCTGCTCAACACAAAGCCTTCTGCAACCCATAGCCTCACAAGGCTCTCACTTGACATTGCGTAGTCTTCAGGGAAGAGGCTGCAGTACAATAAGCAGTTTCTGAGGTCTCCTGATAGGTCATGGTAGCTCAGATTCAGAACTGCCCGGACATTATTACTGTTTGACAGCTCAGTTCGAAGTTGATTGTACATTTGCTCCCAGTTGTGTTGTGTCTGTGGCCTCGAAGACAAGAGGCCTCCCATTGTTACTATTGCTAGTGGCAGGCCCTGGCACCTATCTACTATACAAGTAGCAGTTTTCATCAGATCACTGGGGCACTCATGGTTCTTTTTGCAATAAAAGACCCTTCTGCTGAAGAGTTCAAATGCGTGAGTCTTCCCCAAAGGCTTGAGATCGAGACGACGTGTCGAGCGAGCAAGAGCAGCAACATGATTCTGCCTTGTCGTGATGATGATGCGACTTCCTTGAGAATTCTGGAATGCATCACGCATTTGAAAGTACACTTCCTGGTTCCAGACATCATCTAACACGATCAAACATCTCCTATCTTTGAGCATTTCTTTTATTTCTTCCTGCAGGTCATGCGCATCCATCCTGTCAATGTTAGATGATGCTGGTTGTTCAGTGTAGCCAACCTTCCTGAGTAACTTCCTCAACAGAGCATCCACAGTGTAGGTCTGAGACACAACTATCCATGCTTTAGCTTTGAAATTGACCTTTTCACGTTCATACACATTTGTGACGAGGGTTGTTTTTCCCAACCCACCCATACCTGACACCGTTATCACCTGGCTGTCCATCTCATCCGAGTACAGCCATCCAGTCAGCATTCTCCTGTTGTCTTCAATTCCAATAAGATCTTCATCTGTCACAAGTTCAGGGAAGCTATCTTGGGACCGTTGTCTTTCCTTCTCAGCAAAGTTGTCATGACCAAGCTGGGAAGGTTCCAACCACTTTTCCTTAAGTCTGGTAACTTGGTTGATCTCCTTCTCTATCTGGATTACCTCATCAACAATTTGACTGAAAACTAGGACATAATGGGTTCCCTTAATGAGGTATTTCTTCAAAAAATGTTCTTCCACCATTTGAAGGGAGTGATATGAATATTTGTCCATTACGTCCTCAACACGGTAGGCCACCTTCCTCACATCCTCAATCCAACCCTTCACGACTTTATCAGTAAGGTATGTTGTGCCTATCTGCTGTATGACATTGTTCATAGTTTTTAACTCCGCCCTTATTTGAGCAATCTTGTTGTCCAGATCAATCAGATTTTCAACCTTCTCTGACAGCTTGGCCACTAATTTCTTGGCAGTTTCATTAGCTAAAACAATCCCAATCTTTTTGGTGGCAAGGAGCACCGCCTCCGTCATTTGTGCTGAACAAGGTAAACATTGATCACGTGTTAAACAGGACAACAAAAAAATTGATCCAAAAACATTATGTCTCAAGTTAGCTCATATGTTCAAATAGAAACTTTCTCCAATGGTAGATTTACTCCAGCAATTTTCCCAAGTCAAAATTTCTAGCTTCTTTGACACTTAAACTCCACTGGTTTCATGGATGGATGGAATGTGTATCTATGTTGATATTTAAAACGTATTTTCTCAATGCATCACGAGTGAAGATATCTGGTACCAGTGTACCAGTACCTAATAAATATGTGGTCATCAGTCTTCATCATTTGATACTGAGATGATCTGACAGAACTACTAAATACATTACAGATAAGGAAAGAGATATAGAGTTTTGCTCTTGTTGTAGATGGTAGGGCGTCCAGTTTTTAGATAAAGAGTATATATTAATATCGCGGAGATACCAATTACACCCAGCCTCTACAACAACGCAATAACCTAAGGTATTACGGATGCACACAGCCGAAAAACAATAAGAAGAAGAAACTAAAAAAGAAAAGTCCCGCTACAGAGTTACAGTCCTTGCAGCAGTTGCATAACCACCACCAAGACAACACCTGATGTCCAAATTCTCCAAAAGCAACGCCTTCATGAAGGAAACAGTGCACAAGCGCCGTCGTCGCCCGATCGAAGATCTTGGGTTTACACCCTGGAAGAGATTCAGTTGTGTTGTGAAAGATGAAATTTCACATACTGATGATTCACATCAGAGTCGAATGCGCAGCTGCTGGAAGCCACAGTCAAGACAGTCTAGGAGCCTAGCGGGGAATCGCTGAAGTGAAAGGAGAGAAGCATCGATCGATTTGGAAGTGCATATGTATCACACCCTAATATGGAGATCGGATTTGCCATCTCGGAGCGATAACCTACGTCCGCCGCTCAGATCCGGACACCATATCTTGAGAGAGACCTCTCTTGTTAAGTCAACTGACATGAGAACTTCCGTAACCATATCCATTGTCGTTCCTCTAAAAAAATTGTAGTAAATCGAATCGAGAGGGCAGTGGATTGCCTGCTCGAAAGGTAGACCCTCCAAAAATAGAATTGCGGATTATCAGCTCAGGGACCTCGATCTAGTCACTCTGAGGACCCGAAGAGAGTAGTGCTGGTTCAGAGGGCTCAGTATACCTCCGAGCGGAGCAGTGAGCCAGAGACAGAATCAAACTAAACAAGGAAGAGGAGCTAGTATTATTAATCTTCATCTAGAGTAAGGAAGAACATGTACGCACCTGTTGATCTCAAATTCTCAATGGAGCTCGCTTGCGTGTGTGTGTGTGGACTGGAGAGCTTGACTTGGGACGTGGGACTGGGGGCAATGAACTAGCTACAGGTCCGTCGCTTCTTTACGAAAGCACATCTTTGTTTCGGAGAATCTTCGTTTTTCTGGGTCAACTCTTGGTTATTTTACCCTTTCCTCCTGTTTTTGACACCACGGCATACACCAGCTAGTCGTCTAGTGGGCGACCATAACACGTTTTGCAGACGTCATGGGCATTTTTGATTCGCAAGACTTCTAAATATAAAAATAGTAAAAATGCATGATTGGAGCGGCAATGTCATCTTGAGTTCTATAGGATTAGAAAATTACATATTTTTCATCAAAGAGTGTTTAACACAACATGAAAACCAAATTAATTGTAGCAAGATGTATGAATGGATGAGAATTTCCCTTTAAAACATCGCAATTTTTATGGAAAACTCCCAAAGGTTGCAATCATGGAAATCAAACGATTTACTAGCAAAATTTCCTATGAGGCAAACCTCACAGAAAAATCTATAAAATATCTTTTAACCAAAAAAGTAAGTCTTAGTAATCATTCGCAAAAAAAGTAAGTCTTGGTAATGCCTTAGAGCATGTACAATGTTGGTGCTCAGAAGAGGCACTAGATGATTTTCCCGCCTGATACGTTCGATTTCTAGTCAATCCTACGATTCATGTCGGCCGTCAATTCGAGTGTTTCGGCTTTATTTTTTCTCACGCGTGGCTTTCCTTGTTGTGGACCAAATCACAAATTACAGTATGTACAATAGAATAGATTATTGGAAACAAAAAGTATGTGTAACACATTCAACAACAGTTTTCGTACACAATCATCAATACCATCAGCAGCACCCTTATGTATGTATTGTCGAAATCACAATACGAATAGCTTATTGTTAAGTACTGTCTCTGTACCGCAATATAAGGCGTTTAGCTACTAAAATACAGAGGGAGTATATTCAAACGGGTGAACTCGCAAGGCCCAGCTAGACTTCTTCCGCGTCTTCCTCCCAGGAGCCGCGGCGGAAACTTTGTTCCCTCCCTCCAATCTCAGCCGGCGAGTGCGCTGGTTCTCCCTCCCTCCGCTTGCCGCTCCGGCGGCAGGAGGAGGGAGGGGGGACCTCTTTTCTCCGCCTAGTTGTTAGGGTTAGGATATGTCTGTTGTGGTGCGTCGTTGGGGTGGTGGGAGCGGCGCTCGGGCAAATAAATCTGCCTCAACTCCACTCCCACACCGGCGTTGTCCTTCATGGCAGCGTCTCGGAGTTGGTGGCATCGTGTGCTTGCCAATCTTTCAGATCGGTGGCCGTAGGGTTCATGGATGGTGTCGGCGAGACGGCGGCGGCGACTCCATCAGATGGGTTTTTCCTCCTGTTCTGTCCTCGTTGCTGCGGTGTTGTCTCCGGCGCCATGGCGGAGCAGAGAGGTTTTGTCCAGGAGTACGTGCAGACGGTGGTCTGTACAGGTGACAGCTGGAAGATGGTGCACCTTGTGTTGGGTTCGTGGTTGGAGGCTGATGGTTCTGGTTCCCTACTCCGGCGTCGTCGTTCAGGGGTGGTGCCAGTGCTGAAGTTCGATGGCGTGTCCGGGGTCGTGCTGCCCCGATCTGATTCTTTCAACGAGAATGGTTTGTTCTATGGCAAACTAATTTGGAGGTCCGAAAAGCTGATGATCAGCGATGGAGCCGCGTCGAGCTCGGGTGAAGAGATCATCTGTCTCTTTTATCTTTGGTGGCTGCTACGGTGGTGCCGAAAGAGAGGGATAGACGTTGGTTTGTCACATAGGTTTATCCTATCTTCATAGATCTGTAAGATCGGTGTGTACGTGCTTGTATCTTGTCCTTTATTTATTAATGAGAAACATATTACCTTGCAAAAAAAAAACTCACAAGGCCCATCCATATGTAGTCAACCCCCAAATATGACATTTTGCATTTATGCCCTTTCCATTGCCAAATCGATATGAACAAAAGAATTATAAGTTCTCGGACCACCTTATTCTCAAATTTATATAAGAGCGTTCAAAATGGAGAGGACGGAGTAGAAAGCAAAACTTAAAACATCCTCACATGTTCCTGACCAGGAGAAGATCCACCGTAGATTCACCATCGGATGGTTCACAACACCACAGACCACGTGTACACAAGGGTCGAGTCGCACAAGTCATCCCCACGGAAACCATCGCTACTAAAATTCACCTTCTTCCCGTTCCATATCTCCATTCCCCAACAGAAAAAAGCACACACCGGCCGAGACCCACCCTCTCGTCGGCGCAACACAAACGCCGCCGCGCCGCCTCAATCCCACGCCCCACCCCCACGCGTCGCCGCCATCTCCGTTCCCGTTCTTCCTCGCCGGGGCATCGAGGTCCTGCTGCATCCGCCCCGTCCGCAAGTCTCCGGTGAGCTTTCTCTGATCCGGCGATTAGTTAAATCCCACTGACCTTCCCAACTTCTGGGTACGCCCGGCACATCATCGAGATCCGCCCCAGCCTCATGGGTAGTCCGATGCCATCTTCCTGCCCGGAAAATGCCGTGCTGCTCTTCTCTGTACCCACTTAGGTTGTTCATGTCCCTCAGCGCCGCTGCTGATCTGCCCTGAGGCGCCATGTCGGCTCTAGATTTGAAACTTAGTGCTGCCGGAGACATAAAACGGCGGTTGCTGATCCTTTTGACTTAGAGTCCATTGCTCTTCTGGAGCTCTGACGGTCGTGTTTCCTTTTCCACAGAGTTGTGTCTGATTTTTACATGTTTTGCAGCTGCAGGATTTCGTGCTCCTTTTCACCGGTGCCTTAGCTATTGCTGGATAAGATGGTTTCCTTTGAGATGAATGACCTCAAGAGTACGGAATTTTGTTAACTTGTCTTTTAGTTTTTGGTTTCATTTGTGTATGTTTGGAACACTGATAACTTGCTCTAGGAAATAGAAGTTGAACTGATTTATTCCTTCTCATGTGTTTCTGATTCTGATCTCCACGTGTTATCAAATTTCTGTTATGCCACCAGATGATACAAACACTGACAAATTAGGCTCCTACCTTCTGTTTATTCTAAAAGGCTGTCTTATTCATCATGCATGTGGTGCATAGTCTGCTGCCTTTTCTAAGCGTCTAATTCATTATATTCTCATGTGTGTTGAAACGTGCCCGGTATGTCATATCTCTCAACAAATATATAGTACTGTATAGCTAGTTACAAGTAACCTGGATCAGCACATGAAACTCTGGGACCAAACCATACCAGTTGGGGTCTGCCTTGTAGTGAGAGTGAAGTTATAAGTTTCAGAGTTAGTGTAGATTTTTCCATGGGGTACTGGATTGTTTAGGAATAGTGTTTAAAAACCAGCACTATACATGGTGCCAACTCCATGGTCTTTACCAGTCTCTAGTTGGCCACTGGTGATGCCATTTTGCTTGTTCAGTACTGGCGAATGATCAGATATTCGACTTTTTAGCTCGGCCGAGGTTCAGTTTTGTTTGGTTGATTTGGTTCTGTAAAAATTCTAAGTAATATTAGGGACAGTGTGTTATGAATTATGCAGCTTAGAAAATAATTTGTTCGTCTCACTCAGTGGTTTCTGACACATGCATTTTATCTTCATCAGAGATTGGGCTAGGCCTGACAGGCTTTGGAGTATTCTTCTCCTTCCTGGGAATTGTTTTCTTCTTTGACAAGGGGCTTATTGCGATGGGCAATGTAAGTTTCCTTTTCTTAATCTTCTCCTTGATCTGAATAGCTGAATTGACTAGTATGCACATGGTTTACTTTTTTCTCATGTGTGTATTCTTTCAGATACTCTTCCTGTCAGGTTTGGGTTTGACAATTGGTCTGAAATCAACTATGCAGTTCTTCACAAAGCCTAAGAATTACAAGGTCTGGCAACCACCGAATCGATACTGCTATTCCCCTTGTACATTTATATTGTATAGTTAACTGATGTAATGAACACTTGAACAGGGTACCATCTCTTTTGGTGCTGGCTTTTTCCTGGTTCTCATTGGATGGCCTTTCTTTGGCATGCTCTTAGAGGCATATGGCTTTGTCGTACTCTTCAGGTTAGATTTTTTTTCATTATTTCGATCTTCATTAAAACCTGCCCTTTTATGTTTAGACAAAAACTAAGAAGGTTACTAACGTTATGCTGACAATTATCTGCAAAGCCAATGTGTTTTTCACTAGAAAATCCATCATTCTCATAAAAAGTGAAGTTGTGTGTGTGCACTAATTGCACTGATTTGCATTCAATTGCAGTGGATTTTGGCCAACTCTTGCAGTTTTCCTTCAGAGGATTCCTATCCTTGGCTGGATTTTTCAACAACCATTTGTCACGTCGGTATGGACTGCAGCAGATATTCTCCTTTTGTTGCTGAGAGACGTTAGAGCTTGATCCTTTTCATATTCTGACTAGTTCAATTTACCTGTTTGCAGTTCCTTGACCGTTACAGGGGGAAACGAGTGCCGGTGTAATATCCTCTCGCGCTATGTTTCGTATGGTGTAGCAACTGAAGTTTCTTTTTCTTCTTGGGGGACAACAGTGAATAGTTATGCTAGCTGTGGTCTTTTCTTTTACCCGTTTACTTACTGGTGGGACTGTTCTTTGTAAATTACACCAAATCCCGACCGATTGGTTTTGTCAAAGGCCAAGATGCAAAATGTCCGATGATATTGGGTTGTTGAGAGTACTTAGTTGTAGAGGAATGCTCTTGAAGTAGAAGCTGTATGCTCTTTGTCTGCTTTGTACTTATGTCAGACCCAGATATAGATATTCCGTCTTGAGCTTGTGTTCCGCTTATTTCTGTGTGCACTTCATAGCTTGAAGAAGGAAACGTGCTGCGATTGAAATTAATTCATTACTCATATACAACCTTGTGTTTCACAATTTGGAATACTTTTTATATATTTCTTCCTGTGTACTTCTTGCATTAGATCTGAAATTTGTGCTCTTATGGGAAGTCTTTGTTTGCTGGAGTGTGCTTTTATGATTCAGTAGCGCCCTGGTTTGCTTTGCCAGATTTGCATGGTAAATCACATAGTGATGGCAGATTGGTAAGTATATTTGGTACGAGAAGGGACTTTTTGCTCCCGAGCTCCAGTGAACCCTCCAATTTAAAAAATTCGAAAATTATATTATAAGTTTCAAAAAATTCTGAAAAAAAATCCGGGGGTAACAAATAGTATATTCCACAACGTGTAAAATATCAACTCCAAATACTTTGTATTTTGAGCTATACAAAAATGACAAATTGTGGATCTAAATATACCTATTTTCAAATCTCTAAGTTTTACTAGATTTTGTTATTTTTGTATAGCCCATAATATAAAGTATTTCAAACTGAAATTTTGCACGTTTATGGGATACACCATTTTTTTTAGAATTTTTTGAAACTCACAAATATAATTTTCAAAAAAAAATTAACTGGAGGGAGCACTGGAGCTCGGGAGCAAATAACACTTTCCGATTTGGTACTCACTTTAAAAAAAAAGATAATTTGGTACTGCACGAACATATAAAGATGAGCGGCAAAAGAGATCGTTAGACAAACATAACACCGAATTGAGCTTAAGAATTGTAATCTGCAAGGAATCTCTCTTTCACGTTTGCCAAATTAACATCTGATGAACTGTATCCATCACTAACAAAAACCTAATCCTAGACAATAAAACTAGCCAATATTTGGCCAGCATTGAGCCTTGCTCTGTCATTCCGTAGGAGCCAACACCGCCCAGATTCTTCATACCATTCGAGCTGGTCAGAGAGACGTTGAGGCATATCTAACTAACTTGACCTGCTGTTGTTAAGAAACCCTTCAGACAATGGCATGTGCTGATCAGGCGCCTGGGCTGCCTGACGGAATGTAGAATGGAGTTAGCCCAGTTGGCCGATCTGTGCACGATTCTGGACGGGATGCGGTCACTGTCTTCGCCTCCTGACGCTTCGTATCCATCACTTGTCGATCTTGTGAACTCAATGTGAGCTGGATGTGGCATGCCTCCCTGCATCTCATCAGCAGTGGATGAAGAAATACGGAATGGGTGGAGATCAGGCGAATCAAAGCTGCTTTCAGGTGACGAGGCAGCGATTCTGGAGGATGCCGCGGTGCTTGGTTGAAAAGCACTCCTCGCTTCGAGCTGTAATGGGGCTAGACTGGCAGAAGCTTCCATTCCTGCATCGCTGTAGATGCTCTCGGTGCCACTTGCAGATAGCCTTGCGAGCGGGTCGAGAGAGAGTTCAGCGGGGAATCGGCCCCTCCTGTTCTCGTGGATGGTCGGAGGGTCTTGCCTTGCGATTGGCTTCAGAATTTTGGATTTCTTCTTTGCCTGTGCAGCTGCCTTTGACACTTCCTCGGCATTAAGGCGTGCCAGTGTCCAGGGACTGATTTTTACTGTCCCGTTTCGTCTTCTTGCCCCTTCTGCTACCTTCATTTTCTTGCTTCCTGGGTTTTGTGACATGCCAATCTCCGGAGGGATGACATCAAACTGTGAAAAGAATGGAGTGATTAATAAGCATCAACTAAACTCCTTCGGATTTTTTTGGTGCCTTTTGTTCATCAGAATTAAAGCTTGCTTTTGATTCAATAGTAAAAACAGCATTCGTGTGTCATTGATTTTGATTCACATTGATAAATTACTACGCTTATTTGAGTTATTTCAACATAAATTAAGTAGTTTACTAATCGGACAACTCGAGAGCAGGTGCAAATTCATGGACTTGAAATGCCAAATGTCACTAAGCAAAAGGCATGCATATATGTTGTAATATCTGGTTGAGGTTGCTTAATTCATACCGAGAGCACAAATGAATGGACATATTCATCTTATGAACAAACAACAGCACATGCTTCACTGGAAAATTGATACAAACAAGATCCAAAAAGATGATCTATAGGATTAATAGTGTATCATATTTTGCTGTACTTTCACATCCATGTTTTGTGTTCTCTCGCTTATATATAGCTCTTGATAGAAATAAACTAGTTGTAGTCACATACCTGATCTTCAAGGAATAATCGTGGCGGAGTGCACCATGAACCACGATTGAGTGGGCCAAAAGAACTTGCCGTGCTAAATCCAGTAACAGAACTAATAATAGACATATGTGGACTTTGGTGACCAGCAACCTCTTCTTGCTGATCCTCCTCTTGCTCTCTCAAAGCTATGATGTAATCATATGTACTAATTCCCTAAATCAGTACAAGAAACAGGATAGTGATTAACCTCCATTGTTAGGGAAAGGACATGTTCAGATGGACATAGGAAGACTTCTCTTCGATGGCAAAATGGGTTAAGGAAATATTGTACATTCTATATTACTTTGGCAACATATAGATAATTTTCTGGCTTAGTTCAAATTAGTATTGGTTAAGGGAGCTGGTTGCAGGCCAATTAGCAGCATACAGGACCAAACAATAAATAGGAGTTGTAACAGTTTGGGATACATGGAAGGGAGGATTGACCAAGCAATATATGAAATAATGGTAACTCCCTCTCTCTGACTGGCATTCACAGCTTTGATGAAGGTCTGAAACTGAAAGTAACTTACCTTCTTGATAAGAAGAATATGGAAGCATAGAAGTTGAGCAAGTGGTACAGTCGCAATCATTGCTAGTATGGTGCAGGTAGCCTGCAAAGGTACAATCATGCATCAGAATAGTAATATGTAAAATCATGCGAAATGTTGTAAAACAATCTAGTCACGCCTTAATGCAATAAACATGTATTAGAGAGAAAAGCTCTATCATCTCACCACAACAATTACAAATGCTACAGTTGAGAAGCTGCTTCCTAACTTTGAGTCGATCTGTCCGGAGAACTCCCCTCGCTTCACAATGCAGAGAATTATCACAAGGATTCCTGACAACCACTGGACTACAAGCTGGTCCAAAGTGTAAAAACCATGGAGACCTGTTAATGATCAACCAGAATAAAAGGTACATGGAAAAACTGCTAACTACATGCATTGGCCAGTTGGTTGCATATGTTATGATGACTGCTGATGAAGTTTTGTTTTCGCCATTTTGATGCAACTGAAGGTCAACGCAGTTACAGGGTAACTATCATTGTATTAACTTATTATACTTTTTTCAGATCGCATCCTCATCAACTTCACAGAGATCCACGCTTACCAGGAGAACAGCAGAAGACATTAGAATGAAGAACCCTTTGTAGTTCCTTTTCCCTATGCAATTGTTGAGCCACTGTGACATTGAGAGAAGAAGGGCATCAGAGGAAATAGGAATATGTTACATTCTTGTCAGGAAGCAGGAATATCAATATCAAGGCAGAAAACAACGAAAATGTAGCTTACCCTGCAATGGTGATCAAAGCCATCAACACACTTGTCACACACTCTACAATGCTTACTGTTCTTCAAAACCTACACGACAAAGACACGGTTTATAATAACATGTCGCAAAAAAGGTGAATAAATTATGTCATTCCCATAAGATAGAAAGTATTACCTAATTTTGCAATAACCTAAAACTCCGAATCTTGCACTAAAGTTTAGAACATATGACACACAAGGCAGGTTGATAGCTCGTTGTGTAACTAGAAGGCACTAAAACAAGTCTGGTTGAGGTATACATAAACATGCATCTGGGAATTGGATAACTATTAACAGTTTGGAATCGCAAGAATATTTGATTGAAACTACTGCCCACTGTCTTGTAAGTGTGACTACAATACTAATTAGTAACAATAATTATAAAATTACATTACACATTCTAATACTAGCTCAAATTCGTCGGCACTTGCACACCAAGCATGAACTTATTGAATGTACATGTGAGGATACCATTATACGAAATTGCTGAATACTCTTGGACAGTGATTACCTCTGCTTCACATAGGCTGCAGAAGAACATGCCATCTTCACTGGCGTTATCGTCAGAGGAGCGCTGGTCCTCGGAATGGAGGCATCTTTTGCAGATGCAGGCAAATGGCAGACAGACTAAGCAGAGCAGCTGAGAGCACCTGGGCCAAGAAGGCAGTCCTTTCCCCCGAGCATGCTGCTGAGCTTCTCACTGTTATCAGCAGCTTCTACTAGGCTGGAGTGCTTGGTGGATTTGCAGATGCCAGGGTCGGCGGGATTCGTGGCGGCGCACCAAATGTAGAGCACGACGACGCAGGTAATCTGCAAGCAGGAACGCTACTGGTTAGTCGACAGAAATCGCTCATCGATAGATCTGTGAGGGTGGAGGGGCAGGGCAGGAGGAGCGCTCACCAGGGGGGTGTAGAGGCCCATGGCGACGTACTGCGCCACCTTGCCCCCGACGAAGGGCAGGAAGAAGACGTAGAAGGCGAAGCCGAGCGCGGCGAAGACGGCTATGGCCACCACCTGGAGAGGGTGGTAGGGCAGCTGCCACCCGTGGCTCCTCATTGCGCCCGCCTCCCGGTTTGTTTCTTCCTTTCTTTCTTCTCCGAGGACGAAGGAGACGGCAATGCCCGCCCGGGGCTAGTACGGAGAAGCAACAAGCACGAACTTCTCGACCTCAAGCGCCATGTGCGTGTTCTTGTTTCCCCATTCTGCAGGGCAAGTGCGGCGCAGGACCAGAGCCTCTGCGGAGTGGAGTGCCGGGAGCGACCAAAAAAGAAGTGTTTTTTTCTTGTTTGTTTGCTTGTTTTTGGTTGGGGGAAAGGGATGGCCGAATGGAATGGGGGTTTCTCCGACCTCACCTCACTCCGGTAATGGAGAGAGAGAGAGAGGCACGGCGAGACGCGAGAGCATCCAATGTCTGTCTCGGGGAGCGTGACGACGACTGGTTGAAATTATTGTGGGGACTGGGGAGGGTGTCAGTGTTTTTGCCTGGCTTTGGGCCTTCGCTTCCTTCCTTCGAATCGAACCCCTCTGCTTTTATTACTCCGCTTGACCTCTGTACCGTGGTCCATGGTGTTTCTTCTTTTTTAGATTTTGGTCCATGGTGTTTTGACTCATTGTTTGTCTCCATAGAAATGGAAATAAAATGAACCTTGCTAGTATCGTTTTTCTACATAGCTGAGCGCTCCTTTGCTTCATCAAACGAAAAAACGAAAAGTGGAGAAATAATGTAGGATGAATTTTTTTCTCACGGTGACATTATTCATCCACTTGGTTTCAAAAGAATTGAGCAAAGCAAAAACGTATGATTTCTCCTTCGATCTCATCTTCATAGGAGAAAATTATAGTCCACTTGGGCCTCTTTTTTCCAAATCCTAGGCATGAAGAACGAGACTGAGATCTCTAGTGGCATAATAAGATGCTAATTATAAAGCGGTTTGATTTTGGTTTGGTCATGTCTATTAGTAATCGTGTGTTTTTTCTATTCCGGTGGACCAAACAAACAAGTCTACGGAATTTCTATGTTTTCTAATCATGTATTTTAGACTTGCATTTCTACCATTTCACTATGTTTTTTCTTTTTATGTGTTTTTAGAATCATATGAAGCAAACAGACCGAGCATTCTCTCTCATGCAACCCGAGTGGGCAGAACCTACAATTAGGCACTCGGAACTCTTGTTAATTAGCAGGCAACTAGACGGAAAGTGGTTTATGCTCCCGAGATCTAGTGATCCCGCCCACTTCAAAAAATTAAAAACCATATTTAAAAGTTTCAAAAAATTCTAAAAAAAAATCATGCATGTTCCTACTGATATGTCCTATATTCGTGCAAAATACTTTACGATTTGAGCTTTTTGTCTTTTTTGTGTAGCTCAAATCGTAAAGTATTTTGCATTGAGATTTTTCACGTTTGTAGGAAATATCAGTAGGAACATGCATGATTTTTTTCAGAATTTTTTAAAACTTTTAAATATGATTTTTATTTTTTTAAATGGACAGGATCACTGGTGCTCGGCTCGGGAGCACCAAATCTACACTCGCAACTAGACAAATTTTAAGATACACCAACTAATTATAGAGGTTTGAGTAATATACAACCGTGCAAGTGTGCGTCCAAACGGCCAGGGCAGGCCAGTAGTAGCCTGTAGCCTAGAATCTCTTTCTGCACGCTGAGCAGAGCTGAAGCAGGACGACCTTTTGGTTGCCTCAAAAGCAGCTATTCCCTGCGTCCTCTTTCTCGTCGGGATGGTCAAAGAGAACTGGCGCGAACGGAGGAGCTCATTTTCCCCTTCTCCCCCTCTCTTCTCTCCTCCCCCGTTTGAGTCTCCTGCGTGTTCCCGGGCCAAACCCAAGCCAGATCCGGCGGCCACAGTGGTAGTGGTAGGTTAGCTTTAGGTGTTTGTGTTGCCGTAGTGCAGTCTGGGAGTAGGTCGTCGTCGGAAAGCAGTCGTCGACGATGCGTCCTTGGTCTCCTCCTCCTTGCGGTAGTGTCCCTGTGGTGGGGATGCTCGCCGCCGGTGGTTCGGGATCCAGGCATCTCCGCCAATAAAAGAACTGCTTGGAGCTTTTCTCTGCTGCTGCCGGCGCGCGCGGCAGCAGGGGCGTCAGCGAGCGAGCTGCTCCTTCGGAGGTCGAAGACGGCGGCGAGTTCGGGTACCGGCTCCTCCAATAAGCGCGTTGTCCTGCGGTGGCGCTGCTTCACTGCGGCTCTGCACCAACTCCCGGCCGGCCAAGGAG
This sequence comes from Poa pratensis, assembly GCA_947311845.1. Lineage (NCBI taxonomy): Eukaryota > Viridiplantae > Streptophyta > Magnoliopsida > Poales > Poaceae > Poa > Poa pratensis. The sequence continues at coordinate 18,800,192 of CAMZMU010000117.1, forward strand.
GCGAGGGGGAGGTGGTGCTTGGGGTGCGGTGGACGGTAGCTGTCCGGAGGCCGCTGCCTCGTCGAGCATCCAGCACGGTGGCCGCGTCAGCCACCGGCATCTGGCCGTCAAGGGCCTGCTTCGCGCCGAGAAGGCGCCTCAACTACCTCCAGTATGGAGGCCTCTTTCGAGCTCAGCACCGGGATCCAGCGTCAAGCTTCTGCCAAGTGATTCGTTCCCGGCGGAACTTCGGCGGTCGGCGGCGTGAGCTCTGCTTTTCTCCGGTGGAGAAGATGGAGGACGGGATCGCTTTTGACTTTTTATCTAGGGTCCTCCCTGCAAATTTCCAAGGCTTGTTTGTAATTTCTTTTTCTTTCGAGATCCTGTATGTACTTTCGCCCACCGCTTTGACTAAATGAATGGCAGCGTCGGGGTCTTTCTAGACCCCTCCTTTGTTCAAAAAAAAAAAAGAGAACTGGCGCCATTCCGTTTCGCACGTGACCGCACCCCGCCAACGGGCCTTCTCCATCACGTGCATATGCTACGCTCGTGCTCTCCCGTCCCGTGATGATGCAGTCGGATTGGGTAACGTGTCCTGTCCTGCCATGCTCACGCACGTGTTACTGTTACCAGCTACAAGCCGCAAACTAAAAACGCAGCCATGCTCAAACAATGACTAATTTAAAATCTTGTTATCATCAACATCAGCGGACTTAGACAAGACTCTGCGTTAGGAGTTAGACTACCAGCTTATCCCTCCGTTCCTAAATATAAAATGTTTTAACCTTTTTCTAAATTCACATGTATCTATGTGTATCTAGACATATATTAGTATGTATGTTTACTCATTTCACTCCGTATCTAGACATCATGCGAGATAGCTAGAACATCTTATATTATGGAACGGAGGGAGTACTACGTTTGGACTTGAGCCCGAAAGTGGAACGACTCCGCCATCCATCACTGACAACAAGGGGCTAACGCCTGAAGTGTTTTCTATCGTGGCTGCGTCCGATAGCGCCCATTACTAGAACATTTTTTATAAATATCAAAATTCTATATTAAAAGTGTTGATAAGTAAAATAATCATACAACTTTTTTTTCACGAGGTTTAAAATAAGAACCACTCATACGGTTCAAACTTATTGTTCGAGAGGTCCAAAATAATTGTTCACAAGGTTTAAAATAAATGTCCATACTAAGCATGTTCAGGGGCGGATCTAGTGGGGGTGCCATGGGTGTGAGCACCCGAATTTTTGGATAATTAATTAATCTGAGTAAATTAAGTTTTATCTTAATTATGTTGTTGTGCTAGTTTTAAAATAAACTGGATTTTGGATATCTGCATGCATGAAAGGATTAGAGGAGCCGATGGCTGCTTGCTTGTGCATGTTCACTGCTAGCTAGTACGTAGCATTTTCTTGCACCCATCGATCAGCTAGCTAGTAGTAGATTAGTGTATACGTTGCACTTAAGTCATGCTTAGGTCATCTTTGAGATATTTCTTGGTACGGTGCATGCATGCATCTTTGGTTGGCAACGTGGCTGGATACTAGAAGCTAGGACTGGAGTTAGTCAGCTCGCTCGTGTATCTTATCATACCCAACTTGAGTTGTATCCACTTTAGATATTTAATACCATTGTTCTCAGAATTTGTACACAAACCATATTTCATATCAGAAATATCTGAACACTTTACTTATCAATGCCGAAAAACTTGCAAGATACTTTGTATCTTATCATACAATTCTTTCTGTTCCAAATCCGAAAAAATTCATCAAAATAGATAAGACCTGTCTACCCCATATGGTTACATTATTTCTTCTCCTTAATGGGAATCTTCAAGTAAAATGATTTCTCTTAGCCATTAATATTCAACACACAATATTTGCGCATGGGATAAAATGTGCCACAAAAATGATTGTCTCAATCTCTAGGGAGGCAGTTGCTACGATTCTCCATTTCTGCTAATGGATCTTTTAGGTCACAAGAGTATCCATGGCTTAGAGAAGATCGTTTTATTTGAGATTTCCTGTTATTAAAACGAATAAGATGTGTAACCCATACGGGGTAGACATATCTAATCTTTTTATGACAATTCTTAGATTTGAAGAAGAGAGAATTGTATGATAATATTTAAAGTATGTTGCAAGTATTTCAGCATAAAATATGGGAAGTGGTCAGATATTTCTGATTTGAGAAATGTTTTGTCTACAATTTATGGGAAACTTTGTCTCAGATATATAATTAGATGCATTTATCAAGTTGGATATGGAGTGAAGCCATCATCAAACAATTCTATGTCACTCGGTTTATCAACTATAATTGCACATACATAGTCATGATAGGCTCAAGGATTACGAGTCGACCTGTCGCAACTTGTCGCTGGGGTACCGACAAGTAGACAAGTCGCGCGACAAGTCGTGACTTGTCGCAACTTGTCGCAACTTGTCGAGGTTTTGAACTTGTCGCTGGGGTACCGACAGGTAGACAAGTCGTGCGACTTGTCGCGACTTGTCGAGCGACACTTAATCCTTGGATAGGCTCTAAGCAGTGTGAAGCTAAAAAGAAAAAAATATCTTGAAAAAGACTTAGGCATCAACCCTGGAGATAATAACATCACTGCTTTACATTCATTGCCTGAATGGAAATAAGTTAATGTTGATGCTTGCTCTTTGTATATTGTGCCTACTACAAAGAGCAAAAGATACATGATATTAAGCCTAAAGTTAATCTTATCCAAAAAATAAAATAACCGATAGACCCTTCTTAAAGAATAAGAAATCGGGATAACTTGGTGAGATGCTTTTCAAGTTTGCTCATACTATTTACCATGTAAACATTTTGATGTTGCTTAATTCCTCATCCGTGAGATGTGTACTGCCATTTAGACTTCGGACCATCCTTTTACGTATGAGAATTATATACGTGGTCTTTCACGTCATAAGAAATTTATCCCCAAGGAAATTGCTGATAATAATTGCTCTCTTTTGGAATACCCGGCAAAGCTTATGGATCATTCCTTTATTATTAGATCAATTGCAGCTAGAATTGTTGAGCTTTCAGAAAAAATGATAAATATGAATAGTAACACGTTTAAAAGATTTGAATGTATAGAGTGGATTAGAGAAATTTTAAAATCTCAAGGAGGAAAAAGTTAAAAAACCAAAGGCCGTGGAGAAGTGTTCAGAGAAGCGCTTTTACTGCCAAGTTTACAAATGAAGATGTTGGAGTTGATCATAGCTTTCAAACCATTATTGTTAAACACTAGTTGTATTTTGGTAGCAGTATGACACTATTTTTTTTGGTAATGTTTCAGTATTTTTTTTCTTGTAATGAAAATTTGACGAGTGTTCATGACCATGGCGTGGAGTTCCGTGTATTTATGCTTGTCAGTGAGCTCGGCAGATATATATGAGGTTCTCATACTGCTTTGGCACAATGAGTTTATATTTTGAATCCATGATCAACATAAATTCGCCATGGAGGAGGCCCTCCTATGGAACTCGTCCACATATACGTTCAGCTTCACAACACCAAGGATTTGCTTCTTGAGGAACATCTCTTTCATCTTCTCCAGATTTTCCCTAATTAATCACTCGAGCAATAAGACTGGTCATTCAACAACAATTCATTCAGTATACCATTCCAGTTCGAGTTGCATGTCATTGCCAAGTCAGATTTGTCGCATGTCTATAATTCCATGGCATCCATATGCCTCCAGTTCAAGTCTCATTAATCTCTGAAATTACCTTGAGAGCACCATCTCTATGCCAAGAATGCTCACTCGAGTTTCCCGGCCATGATGTTGTCGACAATGCCTATACATAGGGGGTGAAAAAACGCTCATATACAACCTTCTATTACTGTATTATGAGTTTCCGACTTGCGTCAAATCCGTATATATAATCTGGTGTATTAAGGCACGCCTCAGTTTGAATTCTGAGGCAACTGAACTATAACTTAACCGACAATTTAATTGTGAAGCTAACGATAAATAATGTCGCATCCATCGTGGAGCTGCGATTTGTCTTTTGCCCCCGCCAAAGTAGGACTCCGGATTCAGGGCTCGAACCTGATCTCGTACTCCTCCCTGTCAACCCTGAGGAGATGTGAGCCTGCACCGATCACCTTCTTGCCGTCCTCCCTCGCCCAGCTAAGTGCTCGCATGGGCTGACGTCAAACTTCAGCCTTGCTTTCTCACCGGCCTTGACATGCTGGGTTCGGAAACCCAACCAGCTGGCTCACCGGACGGCCACTCGTCGCGTTGGGCCACCGGAGGAACATCAGCACGGAGTGCTTCCCGTCCAGGGGACCGTGGTTCTGCACCTCGACCACCGCTGGGAACTTGAGCTGCTCACACCCGTCGGCCCCGATCTCCTCGACGACGTAGCTCACGCCGCCGTCGGCGATTGGCGTGGCGGTCAGGCCGGCGAGCAGGTTCGTGTTTGATGCTGTTGCTACCATTTCTCGACGGGACAACTAGCTGGCGGGAGAATTTGGAGTAGCTGAGGCCGTCGCCGAACTTGTAGACGGTGTTGCCCTGGTAGAAGCGGTAGCCGGCCAGGGTAGCCGTGCCTGGGTCGGCGCGCATCCGCATGTCCGTCATGGGCACCCTGGTGAACGCCTCCGGGTACCACGTCACGGGCAGTCTGCCGCTGGGATTGTGCTCTCCGAACAGGACCTTGGCGATAGCAAGCCCACCAGCCTGACCAGGGTAGCCGGCCCACAGGATGGCGCCGATCTTGGGGTTGAATTTGGCGAATGATACGTCGACCGGACCGCCGGTGAGGAGCACCAGGATGACCGGCCGTTTTGCCGCGTTGGCGACTGCGGTGATAAGGTTCTGCTGCTGCCCAGGCAGCAGAACTCATCCTGTCGAGCCCTTCCTGCTCCTGCCTCTGGCTCAGACCCATGAACATGATCACGTAGTCCGACGAGCTAGCCAGCACGACCGCCTGGTCCGTCGCAGCAAAGCCGCACGCCGCGGAGTCGCACCCGGCCAGGAACCGGATGTTCTTCACGTACCCCTGGAGCCCCTGCAGCGGCGTGGTGGTCTCGCAGGAGGGCCGAAGTAGTTGCCATTCAGGCGCCGGGATCGTTGCGTTATGGCCGATGACGCGGCGGACCCGATCGCGGACCGGTCGAGCGGGAGGATGCCGGCGTCGTTCTTGAGCAGGACGATGCCGCTCTGCGCCGCCTCGAGGGAGAGCCACTTGTGCGCGGGCGAGCACACGTCGTTGGCGCCAAGGTTCCCGTACAGTGCGCTGCCCCGGGGGTCACCGTCGAAGTGGCCCAGCCGCATCCTGACGGCAAGAGGTTACGGAGGCCTTGTCCACGTCCTGCTCGACATCTTCCCTGCTGCACCGCGGCCATGCCGTGCACCTGTGTGTAGTTCCCGCAGTTCAAATCCAGCCCTGAAAGATAAGTTGCAGCTTTGGTATCAATTATTTCTCATGTTATCAGTTCACTTCTTGCAATCCTGCAAAACTAAAAGGGTACGAGAGAGCAGCGTACCGGCCGTGAGGGCAGCAGCAACGGTTTCCTCTGGTGTCGCCCTGTAGCGCTGCGCATCATGCATGAGTGCCACTGCGTCACAGTCCGAAGAAACGTACCTGCATATGTATGTGGAGGCCAAAATTAAAGAGCAACCAAATTGCTTTATTTAACCACTATTGGTCACAAAATAACATAATTTCCATGCTCCCGAAAGAATCTTTAAATTTGTAGATGTATGTGTTAATTACCCGTTTAGTCCCCAGTCTCCTTTGAACGTTTTGGTGAGCAAGTCGGAGCTGGCGCAGGCAGGAACACCGTTTATGGTGGTGTAGGCGCACATGACGCAGCTGGCCCTGCCTTCCTCGACGCAGCTCCGGAACGGCGGGTTGAAGGTGTCCGCCATGTCCTGCGCCGTCACCCTCGCGTTGAAGTCGTACCGGATCGCCCCGTTCCACTCCTCCAGGTCGTACGCCGACGCGTGCTTGCAGCAGGCCGAGGTCTGCAGCGTCGCCGGCGAGGCGCCCTGGAGGCCCTTGACGAAGGCGACGGCGTACTTGCTCGCCGTGGTTGGGTCCTCGCCGGGGGTCTCCTGGCCGCGGCCCCACCGGGGGTCGCGGTAGATGTTCACGTTGGGGGACCAGATGGTGAGCCCCTCCGCTTGGCCGAGGTTGTACAGCGCCCTCGCCTCCGTCCCGATCGCCTGAATGCATCATCAATTCATCATGCAAGGCATTAGTGATGAATATTTCACATGGCAGACAGTTTAGAGTCTAGATTGAGGCGATCGCACGACTACCAGCTGCTGATCGATCGATAGGACCGATGCACGCACGGTTGGTGCCTACAGCTAAGTGAACCACTTTTGCAGTACAAAAGTGTATCTACCTACCATTAATATGAGCTGTACTTCTTTCTGTAATTAACCGTTGTGATCTTAGAGATGGATCATGGAGGCCACACAGTGACAAAGACAGGCACTATGTCGAAAATGCCAATTGCTCTATCACGCTTTAATCCATTTTTAGTACACTAGCATATCCAGGGCAATGCTTTGGCATACAAAGGTTAAAGAGATCCTCAAAAGGTTATCAGCATTTGCCAAAAATGAAAATATTTTCGTTAGTATGTCTGACGAACCTTTTGCAAAGTTTCATGGTGTCGACATTTCGTCCGCAAGTTGCAGAAAAAAGAAGGGAAGGAAACTTAGTGGTAGCATGTGTATATACTTGCTAATTTTGTTTCCATATCATTTTTTTTGCGACGGTTTGTATAACAGTTGGATCATCTACTTTTTTCTGATACATTATATGTTCTTAGCTAAACAGAATATATGCATTTTGATGCAGAATATCAGTTAGACAATGACAAATATACAGTTAAACATCCTAAACAACGACCAAAACATTCAAGATCTAACCGAGCGTCCGTGCAGATTGCTGTACTAATTAACCTGTACAAGATATGTGGGTGCACCATACCCACCGCCGGCACAGGAATCAACATAGGTTGTTAGTTAGGACTTAGGACCAAAGAGCTAGCTGGACATGTAGATCTACAAGTTCGCTCATTCATTTTCCTATCGATAGGTAGGGATCTCAATGAATCAAATCGTTGCACATCTGCTGTTCAGTGACCCTTTTTCCTGTAGTGCAAGTGCAATCATGTTTCATCTGCACTTTCAGTTTAACCGCACTTAACTTGGGCATTTCTGTCCTGTTAGTGTGCGGAAGTAGCTAGGTAGTATGGTTTGATTGATCTTTACATAAACCTTTAACCAACTACTATCATCATGAATAACTTTTTGTTCTGATTGATTGGCTTCAATAGTTAGTTATTTTTGTTGGATTCCGTAAGGTAGGCGGTGAATGATGGAAACATTAGCCTTTCCAAGTTATTTCCTAAGATAGGTGTTCAATATGAGCCTATCAAGCTGTAAAGGAGGGAGTAGCTAGTGTGGTTTAATTGACCTTCCATAAACCTTTAACTTATTACATCACCATGTCTAAGATTGGTTCCATTTGATTGGCCTAGTTAGTATTTTTGTATGTTAGATTCCCTGCATTCGAATTAGCCTGTCATTAGCGTTTTCTTCAATTCAAAGTTCATAATAAAAACTATGGGATTGTATAATTTGTAGGACTCAATCTATTGGAAATTTCTTGGCGTAATTTCTTTTGTAGTGCTTTTCAAAAGGAAAAAAATCACGGTGAAACCCAACAAACTTTGTTACAAATTTAACCCCGTAGAATTGGATTGATGTGCCACTACAATCATGTACCTAGTACCTAGTCATGTGTTTCACAATCATGAGAATCAAAGAAGGATAAGAAGTCGCTATTTTCAGACAAAATGGTGGACATTAGATGGAGAGAGATCGTAAAAGATCCCCCAAAACAAATGTTGTGATTTGTCTCCCGGGCTTTAGTGACACTTATATTTATAAATACAAAAAAAGTATAGTTAAAAAATCTTTTTTGACAGCTCTTTTATAAATGTCTTCTACGTGTGTAAATATTTATTATAAAATACATTAAATTGTATGTTATACAAAAGAAAAACTTGTGGCTCTAGAAAAAACAATATTTGTATTTTTTTGAACACCAGCAAAAATATACGTTGAGTCAAATTTGTACATACATACGACGCACATGCGTGCATGCATTTTTCACAATCCTTTTTGTATACGGTATTTTTAAGAAATTTTAAGATTTCTAATAATTTTGAAATAGTACATATTTTTTTAAAACCTCCCGTTTCTCTTTTTCGCCCCATGTCGTCCCAGCGAATTGGTGATCAACTAGCACCAGTGTCCACGTCCTCACCACCCACCCATATCACTCCATCAGGCTGCTTCTGGGTTCTCCTGAACGACCACGACGCGCTACCTGTGTGCCTATTCCATCCTAGGTTGAGCGCGAAAAAATTATTTTCATCTTCAGTTGCTGCCTACGATTTTGTTTTCTTTTTTAGTTCGCTGAGTTGGCCGAGCGGAGGCACATACCTGCCCGATACGGTACCACAGGTTCTCGTCGAAGGAGGCGGCGGTGAGCAGAACTTGAGGGAAGCTGGTGATGGCGCGGACGGCGCCGTCGAAGTGCATGCCGTGGCCCCAGAAGGAGAGCCCGTGCAGCCCCTCCGACCACCACTTGTACGGCGGGACGCCCAGCCGCGGCACCCCCGCCGCCTCGTCGCCCAGCTGCGACACCTTCTCCGCCAGCGTTAGCCGCGACACCAGGTCCGCCGCCCGCTGCTCGACCGGCAGCCGCGAGTCGCAGAACGCGTAGCCCTGCGTCGCCCCCGGAGCGCACGAGAAGGGTGGGTTACCGGCAACCGCCATTCGCGGCAATGCCAGTACCACCAGCAGAGTAGTGCCACCATGCCGGTGGTGTAGTAAGAGAAGTCGCCCATGGAGTGTTTGAGGAGGATGGAGACAGGAGGACGGAGTGTTAGTGGCGATCACTTCTTCCTTATATAGGCGTTCTTGGCTAGTGACCCGATCACTGTCTGGTTGAAACTTGAAAGTTGGCTTTAACTTCTTTTCAGCATTTGCTTGAAAGCGAACTGGGCTCCATTCAGACGACATATATAGAGGCAAAATCCAGTGTCGGCATGGACCCCGAGACAGCTGTGTAGCAAACTATGTACTCCATATTTCCAATTGTCATGCCATTTATGTCTATCGTGCTTGGGTTAGATTATGCATGGAAGAGGTATCTTATTCGGAATTAACACGGTAACTCATCATAAAAAGGTTGACGTGGGAGATTTATGTGTTAAGTTGCATGCATGTGCGATCTAAAGATGATGGGTTTGAGTGGGTACCGGTGGCTCGTGAGGGTTGCCTACCATTCCCTAAAGTAGGAATTTTTGTCATAGTTGGTTTGTATTTGTGACTCGGAATCACTCTCTTTTTTTACAAAAAGGGGCAGCCACGGCCTCTCTATCAATGATGCATATGGCCTCGGAATCACTCCCTATGATGGCAGTTATGATTTTAAATATCATTCATCGTCAAAAAGGAAAGAACGGGCATAATTTTGATGCTAGATGGACTTTCGTTTCAAATGCGGTCATTAAAATGCTAGACCGAAGAAAATAAAATTTTTGTCGAAGATAACATAGTTGGGTCAATAGTTTAGAGAATCTGACTTATGAAGATCTAGGGCTAGCGTCGACTAGGGACAAAAAAAGTTTTAGTAATTGTGCACGCTCTTCAGTGGGTCATGTCAGATCACACTACAATGTTGATTGGCTCTGGTAACTTAGCAAGAAAGCGTGTAATGAAGGGTTCTATGAAATGGTGGATGTTGAATGGGCTTCAGTGACCAATGGGGCGACCCGTTCGGAAAGACGGCAGAACAAGACTGCTATTTAAGACAATTTCTTAGAGGGGGCTAGTGGACTAACTTAAATGGAACATGCTAAGTGGTAAGGAGAAACTTCTGAGTATTATTGGGGGATCGACTAAAAACGGAGCAAGGCCGTCTTAGTGCGGTCGAACCGGCTACCTAGAGGGATGTTCATCAACATGTCGCTAGGATCATTAGAGATAAAAAGACATAAAGTGTTATCAGAGTGCTAAGGTTCAACCTGTGCACAATGGGAAGTTATATATTTTAACTTAAGTCCATGGGAAGCATCAAAATAAGAAAAAATCATTTGGAGAAGAAGTATGGAACTATTGTTGGTTAGCGATGGTTTAACATCTATATTAACAATTGCTATAACAAGTTATTTGGGGTACTTGTTTTAAAACTATTTCTCTATATTAGAAGAGGGTACATACGGTATTCGTGGTAATTGATACGTCTCAAACGTATCTATAATTTTTGATGTTCCATGTTGATATTATGCCAATTGTTACATGTTTTACATACACTTCATATCATTTTTATACATTTTCTGGGACAAACCTATTAACAAGATGCCACAGTGACAGTTCATGTTTTCTGCTGTTTTTGTATTTCAGAAAAGCTGTTCTGGAAATATTCTCGGAATTGGATGAAAAGTCATCTGAAGGTCCTATTTCACCGACACGTACACGGAGTCCAAAGGAGAGACGGAGGAGGGCCAGGGAGCCCCCACACGCACCCTCGGCGCGGCCAAGGGTGGGGCCGCGCCCTAGGGTTGTGTGGGGCCCTCGGGTGCCCTCAGCCGCTGCTCTTTCACCTATTTATTCCCCCCGACGCGAAAACCCTAAACACCCGAGCCATTATCCACGAAAAGTTCCAGAGTCGCCGCCGTCGTCAACCCTAATTCGGGAGGGTCCAGAACCTCTTCCCGCACCCTGCCGGAGAGGGGAATCATCACCGGAGGGCTCCACATCACCATGCCTGGCTCTGGAGTGATGCGTGAGTAGTTCATCCTTGGACTACGGGTCCATAGCAGTAGCTAGATAGCTGCCTCTCCACTTTGTGCTATCATGTTTAAATCTTGTGAGCTGTCTAACATGATCAAGATCATCTTATTGTAATGCTATATGTTGTGTTTGCTGGGATCCGATGAATATTGAATACTATGATCAAGTTGATTGTCAATCTATCTTTATATGTTATTTATGATCTTGCATGCTTTCCGTTAGTAGTAGATGCTTTGGCCAAGTAGATGCTTGTAACTCCAAGAGTTAGTATTTATGCTAGATAGTGGGTTCATGCCTCCAGTAATCTGGGCGAGTGACAGCAACGTCCAAGATTGTGGATGTGCTGTTGCCACTAGGCATAACACAACAATGCTATGTCTACGGTCATATGTATTTGTTTACATTACGCACTTTACTTAATACAATTATCTGTTGCTTTCAACTTAATAAAACGGGGAACACGGATGTCAACCTGAAGGTGGATTATTAGTCATAGATGCAGTTGGATAACGGTCTATGTATCTTGTCGTAATGCCCAAATGAATATCATAGTAGTCATCTTGTCATATATATGCATTGTCATGCGCTCAATATTTGTCAATTGCCCAGCTGTAATTTGTTTACCCAACATATTATTTTTCTTTATGGAGAGACACCACTAGTGAACTGTGGACCCCGGTCCATTCCTTTACACTAATAAAACCACCAACTGTAATCATTGTTCTCTTTTACTTTCTGCAATTAAACACTGTTTTCCACACCATACGTTTAACTCTTTGTTTTCAGCAAGCCGGGGAGATTGACAACCTTCCTGTTTCGTTGGGACAAATTAGTTTGATTGTGTTGTGTGCAGGTTCCACGTCAACAGTCAGAATCCCTTTTAACACCATATTTTCTGGCGTCATTGACAACCTTCTGAAGTGCTTCTGCTCCTACTAGTTCGATAACCTTGGTTTCATACTGAGGGAAACTTGCTGCTACACTGCTTCATGCATTCCTCTTGGGGTCTCCCAACGAACGTGTGTTTCACGTCATCAGTAATTTCGAGATGATAATGACCTTCTTGTTGCCAACTGCAGGGAGAACGAGGTACAAGAATCCATCTCTCAAACTAATCACAGTAGAGCTCCTAGACTAGACGGATTTCCCTTTGCATTCTATCAGTAATTCTGGGATGTTATAAAAGAAGATCACATGTATTTGTTTGTTCTGCCAGAACTGGGCATTTTGCGGCTATTTCACCTGAACTTTTCGATCATTGTTCAGTTATCAAAGAATGATGTGGTTCAGAGCAAGCACGATCATCTTATTTGTCTCCTAAATGTGGTTGTAGATTTTTCACTAAAGTTGGAATCAATCAACTACAGAATTTCCCATAAGATGGCTCATCCAACACAAACGGCAGTCATGCCAAGATGGAACATCCTAGAGAAGGTGGTTTTCTTACATGAAAGTATCCATGATCCATATAGGGAACCCTGATGATGTAATCTTCAAGTAAGACTTCGAAAAAAGCTTATGGTGATAGTAATAAAAGGGCATTCTTCGAGGAAATCCTGTGCCACTATAGTGTGAATGGATTTCACAATTTATGTGGGAATTAAGTGTCAGTATTAAACTTATTGATGACATCACCAGTTATTTTCAAAGACATAAAAGGCTATTTCTCCAATTACATTATGTTTGGGGAGGGCTAATGAGAAGGAGGACCAGTACATACAAGTCTTTGGTTACGAGTATGTTTCTTTCCCTTTCAGATGTCTTTGTAACCCTAAGGAGTATCACATGATCTGAAATACCGAGCCAAAGAGGGTGGAATACTGGTTTAGAAAGAAATTAAGGATTATAAATGTTGTTCTTACTAGTTTGTTGATATTTATGTTATTTTTTTTCACAAAGGAGTGTGAAAAATAAAACTATAGCGATCTAGACACTTCTTGCAAAGTGATGAACATAAATGGGGAACGTTACTTGTCTACCAAAAGATTAGTGAGTCTCTGAATGGAGCTATTAGATAAGAGTGGTGTTTTGGCTCCCGGGTGCATATGCACCCTTTATTTCAAATGCATTTTGGACATATTTTGAACTGTCAAAAATATTGAAACAAGTATTCGCACATAGATATTAACATGCTATGTTCCAAAGTCGTTTCACGAAAAACCGACATTTTTTGTGGCTTGTGTAAAAAAGATAAAATTTGGTGCTAAAATAAGGATTTTCAGGAGACTATTTTTTATCTTTTTTGCACAGGGCACAAAAAATATGAATTTTTGGTGAAACAACTTTGTGAAGACATATAATGTGAAGATGTATCCGCGAAATTTTATTTCAGATTTTTTTGACATTTTGAAATATGTTTTTCAAATACCGGGTGCATATGCACCCGGATGCCAAAGTGAATTTCACGCTATTAGACATAAAATACAAGTGTCGACTGAGCAAACAGTTGTATAAGCTATTAAATGAGAAAGGTGTATGGTAGGAGTTACTTGGTATGCTTTCACTCCAAAATGTTCTCACGAGTGATAGCCAAATCTACAAATTCTCCTTTTGAAAAGAGGAGGTTTTTAGTAGGTGCTCCTTTTCGGCCAGGATTGGAATTGATACTTGATTTTGGGAGGACACATGACTTCAATATAGGCTTCTGTGTCAGAATTATGCATTATATTACACCATAGTACAACAAAAGATAAGATTATGTTACCATAGTTATATCTGAAGTGTCATTGATGATTATCTTTCGGCGAACTATAGTAGGGTATAATTGGTAATCTTGGTTACAATTTTTCCAGCGTTCTATGGAGGTTAGTTCATCACAAGTTTAGGATGTATTCTCTGTGAAAATCCATTTATGCGAACATAATTAGTGGGGATACCGGGTTTCTACGGATATAAATTTTCAATCTAAAGTGCTAATAAAAATAATATTTTATATGGAGGGCTAATGAGAAGTTGGACCAGTACACACAACTGTTTGGTTGTGAGTATGTTTCTTTCCCTTTCAGATATCTTTGTAAATCTAAGCAGTATCACAAGCTCTGAAACAATGAGCCAAAGTTGGTGGAATACCGGTTTAGAAAGAAATTAAGGATTATAAATGTTGTTGTCACTAGTTGTTGATGTTTATGTTATTTTTCTTCAAAATACTTAAAGGAGTCCAAAAAATAATAAACTATAGCGATATGTACTCTTCTTGCAAAGTGATGAACATAAATGGGTAACGTTACTTGTCTACCAAAAGATCAGTGAGTCTCTGAATGGAGCTAATACAAAATACAAGTTTCGGCTGAGCAAACATTGTATAAGCTATTAAATGAGAAAGGTGTATGGTAGAACTTACTTGGTATGATTTCACTCCAAAATGTTCTCACAAGCGATAGCCAAATCTATAAATTCTCCTTTTGAAAAGAGGATGTTTTAAGAAGGTGCTCCTTTTCGTTCAGGATTGGAATTGACACTTGATTTTGGGAGGACACGTGAGTTGAAGATAGGCTTATGTGTCAGGATTATCTATTACATTAAAGTATAATACAACAAAAGATAAGATTATGTTACCATAGTTAAATCTGAAGTGTCATTATAATTAGCTTTCGGCGAACTATAGGGTATAATTGGTAATCTTGGTTAAAAAAATTCCAGCGTTCTATGGAGGTCGGTTTATCGCAAGTTTAGGATGTATTATCGGGGAAATCCATTTATGCGAACATAACAAATCGGGATACCGGGTTTCCACGGATATACATTTGCAATCTAAAGTGACGATAAGAATAATAATTTTTATGTGGATATGTAAATGTTTTTTTAAAAAGTATAATTTGCAGGCGGTGTTTTGAGTCATAGATCTAGATACTCCTATTAAAGAAAATAAATTTTAAATAATAAAATTTTATAAAAACTATAAAAAAATCAGGTTGATATCCAAATATTTTATGTTCACACGTAAAGTTTCGCGAAGAAAAGACATTTTTTGTGACTTGTGTAAAAAAGACAGACTTTGGTAATGCAAAATGAGTTTTCACCGAACATGTTTTTGTCTTTTTAACACAGGCCAATAAAAAATGTCTTTTTCCTTGAAATTTTATGTGCGGGCATAGAATGTTGGTAGGTACACCCGAGTTTTTTTATATTTTAAAATGTGTTTTGAATAGTGGGATCATATATTCCTATGACTCAAATTGGATTTTTGGTATAATCTGGCAAAGCATAATTGGAATAGAAGCAAGTAATATTGTTTCAGTGACAAGGAGGAAACAATTCGATATCAAAATATTTCACATCCTTTTGCTCGCCAAACTGTTCATGTCGCTTTTAGCTTACCTCCACCAACTAAAAAAACATATGTGTTCGTGAACCGGTTGAATGGGGTTAATGTGCAATTTAAACTTAGATCTGGGTGGGTATGTGAACTGTTGTAATTATATACTCCCTCCGTTCCTTGATATAAGATGTCTAAATTTTTGAGAATTTTTTCCAAATATAAGGTGTATTGTGATTTATAGACAATTTTACCAATCAAAAGACGAGTCACAATCTGGAACAGAGTAATTTGACGGATTATTTTCTGTTTGTGGCTAATAGGGAATCCTTTCTCTCATTTTCTTCAGTAAAAAATTAGTCCACCGCATGCAAAATAGTGACGTCTTAATATTCGTGCCAAAACCTTAGGCACCTTATATCAAGGAAAGGAGGGAGTAGTATTTTTTTTACATGATAAGAGTTTTTTTATTTGTTGTAGGTTATCCACAATACTACCATTTATGGTCCAACCTCAGCAGGTATTAGCGTCTCAGTACTATAGTAACCCAAGATATGTTCAGGCATTTTGTAGTTTCAAAAATTTGGAAACAAAATCCTAGATATAGATAATACTATGATCTACTAGTGTGCAAAACCTAATCTAAATTTGGTATATTTTATTCTGCGCAAAAATGACAATGGGTGGATATGGGTCGGTGAACAGAACACAATTTTTAAACCGTGACATTGTAACATAATTAACTTTTTTGTGTAGCCTGAAATAATGCTAATTTTGCTTTAAGATCTAGCACACAGATAGAGTTCGACATTAATTATCTAAACCTAGGAAAAAATCGAACTTTTTAAAATTTAAAATGTCAAGCTTGAACATTTTTAAGGAAAGTTTTCCATTTACACTTTCCACTACAAAAGGTCACTATATATATAGCCGTGTGTATCAACACAGGTAGATGGCCGGGGTTTCCCTTTTCGGAAAAAAGTCAATCGTGATTACGTGCAACTCCCTCAAAATTCTTGGGCATGACTCTATATCAGGACTATCGGGTAATAAAGCCCCTGACCGACACCCGTAGTAGCAAAGAACAATGAGATCTAGACTAGAGAACATGCCGTCGGCATGGACCTACTTCCTCTGTATCTTTATATAAGACAATTAGATAAGCTAAACTAGCTTCACATAATGTCTTATATATTGTTACGGAGGGAGTAGCTTGTAAGCGCAACCTTTCCTACATGTATGCATGTCCGATGAAACTAATTGGTGAAAAGAACTGCTTCGTTTCGATGCAATGTCGTCGGCGCATTTTTCAATTTCATCCAGCGCCATGAGGCTCCGCTGCCTACCCATTCCATTTCAAGCAAGCAGAGAACAAGACAACATGCCAAGTGGCGGGTGGATCATGCACACGTTGGTAGTGCTGATCCTTCTTGCTCTGCTGGTAGCCTCTCGTGCACTAAATCCACTCTAACTACCTCCGACTAGAAAAGAGATGACATCGATTTTGATCGGTAGCATGCAGACGAGCAAACATATGCCATCAAATTTTGATCGGTAGCATGCCAACAACAAAAGAGATGCCATCAAATTTTGATCGGTGATATATGCAAACAAGAAACGAGATGCCATCAATTATATCGTTTTCCGAGTGGAAGATGAGACTTTTAGGATAGTGAACCACGTTTTTTTCAGGGCAGGCAGAGGTCACGCCACGTTTCTTGCTTTCCAGTTGGCAATTGTGTTTGCGTCGGATGCGATATCTTCCTTGCATACATTTATTTTATTATTTTTGCAGGGATTATGAATATACATTTATGGTTTTGATTAAACAGTAGGATTGTGTTTCTCCTAAACGTTGACTTGGTGGCTAAAGCTCAGGTGTTGAGCCGGTCCACCCAAATTCGAGTCACCGTTGAACCGTACAAACTAAACGGGGTGCTATCCGCGATAAAAAATCGTCTGGAGAGGTCCTATCTATCTAACAACGTATAGCCAATGGTGGGATCCTTCCCCCGTTGGTCAGCGTTTTGTGTTTCTCCTAAACATTAGGAAACTATTCATTCGAAGTAGTAGGATTTATTTGTGTCAATATAATCCAGCTATTTCCCGAGCGCTCTATGCATTGCATTCTGTTTTAATCGTTTTGTAATACTTTGGTCATGTCAAACTCTTAGTTGTGTTTTCATCACTTGACAAGATGCATAGAGTTTAGTCTTCTATTTCCAAACAAAATGTATGTTTGAAATTTGGCATTAACTTCTTTTGCTTGAAAGTGAAGTGGGCTCTATTACATTGATAGGCAAAATCTGGTGCCGGGATGGACGACCACGAGAGAGCTGTATACCAAACTGCTCGATATATTCCCGTTGTCATGCATGCCTTTATGTCCATCGTACTTACATTCAGCTCTAGCAAGTTACTCGAACATGACTGGATCGTTTCATGATTATCAGCTGATAATTAAGCCCCCTAGCGAGCTGCCTAGTAAAGAACAAGCAGATCAGCTGGTTTCTGATGATGATGCGCCGTTAACCACTTGTTTTCAACGCAAGCAGAGGCAACGGTAGCATGTGAAAGGGGCCGGGCACAGGTCGACGGTGTTATCCTCGGTGCTTTGCTGTTGCTGGTAGACGATCATTTCTGAAACAAGAAATGCTGCTAGCCGATCATGTCATTATATCCCCCTCTAACCACCCCACCTCCAACTAGATGATAAGCATTCCAGACAAGAAACGAGACCCCATGAATTTCGAACGGTGGCGATAGAGGATATCCTTTTGCCCGAGTGGAAGACAGACTTTTTAGGATATAGCCCTTTAAATTCTCACGTCGACATCGTCTTTTTGAGAGAAATCATTCCGAGCACAGACAAAAAGCCATAAAGGTCGCCACTCACCAGGACAGGAGTAAGGTTGCAACATACAAGAGATCAGCTTAGCTAACAGAAATTAACATGCTTCACTCGCTGACAGATACGGCGTCGTGTCACTCGTATAAGCATCGATCTGTCACTGACCCACAGCCGTCAGGTCATATATGATATGATCGAGCTCATATGGTTAAGCCTCAGTGGCGAGGCCCCGGAGAATCAAGTTGACGTTGTCAATAATTGGCCCTCGATCGATCGGCCATAGTTCGTTAGGTGTCACTTACAACCGATTCGTCAATTGAAAACATACAAAGCGGCGCAGCTAGCTAGCTAGCAGTACTACGGCGTGCGGTTGCTTGCTTCTGCCAACCGCATCGGCGCTTTATGCAACTAACTACTGGATCTTTATGTAACTAACTACTGGACCAATCTGGACCCGCCACTAAGGATATAGATCCTCCCTGATTGGCTTTCATGAGCGTACGTGCCTCTACGAGCAAGCAAATTACATTCCATCACTGTACCTTTGAGGCACTTAGATTTTATTATCGGGCAAGCATGCGCACAAATTAAGTTTAGAGGGGACTTTTGTGTGTGCCACATATTAGACTGTTTCTTCCTTGTCACTTGTCTCTTTGAACCTTCCGATCTCCCCTCTAACCAAGTCTCCCGTCTCACCTTTTAATCAGCTTATTTTTTAGATCAGCTTCTTTTCGTGAGGTTAACCTTTTTCAGAGCTAAGAGCATCTCTAGCCAATCCCCAAAAACCGATTAGAGGAGGAAGAAGAATTCGTTTTAAGCTGCTAAACCACACTTAGCGAACCCTTGTCAGCCTTAGAGGAGTAAAAAAAAACTCCTCGCGCCGGCCAACTCTCAAATATATTATCGAACGCAAACAAACATCTCGGATGGATTTTCTACAAGTGTGAAATGGACAAAGTGAGTGCAATTTTGTGTTGTTATTCTTCAGATCTGGCTATTTGAAACTCATTGTTTTGCTTAATGTTATGTACAAAGGTGGTGCTTATCGTATTAAGAAGAAGAGTACATTGGTATATTTATCAACAGAAATGTATGTTAGTGCACTATTTGCTAAAGAGATAAGACTACAGAGAATGCAAATTCCAAAATTGAGGAGGCGGAGAATAAAGTGTGATAATGTAAGATGGATAAAGTATTGATCAAATTTGTTGTAGTCAAGAAAGTTGTGTTTCTACTTAAGTGTGTAATTTTTCTTGCCGTTTTCAGATCAGTTCTCTTAGCGAGAAATTGGTGAAGCATGTGATCAACATGTCATTAATGAAATTAATTGAGTAGCGGAGTTAAAAACATTGGCCCAAAAGTAAATGAATTTGTGTTCAAAAGAATTGAGTTAAGTTTTACAGATTTGGTTAGAAACCGCATACAAGGAGTTTAGGCCTGGGTAAAAACGGTTTGATGGTTTGACCGGTTTGGGTCTAGTTCAATTATTTGACTATACTTGATGTGGAGATTTGTGAAAAAAAACTGAGCTAGTCTCATTACCCGGTTTTACACGGTTTGGGCCGGTATCAGTTTTGCACGAGTTAAGCGATAACAGGCCATACGCTCATCTAAATTATAGGGGATCGCTAGAGATGCCCCATTATCTGAGCGAGCAACACTTGGGCCCATATTAAGATGTGTGGGAGACCCTATCACAGTTGGACGAAATATACGACACTTGGGCCACAGCGCATGTGGCCCAATAGCTAATTGGTGTCGCGAGTTAAAAAAAAAAGCGTGCCGACACTACAAACATGCTAGCTTTTTTTTTGAACATAACAGACTTTATTCAACTCAAGCACATTTTACAGACAAAAGCGTGAAGGGGGTCACGCTAGTTACAGATAGAATGTCCCTGGCTGGACATGAACTTGCTTCTGAACCTAAACAACGGATCAATAAAGATCTGTTCCGAATTCTAAGGGCTAGACGAGCTAGATGATCAGCTTTAACATTGCATCTTCTGATGTGTGTTATCCTGCTTGTATGAAAGGAGGGAGAGGCGTGTATTTCTGCAAGTAGGTGCCTGTTTTCCCAATGTCCTGGAGCTGCAAACACTGATGACTCCCTGGCCGCCGAAGCCAACACCAAACAGTCCGTGTAGAAATGGGGTTCTTGAACCTGAAGAAAATGTGCCAGCTTTGTAGCAAGGAGAAGGCCATATATTTCTGCTTGAAGAGGCGATGAAGCTGGAGGTGAGACGGCGGAGACATGAAGTTGCTTGAGGTGTTGATTGCCATGCATGGTGATGACAATGCCCAATCCAGCTTGGTCGTTCCTGTACCTGCAGTTTTATCCCACGCTGTGTCACAGAAAATTGTGTTCCCTGTAAAATTGTTAGCATTCTGTAGTTCTGGAGAAGATTGCGGTTCTTGTCACTGATCCTGTACTGGTCCATCCTCTTGTCTCTGGATGATTTCCTTGGTCTCCATCTTGGTTCCTGTAATTATTGCATTTGCTGCCGCAAACACTTGGGAGGTTTCCACATTTTCCTGCAAAACAAAGTGTCGTTTCGAGCTTTCCAAACACACCACAAGAAATATAAAGGAAGTTGAGGTAATTTGCGGATGTTGAGAGTTGAGCAAAGCTTGGATTAAATCTGGAATAGAACGATGATGCTCTGCAATGAATTCAGTTTTGATAAACCAAGGATAAGTAAACCAAGCTGCCTTGGAAAAAGGGCACAAAAACAACATATGCAACTCGTCTTCAAGATTCCCGCACCTAGAGCAATTCTCTTTTATGTGCTTAGAGTATTTACTTGCCCTCTTACCTGTTGGAAGCGCTTTTCCGAAGCAATCTCCATGCAAAAGTTTGAACTCTTGGTGCCATCTGTTTGTCATTCCATACCTGTTTAAGTAAAGCAATAATCTGCAGTGGAACAATCTTGGGTCTTTGTCTTGGAGGAAGTTGAAGATTGTTAAAACAGTGCTTGTAAGCACTCTTGGGAGAAAATCGACCTGTAGGGGTTAGTTTCCAAATCAAAATATCATGATCATTTGCATTGATAATGGGTGTTTCAAGGATTTCATTTGCAGTTGTGGGGCTGAACATCGAATTTATTAAGGCCGAGTTCCCAATTTTTTGCCAGCAATCCAAAGATCTTTAACTTGAGAAGGGTACATGAAAGGTTGCTGCTGTATTGTAAGGTTATCATAGATAGTTTCCCAACCAGCAAACCAAGGAGAACTCCAAATAGAACTCGTCCCATCGACAATCTGACAAAGAGTTGCTGAAATAAGAAGAGGTTTTACCTTAAGTATTGCGACCAAAGGCTGATTTAGGTGTGTTTGCCTTGGCTCTCCAAATGGAAGTATCATGATGGTATTTAGCCTTCAGTATTTGAGCTATTTGGCTGTGTGGTTCCTTCGCCAACCTCCATGCTTGAGAGGACGAGGCCTTGATTGACCGCTGCAAATTCCTAATACCAAGACCACCAATATTTTTGTCAGTACAAACATCTGCCCATGCCCGAAGGCAAAGATTCTTAGTATTTTGATCATCTTGAACGCCTGTCCACCAGAAGTTCCTGATAATTGACGTGAGTTTTGCAAGGAATTTTTTTGAGAAGAGGATATTTGACATGTAGTAGACAGGAATGGAGGAGAACACTGATTTTATGAGTGTCAATCTGGCTGCATGTGAGAGGCGATTTGCTTTATAGGTGGAGAGTTTGGATTTGAATTTGTCATAAATGAAGGCATATGCAGCTGATCTTTCTTTGGACGGCAAAATAAGAGGATGACCAAGGTGGACGAAGAATTGTCTATGTCCGGGGCTGGAAAGATAGCACGAATATCTTCTTTGACCTGTGGAGTGACATTCTTGCTGAAAAGAATTGCAGATTTGTTCCAGATCGGAGTTTGGCCCGATTCATGACAAATATGATCAATAATATGAGAGATATTTTGAGCTTCCTGCACGTTAGCCTTACCACACACAATGAGGTCATCTGCAAACATAAGAGAGTGGATAGGGGGCAATTAGGTCCAAGAGAGCTGATTGGCATTTAGGGCGTCCTGGAGTGTCAAAGCTAGTTCATTCACTGCAAAAACAAAAAGATAAGGCGACAAAGGACACCCCTGTCTGATACCTCTGGAACTACTAAACTTCGCAAAAGATTGACCATTAATGATGACCGAGAACATAGGCGAAGAAATGCAAGCATACACCAGGTTAATAAAATGACCATGAAGTCCTCTACGAGCAAGAGCCGAGACAATAAAATGCCACTCAATTCTGTCGAAAACTTTGGCAAGATCAATTTTCAGCATGAAGTCAAGACTTTTCCAAGACGTGAGAGAAAAAATGAGCGATTTCCTGAGCAACTATAATATTATTGCTTATGCGTCTACCTTCAATGAAAGCTTGTTGCGAGGGATGAATATAGTCCGGAAGATGTTGTTTCAATCTATTTGCTAAAGATTTTGCAATGATTTTATAGACTACATTACACAAACTTATGGGTCTAAAATCAGAAGGTAGATGCAGACAAGCTTCTTTGGGATGAGTGCAATTGTGTGTCATTAAAGTGAGGAGGAGAACAGAAGTAGTGTAGAAATTCCTTACCACATTTGTTAAGTCATCTCCGATCCAAGCCCAGGCTGACATGTAAAATGCCACATTAAAGCCATCAGGTCCTGGAAGCATTTTTCCTCATTTCCTTGAGTATTCCCCAGACCTCTTTTTGTCAGGAATCGAGTTGGTATAGTCTTCTGGATCTTGCCGCCATACAAACATGCTAGCTGGTGTCGATCATCTCTCTCACGGTCTCCTGTCGCACAACACGATGGCAAACGTGGACAATAGAGTGGAGGCTAGACGAGGCAAGCAGCGGCACGAGAAAGTTTGATCAAGTGTATGAAAATTTATATTAACATGTACTTCCTCCGTCCGGAAATAGATGTCGGAAATAGATCTTGGTGGCGTGCATTGGTGGGCGGCAAGATTGGTGGACCTACATGGAGCGCCTGGGGCTTTGGTTTTTTGAGTTCGGGAGAAATCCTTGTCTGTCGACACTGATGCGGTGACGCTTGCGGGTGTCGCCATCCTTCCTGAAGGCGTTGGGATAGCTCTTTTCCACCCCTCACCATACCGGGGAAATCCTAGGACACAATCCGGGGAAATCCTAGGATCTGTCCGGGCAGCAGCGTCGTTGTCATCGCTCCCTTCTTGGAGGTGTTGATTGGTACGAGGCGCTTCGGTGTGCTAGCAGCGTGGTGATAATTCTCCAGAGGGCGCAGGAGTCGCGAGTCATCTATGTTTTCGTTGAACCACTGATGTCGGCTTTGTTTTCTCTTTTTTATTTTTTTTGTTTCTTTTGGTCTTGATTGTGCTGTTTGCCCCAGCAGTGGCATTGCAGTTGTATGGTTGGTTGATATATAATATAGCGGGCGAAACCCTGTTTCGAGATTTATCCACATTCGGTTGTATGTGTACACTAAAACATGTCTACATATATCCGAATCTAGCCAAATCTAAGACATCTACTTCCGTACGGAGGGAGTACAAGTACAACACAAATCTAGTTCTTTTAAATTCCTTACAAAATATATTTTGTGTACTATATGGAATGGAAACTCGGTCAAATTTATAGAAGATTGATTTAGAAAAATTAGAACTCCAATTAATTTGGAACGAACAGGTAAAAAATTGTTTTGACCTGTTGAGATACATTTCCTGGATCCAAGCGACTTCGTTTCCAAATTAAGTTTTTTCTTGTTTGAAATAAATTGAAGATCTAGGCTTGTCCTAAATCACACTTTTTTAGTTTGATCAAGTGTATGAAAAATTATTAATCTGCACGCAACACCAATCTAGTTCCATTAGCTTCATTATAACATATTCGTACTCTATAGATGACGTTGTAGATATCAGCATATGTTTAAAAAAAGATATTAGCATATGTTTTTTATAAACTCGGTCAAATTTAGAGAAGTATGATTTCAGACAAATCCATAACTTCAATCAATATGGAACCTAGGAGTCATAAATTTGTTTGACCTGTTGATCAGATACATTTTTCGTCAAAGAAATTATAAGGTGCATATATTTGTCCATATTATTCGTCGCCAAAAATTTAATCAACAATATGTGAAACAGCAGGGTTCAAAATTGACATCGTTAGATTCTTGTTCAGTAAAATTATATGGGATAATCCACATATAGATTGATTCTAGGCAGACACTAGTGTACTACACTTACAAATAAATGAAAAAACGGTTTCACATAAACAATGTCTAGCTGATTGAAGCGGTACAAAGTGGAATCAATCTTCTACAGAACTAGTAAAATATCCCGCGCGATTGCGGCGGGAACCTCTTTACAAATTTTAATGTGTAAATAAAATTAGAAGACATGAAATATAAAGTTGTCGACAAAAGTATGAGATATTCGATTGTAGTTGTGAGACTAAATCTAATTGATGTGAAATTGTTGTGTATTTGACAACAATCCACTCCCAAACATAGTACATATTTTGGTTAATGTTGTAATTTTGATTATTAATAATGTTAATTTTTTTGGTGACATGGACAATTGTATGCCTTAAAACAATTGATGTGATGTGGATTCCTTGCATGTAAATATATACAATCATTAATGTGAGTGGGAATGACATGGAGAATGATTGGCTAAAATAGAGATGATGTGGATAGCTCGCATGTTAAGATAGACAACTCAAATGACCCCTTAGGACACGTTCATTGCAAAGGCGCTTATGTAGACGCTTACAAATAAAAAAAATGATTTAATGCTAAGCATCTGTATAAGAGTCTCTATCTCCAACGCTAACACTAGCGTATAGACGCTAAACTCTTTGTTCTCATTGCTGATAGCGTGTTCCGCTAGGAAATTGCTTTGTGAGGGAAAAAACGAAAAGCAGAGCGCCGGCGCTTGGTTTTGCGGCGACGCTAGGCTGATTCCCGGCATAGGACGGGATATTAGCATAACGGCCAGGATTTTATGCCTAGCGCCTGTACAAGCGTCTAGCGTTGTACATGTCCTTAGTGGGGTTTTGCTTTATAAGAGGTATAGATTTATTTCACGAAAAACAAAACAAAATAAAACAATTCAATCCCACCCGACCATGTCCATAAATAAAGGTGCATGTCCATATATATGACTGAATATAACCTTCTAATTTCCTGAAGCATTTTGCAAATGTACGTGGAAATCAGAGGGGGGCAAGTTTGAAGGAATTTTTTGAAGTGTATAAATATGGGAAAATAGAGTTTTACCCCCCCCCCCCCCCCCCCCCCCCCCCCCCCCCCCCCCCCCCAAAAAAGTAGTAATAACAACATCTAAGTTCAGAGGTCCAGAGGCAGCATCGAGTTTTTCTCATGGCGCGCCACCAACGAGTACATGAGTAAGACATTGTCGATTTCTCCCAAGTACATGTGTAGAATTTTATTTTATTTTCTTCACGGATGTAAGGGTTAGTTACTCTTAGGGTGTGTTCGTTTCTAGAATCAGATGGAATGGAATGGAACCGTTCCGCACCTGAGACTCGTTCTTGTGTTCGGTTAGAGAGAGGAATGGAATGGAGTGGTTCCTCAAAAGAGCATATTCTCCTAATATCCGGAATGCACCCGTCCGGCCGATTCGGCCGGACCGAGTGGAACGGCTGCCTAATTCTCTCTCTCGCTCGCGCTAACCTTTCCTCTCTCTCTCTCTCACCCCGCCCCACGTGCCCCGACGCCAGGCCACCTCCATCCTCCTCCGCGCCGGCAGACCGCCCCCTCCCTCGAGCTCATGCGCGCCGGTGGGCCGCCCTCCCTCGGCCGCCTTGAGCTCGCGGCTCCTCCTCCCATCTTCCCTAGCCGTGCGCCCTTGGCTTCTCCCGCACCGACGCGAGGTCGCCCCGCCGCCCCACTTCTCCCCCACCGACGGGAGTTCGTCGCGCCGCCCGGCCTCCCCCACCAAGGAGCCAGCCCTCCCGTCGCCGCCCTCCTCCGAAGTCGCCTCTGCTCCGAGCCCTCCGACGGCGCGGAGGCGGCCAGGCGCGGCCCGCGGCGGCGGCCTCGGCCTCGGCACGACGCGGGGGCGCGGAGGCGGCGACCACCAGGCGCGGGGGCGGCCAGCAGGCGGCGGCCATGCGCAGGGCCAGCGGCGGCGTTCCACTCCCTAATTAGGGTCTAATTAGGATTAATTGAATGTTAGATTAAATTAGGGTCTAATTAATTGCATATTTAAACTAATTTAATTCCGTTCCATTCCACCGTTTCCAAAATCAACCGAACACTCAGATGCAATGGAATGGAATGTGATGGGAATGGAATGGAAACCATTCCATTCCACTTCATTCAGAAAACGAACACACCCTTAATATATGGCCTTGGCCTATCAGCAAAAATATCATTGTACATCTACTCCATATTTCCTTTTTAATCCGCATATTACATTTGTCTTTAAGTCAAAATTTGTAAAGTTTGACCAACTTTATGTAAAAAAAAATATCTACCATACGAGATAAACAAAATATGAAAACATATTGAATGACAAATCGAAAGATATTGATTGGGCATTGTGATTTTTTGTATTTTTTCATGTAAACTTGGTCAAATTTTAAATAATTTGACTTAAGACAAAAAAACAATATGCAGAGTAAAGAAACGGTGGGAATACAAATTAACAGGATATTTATTGATCAATATATCATCTTAATAACCAAATAAAATATGTGTTATATTTTACTTCTGAATGGTGGCATAATACGCAGCTACGCAAGATGGACCGAAGACACCTCAAATCGTGGAAAAATGAAAGACATAGATCTTAACACTAATATATGTGTGAGAAATCGATTTAGATTTGACAGAGTACCGTGTGAGATGAGATATAACAGAAGTTAACCTTGTATAGCCGAGTTGGCATAACTAACTTTCAAGAATCAAAATAAAGAGAATTGCAAGTACGAAATAAAGTAGATCCCACACAACATTCGTTCCACCTCCGTTCGTTGTGACTTAGCAATGACATGCAAATGAAACCACTGACAAGGTACAAAACCCCGGAGCTTCACCTGTACTTCATGTTGAGCACCTTCCCCAGGGTCAGGCAGCTCGGCCACGGCGCCGGCCCTTTCGCCGTGTTTCTGTTCTTTACAGATGGCGCCGGCGGCCGGGGCTGGGAAGGAGGAGGATATAAGTTACACTTCCCGGGCACGCCCTCAGTCGGCGGCGGTTGCCGCTGCTTCGTCTCGATTTCCTTCCGTAGCTCCCTCTCTAGCGCCGCCTTGGCCTCCTCCGCCAACTCCGCCCGCCTCACCCACTCCTCCAGGCTGAACTTCAGGTCACTGATCTCCGCGTGTGCTGCGTCCAGCTGCTCGTCCTTGATCGCCTCGCCATCATCCTTCTTCCCGACGAGCACGTACCCGTCGCCAAGCTTGTCTGCGTCCCTGGTCTCATTCGTGTAGAACTCGCCATCACCATCGACGCCTTTGGAGCTCACCTCAACGATCTCGGTAACAAAGCCGGCACCTGCAGCCTCTGGCTCTGAACCACGCTTTCCAGCCAAGTTTTTGGGCATGCCGATGCCGGCGTTCATGTCCTTGCAATCGTCAGAGTTCAGGGTCTTGAAACTTTCATCCAAGAAACGTACTTCCTTTTTCTGTTTCAGGGACGCCGGCATATCATCTTTGGAGGTCACCACGACGATCTCAGTGAAACTTTCTGGCCTTGAGCCTCTGTTGCCTGCCAAGTTTTCAGGGATGCCGATTACGGCGCTGATGTCCTTGCAATATTGGGAATTCATGCTCTCCAAACCCTCCCTGGGGCTTTCAGCCACGGGAAGAACTTCCGTTCTCGGTTCCTTCTGACCTTCCACGACATGTTCAGGCCTTGAACCGTTGATATTCCCATAAATCCCAGCATCATCATCATCCTGAACCTTAAGACAGTCCTCCAGCGGCAATTCACTGTCAAAATACGTCTCTGCGACCTCTGAATCACCTTGGCACGCCATGGAGTCTGCAACCTTACCAGCTAGAGCGACACCCGGTTCTTGTTCTAGATCTTTCGAAGCCATCTCTGACGACACGCAAAGCTCCTTGAGCTTCTCCAGCTGGGACCGGAGACACTCCACCTCCACCGTCTTCGCCAGCAGCTCCCCCTCCATGCTCTCCATCGCCTCCTTCTGCCTCCTGACCGCCTCCGCGTTCACACCCGAACTGACCAGCTCGAGCGTGACCTCCTGGAAGAACACGGACCGCTCCTCCTCTGCCCTCATCGCCGCGACGGCCGACGAGAGCACGGCCTCGTTCAGCTCCAGCACGCGCATCAGCCCGTCCCGGGCGCTCTCCCGCTCCAGGATCCTCCTTATCTCCATCGACTCCACCTCCCCGAGCACGTACGCGTTGGCGCGCCTCAGGGCGTCCAGCTCGCCGCGCAGCGCCT
Source organism: Poa pratensis (assembly GCA_947311845.1). NCBI lineage: Eukaryota > Viridiplantae > Streptophyta > Magnoliopsida > Poales > Poaceae > Poa > Poa pratensis. The sequence continues at coordinate 18,828,571 of CAMZMU010000117.1, forward strand.
CGCACTCCGACGCCGCCTGGGATTGCCGGCTCTGATCAGGACGACGTCGGTCTCGAGCTCGGCGATGCGGTCGTCGTACTTCTCCGACTGCTCCTGCATGGCCTTGTTGAGGGCTTCCAGCCTCAGGTTCGCCTGCTTGTTCTCGTTCTCCTTCACCTCCAGCTGCAGCTTGCACGTCGCGAGCTCCTTGGCTAGGACGTCGATCTCCTGCTCCTGGGCTTGCAAACACGTGGAGGTCGATTGTGTTGTGTTAGAAAGATCAACGGATTTAAGAATGAACTACAAACGATTTAAACGAACTTAAGTAGTTAACTAAGTACCCACGTTTCTGTCAGGGCTGCTGAAGCGGCTGTGATCACTTCGCTGCTCGAACAGGTTCAACGCAGCCTGCACAGATTCTAGAGGTCTCGTGTCAATCTCGGCCATCTGGACCGTACGATTGGGTGACCTCTGTCGATCGGTTACCTGCACAGATTGAAATGGGACAAGATGGACCTGTTAAAGAAAATGAGACAAGATGTCTACTTAGCATCCATATACATTATTCATACTGTCTGTCTACGTGTTAACAGAACTGAGGTGATCTTCAGGTTTGTCATTTTGCCAACAGCTTCTGTTCAGTAATAAAATCTACAAGTTCATTCAGTTGATTACACGTCTGAAAACTTCAATCTATCAGCTGGTACTACACATACGCAGACGTTTTTTTTTTTTGAGGAAAGGATCCGAAACAAATACTAAGACAGCTCACACACTTACAACAAGGACCACAAAGAGACAGAAAATACAACGAGGCCCTGAAAAGTGCAAGAACCACCTCCTGCTGTCGAAGAAGAACGCACGGACGGATCCTCAGCCGCTCCCAACCCTCCTAGCCGTCGCCGGAGATGCCGTACCTCGAACCGCCGGAAAGAAGCCACCGCCATGCTTTGTAGATGGTAGCAGAAGCCGTCCGCCGCAGGCGACGGAACCTAGCCTCGATGAACGAGCTCGACCCCAGCAGCAACACCCCGGCTCCACCCAGCAACCAGCCACCTCCGCCACGGCAAGGACCACCCGCACCCGCCACCAACCACCTCCCGCCGCTGCTCCCCTCGCCACCACGGCCGGCCGGAGCGGAAAACGACGAAGAGGACCTCCAGAACCACCACCGAACAAAACAGGTCGCCGCCGCCCACCTCCTTCTCCCCTCACCACCACGGACGGCCAGAGAAGGAAAGGAGAGGGCAGCCACCTGACGCACCACCTCCACGACCTCCCCGGCACGTCGGCCGGAACGGGGAAAGGAGGGGGAGGATGAAGCCCAGCATGCCGACGCCGCCGCCACCGTCTTCGACGCCGTCCGCAGGGCACGCACACCTAATATACAGAGAACAAGCCGGAGTCGCAGGACCGGGGTTCCCCCACTCTCCCGCCGCCGCAGCGGCAGACGGAGAGGGAGGGAACCACCGGCCTGGCCGGCGGCGAGGTGGGGAAAAGACGGCCGCCTTCTTATCGCCTCCGGAGTCGCGAGAGGATAAGGAGAGGAAAAGGTTCTTCTATCTCGGAGGTACACATACACATACGCAGACGTTGTTGTTAAGCGATCAAGAAAGTAGCAAATTCCAAGAAGATACAACAGACTTCCTAAGCAGTTTAACTTTAATCGACGAGACGAATCTCCTGTTCTCTCACAAGACCAAACCAACAAGCGTACCTTGAGCAGAGGGGGCTCCGGATCCACAGTCGGTCTTCCCTTATTGTTGGCGTCTTCATCGGCTTCCCATTTTCCCAAGTCCAAGAATGTAAACTGTCGAGCTTGGAACAAGAAGATCGGGAATGCCAAGAGCAGTGGGTAAAGTGAAATAAGATACGAGTGGCACTAGATATAAACCAGGGAGTAGCGGTTAAAACGAGGCGCCGTGGCTACCAAGGGGGCTAGTCGTATGGGCACGCACGCCCTCGCCTCGATACCAACGAAACTGGGGCGCGTGGAGATGCCGATGCAGCCGGTGAGTCCAACCGTCAACTTCGTGCGACGAGGCGATTCAGCCTTGCTTGCACTTCGCCTGTGTGCCGACCTATAGGAATGAAAACGAAAACGAAGTGGTACGGATGGAAACTGAGCGTGGTGCTACATTTGTTTTCATATTTTTTTTAAAGCGGAAACAAATACAGAAACACCGAAAACAGATATTATTGAAAACAGATACAATGCCGAATACGATGCGGACGGAACAATTAAGCGATGTTTACCGGAACAAAACGGCCCTTAAATAGTACAGGAAAATTTAAAAAAATCAACAAACTTGTCAAATTTTTAAGATGAAATAAAATATAAGAAAATATCATGAGTCAAGAGGAGATGATATGCGAATACATAAGGACAAAATATGGTCGCTTTAGAGTTTTTTTTATCCAGATCTTGGGTTCTGCCTAAATTTCCGTAGCAAAAAAGGGAAAGCTCCGTAATTTCCGAAAACAGAAAATACGTTCTATTCTGTTTCCGTACAAAAGTTTCAGTTTCCATTCCACAAATTTTTGTTTCCGTTTCCATTTTTCTGCGAAAAAATGGACAGTTTCCGTTCCGTTTTCATCTCTGCCCACGTAAGACTGGTCATGGTTTAGATTACGTACAACTTTGGGGTTTTGGATTATCTGGTGCTGACATTTGGATCACATGAAGCTTGACATTTGGATTAAGTTTCATGAGGTAGCAATAGAGTTGCGCTATGCTGGAGAAATTTTGCATTATATATCTTCAAGACAAACACAGGAACACAGGATTGATCGCAATTCATTTCACCATGCAACCAGCGCTCATTATGGCGTCTACACGTAAATTACCAAGTCAGCATACATAGACAATTCTAGAAACATGATAAAAGACGAGTGCCAGGCCTCGATTTGGACTCCAATAGCCAAACACTGCTATACAGTTCTTAGATTTGGACTCCTGGTCATCCTCTAGCTACACTGCTCAAAATAGCATCGGATACAGACGAGGTACGCCGCAACAAGGGTCCTGCGATGCCTTTGGCCTGGTACGACTGCAGAGTGATAGACATACTCGATGAAGCATCAACCTACAAATCAGTAGTACGTGGCGGCGCCACCGTAGTAAGCTTGAGGAGCTGCGGCAGGTTGCTGAGCGTAAACTGCTACAGGCGCCGGTGCCGGTGCTGCTGCAGCTACTGGTGCTGCCACTGGCATTACTGCAGGTTGTGCATAGCTTTGCTGCGGGTACGCCTACAATATTTTCATCATGATCTCGATCAGTTGGACTTCTTTAGCAGATTAAAAACTATAGTGGTACAGTTAAGCTAAACTCAATGGAGAAACGAGGTATTAAATTATAGTCAAATTACAAAAAAATAAGTAAACAACATCACAGAGAAGTGGAGAAAATTCTATTTAAAACTGGATGCTAACAAGATAGCATGAAATCTGAGATTGAACAATCTGCATATCACAGAAACTACACCTGATTCTATCTGCCTGTGTAGAATCATTCACACTTACAAATAAATGAAAAAAAAAACTGTTCCACATAAACAATCTCTTGAGTGATTATGCACCGCAACACTGTTTGACTAATCGAAGCAGTAGAAAGTGGAATCAATCTTTTACTTTCTCAAAATAAAACAGTTCAATCCCACCCGACCATGCGCATAAATACAGTTGCGTGTACATATATAGGACTAAATATAACCTTCTAATTTCCAGAAGCATTTTGCAGATGTGGGTGGAAACCAGAATCAGTACCTGGGAAGGGTACGTAGGAGGATAGCCAGCATAAGCTGCTGCTTGGGGAGCAGACTGAGGCATTTGTTGGCTGTAGTCATAAGTTCCATATGCAGGATAAGCGGCCTGTTCAACAAATATTATAGTGAGTAAAAAAGCAGGCATATTACTACAGAAACAGCAAACACTATAGGTCACAAAAGTAGTACAATAACATCTAATTTCTTGAGTTTTATTACAAATAATATTCGAACATGCGGCCAAAAAAAGTAGCAGAACTACAGATCACGCTAGTAATGTAGTAACATCCAATTTTTTCTTGAGTTCTATTATGACAAGTCTAAGATGCGGTAAAAAAAAGTAAAGCAAATCAGGACATCTAAACAAAAGAATCAAGTGATAGAGAAGAATTGCAGGTATCAACATCTTCTAACGTCGACCGATGATATGCAGAACACTTTTTGGCTACAAGTTGGGGAAGAGGATTGGCCTAAAAGCAAACAATGAGATAAATAACCACTATGGTCCATGATCAGGAATATCTAGAGGTTCTAACCCAGGAAAATCAACAACAATGAACCATTTTTTTCTTTCTCCCTTATTTTTCTTTTTTTTAAATTACCTCAATTATCCAAATTCGTGCACAAAGTAATGCATAAAATAGTTGTAAAACATGAAAGAAAAGGCAACCTGCGGTGGATAAGCAGCCCCCCATTGCTGCCCTGACGATTCAGAAGTTGCAGGCCAAACTGGAGGATTATGAGCATTTGGATCGGTTCCTATGAACGGTTGTGTACCATCTCCAGTTTTGGCCATTTTTTCTCTATCAGACATGGCAGCATCATCTGCTCTTCGTTTCTTTGATGGAAGAATGCTCCTTCTGCGTGAAAAAAGAACAGTATGCCGAGTTGTAGCCTTCTTGATTGACTGGGCATCTCCAAAGGTATCCAAAAACTGTAAGCAATATGCAAATTTATCAGTACACCTGTAAGACGGTTATGGTAGATACAACTTTTAGGTAAAAAAAAACTACTAAACATTTTCGTCTCGCCTAAATCTTATCTTCTGCCCACAACTCGCATGAATAGGATGAAACAGATGCTCACTTAAGTGTATCTAAAGTACATATAGCACATACAGAATTACAGATGTGTCATAATCATTCTCTTTAAGCGTACCTCCAAATATATGGAAGATAATTCTTCTTTGTCGCTTATACTTGCCAACTCCCCTTGAGTTGGCTCAGGCGTAAGAAACTTCTCTACCAGTGAATCTAAGAAATCAATATGCTTCTCAGATGGAAAGATCGACTCAAGAAAGATGACAGCCTGCATAAAAAAAAGCAGTGGCCAAATTAGACTTGATTGAAGATTAACGTGACAAACTGAAACATTTCAGATAGATTTCATAAACAGTAACCTCAAGAATTGATTTAGTCATGTTAACTAGCCCGTGCAGTCCAGTTAAGATCTCCCTTGCTTTTTCCAAGTCACGGACCTACACATTTTGGAGATACATCAAATTTCCCTAAAGCAAGACAAAGAAATATAGAAGAGAAGATAAAATGAAAATGAGAAACCAAACAAGTTCAACCCGCTACATTTGATAACAGAAATGTGGTTCCTAGCTCAAAAACAAATCGTTCTTTAGAATGTTCAGCATATGCCGATGTAATTTTTGCGATTGGTATGGCCACGCTTAAACTGCACAAAGGCACTTGGTCTTCACTACATGAATGTTCAGTCAACATAGTCAGATGTTTAAATGGCACATTTCAGACAGGTGTATAAAATTATTAGTTACACAAACATGATCCTGAAGTTTTGGCGAACACCCACCATATATAAGAAACGTGAGTACTGAATCAGCAGCGTTGGCAAAAGCTGGCTCTGCTCTTTTTCCTTCTCAGCAGCTATGGCTTTCTCATAAACTAGACAAGCAGATTCTTTATCTCCCTGCATGGTAATAAAATGAAACGATGAACTCCTGAACACTGACAAAAAGGAAACTATACCACTTTTTGTTTGAGAGGTGGGAAATACCAGTCGGTGCTCCATATTAGCGTGCTTCACAATGGCTTCGAGGAAGCCAGGATATAACTCTGAGTGAAGATGCTGATATTCTGCACGTGCCCCAGCAGTATCACCATTAAGCTCCTTGAATCTGGCACTAAATAGATGGATCTCTGTCTGCTTCTGTTAAAAGTAATACAGAAATTGAATGTAGCTATCAGGAAATAAAGAACAGATATATTATAGCTCTATAAGTTTATGCAGCAGTAAGGGCAATAAATACGCTCATTATCATCAAACTGTACATTACTTCCAGACTCCAATGCAAACAAAATTACTGCTGTTACTAATCAAGGAAAAGATTTTAATTTTGCAATTTGAGTTATCAGCACAACAATATAACGAGATTTCAAAAGGCAAGTCTGCTCAAATAAGTAAAATACTAGATTTATAATGATAGCGTAAATATATAATTGACAACCAACAAACTAAAGTAATTAAGGTGTTGCACCAATTCCCTTTAATTTTCTCAACATGTCTACATGCAAAATAAGGATACCCAAATTATAGAAGCTTTGATCTTAGCAGCGCAAAATCAAGATGTTATGTGCCAGTGAAAAATTATGTCATTTGGATCCAGTATGATAAGGAAGGAGGATACAAGTGGGATGATTAAAGGGTAACAATAGAATATTACTGAGTATATATAATAATGTATACAATATTATCCTATATCATACCTTGACAAACACGTGAGTGGCACGAGCAAGAGCATTGTTAGCTAGTTCTAGGCTTTGTCTATCCTCCATGCATTGAACATAGCGGATCCAGAATTCTGAATAGTTAGCACACGCAATAACACACCTTTCATACAGCTTGATAACCTGAAACAGTATAGTGTACCATCAGCAAACAGACATGAAGAAAGAAGATGAATATAAAGCGAAAAAAGAATTGTGATATTGACATGGTTTTCGAGTCGCGACTCATGCGAGTCGCTCAGGGGTAGCGATTCGGAAAGAGTCGAGCCTGTAATTGCGACTAGTCGCGACTCGCGACTCGAGTCGACACTAAGTTGAGTCGACCTTTTTGTTGCGACTCATCGACTAGTCGACGACTAGTCGCGACTAGTCGAGCGACTCAAAAACCATGGATATTGACAACAAAAAAGAGAAGTTCACAGGTTACTCCATTAGCTGATTAGGTTGGCCCCTCCAAAAAGGAGGGACCATCCTTGCTCGATAGATAGATGGTTAAGAAGGTGAGCATTAAGCAAATACCTGCATATATGAGATTCAAAATTCAAACAACTGATATTTGGTACCAAATATCATTAACCCAGAACGGCCACTGACAAATGAAAGTTTGAAGTACTTAGCCTCATCGAAACCAAACATTATGTCCACGCTCTATCCTCAGTTCAATATCCCATTACAAAGGAAGCTTCGTCCAAATACTAGCCGTAAGCATATAATGGAGCCCAATAAGACTAGATTGTAAGTTATAAGATACCAAGCAATGCATGAAATCTACTAAACGAAAAGGTGACCAAGTGTCGGAAGTACAAAAGCATACCTTATTAATGTCTTCTTCAGTCTCTATGAAATCAAGATAGCTGTGCCAATTTTCAAGCTCTGGTTTGTCAAGAGGCCTGACATGAAAGTATGGTCTTCTAATAGCTTGCTCGAAAACAATAATCTTTGATTCATACTCTTTAGCCTTCTTATACATCTCTTCTCTAACAGAAATATATTTTGCCTTGTCCTCTGCTTCTGTTGAACATGAAATTTCAGGTTCGGCAGCTTTATCTACATCATTCTGATGTGCCTCCCCATCAACGGCCTGAGCACTGTTCTCAACAGTAAGACCATACATGGAAGTTTCCTCAGAAGTAAGTATTTCTGATAGATTCCGTGTCGTGGTCAACTCCTTCAAACTGAGCAAAATAACAATAAAAATTAGAGTCACAACATATTACATATTTATTTTCCATAATATTGTTATATAGTTATGTGTTTAGTTAAAATTGCAAAAATAAAATCCTAGATGGATTAAGATATACTATGCTGATGGATGCGTTTGTTACATTCTTAATCCACTAATGAGTGAATAAAATTAACTAGTACTCCCTCCGTATCAAAATATAAGACTTTCTAGCTAGTTTCCACACACATGTATATAGACATGTTTTAGTGCAAGGTTCATGTGAATCTTGCACTAAACACAAAAGGCGACAATCCCAAAAACATACTTGAATACTAAAATATACAAACAATCCGAAAGAACTCACCAATTTAAGTACCGATCAAGCTGTTGTACAGGATGTTCTAGTATTCTTGTATATATCACAGCTAGATGACTCCATGCCTGCAGTGATTCTTCATACTTGATGTACTCATCCCAAAAAGTATTGGAACGATAATCTGTTCCAACATAGGCCAGACCACGTTCAAACAGTCTGCGGAAACACAAACAATTAGTGAAATTAATGATGCAAAGAATAGAATTATTGACCCCTAAACAAACAAAACTATAAATAATTCAAGAAACCCTCAGTGAATGATGTCTTGCAGGATCAAACAGCGGTAGCTACGTTAAATCCAAAGAGGGCAACATTTTTTTTGACAGAGGTTGCTCTAACTTGAGTACTTTTTATCGCACAAACATGTTTATCTCAAAACAAACTAATTAGCTCATGAATTATTAAATTTGTTAATAAGAAAACACCTATACAGATTACAGCCGCCTTGAATCCAAGAAGGCTAAATAAATGGAACATTTAGGCAGAAGCAATGGTCATTGCAACTGTGAGACATGCTCACATGCATATAGTCCAATAACACGCTACCAAGTACAAATTTAAACACATGCACTCTTTACATGGCCTAAACTACCGAATGGATTGAATAAAAACATTGCTAATATGTTATACAGCATTTCATCAGGCCTTTCTGTAAAGTGCTGAGATATTATAAAAGCACTTCTCATTAGGCATTCCTGTATACAGATAGCCTAAAAAACGTAGTCATTAAAAATAAAGTGGACAAAAACTTTAGCTACAAAAGGTTAAAAAAAAACTGTGTGTAAATGATACCTTCTGATGATATCAGGGTCGTCGTATGTTGAAATTGCAAACAGACAATAGTTACACCAAATGTCCACTGAATAAGTAACTGCAAGAACTGCCCGTTCATACACCTCTATAACTTTATTGGCACCATCAAGATGACCTTCATGATCTGCATACTTCTTCCAATACCCAAAGCACAGAGGGAACTCCGCAAGGAATGCATCATACACTTTCCGTATTTTCAAGATATTGCCCTGAGCAGGAAATATACAAATATGGCATTAGAGTGAAAGTAATTATCATATAAAATTTTACATTTTATTTACTACTTGCATGGATTAATTATATTTAGTTCACTTCACTGAAACACAAAAATCAAAGATTGACAAAACTACAATAGAACAAATTATAAGCTTCAAGGAGACTACCAAAACCATCCATACAACTGCAGGGAAAACAGGGCTTATGAAATCTACTAGCAAGCATATACTAAGATCCAACATTAAAAGGAGAAAATATATAACAGGAATACCACTTTTGGCTGCAAATTCATATGCTAAGAGAAACCATGAAGTAAGTGACTATCCATGCTGTGACAAAGATTCACATAATTTTGTGGCCCTCTAATGATAAATGAATCCAGTACAACGGAAGAAATATCAATTGCATGTATAACAAAAAACAAAATGATAAGCTGGATAAAATAGAGCATATGCATAGCAAGTTGCAAAAAAAAACAGAATAATGGATACATTTCGTTGTATGGGAAGGCAATAATCAAAATTTTACCCCGGCGATCCTCTCAGTCTCCTCAATAAGCGCAATCCAAGAATTGAAGTCCAAGCAATCCGCAGTAACAACCTCCCACAACCTAGCCTCTTCGGCCGAAGCCACAGCTGCAGAAGAGTAAGCAACATATTAACAACAAAACAGCAGGCACCGAAAACAGATAAAGAGAATTTGCCACAGCATTACCATCCTCATAGGATTGCTCGGGCACCATCGGCTCCGTCATCTCGTCAGTGGAGGCACCATTCTCTGTAGCTCCTGCGGCCTGGTAACTCGCGGTCTGGCCAGCAGTTCCGTTCAGGGAAGCGTGCTCGGTTGGATATACAGATCCGTCAGCGCCCTGAGCTCCATTATAGGAGAGAGCAGCACTTCCCTCCCCCACGGCTGAGTTTGGATACTGGATATCAACACTCGCGTCAGGGTTAGCCGAATTCTGACTGTAAACGTTCGCCTCAGCGGTAGCGTTCGTCGAATCGACAAAGGCAACGGAAGAGGCCACAGCACCAGCCTCGGGATTCCCAGATTCTGGAGCAGCGACGCTCTGGTCTTGCTCCATTGAGCACGAATTGTACGCACGGTGGAGAGATTCGCAGCCTACCAAGCCCTATAGACCCAAAGCAAGAGGCGAGATTAACAGGTGAGAACTATATGCAATATAAATCTGCAGGGAATAAGGGACACGCACCAGAGAGCCGTCGACGGGCGGAGGCGCGAGGTGAGGATGGGAGCGCCGACGAGCGGGGTCGGGGCTTGGGCGCCGGCGAGTTGGAGGAGGGTTAGGGTTGGATCGGGGAGGGAGTATCCGAGTGGCGTTGGTGGTGGAGGCGCGGACAGGTGGGCCGTCAGACAAGTAGAGCGCTCGTGCGTGCCTGGGCAGGCCTACCGCTTACCAGTCTCGTCCGTGTCCTAACCTGACTTGCGATACGGCCCAAATTTGATGCGAGTCGGGGCCCATTTTGCCCACTAAATACAACTCCATGAGTGAGCAAAATGAAGATGAAGGTTGCTGCCCTCAAAAAAAAATGAAGGTTGTGATTAATGATAAAGATCTCTGGAAAACCGCTAAAATAGATTAAAGTAGTTCCGAGTTTCGATAAATTCTTCTACTCCCTCCGATCCATATTAGTGGGCACAACTTTGTCTAGATACACATGTATCTAGTCTAAATACTTAACTAGATACATATGAATTTAGACAAAGCTATGCCCACTAATATGGATCGGAGGGAGTACTTTCATTTCATTTGTCTTCCAAATCACAGAGTTAATTCAAAACCCTACATGTTATTCCTTAATTGTAGCTCCCTCACATTGACTAATTCCCCTTCGTCTCAGCCCTCTCGAGGCTTGCTTTACTTAATCAGATATCTTTCCACAAAATCTTATGATTTTTCTATAAAAACCTCAGGCGGAGCTTTTCAACTCAAGGCAACTCAAGGAAATCTCCTCTTCTTTGAACTGTGGACGTTAGCTTTCACACACGACAAACATGTCTGAGTGAATAATCTCAACCAGAAAACCAGGGTAACATCATAGAGTTCAAAGAATCAATGGAAAGCGATTCGTGAGCGTGCGTCGCCTTATTGGCATGTCTCCTTACAAACCGGGATGGAAATCCCTGTAATTGGAGACCCTAGCTTTCATTACCAAAACAAAACTGGATATGTAACCAACCGACTTATGCACTTTCGCATCCATACAAGCTACATCACTTACTAGTATGCACAAAGGATCACGTGGTCATAACGCCAAAAAGATCGTATCTCGACATGCCAGCGGTTCAACGATCACTTGATCGATCACGTGGTCATAACGCCGACCTTCGGCAGCCACAAAGGACCCCGAATCATCTTGCACCACCAGCCCAACTCCAGTCCGCTACCGATGTCGCCCACACAACCGATGTGGCTGACGCGACGTACCCGTTGTAGATGTCCCGGCCATCGTCGATGTGCGCAGTCGGTGCGAAATCGAAGATGGACGATTCAACAACGTAAGGGGTTATGACGGCTATGCACTTATGAGGCACCATATGTATTCACCTCAAGCTTTGGCTATGGTGCGGATGATTTGATCCCCTTCGAGGTGGCAAAATGAGGACATTGAGGCGGAGACTATGCAAGTGCATACTCAGACATGCGACCAAACACCTGTTTTTTCTTCTTCTTTGCATTGACGGGACCGGTCGGACTCGGATAAAGGCTACCAAACACGGGCTAGGTGGAGGACAGCCGTGGATGAGAAAGACCCCGGTGGCAACTATGCGCACGATGGAGATAGGTGCTTCGCTTGGATCACGCGGCTTGGTCATGTAACCGGGGTTGCCGTTGGCGATCTTTCTCAGCGTTCGGGTTAACGGCCAAATCGGTGAAATCGTTTTGAATTTCAGGGTGCACAACTGCACCGAGCAAATCCCTGCGGAAACGGTGGCGTCCATGTATATCTTCTCCAACGATTTTCGTCACTATCTGCCAGAGTATGCAAAAGAACAAAAAAAAACTGGAAAAAAAACTACCGTAGTCGGAACCAGACCGCACGCTCGCAGAGGATCCGGCGCCGCCCATTATTTATTCGGCTCCTCCTTCCGCCCGGGGGAGCGTGCACTGCCGCGGCTCTGAACCTGCTTCTTTCTTTCTCTGTCGCCCATCCTGCGGCACCACACCACAGCTCCACTCCCCACGCCGAGGAAGGGGAAGGATGGAGAAGGCCCTCACCAAGCTCAGCAGCTTCACCATCCCCCGCAAGGCCAAGCAGGAGCTCTCCGCCATCGGCGGCGACATCTCGGTCTGTGCTACCACCACTTCCTGCCCTCTCTTTCTTGCACTTTCCTCTTCTTCTTGGGTTTCCTCTCCTCGTGATGGTTTCTTCCGGGTCTTGATGAATCTCTACTTTCTGGTTAGTAAAATGCTGTTCCTGGTTTCCTGGTCCGTTCGCTCGTTTCTAGGAGATTTTCTCTTCTTTCTGTTACATTGAACAACATGGAGATGTTTTTTTTTTCCCTCGATGTTAGTATGTTTTTTTCTGAGGCTGTCGCGGTTCAGAACTAATCCCCACATTTTGAGGTTTTACTTGTCCACATGTTGCTACTGCTACGGACGAACTCGATTTCGAGTTCCTGAACCATCCGTGTGCAGATCTTTGCCTTATATTCTTCGCCCTTTTAGGCTGGATCAGATTCCTTCCCTTTTTCCACCAGGAGCAGCAAATGTTCTGGCTTTCATATGCAGCCTTTTTTCGAGTGGGTGACATATGAAAATCATCATCATCATCACATTCGATTCGATTACGCTCCTGTATTCTTTGTACCCACACTCGGTACATTCCTATGCAAATTTAATTATTATTACTCCACTCTAGTTCTGATCGGTTACCTATTCTGATCTGCAGCGTATCTCGAGCACCGTGGAGGAGAAGGCGAAATGGGTCTTCGAGAAGCTCAAAGGTATTGGTTGCTCTGTTCCATGGGTGCTTTGTGGCTCAGGAAATAACAGTTAGTCTGAAGCTACATGTCATGTCGTCTTGGCAACATCATCAGTACACTCGTCCATTGTTGTTTGTTACAAACGCTGCTTTTTTCTTTCCGATGCGTAAAACCAAAGCAATGCAAGGATTTCTTTCTTTAATATGGTTGTATGCACTAAGCTTCCTTCATGATTTGGATCTGGCTTCCTGCACTTCTAATCCAAGTATTCCTTTTGGTCTGCTAAGTACAGTGGCTGATGCACATGGGGGCCAAACTTTCTTGCATTGTGTCATTGTCCTGCGGCTGGCACTTGGTCCTGTTTTTGTTGACGCCATTATGCAAAAGTTCCTAAGAGAGGATAGTGCGGGGACTTGCTCACCTAACATCTTGTTTTACTTGCAATCTTTGCCTTGGTTTGGTCCCCTTGAAGTCTTTGGCGGTATTAGCAAGGCTATCTCAGAATGTCATGGGATTAGCAAGCACCTACTAGTCTGTAGTGCATAATCTATTCCGTACTTTCCACCTAATCTGTACTCCTACAGGCAGTTGCGAACAACAATCAGAATACTCGGTTCAGCAATGTGACTGCTCGAGTGAAAACATTGCACATAGGAAATGCAGTTTCTTAAATAAAATGTGAATTTCCGTGTGAACTTGCTCGCGAAGCAGATCCATTGGCAAATTTTATGCCCACTTACATCATATCTTTAACTGTATATTTCAGTTTTTTTTGTTAACAAGTATACGTTGTTCTGTCTCGTTTAGACTGTTCATTAGTATTTGAGAATGTTTTCATATGAACTTCCCACTACACACATTGTTTATTAAAAATTGCAACAATCTAAGTAACTGTAACGTTGTTGCAGTCTTGTATTGCATGTAATTTCATCCGTTACACTTCACTCAAATTTCTTCCTATTTTGCATATCAGTATGTTAGCGGTAGTCTCATGTACCATTAGTTCTACGCGTTAGCGGTAGTCTCATGTACATCGGAATTTCTGCAATCACTCTCTGATCCTGTTTTATTCTTAATTCAGGAAAACCAAACAAGTCACTCTCTGATCTCCTGCGCGACTATAACCTTCCTCCGGGGCTCTTCCCTCGGAATATCATCTGTTACGAATTCGACCAAACAAGCTCGAGGCTTGTGGTGCACCTGGCTAAGCCGTGCGAGGTGACCTTCAAAGATTCCTCCATGATACGGTATGCCACTCGTGTCAAAGCGACTCTGTCCCGGGGAAAGCTTTCCGCGATCGAAGGCATGAAGACCAAGGTGGTGGTGTGGGTGAAAGTGACCAGCGTAAACCTGGAGAGCTTCAGGTCCGACAAGGTGTGCTTCATAGCCGGCGTGAAGAAGCTGAGGCAGAAGGACGCTTACGAGATGCCGTGTGAAGCCGTCTCGGTCGAGGAGTTCTGAACTTGTCCTGATGATCCATCTTATCCATAATCATTCGTGCCATTCTTTCAGAGTCCCATGTGGTGTGTGAATCCTGAGGACATGTTGGTGATTGGTGTGCTGAGGTTCAGCGTATCCGGAGAACAATGGGGAGTTTGTTCTTCCTGATGAAAAGCACCCGTGCATGTTCTTTCACATGTCTGTGTCCCGGTAGTGTGAACATTTAGCATGTGTTCTGTCTTCGCGTTGCTTGTGTCTGGGATATATCATATATGTTTCAAACTTTCAATGCTGTATGGTACTGCATGTGGTGGCTGCTGGCTGAGATATATTGCACTTCTGCCGAATAATGGTTTCAGAAAGCTTTCAGACATATGGAATTTATTCTTCTGTTCACCAACACTGGTCCCCTGATCCAGTTAAGCCATCAGTGCAGCTATACATCTTCTTACTAATCTATGAGCTAACCATGTGCGCGTTGAAGCCAATCAAACTGGAGTACTACTATATATCATCTGAGATTGAAATAAACCATGCCCAAGTTTGAAAAAGATAATCGTGCCCATTTTTATGAAATTATAAAATTTTGGGAAAGAACAATGACAGTTAACTCCATTCTTTTGTCGTGTTGGCAGATTAGCATAAGGTAAGATGATATTGTGATCCCAGAAAACACACGACTAATCAGAGGATATAACTACAGATTAGCATAAGGTCAAGATAACACACCAGACACAGTTCACCCGCTGTCAGGATAATGGAAACAATAACTACAAAATCAGGTGCATCATCGCAAATTGCAAATGTACTGGATCACTGAATTTACAGAGATGAATTGGCATGTTTCCTCATGACCATACCGACACAGCCAGTCTAGGATCGTAGCTGAATTCCTCTTTCATATGGAGTTACTTCTGCAGCTTGTTGCTGCTGAACAAAGCACAAGCTGGTTCAAAATAAACCTTTCTTATGCAAACAGAACAGAATTGAAAGTATCAGTGGTGAACAACTTTTTTTCTTCTAAACAAGCTACAAGTCTAGGATCGTAGCTGAATTCCTCTTTCACAGCACCACACTGCTAATTCTTGGCCAACCGACCAGCAGTCCCCTTGGCCTATGTTCATGTAATAATTCCCAGACACCTTATGACTCCTCCAAGCCAGCATGTTGATCTTGCTTTTTCATCTTTGATTCATCATCAACATCGGCAAAGCGATTACCAGAAGCCACATAACCATGCCTACCGGCTAACGCCTGGCACCACTCATGCTTCTTAGGAACATGTTTTGCTGTAGGTGACTGGTACATGCTAGAAGGATTTTTGAGTCGCTTGGCTGTTTAAGGCACACGGTGTCTTCCACCCTTTCGTCATCAGAGTTCAATCATATTGAGGAATCCACTGGGTTCGACATTTGAAGAACTCGAGTTCTAGGGGATTATGGAATAGGTCTGAAAAACTTGAGTTTGGAGTCGAGTGTTTGGAAAGATACTAATAACACGGACTCCTGCTGGATCATATGAAGAAGGGGCTGCCCAAAACGATATGATGAACATTGCAGATATATTCGACCATAGTGGAAGAAAGAAGAACCCCTGGTGCTGATAGAGGTTATGTTTGTGTGGTGTTTTTCCTGCTTGTCATGGAATTGAATGCATAACATCTATATTTGCAAGCTAGTTCAAGCTGATAACATGGCACCAGCTGAGGGTGTTCTTCAGCAGGCGTTACATGTTGTTTATTTACTTCACAACATTACTTTTAAGTTAAACACAAATGTCAATCACTTGGCCGATGAATCATATACACAAATGCTGGAAAACTACTATCATTTGACACAACTGTCTAAAAGTACCATCAGTTAACAAATATGCTCCCAAAACTACCATGAAAAGAGTCAGCAGTTTAGCTACAAGATAAAAGCCAATAGGGGGAACAGGAAAGTTAGATTCAGAGGAAAACAGTTGTTCAACCTATCCATTGCAGACGATTTTGTAATGTCAAGTGAAAACACTTACTGAAGGAAATAAAGAGTGTATGTTTAGTTGAATCTATCCAGTAGACCATAAACAAACACACATTTAGTATGATCCTCCAGCTTCTTTGCTTCAGATCTAGCTCAGGGTAATAGTCCAGTGAAGTATTATATGTACATCACTGTGTTAGGGTTCAACGCAATAAGATACAAATATAGACCGCTAGCATAGTTTACATCCAAGTAATAGCCACTAATCAAACAATAATTCTTTAACAAAAGCATCGTATGATCAGCATTTCAATTACTAAAACACGAGAATACTTATATTAAGTCAGAACTATTACACAACATGAACAACACAAGCTTATCCATCGAATATTTATTCTCCTGAACTCACAAGCAGCTTTTGTCGCGTATTAGGACAGAATTCGTGGGAAACTCACAACATACAGATGTTAAACAAGACGAGGGACTAACCAAACACAATGTCCTTGTCGCTATGATCACGACATTGCAAACATCAGTTATAATCAACGCTTCTTCATGAACCCCTCTGCAAGCTTTAGGTAGTCCCCCATACCACTCCCGCCTTCCCCCTCGCCGTCCTTCTTCATGAAACCCTGTGCAAGCTTCAGGTAGTCTCCCATGCCACCGCCCTCCGACTCGTCTTTCCCGCTCCCATGTTTCTTCTTGCCATCCTCTTCATAATTGTCCTCCTTCCCATGGCCACTAGTCTTCTTCCCCCATCCTGCTTGTTCATGAAACCCTTGTGCAAGTTTGATGTAGTCTCCAATGCCACCACCCTCCGACTCATCCTTCCCTCCATGGCTTCCACCACTAGGCTTCTTCTTGTAGTCCACTCTTCATACCTTCCTCCATGGCTCCACCACTAGGCTTCTTCTTGTACTCATCTTCTTCATACCTTCCACCACTGGGCTTCTTGTACTCATCATCTTCCTCATACCTGCCTCCACCATGGCCGGTGGCTTCTTCTTGTACTCATCTTCGTATCTTCCTCCTCCACCTCCATATCCACCAGCACTAGGCTTCTTCTTGTACTCATCATCCTCTTCATACCTCCCCCCACCACTGCTAGGCTTCTTCCTGTACTCATCATCATCTTCATACCTCCCCCACCACTGTAGGCTTCTTCCTGTACTCATCTCCTCTTCGTACCTCCCCCACCACTGGTAGGCTTCTTCTTGTAGCCATCATCCTCGTCCTCGTACCTGCCCCCTCCATGGCTCGCACCTGACCCCCATGGCCAGCCGGCTGATGCTTGCCGCCCCCTCCTTGCTTCCGAACTTGTGGAGGTAGTCCTCAGCCTTCTCGAGGTAATTGCCCGCGGGCTTGCCCTCGAGCTTGCCGTAGAGGGAGGCCGCGTGGAGGAGTCGGCGGCGGCCTCGGCGGTGCGGTCCTTGTCGACCTTCCCAAGTTGTGGTCCTGGAGCGCCGCCTTGGCCGCCTCCGCCACCACTTGGCGCTGGCCGCCAGGTCGCCGCTGCCCCCGCCGGACGGGCGGTGCTGCTGCGCGGGCGGCGGCGGCCGGAGTCGTCCTCGCCGTCGTAGGAGGCCATCTTGGTGGGGATCTGGAGGGGAGAGGAGCAAGGAGAGATGGGTTGGATCAACAGTTCGACACGTTACACGGGGTATTCGTGAATTGTGGTGAGGCACCTCCGCTTTAATGCGAACCTGCCGTCAACGAAAGAGCGTCGGCCGCGTCGGTTTGGACGCGGATTGGATTCTCAGCACGTCGTTTTTTTTTCAGAAAACTTTCCATTTTGTTAACCGTGTACACACACTCATTTTGAAAATCATGAATTCATGATAAATGGATTTTAAATTGATCATCAAACCTGGAACATTTTATCTCATTAAAATGTACCGCCATTTCGGACATCAGCTTTTGAGTAGGTGAGTATTAAGGGAATACGAATCTGAACCTAAGAAAAAACGCGTCATCCTCGTAACTTATGCTAATCGTTAGAAAAACTGAATCATCTAATAATCTCACGAGCTAGTCTAGATGTCTCACTAGAAAACTTATGTGGTGTTTATAATTCGATAGGTGTATTCCATATGGATCACATATTCAAAAGCTATTACTAACATAACATATAGACTTAATCATTCAACATGGAGTAAATAGAATAATCACACTTTATTATTTGTTCTAGGCATATTTCAACACGATACCCTCGACGACAAGCATTAAATACATGCTTCCTTCTCATCCTCGTCGAACAAGCCGTCATCGGAATCATCAGAAGACGAGATCTACATGTTTTGTAAATCCTATGTCACTACAAATCCGATATGCACCCGCACAAAAATTGAAAATATTTCTTTGAGAAATTCCACAAAAACTAAACGGTGTGAAAAGAGACGTCAAAAGAATTGAGCGAGGAGGACATCATCAGTCGGATTTGTAGGAGGAGAAGGAGAGGCTGTCATTGACGGGGACGATGGACGCCGATTCGGCGAAGGCGTTACCACCGAGTTCGAGGTATGCTTAATGGGGTAAGCAGGTTGTCGAACCCAGAAAGCTTGATTCGGTTGCATGCCTCAAGACGAACGAAGAATGGGAGCGGACGACTATGTGGCTCGGCGGCCATTCCTAGCCGTCGGTGCCCTGCATGGAGCTCCATGCCGCATCCATGGCAGGCACTCGGCAGGACAACCACGAGAATGATACGGGGTGGTGCGAGCTCTGGGAGGAGTGGGAATAACTAACAAGTGGTGGGGGACCCTCTCAGAGTCGTGGTGGCGGGACGGCGGAATCGAGCTCGGGATGCAACGACAATGGTGGCGAGATAGTTGCGACCTAAACTTCCGTGACGCCGATATTTTGATTGTTTTGTGTATGTGAAAAAAGGGGTGAGTATTTAAAATATGCGGTATCAATGCTCGATTTAATTTATACTCCATGCCTCCCAAAATATAAGGTTCCATAAATTTTGATGGTCAACGCCATAGAATTTTGACCAAGTTTTGTATT
Source organism: Poa pratensis (assembly GCA_947311845.1). NCBI lineage: Eukaryota > Viridiplantae > Streptophyta > Magnoliopsida > Poales > Poaceae > Poa > Poa pratensis. Next base: position 18,847,998 of record CAMZMU010000117.1, read on the forward strand.
TTTAATGTGTCCACAAAATCAGTATAGATATATAGGAAATGAAATAATTTTGCAAGACGAATGGAACGGTACCATTTATACTTTCTCAGTCCATATAATTTCGTGGTTGAAATCGAACATCAAATACCAGCGAAAAATAGCGCGGCTTATATTTTGGAACAGGGAGTACCAAAATTAGCTATGATGTACCTGCCCAACCCTCAGGTTAGACCCTTTGACTAAAAATGGACGTTTATTATTGTGTTCGGCCGTCTTTTTATTATCCCTTGGAAATGATGTAATTATAATTCCTTTGCCGGAAAAATATGTACACGTACATGTTGTGAGCGTTTACACTGTGTTTAAAAACAAATAAACAGTTAAAACCTATGACAGCGACGAGTATTAGACTGAAATTGGGCTAGTAATGCTTGTCCGAAAAGAAAAAAAGGTTAATCTCCCGGATCATCCCCATCGTCAGTGGCTCAGGACAGAACAGCTCGACAGTGGCGCCGGCCTTCCCAACCGCAACCTTCATTCGACAATGCCACAGCATAGCTCATCCATCCACCCATCCCGTCTCTCCCATTTCCACCAGAACTGAGCAACAGACCACTGAACTGAACACTGGGCAAGCCACCACCATGCTCGGCCTCCGCGGCGCGCCACCGGCCACCGCAGCACCACCGCCGCCGAAGGCCGGCCGGGCGTCCCTGCTGGCCGTCCCCACCGCCGTCTCGCTTCGCTCGTCCTCTGGTCCAGCCCAGGTACGTATAGAGCGCAAATGCTTCAGACAAGTGCTAAAATCCGTGAAAAATGCTTAAAATTCGTGTGAAACATGCAGTGAACGCCGGCATCCTGTCAGGGTCCACCGGGCTGGAGTCGGTTCCGGCCCCCGCCTTGCCCCGCCTCGAGTTCTTGGACAAATGGAATGGTTAGTTCCCCATCGCTGCTCGTGTGGTGACGAGAGTTCATTCATTCCCTGATCAAGAACCTTTATTTTTGTTTTCCGTGCTGAATTCTGAAGCGGAGAACCAGAGGAAGTACGCCGAGAATGACTCGAGGTTCAAGTCCTCCAAGGTGCTCCAGGAGCTGCTCGAGAGGTCAAAGCAGAACAAACTCAAGTACGTGCCATTGCTCCCTTGCATAGTTGCTAGTTCCATCTGCTGAATTGAGCTGTTGTGCTGAAACTAAGCTCTTGGCAAAAAATGCACTGTTTTCAGAACGAGAGGGAGATCCAGGACAAGTACTGCCTGCGGGGCGCCGAGTGGGGCGTGGGGGACTGCTCCACGGTGGGGATGACCGACCAGGAGAGGGACGATTTCATCGGGGAGCTCAGGAAAAAGGTTGAAGGAGTGCCTAGCTTCTTGCGCCACCATGGTGTGGTACTGTCTCCTGAACGCCATTCTGCTCACGATAGCCTAGTTAGACTCTGGGTGGATGGTAGCCACGTGCAAATTTAGTTCAGGAATTTCAGATGTTTACAAGAACTGGTTACTGTGACCTCTTGCAGTATATCCCTAGCAAATTATCGGTGCTACTATATGCGAAATTTGATGTTTTTCTCTTGTTCTGAAACCAGAACTATTTATGTGTACGCTGTTTATTTTCTTCAGATACAGCGTAGTCCTTTTTCTTTTTTTTGTAATGGAGATACAGCGTAGTCTTGTTATCAAATGGACTGGAAGGCAGACAACCTTTTGGATACAAGACTAACTTGTCGAAACCAAACTGAACTGAGCGCACGTAATTAAAAGCATCAGATTGCCCAAGACAAGAGATACCAAGAAAACACACATTGACCTAGCACCGAATGAAACTGCACATGAGTAAAACTCATCACAGAAGCACATCTGAGACGGATGCTGATCAAAGCTATTGATCAATCTTTTCATTAGCCAGAGAGTATTGCAGATAATTATATTCCTGGGAGCTAGAAACATAACTGCAAGATATTTCTTAAATCCTAATACATCTAATGTGAAGTTTTCCATGTGTGGAAACATGGTTACATCATCTTGCTCTTGTGCCTGCCTGTTGGCATGAATCCACTATTTAGCTTCCAGCTGGATAGGTAGGTACAGGCAATAATATAGTAGAATCCGACAATTTCACAGGCTTGTCTTTGAGGTTGAGATGGCAATCTCATTTCACCCTTGATCATATCCTTAGACATTCATGGATATATTCTGGTCTTCCCGGTTCCTTGGTTTATTCAGAAGACGCTGCCGCTCTTTTTCTTATAAAGCAACATGATGATGGACAGCAAACCATACCGCAATGACTCATGCGTCTTCTGATACAACTATATATTGCCGAGGCATCTCAAAGCATTTTCAAACACCAGCTGCTTACCAGTAAAATAACCTGCTGGTGACTGATGTGACTTTGGATGGAAGTAAATATTGGTGACGTATTCCAACACCAGCTGCTTACCGGCTAAAAGCCGCACGCACACTCTGGGCACCAGATGGTCCAACAATACGCGCTCGTGTAGGACAGGCACCAGAGCTAAACATAACTGACGGATGTGCATGGGTCCAGTGTCAGAGCCAAGCTACTGTATCCTTCGAGCTACCTTAAAAGAGAAGAGAAAAGATAAGCGCTTCTGCTTCATGACAACAAATGCTGTCAAATACTGAACGGTAATAATCAAGAAGGAATTTCAAAGAAGCAAGCTGCATAATTCATGAAATAATTATGTAATGTGACCACATTGTGATTTATTTATGCCATGAGGTTCCAAGAATAAAACATGTAGAATAATTATCAGAATACTACTTGTACAAAACACAGAGCTGAAATCGATTATGTTCTCTTTTGATAGTAACAACAGAATGGCCCATCAACAATAATTTCCACTTCATCTTTATTCCATGTTTTGATGAATGGAATTACTGATGTGCTGAAGAAAAAGCTGGCCACAGTTCCATCACATCAGAAGAATAAAAGCATCGTGAAAATGTCAGCTAGATAGGTCATATCCTCAAGGGAAGAAAATTGCTAACAATTGTTAATCATTGTTATACAGGGTAGTACTGGGAATAAAATTGCTAATCATTGTTATGAACCGGCACTTCACAATGACATGCAAACAACTAGATATTTAGCACTTCCTGGGATATAGAAGGTATTAAAAATGAAGGCACATTAATACTGTTGAAGTACGCAACGTTTAGTAAAATCGGTGCGGCAAAGGTGTGAGCATGAACTATAATAATAAACTTAAGACTGAGAGTTAAATTAGCTAAAACTCTACTGCATCCCAAAGATATCATCCATTCGGTGTTTTGTCAATTTTAGATAGCATGACTGTAGCAATTGCTATTGTGCATAACCCTAATGATGAATAAGGAAACAACTAGTTACTTCTTGCAAATAAAAATCAAGTTCATTTATATACATCAATGATTTGGTTTGTTCAACAGTAACTGCTTGTTCTTAAACAGCAAAACAGAAACAATATACAACAAAGGAGACACGCAAGGAGTACTACCTGCGAGCTTGAGGTGAGGACGGTTGATCAGGAGATGAATGAGAGGAACCAACCCTAAATGCAGTATGTCTTTGCCCATAAAAGCCATTAGCCATTACTTGGCGAGTGGGCTGTGGTAGATCACCATCATCTGCCATAGGGATTGGCCCCAGTGAGCCAAATTCAAGCTGTTCAGACAAAGAACCATGATTTGCTCCTGGTCCATATGGGTAAGGTGAATCTGAAGCATCAACACCATTTGGAACTGTGTATGGTGATGAGTAAACCCCATGTGGAGTGCTCCCTGGTTTGCGAGTTGAGTTTGAGGATCCAAGAGATTGGCCCTGTACATGATATTGAGCACCTGCCTCATACCTGTGTGAATCATTTCTATAGGATCTCCGCTGCCTGTCAAACTGGCCTTCGTCTGGTGTCTGCCTTTCAGACCTCATGCCATACCTCTCCGATTGGCTACGTCCATAGTTGCGGCCTGTATTCCGTTGTCTTGAGTTTGCCCAACTACCTTCTTTATCACTATTGTCACCCTTATCGCTATTATAACCACCTCTGTTGTATCTTGAACTCTGGTGTCGCTCTCGGTCCCTAAATGCAACCTTCTGAGAAAATGCAAGGAACAGAATTGCCCCAGTTAAGATACTATCATGTTTATAAAGCAACTATCATGTTCATAAAGCATAGCCTGATACACTATGTTGCACTTGAGGCACAACCACAAGTGGTGGAGGGGTATAGAGCTACCCACCACACAGAATATCTCAAATTCAGCCATAAAAATAAGCTCTTGAGTTCCCCATGCAGCAACTGATGGCCAGTCACAGTCCAGTTAGCTGAAGCTCCATCCTCACCAATGAGCCATAACACTAACACCATGTGCAGTACACATTAAAAAGGACAGACCCAGTGCGTAGAGGCTCCCACACAAGGTGGGGTCTGGGGAGGGATTATAGGAACCTAGTGTTACCCCTGCAAAGTGCAGTGCAGGGAGGCTGGTTCGAGCCCAGGACCTCTTGGCACAAGTGGGGAGGACCTCACCACTGCACCAAGGCCTGCCCTCTCATGTGCAGTACACATAGGGATACTAAAATTATTACTACTTCCACTTTTGAGGAAAATTCCTACTTTCACTTAGTGACGAGAAATGACTGAATTCCCCCCATCGTTTATTGATCTAATATTTCCGGGTGATCAAAACCACGTCAAGTATAAAGAAAGATTGTTAGTACACCATCACCATATCAATGACAAACTTGACAACATTTGAGTTGATGGACTACTAGAGAAACTTCACAGGAAATGGTTCCAGTTACTACTTCTAATACTTCTAGACTAGATTTTACCGGTTACTACTACGTTCTGCCTGTTTCTGGGGTTCAAACTCTTAATGACAAGCTGAAGCATATCTTCTCTTAAATATTACAGGAAAAATCCATTGTGTAATTAGAAGCTACCATTTTATTAACTGTGCCTATGAAGCAAATTTATCCAACATAAATGTGAACTATTACAATCTCACAATAGGGAGATAAAATGGCTCGATCAATACTATCTGTTTCTCCGCATCTATGACGATGCCTAGCTTCCAATCTCAACAATCTTTATTTTGCAGTCCTACCACAATTACCAAAGGTTTCTGAACACATTCTGTTTCTGTTTGACAACAACATAGCCTTTCCATTAGATTGTTTGAGTAATAGAATGCAGCTCGCTAAGAACTTAAAACCTATGACATATGTTTCACAAGCTGGATACTACATTTCAGAAAGATAAGGCCGATGAACTATATTGGTAAAGCTGGTACATTTTACAATGGTTGTGTTTCTTTATTATTTTTCAGTATGACAAGAGTAAATATGTTATATGTGTAATAATATACGAAAACTGAACAATTTATTAGGGGCTTACAGGATTTGGCAAGTAGGTTCCTGTTCCACCACGGTATCTGGGTGGCTCTCCATAGTGTGGAGGAACACCGGTAACTCTTTCCGAAGCATGCTGCAGGGGCATGACAGGAAAGGCTCGCTGGCCAGGACCCACCATCGGTGCCCAGTTGACATTTGGTGAAGGTGGTCTTCCAGGCCCATCCCATGGAACATGCCCCTGCATGTACCCTGGAGGCACCGGAAAAGGGTATAATACGGGACCCGAGGGGCGTGCTTCTTGGCAAGATCGTCCATATTGTAAATTCCGCCAGTGGCTGTTAAGATCACTGTTCAAAATGTCAGGCTTGTGCTCATAAGATGGAATCGCTACAGTACTGGATGATGCCGTTGAGGTAGCATTGTTATCAAGTTGGTGAACATCATTGAGTGAACTAAAATTGTGAATAGCAACATTGACAGGAAACTGATCGCTTCCTTCATTTCCCTCAAACTGTGGAACAGATCCATCACTGTTGCCTGGAACATATGGGAGCATAAAAAGAACTGGTGGACCTGTTTGGACAAAAGTCAGTCCAGAGTTATCAGCTTGCCTCTGCTGAGGGGAACCAACAAGGAAAGGTGCAAACATTGGATTATGCATCCATGGTGCGTTAAATTCATTCCGTACTTGGCTATTTCTTGATGGCTCTGATGAGACAGACCCTGTTACTATGTCAGAAGCTTCATGTCTAATGAATGGTACTACATCACCATTCCTGGGGCCTTCATCAACTTCTGATGGCATATGATCAGTGGTATTGCCTCTCTGCCAACCAGTTTTACTTAGTGTGGTTGTGGCAGGGGCTGGAAAGGCAGGCTTTTTTTCCAATCTGTCCCTTGAAGACCGTGATGTCTTTGCAGCTATTTCATCCCATGAACTCTCTGACAGGGCTTTGCTTTTGGAAGAACTGGGTTGCAAAGTAGTTCTCAAATTTCCACTACTCATGGGGACATTTCTACCAACTTCTCTACTTATTTGATTTTGAAACATGTTGGTATAGTTTTCTTCTACTACTCCACTATCCTCAACAGTATATTCCATATGCCTTTCCAAGGGTACACCATTAGGTGAAGAGGAACGCTTGCCATCAAAATGATGGACATGTGGATCCCTTCCTTCATGGTTAAAATTTCTAGGTAACCGAAAACCATACTCATAACGATTGTTGCCAGAATCAAGATTCGAATCTGATGTAGTACTTTTCTCACTCTCATTGCCATCCTCGGTGTTTGGTGCAAAATTAGGGTTGTAAGTATAATGGGCCATAGGTGGTGGAACAAATCCTTGGAGAAACTGCATGTTCTGCCTCCACTGATTCCCAATTAAGCTATTTGGTGGAATCCCGGCAAAAGAATTTGGAGGAAAAGCTGTTGGAGGCAGTAACATATGAGAAGGTATTTGCATTGGCAATTGAACCTGTCCATTGAAGCCATGCAACTTTGCTGATGCCATTAGATTAACTAGAACATGTTCCTCATGCTGCATCTCCGATGCCTCAGAGACAGAAGGAAGTTCTTCATTGATCATGAAACCATTATCTTCATGATAGCTGCTCGATACACTATTTGAGTCAGAAGCTGCTTTTGCACTAGGATGAGATGAACTGTTCATGGAAGATATTGACTCGTCCTGTGAAGACTTAGTGCTGTGGTTGCTAGGCACTTCTGGAACCAAGTTATTCCTTCTTCTATTGTGATCATTGTTCACAGATTTCTCCATCTCAACCACTCTAGTTCGCCTTCCACGAGAATATCCTTCAACAGAAGGGTCTGTCAGTTCAGGACTAGACTGCGTTCTTGCAAACGGAGACATGTTTTGCCCATTGCGGCCATTAACGAAGAGAGCATTTGGCATTCTTCCCTCTCTTTCACTTGGCATCGATCCACCAGACCTGTTTCTTTCAAGCTGTTCAGACACCTTGGTGTTGGGTTGTGTCGCATTAACTTTTTGGTGGTGTGCATGAGAAACAGAAGTATTAGCTGTCCTTGGCAAATTGCGAGAGTGTAGATCACTTCTCTGAGGTGGTTGAGAAATAGGCTCCGAAGAACTGTGAGAACCTTCGGTCAGAGTATCCTGAGTAGCTCGAAGTTTGTTTTTTCCAATCTTATTCTTGGGCATTGTTGCACTTTCGTCGCTGTTTGACGCTTCAGTAGGGACAACCTTCGGACCCTGTTCAGGAAAAATATTTGGTGCAGGCGCGTCGGGACGATTGCCACTCCCATGCCTTGTCAATGTATTTGTAAAGAACTGATTTACTTCCGCAATTAGATCTTCGTTTGGACATTCGAGTAACTTTGCCAGCCTTTTTGCCCCAAAAGAAAAGGCACTGCGTATTCTAAAGTAATTGCCTGAAAAAGTAACAGGTTATCAACACAACATATTGATGCACTTTCGCCGGTTTTACAAAACGGAAATTATCAACACACAAGAAAGTGCGTATACGGCCATGCATTTCTGGTTTTGAATTGCTAACCAATCAAAATAAGGTGGACATCATCTCTCAATCAAACATGTCCTTCATATGCCGTCAACGCATGCTTTTTATTGGTCTATACTACCATGAGTAGCTGACTTAAGCCCACTACTAAGAAATAACCAAAACAATAGTAAGCAAAACAATTCAGAATAGCAATTACTAACATTAGCCATCACAGACTGATGCAATATCTGAGGGATGCTTGGTACAACAAAACGCCAAGTTACTTGGGTTAATAGGCTACACGATTTTTCTACTTGGGGTCAAACTAGACTGGATCACTGATTGCTCCATTCAGTTTTTTTAAGAGGCTTGTTAGCAGGCCAAAGCTGTGAATTCTGTGAGTTACGACACAAATACTAACTATATTACTTCAGCATTATACTCCCAAGAGCTTATTGCACGGAATGGGAATACAGATATGGAAAACACCAAAATTAAAATGTAAGTACAAAGGTTCATAGAAGATCCATAAGTAAAAATATGATTATGAATAAAAACGCTTAAAGGGCTGGCTCACCCATAGAACCGACTCAGCCCACCACACCAAGGGAAGCTGGGGCAGCAGAAGCCCACAACACACCACAGCCCCACATCTCCAGCAGCCACCACCCACATGACCACACAAATCCATATGGAGCTCTCTCTTCCGTTCTTTCTTAACAAGCTTCCTCGATTCATCACCTCACCCTAGCAGATCTGGAGCTCACTATCTCAGCTCCCCCTTAGTGCAACTGCGACAGCTCTCCCCTAGACCCTAGAGGCTGCATGGTGGAACGACCGAGGGGGTCAAGCACGCAAGTGTGGCGGCTTCCCTCTCTCTATATAGGTTTACTCTAACTTGGGTTGGGCCGTATTCCTAGAGTATCCCTTTTTTATCTTCTCTTTTCAAATTTTAAAACAGTTAAAAATACATGTATGCATGTATCACGCATGAACCGGTGGTAACAGTACGTTAGTGCCATATCCGTGCAACATAGCTGAAAGCCTGAAAAGGCAGTATTTTGTTTAAGAATCAGACATCAGGCACAGCCAAGAATTACGAGTCGACGAGTCGACGAGTCGATCTGGAGTAGCGACTGGTAGACTAGTCGTGACTAGTCATGACTCATGTTGACTAGTCGACATGAGTATACAGTAATATTTGCTATAAAATATCATATTATATTACTTATACTAGTATAATACAAGCACTAATATGTGCAAATAAAGTGCTGGGGACAGGGGAGTGGGTGAAAACCTGGGCAATTCCAGGGAAATATGACATGTGGGGCATGAGTCAAAGCAATATTGGAAAAATATATGATATGTGGGGCCTTTTTTTTAGTCGATCGACTGAACAGGTGCGACTAGTCAAGATAAGTCATGACTAGTCGATCGAGTCGAGCGACTCGCCCAACTAGTCGAGTCGACAGTCCGAGTCGACCTCCAGGTAGCGACTCGTCGACTAGTCGTCGACTAGTCGTGACTAGTCGAACGACTCGTAATCCATGGGCACAGCCTACACCAGGCTTGGCCAAAATGGGAGAGCCTAGCAAGTAGCAGCTATAGCTAGAGCAAGAACCATTTAGAGCGTGTGCACAGAGCCACAAGCGGGTAATTCTTTTGGTCGGCACTAAGTTGTAGCTGCTTATTATTTCTCTACATATATCAGTAGAATGGTGAGCTTCCACCAGCTGAAAAAATAGAACACACTATTTGTAGATAACAGCTATGCATGTTTTTTACCAAATAATTCATTTCTATGATTTAAAAATGCTCAGTTAGAATCTGAACATATGGAAATATCTCGAGAGAACACTATTTTTCCGTTGTTTAATCTGTTTGTTTAAATAGTAATTAGCATGTCACTAGCAAGTTATGTAGACTTACAAAATATATTTTATCCAAACACAAGGATAGCGTCACTAGCAAAAGGCAAAAAAACAGCAAGCATGAACTCTGCTCGATTAGTTAGACTCTTTTGCGCAGGTTGATAGTTACCTTTACTGACACTTCTTCCAAGGTTATTGTTTGTTCGTAGTGGATCAATAACATTGAAGTGCTTTGAAACAAATGCTTGACCATGGTTCTCCAGAGTGCGAGGCGTAACTCCATACAGCTGACTGCATCTCTCCAGGAAGGCCTTGGTCAGCAACAGTTCACCAGTGTCCATCCGCGGGGGTTCCGCTGCATGAAATAACAATAAATTATTAAAAATCATGTTCAATTAACTATGAAAAAGTAGTAAAATTAAGAAACATATATCAGATTACCAGTCATATCTGGAAGAGCATTTATAGGAACTGGGCCCCACAAACTCAAACAAAATTTCTCCCAGTCAAAGTTGCTAAAAAATTCTAAGAAACGGTATAATACCTGCAAATGCAAAAGTAACAAATAAGCACTGTTTTCATGTCAAGTTAGTGAAATCCAAGAGAGACAATTTACCTCAAGCGGTCCAGTAAAACAGTTGTTGAACACATGAAAAATGTACAGAACCAGGGTCTCCAATGCATAAGTAGATATAAGACCATGGTGAGCTCCAAGAATACGACTCTCATAGAAACACCATGCCTTTACCAATATGATACTCCGCTTGAATAAATGGTTTTGATCGATCAAGTTGTCAACCTAATAAGATGTGAATTCATTAGAAGCAAGTATAGGCAGAAAAGTCAAGTAACTTTGATCCTCAAACCTATATGCGATAAGCATAGCCATAAATTCATAACTGTACATTTGATAGTATTAACTACTGATATTAGACATACAGAAAGGAGTGATTCCAGCAGGTCATTTGCATATAGTAGACACATTCAGTTTATTTGAACAAGAGAACATACCTGTTCAAGGAAACAAAGTGTACACAATCCCCCAACTTGATTAAATGAGATATCAACAACAATGTTGTCCACAAGACACTTGATAAGCTTTACCTGTGCATGATCCACGGAATATATGAGAATAGTACCGAATGGATGAAGACCCAAGTAGCATAATGCAAGTAACAAAGCACAATCCATAAAGTAACTAAGATAAATAGAAGGGTATGTTTCCCTATTCTGAAAACTAGGAGGAAGTTAGAAGTATTTTCCCAATACACAATCCACCTGAATGTTTGCACTGGGACATAATAGGATAGTGCATCTTACAATTGCAAGTAGCTTAACTTTCCACCTTCATGTTTGCACTGGGGCATAATAGGTTAGCACGACTTACTGTAGTGAGTAGCCTAACTTTCCATCACATATATTGGAAAGAGACTGTAAGGGTGCCATAGTATTCTAAGGCAAACAGAATATCCACTCCTAAAGAGTAACGGAGGTGTGCAAAGGTAGGCTCAAGCGTTGATTCCACTCGTGAGCGTAATGGTAAGCCTTCCTGACTGTGAGACCGACTGGTCGAACAGAGAGGAAAGTCGGCCATAGTGATCTGGGAGTCCCGTGTGGAAGGGCTCTACGCATTTCTTGGGATCCAAATGGACTCAACATTCTTTCGGTGCGGCATTGACGCCGCCTCTTCCGAGCGAAGGGACTTAAAAGTAGTGATATTCTACTGCAGTTTATTTCACTTTTCTCAAAATACACAGTTCTTTCTTAATATAGTAGCACTTTCTTAACTAACAGGCCGCCCTATTCTTAATAATAGGTAAAGCCCCCTTCTCTTACCTACTTTCTCATGTCTTAGGTATACCTCAGTACAAGACAAGCACTGGAAAGGATATGCAATAAAAACCGGGCTATCGCCCTATATAAGCTGGTTTCCCCTCTCTTCTACAGGAGTCCTCTTACGTAGAGCTGCCCCTACCTGCCAGCACGCAGTAGATAGGGCAGGTGAGCGCAGGCACGGATCGCTTCTTCTACCGTTCTCTTATTCACTTTCGTTATAGGCTGTAAGGAACCATCAACTTCCCTAATAAGAAGCTATAAATTGGGCAAAAAAGCGGACACAAAAAAGCCCTTCTCACAAGGGGCTAACCTTTCATGGACTGGCACGGGCAATGTGTGAATCAACAGAATTTCAGGGAAAGAAAAGGGAGAGTGTATAAATAATACACCGAACTATCACTTTAGATGAGTTGTGTTTGTTCAGTTCTACTCCGACCCATGTGGCACAGATCTAATACAGCAACGGAGTTCCAATATTAATTTCAACATGCACATGCGTGCCGGCAAAACTTGTAGATTCAACACCACCATAGGTATATATAGTTACCACAAGAGTCATGTATGTAGGAACAAAATTAACTACAAAGTAATATCATGTTGAACTTGTTAGAGAGAGACTACCTCCGCCTGAATATACTGAACTTCTTTTACACAAAATTCAGCATTTTCATTTTTCTCTTCATGTTCCAACGCATCCCGAACCAGATTTGCCCAGGTCTCCTTTAATTCTTCACTATTACTGAAAGCAGTGACATCAATGTCACCGTCCGGTAAGTAAGTCTTCAGAGGGACTGACCCAAAAGTAAAAACCTGAAGGAGGAGGAGGTCAATTCTATTTCAAGCACATAGCAGACAGAATATATTTGGAACACAGGAAAAAGGTAGGACCAGGAAAGTGGCAAGATGCTAGCACAAAAAACATTGCATAATAGAAGGTAACACTGAAACAAGTTTATTTCCAATAAACAAGGAACTACTTCAACACTGGCATCTCCCAATGTACCTAGTACAAATGCTGAATCTATCGCGTATGCCAGTAAGTAGGACAACCACATGGCAATTGAATTGGGACTAGAAAACAGGGTTACTCAAAATCTTCCCCTGACTTGCATCTCGTACCATCACCTTAGGCTAAGGTCAATGGTGTAGCCACATAAGCCTTCACTAACATGGTATGTGCTAGTCTGCTGCGTGCCATGGGAAACTGAAGTGGCATCGGAGCACAGTTCAGTAATGCACTAGAAAGGCAAACGGAGCTTGGCTCTGATGGTTGGGTTCCCTGTGGTGGAACCAGCCCACCCAGGTTCAAGTCCTAGACTTGGCATGGGCGTTTGCATTTACCTGGATTTATTCCAGGATTATCCGGCGCTATTCTTTCAGTGGTAGGTGACGTGCCCGTCAACAGCGAGGCGCCTGTGGTGACTTCGTCAACCTCAAGATCTGCCGGCTCAGTCCTTCAGAGGTGCTCATAGGGGTAGGGTGTGCGTGCGTGCGTTCATAGGGGTGAGTGTATGTGCGTATTTGTGAGCGTCTGTGTTGTACTGTGTTCTCAAAAAAAAAAAGTAATGCACTAGAAAGATGGCAAGGCCCCGGAAACAAAGTTTAGTTCTTGCAGGTTTTATCCATCAGAAAAGAGCTCAAAGCTTGCAAACAGGTTACCAAAGAGTAGATCAGGTAAGGGCACAGTACAAGCTACTGGGTAGCAATAAGATGCCCTCATGTTCTTATGCACGAATAAGTAGCTCTTTTGAAATTTCAAAGAACAGAATGACTAGCCGATAACACACCATTTTCTGTGTGACTCAATAGCCTGCTTTGCTGCTCAGACACACGGCGTTTGGGGTGTGACTGAATTAGTATAATCAGCTTTGCTGCTCAAGCTGACAACTTTTGGAGAGACAAGATATAGTTAGGGCTGTCAATCCCATAGCAGCGACCTTATTTAGCTACTCATACTGCAAGGCCACAAGCAAACCTAGCATAAACAACTTGACTGACTCCATGCCCAGGGATGCACTCCAGGAGACCAAAGAGAGTGAGAGACACCGGAAGGCAGCTACTAATCGGAAGATTCCTTGCGCGCGGGAGCAACCGATCCACTCGGAAAGTTCGATTTTTTACCTGGCACGAGAGGCAGTTCATGATGAGGCGCTGGACGTAGTTGTAGACAGCGAGCCTCCGGCCCTCGGAGTAGGCGTTGGGCTGGATGCGCGAGATGAGGTCGGCGGTCCGGGACTCGGCGACGGCCCAGCGGTCGGGGTCGAGCCGCCGGGTGACCCCCGCCGATGCATTGGGCAGGAGCCCGTTGGGCACCATCGCGATGCGCGCGCCAACCAATGCGGCGAGGAGGTGCCCTAGCTCCCGATGCAAGGGGGGGCTGGCCGCAGGAGCTGAAGAGGCAGCAGCAGCCGGCGGCGGCGGGCCGGAGCAGCGCGAATCGAGCCGAATCGGCGGGGGACGCGGGAGGGGGGAGGGGGTGAAACCCTAGAAGGGAGACGGATCGGTCCGGGCGCTGGGCGGGCGGGGCAGCGGCGGCGGCAGGGTTGGGGAGGGAGGGGGGCGCAGCGATGGGGAGTGGCCGGCGTGGGGGAGGGGAATGGTTGGGGTGTGAGGGGATGGGACTGTGCCTGCCGTGCGGGTCGGTGTTGGTCTCGTCTCGGCCGTGCGCTTGTGCTTCTGCAGCTTGCTTTTTTTTTTTAGAATTCTTCTGCAGCTTGCTGCTTTGCCACTTGCCAGTGTGGTGGGGTGGGCCGCGGCTTTTCTACTTTGGTTCCACTTCCAGGGTTGTAGCATCAGCCGTGCTATGCTATGCCCCTACTTGCAGTACATTCTTTTATTTCTTTTTCATTTTTTCCTTTTTTGTTCTCTGCCTTTGCAGTACATTTCTCACATGAACAAGAAACGAATCGAATCTTTGTCATGTTGACATAAGGGGATTTTTTCTATTTAATTTTGCATGTAAAGAAGCCCATAGGAGAAATTCATGTTGCTTCAGATCCTATAAACCAAATAACTCTATAGGTAAATTTACTAAGAAATGGGATCCTCCAAAATTCTTATGGGAATTCCTCTGAACCAAACAATGCATCAATGGCAGTAATCATGTTTGTATGTCACGTTGTGCGACTTCATTAGTTACTTGATATTCAGAATGTTTGGTAAGCAAGGTCTATATAATGTATGCATCACTTGTCGTAGAGAGCCTAGAGGCCGAGGGTATTTCCCTCCCTTGTAAAATGGAAATCCAAAATCTATATGCCAAATCCCGATATGAACTTGTGTATGTGAAGATTCACCCCACAACATGGGGAGGCCGGGAAAGCAATGATAGAACATAAATCTGGAGCAGCCAAAGCTCGTCACTCCACGTGAACTAGGGTGGCTCGGTTGGTTAGGTTTTTTGTGATGAAAACTTACCCACGGATTCAAGTCTTATACTTGGCCCGGGTGCTCGCTCTTTTCTGGATTTATTCTGGACTTTCTTGCATTGTTCTTTCAATGGGGGGCTACGTGTCCGCCGAGCACGATGCGCTTGTCGCGTCTTCGTCTGTATCAACACTTGTTGGTTCAGTCGCTCATATGTGTAGGTTGTCGGAGCATGTGTTCATAGAGATGGATGTATGTTAGTGTCAACCAAAAAATGTCTCAATCATGTTTGTATGTCATGTTGTGCGACTTATTAGTTACTAGATATTCAGAATGTTTGGTACGCAAGGTCAAAATATTGTATGTATCACTTCTCGTAGAGAGCCTAGAGGCCGAGGGTATTTCCCTCCCTTTTAAAATGAAAATCCAAAATATATATGCCAAATCCCGGTCCCAACTTGTGTATGTGAAGATTCACGACACAATATGGGGAGGCCGGGAAAGCGTATGCCTCATGATGTCAGCACGGTGGAACCACGGCATGAGCCATCCATCCTTCGCGTGTTCTCATGAACCACAGGGGAGAATTTTTTGTAAACGTTTGTCTTCTCTTCATAGTAAGAGCTTCCTACGACTCGGATAAAAGAGAAAAGAAGTCACCGAAAAATAAGACGTTGTATTTTTATTAACCTTCCATATATGAGCCTCTCTTTTCCACACTGCATCAATGTTCGGGACTAATCATTTGTCAATACAGTTGAAATGGATTGGTCCCCTAATTCACCGGTCATTAATCCCAAGATTCACATTGGGGTAAATTATGTCCTTCATCTACTTTTCATACATTCAACACGTTAAAAAAAGATTCCAAAATCACATAAGTATATGTATTTTTATTTTAGTGTGCCTTGCTAGCTATAATATATCATGAATGGGACAATGATATTGTTTTTACATATACTTACACATTTTGTCGAATAAATTGTATAGAAAAGGAGAGAGATTAATTTCTTACTCGACTTAGGAAAAAATATTTTCCAGTCCATATTAGCAATCGGATGAAGATCTTTTTATCCCTTTACATTTACATGAATCATAGTTATTCGATCATATGCTTTCAACGTCGGCTTATAAATAGTTATTATTTTTTAGAAGCATGAGAAATAGCAAACTGATCAAAAAGAGGGAGAACGAGCTTTCAATTTATGCAAGGATCTTTTCTAAAGGTTTGTTCTACTTAATATATGCCTCTGGCCTTTTCGCAAAAAATTTAAAATAGAACCAATTTCCTGTCATCCTTGGTCGGTTGCTTTGACTGTTTGGTGCCTTCGTAGCGTCAATTGCTGCATAGTAAAAAAAATTGTTTACTTCATAGTAATATTACGCCTTCTCGTTGATATTTAGCAAAAACATGTGTTTGATTGTGTATGTATCGGAGCTTAGAGCATTCATCATTGCAAAAACTTTCTCTATCTTAATAAAGAAGACAAGCAACTCTCTTGCTTGTTCTTGAAAATAAGCAGAGGTCAGGTAAAACTAAAACTGCAGCACCTCAGTGTCATGCCGCTCGGGTGATGGTTATGTCATCACCCTGTTCATAAAAGCGAAATTTCAGGCCCTAAAGAAAAAACTTCAGGCAAGGAATCAAGAGCTGAAGAACAGATTGATCATTAGCCCACTGGGAAACACACAGGTTTACTCCGCTACCAGCACCAGGAGTGAACTACTAAGAATTCAGGTCTCGCTGAACACTGTTTGACAGAAAGATAAGAATAACGGAGGCCACGCAGCGAGGACGAGGTGAACCACGGAGGCAGGCTGATGCAATGCAGCGGATGCCTGCAGCTAGTCGGCGAAGGTGCCGTCTCGCCTGCGGACCTCCACCTTGAGCTCGTGGTCCTCGCCGTCGCTCCCGCGCAGCGCCCGGAAGAAGCAGGTGTCGCCGACGCCGAGTCGGTTGTCGACGCAGAACTGGTGCCATCCGTACCTGAGCGACGCGCGGGTCTTGGTCTTGCCACCCGCCCGAATGTTGTGCTTCAGGTTCACGGGCCATGACTTTCCCCCGCGCATCCGCAGCACCACCTTGGTCCTCTCGTCGTATCCGTGCGCGTTCTGGAAATCCGCCGGCACGTTCTGCGCGATCCGGCCAGCGGCGGCTGGAATCAGTCTAGATAGCCTTCAAAGCGGGGACAGGCGGTACATGAATGGAAGCAGAGCATGAAGGCACTCACCAGGTACTGCTTCTGCCTCTCGCCCAAGTGGCACTGCCTCAGCATGACGGTGAACTGAGACGCCGGCGCGTCGTCGACGTCCATCTCTGCTGAGCTGTTGCTCTTGCCGCCACTGTCGATGCTGTTCTTGCTGTCACTGTCGATGCTGTTCTTGCTGCCATTGTCGGTGCTGCTCTCACTGACTGGAGAAATGCAGGAGTCTTCTTCTTCTTTAATCGTTACAAGTGGAAACGAACTCGGTGCTGGCGTCGTACTGGTGTCTTCGTCGTCGTCGTGGTAGTGCCTGCGGCACATGCTTCCGTCGAACACCTTGACGGTGAGCACGGCGTCGCCGTCGTAGCTGAAGACGAGGAAGTGCCCGAGCTGCACGTCGTGAGTGAGTGCGAACTGCTCCCAGCCGCGCCCGAGGTACATGTGGCCGTCGCCGTCGAACACCACCTCCACGACCCACAGCCGACGCCCTCCGCTGGCCTCCCGCAGCTTCACTTCACGGGGCTCACGGCCTTCGAGCACCTCGGCAAACTTGTGAGGCAGCCTCTGCGCAGCCAGGATTAAACAGCGGTTGAAATTGATCAAACACCGACCAAAGTTTAGAGACCCAAAAGATGAGGTGAAACATAAAGTAGTAGGAGATTGCGCGACTAGGATTTGATTACCAGTTTCTCCCGGAAAGTTTGGTGTATGGGCAGGAAGAACTCGAAGTCGGAGAGGTCCGGCTCCATCTTGTTCTTCTTCCTCGATCTTGCTCCTCCCTGCATCTCCATGGCGTCTCATATGTGCAGCATAGTGACATTTATATGCTGCTTCACGGGAACTCAGCATGGGCTCCTGCCTCTACGGTACCCACGCATCTCCTTGCTCCTTGAGATGTAAGAAAGGGACTGCCATCATAATCACTGTCAGTTTTCATGTAAATAGGTAGAATCCATATTCATCTTGCAAACTAGCCATTGCTTTTTTTTGGTTCAACGATAGCTAGCTACTGGTGGGATGCAGTGTAATGGCAGCGTAGCGGGAGTGCCATATTCTTCTCTGATGGGATAATATTTTTTCCCATGCATTGTAAAAGTGACCAGCTACCGTAGTTAGCAGCTGTTTACCACAAAATATTGTGTTCAAGTTTTTTTTGAGGTTTTAGATTTTTTTTTCTCCTATGAACACAAAACTGTTCCGCTGCTCCCTGTTTTTCTCTTGATGGATCATACTGCATCCTATTTTGTTTTGCACGACAGCATGCACTTGCACTGAATTATTCATAGACTGTGCTCTTCTCTTCTACCCTCAGCGTTTTCAACAAATCTCTACTATATTAAGGCGGAGCCGGTGGTGGTGTCCGTGTTCCGTGGTACGTCGCTACCTCCTACCATCTCTCACCGAAAAAATTCTTCCCCTCGGACCGCCGCACGGAAGAAAAACCGCCATCTAATCCCACTCAGCCCACGTCCTCATGCACGCCCGTTCCCGCAAACGAAAAAAGACGGTTTGATTCCTCCGAGCGCTACCGATGCGCTGCCCATCTTTCTTCCCCCACAGCGCCTCCACCACCGTCCCTGGCTGCTGGCGCCGCCATCCCATCCCCCGCGCTGCCTTCTCCATTCTCCATGTTGCCTCTTCCATCCGCCATGCCATCCTGAAACTCGTGAGATCGGGCGAGAACTAGAGTTGTGAGGGTGTGGGATGATGTTGGTGTATGAGGAGGAGATCTGCGGGTGGTTGAGCTGGAGGGGGGAGACGCCGCCGGTCGCGTCGAGGAAGCTGCAGCAGCAGCGCCACAAGTTGGAGGTGCCTCCACGCGGCGTCCCAGAGGATTAGTCCTCCTGGTTCAACGACGACGACGAGCTCTGGAGAGCCCTTTCCATGCCAGGATCCCACGCGAATGTGCTCGGCATCGGTCCGCCCTCGTGGGGACTGATCTGGATTTGTTGTTTTTTGTTTGCTGTAACATGATGGATGTGAACATGCAGAGGGCGGAGGATGTGCGCTCACGCTGACCGTCTCTTGGAGCTGGGCAAGGAGGAGGCGCATAGCATGCAGGTGACTGTGTTCCTTGAATTGAAGAAATAGAAAAACTTCTGCGAGCCTTCTTTTGGAAAGGGAAGAAAACGGCAAAGCGGCGCCGCGTGAAGCGGTGATGGCGTCCAGGCGTGAAGCGGCGCCGCCGCCGGCCTGATCTCCTCCCTCCGACGTCCTCTCCGGCAGCCGAGACCAGATCCGGCCACCTCTCAGCGCCCTCCTTCCACACATAGCCGCGTCATGTAGGGGCGTGGCTTGCCGACGCTGCTGCTCCCGGAGGTTCCGCCGGCGTCCCATGGCCGCCGAGCTCCCGTCACCCGCCATCCTTTCTTCAAGCAAAGTTCCGCAGTCGTCCCCGTCGCCTTCCCCGCGCCCTGCCGTGTCCCAGTCGGAGGAGGCGGTCCCGGAGTCACCGTCCGGGCTGCAACGCGCCGCCGAGCGGGTTCGGGTGTCCCTGGCTCCGCCGGCAATGGGCCGCCCCGTTGTGGTTGGCGCGATGCTGGAGGCCCCCCTTGTGCCCGCATCCGTTGCGCTCCCTGGGCCGTTCGCGCCAGCTCCGTCGGCCACCTCCGCCGTCGCGCTGGCCGCCATGGACTCGGCATCCTCCGACCTGTCGCGGCCTCCTGCAGCTGCGGCTGCAGCTTGCAGCTCGGGTCCTTCTGAGACCGCGATGGCAGCGGTCTCGCTGCGCCCTCTCCAGATGCCCCCGCCCCCGCCGGCTGTCGTCCCGGCCGGCTTCTCTCCTCGCGTGGTGCTGCTCCCCCCGGAGCCGCCGCACCCCAAGCTCCGTTCGGTGGTCGTCGGCGACCTCGGCACCTTGGCCGCCGGGCTGGTGGAGTCGGAGGCGCAGCAGGAGGCGACGCATGGGCTCGGGTCTCCGCTGGACCCGTCGGAGTTGGAGGATGATGCGGTGGGTTGGCAGGTGGTCTGCAACAAGCGGCGTCCATCTCCTTTGCTGCCGCCCCGCTCTCCTTCCCGGAGAGGTGAAGACCGCGCCATGGCTTTCCGGCGGAAGCTGCGGGGTAAGTGCTTCCGCTGCTTCTCTCCCGACCATCGTGTGGCAGACTGCCATGGCAAGGTTCGGTGTCTCGGCTGTTGCCGCTCCGGCCACCGGAGCGAGATTGCTGGCAACACCAGAAGCCCAGCCAAGCCGACCTCTGCCCCGGGTCGCCTGCTGCCGGTCCGCGCCGTCCTCCTCTGGATCGGTCGTGGGCTTCTGTTGCTGCTCCCCCTTCTCGAGTGCAGCCGATGACCAACCCTGGGTCGGCTAGTCTGGTTGCTGCTCTTGATGCAACGAGTTTGCGGGACGAGCTGCGGGGGTTGATCGAACCCCAGCTTCGGGAGATGACCACATCCCAGAGCAAGATGGAGGAGTCTGTGCAGGGGTTGTTGATGCGTCTTCGGAGTCTGTTGGAGCGGGCAGAGGAGGCTCTGGAGAGGCTCTCCTTGCCGTCGGCTGTGGTGCAGGTGGAGCCAACACCACCTCCTGATTGCGCTGACAGCGAGATCGTGCCCTTTGGTTGTGATCTTCCTACAACCAAGCAAGCGGAGCATAGGCGGGCAGAGCCACATGAAGGGGAGCAGGAGTTGGTTTCCTCGGCCCCAACCTTCATAGAATCCATCACCGCTCGCATCACCGCTCCTCTGCTATCTGCGGCTCCATCAACGCCGGCCACACCGATCAGGCGCCGCCCCAGAAAACCTGACCCGATGCCCACTCGCCAGGTCAGCGTTCGGCGGGCTGTCACATCCATGGCGGGGTTGAGCACGGTTGAGAAGGCGCGTCGTGTCCTACGCAAGAAATGGGGGCTGCCGGCGGAAGACGAAGCGAAAGGGGATGCCACAGAGGAGGTGCGGCAGCAGTGTTTCATGGACCTCTTCAAGGATCCGAAGACGGCGCTGGAGACGGAGGCGGTGAGGGCTCTGTTCAGCAGAGTGGGGTCTTCAAGATCCGTGGTCTCCAAGACTGCCGGGAGACGGGCTACCCCATCGACTGCGGCCCGGGCTGCCCGCGCAGCTGAAGATCTGGAGTTGGAGCCGCCTGTAGAGGCGCTTTCTCGCGAGTAGTTGTCCTTAGAGATTGGCAGCCTTCGCTGTCATTCTTGTTGTTGTATTTCTCTCTGTGTTTTTGCTAGATCCTTCCAAGCGTGTAACTGAACTACTTTCTATCCTCTAAATTGATTTGGCAGAACACCTGCCGTTAAAGCTTCAAAAAAAAGACTGTGTTCCTTACAATGTAACCACATGATGTTTTAGGAATGCAGTTGAGCGTCACTTGATGCAATTGCTCTCAAAATTTGATGTAGAGATTATATGGTATACGAGTGTGTGTTGATCACATCTTGTTGGTCTCAGTTGGTTGAGGGCTCAGCTTTTGCAATTGAGATTTCGTTTTTTTATTCATCTCCATCACATCGTCATTGAAGATTACTCAATGAGCCATTCTTGCTGGTAACATATCATAGCACTTCTTATTTTCAGCAGCACTAACTAAAAAAGAAGCCTTATGGCATCACCATTGCGTTTGAGATTTTTTTTTTTTGAAACCGGGCAAGAGGCTTGCCTTTTCATTTATATAGAAGAAGTGAATTGGCCAGTTTATAGGGAAAACTGGCCGAAAACCGGATACAACAACACAACACACCACGCCGGCCCTGAGGCCACGCACCACACAAGTCGACGGCCTAACCGCCCAAGCGGCCAAGGCCGACACCCCTCAACGCAACAGCGGAGGCGAAATCCGGAGCCGCCGCTCCGACATCCACGCTGGCCACGGGCCACGCTCCACACAGGTCGACGACGAAACCGCCCAAGCAGGAAAGGCCGACACCCACGCACCTCAACGCGACAGCGGAGGCGAGATCGGAGCCGCCGCTCCGACATCCACGCCGGCCCCAGGGCCACGCACCACCTAGCCGGAAACGAGAAGATCGTCGCCGCCGACCACCAAGCAACCCCACAGGTCCCTCTGGCCGACGAAACATCCAAGACGAGGCCCCGAGGGGAATACGACGCAAAAGCGCCGCCCTCGCCCGATCCAAGAAGGATCTGGGGTTTCCCCCGGAAGTTCTCGGACGGAGGAGTGGGAGCACCGCCACGACGACGCCAACAAGAAGGAAGTGGCGCCCATGGGCGTCACCGTCGTCTGTCATGGTCGACGACCAGGGCAAGGTTTTCACCCGGCGGACTCCGCCCGCCCGCCCACACAGGGATCGACCAGCCCACCATCGCAGACCCGCACGCAGACACCGTCAGCCCCACGCGCCCGACGGTCCGCGGCCACCAAACAGAGCTAGGCGCCGGGGCCTAGGTCCGCCACGCGCTGAGCCACCTCCTAGCTCAGCTCGACGCCACCACCAATTCCGGGGCTGCCGCCCCAGTGTCCAGAGTGCTGCAGGACGGCCGCACGCGCAGCCGCACAAGTGCAGCTGCCCCCGAAGCTGACCCGACGTGACAGCCAAGGCATGCCGGACGGGGAGCCTCTTCCCCGCCGGCCGCGCTGCAGCCCCCTCGAGCACAACCACACAGCAGCCCGGTAGCCACCCGCGCAGCACCAGAGCGGCGCGACGCACGGGGGCAGCCACCGAGCACAGCAGCGGCCCGCCGAGCCCATCGGGGCCCAGAACGGGCCCTGACCGCACTACAACCACCACTGGCCGAGCCCCAAGGGCGCCGCCACCACCTGCCGCACCGTCCTTGGTCACGTCATCGACGAGCTTGCGCCAGCCCGCCGCAGTCCCAGCACCGCCGCCGCACCGCATCGCCGCTGCCGCGAGAGAAGGAGGGCCGCGCGTCCACCGCGAGCTCTCCCCGAGCCACCTTTGTGGAGGCCGGGGCCGCCGCCACCGCGGCAAGGCCAGCGGCAGCGGCGGAGGAGGGCCAGCGGAGGAGATCTTCCTGGCGGCGGCGGTAGGGTTTCCCCCGTGTCGCTCAAGCCGAGCGACGCGGGGGTCGGGGCTAAGTAATATCATTGCGTTTGAGATTTGAGAAGTGCCACACTCGTCTTTTGAATGATTGAAATATGTTAAGACCAATCCTATCTTTTCTCTTTAGATTTGTTGACATTCAAACTAGACGTGTTGGGAAACTGAGAGCTTTTCTATTTTTTCTTGTATGACGAAAACCATCACTACTGTGATGAAACCTATTTTAAATTATAAAAATATATGTACCACATGTCATGCTTGTCTTAGAAATATAAATACAAGATGCATTTTCTTGGTTCACATTACATGGATGTAATGTAATTGCTATCGTGCTTCTTCTTTTCACTTATGCATTTTTTGGTTACTTATATAATGTGTGGCTCACACCTTTAGGGGACGTGTCCTGAGACTATATGGAGCCTCATTTTTTTTAGTGTACAAGCTTAACTGACAGCACATAATACATATCTGGCAGTAAGTGAAGAGCTATCTCATTTATTAGCTCTGAATTGTAAAAAAAAATCTTTTCTTAGCTATATAAATGCGTTTTCTACTGGTCCAAGAAGTTTATGTACATGTTTTAGTTCATGTATAATCTTGAACATGTTACTTCTGTAGGACCACACAAGGCATAGTCAATAGAGGAAAATATGTAGTTTTTGTACACAATATTCTTAGGCACAGTCAATGTGTTTGGTTTTCCAATTAAATGCCTTCTGATCTTGGATGCCGGTTAGTTGTAATGTTGATTATTTTCCGCTGTAATATACATAGATTTTTCTGTATAAGCAAATCAGATTGGTCACAATAAATTTGTTACTTCAGCGGCATTTATGTTTTCAACTGTAATCATTTTGGAATTACTCTGAAATGTTTGTGAAGTAACTGAATTTTTCCTTTCTCTGCAGTTTCTTATGCATTTTGTTGCACTATGATTTCATTGAAATATCCCGGTTAGAGTACAGGGAGGTCCTTGAGGAGTATCAAAGCTCAGTCTCACGCTTTTAGAGTCAGACTAACGACGAGTTAGCACAGTGGGAAGCTAGGCAATGGATGGCATGTACGTTATCAATTCATAAATTTCAACCAGGTAAGATTGTTTTGGGGGCAAGAGTTGCAATATCATATTCACTGATTCATGGTTCATAAAAAAGTGGTTTTACTGGGCGCTAGCTCTGGCTACAGGTTAGTTAACACTGAGATACTTGCACAAATGACAAGTGGATTATCTCTTTCTTTTCTTTGCAGCATGTTATCATGTGCTTTCATGATTTCCTTGGTAAATTGCAGCCTCTTACTTTTATCCTTCAATCCATCTGTTGGAGAAACATAATTCAAAGGTCTTGGAATTTTTTAGTAGACCAA
The DNA here is from genome assembly GCA_947311845.1 of Poa pratensis. Lineage (NCBI taxonomy): Eukaryota > Viridiplantae > Streptophyta > Magnoliopsida > Poales > Poaceae > Poa > Poa pratensis. The sequence continues at coordinate 18,872,420 of CAMZMU010000117.1, forward strand.
GTGATGCGGAGTCTGATAAGTGAGACAGTGCATTGTGTAATTATGCCCATGAAAAAGTCTTCTGAATCTATCTTTTTTATTGTGCCATGTTAATGTAGAATGGCGACATATCGGAGATAGAGCTGGAGGCAAAGTCAATGGACAAAGAGTGTCTAATGGAGGTGGAAGACCACCTTATCATCTCATGTGTGGGGATAGAAATTGGAGAACCGAATGAGAGGAAGAGAGTCGCAAGGGTGAACAATGGTCAATAGAGCGAGAGGATCGGAGACAGGTAAGACCCAGTCAATTTATGGCATATGTGTTGACACATGTGCACACGCTACGTTACATTTAGTTCGTTCTTTTGGTAGCAATGTGTGGGTAACTTGAGATGTGGTAGCAAGTGATAGGTGCATCATTCTAGACATCAACATCACGGTTGTAAAGTAAACAACTACTCCCTCCGTATCAAAATATAAGATGTTTTAGACATTTCAATAGGGACTACATACAAGCTAAAATGAGTGAATCTGTACACTAATGCGCGTCTATATACATCCGTATCACCAAAATGGTAAAACGTCTTATATTTTGATACGGAGGTACAATTACAGAACGTTGCATCAATATATAAGTCAAATTTAAAGATGAACAAGCGAAATATTAAAAAAATGTCGAGAAACTGCAAAAAAAGGGTAGACATCACAATTCTCAAAAGATGATCTCCTTTACCAAAAAATCCAACGAAGAATCAAGAGAATAATAAAAGAAGTATACAAAATTTCATGGAAAATGGAATTGATTTTCCTTTTAGTTACTTAGGAACAGACAAGTGTTCATTAAAAAGGTGTATTCGCTTGCATTTCTAATTGCACTTTATTTACATAATATGGTGAGGAAATAAATTTAATGGCCGTGGTAACGCATGGACATTCAACTAGTTGTGATATAGTAGAAAGATTTCAGCTCCTGCGTTGCTAGGAAAGACCCAGGATCGACGTTTCAAGTGGAAGACTCATGGCTTCTCACTTCTAAGGTTCTCTGATTCAGGGAATCCATAGGGAAATACAAGGAGTACGCTCAGATTAAATCGTAGCTAGCTAGATCTAGTAGCTTACAGTTACAGGGAGTCAGGGACACGCAGACAGACGGAACAAGACCTCTAATGCCACCGGCTGGTCGGACATGTGGCTTCGGTCTTTGCCGTGCGCTTGACTTTGTCGTGTGTATTCTTTAGTCTTTACCGTGTGTCACTCGTTGCCGTGTGCTATTTTGGCTGCGAGGCCGTGTGTTGGCCTTTGCCGTGTGCCCGATATCCGGCACACGGCAAAGAGCCGAGCACACGGCAACGTACCGCTCTCCCGTAGTGAGTGGCTTACTGGCCGAACAGCGCCTTCGCCGCGAAACCGACGTAAAAGTCTACAGCTGCGGCCACGGCAATGAATCCGGCGACCACCAGCACCACGGACCCGTCGCAGCCGTTCCTGTAGACGGCGATGGCAAAGCCGGCGATGGGCTCGAGGAAGAGGAAGCAGGAGGCGGCCGACAGGCCGATGCCCAGCAGCGCGCGGAGCAGCCGGCCTCCTCCGTGAGCGACCATCTTGGCGAAGCAGAGGACGAGCGCTGCGGCCAGCGTGGTGCAGACAAACACGGCGCGGTCGCGCGGGGCCACGTACTGGCCGCCGCCGCAGATTGGTGAGCTCTGCAGAGCAGCCATCCCAAGGAGGAAGACGGTCAGCAGGATCTCAAGCAGCGGCTTGGGGGCGGACTTGATGGAGCCGGCCATGGCGCTTGCTCTGATGCTCTCTCTCTCACTAACTGACTCGCTCTCTGTGTTCTTTGCGTTTGGCATCTGCGGCCGCTTCGGGGGCACACTATATACACCAGGAGGGGAGGGAGGGAGGGAGCGAGCGAAATGTGCAGCATAGATGTTTAAATAAGTCATTTGAATCAGGAAAACACTCCAACTAAAACAGATCCGCCAAAACGGCACTACGAATCAGCAAAACCCTCTTGCTCATCTCTGTCTCTCCTCTCAAATGTGCAGCATAGTGACATTAATAAGCTGCTTCACTGGATCCCTCGGCATGGGGTCCTGGCTCCTACTTATGTAAGAAAGGGACGGCAATAATCACTGTACTGTATGTGGTTTTTTTCCATCTTTTCATATAAATAGGTAGCATCCATTTTTGCCCTGCTAGACTACTTCAAGAACATCAGAGCCACTACGTGTGGACCTCGGGTACGTTGTGAAGTTTACTGGAAACTAGCCCTTGCTTTTTTGGGTGTTATTTTCCTCTCCTTAATTCGTCGATAGCCTTTTTGAAGAGCTGTTTATTTCGATTAAAACAACACTACTAGGGAAAAGGCATTCTGTGGCGCACCCACTTTGCTTTTCTGTGGCGCATGGTGGGTGCACCACAGAATTGTCGCCACAAAAATGTAATTTCTGTGGCGCACCCCACCGTGCGCCACAGAAAGCCCAAATTTCTGTGGCGCATCTCAAGCCGTGCGCCACAGAAATATTTCTGTGGCGCACCCCACACCGTGCGCCACAAAATTGTTTTTTGAATTTCAAAAAAAAAGGCGGCCAGATCTAGATCTAGATCCAGATCTGGCCGCCGGAATTTCGCCGGAATTTTTTCGGAGCTCGTCGGAGGCCGTGTTGCCCGTGACCATGGCCGTAGGTGGCTTGCCCGGAGGTGGGTGGAGGAGTGGGTCGTTGGAGGTGGGTGGGTGGAGGATGGGGGTCGCGGAGATGGTGGAGGAGGAGAAGGAGGTCGCCGGAGGTCGCCGGAGGTGGAGGTGGAGGAGGTCGCCGGGATGGTGGAGGATGTCGCCGGAGGTCGCCGGGATGGTGGAGGATTTCGTCGGAGGTCGCCGGAGCTGGAGGAGGTCGCCGGGATGGTGGAGGATGTCGCCGGAGGTCGCCGGAGGTGGAGGAGGAGGAGAGAAGAGGAGAAGTGGAGGAGGAGAGGAGAAGAGAAGTTGGAGAGAAGAGAAGTGGAGGAGGAGAGGAGAAGTGGAGGAGGAGAGGAGAAGAGAAGTTGGAGAGAAGAGAAGTGGAGGAGAAGTGGAGGAGAGGAGAAGTGGAGAAGAAGTGTGGAGGAGGGAAGGAGAAAAGAGAGGGATAAGAAATGCTTGGGCAGGATTCAAATTTCGAATCCCGCCCAACAATTCTGTGGCGCACCCGCCACCACCAGGCCACCGTGCGCCACAAAAAACAATTTCCAATTTTTTTGATTTTTTTTTATTTTGTAGAAAAAATCTTCTTTTCGAAATAACTTTTTACTCTTTTGGAATTTCCCGAATCTGAGAAAAGTTCACCGGGTAAACCCCGGTGAAATCGAGCTCCTTTTTTCTCACGATTTTTTTGGTATATTAAACGCATTTTTTCGATATCGTATGCAAAAGTTATGGCTGTTCAAACTTTTTTTTTCTGTTTTTTGCAAAAAAAGGTCAAAATTCATATTTCAAAATTTCTATACCAAGTAGACACTAAAACCTAACTATATCTCAAAGGATTTTATTTATTGAAGATTTTATCATTTTCTGTGGCGCACACTCCCCATGCGCCACAGAAAGTCACATTTCTGTGGCGCACATGGCCAGGTGCGCCACAGAAAATCACATTCTGTGGCGCACATGGCCCGTGCGCCACAGAAAGTAGGCATTCAGTGGCGCATGGGACCTCCATGCGTCACAGAATGTGAAACTTTCTGTGGCGCACCAGCTTAGGTGCGCCACAGAATCTTTTTTTGTGGCGCACGGCTCAATGGTGCGCCACAAAATGTGGATCCATAGAAAGGCAGTTTCCTAGTAGTGCAAGAGTAAAAGACTCGCGCGGTATATCCTTTTGCATTGTAATTAACTTTTTGATTTGGATAGTTTCCGCAACTATTATGAGCGAATTGATCACTAACTCAAAAATTGCTAACTACTGGTCAGCAAGTTGTGGCAAAGTTGTAAATTAGTCATTCCATCACACAAATAATTAACTTTTATACAATACCCCCTAGTTTTGTTTCTTCTAATTTCCAGGTCCTATTTCCACAAATGTTCTTTTTTCTTCTTATATTCACCACTTAATTTTTTTGCCCAACCTCTCAGAAGTTGGTTGCGTATGATAAATTTAAAGATGGTTGTGTGCGTCGATTAACGGAGAGGGCAGGGTTATACTCTTTTGAAAAGATTGACAAACTTGGATGTGGTTTTAAGTTTGCGCAATTTAGAAAGGGGCAAGCCCTCAGGCAGGGGCAGTTGCAATCGTGGTCAAATTGAGACGGCGCAGTTGCAGTGCCAGCTTAACGAAGGCAAAGCTAGGGGTTTGCGGTGGGGCAGCTGCATCAGAAACACAACTGAAGGATGGCATGTTTTGCCTTGGTAGCTTACGATGCTTGCAACTGGATGTTTGCTTCATCTATTGATCACCCTTTCCTTATGAAAAAAATGAATATTCAGGTGGAGCCTTTGTGCTCTCCCCGGTGACCACTCGAAAAAAATAGATGCTATATAATAGATTTTTTCGCTGGTTGAATCATCTATTGATCTGCGATAAAAGATAACAATGGTTGTGCGTGTCGATTAATGCAGAGGACAGTGTTAGGGTGTGTTTGGCAACAAAATAATTTTGAAGTATTTTGTGAATACCACAGTTTTTAAAAAAAACAAAGTTTTAAATACTTCAAGGTGTTTGGCTCTAGTTGAAACTGCAGTTTTATAAACTAGTGTTTGCTATACTGCAGTATTTTTGCAGTTTTCTAAAAAAGGGTCTGGACGTCTTTTTTCTCAAACTGAGAAATGCTAGCTCGTCGAATCCTTTGCCAGCCCATATAGTACTAGATTCCTTGGCGCGGCTTGCCGCGCGCCACCCGCCGTTGACACTGGTTTTCAGTTTGCAAAACGTTATAACAAACATCCTTAATATGACACAATAGTTATGCATAGCAAAACTTTATAGGTTTAGAGCAAAGCATAATGCTCTTACATACACATAGTCCATACCCATAATTCTACATGATAAGTAGGTTCTTAATTACAATATCTTAGTCATCACATAATTTCATGTTTCAGAAAGGCAATGGCATTGTACAAAACATTGTGCACAGACATATCAAGGAACATGATCCAAAGATGAGTGCTGTAACTTAAAAGGAACAATAAAACGGCTTACTAAAAGACTTCAGTACAATATGTATTGGTCATAGTATATAGTCCGAAGACATGGAGTACAAATTGATGCAAAAGTGATGTATAATTAAAGTTGTATACACGAATGGTCCAAGTTATATAGGCATCAACATGAACCGACACTCAGAAACATAAGCATATTTTGAAGGATAAAAGGCAGATAATTTAAGTTCATGCCTTGATACAGTGCTAAAGCGACAGATAAAACAGCAGCTAGTTCATCTAGCACTAAACATTGTCATATCCTATTACAAAATATAGATGGGAGAAGTCACACACAGATTCTAGTACAGTATAATTTAGGAACAACGGGTCTCGCAAGCAACAACGTTGTATCATAAGGGTCAGCGGTTGGTTGGGTCTCATCGACTTGAGCACAAACAGGTAGACACCACCCGCTTCAAGCAGTATGAAGATCCAAAAGTAAACCGATCATCACCATCAGAGAAGGTGTCACTGATGATTATGTACATAAGCATAGCAAAATAATCCTGCAAGACAATGTATTGAGTCATGTACAGTAGCCCAACAACTTTACAAAGTATGAATTAAATCTCAAAAGTAATCGGTAATAACTATCTTATGTAAGGACTAAACAGGTGGAGGAGGTAAAACAGCTAAACAACGACTGAAACAAATGTGAGTAATATTTTATAGCTGTCTGTGTACTTGAGAAGCTAAATTGGTGAAAACTTGATGAGTTAAACCGGGGATAATTTTCATAGTGAAAAACCAATTGATCTCTGAATTTTGAACACATCATTTATACCTAAATCAAAGCTGAAGCCACATGATCTAACAGACGGTTTCCTTGACAGATGTGATGATCATGCCTTCGGTAGACAGGGGACTTATGCCTGCATTAAGATAATCCACAAGAGGCGGTGTTCAATAAACTAAAAAGGATTAACGGTGAGTTTCTTTGGTATAATAGTGTGTAACTTGAAAAACTACCTACTTTTTATCAGCCGGCAATGGCGTAGGACCGCTGGTTATCTTTGACAGTATGAAAAATAGTCTGTAAGCAAATAGATGGAGCAAACAACAGAAAATAGATATGTGAGTTTGGACACGTGAGTTTAGACAATAAAAAAATGTAGAAGTAAAGAGCCAGTAGTCATGCTCAGTTCATGCATACCACAGGAATGACCAATTTATCAGGAACAGTATAGTACCTCATAGGTTTCAGCAAATCTGTAGCTTTCTCTAACATTTCGTCTCCCAGGTCAGTTGCTTTCCCTTTGTCTTCATCATCTTGGAACATAGGCTTACGTACTTTGGAATCAAGCAAGACAGTCCTTGTCCTGCAAAAAGACCATAGCAAAGACTCAAGTGAGTTCTAATATCCTTTTGTAAGTTTTTTGTATGTAAGGCAGGTTGGTAAACCATAATGAAGGTTGCTATTAGAACCTTAGAGTAGTTGTCTTGTTGACTGAAGGCGGTGTTGCAAGAGAAGTGAAGGCACCCTCGGGCTAAATATAGCAATACGCAAAAGGTTAGAAACAAAGTGTGAAGGTACTAAGATCAGAGCGTTGTAAGATAAATTTGTTTTCACAAGATCAACATAAATGAACAGAAGCAAACTTACATCGACATGATTTGGTCTAACATAGGCAACTTCATCAGAGAGCTCAATAATAGCAGCAGATATGTTTTCTGAAGACGGACCATCTAACAGAGGAAGGATGGGCAGAGCACCAATTTTTTCGGGAGAATGTCGCAAGCTGATGACTAACTTGCATTTTCCCGATTAAAGGCAGCAAGGGCTGGTCTGGGGCGTGGCACCGGCCTCCAAATTTTTCCTAATAAGAATAAACCACATGTCCATGTAAGTCAGGTGAGGAGGCAGCGTTGAAAAACAAACCAAGAGAATCGTGTAAAGGTATTGAGAAACATACTCTTGTTCCTGCGAAAATATAGCGCACTGACTGCTTGAGGAGTCCAGTGCTTTTCCAAGGAGAAACAAAAGGTATCCCACTTGGTATCTCCTGACTGAATTTGTTCAAGACAATATCAACATGAGTATAATCTGTATCAGTACAGAAAGCAACACTGCAGTAGTTCATTGCTATCTCAAATTTGTCCAATACATAAAGCACGCATTTGTCCTTCAGGTCTTGAACTTACCAGCAAGAAAACATATGACAACTCAAGCAGCAGCACTAATCTTCAGAAAACAATAGAATAGAGGTACTTAAAGACAGGAAGCTGAAACCACCACCAAGGACAGAATATAATTTGTACCTCTCACTGCATCATGCCACCTCCTACAATCCGTTGCTGTGGAAGGAGAGATATCCGATGGAGAAGATTAAGCTAAATCACAATAGAGAATGGCTTCATACCTGCAAATGTCAATTAGTCAACATTATCTCTTAACCACAAATATAGACAAATTAAAATAGAGGCGATGAGCACCTGGATAGGACAGGACACAAGCAAGAAAAAAAGATAATTGCGAAGATATCAGAGAGCTCAAAACAATGAAAAGCCAAAAATAACACAATACTTGTTTGCATAAAAGGCGAGTTGATCTTTTGTGGAACATTAAACTCCAATGATGGAACATGGACTCGTTGGAAGAACAACAATTCTGGTAATAAATTCAGAATCCCTCAAATAGAAGAAAGAAATGGTCAAGAATTCAAGATCCCAAATGCCATGATAGGTTTTTTTAGGACTAATAGTGAGATCATAGAGAGATAGAGAGAGAAACTTGGGACTCGCTGGAAATGAATAGTGACCTGATCTAAATCCATTTTCAGATGACAAACACCAAAAAAAGAAAGAATAATCCTTGTGAAATGAAGCAACATTAGTAGAGAGACAGAGAGAGAAACTTGGGACTCACTGGAACGTGGAACACCACAATTTTATATGTTAAATATCCCATTCTGTAAGCACAAGCCAGATAGCAGTGTTTTTATGTAAACAAAAAGTAGGTAAATGATATTTTTCATTAAATAGGGAAATGGTCTGGATCAAAGTTTAGCTACTTTTGGATCGAAAAATTAGCAGGCACCACCAACAGTCAAATAAGCAGTTTGTATTCATGGCATGAAAGAAATAAGGGAGGCAAAGAAACTGAATCTTTTCTGACATGAAGACTAAAAATCAAGCAAAGATGTTCAGCTGAGATTAGGAATTCCTATACATTGGCAACCAACAGTGGCCTCATCACATCCTTTGCACAGCATTAACATATACATGAAACCACAAGTGCATATTTCAAAGTAGAAAAATAGTACTATGTACTACTTTGATCCACCATATCCAATATTTATCACGTGAAATATCACATTCTATTAGCATGGAATTTCGAAGTAACTACGTGGACGCTCCTTATTCTATATATGCTCCAGCCTGGAAAACACAACCATGCACTGACTTAAGCACAAACTCTAACTTGCAAATATATGTTTCGAATGATAACACACCGCTTCAAAACACCAAATGTAAGAGTAGATAAATATGATCCATGATAATCTCTCTTTGTTGTAGAACTTTCTATTGATTAATTACCTTCTTTAAACATGTCTAATACCATCACTGTGAATTCTTTGATTTTATTGAGGCCATGGGTGGTGTCGAAAGGAGATTCTTTGATTATCTTGATAAAAATAATCGCTGAGAATTTTTGGGCCCAGAAATTTTGATGCGGAAAGGGCCATGCAAAAAATGTGCCACTTAGGATAAGTTAACTTAAGCTAACGATGGGAAATAAAATAATATTTCTATCTCTAACAATAGAAACATGTATTATCTCATAAATCTAGCCGGTGGAAGAGAAATATGGACAGTATAATCTCCAAAGAGATACATCATCCAAAATGAATATCGCATAGACTGAACAAATATGCAGACAGAGGAGACAGAGAACACAAGTGGCAGACACCATAGGCAGTAGTTGTGCCCTGTAAAATATGGACTAAATATTAACATGAAGATTTTAGAAGTTCTGTCAATATGGGAGAGACATCTACAAAACTAAAGTAGGACAATACAAAAATAGTAATAACTTGAATTCTCTGTTAGAAAGCCATTCAATATCCAAATAATTTGAGCCACTACAATCTTTGCAATTATCCAATTGACTGGTTGAAGCATATTAGATCTGTGACTTATTCTAGCGAAGAATATTGCTGTGACATATAGATGGAAAATCCGCTTACTTAAATTACAATTTTACCTTGACCAGCAGTTGTTTTGCAGTGACACATGAACAACTGACAAAAATGGCTCTGAAGATGCACCCGGGATACTAAAGAGACAAATAAACCCATGAATCGGGAGCTCCATGTGGTGAAAAATTCGCATCCAATGCTTAAAAATGAAACAACCATCTTATTAGCTAACATAATCATTGTCCACAATTTATCAAAGCATCAAAGCCAACTGTGTAGGTATAAGCACACCAATTTGCATAGAACAATTGGTAGGAACCACCAAGAGTTTCCTGCTCAATTGATATCTGGTTAATTGCACACCAATAAACATTTTAAGCATGGTACCAAAAATATATTTTACAAACAGAGGAAAATAACTAGGAGCAAAATGCAATTTGCACGCAAATACAAAGAGGAAATAATAAGTGGTAGATAAAGAAAGCCTTGCAGCAGAAGGTCATCACCTATACGCCTCGCGTGTTTCCCCTGGTCGTTCGGGAAGGCAGTAGGTCGGAGGTCTCCTCGTCTTCATCCCTCGGCATTTCTTCTACCCCCACCACTCCATCTCCGTGTCTGCTTCCTCCTCCCAGTTCTCACAGCGGAGGCAAACCATGGTCAGGCTGCAGTTGAGCACACATAGAGCCGGTAGCGGTGAGCCCCATGAAAAGATCATATATGCAGGCATGGATATATAAAGATCATATATGACCATATATGATCATATATACAGCTAGGTGTGCAAAACACTACCTCCCCACTGGAATGGCGCAAAAACCTGGCCAAGCAGGGCTTCATCAATTGGGAGCTTCAGGTCATCTTTGGTGCTACCATTCTAAATTAGTAGTCTCACCTAAAAGAAATGTAGAAATCCAAAGTTAAAACACAGATTACAGCAGAATAAGAAACGTAAAATACTAATAAAATAATACAACTTATAAATCCATCTTCGGATATATCCACAAGTTTGTATTTAGTGTGATTCGCATGACGAAATTTTAAAGATAACATTTTCCTTATTTAAGTACAAGGAGAGGCCACTTGGAAGAACGACACAATTCTAATGTTAAACATAATGACCAAAAAACCATAGACATGTATATACTAACTGTCGGCAATAAGTAATTCATGCGGAAAGAGTGGATGCTACGGGAAAATTTATAATATATGTGATAAGAAGCAGTCTATCTGTCATCAAAACTAATCAAAGCATATAATGATCAAGAGGGAGAAGGAGTGAAAAAACTTATGCAGAAAGATCAATTAAATCCATTAGCAAATAGCATGATAATAAGATATCAGAGGACAATTTTTTGCCAGAGCTCAGAACGCCCTTCAGTATAAACAAACAAAGTAGTAATAATGGAAATTTGTGGTGGCTCGAATCACCTAGCGGAGAGGACTATTTATCCTTGTTATTCATTCATCCTACCGAAGACCTCAAAGAATTAACAACCACAAAAGTTTAGAGCACCTGATAAGAAGACGCATCTTCATGTTATTGTTTCAGCTCAATCATCCAAACCTGAAATAAATAGACAATGAAAACCTGAAACAAGAGAACTCTTCCATGGACTAGTGGTAGCCGTGCATAAGCGCATAAGGGCCAGGTCCCGGGTTCGAGTCCTCACTTCTACCTTAATGACAAAGCCAGGGTGGAGTCCCCCTCTGGTCTTGTTATTTTTTTTTTAAACCTGAAACAAAATGTTATGGAGAAACCAAAATCAAATACATTATTTTAGAAGAGTTCGGAAACCAGTGCCCAACAGCAGATTGTAAATAAAATAAGGCAAATACCTAAGCAAAGGACAAAAATAACGAAATACTACAGAGTGGAGAAAGTCTTATACCTGACGGAAAGACGGACTTGGCGCCTCCGCCTCCCACAACAACAACACACCTGTAACAAACAAAAGCAAAGGTTACTCCGTGACCATGTTAGGAGAAGAATAGTAGCCATGTTACCCTAACGCGCTGAGATAAATAAATCTAGCAACCCTAATTCACATAAACCATCTAAAGTTCGTCCGATGACCAATAAATAACATGTCAGGATAATTCCATGTCACAAAAAAGATTTGTTACCATATTTAAACTGAACCACAGAGTTACTGATGTTCAGATAATTCCATGTCACAAAAAAGACCAGTAATATAAGCAACTACAATTCTACACGCGGACGTAGGCACTACTCAGCAATAATTTAAACTCTTAAGGACCTACCGCCACCATAAACCACAGTTTAGCCGTACACCAATAACCTAAATCATCTGAACCAGGACCAAACTAATTTCTGTAATACAAATAACGTGCAGCTCACACTCTTTCAAATGACCTAAATTATCTTAATCAAGAGCAAACTAATTTCTATAATATAAATCAAATATAGCTCGTGTTCCAAACCCAACAGCACGAACCCAAGGGAAAATAAAAAGCAAGCTCAAAAAGAGCCATGAGAAAAAAAGAGAAGAAATCGTAAACAAAGAAAGAAGAGATCAGATCCAAAAAGAAGAAACCCAAAAAAAAACCAGGAGAAAACAAAGAGCAACGTAAAATCAAGAACGGGCAAAAAGAAAAGAGAGAAAAAGAAGGAAGAACGGAACAGAACAAAAACAAAGCAATCCGAGAGAAACAAAAAGAAAGCACCAATGAAAAGCGAAAGCGAAAGAACAGAAAAGGTCCAAAGCGAACACCAAATCCGAGAGAGACAAAAGGTAATGGAATAAATAGGAGGAGAATAGAAACCTGGGACCGAAAACACACAGAAAGTACCAAACGACCTTAATGAAACTGAGAAAAATAAGACCAAGCCAATGAATCGGAACCCCATGGATGAATCAAGGCAGCAAACCAAAGGAATCAAGCCCCTACGGGCCAACCAGCATCACCTTGACCAAAACCGCTGCAGAAGCTGTCCATAGCGACAGATCCGGCTAGAGTCGGCAAGGCGGCGGCGGATCTGGAGCTACGGAGATGGAACAGCAGGTGGGAGAGGATGTCAAACCAGATCCGGCTAGGGAGACGAAAAGAGGAAAAGTGAGGCGGAAGGAGCTGCACACCCCCATCGAAGAGAGGAATAGGGCCTCCCCGTTCCCGGCGAGGCGGCGACCATGGAGAAGTCGACAGCGAGGTGGACGGCGACACGCTCGGTCCACTTGCGAGGAGGAAAACTCGATACTGCCCATGCGAAGAGATATTATCACCGTGCTCCACAAACGCCTGCACCGTCTATCGAGCAAGCCACGGCGACTGAAACGCGGGCCATCCAGTAGAGAGGCCCAGAAGACAGGGAGCGAGGCGTGCAGGCCATGGGCAGATGACACCTCTCAGGCCAGCGCAGCCAAAGCGAGCCCGACACGCGTCCCGGACCCCACGTCCTGCGCCGGCGCCCGCACGGTTCGAAGCTGCACCGAGAGCGCGACGCGGTGTGCCCCTGCGGAGCGGGACCGGCGCTGTCTTGGAACCACCGTCAGCGAAACATGCGGGCAGTAAAAAAAGTAAGGCAGGGATCGGACGGCCCAGATCGCGCGGTAACTGCTCGATCCGACGGCCCAAAATCCCTGAGCGCTGTGAGAGCTCCTTGGGGCCTCAAGAATTACCTCTTTAGATGCCACCGATGGCCACCAATCTGACTAGCTAATGGTGTTTACTCCTTGCTGCAATAGCATCTCGTCTAATATAACATTTACCTTGGACTAGCTAATGATGCCCACATCCAGTGACGTAAATTCCTTCACATCAACTATTTTACCAGCATAGTAGAGAGATATCATACTAGTGGGCGTGTGATTAATTGCTATGTATACTCAAACAGTCAAATGGACCATGCATTATCAGTCAAATGGACAATGCATGCACTGTACCACTCGGTCAAAGCACCGGTAAAGCAATAGTTGCCAAACGACCTTGCGGTAAAAAAAGCAATAGTTGCCAAACGACCTTGCGGTTTTGCTAAAACTGAGAAATACTTCGGTATCAATAAACTGCAGTATTCATTACCCGGGGTCCCGGGCAGCCAAATACTTCAGTTTTGGGATACTTTGGTTTTTTAAAAAAACTTTGCTGCCAAATTAGGCCTTATACTCTTTTAAAAAGACAGAAAAATTTGGATGTGGTTTTAAGTTTGCAGATGTGCGCAACTGAGAGAGGGGCAAGCCCTGGGGCAGTTTGCAATCGTGGTGAAATAGAGACGGCGTACTTGCATTTGCAGTGTCAGCTTATACGAGGGCAAAGCTAGGGGGTTTGTGGTGGGGCAGTTGTATCAGAAGCACAACTGAAGGATGGCATGTAACTGGATGTTTGCTTCATCTACTTTTGTGTAAACTTCGTTGTTGGCAATGCGACGCCCTCGAGGTTTTATCAAGAGCTGAAGAAGAATTTCAGCATATTGCACGCGGGGAAACACAGCTATATAGGTCTACTCACTCTCTAGTTACTCTGCTCCTATCATCAGCAGTCGACTACCAAGAATTCTCGTCTTACAGTTATTATACGAGACACGGATCAACCGAAAGAAAAGAGAAACTCCATATCAATGTGAACTTGTAAGACGGATCATCGCCGGCCGAGGACCACCTTGAGCACTTGGGCGTGAGGACACTGACGAGGTGACGCCACGGAGCGCAGGATGATGCCTGCAGGCTGCAGCTAGTCCACGAAGGTGCCGTCTCGCCTGCGGACCTCCACCTTGAGCTCGTGGTCCTCGCCGTCGCTCCCGCGCAGCGCCCGGAAGAAGCAGGTGTCGCCGACGCCGAGGCGGTTGTCGACGCAGAACTGGTGCCATCCGTACCTGAGCGACGTGCGGGGATTGCCACCTGCCCGGGCGATGCCAGTCGCCGGCCGGCCGGTGCGCTTCACGGTCACAGGCCACGACTTGCCGCCCATCCGCAGAACCACCTTGCTCCTCCTGTGGTACTCGTGCGCGATCTGGAAGTCCACCGGCACGTTCTGCGCGTGATCCGGCCAGCGGCGGACGGAATCAGTACTTAGATAGCACGAGCAGAGCAGGTACATGAATCGAAGTAGAGGAGCTAGCCATGAACGCACTCACCAGGTACTGCTTCTGCCTCACGCCCAAGTTGCACTGCCTCAGCATGACGGTGAACTGAGACGTCGGCGCGTCGTCGATGTCCATCTCTGCCCAGCTGCTGCTCTTGCTGCCACTGTCGTTGCTGTTCTTGCTGCCGCTCTCGATGCTGTTCGTGCCGCCACTGTCGATGCTGTTCTTGCCGCTGCTGCTCTCACTGCCTGGAGAAATGCGAAACTCTTCTTCTTAATCGTTACAAGTTGCAATAGACGCGGCACGAAAAAAAAGGGAACAGCAACAGCAAGAAGAGGCGCGTACTGTCGGCGCTGTTCTCACTGCCTGAATCTTCTTCTTCTTTAATCGTTACAGGTTGCAACGAACGCGGTACTGGCGTCGCACTGCCGTCGTCCTCCTCCTCCTCATGGTAGTGCCTGCGGCACATGCTCAAGTCGAACACCTTGACGGTGAGCACGGCGTCGCCGTTGTAGCTGAAGACCAGGAGGTGCCCGAGCTCCAGGCCGTGAACGCGGGCGAACTGCTCCCAGCCGCGCTCGAGGTACACGTGGCCGACGCCGTCGAACACCACCTCCACGTCCCACACGCGACGTCCTCCGCTCGCCTCCCGCAGCGTAACCTCCCGGGGCTCCTGGCCGTCCAGCAGCCTGGCAAACTTGTCAGGCAGCCTCTGCAGCAAGGAAGGATCGAGCAGAGTTTATTTAAAAGTTGAACCGACCAAGCTGCAGGCATCAAGTGCAGAAAACCGAAAAGATGGATGGAAGGAACAGGTAGGGAGAGGATCAATATGCGACTACGGTACCAGTTTGTCCGAGGAGTCTTGGAGGATGATCACGAAGAACTCGAAACCTGACAGGTCCGGGAAGGCAGCGGTCGCCTCTTCCATGGTAGCAAAACCTGCCTGCCTGTTCTTCTTCCTCTTGCGCCTACCTGCCTCTCCTCTCAAATGTGCAGCAATAACATCAGGTTTCTTCTCCGGGTTCCTTTGGCATTGCCTCCTCTCGTACTCTTTCTCTGAGAAGTAGAAATGTAGTAAGAAAGGGACCGCAATAATCGCTATACCACATCTGGTTTCTTTCCCTGTAAATAGTAGCATACAATTTTTGCCTTGCTAGACCACTTCAAGAACATCACAGCCCCTACGTGTCGACCTCCAGCATAGCGAATAAAGCAAATTAGCAACCGCAATCCCCTAAACAAATAATTACCGCAACCGCAATCCCCTAAGCAAATTAATGCGCGGACTGAAGAATTCATCCTTCATCTTGTATTTATATTGTTTGGTTGGTTTGAGGTAGCCTTCATCTTGTATTTCAGTTATGAGGATTAGAACGTTTTCTGCTCATCGATCTATTAGTCAGGTTCCAGCTGAATCCAACGCATACAAATCTGCTGCTGGAACTCCACATGTTACTAAACGATTCTGCTCATCAAGGGTGGGTGCAATCATTTAATTAACCTATCTCCCTTCTACTGCTTGTAGATCTGATTTCACAGAATTCGGCTGATATGAAGCACTCTCTTAAACCCTGCACTTACACTGGACATAAAACTGAAGCCTGATGTTCAGCAAGAAAAGAAATGAAGTTGCCCAGATAGGCTTGTAATACTCTCACCCCATGAATGGAGGTGAAGAGGAACTCACACATAGAATATTTGGTCATTGCTTTTGTTTTTTTATAATGTTGTAAACACACAACCCTGCGTTGAATATGTTTGAGATGTTTTTTTGAATCTTCAGACGTACTTTGCCCTGTACTTCATTGTTATTTTCCGTAGTATTTTTTACATTCTAGACTGTCATAACTCTGTGTGAATCTGGAGACACTAACAAGTAGTTTCCGTAGTGAAGAAGTCATCTGCCGGGCACATCATTTCAGCTTAAGTTTGCTACTTCAGATAGGTTTCTATCTCTGGGGATGTCCTTTTTCTACATACCCAGAGACATGCCCTGTGCCAGCCTGTAAAAAACAAAATTCTGGACGTTGTCACTGTGCCTTCAAGCCTGTGCACAATCGGAGTGCCCTGAGGTAGTGGTAGATGTCCTACAATTCTGGACGTTCACTCGCTCGGCTTAAGGTATAGACATGGCAATTGAAAAGGGATTACCCTAGTCTCTGCTTGGCTGATGCACATGGCCCTTTACTGCAGTTGGCAAACCAACTGACGGTCATGCCCCAAAATTACTTTGGAGAAACCCCATTATAAGAGAAGATGCGCCGCTGTTTTCAGAGCCCGAGAGAAAGGGGGCACCTGCAGGCACGCTCCGCTTGGGCCAACCACGACGCTCGAGACAGTCAAATGTCGAAATCCGATTCTGGATAAAAAGCCATGCAAACATCTTGTATTTTGATGGCGCCCATACCTTCCATACTGTGGGATAAAAGTTCGTGAAGGTGGCGTCAGCATGGGGTTGTGTACGACGAGGAGGAAGAATAGGTAGCGTTGGAGGTCAAATGCAAAGTGATCGTGTCTTCTGTGCTGGGTTCTAAGTTTACGTCATGTACCAATAACCGGAGATTGCAAAAAAAATACTGAAGGTGGTCGAGCGAGAGGCCAACCTCAAGGCAAATGTGGGAAATCCATGTGTCGTGGTGAAAAGCCTACTAGACCATTAGGTTTTCACGCCAAGAAGGTCTAAAAATGATAGGATTAATTTCTTTGGGTCACTTCCCCAAAGTCATGTGAAGTGCCAAAATTTGGTCCTTTCCTGTTGCCCATAGAAATGTCGTGGCAACATAAAACATCTCCAATTTTGTCTAATCTCAAGGGTTTCCAACCCGATCTAATTCATTTTCCAGGATTCACTTTCGGTAAAAATCCAAAAGCAAGTTCCCTATACTTTCTGACTTTAAGATGCAATGCACCCGGCAGGAATTGAACCTACCTTTTGACTCATTTTGTCTTTCTAGGTTGGTGTGGGCGTTTTCACCATTCAGAGTGAAATCCACAAGCTGAAGACATCGGCGCTCTACGCTCTATGCACGACCGGCGGTGTGCTCTCACGCTTCTTCGACTTCGTCTGGAAGAACCACGCTCCCTCCAAGGTGCAATTCTTCGCCTGGCTGTTGGTGCAAGGCCGCATCAAATGCCGGGCAAACCTGCTGCGCAAAAACATCCTCACCATCGAAGAAAGCGGATGCCCCCTCTGCAATTCACCTCTCGAGACTGCTGAGCACATTGTGCTCACCTGCCCCTTCGCCGTTAGTTTTTGGACGGCTCTTGGGGCGCGCCAAGACCCTGCGATCACTCTCGCTGAGATCGATCGATGCCCCTGCCTACTTCTGCTCCCGGACGATCGGCGTCCACGCTACGCCTCCTCTGCTTTTGGCACCTTTGGAAACACCGGAATGGTGTTGCTTTCAATGGGCTGACTCCTCCCTCGCTCTCGCCAGGAAGAACTGCCGCGACGACGCGGTGCTCTGGCGTGCCCGCCTCCCCCTTGACCACAGGCAGGATGTGGACCTGTGGCTAACCTACCTCCTCCCAGTCCGACTCTGATCAGTGCTGTAACAATGTTGTCTGCGCGTGTGTGTGTGCTGCTCTGTGCGTGCGTGCGTCTGTAAATCCCCACCCTGGGGTTTCACACTATCCTTGCTGTTGGAATGGAAAAAATTCAGGTGGGAGCCTTTGTGCTCCCCCCGGTGAAAATGTCAAAAAAGAGTGAAATCCACTCAAGCCACGACCATCTCAGGCGCAAAGTGTGAGAGAATCTGTCGAGATGAAGAAAACCAAATCATCCAAGCTTAGTCGGTCGACAAAATCAGTTGACTTAACATTTCGCTCCAGAAACCTTGTGGGTCCCAACCAAAGAAAGGCCTTCTCAAGCTTCTCGAAACTACTCTTCACGCTAGCTAGGGAGAATGACAAGTGGCACTGAGGTGATAAATGGCCAACACGGTGGATCTAACATAAACTCTACGTCACGTGGTCGTTAGGTTCTTCCCACTACTGCCCCTTGATCTTCCCTGACTTACTCGCAATCTTGCCCTCAAGATGTTGAAAATGGATGTGATTTAGCTTATGGTCGGATATATAGGGGCCACCAAAGAAATCTCATGGGAAAGGGTAATAACGACGGGTAACTTTGGAGGATGTAATTGGGGATTAGTTCATGCCACTAGATGAGAGTGACGTGGCTCTTCTAGAAGTTGTTAACAAACCTAGCTAGTGACCTCCACGAACTTCTTGAGGAACCTAGCTATCTCGAGGATGTAATCTTTAATGACGGCGACAAAAATTTCAGCATTGTTGACGTGGATGGAGGTTCTAAAGCCCCCCCCCCCCCCCCCCCCAAAAAAAACATGGATGTTGTACTGTATATGAATCCTTACGGGTTTTTTCCTAAGCTAGCGTATAGGTCCTTTGATTCAAAAACAATCATAAGATTTTTGGTGGATAGGAATCCTTAGGATTTTTTTCCTACGTTGGCAGCCGTTTGATTTGTAGGATTGAATAGGATTGAATTATATAGGAAATTAATCCCATAAGAATGTTATAGTGTAAACTTTATAGGAAAATAACATGAGGTCCAACCTCATGGAAAATTTCTTCACCACAATCAAAGAAAATTGCTCTTCCCATAGGGTTCCTTAGACATGCTATCCCAATCCTATGGATTCCCTATTTCTACATTTTTCATGTCCTATGAATCAAATGAGGGCTAATTTTTTGACGCTAGGTGGTGTTGAAAACTTAAAATGAAACGGGTAATGTCCTTGGGTCTCTTGCCCCCAATCCATGCGGAGTGCAAAAAACCATTTCCCTGTTGTCGATAGAAATCATCGTGGCAAAATAAAGCATCTCCATGTATAATCACAAGGGTTTCCCCAGCCGACCCAGTTTCTTTCTGGAGCAGTCTACTCAAGCCACGGCCATCTTAGGTGCAAGGCGTGGATGCCAAGTCATCCAAACTTAGTGAGTCGACAAACGACTTCCCAACTGACTTAACATTTTGCACCAGAAATCTTGTTGGTCCCAACCCAAAGAAAGGCCATCTCAAGCTTTTCGAAACTACACTTCACTCTCATGAGAATGACAAGTTTTGTGAGGTGATAAATGGCCAACACAGTGAAAATCGATCTAACATAAACTCTGTGCCCCGCAGTCGTTAAGTTCTTCCCACTGCGGCCCTTGATCTTCCTCGCGACTTTGTCCTCAAGATGTTGAAAATGGATCCGCTTTAAAACTTTTAAGGATGGGGAAGCTTTAGAGTAAAGAAGATTGGGACAATTTGGATGCAATGAAATGTACCGGTCGACTGCTCAGTTTCATCTAGTAATAATTTCCATCAATGATGAAGTAAACGGTCTTGCTATTGCTGAGAATTTCCTTAAAAGTTAAAACGACAATTTTACTGTGAATAAATGCGTGGGGGCGTTCGTGTATGTAGTCGACGCAATTCCTCAGTGCTCTGTACAACTGCACGGCCTGTCGCCTGTGAGTTGGCGTGCAAGTCCTCAAACGCTCACAGATCAGCTTCGAGCCTCTCGCCGCTAACGCACGTGTGGACGAGAGAGAAAGCTGAACAAAGAGAAGAGAGGTCAGAGGTAGCAACGCAAGCTTGCGCACAAGCAACAATGCTGCGGTTCGGCGTCGGCGGCGGCCGCGGCGCCGCCAAGACCGTCCCTTATCCGCGTACCCCGGCCGTGCGCAACCGCCACCTCCTCCGCCTGCGAAGCAGCTCGAAAAAGTCCCCTGGGGAAGAGGGAGGCGGAGGCGACGCCAACGCTCTGTCCGGCGTGCTCCGCAGCAGGAGCCTGCTGCTGCGGGCCGGCGTGGTGATCTTCGCCCTCGGCTTCGTCGACGCCGGGTACGTACGTGAACAGATTCGAGAACCCCTCGCCCAGTCTTGCTGATTACTACTCTGGGTACATGGCTTGCTTGCGTTGCAGGTACAGCGGGGACTGGTCTCGCATCGGCGCCATCACCAAGGACACCGAGGAGCTGCTCAAGCTTGGCGCCTACGCCGTCGTTCCTCTCTGCCTGGCCCTCGCACTTGCCGTGCCCGGAGACAGCGGCAGTGAATCTTAGAATCATAATGTACTTAATTACGCTTAGTATTCGTGTAAGTGTCAGTGTGCGGCACTCGAGACTGCTGAGCTCATCGCTATTCGGTGACGCAGATAAGACCACTGTTGTTCTCGGAAATCCATTTTGGCTGGTAGTACTACATGATCCTATTGTAGAAGAACATATTTCACAAGGTCAAAAAATTCCGAAAACAAATATGGGTGTACATACAGACATTTTATGCTAGTCTAAAAATACAGACATTTTATGTAGGCACACAAATTTTCGTTAAAAATATATATTTTGTGACCTGTGTAAAAAAAGATAAATAAAATATCTAGTAAAATGTCATTTTTGAGCACCAAATTTGTATTTTTATATAGAATATAAAAATATTATTTTTTTGTAAAAATTTGTGTGCCTACATAGAATGTCCGCGGGTACACTCAAAATTTTATTTCAGATTTTTTAACATTTTGAAATATTTTAAAATGGATTTCCCAGAATGGGACAAATGGGTGCTCAGAGCCGAAACACCTTGTCAGTTTTTCGTGTTATTCTCTACTACATTGTTCAGTATCGATTAAGGGCATTTCTACACGATTTAAAAAAAGGTTAGAGGAGTAACTAGATCGTTTTACTCTGTAAACCGTATCCAGTCGAATCCAATTCGGTCTTAGAGGAGTAAAAATTTTACTACACCCATCAGCCGACTCTTAAATATATTTGACCTCGGAGTGAAAAAATTCCTCCTCCTCTTGGCCGCCCGCTGCCGCGTTCGGTTGCGTCACCGTGGCGCCACCCTCCTCCATGCCTGCGTCGGCTTTCATGTGCCACTGCGGAAACCCGGAGCAGCCGAGCGCTCCTCCCCACTTCGATTCGGGCTTCACTTGTCGTCTCTGCCCAAATCGACAAATTTACGACCCTTGCCGATGTTGCCGGATTCGACGAACCTACGGCCGTTACCGTCGCGTTTCGGTTAGGATCCGTCGGGGACCAAACCGCGTGGCCACTCGGACTGTTCCGCACCGTCTCCAGATATGCCTTGCTCCTGTAGGCGCTCGCTTCTCGCCGCTCAACCGACCGCCGACAAATTCACGATCGGTCGTCTAGTCTCAACCCTCGCCCAACAGCTTGTTCGCCAGCCTCTACCATCAAATGTGACTGCAGGCATTTGGTGCAGCGATGGGTCTCCAACACGGAGAAACATTGGGAATGTATTTGTTCAAGTGTCAAATGGACAAAGTGAGTGTAAATTTTGCCGCTGTTTTCGATTCGGTGCAATTTCAAACTCATTATTTGCTTTATTGTTATGTAAAAAGGTTGCGTGCTTTGGAAGATAATAGAATTATTGTAGATGTTGGTGCACTAGTTGCTACAATTCACACTATAGATGACACAATGTCCAAAAATGAGGATGCGGAGAAGGAGATGTGCCAATAAACATAGGAGTTAGAGAAATTATTAATCGGACTTGAAGCAATAAAAAAAGTTGTGATCCTATTGCATTGTGTAATTTTTCTTTGAATCCGTTTTATTAACAAGAAACGGGTGAAGTATGTTATCAACATGTCGTTTAATGAAATAATTGAGTGGCGAAGTTTAACTCTATAGCTAAAAACAAATGAATTTGTGTTAAAAAAATCGAAAGTTAAGTTTTAGGGGTTCAGTGGAACTGCTTATTTTTAAGGGAGTGAATATAAATAGGTAAGGGATAGGGAGCCATATGGAGGACTAAAATTTAAGGGAACCGCTGCTGGAAAGTGCCAAAACAGAGCAAGGAGCTGATCTGGCGAGTCACTAGCCTCCAGAACAGTCGAATGCGTACGTGTTGCCGCCGACACGCCCGGGCGCCACGGCGTCCTCACACGTGCCCCCTCTGTTTATGTGCACCCCAACAATACGCGCCTCCCAACTCGTCTTGTGCTCACACGTACACCCCTGACGTGGGCCGCGGCTGACAAATCCCGCTACAATTCTGCCGGCTTCACGCAGCAGCATAAATATCCTCCTCCGGCATGTTACTCTGCATCAGGATCTCGAGCTGTTTCTTATACAAAGATCGAAGCTAGCCAAGGCCGACTTGTTGTGATAGAGAGACCGAGCGACAGCTCTACCAGCTGAAAATGGAGTTCCAGGGGCAGAGCGACAACCCGGCCAACCGCGTCGACGAGCACGGCAACCCTTTCCCGCTGGCCGCACACGGCGGCATGGGGGGCGCACACGCCGCTCCCGGCACCGGCGGGCAGTTCCAGCCCAGCAGGGAGGAGCACAAGACCGGCGGCATACTGCATCGCTCCGGCAGCTCCAGCTCCAGCTCCGTAAGTGCCTCTGTACTCCCCTCGGATAGTATGATCGTCCTCTTCAAGTACGTTTAGCTTAATTTCCGACCTTGCTTGCGTTTTTGCAGTCTTCCGATGAGGACGACGGCATGGGCGGGAGGAGGAAGAAAGGCATGAAAGAGAAGATCAAGGAGAAGCTCCCGGTGGCCACAAGGACAACCAGCAGCAGGACATGGCCACGGGAACTGGAGGAGCCTACGGGCAGCACACGGCGGCCGGAACTGATGCCTACGGGCAGCAAGGGCACGCCGGAATGACTGGCACCAACACAACCGGCGAGAAGAAAGGACTCATGGACAAGATCAAGGAGAAGCTGCCCGGGCAGCACTAAGCCGCTAGCTCTGGCTAGCTGTTCGCTTGCGTGGCAACGCCTCGAAAGTCCTCGCCTGTTCCAGATCCACGTGGTGTTTGTTCAATAATAAGATGTAGCTGAACGAGAAAATATCTCCGCTGGAGAGAGCCAAAAAAATTCGTTCACGGTTTGTGTGTTTTGTTTGTTATGCATGTAAAAAGAACCATAGCACAACCTTGGTTGTTTTTCAGTTTAGTAAATTGCACCTTGTTGCTCGTCAAGGAATCACATATACTAGTAGCTGAACTTCTGACATTCATTCACGGGTGAAACTAAAAGATCAAGAGAGAGAACGGTCCTAAGCTTTATCAAAAAAAAAGAGACCGGTCCTAACATGTAAAAGATTCATGATTATTAGCCACATTGATCACAACCTATCAAGTGATAAAAGGGCGTGGCAAATTATCAAATTGCAAAATTATGTGTGGCAAATTGTCAAATCCCCGAACCCTAGCTCGCATAACCAATCCGGTCGAATCGTCAATCCTCCACCCCCAACTTGCATAACCGATCTGGTCAGGCCCAACGGTAGCAAGCACAGGAATGCCACAAGGGCAACCGCTCACCCTCTCACGGATGGGCCTGCCCCGTTAGTGCAAGCGAAGTGACGAGGAAGACGAAGCAAGGCGAGGGCAGGGGTGTGGCCGAAGGAGAAGAAGAAAAGAGGCGAGGGCAAGGTGTGGCCGAAGGAGAAGAAGAAAAGGAAGAGCACCGAAGATGCATGCCAACCTCGACGGAACGGCGTGGCCTGGGCGTGAGGAATGGACATCACAATACCTAGCGACGACGCAGATCACCGTGACGGCGCAGGTGGAGGTGAGAGACACCTAAACGAGGGGGATGCAGGTGCGGGGTGGCCGACGCCAAAGGAGAAGGTAGGTGGGTGTGTATGTGTGTTTGGGGGGGGGGGGGGTTAGAGGATGACTGGCCGGGGACGGCTGATGGCGGTAGCTCGAGCAGGGCGGGGCACGGAGGCGGCGCAGTAGTGGCGCTGAGCGCGGCGAGAAGTAGTAGCCGGGTCTGACTATTGGTGTCTTGGTGACGGCGGGAGTCAACGGAGGCGGAGGAGAAGGCGGACATACCGTTGCCTTGGGTACACAACAAACTTCACTCCATCCTCAAGGAAAAAAGAGGGCGCTACTATACACGGCCCACCGCATGGAGCCATGGTGGCAGGCCCATCAATATGTTTATCTTTTATATTTGGAAAAAGTTCATTTTAAACCTTAAATTTGTAGAGGGTTAGACAAATCAAACGCCCAATTCAAAATCCCGGTCGTTGACACCCTAAACTTACGAATACCGGTCTATTCTAAACCTTGCACCAGTTTACCACTGCAGAAAAAAAATCTCAAACCGGTACTCCCACTGATTTTAAGGGCCCACATGTCATTTTTATCTTCAACCTCCATTCGCTCTCTCTCTCTCTCTTAGATTCTTTTCTTTCTCAGATTAGCAGGCTGTGCCTGTGCTCAACGAGCAGTCGAGCACACAAAATCAATCTGATATATGCGAGCCGTGAGGACAGCAGTAAGTGCACACAACAAATACAGTAGAATCAGCCCGTGTATAGCAGCACAATAGCAGTAGCACAACGAACATCAAGCTCGCAACTGCGGCGCGCACATCAGCACGACGCCGCCCACTACCGCATATTGCCAGCTGATTCGCTAGCCTCCGCATCGGGCCAACGCCAACAAAGCCGAACACAAGCCCACGGCAGCGCCGCATGCCGCATCACAAATTCACAGTGGCTGGACAGAGGCCGAGCGCCAGCAGGGACCGCGACAGAGGGCCCCGGTGGCAAGCTATCCAAGTGTAGACAGTGAGATCTCGGGGTGCTGACAAAGCGGGGGCGAGCTGGAATCAAAACGGGACAGTGAGAGGATGGAGAAGGAAAGATTGGGGAAGAAGAGTCTTACAAGTAGGGTCCTCATGCATTGTTCAAGATATCTTCCGATATTCCGATAAATCGATCGATTTATCGCTTCTCAGTGTCTGATCGATAAGATAAATCGGCCGATAAATCAGCCGATATGCCGATAAATCGGCCGATATGCCGATAAACCGGCCGATTTACCCCTTATCTTGGGTCGACCGATAAGTTCCCGATAAGCGATATCCCAACATTGTCCTCATGTCAGTGAGAGTTGTCTGCAATCCCGGTTGGGATCTTCACATTCTCAGTGCACCAAACATGTCCAGGGTTCGATTTAGACCGGGAATCATAAGTTCAGTGTGCAAACGATCGGGATTTCAAGTTCAGTGTTTGATTCGTCCAACCTCTATGAGTTCAAGGTTTAAAATAGACTTTTTTCCTTTATATTTATTTATCTGTTTGATTTTGTGTTGCTCTTCATTTTCATTTTCTGTTTTTATAGAAAGTTGTGCATTGTTTAACAAAATGTTTACTTTTATTTAACAATCACCCATGAACATTTTTATATAATGTTTTTTGAATTCGTGAATACTTTTCCAAATATAATAACATGTTTTTTCAAATCCGGTAACCTCTATTTGAAATCCATTAACAACCTTTTTTGAGCTCGTGAATATTTAAAACATATATCTAACCTATTATTGGAATCCATAAAAAACATAAACCTCGTAAGATTTTTTCCAAATTTATTAACCTAATGAGCAATTTTTAACCTCGTAAGAATATTAAACTACTTAAATATTTTTTAATACGAAAGAAACATAGAAAAAGGAAAAAGAAATGAAAAATATAATAAAATAGGTAAGCTAATAATTAAATAGAAATAAAATTAAAAAAGTTAAAAGGATAAAAAATAAAATAGAAAAAGAAATCTGATAAAAAATCGGGGAAAGCTAGAAGAAAAATCACGACAGTGACATAAATAGACTACCAAAAACATAAAACAATTGAAAAGTTTGCTGGAAACGAAGTTGGGCCAGCCCCAGCCCCAAGGGGTGCGCGGTCCGTGCTCCATGCCGCAACAAGCGGTGTATAGGATTTACCAAAAGAAAAAGCGTTGTGATGAGGCCGTGAGAGCATGTGAGAAACTCGAGGATTTCAGCAAAAAAAATGACCCCCATAGCATGAATCCCTGGCGTCGTCATATGTAGCACAACACTAGCCTTTATGTTATGGATCATGAAGCCTTTGAACATCATGAGTATGAAGCCTTCGGGACGGTCTTCGCAAAAAGGGTTAGTTTCAAAATTATTCAAAAGAATAAAAAATAAATTATCTTGTGTTTAAGTTAAAAGAAAAGTTCAGTCTTGTATTTGGTGGAATAGAAACTCCACCTTTAACCGGCAATATGTATCTTTGTTGGGGAAGTGCTCGTGCTATACTACACCAACACGGTATCGTAGTTTGTAATTGTTGCCACCCATCATCTCGAAACATGTTTTTCGGCCCACTTTATAAATGAGATCAACGACCGAACCGATACATGCATAGTGATGAGATAGAAAAATAAGAAAAACACGGAGATAGAAAAATAAGAAAAACACAAGGAGAACAAAGTTGCCATAGTAATATAGTATCACCGGAGTGTGCCGGAGGAGAACCAAAACTCCACGATGATGCCCCCAAGAGAATAATGAGTAGCGCGTTGCCGTCGTCAAGACCAAAATGGTCAAGGGTTTTGACCTACAGCACCAACGCGGCTAAGGTACCACAACAGCGCACCCATGGTAGGGATGTCGGCGGACCGTCCAACGGACGGGATGGACAGTCCGTTGGATGGCAAACGTGTAGCAATTAATCTGAGCCCCGATGATTAGTAGTACAAATTATCTGTAGGAACGGAACGAGGCGGATAGAAATTTGATGGGAGCGGACGTCCGCCAACATCCCTAACCCATGGAGACAACGGGTCTCTGATTGATTCATGGACAACAGGCAGGCGGAGCGTTTGCCATTGCTGTCGTTGCTGTTCAGGGTCGTCGTGCTAACTTAGTCGCCACTCGCCACCACCTCCACCAGCAGTACCAGCGGTCCAGACGTCGGACAGTTGATTAATGGAAATTTGGAAGGTACTCCGTATGAGGCAAGGTGGTGTTGCTGATTCCATAAGCGGACACCGGCACTGCACTAGTGCCTTCATGATCCAACTGCCAAATTATTAAGGAGTTGCCCCCATGGTTTCGATTGGGACATTCTTTTTTGTGACGCGACATCACTTCTTTTTTCTTTCTCGAAGACACAGATGGCTTCTCTATATTCAACTTGGATGCACCGCCAATGCTTTTTTTTTTAGATTTGAAATGCCGCCAATACTTACTTACACGACACAAGTTGTGTCACACAACGAGACGAATGCCTAGCTAGTCGTCCTTATTTTTCTCTAGCTCCGGCGTAAAGTCATTTTGGCTCCTGGGATTGAGTGATCCAACTAGTTCATAAAATTCAAAAGATATATTGGAAAGTTTCAAATAAATCTGAAAAAATGTCCACAAGTTTTCAATGATGTATACCATAAGCTTGTAAAATCAAAGTTCGAAATGTTTTGTACTGTGGTCTACACAAAAATGGCAAAAGTTGGAGATTTGAAACTATACATTATTCACTATTCTACGTTTGTCATTTTTGTGTAGCTCAAAACTTAAAGTATTTTACATTGAGATTTTACACGTTTGTAGAATATATTATTAAGAACATGCATTTTTTCAAAACTCTTTTAAAACATTGAAATCTATTTTTTGGTTTTGAAAATAGTGAGACTGGAACTCGAAGCACGAAATCTCCACTCCTAAGAGAATCTCCAATAGGTGATGTATGCTAATAAATAGCAGCTTTTTACATCACCAGGAGCTAAAAAGTGGTCTCCAACAGCAGACCGGATGTAGATTTGGGCAAAAATATTTTTGGGCACGATGTAAAAAATGCCTCTGGTGATGCAAATATACATCACCAGGAGTGGTGATGTAAAACGCATGCAGCCGCACGCGTGACTCCAACTGCCAATCTGAAACTTCACGCGCGCGGCTGGAAAGTGGGTTCGTCACCATCGCCGGCGCCGCCGCCCCTTCCTCGACCCGCCGCGACCCCGCCGGTACCCCGCGCCACCTCCGTGACCCCGCCGCCCCTTCGCCACCACCCCACCGCCACCGTGTTCTAGCCCCGACCCTGCCATCTTCCCGTCGGCCGTTCGCCGCTTCACCATCCCTCCGTCGAGACCCGCCGCCACCGCGACACCGCGGGTACGTGTAGTCGTCCCTCCATCGAGACCCGCCATTGCCGCGGCTCCACCCGCCCGAAAGAGGAGTTGGACGCCCCTCCCATCGCCGCCGCCACCCCCGCCAGCTATGGAAGAAGAGTGGGTTTGGAAGATGAAGGCCACCGTGCCGAAGGGACGAGACGGCGCCGCCTCTCGCCGTGGCCGCCCCCTCCACCGGCCTGTGAAAAGGAGCCGTCTATATCGAGATCAATGGAGGAGAAGAAGTTTGAGTGATTTGAGTGACTAAAATACATCACCTACTGTGGATCCGTGCCCTAAAATACTCACTTGGAGTTGGACACTTTCAGTGTCCTAAAAAAACACGTTTTTGGTGATGTATATTTTACATCACCCTGTTTTTTTCTGCTATTTTACATAAGTTCTGCCACTAGTTAAAAGGATCCTTTCTAGATACAAACGTGGCCTCATCCAAGCCGTGGATAAAGAACGAGCGGCCCAGATCTAGCACGAACGTACGGAAAAACGGAACTGAAACATCAGGACGGGTGGCCATCTTCGTCTTCCACCCCTCGCTCACTCCTCCCTCTCCTTCCCTCCCCCATCATCTCGAGTTCTCGACCCGACCGCCACTCCCCACTCCGTCGCCGAGATGACCGCCTCCTAGCAAACCGTACGCGACTTCCTGCCGAGCCCCCACCTTCCCCTGCGCTGCGCTGATAGGGATCCGGGTTCTCGTGGGTAAGCTGCTGGCTCTTCCTTCCCCTAACCCCCCTAGTGATCCGTCTGATTCGTTTCATGTTCCTGCCTGCGCGTTCGTGATATTAAGGACTCGGTAGCTAATAGATGCGTGGCTGAACTGTGGATTTGGATCCTTATTCGCCCTAGGACGTTTTTAGAGTGGAGGCCTCCCCGATTCGAGATTTTCCATGGCTATGTGTAGGCACGAAATGTCCGGTTGGATTTCTTTTAGAGTAAAAGATGATTAGTGGAATCTCTATGCCTTGCAGGAAGGTAGTCAGATGATTTTATTTAGCCACTAGGCCGGATAGTGTTGTAGTTTCTGAGTTTGCTAGAATTAAACCATCTCCAAGTGAACCTGTTTGAGGAGTCGTAAGCTTTATTTGTCTCAACCTCTTTGAAGTATGCTCTGGATACTGCATGACGCGATCGTGCGAAATGGCTATTTTATTTTCCCAGGTTTGCTGTAAACAAGAAATCATATCTTTGCTTAACAACTGCTGTATCTGTTGTCACACATTAGAACAGCTCAATCTAGGCGTATTAGCACAACTCACGGCCTGTTGTTGCTTTCATTAATCTTGTAGGGCTGACAAGACTCCTAGTCCTGCATTTTGTGATTTATGCTCCGATGAAACTTCTAGTGGCTTCTCCTTTTTGCAAATTGCAACTATTAAATGATGTGTGAGACATTAGTAGACTTTGTAGGATTTATTGATCCCTTTAAAGTTTCATTTAACTGTGCAGTAAGTCCTCCCTAGGTTGACCGAATGTCTCAGAACAACGTGTTGACAATATCTATTTTCCGTTCGTGGGCAGTAAACTTAGATGATCATATATAACCCATGGTGGATCTCCCCTGTTCTTTTACCACGTTTTGCAACTCTTGGTTCCTTTCTTCTACTCTACATGTTACACTGATGATAATTAACTGTTTCAACCATCACTGCAGGTCTGTATGTGACAGCACGATGTAGTTTGTCTAAAAACTTCGTATGTAAAACTAGTGAATGATGCACCTTTGTGGTTAGTGTCCAGTAATAAGAACGTTTATAATAACTTTAAAGCATGGATTGATACTTGCTGAGTTTCTCACCTTCTTTCGAGGAAAAGAGATACCACAGTTCTTGCCAATCTATCTTATAGTTCATTTTTATTTGAGAAGTTTATATATGCACCGGAAAGTTTATCCACATTAAGTTCTGACTCCAGGTAGCTACCAAGTCTATTTGGATGATAGCCACTTAATCAACTATGCCACATGTTACTAATATATCCTCTCTACTGCAGTAGGTATGTACTTAGTCAGTAACTTCATTCGGTACCTTCAGCATTTCTGTGTTTGTTATGTGGTGTGTGGAAATGTTAATGCACCAGGTATTGTATTATTTTTTCAAAAAAAATTGGTTGTGTACTTGATGTGTTGATAGCCTTTTCGATTTTTGTATTTATTGAAGTATGTTTTTATCATCTGTGAGAGCATCTTTTTCTCTCAACATAAATAGTACTGGTCAGCTTGACTGGATAAAATGCCTTTTATGTAAGTATAAGTATGGTTTTGTTCACTCACTCGGTGTTCTTATTCGCTGCTGTATAGCAGGATTGCAGATGCACACAGCGTAGTTTACCAGCTCTTTCCCATTCAACATGTGGAGTTTTGCATCAAATGCCATAGCTGGAAGCATAAAGAAAAAGTCACAGGCATCAAAATGCAGCCAATCCAATCCTGATTGCTCTGACGATGATGTTTCTTCATGTGCAAGTAGAGAGGAAGGTCTTGAATGTCCGATATGCTGTGAATCTTTCAACATTGTAGAGAACATTCCTTATGTCTTGTGGTGTGGTCACACAATGTGCAAGAACTGCATCTTAGGTCTTCAATGGGCTGTTGTCAAGTTCCCAACCCTTCCTATCCAGCTGCCTCTCTTCATCTCATGTCCATGGTGCAACCTATTATCTTTCCGGCTAGTGTACAAGGGCAACCTCAGGTTCCCGCGCAAGAACTACTTCCTGCTGTGGATGGTTGAGAGCATGAATGGTGATAGAGCAAAATTTCACTCCTCTGGTCACGAAGAGCGCCATTCGTCGTGTCCTTCCGGTGGTGGCGCCAGTTCAAGTCAACACCCCCGAAGAACCCCTACTGCACGAGCAGAGGTCTCTTCTGCCAGAGACAGAAACGTCGTTGCCAACACTTCCAATACTGACAGCTTCAATGTGTCCCTCCACAAGCTTATGGTGTGCTTCCTACAGTTGACAGCCAAGTTTCCACTTGTGATAATGTTCCTTCTCATAGTTCTCTATGCTGTACCTGCCAGTGCCGCGGTTCTGCTCCTGTACGTTCTTATCACATTTTTGTTTGCACTGCCATCATTTTTGATCCTCTACTTTGCTTATCCCACTTTGGATTGGCTTGTCAGAGAGATATTCACTTAAGTTATGTTGTCTGAAATGTTAGTGCAGTTTATAGCTCTACAGAACAGAACAAAGCCTGCATATGTATTTCATGGCACCACTTGATTGTCCTTTTCAATTCTTTTTCTTTTCTTTTCTTTTCTTTCTATTCTGGTCTTTTGGCCCCGAGGCTGTAATTTGTTGTAACTGTCTGCTCATCGAAATGTTGTTCTTGTTGATGAGTGACTACATTGTATTCTCCTTTTGTTATGGCCAAGTGTTGTACACTGTTAGGGCTCCATGTTTCGCTACTCGTGTGGGCTACTTGCCTTATAACTTCACATACAAAAGGCTATGCCTGGCTTGTTAAAAGTCGTGGGCTGGAAAGGTATAGATGGCGTTTATTTGGAATAAAAAGATTATACTTCCAGTCACCGAGTGGTAATGTCCAGTGCCTGTTTTGTGATCGAGGTCAGCCTGATGCTTTATCTCCCACACCAACGGTATCCCATGGGACTTTGCTACTGATTGTCCGTTCAGATGCTTTCGCTATTCGAAGTGTGGTATCGCGGACGTTCTCCTCGGACTTGCCCAAGCATGTTTTCGGCATGGCTAATATGCGCTCATCAAGTTCGCCAACTGATGAGGTTTTGCTTGGTGGCTACCACTTAGGATACTTTTCGGTAAGTAGAAGCAGTGACAACCTGCAGAAGATCACACCAAATGGCCATTCTGTCAGCAATCCAAACTTCTCGACTAGTTTAACTTTACTCTTTCCATAATTCCGTCAGCCCCGCTACACATGTTTTGGTATGAACAAACCGCCCTCTCAAAAAATGTTTAGAAAAAAGGTATTGCAGCTCCTGTATACATTTGTGGTTCCTTCGTAGCCTAGTTAGGCATGCAAAGAAACAGAAAAAGAACTGGAGGGATAGATACATGTAACATAGATACATACTGAACAAGTGAT
Source organism: Poa pratensis (assembly GCA_947311845.1). Lineage (NCBI taxonomy): Eukaryota > Viridiplantae > Streptophyta > Magnoliopsida > Poales > Poaceae > Poa > Poa pratensis. The sequence goes on from CAMZMU010000117.1 coordinate 18,904,754, forward strand.
ATAGTTTACTAGTAATGAGGAACATTCATCCAATGCATTAACTGGCACTTACAAGCGCATCATCGTCATTAGATACCTCACGGTTGATGTCTCTAGCAAATTTAGATCTCATACATCATCGATGTGTTAAGTTGTTAACTAGCACTTGAGAGTTCAGATCCATTCACACCGAGCTGATCAACACAAGTATGACACTCAACATACTACGCCAGAATTCAACAGTAAAAATATATATCTCATAGTAGAACTAATCATGGTTAAGTGGACTCCAACACCAGGATGAGCTGCAACGAAGCCACCACCAGACACTCCTTCAGCCACCCAGCTGCAAAAACGATACTGTTAGATATTTGAACACTCGGTACCATAGGTAGAAGCAGTATTGTCAGTAGGCATACCGCATCACTTTCGAGCCTTACGGCCACGCTTTCTCTTCAAGCTCGTATCCCCCTGGGTCTTGAAACTTTGTATTTTAACGTCAGTCAGCGAATTCCGGCACTCGGACACGTTTGCAGGCACTCGATGACGTTCTGGGGACACATCACACAATAGAGCCAGCAGGGCATCAATAGATCCATCTGACATATTGTGCCGTGCTTTTATTTCCATCATTTGTCTAACGAACGATAGGCGTGAGACTTCCGTTCTGCTGTGAAGGGGCTCCTCAGCAGCAATGAGCTTCTGCAGAAAATCATCAGCACCTGCTGTTGGCTCGTTTCCATCAGCTGCTGGCTTCAACTCCTGCACGCCATGAGCATGTGTTGCATCCCCAGAGTCAACTACATCAGCAGGTAGTGGGTCAGTACTGCTACAAGGATTTTCCTTTGTTTTGGTCAAACACCCACTATCTTCCTCAGACATGTTGAACTCGTCGGAGAACTGAAAGCAGAATGCACATGTCAGGGTAACAATTCCCACGAGAAAATTTACAGCAGAGTGTGGGATTGGCAAAAGGAAAGGAAACCACCAACTGCCTCCTTCAGTTCGTTCAAGCACACAGCAATGAAATCAATGGCAGGTCCCGAATTCACTAAAAAAGAAAAACATGGGAGGTCCCAGTAAATATACTATCCCCACTTCCCCAGTCATGCACTAGTAGAAAAGAAATATCATTACACTAGCTAAAATGAGATTGTTGCTGCAAACACTATGCCACAGCCCACAGTATTAGAACTTTGCAGACAGAAGCAACTGAGAGACAACCACATGTTATCCATGATGAACCCTTAATATTAAATTTCTGAACTATCCAAATTCAATAAGCTTGTGATTAGAGTTAGCTTTGAATAAAGGAAGCACCACTCATAAGTCACGCAAATAGAGCAATAAATACCTTATATATATCACCTAGCAACCAATTCAATGATGTGAGAGCGAGAATCAAGAGAAGTAACCTCGAGTTCTTTCACGGCGAGAATCAAAATGAGATTCTCAAGATCATCGTTGTAAATCAAGTCTTCTATATCAGAATCGTCCGACGATGACGACGACGACGAGTCCTCGAAAAACAATAGCATGGAGGGACTCATGGACGAACTCATCTACAAGAATTTAAAATCATTTCTATGTTAAAATCAACTAACGGCTGGAGAGGGCAAGCTTCCTAAACTAAAACATGAACAAATCGAGCAAATTTACCTCCGGGTTGCAAAATCAATCAGGCCAGTGAGGGCTTGGACTCTATTTGTTGCTCCAGGGAAGTGGAAGAAAATTTGGATGACCGAGGCTCACAGCTTTACTAGCAAGTTAACTTCAAGATAACAATATTGGCTGCAAGCCAAGAAGAGCAGAAAAATGTCAGCATGCAAGCCTCCAAACAGACTTGGCTCAGAAAAGGATTTTTCAATATACTGCACCTATCCTGATCAGAAGGTGCATAAACTTCTCCCCTACATCCCTCTCTAATAAAATATAGCACAAATAATGCCCATATAAAAATCGCATTGTGATATTTTAATCATTTCAGCAAGAAGTAGGAAAAGTGGTCAAGTTTTTCAGTTTTTTCTTGCAAGTAAAAAATTACTTCAAAGCCACTTCCAAGGATCAGAAGAGACACAAATACATCCAGGTACATCAAGTAAACCTGATATGAATGCAATTTTAAAGTTGACAAACAAAATAAGATTTGATGCTTTAAGCATATAATTCCTACATTAAGCTTACTAAAGCGTAGACAATCTTCTACTGACAATGATCCGCCATTATGTGATCTGGTTGCGATGCATGTTAACAAACTAAACAACTGCCACAATAGGCATGGATGTTGAGGAGATCATAACAGGTAGCCATAATCTGGAGGAGATCACATGCTTAAACCATGAAACAGTTATTTTTCTATCCAATGCTACCCAATTGAAAAAAAAAACATAAATGCCTAATTAGTACTCAACTCCTCTAACAATGCAAGACTGAGATCTAACCTCGTCATGGGTACTTCAGTAACAAACTTAATTAGACACACAGAACTACCTAGTCAGGCTCAACCATCACTTCGGAATCACCCGTGCCATAACCCAGGGGCGGATATAGGCATGGGGCAACTGAGGCTACAGCCCTAGGCTTGGCCAAGTTACTTCTTGTGCCTTTTGTGGTAAATTTTCTAATTTTCGATTCATAACGGCAACAATGGATCGTCACCTCTCTTCTACTCCGCCACATCCTATCTAGAGTTAATAGATCCAAAACTAAAATACTAGGTACAAACGATAATTGGGATTGATCCCAAAGGAAGAAAATGAACCTGAGCAAAATCGCAAAGAGAATCTGGAAGGGGCGGAAGACCCTTTCCTGGCAAAGGGGGGAGGAGGAGGGCTTTTCCCTGGCGATGAGAGGTGGCGAAGTGGAGGACAGAGATCGGGTAACATGCAAACGGCATGTCACCGTGTGCCTCGCGGCCATCCATCCACCGCCCAGCCAGAATCCAACGGACAGCAGCACTCCAAGGCAAATCAACATCCAGACTTCACAGTATTCAGCCCAGACGCTCTGAAACTTCACAGTTTTGAACTTTATATGATACAGATACAAATATTTTAGTCATTCAACAGTACAAACAAGTGTTTTGAACAAAACACAATACAAACATCAACTTTTAGTCCGAAAACAGTGCAGGTAACAGTCAAATATACTGTTTACATTCAGATTCACAAGAAATTCAGACATGCCATTCATCACTATTTAGATTCACAGACAACCCACTTCATCACAAGTAATTCAGAAGTACATGATTTGAAGTTTCAGTACCACTTTCCAGTGAATTCAGTGAGCTCTTAACAGCCATTTAGTGCCATTTGATTTGTACACTTAGGCCCCAAAGACAACTATAGTTAGCCCAAAATACTATACTTAACTATGTCCAAAATACTTCTAGCGAGCTTGCATGCTAGAACAGATCATCCTCACCACAAGGCGGAGCCGTCAAGAGCTGGGTGAAACTCATGATAGCATTGAACTCTTGGGGCTCCATATTTACTCCTTTGGTGTTGTCACACTTCTCCACTAGTACTTGAGGCTGTACATCATCCTTCTTCTTTTGTTGCACACCATCCTTCTTCTTTTTTTGCTTACCATCCTTCTTTTTTTCCACACCATCTTTCTTCTTTTTTGGCTGCCAATGAAAAGTATAGTAATTAGTTTACAAATGAAGAATAAAAACATATCATGTACCAATTGCAGCATACATTCTCTCCCGTTTTGATCGGCGCGGTAGCTTTCAATGGTATACGCTTCCCCTTGAGTAACTTATCAAGCCAACTTTTCTTTCTCCTTAATTTTGTTGCCGGAATCTCTTTTTTCTTCAGTCGTGCAGCTCTAAGCAATTCATCTATTTGCTGCACATTTGGGTCAACATTCTCTTTGTCTTTATATGGTTCATCCATAGCACTAGTGGCATTGAGTATTTCCTGTATGCTAGGTGCAACGGAGGCAATTGCATTGGCCAATAGCAAAGAACACTCTGGGGAGCTGGCTGCTCCATGTGCCACATTGTGAAATTGATGAGACAAATCCCTGTACCGAAGTTGAGCTTCAATTTTTGGATTTTCTACCACTTCCCTTCCTTCCTTATCTTGTATACTTCCATTGCGAGCTTCTCTAGTCCATCTCTTCAAGACATAATGTGTCGGCAATGTCTTTATATTCATCAAATCAAGGACTTTTAGACCATGTCCACACAATATCCCCGTCCTATTGAACATTCCACAACTACATGAAACCGTTTTGGTCAAAGGATCACCTATCACTATGCGCTCCTCCTCAAACTCTAAATCACCATGCAAACTTGCAATAGCAACACCAAATCTGTTATTTCCATCCAATACTCTACAACATGCAGCCATTGATCTTTCATACTCACCTTGGAAAGCTTCAAATATAATCGAAGTGTACACTTTGCTTGCTTCCACCAACATAGGAGTGAACATCTTAATTCTTGGTATATATTTTCTTGCATTGAATTCAGATTGCAATTCCTTTGTTCTTTTTACTTCCACCGTCCTCTCAAAATGCATCAAGAACGAAGAATATGAAAATCTGATTTCAAATGATTTTTCAACGCATTGTTGAAGCTCTCACTTAATTGTGTACTTCTCACTCCCAAGCTAAAGACATCTCTCATATAACATTCAGCCCATTTTTCTTTCACCTTGTAGATGCTATCTAACCAAGTTTGCTTATGCACTTTGAGCCTCATATTGTCAAACGCTTCTTCAAATGCTGCCTTGTCCTCATATCCATACATACAAGCACCAAAATCTGTGAGAATATGAGGCTCTTTTTCTTCATCCTCCACTTCGTCCTCCACTTCATCCCTCACTTCATCCTCCACTCCCACTTGAGTTAAATGCTTGACAGCATTTTGCATGATATGAAATGTACACAGTCCATGATATGATTCTGTGAAGACCTTCTCTATGGCTCCTCCCATTGCTGCATCTTGATCGGTATAGATAGTTCTAGGCTGCCTTCCATTGTGTGCGGCTAGAAATGTCTCAAAGAGCCATATAAATGAGTCACGTGTTTCATCAAACATCAATGCAGCACCAAAAATGGTTGTTTCTCTAAACTGATTGAGCCCAAGAAAAATACCAAATGGCCTGTACTCTTTGTTCGTGCGAAATGTAGTGTCAAAAGTGACAACATCACCAAAGTGTGCATAATCAAGTAGCATTTTAGCATCAACCCAGAATATGTTGGCTATATGCTCCTCACAATCCAACTGCAAATGATATTGGAATGATGGATTCTCAGCTATCTTGTCACGAAAGAACTTCAACATACTACCGGCCTGTCCATAAGCCATCTCCCGCTGCCGCTTGGTTCGCAAATGATTCTTTTGGTCAGTCAAAGTGTAACCAACGTTGAACTTCCCACCAGCTCGACGACATGCAAACTCATGTGAAGCTTTTGGCATAATTCCAGAATCATCGGCTGTTTCTATCTCTAAAGCTTGCACATCTGAAATCTTCCTTTGTGATGCCAACAAGTGACAGGTTTGTGGCAATTGAAGGAGGTGATTGTGTTCCAAATCAACTTCGGTGACTTCAAAAAATTTGGCCACTCGATCAAATGAAACAATCATCCGAGCTTTACAATTGGTTCTTGTTTCAGCTCTAATGCGCTTCGGCTCATGATCTATTTGACTTTTCCTTCGATTGCCTTCATTGGAACAAACAAACCTACATGAAGTGATTGTTCCATCAGTTCTGCTTTTGATGGTATTTCTTTTCCTCACATCAAAGCCTATGTGACCTCCATATTGCACCCAGAACTCCCAAGCCTCATCCGGATTTCTGAATCGCATACCAATTTCGGGTATCCTGTTGCCAATCGATCCCATCGCACAACACACAATTCTGCCAAATTCAAAAACAGTGTATACAAATTAGTGGAACAAGGTAGAAGCTAACTGAGATGTAGTGCTGACTCAAAATAGCCCGGGAGCTAGCTACTAAGCACAGTAATTAGACTAATCTGCAGTGAAGAGTTCTCGGACGAGCCCGGGAGGCGGGAGCTAGCTCTGCCCCTGGCACTAATGGAATAAGAGAGAGAGAGAGAGAGGGGACCTGAGAAGAGGTCGACCAAGATGATGAATGGTCCGCAGATCCCGGCGGCGCTCGTCCCGGCTCGCGGCGGAGCTCGTCCCCGGCTCCCGCGGCGGACGGCGCTCGTCCCCGGCCCGCGGCGGCGTTCGGCCATGGTTCCCGCGGCGGACGGCGCTCGTCCCTGCCTCTCCTCAGTGGCTACGGCGGCGACGGCGGCCGGCGACGGCCGCGAGACGAGGAGACGCCGGCGAATCGCCGCGCCAAAGCCCGCCTTTTCCCTTCCTTCCCCGCCAGATTTTTCCGTTGACCCGCGCGTGCTCGATCTGGTCTGTGTCTAGATGTTGATTTGCCTTGGAGTGCTGCTGTTCGTTGGATTCTGGCTGGGCGGTGGATGGATGGCCGCGAGGCACACGGTGACATGCCGTTTGCATGTCACCCGATCTCTGTCCGGCGAAGTGTGTAGACCCGTAGTGGCCGAGGAGGCAGCGTGCGGACAGGGCTGGGGCTATGGGTATCAGCGTCGGCGTGGGCTACGTGGAGGCAGCGGCGGCGGCATTGTTTAGGTGGAGGTGGCGGAGGGCAGTAGTAGGGGGGAATTTGCGCGCGCGAGCTATCCAAAATGCGCGCTATCTCGCGGCAAAGTTTCACCTTCGCTCGTTGCTTGTTATGTTTTTTTTTTCGAGGGAATGGAAACACCAGATATACTGGCTATGGGAAGCCCGGCCCGGCCCAAAATTCCAGGCCCTGGGCCTGCCTGTGCTTGTCAATGGGCCGGGTCTGGGTCTGAGATTTTGGCCCGGAGGTCGCATGGGTCTGGCCTTTGTATATTGGCGTTTTCACGAAGAAGCCCGGTCCGAGACCCGGAAGCCCGATTGGATTTTGTAGCCACAGGTGGGTCTGAGCCTCAAATATAGGTCCAAAGGTCGGATGGACCTAGGTCTGGGCTTGAGATTTCACCCGTGGGCTTTGTTAGGTCCGGCCCATGGCCAAGTATAAAAACCAGTAACTTTATTCATACTCGTAACAATTACAGTTACACTGTTTATTCATACTTTGTTAGGACATATTCAGTTTGATATCAATCTTTGCAAGACGAAATAATCTCTCGACTTCAGTAAAGTGACTGCAGTTAGACTAGAGCGAATATATTGCCACTCATTCACCTACACGAACCTGATTATTGATGAAGGTTTTTAAAAAACCCTTGAGTGGTCCATCCAAAAATATGGAAAGCCTTGAACGATGAATGTGCTTGGGTCGGGGATGATCCCCAAGAAGTGCAAGCCGTCGAATCACAAAATCTTCACTATAACATCGCAGAAAAGTTCAAACTCCACGAAGAATCAAACCAACGGAAGCAACACGACACAATGACATAAACTCACCAGATCTGAATAATAGGATGTACGAGGACACAAATTTCTCTAGCTTCATGAGACCGCTAAGAAACTAGACAAACATTATTCAAAAAACACTACAACCAACAATAGACGCACAACGAACACAGATCTAAAGGAACCTGAGGCCCCCCACCTCGCAGCGCCAAGATAGCAACCGGAGGCGAGGGGACTAAAAATCTCCGGCGACGATGTCTTCAAAACCCTAGTCACCCGCTACAGGCATGGGGCGTAGCCAGGGGGAGCAAAATCGAGCTGTGACTGACGGAATGTCACTTATTTGGGTGCACTGACAGATAAACAACTGACCAACTGGGCCATATCTCCGCCCGAACTTGGGCATCCAAATCAACGATGAGGTTGGCTCTTTTTTTACTTGTATGTGATCGTGGACATGATTGTAATCTTTTTGTTGTTGTTGCAAAGATTGCCATGATCATTGTTGAGAGAGCACGCAGAGTCAAACAAGCGGCACATATTGTTGCCCAACCTAGAGATTTATATACAAATGTTTGGTTACATGATCCGTCTATGTTTCCTATTCCACAGCTTGTGGAAGATGTAACCTCGATTGATTAAGTTAATAAAGGTTACATATTTGGTATAAAAACATGGGAAGATGCGAACGACTAGTGGTGTTCAGACTTGTCCGAACGTGTCGACAAGCCGATCCCGCTAACAAGCGACCCGACCATTCTTTCTCACCCTTCCACAGCTCCACTCTTAGCCATCCCCAACTCTTCTTTCTATCAGTCGAACCGTTCCATTTATTCGACACGTCCATCACCACACTCTACGTGGTGCCCCCGGTCGACCCTCCACCAGTACCGCCATCATTTTCGACACCTTTGGCTGCGGGCGAGCTCAGGCACAATGGATCTGGAGGGTTCGCACCGCTACCGCTACCATAGGAACCACGATTTGAGCTCAACCGTCTCCTCTCCCAACTCAGCTAGTATTTCTCACATTTCTGCCTCAGCCTCGCCCGCACTTAACGGCATTTGACCGAACAAGTTTTTTTTTTTTAACAAAGGGCAAAAGCTTTGCCTTTTATATTCATATAGAAGAAGAAAACATGGGACGGACTAAGCCAAAATAAAAAGGGCCATGAAGGCCGCAAATAAACTTAAGAGATAACTTCCGCTAGATGATTAAGTTCTGCTAGGACCAATTCCTGCTTTCGCCCTTGATCTTCTGAAAAAGTGTCGGCGGTGTAGAGAATTTGTTATTGAATACTCTCGCATTTCTTTACTTCTAGATCTCTCGAGTAATCAACGTGATGTACGACTTGAGACCATTGGGGTGGGCATATGGTGCCAAGGCCAAGGCATGCCAATATTGGAGAACCGTGAGCCTATCCGAGTCGTGGCTTTGCATAAGGTGTGGACAGGAGAGCCAAGATGCTGCAGCCTGCCAAATGCGCTTGGAATATCGGCACTCGAAGAGAATGTGTCGGGCCATCTCAGACACCTACATAGTTTGGGCAGATATATTCCCAGGAGGATGCAAATCAGCATTTCGGGACATTGATTTTCCTACCAGGCCACTTCCTATCCATAATCTATTTCCTATTTCTGTTGTCCATCTCATCGTCCTTGGTTTTGTATTCTGATAGGCCTCAGGAGCGAGTTCAACTTCCATGTACTTCATAATCACCATCTTCATATGTGTGCTGGCGAATGAAGCACTTACGATGATTGTCCCATACATCAGGCTTTGAAACTTTTATATGTGCACCTTAACCATCAACTCCTTATATTTAAGTTCCCATAGTTGTCTTCTTTCAAGTAGGCACAAATATTGAATGGATCAACATTAAATAGGATGTGGTTAACCCTCGGTCGACCAAGAGTTAACTTAATTCTTGGTTACCCACTTTCATGTACAATTGGAAAATTTTAGTTACAATCCATGTGTAATTGCAACCCCATGTACAATTATGAATCATGATGCAAATCAAAGCTCTCAGAGTCGACTGAGCTAAGGGCATTAAATAACCACGGGTAGCTAATTCAGATATGATGTTCGTGGCTGGATATTTCCGGATCCTAGAAGCGATAACTTCTCCCATGTGGAACTTCCGCTGTCCTACATCTCGGTCAACATGTAAACCGCCCATGTAAGTAGCTTATGTTCATCTTGGGTCGACCGTCGACACAATGCATGCTAAGGAGCAATGCTGCAGGAGTTGGTCAAGAACAAGGACGATCCCCAGGGTGCAGGATATCCGAGGCTCAAACGACATCTCGTCATCAACAGGCACCAAGTGGGTGAACCTACAAGTTGGCCTAGCATCCATACTGGTGCAGCTCCAAAATGAGTCGTTGGAAGTTTATTTTTAGTGATGCGTGGCTGTGTCCATATAGACATTTGTGATTCCTCGGTAGGTAGGCATGCAAGGAAGTAATATGAGAAAGAAAATGGAGCTGGAGGGACAGATACGTGTAACATGGATATCTAGTGAACACAGGAAATCGCTTAGCAATGAAGAGTATTCATCACATGAGTTAACTAGCACTTGAGCTCATACATCATCAAAAGCCTCATGGTAGGCGTCTCTATTTATAACCTGGAGCTCACACATCATCCATGTATTAACTAGCACTTGAGAGCTCACACCGTGTTGATCAACAAAAGGACGACACTCGACATACTACGGGAGAATTCAACAGTAAACATACTATCTCAGAATGGAACTAATCATGGCTAGGTGGACTCCAACACCATGATCAGTTGCAACGAAGCCACCACCAGACACTCCTTCAGCCACCCGGCTGCAAAAACGATAATGTTAGATATTTGGACAGTAAGTGTCATAGGTAGAAGCAGTATTGTCAGTAGGCGTACCACGTCACTTTCTTGGCTTACGACTGCGTTTTCTCTTGGAGCTCCCCCCCTCGGCCTTGAAACTTGGTATTTTCAGGTCACTCAGCAAATTCTGGCACTCGGACACGTTTGCAGGCACTTTGTGACCCTCTGGGCACATATCACACAATATATCCAGGAGGGCGTCAATAGACTTATCTGACATATTGTGTTGTGCTTGTAGTTCCATCATTTGTTTGACAAAAGATAGACGTGAGAGTTCAGTTCTGTTGTGAAGCGGCTCCTCAGCAGCAATGAGCTTCTTCTGCAAATCATCAGCACCTGCAGTTGGCTCGTTTCCATCAGCTGATGGCTTCAACTCCTGCACACCATGAGCATGTGTTGCATCCCCAGTGTCAACTGCATCAGCAGCTAGTGGGTCGGAACTAACCATAGGAGGCTCTACATGTTGCTCTTCCCGAGACATGTTGAACTAGTGGGAAAACTGAAAGCAGAATGCACATGTCAGGTAACAATTCCCTCAAAAGAAAAATTACAGCACAGAGTATGATATTGGCAACTAGAAAGGAAACCACCAACTGTCTTCAGTTCGTTCAATCACACAACAATGAAATCAATGGCAGGTCCGGAATTCACTAAAATAAAAGGCAAAACACGGGAGGTCCCGGTAAATATATCAAGTGTACAACCATGATATACTACTATATCCCCAATCATGCACTAGTAGAAAAATAATATATCATTACACTAGCTAAAATGAGAGTGTTGCTGCAAACACCACCCCACGGTAGTAGAGCTTTGCAGACAGAAGCAACTGAGACAACAATATTTTATCTCACGTCAGCACCTTAACGGCCAATGTGACGGAAAGACGATTTTGTCACATTTCCACGACTAGGTGGCCAATTTGCTACATTGTTCAGTAAGTGACCAATTTGCTCATGTGGGGCAACTTCATAAACCACGGGAGAGTTGAAATAACATTAATACGCCTAATTAGAACTCAAATCTTCTAACAATACAAGACTCAGATCTAACCTCTTCATGGGTACTCCAGGAACAAACATAATTAGACACACAGAGCTACCTAGTCAGGCTCAATTCCTCTGTTTTCTGCTTCAGACATTTGTGATGTAGGATATGCATGTCCTGTTTCGCTATGCTGTTGCATGCATGTATCGAACAAAACCTTGTAGAACAACTCTCAGTTTCTTTAAATGAAGCTGGAAGTTCACCCCCTTTGCTAAAAAAACTAGTCAGGCTCAACCACCACTTCGGATCACCCGTGCCACAATCCAGGGGCGGATATATGCATGTGGGCCAACTAAGGAGTAGTGCTTTTGGTAGTATTTTGTCTAACTTTGGATTCATGACGGCATGGCCCCAAGTTTCGAATCTGCAAAAACGGATCCCCGCCTCTCTTCTGCTCAATCCAGCTCCTTTTAGCCCTAGGTTTTGGAAGATCCTAACTCCGCCACATAGACTACCGAGAGAAAAACTTCCTACCTAGACCCGTAGACCCAAATCTAAAATACTAGGCGCAAACGATAATTGGGATTGATCTGTGATAGCAAGAAAAAAGAACCTGAACAAAATCGCAGAGGCGCAAGGCGGCGGAAGACCCTTTCCTGCAGAGTGGAGCGATACTGAAGGTATGAGGAGGGGGTTAAATAGATTCTTGGCGAGGAGAGGTGGCGCGGTGCGTAGACTCGTGGTGGTCGGGGGAGGCAGCGGCGGGTGGGGTTTGGGCTATGGTATCAGCGTCGGCGAGGGCTGGCTAGCGGCAGCGGCGGCGGCGGCATTGTCTGGGTGGAGATGCGGGGGTTTGCTAGGTTATTATGGGAAATTTTGCGGAAGGACTGGTAGTAGTGGGGCGAATTTTGCGCGCGCGCGCGCGCGGCATAGAATTTCTCTGGCGCCATCTCGCGGCAAAGGTTCACTTCGGTGGTTGCTTGCCACGTGTTTAGGTGCACCGACAGATAAACAACGGATCCATATCTCCGCCCGGACTTGGGCACGTCTTTTTTCTTCTTTTTGAAACCGCCATCATAATTTTTCAATAGGGTAACCACATATTTCATCATTCATAAAAAATAAGGTGAATACAAAACGCGCACGCGGAACTGACCAGAAGGGTCGAGAGAAAACATGTGTCCGTAGAAATATGCAGAAAAATTCTATAAGAAAAAATAATACATTGGAGTGTCTAGTTAATTCTGCATTGCCATCGACGCGCTAAAAGTCTGGTGCCACCGTCAGCCGTTGACTGACGTCGTCGAGGCCAAGCACCAGATCCGCCATTGTGTCATTTATTTTAGTATACCAGGCAGTATTTTCATTACTTTGTAGGGACCACGCCGAACTGGTATTTATCCCGTAGTCGAATACTTTGAAATTTTTGTGTTGTTCGCGACAACGCAAATTTAGTCAAATGTCAAAATGCCCCTTGATGGTGCATGTGTGTGATAATTCTACTAGTTAAATTTCGGCGCGGCGACACGCCGCACCCGTGTGGTTGAAATGTTAATTTTGCATGTTGACAAATTTTTTTGAAAATATTTAGTATGCGCGTATGCTGTCATAAATATTTAATTTAACTTCATAGTTAAAGTGAGTTCTTTTAGATTGGATGCAAATATTTACTGAATTAACATGGTGAAATATGGTCATATTTTGCCGTAAATAGGTAGCATTTTTTTTTCGAGCATGTCGGTATGTTTCGAAGTATCTCCAATTTTTTTTAGCAGATTGAAATGTTGAACTATGATTTTATTTTCTCATCCTAAAATGTTTTACAAAAAGGATAACCTTCACGTTAATTTGTCTGTTGTGGTTAAATATTATCGGGTGGAAATTATCGTGGAAGAGATGGGTTTTTTTTTGAATTTACAATGGATAGGTAAATTTGGCGCGGCGGCACGCCTCGACCTTAGTGAGAAAGAGTAGTGACAATTTTGGTAGAAGTTAAAACATGTTGGGAGCAAATCTATATCCAGCAACAAAATGCATTTAATTACAACAATATATATATATATATTAGAAAGCATAATTGAGAACTGTCCAGTTTATAAGTTATAACTAATCAAAAAATTGACTCATCGTATAGAAGAAACATAGCCGGTTGCATTTGATTTTATCACCACTCAGTACTCTAATGTGAAATTTGAGGTACAACTAATTTTAAGCCAATACAAAATATCTAGTAATAGTGGATTCAATTTGTTCACAACTGCTTAAGTCGTTAGTAGTCTTGTAATTGACCAATATGCTCACAAACTTACATGAGATCATCTAAAAAAAAACAATGTTTTCACACTTATGTAACACCCCGAAAATTGAACCCAAATTTTAGTGGTGTTTTTCGACCCCTGAAAAACTTTTTCCTCTTATTCTAAATATTTCTCCAAAACTTTTGAAGATGAATTGACTTGGAAATTGCTTTCTCGAAATTTCCCATAAACCCACAAACCACTCCATCACCCCTGATAATTTTTGTGCTCAGGTTTCCTCCAAAAAACCCTAGCCCTAATTATCGGAACCTTTTAATCCTTTTCCTCCATCTACAAAAGGAAAGCCCATTTCCATAGCTCTAAAATTCCACCAAAAATACCAGAGGACCCCATGTCCATATAAAGACAACCCATGCAAAAATATTGCATACTCCAATGCAATATTTCCAAGTTAGCCAATAATTTCAAAACTGCCATTTCTAGTCCAGAAATGTTTTAAACAAGCTAGACACCTCCAATAATTCTGATAAATTCAGGGTATGCATATTTTGGCATTTCCTGCATTTCATATTTTGGAGCCAAACCCATTTGAGCAATATTTAGACCACTTCCTTTGTAAGCCCAAATTAATGCCATTTCAAGTTTTTCAAACAAACTTAGACCTAGAAAATTCCAATGACCATGATGCTTGAACATGTTGACCACATGGTCCTTAGACACACAAATCCAAGAGATCACCCCAAGGTGAAGCATGGAATACCACTTTTCCTAAATCATGCCGTTATGGTCATTTTTGGCCATCTTGTGGAAAACCAATTTCCCATCATCCAAATAACCTCAAACTCCATGGACACTCTCCCCTGACCTCAACAACCCATGCCTAATTTTTGGGAATTTATTTGAGCTGTGTAAGACCAAGATCATTTCATCGAACACCTTCGGTGTTTTTGGTTTTCTGGAAAATCTATTTTACAAAGTATGGAATCCCTGTGGGATTTTTGTTTGGTTGTGTTCCTCTCATCGTTACAAACCCAGGGGTGGAAACCTTGTTCCATTTGGACCCCCGAGTCACCGGGAACGCAGCGATGTCGCCGTGTCGCGCTCTGGACGTCCGGGACGCGCGCTTAGCAAACCAAATCCGTGATTACTGTTTTGTCGGTGCCAAATCTTCTTCTACAGCACCACCTCGTGGTTCTCCTGTGCATCCAGCACGACAACCCTATCCCTCCCCTCTCTTATCTCCTCCCTGTGGCCACAGGAACGTTGATGGAGACCGAAGCCTCCATGGTTGACAGCCACCACCTCCCTCTCCCTCTAGCTACTTAAGGAGACCCCAAGCCTGTTCCCGAGCTGCTGCACCCATTTCCTCTTCCCTGCCTCCTCGTTCGGTGCCTGGACGTGAGAGGATACCGCAGGAAAACCTCTCCCCAAAATCGTGGCCGCCATGGCCGTGAGGCCGAAGCTCACGGGCGACGCGACCCCGGCCCCCCTCCTCCCGCCTGAGCCTCCCAAGCCGCTCCCTCCCTCGGCCGCCCTCTGCCGTCCCCGAGCTGGCCGAGCAGCACGACGGAGGAGCCGTCCGTGCTCGCCTCCGCCACGGCCGAGCCCGGCGACAGCGCACCGACGCCAGCGCCTCCTTCCCCGCGCGCTGGAGCCGTCCCCGAGCGCGGCAGTGCCCCCGCACCTCGCCCCCGTCCTCGTCCTGACCTCCCGTCGCCAGCAGCGCCGGCGCCCGAGCCGCCGTGCCCTCCCGTGTGTCGGTGCTGGAGGAAGACGAGAGGATCGATCGATCCGTCCTTGCCCGTTTCCTTTTTTTTTTCTTTCCGTTACAAACCGTTTTCCCAGCCCAGCGGGCCAGCAGCCCATCCACGGCCCAACCGCACAGCCAGGCACAGCTCGCGCAGCGCGCGGCGCAGTGGCCCAGTAGCGGCCCGTTCCGTTTTTTTCCACGGATCTTTTTTTCTTTTCTCTGCTGGACCAATATTCAAATGGCCACAACTTTCAAACCGTAGCTCCGATTTAGGTGATTCAAATTCCTAAATTCATATTTCGGCGAGATCTTTCCGGTGGTGCTTATTTCATCTCATTCCAAAATACTTCTATGAGGTGCCCTTTGTACGTGCATTCCGGAGTCCGTGGAACGGGGCTATCGCTGCCCTACGCCGCGGAACCAACCCGACCTCTCCAAGCCCAAGGATCCCCGTCTTCGGAGGCAAGCTAACCCCTTGCTATGAGCCATCCCACAATGTTGTTTGTTATTTGTTTATTGTCATGCCAAGTGTTTATATTTGTCTGCGTTCGGTATGTATTATGTCGGTCTGTATTGTAGTGTTTAATATGTTAGCCGGATTGTTGCTCCTGCCATGTTATGTTCATCATCCATGTATGCATTAGAATAACGTGTGAATTAACTGTGCGCCTCGCACTTGCGCGGCTTTGTCGAACCCTCTAAATAAACAACTATAAAACCTGCGTTCCTATGATTGTTTGCTTCTTCTCCTTCGCCGAGGTGAGGAGCGGACGAATGTCGTCTTATGATCCTCGGAGTTGGGGGCATTTGCCAAAAGAGTTATTTGCTTCTTCTCCCTCCATCAAACGTGGTTGGCGTAAGCCCGCCTAGACTGCGACGCTTGGGACATTTGCTTTCCATTTGGTTCTTTTTGGCCAAGATTACTGACACCACGTCGGGTTAATCCTTGAGTGGAATGGATGATTTCTTTTTTTTATGAATGTTTTCGGTTCATTGTTTGGAGGCTACATGCCTCGCCAACTTTGTAATTAATCTGCGAGGGCGCTGGCTGGAGGAACCGCCACAGTCGTCCGATTGACCCACTGTGTTATCTTTTGTAGTTGATCTGTGAAGGCGCTTGCCAGCGGAAGACCGCTGCCACAGTCTTCCGGTCGACGTTTCTTTTTACTTGTCAAACGAGAAGGCGCTTGCCAGCGGAAGACCGCTGCCACAGTCATCCGGTTGACGTTTCTTTTCTTTTGTCAAACGAGAAGGCGCTGGTCGGCGGGTTCGCCGCCGTAGTCTTCCGGTTGACGTTCTTTTTATTTTGCTAAGTTTGGACATGGATACTACTATTGCTTGATTTATTGTGTTGCTAATATTTTGTCGTGTGATATCTATTATGATATTGTGATTGTTGTGTTGGACTAATCCTCTTGGTTTGGACTTGTGAATGATGGAACTTGATTAAATGAAACACCCTCCAAACAACGATAGGGTCAGTCCACGGTGCCACTAATCTGAACATCGAAAGCACTGCCACTGTCGCTCACATGGGCGGGCCTTGACCTACGTAACCTATTGAGCCTCCTTTGACGCCACCATTTTGGCAAGTCTAGTCGGTACCATAGTTGGTCGGGGCTAGTCTTGCGAAGGTTCCGGAGCTAGGCGTCGCTCATGGTTGGGGACGTGCCGGATTCACTTCTGCATAAGGCATAGAGTTATGTCGGTGGCTATACAGGGAGTGTCTTGGTAGCGTGAACGGTCAGGTGAGTGTATCTTGCTGAGTTCGCCTTAAGGATGATATCCTAAAGTACGGCTGAGTGTGGTGCACTTAGGTGGGTGGTATCTGCAACCTCTCGAGAGTGTCAAATCTGGATGTCTAGCCTCGTTCCAAGGTTATGGAACAACAGTTCAGTGTCGGTCACACTGTGTGTCCGTATCGTGTCAGGAGGTTAAACCTAAGGCTTGTTTGAAAGAAAGATGAACAACCTGATTTCACTAAATGGACAATAAGATGATGCAGGGAATGTTACTTGTGAGGTGAATGGGATGGCGGTGTGATGCGTTGGAAGCCTATAGTTAGGCCAGAGCCAACATCAACCGTGCATGCCCCGGGAGATAGCCAGAGTTGGCTGGATTGATAGCCAGAGTTGGCTAGAGGCTTGGAAGCCTGATTGTGTTGACAGAGTAATTATAAGATTTGGTACCAACTAGTACACTCGTCACAGGTAATCTCTTTGTTTGATTGCCGGTATACGATCCAACCCCATGATACGTCTCCAACGTATCCATAATTTCTGCTGTTCCATGCTTATATTATACCATTTGCTACATGTTTTATATACACTTCATATCACTTTTATGCATTTTCTGGGACTAACCTATTAACAAGATGCCACAGTGCCAGTTCCCTGTTTTCTGCTGTTTTTGGTTTCAGAAAGTTACTTCTGGAAATATTCTCGGAATTGCACGAAACAAAAGGCCAAGTCCCTATTTTTCCAGCACGTACACGGAGTCCGAAGGAGAGACGAAGGAGAGCCACGAGGTGGCCAAACCACCTGGCGGCGCGGCAGTGGGCCCAGCCGCGCCGCCTGTGGTTTGGGCCCCTCGGGGGTCCGCCGACATCGCCCCTTCGCCTATTTATTCCCCGAGACGTGAAAACCCTAAAACACCGAGCCTTTCATCCAGAACATATTCGCTGCCGCCGCCGTCGTCAACCCTAACTCGGGGGGTTTCTGAAGCTCTTCCCGGCACCCTGCCGGAGAGGGGAATCATCACCGGAGGGCTCTACATCGCCATGCCCGCCTCCGGAGTGATGCGTGAGTAGTTCATCCTTGGACTATGGGTCCATAGCAGTAGCTAGATGGTTGTCTTCTCCACTTGTGCCATCATGTTTAGATCTTGTGAGCTGCCTATCATGATCAAGATCATCTTATTGTAATGCTACATGTTGTGTTTGCTGGGATCTGACTTATATTGATACCTATGTGGAGCTGAATATTATATTATCATGTCTATGTCATTTGTGATCTTGCATGCTCTCCGTTACTTGTTGAAGCCTTGGCCAAGTGAATACTTGTGACTCCAAGAGGGGGTATTTATGCATGATAGTTGGGTTCAACCTCTATTTAACCTGGGATAGTGACAGCAAGTTCTAAGGTTGTAGATGTGTTGTTGCCACTAGGGGTAAAACAGCAATGCTTTATTCAAGGATGAATGTATTGTTTACATTACGCACATTACTTAATGCAATTGTCTGTTGCTTGCAACTTAATACTGGAAGGGGTACGGATGTTAACCGGAAAGTGGACTATTTAGGCATAGATGCATGCTGGATAGCGGTCTATGTACTTTGTCGTAATGCCCAAATGAATCTCATAGTAGACACCACAGCTCACACATGCATGTTATATGCACTTATCAATTGTCAATTGCCCAGCTGTAATTTGTTTACCCAGCATGTTAGTTATCTTATTGGAGAGACACCACTAGTGAACTGTGGACCCCGGTCCATTCTTTTACATCTGAAATACAATCTACTGCAATCATTGTTCTCTACTGTTTTATGCAAACAAACATCATTTCCATTCGATACGTTTAACCCTTTGTTTTCAGCAAGCCGGTGAGATTGACAACCTCACTGTTAAGTTGGGGCAAAGTAATTTGATTGTGTTGTGCAGGTTCCACGTTGGCACCGGAATCCCTGGTGTTGCGCCGCACTACACTCCTTCACCAACACCTTCGAAGCAACCTCGTTTTCCTACTGGTTCGATTAAACCTTGGTTTCATACTGAGGGAAAACTTACTGCTGCACTCATCATACCTTCCTCTTGGGGTTCCCAACTGACGTGTGACGTACAAGCATTGTTTCTGGCACTGTTGCCGGGGAGATATTCCCTCGTCAACTTAGAGCCAGCAACACGTTTTCTGGCGCCGTTGCCGGGGAAAACCGAATTGCTTCTGCAAGGGGAGTCTCTCACACCCAATCTCTTTACTTTGTTATTTGTCTTGCTTAGTTTATTTTTATTTAGTCTTGTTTGCTCTCTTTATCAAAAACACAAAAAAATTAGTTACTTGTTTAATTCGTTTGATTTTGTTTTTCAAAATGAATGCTCCTGAAGTTGAAGTTCGTTCTTTTAGGCAACTAGGAGGTGAAAATTTGAAAGATGCTTGGTATAGAATTAGTGATGCTCATCATAGATGTACTAAGAAACACTCTACCACTATCCTCCTTAGGAACTTTTATGTTGGTATCTCTAGTTGGTATAGGTATGTTCTAGACACTCTTACAGGTGGAAATTTCTTGGGTACTCCTGCTTTAGAAGCCTGTAATATTATTGAAAGTTTGGTAGGAACACCACCCACTAAAGATATTAAATTGAGATCACCTTGGAGGATGTTATAAATAAGTTAGACTCTATGGAGAATTTTTTTCCAAATTTTCTTGATTGTATTGGTAAGACTAATGAATCAATAGCCACCATCAATGAAAGAATCACTGTTCTTGAGGATAATAATATCCATGACACCCAAAATCATAGAATTGATGAGTTAGAGGAAGCTATTGAAACCTTAAGTTCAACCTTTACTTCTCTTAAGTCTAAAAAGGAGAAAGTTTATGTGGGTAGAGAGCAAAAGTTTATGTATGTTCCTAAAGTGCCAAAACCAAAGACTCATTATGAGCTTAAAATTGATAAAACTTTTAGTACGGTTAAAGGTAATGAAACACCTCCAGGAACATCTAAGATACCCATTGTTACAAGCTGTGTGTTGGAAGAAGCTTTTGATGATTTGAATGATTTGCCACTTGACAACACTTGATTTTCACTTTCTGCGCCTAGCTGAAAGGCGTTAAAGAAAAGCGCTTATGGGAGACAACCCATCGTTTTTATTTGCTGTTATTTTTGTTTTCTTTGAGTCAAGGAGTTTTGTTACTTCTGTAGCAACTCCTTTGTATCTTTATTTTATCGCAATGTTGTGCCAAGTAAAGTTCTATATTGAAAGTTGATGCAAGATTTGGATTTCTGCGCAGTGACAGATTTTTAGCTGTCACGGATTTGAGCTTATCTCCCTGTAGAAAATTCAAAAAATTCTGAGAAAAATCACGCATATTCCTGAGATATGTACGCAACTTTCATTATTTTAGGCCAGATCCATCTGAGCAACTTAAGTGCCTCGAAAAAATTCGTCATTCCAGACTGTTCTGTTTTTGACAGATTCTGCCTTTTGTTTTGCATTCGCTCTTTTACTGTGTTTGTGTGGATTTCTTTGCTCCACAAAGCATTGGTGGCTGTAGCTAATGTCCAGAAGCTTTGGGATTGATTGTATCATTACAGAATATGAGAATTTTTGATTATGCACTAACCCTCTAATGAGAACTGTCTTGAGTTTGGTGTGAAGGAAGTTTTCAAGGATCAAGCGAGAAGGGTGATATTATGTGATCAAGAAGAGTGAAAAGCCTAAGCTTGGGGATGCCCCCGTGGTTCATCCCAACCATATTCAGAGAGACTCAAGCGTCTAAGCTTGGGGATGCCCAAGGCATCCCCTTCTTCATCAACAAACTTATCAGGTCATCTCTAGTGAAACTATATTTTAATTCTTTCACATCTTATGCGCTTTACTTGGAGCGTCTGTGTGTTTTTATTTTTGTTTTTGTTTGAATAAATTCGGATCCTAGCAATCCTTGTGTGGGAGAGAGACACGCTCCGCTTTTTCATGTGAATACTCATGTTCTTCACTTATATTTGTTGAGTATTCTTAACTAGCTACTGCAGTGCTTTTAGCTCCTGTTTTTCATGCATCTCTTCGAGCTGTTAGCACTTGTTTATAAATACTCTCTTGCTGCATTATATTATCATTTGGAGAGTTTATGTTTAAATAAATTGATTGGTGTTTGTTTGGAAGAAAGAAAATGCTACATGTAGTAGTTGGTATTGGAAAAGACATATGCATTCTTGTAGATCATTGTCTTGTTTCGATTTGATGCTTTGCAATTGTTTTGAGCTCTCAAGTAGATCATGTTTAAGCTCTTGCATCATGTAGTTAAAGCCTAGTAGTGGAGAACTACCGTAGAGCTTGTTGAGACTTGGGATGCATATTTGTTCTCTCTAAGGTCTAGATATTTTCTGGTAAAATGTTTGAGCAACAAGGAAGACAGTGTAGAGTCTTATAATACTTGCAATATGTTTTTATGTGATTCTTGCTGTACCGGTTTATACTTGTGTTTGCTTCAAACAACCTTGCTAGCCTAAACTCTGTACTGAGAGGGAATGCTTCTCGTGCATCCAAAACTTGAGCCAAAACCCATGCCATTTGTGTCCACCATACCTACCTACTATGTGGTATTTCCTGCCATTCCAAGTAAATATTTCATGTGCTACCTTTAAACTATTCAAAACTTTATTACTCCTTATTTGTGTCAATGTTTTATAGCTCATGAGGAAGTATGTGGTGTTTTATCTTTCAATCTTGTCATTTACTTCTGACAGACTTTCACCAATGGACTAGTGGCATATACATCCGCTTATCCAATAATTTGCAAAAAGAGCTGGCAACGGGGTGCCCAGCCCCAATTAATTACAACTTTCATTAATAATTCTCTTCACATGTTTTGCCCTGATTTATCAGTAAGCAACTTAATTTGCAAATAGACACTCCTCCATGGTATGTGAATGTTGGAAGGCACCCGAGGATTCGGTTAGCCATGGCTTGTGTAAGCAAAAGGTTGGGAGGAGTGTCATCTATAAAGAAACTAAAATACATGTGTAAACAAAAGAGAAGAGGGATGATCTACCTTGCTGGTAGAGATAACGTCCTTCATGGGAGCCGCTCTTGAAAGTCTGGTTGACAAGGGGGTTAGAGTGCCCACTACCATTCGTTGACAACAACAAACACCTCTCAAATACTTATTTTGTGCTCTCTATATGCTTTCGAAAACTTAAAAAGCTCTAGCACATGATTTAATCCCTGCTTCCCTCTGCGAAGGGCCTATCTTTTACTTTATGTTGAGTCAGTTTACCTACTCCTTTCTATCTTAGAAGCAAACACTTGTGTCAACTTTGTGTGCATTGATTCTTACATGTTTACTTATTGCACTTGTTATATTGCTTTATGTTGACAACTATCCATGAGATATACATGTTACAAGTTGAAAGCAATGCTGAAACTTAATCATCCTTTGTGTTGCTTCAATGCCTTTTACTTTGAATCTATTGCTTTATGAGTTACCTCTTATGCAAAACTTTTTGATGCTTGTCTTGAAAGTACTATTCATGAAAAGTTTTTGCTTATATGATTCATTGTTTACTCTTTATCTATTTGTTAGCAAACTATAGATCATTGCTTTGAGTCACTTCATTCATGACATGAGCCTTGCAATATATTGATCAAGATTGTGTGAAAGCATGTCTCCTCAGAAATTATTTGTTGTTATCGTTTTACCTACTCGAGGACGAGTAGAACTAAGCTTGGGGATGCTTGATACGTCTCCAACGTATCCATAATTTCTGCTGTTCCATGCTTATATTATACCATTTGCTACATGTTTTATATACACTTCATATCACTTTTATGCATTTTCTGGGACTAACCTATTAACAAGATGCCACAGTGCCAGTTCCCTGTTTTCTGCTGTTTTTGGTTTCAGAAAGTTACTTCTGGAAATATTCTCGGAATTGCACGAAACAAAAGGCCAAGTCCCTATTTTTCCAGCACGTACACGGAGTCCGAAGGAGAGACGAAGGAGAGCCACGAGGTGGCCAAACCACCTGGCGGCGCGGCAGTGGGCCCAGCCGCGCCGCCTGTGGTTTGGGCCCCTCGGGGGTCCGCCGACATCGCCCCTTCGCCTATTTATTCCCCGAGACGTGAAAACCCTAAAACACCGAGCCTTTCATCCAGAACATATTCGCTGCCGCCGCCGTCGTCAACCCTAACTCGGGGGGTTCTGAAGCTCTTCCCGGCACCCTGCCGGAGAGGGGAATCATCACCGGAGGGCTCTACATCGCCATGCCCGCCTCCGGAGTGATGCGTGAGTAGTTCATCCTTGGACTATGGGTCCATAGCAGTAGCTAGATGGTTGTCTTCTCCACTTGTGCCATCATGTTTAGATCTTGTGAGCTGCCTATCATGATCAAGATCATCTTATTGTAATGCTACATGTTGTGTTTGCTGGGATCTGACTTATATTGATACCTATGTGGAGCTGAATATTATATTATCATGTCTATGTCATTTGTGATCTTGCATGCTCTCCGTTACTTGTTGAAGCCTTGGCCAAGTGAATACTTGTGACTCCAAGAGGGGGTATTTATGCATGATAGTTGGGTTCAACCTCTATTTAACCTGGGATAGTGACAGCAAGTTCTAAGGTTGTAGATGTGTTGTTGCCACTAGGGGTAAAACAGCAATGCTTTATTCAAGGATGAATGTATTGTTTACATTACGCACATTACTTAATGCAATTGTCTGTTGCTTGCAACTTAATACTGGAAGGGGTACGGATGTTAACCGGAAAGTGGACTATTTAGGCATAGATGCATGCTGGATAGCGGTCTATGTACTTTGTCGTAATGCCCAAATGAATCTCATAGTAGACACCACAGCTCACACATGCATGTTATATGCACTTATCAATTGTCAATTGCCCAGCTGTAATTTGTTTACCCAGCATGTTAGTTATCTTATTGGAGAGACACCACTAGTGAACTGTGGACCCCGGTCCATTCTTTTACATCTGAAATACAATCTACTGCAATCATTGTTCTCTACTGTTTTATGCAAACAAACATCATTTCCATTCGATACGTTTAACCCTTTGTTTTCAGCAAGCCGGTGAGATTGACAACCTCACTGTTAAGTTGGGGCAAAGTAATTTGATTGTGTTGTGCAGGTTCCACGTTGGCACCGGAATCCCTGGTGTTGCGCCGCACTACACTCCTTCACCAACACCTTCGAAGCAAACCTCGTTTTCCTACTGGTTCGATTAAACCTTGGTTTCATACTGAGGGAAAACTTACTGCTGCACTCATCATACCTTCCTCTTGGGGTTCCCAACTGACGTGTGACGTACAAGCATTGTTTCTGG
This sequence comes from Poa pratensis, assembly GCA_947311845.1. Taxonomy (NCBI): domain Eukaryota; kingdom Viridiplantae; phylum Streptophyta; class Magnoliopsida; order Poales; family Poaceae; genus Poa; species Poa pratensis. Next base: position 18,929,062 of record CAMZMU010000117.1, read on the forward strand.
CACTGTTGCCGGGGAGATATTCCCTCGTCAACTTAGAGCTAGCACCCCACCTGGCTTGGACTCTGTACTGGTGATACTCTTGTTGTTTGCTTATGCTATGTTTTGCTTGTGACGCCATGCTACCCTTATGTTATCATATTGGTCTATCTTGAGTAGACTCTTGCCATGTTGTAGATTTTATTTCCAATGTATATCTTGCTGCATGATTGTTGGATTGTTTGTAGTAAGTGGCGATTCTTGCTGAGTGCATACAAATGTACTCACGGCCTTGTGTTTGTGGCCAGGTTTTGTCGAGGATTCATCTTCTACTTTAGCAAGGAGATGGAGCAAGAGTGTGCTAGGATCAGTAGCCCAGCCAGAACCTGTGGAGTGGAGCCGCTCCAAGCCGTAGCCTCTCATGTGTCTTCCGCTGCCAGTTAAACTCTGTATCGTGCCATGCTGGGATTGATATTTCGTCATTCCTCGATGGCATTGTAAACCATTTGTAGCACTGATGTGCCTGATTGTGTAATGATTTCCATATGTTACACTGTTGTGACGTGCGGCCAGTTATCTTGGGATGGCGCACGGGACGACTGCCTCTCTGGTGATATGTGCCAGGGAGGGGTGTCACAACTTACATCCAGAAATTAAATAAGAATTTTCTTGCCTAAGCAAGGAAGCAAGGGATAAATTAATGTCATCGCCAAATTCGACTAATCGAACATCTTCTAACAAAAAATGAACAACAAAGACGAAGAGGTACATAATTCTGTGCAGTAGAGTGAACAAAGTGAAAACGATTCTGAACCGAACAACATGGTAAATGTAAAGTGAAACTAAGGGAACATGTAAATGGATATTTAGTACAGATGAATTTAATTGACGTATAGGAATTACCAACTGCGTAAAGTTAGAACTGTTTACTTAATCTGTCTGATTATAATTAATAAAGAACAAATTTGAAGATTAAAGAGGAATATGTATATGCCCGGAAAAAAATGTTAAAACATGAAAGTTGTTTGGAAGGATGATATCCATCTACTCGTCAAAGGAAATTTCGAACGTATGACTGAGTGCGACGAATTTGACAAAATTCGTCGAATGTTTTTGTGAATTTGGATCCGAAATTAAAGAGCTAGACTCGACCAAACTCGAAACTGATCATGGGAATGGAACCTGCTCGTGGACGCGCGTATATTTCATGTACATATTATCATGAAAAGGAGAACGAACCGTTATTTTTGGGAAATGCGAGGGTCTTTCCACAAAATGCCGTGCGGGCTGTCGGGTCTGAAGCGGACGGCGTGGAGGCGTGTGTGAACTGTAGACCGGAGGGCCGTTTCATATTTGTTGGAAAACGCAGAGACTTTTCTGCAAGAAAACGTTGGAGAAAATGCGGGGATTTTTATGAAAAAAGCGTAGGGTCCGCACGCGTGTGTTATGCCGGATCACGGGAGTGGGACCTGCTCGTGGGCGAGCATATATTTCGTGTACATATTACCATGAAAAGGAGAGCGAAGCGCAATTTTTGGTAAATGCGAGGGTCTTTCTGCAAAATTGCCGCGCGGGCCGTCGGGTCTGAATCGGACAGCGTGGACGCGTGTGTGCACTGTAGACCGGAGGGCCCTTTCATATTTGTTGGAAAATGCAGGGAATTTTCTGCAATAAAACGTAGGAGAAAACGCGTGGACTTTTCTGCAAAAAAGCGTAGGGTCCGCACGCGTGTGTTATGCCGGAGGACCGATTCACAATTTTTTTTAAAGGCGGGAACTTTTCTGTGGGAAAAACGCGTGGGCCCACAGCTCTCCGTGAGACAAAAAACACTCCAAAAAAAGGCAGTATAAACTGCACACTCCGAACAGTGCACAAAGAAATTTCATCAAAACATATCAACATGGATCTAGTTTTGAAATTGTCGACATGACTAATCCATTCACGAAAACGGATCGTGATTTGGAAACGCGGTTCACAAAATATTTCATTTTTTGTGTTCGGATCAAAAACGGAAAAAGAAAAATATACACTGTTAGCTAATATTCGGTAGTAATAATAAGATGCATTTGAGTGGGCCCGGTGGTCCATGGCTGTGGAAGGAGTGTGCACGTCTCCTGTGCATGCTATCTGGTTGCAAGTGGATCGCATGCATGTGCGTCAGTTTGAGCAGTGCATGGCAGGCACACGCAGCGAGCAGGGCGCGAGGCAGCGCGATGCCAGCGGAAGCGACCGTCCGATCGGGCAGCGACGGCGGGCGATCAAAACACTATTCATAACTGTTCACATGAACAGTGCGCAGTGGCTGTGGAAGCTTTAAAGTGCACCTTTTTATATAGCATGAACAGTGCGCGGTGGCTGTGGAAGCTTTAAAGTGCACCTCTTTTATATAGGTAGTAATATACTTCAAGGATTGCCAAAATCGTATAAGGCAAACCATTTTATTATATGACTTATTTTATCATAAGTTATATACCTCATTTTATTTTTTATTCTAAGAAAAAATCGATGTCAACAGTGGGTATCTATGGTTGAACGTCACGTGGACACCCTCACCCACACTTGCATCCTTGCAAATTCCAATCTCATGCGCAAGAGCGGCAATCAAAAACTTCAAGGATCGACGCATGCCTGTCGATCACCCAGTGACCTCCTTCCCAAATCTTGTCCTCTATCTCCTTTTCATCCGAACTCAGCGATTAACACATTCACCCACAATGCGCTAAATGATAAGCCCCTAGAGTTACCCCAAGGCCTCTGCCTCCGTGTTGGCATGCATCACCTTTCGGTGTAGCACTTTTTCAATCAAAGCCCATTGCAGCGCCCCTCCTTCCTTCGACGTCCTAATCATCCACCACCATCCAGAAACTTTCCTTTTATGACTGTTTCATCTTTTCCATCATCCATTCCACTACATAATCCGAGCAACAAGTGTCAACAGTGGCGGGCACCACAAAGCTACGTCTCGAGACGTGCGACTGATACACTGCATTTTGTAGCATCTATGTTAAAATTATTTCTTTTAGATTCTATATGTATATTTAGTTTATTTATGCAACTTTATATGTTGAGTTAAGTGTTTTAGGGGCTTTTCCACAAAATCTCCTTACGTTGCCAGGAGCCCGCCTATACTCTACCGAGAGGAATCGCTTTGGTCAAGTTGTGGAAAACTGTAATCTTTCTCAGCTCACGCTTTTCTGATTACTTATTATTGAATCGTGAAATGTAGAAAACTCTTTTTTCGTATTTTTAGTTTCAGAAAACTTTTGAACTCTAATTAATTCGAGTAAAATTATGCGATCCTATTTTCTGAATAGGAAGAGGACCAATATCGTGAGCCATCAACTCGGGGAGCTCGGAGGCCGATGGCGTGCATGCCCCAGTGATAAAGCGAACATGCCTTTTGGCTAAGCCCAGCCCAAGAGTCCAAATACCATGTAATCTATAGGTCCCAGACCCGGTTAAAAAGAAGTTGTCTAAAAAAAAGGGTTAAAAAGAAGTCATATTCTCAACTATAAGAAAAACTAACTTCCACTCAAAATACCCTAAAAAAAACTTCCACTAAAAATAAATAAGAAAAACTAACTATTCCGATCGACTCATCAACAGTCTCCACTTTCCACGCAAGTCCTAGACATTCCAATTAAACGGATTCCAAAGGAAAATTTCCATATGATTTATTCCAATTAAACGGATTCCAAAGGAAAATATCCATAGGATTTTTATCTTATACAAATCCTAGGAATCAAAGGACCCTCGGTCTCCACGCAAGTCGCACCCTTCTCTCTCGCGCCGTCGCACGATGGGGAGACGTCGACGCCGGCGCCGGCACCGGGAAGCATTGGCCTTGGCGATGCCCTCCTGCGCAAGCGAGTCAGTTTCTGCTCCTCTCTTCTCTACCACGCCGCCATGTCCCATTTGTTTAATTTGCTTGGTTTTCTCTGCAGGGAACATTGAGATCAATGAAGCATCAGCCATGCTGCTATACGAAGCACCATCTGGCATCGCAATTTTCTCTTTTGATGGTGCCTACCTCAATAATTCAGTGAAGGTACTTGTTAGATGTGTATAGCTTTACTGTTCATCTACTGTTCACCTCATGTATATGCACTGGCCTTTGGCCCCATTGGAATACAGTTGCTCATTCACAACATGGTATCAGAGCTTAGGTAGCTCTCCTCCTCCTCCCCGGCGTTGCAACTCCGTCTCACCGTCGCCGTTGCTCCGGCCGACCTGCGCTCCTCCTCTTCCTCCAGCTGACCTGCTGCCCGGCCGCCGCCGTCCCCACGGCCTGCTGCCGGCCGTCGCCGTCCGCCGCCGCCTCCCACGGCCTGCTGCAGGCCGTCGCCGTCCGCCGCCGTCTCACGGTCTGCTGCCGGTCCTCCGGCAGCCGCTGCTCCGGCCGGCGCCTCCTGGTTGCTGCCCCGCCCGGCGCCACCGCCGCTGCCCCGCCCGGCGCCGCTGCTGCTCACCTCGTCTCCGCCCGCATCGCGTCGCGACGCGTCTGCATCGCGTCGGGCCTTCCGGTACTGATCCCGGAAAATTCCGGATTTCAAACCGGATTCCCAAATCCGGTACTGGACTCTCCCGCACTCGCCCGGTTCTCGCTTCATTCCGGATTGATTCCGGTTCCAGGCCCGGAAAATTCCGGATTTCATACTGGCCCAGAAAATTCCGGATTTCATACCGGATTCCAACAGAGCAGAAAACTCGTGATGTCTTCTTCGGGCTATGTTGCTATTCCTCGGTGCTCTGTGATCTTTGATGGCACCAACTACGCCGACTTTGTGGGTTTTATGCGTATCCACATGCGTGGCCTCCTGCTGTGGGGTCTTCTCTCTGGCGAGGTCTCCTGTCCGCCGTGCCCCGTTGCTCCTGTGGCTCCCACCCCACCGGTGCCACCCGTTCTTGCCGCTGATGCTTCTCAGGCTGATCGGGATGCCGCCAAGAATGCTGATGATCTTGCAGTTGAAGCCTATGACCAGCAGGTATCGGATTACTCGGAGTCTTTCTCCATCTATCGGGATGCTCTGTCTGTTTATACTCAGTGGTGCAATGATGATGCTCGTGCTGCTGCCGTCCTCACTGCAAGTGTTCCACCCCAGTTTGCCTCTGAGTTTAAGGGGCTGGGCGCTGCTGCTGCGATGTGGACTTATCTTTGTCAGCGCTATCAGCCCTCTGGTGATGCTCTCTACCTTTCTGTAGTGCGTCAGGAGCATGAGCTTCAGCAGGGTGACTCTACTGTTGATGAGTTCTACGCACAGTGCTCTGCTATCTGGCGTCAGCTTGACTCTCTGAGGACAGTTGTTTGTGGTACTTGTCGCTGCTGTCAGTCCGTGAGGTCAGATTTGGAGTTTCAGCGTGTCCATGAGTTCCTGTCTCGCCTCCGTACAGAGTTTGAGCCTCGGCGTGCTCACCTGCTTGCCCGTGGTCGTCGTGTTCCTATATCAGAGGTGCTTGCAGAGCTTCGAGCTGAGGAGACACGTCTTCGTTCTGCTGGTTTGCTTGTGGTTCCCACTGTGCTCTCTGCCCGAGCTCCACCGCTGCTCCCCACTCCCTCGGGGGGGTGAGCGGGCGCCCGCCTTATGCACGATCAGGTCGGCGCTCTCACACCTTCTGTGGCTACTGCAAGAAGCCGGGTCACCCAGAGTCTGACTGTCACCAGAAGCAGCGTGACCTGAGTCGCTCCTCTACTGCATCACTCACAGACCAGGACATTGTGCGGCTCAAGCGTATACTGGCTTCCTCGGGTTCTTCCTCGACAGGCACTGCTGCCTCCCTGACTGCTTCCACTACTGCTGCTCAGCCACCACCGCCTACACAGTCAGGTACATCTCCGTGGGTTCTGGATTCTGGAGTTTCCTTTCACATGTCTTCTGATTCTTCTGCTCTGTCTTCTCTTCGACCTCTTGATTCTCCTGTCAATGTTCTTACTGCCGACGGCACACCGCTTTCTGTTGCTAGTCGTGGCACTCTTTCTACTCTGTCCTTCTCTGTTCCTGGTGTTTCTCATGTTCCTCGTCTTACCATGAATCTTTTCTCTGCCGCTCAACTTGCTGATTCTGGTTGTCGTGTGATTCTTGATCCCGACTCTTGCTCTGTTCAGGATCGTCGCACCAAGGCTCTAGTTGGAGCTGGCCCTCGGCGCCATGATGCTCAGGGCCTTTGGGAGGTTGACTGGCTTCGTGTTCCTTCCGCTGCCACCACACCCGCCAGCTCGCATGCTCTTGCTGCCTCCTCCTCTGCGTCCTTCCAACAGTGGCATCATCGAGTTGGTCATATATGTGGCTCTCGCTTGTCCTCGCTAGTGCATCAAGGTGTCTTAGGGTCTGTCTCTGGCGATGTATGTTTACATTGTAATGGTTGTAGACTTGGCAAACAGACTCAATTACCTTATCCTACGAGCGAGTCAGTCTCTCAGCGTCCTTTCGACTTAGTGCATTCTGATGTATGGGGTCCTGCTCCCTTCGATTCGAAAGGTGGTCATCGCTACTATGTTCTATGTTAGCACGAAGCACTCGTTTCTCTGAAACTCAGAACACTAGGTGCGAGAGAGAGATTTTGGTGCAGCGTACAGAGTACTGCTTTTCTGTTTCTCATATATAACGGAAAAATTACAACGAGCCACGATTTCACCCGTTCTTACCGGACCGTGCCATCCCACGATCGAACGAGGTGCACGAGGCGTTCCTAGCATCTCGGAGTGGCGCACAGACCGCGTCACCCCCTAACTGAAACTAACAGACAGTTTGACTGAACCAAACACCTAAACCTGACCGACTGACAAACCTAACAGCTAGATTTATTCAACATTCTCTCCCTAAAGCTAGCTGTGATGATCTACTTGATGTCAATGACACCAATGCGAGCACGCATGTCCTGGAACTTGACGCGCCCAAGTGGTTTGGTGAGAATGTCCGCGAGCTGATCTTCAGTTCGGATGTACTCAACAGCAATCTTGCCCTGCCCGATGCTCTCGCGGATGAAGTGAAAACGCACCTCAATGTGCTTGCTCCTATCATGAAAGACAGGATTCTTGCTCAGCTGAATCGCAGACTTGTTGTCCACGAAGATTGTGGCTGGTTCGCCACTGCCCTTTTCTGTCAGTTCAGAGAACAGCCTGTCGATCCACACGCCTTGGCACGCCGCCGTTGTAGCAGCAATGTACTCAGTTTCGCATGAGGATAGGGCGACCACCTTCTGCTTCTGTGACTGCCATGAAATTGGACAGCCACCAAGAGTGAACAACACGCCTGTTGTACTCTTGCGGTCATCAACGTCGCCGACGAGGTCGGCATCGCTGAAGCCTACCAGCTGCATATCTCCTTTGCTGGTGTACTGACACCCATAGGTGCGTGTCCCTGCGATATACCGCAGCAGATGCTTGACCGCGGCAAGATGCTCCGAGGTCGGTGACTCCATGTACCGGCTGACATATCCAACGGTGAATGCGATGTCAGGCCTGGTGTGGACAAGGTAGCGCAGACTGCCCACCACACTTCGATAGAATGTGGCGTCAGTTGGAGGATGTGTGCTCTCCTTGCTTAACTTCAGACGAGATTCCATGGGCACAGCCACAGCATTGCAGTCTTCCATTTCTGCCTTGGCAAGCAGCTTCTCTGCATAAGCTGCCTGACAGATTGAGATGCCAGCCTCGGTCTGCTTCACTTCAATCCCAAGGTAGTAGCATCTGCTCCTGTCACGATCAAATCATCGACATAGACACCTAGCAGGAGGCGAGAGTTTCCTGAACCTCGCGTGTACACTGAGTGCTCAGATGCACTGCTAGTGAAACTGAGGGTCTTCAGCGTGGTGTCAAGCTTCAGATTCCACGCCCGAGGAGCTTGACGGAGCCCATACAGTGCCTTGTGCAGACGCAAGACCTTGTGTTCCTCTCCATTCTTTGTGAATCCAGGAGGCTGAGCCACATACACCTCCTCTGCCAGCTCTCCATTCAAAAACGCAGACTTGACGTCGAGGTGGTGCAGGTTCCACTTGAGCTTGGCGGCGATGGCGATGAGAAGGCGCACGGAGTCCAGCCGTGCCACTGGAGCAAAGACCTCATCGAAATCAAGTCCTTCACGCTGTACGTAGCCTTTAGCCACGAGACGTGCTTTGTGCTTGATGATTGCACCTTCTGCATCCCTTTTCAGCTTATAAACCCATTTGAGACCAATGGGCTTGTGTCCTGCAGGTAGGTCCGTCAGTGACCATGTCCTGTTCTCCTCGATGCAGGTCATCTCCTCTAGCATTGCTCGGCGCCACGGCTCGTGTGGCTCAGCTTCAGTGAAGTTGGAGGGCTCCTCCGCGATCAGCAGCCGCTCTGCTAACCCAGGGTGCACGGCGTCCTTGCCGATCAGGTCGCTGACGCGACGGAACCGATGAGGTAGCGCAGGGTCGTCGGCGGCGTCGAGGGTGTCCGCGAAGTCAGGTGGTGGCGAGACGAAGCGCGGCGGACTGACAGATTTCTCTGCATCGCCACGAGTTTCTGCTGCGGCAGAGGTCTCCTCTCCGTGTGGCTGTGAGCTCCAGTTTGCTACGTCGGCAGGAGAAACATTGATTTTCTCTGCCCCGGCACGCTCCTTAGCTGCAACTTCACACACCGTGTATTCCACGGCGAACTCGCCTCCCACATCTTCATCTCCACCTGATGACCATGGCCATGCCTCTCCTTCCTCGAAGATCACATCACGTGACACAATCACGCGCTTCGAGACTGGGTCGTAGCAGCGATACGCCTTGCCGCCGGGCTCGTAGCCAGGAAGACGACAGGAACACTGCGGTCATCAAGTTTCTTCAGGTTTGGGTGTGTCACCTTTGCGTGAGCCCCTGCAGCCAAACACTGGCAGAAAGTGCACATCAGGCTTACGCCCATACCATGCCTCGTACGGAGTCCTTCCTTCCACGCTCCGTGTGTACGACCTGTTCAGTACGAACACAGCCGTGCTGACTGCCTCTCCCCAAAACCTCGCTGGCATGCCCATCGCCTTGAGCATACTGCGTGCCATGCCGACGACAGTTTGGTTGCGTCGCTCCACAACTCCATTTTGCCGAGGAGAGTATGGACAGTGAGGTGGCGTGACGTTCCTCGATCTGCGCAGAACGCCGCCAGCTCCTTGGAGGTGAATTCGCCGCCGCGGTCAGTCCGCAGCGTGCGTAGCCGGTGCCCAGACTCCATCTCCGCAGCGGCAGTGAAGTGGCGAAGAGTTTCCTCGGCCTCGTGCTTGGTCCGCAGCAGTGTGATCCACATGTACCTGCTGTGATCGTCGACGAGCAGCAGAAAGTATCGCTTGCCTCCAGGTGTCGGTGGCGAGATGGGGCCGCAGATGTCGCCGTGGACTAGCTCCAATGGATCAGCCGCCCTGAACTTGGCCACCTGTGGGAACGGTGACCGCTTCTGCTTCCCCGCGGGACACGCATCACAGAGCTGCTCCGGGTGCTCGATGTGTGGCAACCCACGCACCATGGACTGGCTGGCGAGCCGCTCGAGTCCCTGGAAGTGCTGGTGCCCGTACCTTGAGTGCCAGAGCCATGCCGTGTCCCCCGCGTGTGCCAGCAGACACACGGGTTTCACAATCTTGAGCCGAGCGGGGTAGAGGCGATTGGGTGCGCGTGGCACCCTGACGATCACCTTCTTCACGCGGTCGAGCACCGTCATGACACCAGCTTGGACGTGGGTTGGGCACCCGATCTCATCGAGCTGCCCAATGCTCACCACGTTGCTCCTGAGCCTCGGGATCCAGTACACGTTGGTGAGTGCGCGGTGCTGATCTCTGTCCACGGCGAAGAGCACAGTGCCCCGCCCATGGATGTCGACGAGGGATCCATCGCCAAACTTGACAGTGCTGGAGATCTTTCTGTCCAGCTCCGCGAAGCACGCTTCGTCGCCTGTCATGTGGTTGGACGCGCCGGTGTCTAGGAACCACACGGCGTCCGTGTCGCCCGCGCGCCGGCGGAACTCCACGTATGCCTGTTCTTCGTTGAGGAAGACATGCATGCCCTCTGCTGGTGCAGAGGTGACCATGTCCGCGACGTTGTCAGGAACGCGCACGGCCATGTATAGGGCTGGATCGGGATCATCTTCCTCTTGCACGAGGTGAGCCTGTGCCTCGAGGTCCTTCTTCTTCTTGCGGCACTCCTTGGCCCAGTGGCCCTTCTTGCCGCAGTAACGACACTTGTCGTCCCTGGACGGGCCGCCGCCGCGCACGCCGTCCTTGTTGCCGCCGGGGCGGGGTTTGTACTGCTTGTGATCCCCACCGCCGGAGCCAGATCCACCCGATCCGTCGGATGAGTGGCGCTTCTGCCGCGCACGCCACTCCTCCTCGGTGAGCAGGAGCTGCCCAACGCCATCAGTGGCGTCGTCGAGCTCGTAGCCCTCCTCGGCAGTGGCGAGCCGCCCGCAGAGATCCTTGATCGTGAGCTCCTTGAGGTTGACCGTCTGCTCGATCGCCATCACCATCATGCGGTACTTCCACGGTACAACCCGCAAAAACTTCAGCACGGCCTTGTACTCATCCACGGGATCCCCTAGGAGCTCAAGGTCATTGATGATGTTGGTTAGACGAATCGAAAACCCCTCAACTGACTCACCAGATTTGAACTTCAGTTCCTCATACTCACGACGGCGAGTTTGTGCCTTTGCCTCGCGAACCCTCTCGGATCCGAGGCGCATGGTCTTGAGCGTCTCCCACGCTGTCTTGGCGTAGTCCTTGGACGCCAGTGTGCACACCAGTTCCGGGGGAACGGCGCGCAGCAACGCAGAGAGCGCCGCTCGATCGTCGGGGTGGGTGTCCGCGCCGAACTCGATCGCGTCCCACAGGTGCGCCGCCTGCAGTTGGACGCGCATCACCATCGCCCACTCCGCGTAGTTGGAGCGGGTGAGCGTGGGGTATTGGGCAGAGGCGCCGCTCTCCCTCACCACGCGCTCGCGGACGACCAGCTCACCGCCACCATGTCGCCTAGGGCTGCGACCACGCCGTGGTGCAGGAGATCGCGAGACCGTTCGCCGCGAGGTCGGCGGCGGTGTCTTGGACACCCCGCTGCTCGCCGTCTTCCCGGGATCCTGCGCCGCAGCCTTCGACATGGCTCTGATGCCAATTGTTAGCATGAAGCACTCGTTTCTCTGAAACTCAGAACACTAGGTGCGAGAGAGAGATTTTGGTGCAGCGTACAGAGTACTGCTTTTCTGTTTCTCATATATAACGGAAAGATTACAACGAGCCACGATTTCACCCGATGACTTCTCTCGCTACACTTGGCTCTATTTTATGAAATCTCGCAACGAGGTTCTCCCTATATACAAGCGATTTGCTGCCATGGTACACACCCAGTTTTCCACGCCCATTCGTGTTTTTCGTGCTGACTCGGCTGGTGAGTATATCTCCCAGATGTTGCGTGGTTTTCTTGCTCAGGAGGGTACTCTTGCCCAGTTCTCTTGTCCTGGTGCCCATGCTCAGAATGGCGTTGCTGAGCGCAAGCATCGCCACCTCATTGAGACGGCTCGTGCGATGATGATCGCTGCCTCTCTTCCTCCCCAATTTTGGGCTGAGGCTGTTTCCGCATCCACCCATCTTATCAACATCCAGCCTTCGGCTGCCTTGCAGGGTGGTATCCCCATGGAGCGTCTCTCGGGTCGTTCTCCTGACTACTCATCTCGTCGCATGTTTGGGTGTGTGTGCTATGTTCTCTTAGCTCCTCGCGAACGCACCAAATTGACCGTTCAGTCGGTTGAGTGTGTCTTTCTTGGCTATAGTGATGAGCACAAGGGCTATCGGTGTTGGGATCCTGTTACTCGTCGGCTCCGTATTTCCCGTGATGTCACCTTTGATGAGTCTCGTTCGTACTACCCGCGTCCTACTGCCTCGACCTTTTCGGTTGAGGACATCTCCTTTCTTATACTTCCCGACACATCTCCCTCTGTGCCTCATGTCCCTCCTCCACCTCCACCTCCACCGAGTCCCACTGTTCCCGATACACCGCCGACACCATCCTCTTCTCCTCCCTCGCCACCTCCCTCTCCAGTGCATCCTACCCTCTCTCCCTTTCTTCTCCACTACACTCGTCGCCCTCGTGTTGCGGATGATCCCTCCGACATGCCCTCTACTTCCAGAGCGCCACCTTCCCCGTGTACACCGGTTCATAACCTTCGGTCTCGGCCTTCGTTACGGTCTCCTGCTCGCTATTCTCCTTCCCAGTTTGGTCTTTCGGCTGTTGTTGAGCCCTCTTCCTATCAGGATGCCATGGCTCAGTCTGAATGGCAGCTTGCGATGGCTGAGGAGATTGCTGCACTTGAGCGCACTGGCACGTGGGATCTCGTTTCCCCTCCTCCTGGTGTTCGTCCCATCACATGCAAGTGGGTCTATAAGATCAAGATTCGCTCCGATGGTTCTCTTGAGCGTTACAAAGCTCGGCTTGTGGCTCGTGGCTTTCAGCAGGAGCACGGGCGCGATTATGATGAGACGTTCGCTCCCGTCGCCCACATGACCACTGTTCGCACTCTTCTCGCTGTGGCTTCTGTTCGTCATTGGTCTGTGTCTCAGCTTGACGTCCAGAATGCTTTTCTCAATGGTGAGTTGCGTGAGGAGGTTTATATGCAGCCACCACCGGGGTACTCTGTTCCTGATGGTATGGTCTGCCGTCTTCGGCGCTCCCTCTATGGCCTTAAACAAGCCCCTCGTGCCTGGTTTGAGCGTTTCGCCTCTGTGGTGACTGCCGCTGGTTTCTCGCCTAGCGACCATGACCCCGCGTTGTTTGTCCACACCTCACCTCGTGGCCGGACGCTCCTCCTCTTATATGTCGATGACATGATCATTACTGGCGACGACCCTGAGTATATTGCCTTTGTTAAGGCCCGCCTCCGTGAGCAGTTCCTGATGTCTGATCTTGGTCCTCTTCGCTATTTTCTTGGGATTGAGGTCTCTTCGACTTCTGATGGCTTCTTCATCTCCCAAGAAAAATATATTCAGGATCTTCTTACTCGTGCCGCTCTTGGTGATGAGCGCACTGCTGAGACTCCTATGGAGCTCAATGTTCAGCTTCGTGCTACTGATGGTGATCCCCTCACAGACCCCACACGCTATCGCCACCTTGTTGGGAGCCTTGTCTACCTAGCTGTCACTCGTCCAGATATATCATATCCTGTCCACATTCTGAGTCAGTTCGTTTCAGCTCCCCGCTCTGTCCACTATAGTCACATCCTTCGTGTTCTCCGATATCTTCGTGGCACGATCTCCCGTCGCCTTTTCTTTCCTCGCTCCAGCTCTCTCCAGCTCCAGGCCTACTCTGATGCTACGTGGGCTAATGATCCTTCTGATCGCCGCTCGCTGTCTGCCTATTGTGTTTTTCTTGGAGGATCTCTCATTGCCTGGAAGACGAAGAAGCAGACTGCAGTTTCCCGCTCTAGTGCAGAGGCTGAGTTGCGAGCGATGGCTATGTTGACGGCTGAAGTGACATGGTTGCGATGGTTACTCGAGGATTTTGGTGTTACTGCTGCTGCACCCACTCCTCTATTGTCTGACAGTACAGGTGCTATCTGCATTGCGCGTGACCCGGTGAAGCATGAGCTCACCAAGCACATCGGTGTTGATGCCTCCTTTGTGCGTGCTGCTGTGCATGACCAGCTTCTTGCTCTTCACTATGTGCCCTCTGAGTTACAGCTGGCGGATTTCTTCACGAAGGCACAGACTCGAGCGCAACATGGGTTCTTTCTCTCCAAACTCAGTGTTGTTGATCCACCATGAGTTTGAGGGGGGTGTTAGATGTGTATAGCTTTACTGTATATGTACTGGCCTTTGGCCCCATTGGAATACAGTTGCTCATTCACAACAGTACTTATTTTCCCGTTGATGCTCACTAGCTCTGTCTTTGTCACCAATGAAGAATTCAAGATCGTCTAATCGGTTTCTCTCTTGTTTATTTACAGGATTTCTGGGCAGACATCCCACAGCTTGTCAGTAACCCTGCCATTTTATTTCCTTTGTATTTTTCCCCTATTTCCTTACTCTTCTTGTTGCCAACTCGATCTGAATAATGCTTTGCAAAATTGACTGCTATCATTCACCATTCTTGATTGTCAATTTTCGTTGCAACGAGGGGCGTATACAAACACTAACTCATTACCCGGTAGTTATTATTTGATCAAGCTGATCGACCACATTTTCTTCTGGGTTTGGACTCATTCCTCATTACCATGTTCTGTTCTGGTGTCATGGTTCATTGCCTTTATTGGCCAGACATCAGCTAATAGATTCTTAAAAGATCAATTAACGCTGGCTGAAGTCAGAAGTGGGCACTGCTGCACAAATTTCTACCAAGTGGTTTCATCTTCCTAGCTGCGGATGACCGTGACATCATACTTATACCAAGAATGGCACTATGGGTTGTTGTCAGAATACTAACATCTAGCTTTACGTATGAGCATTTGGGAGCACCACTGAGAGAATTGTACAAACTAAGACTTAAGCAACACTATATACTTTATGATTGATACCATGCCTCCTGTTATTATTGAGACACCTGCATAATACTTATCTGATAAGCCTTTTCTAATCCCGTATGCACTTCTTTCTCAGAGCCTGGAATTTTTCCTGAAGTATGAGAGGGTGTCCACCCCCATTGACCTTTCTAATGAGGCTATTGACGACCAACTGGCCAAGAAGCTCACCGGGCTGTGTGCCTCTGAGAAGAAACTAGTTGTTGGAATTTCTCAGCATAAAAAAATAATTGAAAAGAAGCTGGTTAGTCTAATTTTGTAAGCTCTCTTGTTGCTTCTCTCCGTGTGAACAATATTGATCACCATTTACTTTTTCAGGGAATAACCTGTCTGTATGTTGATGTTCTCGATTTTGGGGTGATAAACTGCAGTCTGAAGAATCGTATGCGTACTTTGTTGCCTGAAGAAAAATCAGAGACGAATAAGAGGGACCGCCCCCGATTGGCAAAGAACTAATAACATTCTTGCATCAATATGACTATGATATCAAGCCTGAGATGGTTAGATTGCCGCTTGTCCTTCCTCGTTTCTCACATGTGATGTTATCTGCTTTATTTCTCCATTGTCATGCAACGTTAGTCCTTCCTTTTCTTTTCTTTCAGCACCTGTAGGTTGTATAGCAAGCTTGAACAAGCCCGACTCTTGTTATACAATTATATTCCTTTCCAACTGATTGTCTGCTTATAATATTTTATTGCCGTCGACTGAAGTTTTCATGGACATACCCACACTGTAAATTGACATCTATAGAATCTAAGTTTGTTTTCTTCATCGATGCGCGTATTCTAATTTTTTTTGCCTTCCATATTCCTTTCAGTGATGAACCAAATGCTCCTTGTTATCCAGGTTAACGAATCTATTGCTGAGTTAGCTCATCTCCTGCATGATGTCGAATTATGTGAGATGGAGCATTTGAAGTTCTTCCACATTTTGTTAAAGGATTTTATTGTTAAATCTGTTATTGGCACTAAGAATTGGGGGTTATTCGAATTTGGAACAGTTCCGAAGATGATGTGTTCCCCGGGATCATCATATGAAGTCTACCACCCTCTTCAGGTGAATCATAATATTTTAGATGTGTTTTGAGTATACGAATGCTGGAACATGTGATTTTAGCAATGGACTGAGTTATGTTTCTTTCAGATATTTTCATGTGATGAGTATCGAAAGATAGAGGCTAATGCATCTCGATATAAAACAAGCTTTTCT
Source organism: Poa pratensis (assembly GCA_947311845.1). NCBI lineage: Eukaryota > Viridiplantae > Streptophyta > Magnoliopsida > Poales > Poaceae > Poa > Poa pratensis. The sequence continues at coordinate 18,944,735 of CAMZMU010000117.1, forward strand.
AAGATTGGTGCATTATCTGTCTATGAAGATGTTGTTTCGCTCTATTCGCGGAAGTGTTTACTATTGCACGATTTGGATTCCTTGGTTGAGAAGGCTAAAGGTGACAATTCTGATTTTACTCCTGTTAAATGTGTATTTTCAGATAGTGATGATTATTTCTGAATGTTTTGAATTAGTCACAGTTCAACAAGATCAAAACACACACTCTAGTGAAACAACACTAAAAAGCTAAGCTGGGGAGAAAGTCCATCTAGGTTGGGCTACTCCTGTCAATTAGTCCTTTGTAGTTTGTGTTGATTGATTTGAAGGTATGAACAGCTTCAAACGAATATCTGACCCCAAAGTGTTCTCCTTGCAAGAGACTCCGAGGTATTTTCCTTGCAAGTAGTATTCTAACTTAAGAAGCCTGAACTGCTATGCTTGATGCAAGTAGACTTTAAAATCTGATCTTTTTCAGTAACATTTTCATGGGCGTGACTATTTCTTCTACAGCCAACTTATAAGCTATAAAAATATTAGCAGGACATGTTTGGTTGGATGCCACACTTTTTACATCGGATTTAGAAATCTAACTTTCTTAAGCTAGTGTTTTGTTCATTGCCAAACTTGTGGCATGCCATACTTTCTAAGCCATATAACTGTACATGTCATTGACTTGGTTTTTTGGCCTAGCATTCCGTGAGGTGTGGCCATCAATTTGTTAGCCACACTTTTTATAACTCGCGACACATTTTCGAAACTAGGTTTGGCAGTGTGTGGTAAGTGGTAACCAACCAAACACGCCCAACACTTTCGTCTTTCCATGCTAAAGTACTCTAGTCACCCCTTATTTTCATATGTTAGATTACTCTATGTATTGTCAGTGCTACTCTTTAAAATTGTCTTTCTTGGATCATGCAAGTTTGTATATAATTTTTCCTGTTGGATCATGAATGCAGATGCTGTTCAAGAGAAGCAGATTGAAAACGTTGATGACTTTAAAGAAAATAAGCAGGCTGGACATACTGGTGATGACATGAAGAAGCTGACTGCATCTCTTGAAATCACTAGTGATGATGAAAAAGATAAGCAGTCTAGAGATGCTGGTGTACAAATCATGGGCGTTAGTAAAAACAATTACGTAAGTTATTAGTGGTGATTATAAAGATGAGCAAACCAGAGATGCTGGTGTACAAAGCATAGGCGTTAACAACAAGATTCCTGAAATCACTAGTGACGATGACAAAGATGAGCAGGCCAGAGCTGTTGGTGTACAAAGCATGGCGGGGACAAAGCGAATCCTGCCTCAGGCGAAATACCCAAATCTGCAACGTTACAGGCCCTCATTGATGAGGACTGAGGAGAGGGAGAGGGAAACAAATGAGGCTAGTTCCAAAGGCGATGCATCTTCAGTGAGGTCTCAATCTGGCAATTCTGGTCTGAGTTCTCGTGCCAAGATGTCTCACGGAAATGTTGGCAGAAGATTCAAAGCAATGAAAAACACATGTACGCCGTTTATTTGCTGCTACCCAGTGCATTGACTCTTGCCTTCTTCGCTTCACGAGCTCCGAGCTTCCCACTTATATGGGCAGAAAAGCACTGAAGATATTTGTGCAGTGATAGGTGTAGAGCCTATGAGCAAGTTTTACCATTTTTGTTTGTCTACTTAATAGTTGTAGTGATTTATTTAAGTGCATTAAATCACACCTAGATATTATGTAGGAAACTATGAATGGATTATACTGTTCCCGATTTAAGTTGTAAGAAACTAAACAGTACATCAGTTTTCCTGGGCTGGACATACTGTGTTTCCTGTGTTTTTTGCACAGGGTTCTGATGTATGTGCATCTACGCTGATGCTACTTCTTGGTTGAGGAAGTGGATGTTTAGCTTTTCTAGCGCTTGCAGCGATAGCTAGTGCGATGGACTTCCAGGTGGATTTCGCCTGTGGCCCGAGGTTTCAGACTCTGGAAGACGCTGCCATCCTGAACTAGAACCGCTCGACGGCTCGAGGGCATGCTCTGCGCCTAAATAATTGACTAATAATTAGTCACTAATTGTTGCATTGCGTTTGTTTGTAGTAAGGCAACATAGCCTTTTGTTATGTTGTTTTCTTGCACTAAATATTTGCTAGGAGCAGGATTAACGGATGGTGCAAAACCTATGTGTACGCGCTTACTACAGCTGATGGCTATCGCTGCCCATTCAGGTTACACAAGTCTCCACTTTCAGTTTGACACTTTCCAGTGATAATGCTGTTATAACTTGTTCCTTAACACAATCTAGCAATTTTTTTACCAATAAACAAGATTATTGGTTGTTCACATTCTTGTGAATTTTGAACTGTTCTGCATCTCATGTTTGCAGAAATGATAATATACTATACACCACACAAATTAGTAGTAGGATCTTAATGTGGCATTGCCCCTGGCTCTAGCCATTAGCAAAGACACTCCATCCGCCGCCTCTCAAAAGCATAGGACTAAGTTACGTTCCCACAAGGTGACCGAATCTATAAAAACAGCACATGACGTCCTTCGTTTAGGAAAAATATCAGATCAATTATTTGGTGACATTTTCTGTTGAGTATATAAGCAATTGTTCGATTAAATTAATCCAAGTATAAATCATGAGCATGACGTAAACAGTGCTAATGACATACTGAAACTCTATGATATAACCATGTACTAGAGAAATAGTAGAAACATCTACAGAAATCACTAGTATGGCAGACATGCAAGTAATTAGGAGAGGGATAAACATGTACCCTCCAATGGGCCAGTTGGCCGTAGCAGCAGCGGAGGCAGCGGCAGCGTTGGCAGTCTCTTGGGCGGCGGCGGCCGCAGCAGCAGCACGGATGGGATGCCTTCGAAACCCCGCCTCTCAACATCCTGTACGGGAGAGGGGCGATTAGGTTTTTAGGGAGCGTCTCCTACGCGACTGCTCGCCTCCAATCGTCTACTTCAACTTCATCTGCTTCAACAACGTACGCTTCACCTTCGTCATCATCATGAGCAACGAGGACGCCACTGCTGCTGCGGCCGCCACTGCTGCTGCTGCGGCCGCCGCCGCCCAAGAGACTGCCAACGCTGCCGCTGCCTCCGCTGCTGCTACGGCCAACTGGCCCATTGGAGGGTACATGTTTATCCCTCTCCTGATTACTTGCATGTCTGCCATACTAGTGATTTCTGTAGATGTTTCTACTATTTCTCTAGTACATGGTTATATCATGGAGTTTCAGTATGTCATTAGCACTGTTTACGTCATGCTCATGATTTATACTTGGATTAATTTAATCAAACATATTGCTTATATACTCAACAATCCAAAAACCTAATATGTGTAGCCAATTTTCGATCCAAGGTTTTGCTGCTGCACTGAAACCAGCCCCGTTTACGGGGACTTATTTTAAGCGTTGGCAAACCAAAACCACCTTATGGCTCACGGCGATGAACGTGTTCTGGGTCGCCGGTGTGACTCCCACTGGAACGATTGCTCCTGAACAGGAGAAGGCGTTCAGGGATGCCACCGTCGTCTTTGTTGGAGCCGTTCTGAGCGTGATCGGAGATAAGTTGGTTGATGCATATTTACATGTGCGGGTTGCCAAGGACTTGTGGGAGGCGCTCGAATCTAAATTCGGCGCAACCGATGCTGGAAGCGAGATGTACACTATAGAGCAGTTCCATATTACAAGATGGTTGAAAACCGTTCTGTATTGGAACAAGCTCATGAGATACAGTGCATCGCTAAGGAGCTTGAGCTTCTCAAGTGTGTGCTACCGGGCAAATTTGTCGGGATGCATAATCGCTAAGCTGCCTAATTCCTGGAGGAACTTTGCTACTACTCTGAAACACCAGAGGCGTGAATTCTCAGTTGAGGATGTCATCGGCCATCTGAGTGTCGAGCAGAATTCGAGAGCAAAGGACTCGCACGGAAAAGGGACGAGGGAACTTCTGTCGCCAATTTTGTACAGAAGAACTCCAACTTCCACAAGCCCAAGGGGAAACCGTGTCCAACAGAATACCGACTTCAAGAAGAAGGGTAAGAAGCCCTTCAACAAGGATAAGAAGAAAGGAGCCTGCTTCACATGTGGTTCAGAGGAACATTGGGCTCCCAAGTGCCCAAAGAAGTTCAAGAAACCAGGACAGGACTCCAAGTCTGTCAACATGATTGTGAGCAACAATGAGAATGGTGCATCTGGGTACGGTAATTTGTTTACTGTATTTTCAGTTTGTCAGTCTAACGATTGGTGGATTGACACAGGTGCAAATATTCATGTATGTTCTGACATCTCATTGTTTTCTTCTTATCAGGTCACAGGGAACGGATCCGTACTGATGGGGAATGGCGCAAGTGCTTCTGTTCTTGGTGTTGGCACGGTCGATCTGAAGTTTACTTCGGGAAGGATCGTGCAGCTCAAGAACGTGCAGCATGTCCCCGCCATCAAGAAGAATCTCGTTAGTGGCTCCCTTCTATGTAGAGAAGGGTTTAAGTTGGTATTTGAGTCTAATAAAGTAGTTGTTACGAAATATGGACTGTTTGTTGGAAAAGGTTATGAATGCGGAGGCTTGTTCCGCTTTTCCCTCGCTGATTTTTGTAATAAAGTCGTGAACAATATTCATTCGAATGTTAATGAAACAGAAGTTTGGCATTCACGTCTTTGTCACATTGGTTTCGGTTGTATGACGCGGCTAGTAAAATCGAATTTAATCCCAAGTTTCACTTTAGCCAAAGGTTCTAATGCCATTCGTGTGTGCAAGCAAAGCAACCTCGCAAGCCCCATAAGGCTGCGGAGGAGAGACACTTGGCACCGTTAGAACTATACATTCTGATCTTTGTGAGATGAATGGTGTGTTGACTAAAGGTGGAAAGAGATACTTCATGACTCTGATAGATGATTCCACTAGATATTGCTATGTATATTTGTTAAGCACCAAAGATGAGGCTCTACACTACTTTAAAATCTATAAGGCAGAAGTTGAGAATCAACTTGAAAAGAAAATTAAGCGATCCGGTCAGATCGTGGTGGAGAGTACTTCTCTAATGAGTTTGATTCTTTCTGTGCGGAACATGGTATTATTCATGAGAGGACGCCTCCCTATTCGCCCCAGTCAAATGGGGTTGCGAACGGAAAAACCGTACTCTAACAGATTTGGTTAACGCCATGTTAGATACATCGGGTTTATCCAAGGTGGGGGGAGGCTATATTGACATCATGTCATGTCCTGAATAAAGTTCCGACAAAAGACAATGAGATTACTCCCTATGAGCAATGGGAGAAGAGAAGACGACACTCTCATACTTACGTACTTGGGGCTGTTTGGCGAAAGTCAATGTGCCGATCCCCAAAAAGCGTAAGCTTGGACCAAAGACCGTGGACTGTGTTAATTTGGGCTACGCTAAGAATAGCGTCGGCTATAGATTTCTAGTAGTGAAATCTGAGGTACCTGACGTGAAGGTCGGTACAATTATGGAGTCTAAAGATGCTACATTCTTTGAGGATATTTTTCCTATGAGAGATATGCCAAGCACTTCTAGACAGGAATCTGATGAGACTCCTGAACCTGCCATTCCGATGGAATATTATGAACAAACACATGATGAAAATCCTGAGAAGGATGACGAGGAAACCCTTGGTAGGGGCAAGAGACAGAGGACTGCAAAGTCCTTTGGTGATGATTTCCTTGTGTACCTGTGGATGATACTCCCACTTCTATTTCAGAGGCTTATGCGTCTCCGGATGCTGATTACTGGAAAGAAGCGGTCCGTAGCGAGATGGACTCCATCATGGCTAACGGAACATGGGAAATTACTGAACGTCCCTATGGCTGTAAACCATTGGGATGTAAGTGGGTGTTCAAAAAGAAGCTTAGGCCCGATGGTACAATTGAAAAGTACAAGGCTAGGCTTGTGGCCAAGGGTTATTCCCAGAAAGAAGAGGAAGATTTCTTCGATACTTATTCACCTGTGGCCAGACTGACCACCATACGAGTATTACTCTCTTTGGCGGCCTCGCATGGTCTTCTCGTCCACCAGATGGATGTTAAGACGGCTTTCCTGAACGGAGAGCTAGACGAGGAAATCTACATGCAACAGCCAGATGGCTTTGTATTAGATGGTCAGGAAGGAAAGGTGTGTAAGTTACTGAAATCTTTATATGGCCTGAAACAAGCACCTAAGCAATGGCATGAGAAGTTCAATACAACTTTAACCTCTGCTGGTTTTGTTGTTAATGAAGCTGACAAATGCGTATACTATCGCCATGGTGGGGGCGAAGGAGTTATACTGTGCTTGTATGTTGATGACATACTGATATTTGGGACCAACCTCAAAGTCATTGAGGAGGTTAAGTCATTTCTATCTCAGAACTTTGAGATGAAGACCTTGGTGTGGCTGATGTTATTTTGAACATCAAGCTATGAGAGATAATGAGGGTGGGATTACACTTTTGCAATCCCATTATGTTGAGAAGATTTTGAGTCGTTTTGGATATTCGGACTGCAAAACTTCTCCAACACCATATGATCCTAGTGTGCAGATTCGAAAATTCAAAGGCACAGCTAAGGATCACTGAGATACTCTCAAGTAATTGGTTCACTCATGTACCTAGCAGCGCTACAAGGCCTGACATCATGTTTGCTGTGTGCAAACTGAGCCGGTTTGTTTCCAATCCGGGTGATGTGCATTGGCATGCTGTCGAAAGAATTATGCGCTATCTGAAAGGTACTGTGAACTATGGACTTCACTATTCTGGAAGCCCGTCAGTGCTTGAAGGTATTGTGATGCGAATTGGATCTCTGATGCTGATGAGATGAAAGCCACAACGGGTTATGTGTTTACCCTTGGAGGTGGTGCTGTTTCCTGGAAGTCTTGCAAGCAAACGATCCTGACGAGATCGACAATGGAAGCAGAATTAACAGCATTGGACACATCTGGTGTCGAAGCAGGATGGCTTCGAGATCTGTTGATGGACTTGCCTGTGGTTGAAAAGCCAGTTCCGGCTATCCTTATGAACTGTGACAATCAGACAGTGATTACCAAGGTCAAGAGTTCAAAGGACAACATGCAGTCCAACAAACATATAAGAATGAGATTAAAAGCTGTCAGACATTTGAGAAACTCCGGAGTGATAGCGCTGGATTATATCCAGTCGGCTAAGAATCTGGCAGATCCCTTTACTAAAGGGCTATCACGTGTTGTGATAGAAAATGCATCGAGGGAGATAGGGATGAAACCCACATGAGTTGCCATGGTAGTAACCCAACCTATGTGATCGGAGATCCCGTGAAGTAGGACCTGGGAAAACAAGCTAGTGGTTAACTGAGGAGAGTACTTTTACTAACCCACTCCGTTGGAGATGCACTACTCTCGGTAACTGTATGGCAGGTTGACATTTGTCTTAATGTGTTCCAAGGCTTTGTATAAGCAAGATGCTATCCTACAGAGCGATCTTTGGAGGAACACACCTATATGAGCCTGACTGCTGGTCACAGTCTATGAGATTGGGTTGATCTCTAGTAAGTTCATGAATAGGTCAGGAGTGTGACTAATATGCTCCACCCGAGGGGTCAGCCTTCGGCAGCCTAGTACTGGTAAGACATTTGGTGAAACTACTTTACGCCAAACTGACAATTCAAGGCATAGTCCATTGTCAGTTGTGAAGGAGTGTAGCTATTTGCTCTAGGTGGATGTTCAACCTTAACGGGTCTCCACTGAAAATACTGGTATATCAAAAACAGTGTTTGGAACAGAGAACATCATGGGTCTTTGGGATCTGGTGGGGGATTGCTGAAATATTGCTTAATATTAGGGTGGGCTTTAGGCCCATCTAACAATTCCAGAATAATCCCTAAAGGCCCATGCTGCCATAGAGAGTGGTGGGAGTTTAGTCCCACATGGCTAGTTTAGAGAGATGTACACCAATTTATAAGGTGAGCTTTTCTCCACCATGTATGAGATGTTGGCTGTGAAGAGAAGGGAGATGCTCCACACGCGCGCTCCTCCGCCGCCCGCCACGCCTCGCCTCGTCACGACGCGCACGCCGCGGGTTGCGGGAATCTCGCCGAGCCGATCTTATCTTTTTTATCACGCAGGAAAAATGTGAGCGGCAACGGAAACGTTTTACCTTAATGGCGTTAATGGAGAATGAATGTGAGCTGAAACGTTTTGTCTTAAGTGCGGCCGTTTTCAGTCTTTTAATTCTCCCTTTAATTGCGTGCGTTTCCGTTGGCCATCCGCATCTGTGTGCGCCTATATGAGAGAGGTCGCTCCTCTCCAGCAGATACACAACAGATCGCCTCCGCTCCAGGTTCTAGCCTTTGTCGTTCCTCACACTGCTGCTGCCTCCGGTGATCCCATCCCGTCCACCGCGTACACGGCCGACGGGAGAGCAGGCCTCCGAAACCCCACCTCTTAACATCCTGTATGGGAGAGGGGCAATTAGGTTTTTGGGGAGCGTCTCCTACGTGACTGCTCTCCTCCAATCGTCTGCTTCAACTTCATCTGCTTCAACTACGTCCGCTTCGCCTTCGTCATCATCATGAGCAACGAGGACGCCACTGCTGCTGCGGCCGCCACTGCTGCTGCTGCGGCGGCCGCCGCCCATGAGACTGCCAACGCTGCCGCTGCCTCCGCTGCTGCTACGGCCAACTGGCTCATTGGAGGGTACATGTTTATCCCTCTCCTGATTACTTGCATGTCTGCCATACTAGTGATTTCTGTAGATGTTTCTACTATTTCACTAGTATATGGTTATATCATAGAGTTTCAGTATGTCATTAGCACCGTTTACGTCATGCTCATGATTTATACTTGGATTAATTTAATCGAACAATTGCTTATATACTCAACATTTTCTTTGCAACATTTAATTAAAATCATATTTGAGCACTTTGCCATTTTTTAAATTTAGAGGTGTTTAACTATGTGGTTTACCAGTTTGGCTTCATCAATTTAAAGCCGCCTCCCCTCGAGCCACGAGACATGTTTTGAGACCCACAAGAGTGTCCAGGTCGTCATTTAGTGTGCCCTTGACTTGGCTTCAAAGACGTGAGAAGTCGAATACGGGTTCGATACGCGAGCGGTTTTTCCTGTCCCTAGTTAGGTACTGCATAGCAGATAGTAATGCGTGGCACTTTGGTAATACGTCAGTATGGAAATGTGAGTATGTTCACAGTTAGTTATGCGATTCCGTGGCCAACCCAAGCCGCGGAGTATTGTTGAGCTCTACGCCTAGGACAATCAGTGTGGTGCATCCTTCCTACCTTCTCGATATAGTTCCTCCATGCCGGAAAATCTTGGAAAGGGACCCTGCTATGCATTGTCAGAGGTGAGCTGTCTTTTCATCAAAAAATAGTGGGGAGTATGATATCGAAAAAGCAATTCTAACGGAGCCGCGCCCTATTCGGGTCCCCAGCTGCCGCCACGTGCGGCCGGGTGCGGCCGAATACGTATGTAGCTCTGTATTTCTTCCGTATTCTAATGTAGAAATAATATATTTTTAATCAGAAAATAATAATTATTAATAAATTTCAAAATATTTTTTAAATAGATTTCCACAAAATATTTTTTATAAATGATTCGAAATTTCATTTTCTAATAAGTTTCTTATAATTTTTGGTGACATGTTGTTACAATTTTTTTTTGAAATTTAAATTTTTTGCAACGCAAATTTTAGTTATTTCAGAAACATTGGACATATTTTTAGATTTTTTCAGTTATGTTTCAAGAAATTATGGTATTTGCAAAAGGTTTGTTAATAAACATTATAAAAACTTTACTTGCGTGAAACATTTATGAAATTTTTGTGGTCTCGCAAGAAAGCACAATGAAATATGCATGAAATCCTTATTATACTCGTACATATGTCATATCGGAATGAAAACGTCGATTTTGATAAATTAATTTTATTGAAATTTCAATTCAATTTCACAGTCGATTTTTAAAACTTTTCAAAAATGTGTCCAATATTGATCTTCTTTTGAAGATCTCATCATCAGAAACTCAAATATCAAAAAAATCATAAATCGGACATTCAGTTTAAAAGATATTATCGATGCAATATTAAGAATGAATCTGAAAAGGAAGGGTGGGTGGATAAAATAATTGTACTTTTTACTAGATATGTACCCACCATTCACTTACGCGTGGGACACAAATGTGTTGTACCCACCTGTCATTGAGTGAAAAATTATGTGGATAGGTAGGCGGTGTTTAGCATGTATAAGATACCCCTATAGTTTTGTATTAAAATAACAATAAAGTGCATGCATACGTATTCGGCCGCACCCGGCCGCACGTGGCAGCAGGTGGAGACCCCGGTAGGGCACGGCTCCGTTAGAAAAAACCGCTTTGAGTATGATATGTAGCCCCCGGGTGTTCACAAGTGGCGTGATTGTCACCTCGGGGCAGTCAAAGGATGCGTGCTATTTTTGAAGGAGTATGGACAAGTTCATATTAACCAGCGATTATGTAAAGGATTTTCAGGGGATTTGCTCTTACACGCGTGTCTCGAAAACATACTTATCTCATATTGTTACCAGATCATGGAGATGTATCGCCGGAGCTGTTTCCGATTGACGGGCCTGGTGATAAGACTTTGATCATCTCGATGGAGGTAGTGTTCCCCTTACTTGGTGATGTAAGCGACGGGGTAGCCCCCGAGCCATGACTTGCGACTAGTAGCCCCCGGACGATGGTGGGCGTATTGCACGAATGTCCCAGCAGGGATTTTCTCTGTTGGCGTCAAGCTGGTTTGAAGATATGAGTTTTTATTCTGGGACGTCCAGAGACCTGATGTTGTCGGATTTTCCTGCATGGTCTCTTTGCGCCACACGTGTCTGGCTTCACAGTTCTTCGTGAGGAGACTCGCCTCATGATTTGTATCCAGGTTTTGGTTACTGAGCGTTCCAGCGATGGTAGGCTGGTTACTGTCGCCTAGAGTCTCTATATCTATTGCTTTGTCTGTGGCGCCCTTGTTGCTCATGTGAGGTCTTGTGAGGAGTACTGTTGTCATAATGGTGTTTAAGGGCTCATAAGCCGCTACTTGCAAGCTGGATGATGTGGTCTACAACCTTGGTCCAAGCCTTAGGGCGTAAGAGAGGGTTTTGATGCATGGCGGCGGTATCCACTCATCCTCCACATTGGTCTAGACCGAGAGGGTGGAGGTGAGCGTGTGCCCCTATTTTTCATGCTCGGGCGTAGGTCTGATGTCTGCCATGTCAATGTCTTCGGCCTTTGATACGTCCAAAACGTATCTATAATTTTCGATTGTTTCATACCATTTTTATGCTTTTAGCACTTGTTTTATATTAAGTTTATTATTTATTTGGACTAACCTACTAATAGTTGCAAAAGTGCACAATGTTCTTGTTTTACTCTTTGATGTGTAGAAATTATCAAGAATACAAGAGGAAACCTTGTTGGAGTCGAATTGGGACTTTTCTGAAATCTGTCTGAGAACTTTTTACGAAGATTGCCAGTTTGACCCTCGAATATGACGGTATATGGAGACCTGGCTGTTACGAAAGTTGTCACAATTTTCTATACGAAGATTTTAAGCCCGAGATCAGCCCAATCGAAGTTCGGACGCGGCCTGTAGGCCCGTTTTGGTGGAACCCTAAAAGGGGGTGACGGAAATCCGAGAAGATATATAAAGGGAGGAAACCTAATTCGTGGAGGACTCCTCCACCCACGAATTTCAGCCACCAAAAGCCACGTTTTTGCCTCCCCCATGGATCCCATCTCCATGGGGGAGGGCGCCCAAGAAGCCATGAAGGAGGGAGGCTAAGGGGCGGCGCTCCCCCATGATGCCGGCGGCGGGGAAGGTGTTCCCCGCGCCGCCGGCGCCGCCGCCGCCCTGCGCTCCTCGCTGCCCTCTCCGCCGTATTCACCGCCATCTCCATCACCATCTCCTCCTTGTATTCAGTGGTTCATCCTCCCATAAACCTCTGTACCGTCCTATGTAAACATGGTGTTTGATGCTATAATATTTATCCTATGATTTACATCATGTTTCCGTAGTTTATTTGTCTTTTGATTGCTTAATTGAATGCATTAGGTTCATTAGAGTTGTATGTCTATATGGTACTGTCCTTTGGTGTCCATTATATTTGTGCGCGCATGGATCAAACACCCCAGGGTTGGTAGTATTTGCAAACGAAGCGGGGAAGTTCTGCCGGAGTGACAGAAACCTGAGAACGCGAACCGATTAGTTGCACGTATGGGAGTAAGAGGAACATGAACTTAAGGCTATGGTTGGGGAAACCTTAATGCATTGTTAGTATTTGCGTATGCTTGCTAAACAATCCAATCATATATTACTTGTAATCCCAAGTAGTGGAGTGCATGTATATTTAGCCTCTCCCACATAGAAAACTGCATCGAGGACAATGAACCAAGTACCTTCACTAATTAATCTTGGACAAAGCCACCACAATTACCACCACTTTTCCACACTCATGGTACTGTTAGTATATGGTTACTTAGTGTACTTTATTGCTACAGCACTAACTTTTACTTTCTTGTATTTATTATCTTGCAAAACTACCTCTCATACCCGTATTGCTACTGTAATTTTATTTCCTAGATAATGCAAATATTTAGTGTGCGTAGAGTTGTATCAGTGGTTGATAGAACTTGAGAGATTACTTATCCTACATTTAGCTCCTCGTTGGGTTCGACACTCTTACTTATCGAAAAGGCTACACGCGATCCCCTATACTTGTGGGTTATCAAGACCTTTTCTGGCGCCGTTGTCGGGGAGCCATAGCGTAGGTTAATGTTCTTGTGTGCACTTGTTTGCTTTATCTCTAAGTAGTTTTTATTTTCAGTATTAAGTTGTTCTTTATCTTACTAGGGATAGGGAATGCGAATTACAAAAAAAATTAGGTGTAGTTGTTATCTAAAAACGTTTTCAAAAAGAAAAGTGATTGGAAAGATGAGTAATGGTTAAATGGCGGTCGACCTTGAACACTTGTGTTCATGCCTATGAAACCAAAACAAATATTTTCATAGAAGCTTTTCATTAAAAACATGTAAATATTGTGTATATACCTCTGTACATAAAAATAAAACGATAATTATAGTCTTTAGTTAATTGAAAGTTGATTGTTTTACCTTGCTGTCCAGAAACAGATTTTCTGTGCTCCACCGTATTAAATGTTTAAAATCACCAGAACGTGATCTTGATCTGAAATTTCTTGAGTGCAAAGTGATGCTTATTAGCTTTCTTTCATTAGACTAACTTTTTCTGATTTAAGGTACGTAGATAGGTCGAAAAATTCGATCTTTACTGACTGTTCTGTTTAGACAGATTTTGTGCTTCTCTGTAAATAAAATCGTGATAAATCTCAGAATAGTATTTTGACTTGAAAATTTTTGTGCATAAACCTGAGATTATTATCTTTCTTTCATTAGACTAAAGTGTTTCGATTTGAGCTACTTAACTATCTCGTTGAATGCCATCTTTACGGACTGTTCAGTTTTGACAGATTTCTTTGTTTATTCAATATTGTACTTGGTGTTGTTAGTTTCATTAGTTTTTCGACGGACAACGGAAATCATGAACACCTTAGTATATACAGTGGCTAATGTTGAGTAAAAATTATAAAACTTGTCAATGCTTGAACATGAGTGGATTTTATTTAATGAGTACTAACCCTACTAATGAGTTTTGTGAAGTTTTATGTGGATGTAGCTTATAAGATCTAATCAATATGGTGATATGAGATGAATAAGAAGACGCAAGAGCTCAAGCTTGGGGATGCCCGAGTCATCCCCCTATTCATCAACTAACATGAGTTTGTCTCGTTCATACTCTATTTTACCCGTCCACATGATATGTATTGTCTTAACTTGTATTATAATTGCATTTATATGTCTTGGTTTCACCTTCTTTAGTTTTATTAGGCTCTTTATTTGGTTTCATTTGCTTCTTTGCTTTCACATATAAATTCAAAACAACAAAAATATTTCTTTTGTTTTGCTTCTTTGTTAGGTTCTTTATTTGGTTGTTACTTTTGGTTTCTTTTTAGAGTTTTCCTTGCTGTAGCTAGCATGTTTAGGTCTTGTTTAGCCTCTGGTCTTTTAGTTTATCAAAAAATAAAGTACCAAGTTTTACCCATTTAGCTTAGTTGATACATATGTAAAAAGTGATTTTCTGTTTTCAGCATCTACTACTCATTGCGCGATTTTACATATTTTACTGGAAGCTCTAAAAATCACGAAAAAATTACTGATGTTGTAGAACCTAATCCTCTGCATGTAAAAAAATTGGCTAAAATTTCGGGCATGCTTAAGAGCACCTAAAAATTGCGTTTTCCAGCTGCTGTTTTTCTGGACAGATTCTGACTTTTGTTGCAAGAGTGGCCTCTTTTCGTTTTCATTTGATTTTTAATGGTTCTTACCTTTTATTTATAAGTTGGCCATTTAAGCAACCTTTCTGTAACCTAAAAACAAAATTTGATTTGGTTTAATAGCAGCACTTGGGAAATATTATCTATTGTACTAATGTCTAACCGCAGAAAAGAATTGAAAAGTTTTTGTGTTGAAGTTTTTTCACAGAGAATGAAGGAACACCAAACTATGGAATATCGAAGAATTACCAAAGTCATAAGCTTGGGGATGTCCCCGCATCCCTCTTCATCAATAACCCCACGGTTTGCAAACCTTTAAACTTTGTTTTTTGAGCAACATAGGAACTTAACTAAACTTGAAGCGGTTGTATTTTATTATCTATTTATCTTAGCATCAAACACCAGTTACATTAATAAGTGGATCATCACATATTTTATTTATCCTCTGTTTTCAATGTTTACTTGGTTAATGGATTACTTGTTGAAACTTAAAAATGATGTGTGAATAATACTGTTTAGTAGTTTATGTTTTCTTATGGTTAGTCTCAACTAGCTAATAGTGCATATTATGTAATTTTGATATCAACATGCATTGTCCTGTTCATAAGATGGTATGGTATTGTGGTATCCTCCTCTGAATAATTCACTTGAATCGACTTGGCACATGCTCACACATGTTATGACTGAAAAATAAAAGTCAATTAAGCTTTGATGATCTATTTTGCCTCAGAGTTTTAGTATCGTTTTTATGCCTCCGTTAATTTTATTTTGTCGCAAGCATGATTATGACCGTTATCGCTCTCGTGGTTGTCGCTTCCCAGTCTATTGCTAGCCTTCACTTTTACTGAGCGGGAATGCTGCTCGTACATCCAAATCCTTAAAACCAAGTTATCCCAAAGAGTCCACCAAAAAATTCCTATGCATGGTATTTCAAGCCATTCCAACTAAATTTGCATGTGCTACCTTTAAAACCTTCAAAATATTTCTCTTTTTGTGTCAATGTTTACTAGCTCATGAGGAATTAGTGTGGTTATTCTTTATTCTATTTGTCAAATGGACTTTTACACCTAGACTAGTGGCATATACATCCGCTTATCCAATAATTTGCAAAAGAGCTGGCAACGGGGTGCCCAGTCCCAATTAATTACAACTTTAACCAATTAATTCTCTTCACACTTTTGCCCTGATTTATCAGTAAGCAATGACAAACAGTGAAATACCTGAATGTGTGTAAACCAAAGAGAAAGAGGGATGATCTGCCTTGCTGGTAGAAATAACGTCCTTCATGGGAGCCGCTCTTAAAAGTCTGTTTGACAGGTAGAATACTGTTCTCACCCGCTACCATTCGTTGACAATTAACAAACACCTCTCAAAACATTTTTATCTCTGTTTTTAAAACAAAAAGCTCTAGCACGTGTAAATTCCTGCTTCCCTCTGCGAAGGGTCAATCTTTTATTTTTATGTTGAGTCACCATTCTTTCTTTGAGCACTTCTTCGAGAGCATAGCTGTCGTTCTTAGTGTAATGTGCTTGTCCCAGAATACGATTAATTGAGGTATAACCATGATGCTTTTATCTTTGATATCTCTATATCTAGTCTTCACTTGAACTTCAGAGGTGACTTGGCATTTATGTTTTGCTTCACAATTAAGGGCAAGCGAGATACCACTCTATCATGCTTTATTATGGTCATTACAATCTTGTTGATGTTTATAAATTTCCTGTTATAAGCTCTTAGTTCGTTGATACTTTTCATTGGGAAACATGATTGCTAAGTTTTATTATCCATACATCATGCAATTGTTAAAGACCTGATCATAGCATTTACAATCAAAAATTATTTTGTTATCATTTACCTACTCGAGGACGAGCAGGAATTAAGCTTGGGGGATGTTGATACGTCCAAAACATATCTATAATTTTTGATTGTTTCATGCCATTTTTATGCTTTTAGCACTTGTTTTATATTAAGTTTATTATTTATTTGGACTAACCTACTAATAGTTGCAAAAGTGCACAATGTTCTTGTTTTACTCTTTGATGTGTAGAAATTATCAAGAATACAAGAGGAAACCTTGTTGGAGTCGAATTGGGACTTTCCTGAAATCTGTCTGAGAACTTTTTACGAAGATTGCCAGTTTGACCCTCGAAGATGACGTTATATGAAGACCTGGCTGTTACGAAAGTTGTCACAATTTTCCATACGAAGATTTTAAGCGCGAGATCAGCCCAATCGGAGTTCGGACGTGGCCTGTAGACCCGTTTTGGTGGAACCCTAAAAGGGGGTGACGGAAATCCGAGAAGATATATAAAGGGAGGAAACCTAATTCGTGGAGGACTCCTCCACCCACGAATTTGCGCTCCCCCATGATGCCGGCGGCGGGGAAGGAGTTCCCCGCGTCGCCGGCGCCGCCGCCGCCGCCCTGCGCTCCTCGCTGCCCTCTCCGCCGTCTTCACCGCCATATCCATCACCATCTCCTCCTTGTATTCAGTGGTTCATCCTCCCATAAACCTCTGTACCGTCCTATGTAAATATGGTGTTTGATGCTATAATATTTATCCTATGATTTACATCATGTTTCTGTAGTTTATTTGTCTTTTGATTGCTTAATTGAATGCATGAGGTTCATTAGAGTTGTATGTCTATATGGTACTGTGCTTTGGTGTCCATTATATTTGTGCGTGCATGGATCAAACACCCTAGGGTTGGTAGTATTTGCAAACGAAGCGGGGGAAGTTCTGCCGGAGTGACAGAAACCTGAGAACGCGAACCGATTAGTTGCACGTATGGGAGTAAGAGGACCATGAACTTAAGGCTATGGTTGGGGAAACCGTAATGCATTGTTTGTATTTGCGGATGCTTGCTAAACAATCCAATCATATAGTACTTGTAATCCCAAGTAGTGGAGTGCATGTATATTTAGCCTCTCCCACATAGAAAACTGCATCGAGTACAATGAACCAAGTACCTTCACTAATTAATCTTGGACAAAGCCACCACAATTACCACCACTTTTCCACACTCATGGTACTGTTAGTATATGGTTACTTAGTGTACTTTATTGCTACAGCACTAACTTTTACTTTCTTGTATTTATTATCTTGCAAAACTACTTCTCATACCCGTATTGCTACTGTAGTTTTATTTCCTAGATAATGCAAATGTTTAGTGTGCGTAGAGTTTTATCAGTGGTTGATAGAACTTGAGAGATTACTTATCCTACCTTTAGCTCCTCGTTGGGTTCGACACTCTTACTTATCGAAAAGGCTACACGCGATCCCCTATACTTGTGGGTTATCAGCCTTTCGCTTCGGACGCGCTGATTCTGGAGGATTTTCTGCTAGTGGCAGTGTCATTCTGGACGGTGGCTTTCGGCTGATCGATGTATCTCTTTGTAAGGCTCTGGCGGTTTTTGTTGACTTTAAAAAATGATCATAGAAGATGGGAAAACAACTGATTTTTTTTCAAACTTTTTAGAAATTCTTTCAACTTTACTAGTTGCATCCCTGATCTCTTTTGCATACACGTTGTTGGTCAAACTTTGAGTGTGTAGCTACATAATGACATAATGTACACCGTTTTTTCCCCTCGAACGAATTATAAAGAGCTTCCCCATGTACATAGAAAAGCAGGATTCAGCTAAGACTTAGGACGTCTGAAGTTCGATTGCATGTGACCCGCATGTGATTTACCTCTGACATCGACTCAGTATTCTTCGACTGAGATGATCATCGTCACTACCAGCCAGACCCGCCTGTCACCGCCGCCCTATCCTCCATGAAACTCCTCCACATGTCCTCCGTTGTCCTGGCCATCCCTTGAAGGTCCGCCGCAGCTCCATGCCGATCACAATGGCGTTGCTGGCGTTGGCTCGGTTGGTGGCAGAAAGAAGAGAAGGAGGAGAATTAAGAGATGGGATCATGGTAGAAGAAACACGTGGGACGGAGTTAGAAGAAGATAACGGAAGGAGGAAGTGGTGGCCGTGGACGCGAACGTGGGTCGGCCATGCGTTATACGGTGATGCATGCTGTATATACACGTTTTAACTTGGTTATAGTATTTTTTTGCCAAATCTGGCCGTTTTCACGAACTAATCACGGAACTGGCCGCTCCTGGAAACTATTTCCAAATCTGGACCCTCGGGTCGGCGCCACGTTACATGGAGCCGAACTTGTGTACGTCGGCGCCATTCTGTCATGGAGCCAAACTTCGTTGCTGGGCCCGGGCAAAATCCGACGTGGCAAGGTCGGCTCCACGTAACGTGGAGCCGACCTACGCGTTACTCTGAATTTCGTTTCGAGGTGTTCGGCTCCACGTAACGTGGCGCCGACCCTCTGATACGTCTCCAACGTATCCATAATTTCTGCTGTTCCATGCTTATATTATACCATTTGCTACATGTTTTATATACACTTCGTATCACTTTTATGCATTTTCTGGGACTAACCTATTAACAAGATGCCACAGTGCCAGTTCCCTGTTTTCAGCTGTTTTTGGTTTCAGAAAGTTACTTCTGGAAATATTCTCGGAATTGCACGAAACAAAAGGCCACGTCCCTATTTTTCCAGCACCATCACGGAGTCCGAAGGAGACACGAAGGGGAGCCACGAGGTGGCCAAACCACCAGGTGGCGCGGCAGTGGGCCCAGCCGCGCCTGCCTGTGGTTTGGGCCCCTTGGGGGTCCGCCGACATCGCCGCTTCGCCTATTTATTCCCCGAGACGCGAAAACCCTAAAACACCGAGCCTTTCATCCAGAACATATTCGCTGCCGCCACCGTCGTCAACCCTAACTCGGGGGGTTCCTGAAGCTCTTCCCGGCACCCTGCCGGAGAGGGGAATCATCACCGGAGGGCTCTACATCGCCATGCCCGCCTCCGGAGTGATGCGTGAGTAGTTCATCCTTGGACTATGGGTCCATAGCAGTAGCTAGATGGTTGTCTTCTCCACTTGTGCCATCATGTTTAGATCTTGTGAGCTGCCTATCATGATCAAGATCATCTTATTGTAATGCTACATGTTGTGTTTGCCGGGATCTGACTTATATTGATACCTATGTGGAGCTGAATATTATATTATCATGTCTATGTCATTTGTGATCTTGCATGCTCTCCGTTACTTGTTGAAGCCTTGGCCACGTGAATACTTGTAACTCCAAGAGGGGGTATTTATGCATGATAGTTGGGTTCAACCTCTATTTAACCTGGGATAGTGACAGCAAGTTCTAAGGTTGTAGATGTGTTGTTGCCACTAGGGGTAAAACAGCAATGCTTTATTCAAGGATGAATGTATTGTTTACATTACGCACATTACTTAATGCAATTGTCTGTTGCTTGCAACTTAATACTGGAAGGGGTACGGATGTTAACCGGAAAGTGGACTATTTAGGCATAGATGCATGCTGGATAGCGGTCTATGTACTTTGTCGTAATGCCCAAATGAATCTCATAGTAGACACCACAGCTCACACATGCATGTTATATGCACTTATCAATTGTCAATTGCCCAGCTGTAATTTGCTTACCCAGCATGTTAGTTATCTTATTGGAGAGACACCACTAGTGAACTGTGGACCCCGGTCCATTCTTTTACATCTGAAATACAATCTACTGCAATCATTGTTCTCTACTGTTTTATGCAAACAAACATCATTTTCCATTCGATACGTTTAACCCTTTGTTTTCAGCAAGCCGGTGAGATTGACAACCTCACTGTTAAGTTGGGGCAAAGTAATTTGGTTGTGTTGTGCAGGTTCCACGTTGGCACCGGAATCCCTGGTGTTGCGCCGCACTACACTCCTTCACCAACACCTTCGAAGCAACGTCGTCCTCCTCCTGGATTGATAACCTTGGTTTCATACTGAGGGAAAACTTCCTGCTGCACTCATCATACCTTCCTCTTGGGGTTCCCAACTGACGTGTGACGTACAAGCATTGTTTCTGGCACTATTAACTTAGAGCCACCACCCTCTAGGTCATTATTTGCCCATAAGCTAGTGTTTGTGAATTATTTTGGTGCGAATATGGTGTAGATTCGAGATAGAATGGATAACCGTCCTAGAAATTTGGGTCCCCGAAATTAGATTTGTGTTTCCGGTTGTTAATGGTGTCAATTGTGTCTAGAATAAATTTATTAGTTTGGAGGAGAATATAGTTGTTAATTAAGTGGCAATGGTGGCAACGGAATGTAGAATCAATTTGTTCATAGTAGCTCTATTTGTTGGTATCGAAATATTTTTTGGTGATAGCTCTTTGTTTAGATAAATCATCATCTAATGGTAGAGCTATATTTTGGTTCTGATTATAGATGGCCTACACAAAGATTGTTCATGTTCATCACGGAGGCCGTGTTGTGTCCTCAAGGTGCGGTGTTGAGTTTGTGGAGATGACGGGTACCGTATTGTTCTTCCCGCATAGTCCAAGTTTGGGTGAGCTTGTTGTGAAGCTCCAAACGGCGTTGGGTTGGTCAGGCACTTGTAACGGCCCGACCCGACTGCTATACAGTGATACTGTGTCTCCGGTTATCCGGTACCACCAGACACACTATCAAAGCATAATAGAGAGATCAAGACTTGTGGAACAACTGGCACATCACAGACTCTACGACTCAAAACATTATAGTTAAACTCTTATAATAGAGAAAGATAGCAAATCTTACAACCAGGGGTCACAGACCCAACAGTACAACATGCGGAAGCGAAATAAGTTGTTCTAAACAACAAGATCCAAATTATGGCCTAAGAGGCCTATAGATAAACATTCCAGCGCCAGCTGTTCCGGATGTCCCAAGCTGCCACCTGGGAACCCCAGACTACTCGTTGACGTCCACATAGAACCCACCTTCAGTGTCGGTGAAGTCCTCCACTGAAATCAAAAAAACAACGTTGAGTTCGACGAACTCTGCAAGATTATTAGAGCTACTAGCTCGATGATTGGCTTTCAAAGCTTTTATGGCTGTTTTGCATAAAGCTAGTTTTCTTTGGAAAAACATAACTCCATGGCATCGACTAATCAGAATATTTTTAAAAAGGGGTAAGAAGTAAACTCTTTTCTTTTGATCATCTTCATCAGCAACCACCATCAATCACTTCACCTGTCTACAAAGGTACCTCCCCGAATCACCCTCGAGGAAGTCAACCTTGCATTCTTGGTAGTACCTTTAGTACTCAGGTTTTAATCATTCCTTTCAAGTTTTCTATGGTCTCTGAATCCGGCACCAAGTCGTCCTTAACCGTGGACACGGCTTTTCGAAAAGATTTACCCTGCAGGGGTGTACTGTTTTTAACCACCGGTACCGTCCGGCTCATTGCCTGACATTAGCTCTCTTCCGGGGAAAGCCGGCTGAGTGGGAGCGGTTACAACCTTTACCTTGTTGAGGACTAACCCAGGATCATCAGTGGCGGTAGGACTGCCAGGATCACATCACCCCGCCCTACGGCCACTCATTTTCCTAAACACCACCATCCTCATCTCAGTCTTGGCCACCATCTCCACGCACACGCAAATGGAAGCTCAAACTAGAGGACCCTGGCTAGCCCCGCCCAAGTTAGTTGGTCGATAGGGATCCCATAGGCCCACCGATGGAAGCACGCTCAGTCTTGGCTCGAAGGGGAGAACTCGCACTTAGGCGGCGAGAACGAGACAACCCACCACATTCCCCGTGGCCTCTCATCCCCGCCTTTCAGCAATTTATTAACCGTCACCACCATTTTCCATCACATCCGGCCATTCCATCAACTGTTCCATCATTGCAACATCCACCGGACATCTAAGCATTTAAACTAAGCATGGCTAAGCATATACATAGCAATTATACTTATCTCAGGGCAACACTTCAATCCTATGGATATTAGGACGGATACAGGTAATGGCAACAGATTTCTAATGCAACTAGTAGGATACTCTAATCCAAGCGAAAGACATTTGGAATCGAATGCAATATTATAGTGGGGAAAATAATTGCGAAATATAGGAGGAGACATGCTCAGAGGGGGGATTACGCTTGCCTTGTTCAGGGGGCTGATAATACGGTTCGTCAGGGTATTGCGGTGGCACCCCGACTGATTGATCTATCGATGCATAAAAACACCGGAAAGGCAACAATCAATAATCACACAAGCAAAACAGGTGCAATGCACAAACACATGATGGCATGACATTTTAATGCACTGAAATTTAACTAACAAGTTAAATGGGGTGCAAAATAATTATTACAACAAGAGGAGATAAAGCCCCATATTTAATTTAATGTTTTCCTTACTTCCTCAAGAGGGTGCAGTACTACAAATGTGTTCAAACATGCATGGAAATGATGTTAATGGATGGTCCATATTATTCTGAGCATTTTGATGTATTAAACACATTTTTCTGATAATCCAATAGAAATTTATGGTATTTTCAATATTTGATTTAATGCTGCCATTTTACTAACATCACTTAAATAGCATCAAAACTAATTATCCATGCTTGGTGAAGTGGTGAAACATGAAGTATACTAAGTGCTGAACATTTTGGTATGTCACACTTAAATTTTGGATCAATATTTAATAAGTTATTGATTTTCCAAAACTGCATTCTTTTCTGCCATTTTAGTTATTTTAATAAAACAGCAAATAAATTAATTTAGTTGGATGTGTGAGTTATACCAATAGACTCAATTTATTTTTCTGAACATTTTGGTATCTTGTTTGTAATTTTTGGACAAGTGGTTAAAGAGATATGCATTTTACAAACTTAACCCATTTTCTGCCTATTCCTTTATTTTCCAGAAAAACACGGTGAAACATTTTCCACCGAGGGGCTGGCTAGCCCGTGTCACTGACCAGTGGGGTCACTGCCACGCTGGCGCTGACTGTGCGCGCGGGTGGGTGCTGAGCCACTGACTGGTGGGCTCCACCTGTCAGCGAGCGAAATAAAATTAAAACGGCCGTGCGCCGGCTGGGTTTCGAACTCGCGTCTCGCGAGCGTGCGCACGTGTGCTAGCCACTGGGCTGGCTCGCGGTTTGTGTTAGTATACGGGTTCGCACCCTTTTGAGGTGGTGGCAACGCACGGCGTCGACGCGCACGGCCGCGGTGACCACCGGCGGCGTCGACCACGGACTCGACGTTCTACGGCGTGCGGAGACCAACTTCAACATGCCAACTTCGCGTACGGGTGCGGGCTATTCAGTGGCGGAGCCATGGACCAAATGGTCACCGGAGGCGGCGACGATGGTGAGCTCCGGCGGCGGCTTGCTACGGCTAACGACGCGCCGACGAACTACGGCGAACTGAGATGAACGAAGGTGTTCAGGAGGTTGCAATGCTCACCCTCGACGCGTGGGTGCGCTCCGTTGGTGCTGCGGTGGTCGGAGGCGACGGCGAGCTTGATCGACGTGCTGCGGCAGGAGAGGAAGAAGACGGATTGTTGCCGTCGATTGGCTGCTCCCCGCGTCGATTCCTTGCACGGAGATGAAGAGGAGGACAAGGCGGAGAAGATGCGTCGGCTCGATCTGCTCTGCGGTTCTTCTAGCGACGGCGATGCGGCGGCGAGCTCGCTTCGGGCACGGCCATGGCAGAGGAAGAAATGGGGAGAGGGAAATATCTGAGGGGGAGAGGATAAGGGCGGCCTCGTGGTGCTCTTATGCTCCTCGCAGGGCAGAGGAGCGGAGGGGGGGGCCTGGCGAGGCGCGGCAGGGCGTCGTGGGGGGCCTCCCTCGCTCGCCGGCGTTGGCGCGCCCGTGTCGGGAGGAGGAGAGAGACGACATATTTCCGAAAAAACCCCTGGCATATTTTGTTTTTTCCCTCACAGATAGGTCCTTTTCTGTTTCTTTATTTTCCTTTTAAAATCAGTAGCTGTTTAGGTATTTTATTGAGGCACTTAAACTAGTTCAAAAATTAAGAAAATATTTGTGCAGCCTCCCCATGTCATGTAGAGGCTCCACAAAAATTGGCGTCTCAGAATAAAATCTTTTGAGCAACTTTTGTGCATCGGTTTTGAATATGACATTTTCGCTTAATTAAATTTGGCAACCCTTTATTAATTTTGAAGTAGTTGAAAAATATTATTTGTGAACTCTGGGAACTTCCTTGACAAATATGGAAGTTTCTTTGAAATGGTTTGTCACAACAACCTCATTTGAAATTGGAATTGTTTGAAAACAATTTGTTGCTTTTGTTTCCCCTGGGTTTTCAAGTTCTTTGTTTCAACTGGAACACTTAAACAGATGATGCCATGATGCATGAATGAATGCAAAAGTGAAAATTTGGTTCAAATTTTACAATACCAAAGGTGGGCTGTTACAATTCTACCCTCCTTACAGGAATCTCGTCCCGAGATTCTAAGATTGCGGAAAGAAGTCGGGATACTCCTCACGAAGACTAGACTCCCTTTCCCAGGTTGCTTCTTCTTCGGATGATGAGACCACTGAATTTTTAGGAACTTGGTGGTCTTGTTACGAGTTTTTCTTCGGCTTCATCCAGGACACGGATAGGGTGCTCGCGATAAGTGAGATCTTCCTGGATATCTAGCTCTCATGATTGACTCCATGGATAGGATCTTTGAAACAACGGCGAAGTTGGGATACATGAAACACATCATGCACATCTGGGAAGTTGGCTGGTAACTCCAGTTTATAAGAAAGATCTCCTCGCTTGGCCAGAACGGTGAAAGGGCAACATAGCGAGGGGCCAATTTTCCCTTGATTCCGAAGCGGCGAACGCCTCGAAGGGGAGAGACACGGAGGTAAGCTTTATCACCAATTTCATAGTGAACCTCCTGATGATGCTTGTCATAGTAACTCTTCTGCCTTGACTGGGCAATCTTCAGATTCTCCCTTATGATTCTAACCTTCTCCTCAGCTTCATTGATCACATCTGGACCAAAGAGGGCCCTCTCTCCGGTCTCGGACCAATTCAGCGGAGTTCGGCATTTTCTTCCATACAGAACCTCGAATGGGGCCATACCCAGACTAGCTTGATAGCTATTATAGGAGAACTCTGCGAAGGGAAGATACTTCTCCCAATCCTTGCCAAAGGAGATGACACATGCCCTGAGCATGTCCTCCAACACTTGGTTAACCCTTTCGGTCTGACCATCTGTCTGAGGATGGAAAGCGGTGCTAAAATTTACACGGGTTCCCATGGCTTGTTGGAAACTAGTCCAAAACCTTGAGGTGAACAAACTTCCACGATCAGAGATTATCCTTTTGGGAACGCCGTGAAGTACGACGATCCTGGAAGCATACAGATCTGCCAACTTAGCAGCTGTGATGTCAACACGAACAGGGAGAAAGTGGGCCACTTTGATAATCGATCAATGATTACCCAGATTGCATCGTTTCCCTTAGGGGACTTCGGCATTCCAGTAATGAAA
This sequence comes from Poa pratensis, assembly GCA_947311845.1. Taxonomy (NCBI): domain Eukaryota; kingdom Viridiplantae; phylum Streptophyta; class Magnoliopsida; order Poales; family Poaceae; genus Poa; species Poa pratensis. The sequence continues at coordinate 18,970,417 of CAMZMU010000117.1, forward strand.
TCCATACCGATTTCATCCCATTTCCACTCAGGGACTGCAATAGGGCGCAGAGTGCCGGCTGGCCTTTGATGTTCAGCCTTTACACGGCGACAGACGTCGCATTCTGCAACATACTCCGCAATTTCTCGTTTCATGCAGGACCACCAGAATTGGCGCCGAAGATCTTGATACATCTTGGTACTACCAGGATGGATAGAGATGGGGGATTCATGGGCTTCTAGGAGTATCAGCCCTTTCACCTTCCCACTTTTCGGCACCACTAGACGGCGACCGAAATAGACCACGCCAGTGTCATCAACGGAAAAACACTTAGCCTTGCCGCTAGCGATCTTCTCCTTAATCTCGAGAATTTCCGCATCCTGCTGCTGGGCAGCCTTGATCTCTCCTCAAGAGTGGATTTGATCTCTAAATTTGCCAAATAGCCAGAGGGAACGACTTCCAAGTTCAAACGGGCGAACTCTTCATGGAGAGCAGGTTGAGCCTTTTCAATCATCAGATTGTTGCAATAGGACTTCCGACTTAGCGCGTCAGCCACGACGTTTGCTTTGCCGGGCTGATAGTTCAGACTCACATTATAGTCCATGATTAACTCCAACCAACGCGTTTGCCTGAGATTTAGATCCGGCTGGGTGAAGAGGTACTTCAGACTCTTGTGATCCGAGAAAATCTCGCAACGGTTACCAAACAGGTATGGTCTCCATTGCTTCAAAGCATAGACCACCGCGGTAAGTTCTAGATCATGAGTTGGGTAGTTGTGCTCATGCGGCTTCAATTGGCGAGAAGCATATGCCACCACATGGCCATCTTGCATTAGCACACAGCCCAAGCCTTGCAGAGAGGCGTCACAGAAGACGACAAAACCCTTGCTGGTGTCCGGCAGGACGAGCACCGGAGCAGATGTGAGTTTGGCTTTCAGTGTTTGGAAGCTCTCTTCAGCCTTGTCCGTCCATTCGAACTATTTACCTTCTTGAGAAGGTCAGTCAGGGCCTTGGCTATCTTGGAGAAACGTTCAATGAATCGGCGGTAGTAACCCGCCAATCCGAGAAAGCTACGGATGTCCTTGACTGACATTGGAGTCTTCCAATCCAAAATGGATTGAATCTTGTCGGGAATTACTGCCACACCGTTGGCGGATATCACATGACCAAGGAAGACAAGTTTATCCAACCAGAACTCACACTTGGAGAACTTGGCATAAAGGCGGTGTTCCCGAAGTCGTGTCAGAACCAACCGAAGATGTTCCTCATGCTCTTCATCGGTTTTGGAATAACGAGGATGTCATCGATGTAAATGACGACAAACTTGTCGAGATAATCCATGAAGATGGAGTTCATGAGCCTCATGAAAGTAGCTGGAGCATTGGTGAGACCAAAGGACATGACGGTATACTCATATGAGCCATATCGGTAACGAATGCCGTCTTTGGGATATCCTCCTTTCTGATCTTGATCTGATGGTACCCTGACCTCAGATCCATCTTGGAGAATACCGTGCACCAGCTAACTGATCCAACAAATCATTGATGCGAGGAATATGATACTTGTTCTTGATTGTCACGCGTTCAACGGCCTATAATCCGAGACCAAACGAGGAACGGTAGAATCCCTCTTTTTGACAAAGAGTACCGGACAACCCCAAGGTGAACTGCTAGGCTGAATAAAATCCTTGCTAACAGCTCATCAATTTGGTCTTTCAACAGAGCCAACTCTTCCACCGGCATACGGTAGGGCTTCTTGGAAATCGGAGCAGTACCGGGAAGCAATCTATGACAAACTCCACGCTTCGGTCAGGCGGCATGCCAGGCAATTCTTCCGGGAACACATCCGGGAAGTCACACACCACGTGTATTTCATGAATTTCAGGAGGGGACAAGCCTTCCATAAAGCATAGAGTGATCTCCGGTGAGAGGGGAATGATGAAGATGGGGTCTGGATTGGGCAGACCAATACTCTATGGTGTCACCGGAAGAAGTGGTCACGGTACGGTCTTGGCAGCGCAGTCGAGATTAGCCTGGTATTTTACTAGCCAGTCCATGCCCAATATGACATCAATGCCGTTGGACTTCAAGCTACCAACGCGAAAGGGAAGGACAGATACCCTATAGTAATAGAGACCTCAGGGGTAACCCCATCGGTTTGCCATTTGGAGCCAGGCGTGGAGATCATCAAGGGACGGCTCATCTTTACGAACGGTATTTTGTGGTCTTTTGCAAATGCTATGGATATGAATGAATGCGATGCTCCAGAATCAAACAAAACTGTAGCAAGATTGTTGTTGATTCGTAGCTCACCCATGAGGACGCCGGGGTCCTCTTCAGCTTCTTCAGCAGAGACGTGGTTCAGGCGACCACGCACATAGGTCCAGCCTTGCCAGCTGGAGTGGCGGGGGCTCGTGCAGGAGTCACCGTAGCAGGTGCCTTTTGGGGGCACTCCCTGGAGTAGTGGCCAGCCTGGCCACAGCTGTAGCAAGTGTTTCCAGGAGGGACAGATAGCTGAGGGCGATACCCACTTCCGCTCGCCCCAGGTGTCGAAGTAGTGGGGCGCGGCGGTGGTGGCCTGTATCCCGCGGCCCTCGGCATGAATGGAGCACGCGGCACAGCGCTGTAGGGAACGAAAACCCTGCGCTTCTTGCTCTGAGAAGCCGAGGAACTCAGGTGGTCCCCTTGTGCTGGCCTCTTGGAAGCCTCAAATTCCTTCCTTCCCTGCTCAAGAGTGAGAGCCTGGTTGAACAGCTCCTGGTAGTTCTGGAACTTGAAGGGCAGCAACTCATAGCGGAGCCTCGGCGCAAGCCCCTTGCGGAACAACTCTTGCTTGTCAGCATCATTGGTCACGTCCCGTGGGGCGTAACGAGAGAGATGGTTGAATTTGCACCCATAAGCTCGGAGGTCCATATTACCCTGGTGCAGATCCAGGAACTCCCTCCTCTTCAGGTCCATTATTGGCTGAGGTATGTATGCCGCACGAAAGGCTGTGCGGAACTCTGCCCAAGTGAAAACATGGTCTGCGGCGAATAGCGCCACATGACTCTCCCACCAACAGCCAGCCGCACCAGTCAGGAGGTAGGTGGCAAAGTTGACCTGCTCGGCCACTGGGACATGCAGCGCGCCGAACTGGCGCTCCAGAGCGCGAAGCCAGTCATCAGCGTCCAGTGGCTCCTTAGCATCAGCGAATGTAGGTGGTTGCGAGCGCAGGAACTTAGTGAGGTGTTGCAGGCTTGCAGCCATTCCTCTGTGCATTCTGCTGCACCAACTGCTCAAGCAACCGCTCATTGCGCCCACGGTTCTCCTCAATCGCCATCAAGACCTGAGCCATCGAGGGCGGTGGCGGCGGTTCCTCATCATTGTTGTTTCCGCGTCCCCTCGAGCCATTCTGGAGAATTGACAAGACACAGTTAGTATCTATCTCCGAATGGTCGAGACAATCGCATTAGCGTCTACTCAAGTACACAGACTAGGGACGATAATACTTTGTGTAACAACGAACAAGGGACCAACAAGATAGAACTTGGGTCAAAGATCAGCATCATGTACCACTAGCGTGAGATTCAAATGGTTAAGAAACCACGTGATTCAACCCACACTATCCGGCACAATCCGGGACCTTCTGTTCAAGTCCTTGGGTTAAAACCCAAAGTCGGAATAAGTGATTAGGCTCAGTAGGGATAACAGGGTTCTTAAACATCTGAGTTGATTTCGGACTGTAGCGCAGCGGGAGCAACCGGACACATAACACTAAAGGTCCACATAACACGTAGTATTGGGTTCTACCTTCAGGTTATCCTAATAATTTTGAAGTCACAGATGAGAAGTAAAACTTTAAACCCAAATCGAGGTAAGATTGCTCCGAGATTAGAGGGTAACCAGATAAGGAGTAAAAAGAATCCTAAGATGGTTTTCACAACTCATTTTTAGTTTAAAAATATTTTTGCAAACACTAGACTCAACGTCGACCAGTAGAAGGGTTTCCTACAGGCAGTACTGCTCTGATACCAACTTGTAACGCCCCGACCTGACTGCTATACAGTGATACTGTGTCTCCGGTTATCCGGTACCACCAGACACACTATCAAAGCATAATAGAGAGATCAAGACTTGTGGAACAACTGGCACATCACAGACTCTACGACTCAAAGCATTATAGTTCAACTCTTATAATAGAGAAAGATAGCAAATCTTACAACCAGGGGTCACAGACCCAACAGTACAACATGCGGAAGCGAAATAAGTTGTTCTAAACAACAAGATCCAAATTATGGCCTAAGAGGCCTATAGATAAACATTCCAGCGCCAGCTGTTCCGGGATGTCCCAAGCTGCCACCTGGGAACCCCAGACTACTCGTCGACGTCCACATAGAACCCACCTTCAGTGTCGGTGAAGTCCTCCACTGAAATCAAATAAACAACGTTGAGTTCGACGAACTCTGCAAGATTATTAGAGCTACTAGCTCGATGATTGGCTTTCAAAGGTTTTATGGCTGTTTTGCATAAAGCTAGTTTTCTGTGGAAAAACATAACTCCATGGCATCGACTAATCAGAATATTTTTAAAAAGGGGTAAGAAGTAAACTCTTTTCTTTTGATCATCTTCATCAGCAACCACCATCAATCACTTCACCTGTCTACAAAGGCACCTCCCCGAATCACCCTCGAGGAAGTCAACCTTGCATTCTTGGTAGTACCTTTAGTACTCAGGTTTTAATCATTCCTTTCAAGTTTTCTATGGTCTCTGAATCCGGCACCAAGTCGTCCTTAACCGTGGACACGGCTTTTCGAAAAGATTTACCCTGCAGGGGTGTACTGTTTTAACCACGGTACCGTCCGGCTCATTGCCTGACATTAGCTCTCTTCCGGGAAAGCCGGCGGAGTGGGAGCGGTTACAACCTTTACCTTGTTGAGGACTAACCCAGGATCATCAGTGGCGGTAGGACTGCCAGGATCACATCACCCCGCCCTACGGCCACTCATTTTCCTAAACACCACCATCCTCATCTCAGTCTTGGCCACCATCTCCACGCACACGCAAATGGAAGCTCAAACTAGAGGACCCTGGCTAGCCCCGCCCAAGTTAGTTGGTCGATAGGGATCCCATAGGCCCACCGATGGAAGCACGCTCAGTCTTGGCTCGAAGGGGAGAACTCGCACTTAGGCGGCGAGAACGAGACAACCCACCACATTCCCCGTGGCCTCTCATCCCCGCCTTTCAGCAATTTATTAACCGTCACCACCATTTTCCATCACATCCGGCCATTCCATCAACTGTTCCATCATTGCAACATCCACCGGACATCTAAGCATTTAAACTAAGCATGGCTAAGCATATACGTAGCAATTATACTTATCTCAGGGCAACACTTCAATCCTATGGATATTAGGACGGATACAGGTAATGGCAACAGATTTCTAATGCAACTAGTAGGATACTCTAATCCAAACGAAAGACATTTGGAATCGAATGCAATATTATAGTGTGGAAAATAATTGCGAAATATAGGAGGAGACATGCTCAGAGGGGGGATTACGCTTGCCTTGTTCAGGGGGCTGATAATACGGTTCGTCAGGGTATTGCGGTGGCACCCCGACTGATTGATCTATCGATGCATAAAAACACCGGAAAGACAACAATCAATAATCACACAAGCAAAACAGGTGCAATGCACAAACACATGATGGCATGACATTTTAATGCACTGAAATTTAACTAACAAGTTAAATGGGGTGCAAAATAATTATTACAACAAGAGGAGATAAAGCCCCATATTTAATTTAATGTTTTCCTTACTTCCTCAAGAGGGTGCAGTACTACAAATGTGTTCAAACATGCATGGAAATGATGTTAATGGATGGTCCATATTATTCTGAGCATTTTGATGTATTAAACACATTTTTCTGATAATCCAATAGAAAGTTATGGTATTTTCAATATTTGATTTAATGCTGCCATTTTACTAACATCACTTAAATAGCATCAAACCTAATTATCCATGCTTGGTGAAGTGGTGAAACATGAAGTATACTAAGTGCTGAACATTTTGGTATGTCACACTTAAATATTGGATCAATATTTAATAAGTTATTGATTTTCCAAAACTGCATTCTTTTCTGCCATTTTAGTTATTTTAATAAAACAGCAAATAAATTAATTTAGTTGGATGTGTGAGTTATACCAATAGACTCAATTTATTTTTCTGAACATTTTGGTATCTTGTTTGTAATTTTTGGACAAGTGGTTAAAGAGATATGCATTTTACAAACTTAACCCATTTTCTGCCTATTCCTTTATTTTCCAGAAAAACACGGTGAAACATTTTCCACCGAGGGGCTGGCTAGCCCGTGTCACTGACCAGTGGGGTCACTGCCACGCTGGCGCTGACTGTGCGCGCGGGTGGGTGCTGAGCCACTGACTGGTGGGCTCCACCTGTCAGCGAGCGAAATAAAATTAAAACGGCGTGCGCCGGCTGGGTTTCGAACTCGCGTCTCGCGAGCGTGCGCACGTGTGCTAGCCACTGGGCTGGCTCGCGGTTTGTGTTAGTATACGGGTTCGCACCCTTTTGAGGTGGTGGCAACGCACGGCGTCGACGCGCACGGCCGCGGTGACCACCGGCGGCGTCGACCACGGACTCGACGTTCTACGGCGTGCGGAGACCAACTTCAACATGCCAACTTCGCGTACGGGTGCGGGCTATTCAGTGGCGGAGCCATGGACCAAATGGTCACCGGAGGCGGCGACGATGGTGAGCTCCGGCGGCGGCTTGCTACGGCTAACGACGCGCCGACGAACTACGGCGAACTGAGATGAACGAAGGTGTTCAGGAGGTTACAATGCTCACCCTCGACGCGTGGGTGCGCTCCGTTGGTGCTGCGGTGGTCGGAGGCGACGGCGAGCTTGATCGACGTGCTGCGGCAGGAGAGGAAGAAGACGGATTGTTGCCGTCGATTGGCTGCTCCCCGCGTCGATTCCTTGCACGGAGATGAAGAGGAGGACGAGGCGGAGAAGATGCGTCGGCTCGATCTGCTCTGCGGTTCTTCTAGCGACGGCGATGCGGCGGCGAGCTCGCTTCGGGCACGGCCATGGCAGAGGAAGAAATGGGGGAGAGGGAAATATCTGAGGGGGAGAGGATAAGGGCGGCCTCGTGGTGCTCTTATGCTCCTCGCAGGGCAGAGGAGCGGAGGGGGGGCCTGGCGAGGCGCGGCAGGGCGTCGTGGGGGGCCTCCCTCGCTCGCCGGCGTTGGCGCGCCCGTGTCGGGAGGAGGAGAGAGACGACATATTTCCGAAAAACCCCCTGGCATATTTTGTTTTTCCCTCACAGATAGGTCCTTTTCTGTTTCTTTATTTTCCTTTTAAAATCAGTAGCTGTTTAGGTATTTTATTGAGGCACTTAAACTAGTTCAAAAATTAAGAAAATATTTGTGCAGCCTCCCCATGTCATGTAGAGGCTCCACAAAAATTGGCGTCTCAGAATAAAATCTTCTGAGCAACTTTTGTGCATCGGTTTTGAATATGACATTTTCGCTTAATTAAATTTGGCAACCCTTTATTAATTTTGAAGTAGTTGAAAATATTATTTGTGAACTCTGGGAACTTCCTTGACAAATATGGAAGTTTCTTTGAATTGGTTTGTCACAACAACCTCATTTGAAATTGGAATTGTTTGAAAACAATTTGTTGCTTTTGTTTCCCCTGGGTTTTCAAGTTCTTTGTTTCAACTGGAACACTTAAACAGATGATGCCATGATGCATGAATGAATGCAAAAGTGAAAATTTGGTTCAAATTTTACAATACCAAAGGTGGGCTGTTACAGCATTGGTGTTGGTTTGGAAGGAAGATACGATGCCGGTGGCTCTAGGTCTTATACTCAGATGATACCTATCCGAGACAATGAAGGGTGGGAGTTGTACAATGAGCTTGTTGACAACTCTGAAATCAAGTCAATTGTTGTTGTTGCCGCGATGGTCGACATCACCGGTCGTACCGGTGTTCGCCTTGATTTGAACAAGCATCCAACAGTTGTTGAAAAAAACAATGATGCCGTAGTTCGGCTATGTTTATATCTGCTAGGTCGGCTCGAAACGAAATTCAGAGTAACATGTAGGTCGGCTCCACGTTACGTGGGGCCGACCTTGCCACGTCGGATTTTGCCCGTGGCCAGCAACGAATTTCGGCTCCAGGAAAGAATGGCGCCGACGTACACAAGTTCGGCTCCATGTAATATGGCGCCGACCTGAGGGGCCAGATTTGGAAATAGTTTTCAGGAGCGGCCAGATCCGTGATTAGTTTGTGAAAACGGCCAGATTTGGCAAAAAAAAAAATACTTGGTTATATAGTAGAACACGGATTTTTGGTGTACAAAATTATTTTCAGGATATTTTTTGTGTGTGGCCATTTTTGGGCTTGACTTTTGGGTTGCCTTTAAAAATAATCATAGAGGATGGAAAACAACTGATTTTTCTTTCAAATACCTTTTTAATTTTTTTTTGTCAACTCTATTAGTGCCTTAGTGGCATCCCTGATCTCTTTCGGTAATCTCTTTCTACTGTTACATATATGTGTCGGTCAAATTGTCTGGCTACTGCTGAAATATTGTTGAAATATTAGCATATAACAATTCCAGAAAAATCCCTAAAGGCCCATGCTGTCATGCGGTCAACTGAAACATTTGCCTTAATGGAAAATGAATATGAGTTGAAACGTCTGTATTAAGTACAATTAAGTACGGGAGTTTTCAGAATTCATTGCGAGCTGAAACGTCCGTCTTAAGTACTATTAAGTACGGGAGTTTTCAGAATTCATTGCGCTTAATGGAGAATGAATTTGAGCTGAAACGTTTTGTCTTAAGTGCTCTTAAGTACGGCCGTTACCAGTCTCTTAATTCTCCCCTTAATTGCGTGTGTTTCCGTTGGTCTTCCGCCTGCGTGTGTATATAAGAGAGGTCGCTCCTCTCTCGAAATACACAACAGACACCACATCGCATTTGCTCCTCGCATCGTCGTTCCTCCCGCTGTTGCTGCCATCGCTGATCCCATCCCGTCCACCGCGTACACGGCTGACGGGAGAGCAGGCCTCCGAAACTCCGCCTCTCTAGATCCTGTACGGGAGAGGGGCGATTAGGTTTTTGGGGAGCGTCTCCTACGCGACTGCTCGCTCTACTTCATCTGCTTCAACTACATCTGCATCAACTACGTCCGCGCCGCCTTCCTCTTCGTCATGGCCACCGACGCCGACATCGAGAAGGCTGCTGCCGACAAGAGGATCGCCGACGAGGCTAACGCCTCCGCTGCTGCGGCCAACTGGCCTACTGGAGGGTACACGTTTATCCCTCTCCTGCATGTTTGCCGTACTAGCTATTTGTGTAGATGTATCTACTATTTGTCTAGTACATGATTTTATCATAGAATTTCAGTATGTCATTAGCACTGCTCACGTCATGTTCATGATTTATTATTGGATTAATTTAATCGAACAATTGCCTAAATACTCAGCAATCCAAAAACCTAATATGTGTAGGCAATTTTCGATCCAAGGTTTTGCTGCTGCACTGAAACCAGCCCCGTTTACGGGGACATATTTTAAGCGTTGGCAAACCAAAACCACCTTATGGCTCACTGCGATGAACGTGTTCTGGGTCGCCGGTGTTACTCCCACTGGAACGATTGCTCCTGAACAGGAGAAGGCGTTCAGGGAAGCCACCGTCGTCTTTGTTGGAGCCGTTCTGAGCGTGATCGGAGATAAGTTGGTTGATGCATATTTACATGTGCGGGTTGCCAAGGACTTGTGGGAGGCGCTCGAATCCGATGCTGGAAGCGAGATGTACACTATAGAGCAGTTCCACGATTACAAGATGGTTGAAAACCGTTCTGTATTGGAACAAGCTCATGAGATACAGTGCATCGCTAAGGAGCTTGAGCTTCTCAAGTGTGTGCTACCGGGCAAATTTGTCGCGGGATGCATAATCGCTAAGCTGCCTAATTCCTGGAGAGAACTTCGCTACTACTCTGAAACACCAGAGGCGTGAATTCTCAGTTGAGGATGTCATCGGCCATCTGAGTGTCGAGCAGAACTCGAGAGCAAAGGACTCGCACGGAAAAGGGACCGAGGGAACTTCTGTCGCCAATTTTGTACAGAAGAATTCCAACTTCCACAAGCCCAAGGGAAACATGGAGTCCAACAGAATACCGACTTCAAGAAGAAGGGCAAGAAGCCCTTCAACAAGGATAAGAAGAAAGGAGCTGCTTCACATGTGGTTCAGAGGAACATTGGGCTCCCAAGTGCCCAAAGAAGTTCAAGAAACCAGGACAGGACTCCAAGTCTGTCAACATGATTGTGAGCAACAATGAGAATGGTGCATCTGGGTACGGTAATTTGTTTACTGTATTTTCTGTTTGTCAGTCTAATGGTGGATTGACACAGGTGCAAATATTCATGTATGTTCTGACATCTCATTGTTTTCTTCTTATCAGGTCACAGGGAACGGATCCGTATTGATGGGGAATGGCGCAAGTGCTTCTGTTCTTGGTGTTGGCACGGTCGATCTGAAGTTTACTTCGGGAAGGATCGTGCAGCTCAAGAACGTGCAGCATGTCCCCGCCATCAAGAAGAATCTCGTTAGTGGCTCCCTTCTATGTAGAGAAGGGTTTAAGTTGGTATTTGAGTCTAATAAAGTAGTTGTTACGAAATATGGACTGTTTGTTGGAAAAGGCTATGAATGCGGAGGCTTGTTCCGCTTTTCCCTCGCTGATTTTTGTAATAAAGTCGTGAACAATATTCATTCGAATGTTAATGAAGCAGAAGTTTGGCATTCACGTCTTTGTCACATTAGTTTCGGTTGTATGACGCGGCTAGTAAAATCGAATTTAATCCCAAGTTTCACTTTAGCCAAAGGTTCTAAATGCCATTCGTGTGTACAAGCAAAGCAACCTCGCAAGCCCACAAGGCTGCGGAGGAGAGACACTTGGCACCGTTAGAACTTATACATTCTGATCTATGTGAGATGAATGGTGTGTTGACTGAAGGTGGAAAGAGATACTTCATGACTCTGATAGATGATTCCACTAGATATTGCTATGTATATTTGTTAAGCACCAAAGATGAGGCTCTACACTACTTTAAAATCTATAAGGCAGAAGTTGAGAATCAACTTGAAAAGAAAATTAAGCGAATCCGGTCAGATCGTGGTGGAGAGTACTTCTCTAATGAGTTTGATTCTTTTGTGCGGAACATGGTATTATTCATGAGAGGACGCCTCCCTATTCGCCCCAGTCAAATGGGGTTGCCGAACGGAAAAACCGTACTCTAACTGATTTGGTTAACGCCATGTTAGATACATCGGGTTTATCCAAGGCATGGTGGGGGGAGGCTATATTGACATCATGTCATGTCCTGAATAAAGTTCCGACAAAAGACAATGAGATTACTCCCTATGAGCAATGGGAGAAGAGAAGACGACACTTCATACTTACGTACTTGGGGCTTTTGGCGAAAGTCAATGTGCCGATCCCCAAAAAGCGTAAGCTTGGACCAAAGACCGTGGATGTGTTAATTTGGGCTACGCTAAGAATAGCGTCGGCTATAGATTTCTAGTAGTGAAATCTGAGGTACCTGACGTGAAGGTCGGTACAATTATGGAGTCTAAAGATGCTACATTCTTTGAGGATATTTTTCCTATGAGAGATATGCAAGCACTTCTAGACAGGAATCTGATGAGACTCCTGAACCTGCCATTCCTATGGAATATTATGAACAAACACATGATGAAAATCCTGAGAAGGATGACGAGGAAACCCTTGGTAGGGGCAAGAGACAGAGGACTGCAAAGTCCTTTGGTGATGATTTCCTTGTGTACCTTGTGGATGATACTCCCACTTCTATTTCAGAGGCTTATGCGTCTCCGGATGCTGATTACTGGAAAGAAGCGGTCCGTAGCGAGATGGACTCCATCATGGCTAACGGAACATGGGAAATTACTGAACGTCCCTATGGTTGTAAACCATTGGGATGTAAGTGGGTGTTCAAAAGAAGCTTAGGCCCGATGGTACAATTGAAAGTACAAGGCTAGGCTTGTGGCCAAGGGTTATTCCCAGAAAGAAGAGGAAGATTTCTTCGATACTTATTCACCTGTAGCCAGACTGACCACCATACGAGTATTACTCTCTTTGGCGGCCTCGCATGGTCTTCTCGTCCACCAAATGGATGTTAAGACGGCTTTCCTGAACGGAGAGCTAGACGAGGAAATCTACATGCAACAGCCAGATGGCTTTGTATTAGATGGTCAGGAAGGAAAGTGTGTAAGTTACTGAAATCTTTATATGGCCTGAAACAAGCACCTAAGCAATGGCATGAGAAGTTCAATACAACTTTAACCTCTGCTGGTTTTGTTGTTAATGAAGCTGACAAATGCGTATACTATCGCCATGGTGGGGGCGAAGGAGTTATACTGTGCTTGTATGTTGATGACATACTGATATTTGGGACCAACCTCAAAGTGATTGAGGAGGTTAAGTCATTTTTTTCTCAGAACTTTGAGATGAAAGACCTTGGTGTGGCTGATGTTATTTTGAATATCAAGCTACTGAGAGATAATGAAGGTGGGATTACACTGTTGCAATCCCACTATGTTGAGAAGATTTTGAGTCGCTTTGGATATTCAGACTGCAAAATTTCTCCAACACCATATGATCCTAGTGTGCAGATTCGAAAGTTCACAGGCACAGCTAAGGATCAGCTGAGATACTCTCAAGTAATTGGTTCACTCATGTACCTAGCGAGCGCTACAAGGCCTGACATCATGTTTGCTGTGTGCAAACTGAGCCGGTTTGTTTCCAATCCGGGTGATGTACATTGGCGTGCTGTTGAAAGAATTATGCGCTATCTGAAAGGTACTGAGAACTATGGACTTCACTATACCGGAAGCCCATCAGTGCTTGAAGGTTATTGTGATGCGAATTGGATCTCTGATGCTGATGAGATGAAAGCCACAACGGGTTATGTGTTTACCCTTGGAGGTGGTGCTGTTTCCTGGAAGTCTTGCAAGCAAACGATCCTGACGAGATCGACAATGGAAGCAGAATTAACAGCATTGGACACATCTGGTGTCGAAGCAGGATGGCTTCGAGATCTGTTGATGGACTTGCCTGTGGTTGAAAAGCCAGTACCGGCTATCCTTATGAACTGTGACAATCAGACAGTGATTACCAAGGTCAAAAGTTCAAAGGACAACATGCAGTCCAACAAACATATAAGAATGAGATTAAAAGCTGTCAGACATTTGAGAAACTCCGGAGTGATAGCGCTGGATTATATCCAGTCGGCAAGAATCTGGCAGATCCCTTTACTAAAGGGCTATCACGTGTTGTGATAGAAAATGCATCGAGGGAGATGGGATGAAACCCACATGAGTTGCCATGGTAGTAACCCAACCTATGTGATCGGAGATCCCGTGAAGTAGGACTGGGAAAACAAGCTAGTGGTTAACTGAGGAGAGTACTTTTACTAACCCACTCCGTTGGAGATGCAATACTCTCGGTAACTGTATGGCAGGTTGACATTTGTCTTAATGTGTTCCAAGGCTTTGCATAAGCAAGATGCTATCCTACAGAGCGATCTTTGAGGAACACACCTATATGAGCCTGACTGCTGGTCACAGTCTATGAGATTGGGTTGATCTCTAGAAAGTTCATGAATAGGTCAGGAGTGTGACTAATATGCTCCACCCGAGGGGTCAGCCTTCGGCAGCCTAGTACTGGTAAGACGTTTGGCGAAACTACTTTACGCCAAATTGACAATTCAAGGCATAGTCCATTGTCAGTTGTGAAGGAGTGTAGCTATTCGTTCTAGGTGGAGCTCAACCTTAACAGGTCTCCACTGAAAATACTGGTATATCAAAACAGTGTTTGGAACAGAGAACAACATCATGGGTCTTTGGGATCTGGTGGGGATTGCTGAAATATTGTTGAAATATTAGCATATAACAATTCCAGAAAAATCCCTAAAGGCCCATGCTGTCATGCGGTCAACTGAAACATTTGCCTTAATGGAAAATGAATATGAGTTGAAACGTCTGTATTAAGTACAATTAAGTACGGGAGTTTTCAGAATTCATTGCGAGCTGAAACGTCCGTCTTAAGTACTATTAAGTACGGGAGTTTTCAGAATTCATTGCGCTTAATGGAGAATGAATTTGAGCTGAAACGTTTTGTCTTAAGTGCTCTTAAGTACGGCCGTTACCAGTCTCTTAATTCTCCCCTTAATTGCGTGTGTTTCCGTTGGTCTTCCGCCTGCGTGTGTATATAAGAAAGGTCGCTCCTCTCTCGGAAATACACAACAGACACCACATCGCATTTGCTCCTCGCATCGTCGTTCCTCCCGCTGTTGCTGCCATCGCTGATCCCATCCCGTCCACCGCGTACACGGCTGACGGGAGAGCAGGCCTCCGAAACTCCGCCTCTCTAGATCCTGTACGGGAGAGGGGCGATTAGGTTTTTGGGGAGCGTCTCCTACGCGACTGCTCGCTCTACTTCATCTGCTTCAACTACATCTGCATCAACTACGTCCGCGCCGCCTTCCTCTTCGTCATGGCCACCGACGCCGACATCGAGAAGGCTGCTGCCGACAAGAGGATCGCCGACGAGGCTAACGCCTCCGCTGCTGCGGCCAACTGGCCTACTGGAGGGTACACGTTTATCCCTCTCCTGATTACTTGCATGTTTGCCGTACTAGCTATTTGTGTAGATGTATCTACTATTTGTCTAGTACATGATTTTATCATAGAATTTCAGTATGTCATTAGCACCGCTCACGTCATGATCATGATTTATTATTAGATTAATTTAATCGAACAATTGCCTAAATACTCAGCAGCTACCATAATGTACATCGGTTTTTTTCCCTTGAACGAATTATAAAAAGAAACCCTGAGATAGAAAAGCAGGATTCAGTGAAAACTTACAACGGCTTATCAATGAGAATCGTATTATCATGAAAAAAAATCACACCGGACGCATCTGGCATAATGCATCAAAAGAAGCTGAGCAACGGCAAGCCGGAATACCGCCGTGCCTCGAAAAACTGCTGCGATATCAGGCTCTCCCTGATCACACACCGCGACAGGTGAAGGTCTTGACTGGCCTCGACGTCAATGACCTTAACCATCTTGCTCCTCACGTTGTACACCACCAGGCCGCGTCTCGAGCTCAGGATAACGTCCCCATCGTCATTGCCTGCCCCAACCGTAAATGTCCATGGCATCTTCCACGGCACCTCGACACGGTGCCGAATCTCCTACCTTCCCCCCGCGCCGCCGTAGTCCTCGAGCACCCAGAGGTCGACGAGCAACTGGCCGAACTCCGACGCCATGAGCCGCCCATCCGCTGCGAGCAGCTTTGCGCTATACCTATACGGCGCACGTTGATATCATGTAGCAGAATCGAACTCTAACTCCAGACATCAGAAATCGCATATACGTCTTTGGATTAGTAAAACCAAATTTGAAACAACATAAAAACATGGGGAGCGAGGGGATGCTACGGATCCAAACCTGCAAAAAATTAACCAAACAAGGGTCGTCTAGTCATCAAGCGACTTCAGTGGATTATTTGCAACATCCATCTAATCTCAATCTTAATCAGAATTCAGGATATGTTACCCAAAAAGAAGAAATTCAGGATTTGTTTTTCCTTTTATGAACGGGTCCATGCATCAAGCACTCGAAAAAAAACATACCATTCGGCCGCACCCAGCCCAAGAGTGCAAAACTTCCATGTCCAGATATTAGCTAAAAACACTCCACTCGGAAAGTTTTAGCTGTCGCTCGTGAGATGAAGATGAACAGAGACAAAGGAATTTTTGTGCTGCTCAAAGCTCCGCAGCTTTTCTGGATTTTCTCTTCTCCTTCTTATAGGGAAATTACAAAGGGAAATCGTGCCCACGTTCCACAACGTTCGTGCCATCCCACGAACTAGAACGAGTCCACGCACTACTCGCTCCAATCCTTGCGAAAGAATCGGAGCCGCGGCTAACAGAAAACGACTAAGTCTAAACCTGACAAACCTGACGAAACTGAAGAAATTGACACCTAACACTAACTGAAATTCAGACAACAGCAGCAGGGTTTATCAACAATCACCCCCTAAGCCTTGCTGCTTACTTTATTTTGACGATGCCGATCTTGCCGCGCAGCTCCTGGAACCGAACACGACCAAGTGACTTGGTGAGTATGTCCGCGAGCTGCTCAGTTGTCCCGATGAACTCCACGATGATCTTCCCCTCGTCGACGCACTGCCTGATGTAGTGGTAGCGCACCTCGATGTGCTTGCTTCGATCGTGGTACACCGGGTTCTTGCAAAGTGAAATTGCAGACTTGTTGTCCACCTTCAGTGTCGCCGGAGCTTCTTCTTCTCCGGTGAGTTCAGCCAGCAGCCGCGAGAGCCAGATGCCCTGGCATGCCGCAGTGGTGGCTGCTATGTACTCAGCCTCGCACGAAGAGAGCGCCACCACCTTCTGCTTCGCGGACTGCCAGCTGACAGGGCTTGTGCCGAGGAAGAAAAGCACCCCCGAGGTGCTCTTGCGATCGTCGACGTCCCCGGCCATGTCGCTGTCGCTGTACCCAACTAGCTGCTCCCCTGCCATGTCGCCGCGGGCAAGGAAACAGCCGAGCGTGCGAGTACCTGCAACGTACCGCAGTATGTGCCTCACTGCCGCCAAATGTTCGACAGTGGGGCTCTCCATGAACCTGCTCACGTACCCCACGGCGTACGCGAGGTCCGGGCGGGTGTGTACAAGGTACCGCAGCCCACCAACGAGGCTGCGGTATGCCGTGGCGTCCGTGGCCGCCGCCGTGCTTGCCTTGCTCAGCTTGAGCCTGGTCTCCATCAGCGACAGTGTGGCGTTGCAGCCCACCAGCCCAGCTTGCTCCAGGAGCTTGTCAGCATACGCTGTCTGCGCCACGATGATCCCGTCATTGTTCTGCTGCACTTCGATGCCGAGGTAGAAGCTTAGTAGCCCCAGGTCGCCCATCTTGAACTGCTTCAGCATTTGCGCCTTGAACCTCGCGATCTCGCCGTTGTCGGAGCCGGTGATGATCAGGTCGTCGACGTACACCCCCACGATCAGGCGAGCTGGTCCCTGTCCGCAGGTGTACACGGCGTGCTCGTGCTGGCTGCGAGTGAACCCCAGCGTGCAGAGCGTCGCGTCCAATTTGGCGTTCCACGCCCTCGGAGCCTGACGAAGCCCGTACAGTGCCTTGTGGAGGCGCATCACCTTGTGCTCCTGCCCGTCGACGACGAACCCCGGCGGCTGCACGACGTACACTTCCTCCTGGAGGTCGCCGTTCAAGAACGCTGACTTCACGTCCATGTGGTGCACTGCCCAGCCACGGTGCGCGGCGAGTGCAAGCATGAGCCGCACGGACTCCAGCCGCGCGACCGGGGCGAACACCTCCTCGAAGTCGATGCCCTGCTGCTGGACGTAGCCCTTGGCGACGAGGCGCGCCTTGTGCTTGACGATGGCGCCGCTCGAGTCCTTCTTGACCTTGAAGACCCACTTCATGCCGATTGGACGATGGCCCTGCACAGGATCAACAAGAGACCACGTGTTGTTCTCCTCGATCGAGTCCATCTCCTCACGCATCGCACGGCGCCACACCTGCTCCTTCTCAGCCTCGACGTGGGTGCGCGGCTCCTCCCCTGTGGCCAGCAGCATCTCCTCGCCGTCCATGGCAAGGACATAGTCCGAGAGCTGCGTGTTTGGCTTCACGATGCCGTCCTTGGCGCGCGTCACCATCGGGTGCGCCACCAGCGGTGGAGGGGCCGGCTCTGACGCCGGAGTGCCCTGTGGAGTGGAAGCAGTGGTTGCCGGAGTCATGGGCTCGTCGTTGCGTGGAGCTGATGGCGGCGTTGCAGGTTCTGGAGTTGGCACAGTCACGGGTTCGGTGGCGCGGCCTGCACCCCCATCTGCTGCAGACGCCGCTGGCGCAGAGTGTGCGTAGTACTCCACCGTGAACCCCGTGGATGGCTGCGTGTCGCCGTCCTTGCTCCAATCCCAGCTCGCCTGCTCGTCGAAGACGACGTCACGCGTGACGTGGACGCGCTTGGCAGCTGGGTCGTAGACGCGGTACGCCTTGGTGCCGCTTTCGTACCCGATGAACACCATGGGTGTGCTCCTGTCCTCAAGTTTCTTCAGGTGAGGGCGTGCCGTCTTCACGTGTGCGACACAGCCGAACGTGCGTAGGTACTGCACGTCAGGCTTCCTCCCGAACCACGCCTCGTACGGGGTCTTGCCGGAGACACTGCGCGTGAAGGAGCGGTTCAGGACGTGCACCGCCGTGAGCATAGCCTCGCCCCAGAAGTAGTTCGGCATGCTTCTGGCCTTCAGCATGCTCCTTGCCGTGGCGACGACGGTCTGGTTCCGCCGCTCGACCACGCCGTTCTGCTGAGGAGAATATGGCGCGGTGAGGTGGCGCCTCACCCCAGTGTCGATGCAGTGCGCGGCGAATGTGGCCGACGTAAACTCGCCGCCGCGGTCAGTGCGCAATGTACGCAACTTCTTCCCCGCCTCCGGCTCTGCAAGCGACTGGAACTCCATGATCACCCTTGCAGCTTCGTCCTTTGTGGCCAGGAGCTTCACCCATATGTACCTGCTGTGATCGTCCACCAGCAGCAGAAAATAGCGACGCCCACGTGGTGTGGACGGCGCAATTGGCCCGCACAGATCGCCATGTACAAGCTCGAGCGGATCGGCTGCGCGGAACTTGGCCTGCTGCGGGAACGGTGCACGCCGCTGCTTGCCGGCGAGGCAGGCCTCGCACAGCTGGTCCACCTGCTCGATCTGGGGCATGCCGCGCACCAGTCCATCACGAGCCATCTTCTGCATTGCCTCGAAGTGGAGATGCCCGAGCCGTGCGTGCCACTTCCACGCCGGCGAGTCGTGCTGTGCGGCGAGGCACACGGGCTGCACCGGGCGAAACGTGAGCTGGTACAGGCGATTGGGGAGGCGAGGTACCTTGACGATCAGCCGATCGCGCGGGTCGCGGATTGACAGGATGCCGCGTCTGATCTTCACCTCGTACCAGTGTTCGTCCAGCTGGCCGAGGCTTATCACGCTGCTCTTCAGTGCAGGGATGTAGAAGACGTCGTGGAATGCGCGGTGCGCACCCCCGTCGATGGAGAACAGGACGGTGCCGCGCCCCCTGATCGTGACGACGGAGCCGTCCCCGAAGCGCACCTTGCCGGAGACCCTTTCATCGAGCTCCGCGAACGCGCTCCGGTCGCCGGTCATGTGGTTCGTGGCGCCGGAGTCCAAGAACCACGTGAATTCCGGCGCGTCGCCTGCGGCTGCAGGCTGGATCTTGGCCCGTTCCTCGTTGCACAGGAAGTGCGTGCCGATCTGGATCGGGTCCTGTCCAGTGGCAGGGAATTCCTCCATCCCCTCCGCCACGGCAGCAACGCTTGACATGTTCTCCCCTGTGGCCGGCTCCGTCACCTCGATGACGTGCGCCATGTTCAGCTCGGGGTCGACGTCCTCCTCGACGACGAGATGAGCCTGCTGATCGCGCTTCTTCTTCCTGCATTCACGAACCCAGTGGCCCTTATTGCCACAGTAACGGCATTTTTCGCGATCGGGATCGTTACCGTCACTGGCGTTGCCGCGGCCTTGTTGCTGCGGCGGTCCGTTGCGGTGCGGCTGCTGCTTGCCGCCGCCGTCCTTGGGCTTCGGCTTGTTACTGCTGCCCGACGCGCCGTTCCCGCGCGTCTGCTTCCTCCTTGCCTCCCACTCCTCCTCAGTGAGGAGCAGGCGGCCGCCGGCGTCCGCCTCTGCGTCGCCGCGTCCCTCCGAAGCTGAGAGGCGCCCGCACAGTTCCTCCACGGACATGCCGTTGAGGTCGAGGAGCGTCTCTATGGAACACGCCATCTGCGCATACCGCGGCGGCACCACACGGAGGAACTTCTGTACGGCGGCCAGCTCGGTCACCGTGTCGCCGAGGGATTGAAGCTCGCCCACCACGCCGGAGAGGCGCAGGGCGAAATCCTCGATCGCCTCGCCGCTCTAGAACGCGAGGTTCTCGAAGTCCTTCCGCAGCTTCTGGCGCCGCGCCTCGCGGACACGATCGACGCCGACGCGCATCGTCTTGACGGTGTCCCACGCGGCCTTCGCGTTGTCCTTCGCCGCCAGCGCAGGAATCATCTCGGGCGGCACCGATCGGAGGATCGCGCCCAAGGCAAGTCGTTCCTGGCGCTCGTCGTCCGTTCCCGGATCGATCGCCTCCCACAAGCACGCGCCCTGTAGCTGCACGCGCATCAGGATCGCCCACTCGACGTAGTTCGTCCGAGTGAGCATCGGGAGATGCATCCCGCCACCACCGCCTCCGCCTCCGGTCTCCCTCACCACCTCGCGGACGATGATCTCGCGCGTGCCGCTGCCCCCGTCCCGTGACAGGCTGCGACCACGGCTGCGCTCACTCGGCCTCGCTCGTGGGGTCTTGGATTTGGACGGCGATCGGCTCTTGGCCGGAGGTTCGTTTCCGGTCATGGTGGCGATCGATTGACAGGGCTCTGATACCACTTGTCGCTCGTGAGATGAAGATGAACAGAGACAAAGGAATTTTTGTGCTGCTCAAAGCTCCGCAGCTTTTCTGGATTTTCTCTTCTCCTTCTTATAAGGAAATTACAAAGGGAAATCGTGCCCACGTTCCACAACGTTCGTGCCATCCCACGAACTAGAACGAGTCCACGCACTACTCGCTCCAATCCTTGCGAAAGAATCGGAGCCGCGGCTAACAGAAAACGACTAAGTCTAAACCTGACAAACCTGACGAAACTGAAGAAATTGACACCTAACACTAACTGAAATTCAGACAACAGCAGCAGGGTTTATCAACATTAGGGACGCGATTCCCGCTCCAATTTCTGGTAGGAGGCTTCCATCCCGCCGCCGCAAGAACAGATCAGGCCACCCCCTGCCCAGATTGCGTGATAGATCGGGTGTGTGTGGGGGAGTTGAAGCGATCTTGTTTGCTCAAGTGTTCTTCGGCACGAGACATTGAGATCAATGGGTCGTTCCTCAAAAAATGATTCGTCAGCGATGCTGCTGTACGAAGCACCCACTGGCTTCGCGATTTTCTCTTTCGATGGGAGCTACCTCAACAATCCGGTGGAGGTGCTAGTTTTGTCCTCGCAGATTATCCCTTATAGTTTTGTCTGCCTCATCGATATATAAAGAATTCAAGATATTCTAATCGATTTCTCCCTGCCTTTTTTTTTCCACAGCACTTCTGGGCATGCATCCCACAGCTTGTTAGTAACCCTACCATTTTCCTTTCCTTCCTTACTATTTTTGCCATGCTTCCTAACGCTTCTTATTGCAAACCCGAGCAGAGTAATATGCTTAGTTTGCGATTTTCGTAATGATCTTTTCACCGTTCTCGATTGTCCATTTTTGTCTCAGTAACTCAGTACTCGGTACTCGTTACTTCTTATTGAGCTGATCTGAAATCCAATCAGGCTGGTCAACCCTGCGTTTTCTGGGTTGGAATCGTTCTTCAGTACCATGCTCTATTTTGGTTCCATTGTGCACTGTACTCCTGTCTCAACTTTGTCAAAATTTGTATGTATATAGACATACACATGCACATTTAGGCAAAGTTGAGACATCCTTTTATGGACAGAGAGAGTATTTCTTTTAAAAGAAAAACGTTCACTGCCTTCAATGGCTAGACACCTGCTAATAGATCCCTACAAGATTAATTCGCGCATACGTACCTAAGTGGCTACTGCTATGCACAAATTTCTTCTAAATGGCTACATCTTGCTAGCTGGGGATGAATGATCACGTGGCATGGTACTCATACCAGTAATGACTCTTATGTCTAAATACTAGGAAAATCTAGCTTTACGTACGAACATTTGTGAGCGCCACCAAGAGAATTGTACAAATAAAGAGTTGAGCAACACTATACTTTAAGATTGATACACGCCTACTAAATTACCTTGCCTCCAGCCATTATTTGGACAATTACATTATATTTGATAAGCTTTTTTTAATCCCATATGTGTTTCTTTCTTAGACTCTGAGAATGTTCATGAAGTATAAGAGGGATTCCACCACTACTGACATTGCTAATGAGGCCATTGACGACTGCCTGGCCAAGAGGGTCACCAAGTGGTGCGGCTCTAAGAAGAAACTAGTCGTCGGAAGTGCTGAATATAAAAGAATAATTGAAACAAACCTGGTTAGTACGATAACTTTGTAAGCTTTCTTGTTGATTTTGTCCGGGTGAACAATATAAATCACCATTTTGCTGTTTCAGGGAATAACCTGTGTCTATGTTGATGTTCCGGATGATGAGGTGATTTGTGGTCTGGATAATCCCATCCATACCTTATTATGTGAAGAAAAATCTGAGCCGACTAAGAAGGACCGCCTCCCCACGGGTGAAGAAGTAGCAATGTTCTTATGTCAACACGGTATTGATATGAAGCCTGAGATGGTAAGCTTACCACCTTCCCTTCCTTAATTTTCAGCATCCATAGCAAGCTTGAACAAGTCTTCTGTTGTTATGCAATGTTAACTGTGTGCTTATGACACTTTATTGCCAACGAATTTAAGTTTTTTCATAAACATACTATACTGTAAATTATCACATGAGAATCTGAATCTGTTCGACTCATCGATGTAACGTCTTCTAGAAATTTTCGCCTTTGTTCTTTCTTTCAGTGTTAGAAATGCTCATTTTTCTCCAGGTTGACAAATACGTTGTTGAGGAGGTTCATCTCATGCATCGTATTGAGTTACGTGAAAAGGAACATTTGAAGTTCTTACGCATTCTTTTAAAAGATTTTATGGTTATATTGGGCATCGACACTACGAAGTGGAGCTTAATCCAATTTGCAACAGTTCCGAAAATGATCTGCCACCCTACAGCATCATATCAAATCAGCCACCCTGATGAGGTGAATCATAATATTTTCTAGATGCGTTTTGACTTTTTAGTCATATGGTGGAAGTTATTATTGTATCTGTGAACTGATGAAAGGAAGTGTGTTTCAGATTTTCTCAGATGATGAGTATCTGAAGATAGAGACTAATGCACCCAAATATAAACAAACCCTTTCTAAGATCAATCCCTTGTCTGTCTACGAAGATGTTTTTTCTCTCCATACAGAAAAGACTGTAAAGCTGGGGTACTTGACTATCTTTGTTATGGAAGCTAAAAGGGAGCAGAAGAAGGCAGATGTGATCAGATTATGCGAAGATCATTCTTCAGGAGAACCCAATAGGATGGATTTACCTACTACTGACAGTTACCAGCTGGAGGCACCAAATAGTGCTGAACCCAAGCAGCAAGTGATTCTCAACCAGACTTGCATTGCTGAAGGGCACCATTGTCGGGTCCCAGGTGAGAATTCTAAATTTTTGAATGTTGGTTGTGTATTTCTTTAGTACAACTCTTGCTGGATGTGTAGTGTTTCTAGTTGCTGTGTTATGCGTATGAGGTGGATAATGTAAGATGGTTTCGGACCCTTTTTATCTAATTTTTTTCTTTAGTACAACTCCAAAGTGTTCTCCTTGCAAGTGGCATTCTCTTAAAAGCCTTGGAAGTTGATAATATCAACAGTTCTGCACTTACTTTCCACACATGTATTCACACACTTGACACGTTGATAGCCTAAACTGCGTTGCTTGATGCAAGTAGACTTTAAAGCTGACCTTTTTCAGCAATATTTTCATGGGCATGACCATTTCTTCTACTAACAACTTATAAGCTGCAAAAAGATTATCAGGGCATGTTTGGTTGGATGTCGCACCTTTTTACGTCTAACTTAGAACTTTGACTTTCCTAGGTAGTGGTTTATTCATTGCCAAACTTGTGGCATGCCACCTCTTCTTATCTCTATTACCGACATGTCATTGGCTTAGTTTTTTTCCTACCATTCCCCGAGGGCTTGCCACTCATTGCCGAAACTAGGGTTGGTAGTGTGTGGTAACCAACCAAATAAGCCCAACATTTTGGACCTTCCATACTAGAGTACTCAGTTACCCCTTATTTTCATATGTTAGATTACTAGAATTATTTCTTTGTAAAGCTTCCGATTGATTGATGTATTTCTGTATAAGGCTTTGTGGCATCTTGTTTTTTAATGAAGGAAAAGCTGTGTGCATCATTTTGATGCAGAGCCTAAGGGGTATAACCTCCATTTCGAAAAAAAAGGTTACTTGAAATATTGCCAGTGCTACTGTAAATCCTATTGGATCATACAAATTTGTAAAAAAATGTTCTTATTGGATCATGATCATGAATGCAATACTCAATGCAGATGAAGTTCAAGAGAAGGTGTGTGTAAATACGGATGATGTTGAAGAAAATAAGAAAATAAGAGAGGCTGGAGATACTGGTGTACATAGTATGGATGTTAACCCAAAGAAGGTGACACGTGATCTGGTGGGAAAGAAGCAGAATGAAGAATTTCATGCCATACGTGCGGGGTTGAATTCTGGACCACTGAAAGTCCTCGCTGAAGAAAGAGAGAACAAAGAAAAGGAAGTCAGTAGTAAAAGTTGGGTCATGTCATTTAGGTGGATAATGTACACGGGCAATGCATCAGCAGTGAGGTTTCGACCTCATGAGGAAACTGATGGAAGATCCAAGGCGATAAAACATACATGTATGTGGTCTATTTGCTGCTACTCAGTGCAATGCTGGTTTGGGTTGGCCTGCCAAGATGTCTCACAAGAATATTGACACGAGGTTCAAAGCGACGAACAAACATGCATTAGGTTTGTGTGCTGCTACTTTGTCTCGGTGGCAGGTGTAGAGCCTATATATGCACACGATTGACATTATATTCATTTTCTTATGAGTAATTATAGTCATTTACTAGAGTATCATGTAGGAACGGATTTACGGTGACCTATATGCTTAAATGGATTAATATGTGTGAAAATATTACGTCTTCACGACCTATATATGGTGCCGTCAACGCTGCCGTCAACAAGGCCGTCTTCCATGGTACCCTTATTCTTGTTGTTTTGATCAATGATCAAAGGGGATTCCCCAACTTCATTACCGAAACTTAAAGGTAACTACAAGGTTTTAAGTGATATATCACATCCTCCTTCCCAATGTATCATATAGCAGGAAACAAAACACAAAGATTACAAACGGCAAAGAAATTGAGATGTCCAAAACAACTAAGTAGAGTCTAAACACAATCGTTTCTAACAAAACATATCCATTGTCTAGCCTTCGACATGTTGGCACCCACCCATTGGATCGATTGAAGACGTTGCGGATTACCATCTTCAGCAGCTCAGTTCCTTGCTACAACATATTTTGCGCCCTTGTTTTTCTACATCTCACTCCATCAATCTGGTTAATGACATATTTGATAAATGATACTATAATGATCATTGGGTACAATAAGATCGAAACATTCTATAACCCTAGTTTTCCATAAACATCAGAAAATAGATGCCAAGAAAATGTTAACTGCCACCCTTTCTGATCCCTGAAATTTCAGTACATTCCCCCAACCATGCAACATATTTTGGTTGGATTGGAGTATTGAAAGCACACTGAAAAACACCCCAGATGTAACGAGCAACATGACAACTAAATAATAGATGGTCTATGCTTTCATCAGAATCACAAAAAAACATTCCGATCAGACGTTGGAACAACATAGCACTCCGGATTCCGGAAAACAAGTGGAGCATGAGCTTCAGGGAGGCTGTTTTTTCAAAATTCAAAATCGACATTTGTAAGTTTCAATTTTGGTTTTCTGCACACTAGTTGAGTTTATCATTATCTACATATAGGTTTCTTTCTCGACTTTTGTTGAAACTTTCAATTGCCGATCGAAAAAACGAGCACCCTATATAGTATCCCAGACCCGTGACCCCAGCCAAAGATGAAAAAGGGAACGGAAAGAAGACCACAGCATTGGCCGACCAAAGCATCTCGATATTCCTCGCTCCCAATTTTATTTTCTTGCTTGGCCTCTAAGCATTCCCTTTTATTTGATGTGGTTTGTGCTCCTGCATGCTTTAGCAAATGGACTAACTAAACATCTCAGATTGTAATGATTCTCTGATCAAAGTAATGCTAATCAAGATGGTGAGTTTGTATTAATGTGCTGATCGATCTGACCCAGCTAAACCATGGGCCACAGCTTTTGCTCCAACTAAACTACTTACCGTCTTAATTGCAGGGGTCTTGATTGCTCGATCTGGGGGCGGGCTAGCTTTCGGCACATCGGCTTCTTCGTTCTTGCTAAATTTGTTTGTAGTAGTATATGTAGACATAATAATCTGCGGGGACAGCTAAAAGCAGCTAATTAACATTGTTGAGCACTCAATACTCATACACCAGGTGTCGATTAGATCTGATTCGGCGATGATTGATACACAGATCGATAGGATATGGTGATGATGTGCTGATCGATTGACAATGTTTGGCAACCCCTCGTCTAGACCTGCTTGATCGGACGGTCGAACTCCTCCACTCTGCCGGATTAATTGACAAGCGGGAGCGCCTCTGCCTGAGACTCGTTCTATACTCGGAGCTGGCCAAAATAAAAAAGCAAATGGGAGCATTGGGTCAACGATCTGCATCGTCACGCAATTTTGACTAGAAGGCATAGACGAGCTCAAGATCGATTCGGTGGTTAGTTTAATAGTCATGGGAATTTGATACAGGATGGTCACCTACTGATTAAGAACACATATACCCACGTCCAAGTTGAAGTTGTCAGCTCCTGTATTACGCAACAAAGATACAGTGACTCCCTAAAAAAAAAAATACAATCCGGTCCTGGTCTTCTTCCTCCACAGCGTCGACCCGAGCAGATCACACCGCCGGCCTTCTCGTCTATCACCGGCAAACCTGTTACTTGGGTAATTATTGAGCAAAACTTACGCATGTAAATGGCATATCCACTCACATTTACCTCAATGGCTATATTTTTTTCAAACCACGAGATATACTTTTGCTAAGTTTCAAAAAATGGGCTATGAGGTACGGAGAAAAATCTTATGAGACCGGGTCTATCACCCAGCAGGATAGACCCAACTCGATGCCCGACACCTATCCGCGAGCATCTCTTCTATTCCCGATTCCCAGCTTTTGTGGTTTCTCTAGTTGCTCTCGTCCATGGCGGCCACGCGGCCAGGCCTCGTTGGCAGTGTCAACCCAACGATGCGACAAGCATTATGGTGGACGGCGGTGATTCAGCAAGACACATCGAGTTACTCCTTGGACGGCGGCGACGCAACAAGACACAGTACGAGGCATTCTCGTCGACGACGGAGACACGGCAAGATGCCTCGAGCATTTCTTTCAGGTTGGTGATTGATTTAGTAGTCCTTTGCTAGGCCAAACTCTCCTAGCATTAGTTTCGTGAAACAATCCTTTTGATGATATTTAAGTCTATGCCGTGGCCGTGTTTCCATAGTTTTACATTATGTAACCCTTTTCATTTGGCCTAGGCCGCGGTGTCCGTTTGCTTCTACTATATCAATAAAAAAGGCAAATCTTTTGCCTCGTTTCAAAATATTTAAGTCTATGCAGCTCCAAAGGCAGGAAGAACGGACGCTATCTGTTGAGACTATGCGCATGAATCAGGCTGTGGAATAAGAAAATGGCGTCGTGTGGCCGCCGTGGCTGCGGCGACGTCAACAAAATCATGAAAAGTATGGTGTTTTGCTGCGCTGCGCAGTCGCATGCCGCCGGCAAACCGAGCAAAGCTGACTGGAATTGGCACCGTAATGGAGCGTAGAAATTTGGGAATAAAGAGTTTTTTTGAGATGGGATTGCAACGGAACAGTAAGTTGGACTCTGGGTGTTTTGAGATGTAGCGAATAGGTGTTGGTCATCGAGTCGGGTCTATCCCGCTGGGGCGATAGACCCGGTCTCATAAGATTTTTCTCCGTGAGGTACCGAGGTTTTGAAAATTCGCTCTCGCGCTACTTCTTTTTGGCCACTCTCTCAAAATACCTTGAGTATCTTGTCTGTCCGACCTAACACTGAAGTTGGCGAAGGCAACTTTTTGGGTGAGCTTCAGCGTTTGTCCGAATATCCAAATTTCATCAAGATAGAATTTTAAAAGTGTCAGCTCAAGTTCAATATCTCTAGTACCATCTAAATCGCTTAGTGCCGCGTCGATTCACAAAGCTGCCAATCAAACAATAATTTGCCACTCAATCATCCACATGATCACATACATCTTCAGACTACAAAAATCTCCTTGGATCATGCATGTATTCATTGAGAGAAACTCAAAATAGCTGGAAGGAATCAAGAGGTCCTGAAATGCATCACTTTTGAAAAGAGCATAGCGAAATGCCCCAAAAAAAGCAGGGGCAAAGCTGCGGGTCCCGCTGGTCAGGCGTTACGGAATAACGCCACGGAGACGATACGCGCAGAACGTTGAAACAAACGCACCCGCCCGGTCTGGTCGGTTTACGCGCAGAACGTTGAAACAAACTCTCCAGGACCCGCACGACTTCCTTCCTCGAGAAGGAGAAGGAGAAAAGGGTGGGTGGCTGCCCAGCCCAGCTGCCCGCGTCGCCAGTTCGCCACCACCGCCACCTGACCTCCTCCTTCCTTCTCCCCCACCGCCGGCTCCGCTTCGGTCACCTTCGCACTCGCAGCCGGGAGGGAGGGCGGGAGGCTCCCTCCGATCGGGGCCTCTGCCTCTCAAAGGTATTTTCTTGATGATCTCGGCGCACGCGAGGATTTCCTCGGCTTCGTTGGCTGGGGTTTTGTTTTCGCGTGATTCGCTTGCTACGAGCGTTTGTTTGAGGATTCAGCGATGCGGCAGAGCTTCGTCGGGGGTTGGTTAGGTGTCGTGAACAAGAGGAGATTTTCATGCGAGAAAATACATGTCTGAAATGTGGAATTTCGGTGCGCGTTTGTTACATTGGCCGGTTTCTTGACCTGCTTGTTCAGTTTTCAGCCTTTTCCCCCTCATTAGACTGGCAACCTGCAAAAGCTATGTTGATAGTACTATCATATTGATTTGTTGCTTACATTTATTCTGCCTAAATTCCCAATGAAATTGCTCGTGTTTCACAAATTTCGCATTAGCAGTGTATAGTTTTGCACTTTTGCTCCGATAGTCTGACTAGCAATTCACTAATTTATTGTCGTGCGCCAAGATTAGAGGATTTCTGTCGAAAAGGTGTCAGACTGTCAGCCACCTTTTAGCTTAACCAGCGTAGGTTTCTCTTGTCTCCGTAGGGGTTTTGGTTGGCAGCTTGTGCTTTTTAGTCCTTGCAGTTCATAGCTGGAAAGATAATTGGATGGAACTGTTGGATCTAGGACAGCTTGGCTAGAAAAAAGTTGGTCCTGCTGCTGTGAATGATTATTAATTGGGTGTTGAACATTTGACCAGAAGTGGGGTCCTGGAGAGTTTTTCTTTTTTCGAAACATAGGGATCTAAGGATTTTGGAGGGTAGCTTAAGAGCAAGATGCATCAAGATATGTATTGATTTTGATTCTCACTTCTGCTCTTGTATAAGTGTATTGTCATTAGTATCTTTCGATTTATTCAATGTCAGGTAAGACATGGGTAGCATGGTCTTTGGAGTTGGATCCATTCCTGTATGCTAGTGTTAGACATGGACAGTTGAATTGGTGATGTCTTGATTGACGTTTTGTTCTATCAAAAAATAGGTGTTATGTCATGCTCTGTGAATACATTTCCTTTTTTCTCTTCGTTTTTATAAAGAAATAAATTGCAGTAGTGCAGATAGTACAATAACAGTTGGTGAAGGAATAAATGATAGTGTGAGTTAGTTGTGTGGATGGGCGCTCTATTTTTGTATGCTCAATAAGTATGTTGGTAATGGATATTGAAATTATTAATGCCTCAATGGCCTTATCTCCTTGGATTTTCAGGCCAATTATTTATCTGGAAAATTGGATACACTCTTCAATAATTGTTTTCTGAGGCTTGAACAGCAAACTTGTTGATATCTTCTTTGGGAGGTATGCTGCACTGCTAATCATGTGATGGTGTTTTATCTAAGTTGTGCTTAAAATTCTTTCTTTAATCTTTCTGTTTTGCTTCAAGCGCTTCAACCCTGTAGAACTCTGTTTTTCAATTCAACCTTGTGAAAATAATTTTCATTTAACTTATTATGAGACTGTTTTACCTCCTACAACAGCAGCATGTCTGTCTCCACAGTATAAAATTCTTTCGAAAGTGAGTAACTACGATAATGTGAACCTGTTTCTGCATGCAAATATTTGGGTGCCAGTAAGATATAAGGACTCAGGATCAACTTGCACCCATGCTATTCAGATGACCGTAACTGTAATTTAAGATGATGCCCACTGTCTTACTCTAGAGTGTACAATGTTGACAGATTAGATTTAGATCAGGAATCTCAAATTTGTCTGGTTATTGAAGCGATTGGAAATAGTACAATTCCTTGTTGCTAATTTTTTCCCCACAATTTCCAGTTTTTCGTTATTATTCTGTTGAGTCCTAAAATGTGGTTATGCAAGTTTTTAATAATAATATATGCTCTTTTTTACAGCAGTGTAGGTTCTCCAACTCGTTAGGAAGAACACTCAGCTGAGACAAGCACTATCTCAGCCACTGGAAGGCTTCAATGTCCAAAGTTTTGGAAAAAAAAAATTCATTTGGTACCACCACTCCTGCAAGCTCAGCTTCAACTTCAGACTCTTCAAGAAAGGATGAGAAGCCAGTACCACGTTATCTAAGAGCTTCTACAGGCTCATGCCATGATTTATGCAAGCATGGACACCGGAGTCCTGAAGAAGAAAAGCAGAAGCTTTCAGACGGAAGAAGAAAGAAACTTCCAACTCGTCTAAATAGTTTGACGCTGCACGGATCAGTTATCTTGGATACACAACCCCAGGATGCCAGGATCAGAAGAAATCTTTCACTTGTCAAATCAAGTATATCACTGGGTGAAGCTGACCGTGTTGTTCACAAGATAAAATCAACAAATTTGAGAGGTGCTGCATCATCAGAACACTTAGTTCCACGTGTTGCTTCAGCTGATCATAAAAACTTGAGCTCCGATGGAGGAAAGAAACATCCAGTGGTTGCACAGAGGACTTCGCCTAATCCAAGGTCATCCAACGGCGTGCCTAATTTTGATAAAAAAGCGGCATTGCCAGTCAAGGGTTCAAAGTTTCCAGAGAAGACACTGCAGGAGAAAGCTAGAACTGCGGAAAAGGCTACTACTAGCAAGCAGCAACCATTGGTTAAGAGACCAACCTCACTTCCCACTAAACTCAACCTGATTAAAAAAGTGTCTGTGTCATCTCCGGCTTCCAGTAATCTAGCATCTTCCAAAGATAATAATACTCTGAAGGGAAGGCTTACATCCTCACCAGCAATTATTACTGGCAAGCGTACAAGCAATATTGGTAAAACTGGAAGAAGTCCTTTGAGGTCCAGTAATGCAAATATCGATGGGAAGGGTAGCTCAGATTTGCTCATAACACCATTATCCACTGAATCCAAGTTTACCGCTTCTGTCAAAATACAAGAAAATGATGTGCAAGACTCATGTGTTACAGAACATCTTGTGGAGTCAACCGCAGCAGAGCTGTCTGCAGATGCCAGAGAATATGCAGACAAATTTCGAATAGAACCAGAAGAAACAAGTTCAGAGGATGGCTTGGATATGTCCATAACATCATCCTCTGTAGAATCTGATGTTGAAGCACAAGAAGATGATGTTCAAGGTTCAGGTCATAGTGTGGAGTTGGCACTAGCAGAACTGTCACCAAGTGCTATAGAGCATGTAGACAAATCTAGACCTACACCAGAAGAAACAAAAATATCCATTTCAGAGGATGAAGTGGAATGTAATGAAAAGATTCAAGCACTGGCTGCTGAGCTCCCTGTTGAAAGTATCATTGCTCGATCATTTGATGGCGAGGAAGTCAAGGCTGTGCTAAGTAAATCTGATCTAGAATATATGCAACCAGAGCAGAATGTCATTGCTAGTCAAGCTTCAACGGATGAAAACATACAAACTGATGACGTAGCTCTCTGCCAACTACCTGAACGGTTAACAGCTGTGCAAACTGCAGCTGTATATGATTCTGCATTAACTGAAAGTACCTCGGAAAGTGATGCTGATGGAGTGAAAGTCAACACTTGTGTGGACTCTGTAGTAATTGAAAGTAGGGAGGACGTGGGAGCTCATGAAGACACTGATGATGCAGCTCCCTGCCGATTATCTAAAGAATTAACAGCTGTGCAAAATGCAGATGTAAGCTCGGAAATTGAAGCTGGTGGATTAAAAATCAATGCTAGTATGGAGTCTGTAATCACTGAAAGTAGGGAGGACATGGGAGCTCATGAAGACCTTCAAGGACATCCAGAACTATGGGCACTTGATGAAAAACATGCTGAGGATCCTGATTATTGCCTCGACTGCAGTGCTGGAAATGTAACTGAAAATGTTAAGCCTGCTGATATTGTTGAGTTTAAGACTTTTAATGGTACATCTCTCTGCCAATCAATTTTAGAAACTTCATCAGATGGTGAACTTCTGGAGCAATCAAAGCCTGTGCTAATTGATTCAAGTGATTCTAATCTACAAACTGATGAGTTAGCAAGTGTCCATAACGATGGCACCTTTGAACAGGATGAACTGAAATCAATAGTTGTTGCTCAGCAGTTACTGGAAGGACTATCGGATGATGAGAATTATGAAGAATATGATTATGAGTTAATTGAATCAGATGAGTCTGATGCAGAACATGAAGAAGAACCAATCAACCCAAATATTGTTGAATCTTCAAAGGCCAAAGTCCAAAGGACAAAAAGAATCTCATCACTTCACCCAGATGATGCTAGTACCACACCCTACAAATTGAAGTTTAAAAGGGGTAAAATTGTAGAACTCGCACCAGATAGTAATGGCCCGAGAAGACTCATATTTAGAAGAAGAGCTGCAAATGAAGTTGCAAATGGTGAAGGGCAGTTAGTGAGAAGGATTTATAAGAGGAATATCAGAAATAATGGGGTTCCTACTGAACCTGACTTGGAATCTCCTGGGGTGAAACTGAGGCATCAAGATGCACAAGACAAGAAGGATGCACAGGGTCTGTTCAACAATGTAATAGAAGAAACTGCAAACAAGCTTGTGGAGTCTAGGAAAAGCAAGGTAAAGGCTCTGGTTGGTGCTTTTGAAACTGTGATACTTCTCCAGGACGGCAATCCCTCACCATCTACACCACAGGCAAGTATCTCACCATATTCAGTTCACAATGGCTATGAAAAGGCACCGGATGAACTGCTGTAGATTGTGCACATCTTACTAAATCGCCAAGTTTCAAGTAATCTTCTGGAATTTTCTTCTTTTTCCTCCGAAACTGGATTTAGTGAAGAGTATTTTTGTATAGTTCGTGTGTTGCGTTTAGCGAGAAGTAACATTTTCTCAAAGGTTTTTGGGTTTTACAGTACATAGCCAAGGTGGTTCATGCAGATAGTAGTTTCAATTATAGGAAAAGTCTAGTTATCACCCGGGGGATCGCGCGCGTCGCGTCCCCGGCTCCTCCGTGCGACGCGTGTCCGGCGAAACACGCTCTCTCTCTCACATGTCAACACAACATTTACCTGGTCCCACCACGATCTCTTTCTTCCTTATCTTCTTCGCTCGTTCTCGTCCACACACACAGCGATGCCTCCACAAGCACAGTTTGCGTTGCAATCCATGCGCCGCCGCCGTGCAATCCACGCGCCGCCGCTGCAAAGCCCTGCGCCGCCGCCCAAGTTGCGCGCTGCAGGCTCCATCCCGACCCCCAATCCCACCACACGCACCCTCCCTCTCCTAGCTCCGACGACGACCAGCGCCTCCAGGAGGCGCCTCTCGACGGGCCAGCGAGGCCGAGGGCCGGAGGAGTCGTTTCCGTGGAGCCGAGCCGTCGTAGGTGGCGGAGGTGGACAGGTAGCGGGCCACGGCGGAGGTGGAGCGGGGTCGTGGAGCTGCTGTTCCATCTCCTCACCCACGGCCCTGCTCCGTGGCGAGGGAACGACAGCCCTGCTCCATGGTGGCACGGCGGTGCTGTCAACGCACAGGAGCGATGCTACTATGGCGGCACGGAGGTGCTGCCAACGCACAGGAGCGATGATGCCATGGTGGGCGGCGGGGCTGCTGTCGCCGCGCGACGGAGCTACCATAGTTGCTCGGTGATGCTACCGTAGCTGGTCGGCATTGCTGCCGTCGGTGCGCGGCACTGCTAGCAGGTGCTCGACGGTGCTACCATAGCTGCTCGACGGTGGTGCTACCGCTGGCCGGCGGCGCCGCGGGCGGTGCTACCAAAGGCCCGTGGCGTTGCTACCTACGGCGAGCAGCGGTGCTACCTAGGGCGAGCGGCGGTGCTACACATGCCCACTTCGACGGCTGTGCGCCGTTGCTGCAGCCGCCGCACCCCCATGGCTTCCGTGGTGCTGCCAGCCGTGGTCACCGGAGCTGCCAACGAAGGACGGCGGTGAGCTGGTGATGAGACCCCTCACCGGAGAGCAGCAGGAGGTGGCGGCGCGGCGGCGCTACTACAATCGTGGAGGCACAGTGCTACCAGAGCATGGCGGCGTTGCTACCATCGTGGAGGCGTGGTGCTACCGAAGCGCGGCGGCGTTGCTGCGAGGACATGGCGGCGCTGCTACCATCGTGGAGGCACAATGCTACCGGAGCACGACGGTGGTGCTCCCATGGAAGGATGGCGGTGCTACGGAACGAGCACGGCGGTGCTCCCGTGGCAAGGCGCCGGTGCTTCTGGTCGCAGTTCCGGCGCTGGTGCTTCTGCTACGATACTGTAATGTTTTACAATTTTTTGCTTCAATAGTTTCGTGGGTTTGCTAAAATAGCACAATGTTTTTGCTACGACGTTTTTGTTCATGTCTGAATTTTTGCACCAAGGAGAATTTTTTTGCTACAATTTGTTCTGATGTTTTGCATCATAAGTCTCAACTCCCGGATTTTTTTTGCTACGATGCTGCAATATAACAATTTTTTTGCTATTATTGTTATGTGGGTTTGCTACAATAGAACAAAAAATTTGCTACGATATCTCCGGCGAGGTCTTCGTTGATGTCTCCGGCGAAGTCGATTTTGCTACAGTAGCACATTTGTGTTGCTACGAAATCTCCGGCGAGGTCTCCGGCGAAGTCATTTTTTCTGTTTTCTGGTCGAACCGTTTTTTGCTACATAGGGAGCAAAAGCGGGGATTATTTGCTGCGGCGGCAGCAAAAAGGGGATTTGGACAGAAATAAGGGGACACGTGTCAGCACGGGGACCCGGGGGATTTTGCCCCAGATCCCCCGGGCGACGCCTAGTCCTTTCCCAATTATATTTCAATGTAAATGAACTGAGAAAACCAAAAAATACAAAACCAAGTGTGCTTATGTTGGCCTTGGACTTCTGAAGTTATATAATACAAGTGTTGGTTTATATTTTTTTTATAAGCATGTTGCACTTACTTTTGGTTTTTATTTTGCTATCCTAGTGGGTTTGTTGGTATGTTATACTCCCTCCATTCCCATTTAGATGGTGCACACGCTTTTCGAGGTCTAAGTTTGACCGTTAATTTGACCAACGAAATCTGGATTATATGTCACAAAATTTGTACCATTGAATTCGTATTCGAATACAGTTTTTAATGGTATAATTTTTATAACAAGTGACACATGTGTTATTGGTGAAAGATAAAACATGAAAAACAAGGACGCCACATGCATTGGGACGGGGGAGTAGACCTTAGGCAGATGCAGAGGAACTCCTAAATTTGTTACATTCGAATGATTATTTTCTTACAGCCCCTGCTTTATCTTCACGATCTATGCACAGATTTGGTTTACTTCTCATCCTCCACAACCTTGAAACTTTTTATGATGTTCCCGATACAACGCCATGCATTTCAGAAGCAATTACACACTCTTATCATTCATCAAACCAAATACAATAAATGGCTGTTGTTGAGACTTATATAGCATTCATGCCCTTCATATTATAATTTTTTTGAATGGGAACGTTTCAAAAGCAGCATCCACGCGGAGACTTTCCTGTTGATCGTATCTTCTTCGCCTTCTCTCTGATCTTTTTTTCGTCGTCATATTTCCTTCCCTCTGCCATTGACCTTGCTCCTCTAGCAATTTTGTTGATCCTTATCATTTCCTCATTATATTCTCCTAGTGTTTTCGCTCTCTTCTTGTCCAACTCAACCTGCAATTTAGCAAATTCTCAGATCCTTAAGCCCCATCACTTAGTAAGAAATTGTAACATGGATCATGATAATGATTTGGTTCTGAACATAAGGGTCAGATCTCCTCCCTCCCTCGGCAAGAAAATAATTAACAATAACAATGAGAAACACACTGCTCTTCTCTAGTAAATTATGCTTTTGAATCAACAAAAACCTCTTTTTGTTTTTTTTGGCGCTTGGCCTTCACCTTCTTCTCAGTTTCCCATTCGGATATGGTCTCAATCATCTTGTCGTACCTAAATTTGGCAGTCGTGTTAGCATTGGTTTCATCAAATGATTAGCAAGATTAAAATATTTACACTTACTCCTCCCTGATTCTTGCAAGCTTTGCCTTCTCCCATGCTTCAGCCTTGGTTTGTGTGCCGGTAATAGCAGTTACTCCAGCCGCGCCATCGTCATTCTGCCTAGACTGATATGATGTTGCTGGCCTGACAGCGGATGGTGCCCTCTGAATTGCCTGCTCCTGCTCAAACCTCTTGCTCCCTTTCCTGTCTGGTGATTTTGTGGAGGAACCTGAAGGCTTCTTCGCACGTACAGAAGAATCAAGCATCTTTGGTGGGAGTGGCAGTGGCACCTTCTGTTCTGAGCCTGTGCCTCCGGTCTTTCTCTGTTCTGGTTTCAGCGGCCTCCTTACCGATACGTTGACTGGAATGATAACGTAATGTGTGATTGTTACAAGAGGTTTGCTACTGCAGAAGTAACAAGTGATGCGAGAAAAGTGGATCATAGCTCGGGTACCTGGTCCGTCGTCGTCATCTTCTGCAGGCTCTTTGGCACTGAACCATCTTGAGAGCTTGCTGCCTCCTGTAGGCTTTCTCATGCTTTCCCCTCTCTTCATTGCTGCAGAAGTTGGCTCCTGGAAGGGGATAGGCTTCCTCTGAGCTTCTAGCTTTTCTTCTCGCGCCGCGATTGCATATGCGGCTGCAGCAATTGTGGCTGCAAATACAGCGCTGTTCTCCTCGGCGCTGTCCATTTGAGCTGGCAAGTAGCAACGCCAGTCAGTTTCTCTTGAACTCTTATGTTTGGTTCATCCTGATGGGTTCGTTGCTTTTAAAGAAAACTTGGTTTACCGAGAAAATCAAGTATGAACAAACTCGTTTTCTTACTGGAGCAAATCTTGATCACATACCTCTTCCAAGAGCCGTGTCTTCTTGTGTCAGTACCGTTGAAGCTTGCCTGCCACCTTTGTCTCTCTTTCCTACTCCAGAAAACTGAACCCTGCAAACAGGGAGATCCAAGAACAAGCAAACTAACATAAACAACCATTTTTTTGTTGTTGGATAACTTTGAAACAAAACGAAAATGATAAATTTTACAGTCACAAGATGAAATCAAACTTAAGCATGGGAAAGTAGCTCACAGTTAATCAGCAAAACAGAGACAGAAAGACCCAAGCTTTCAGCTAGTCCAGCTCTAGATGCTGCATGCATGCAGTTTATTTACCTTCGCATCTTCAGATCGCCGTCCATGGCGCAGAATGCATTTGTAGAGAAGCAACAGCTCCAGGGCACACCAGGCCTTGCATTAAATATGGCTTGCTTGTATCTGGATGTGGTGAAGAGAGGAAGATGAGGAGGTAGAAGAGGGCAAGGAAAGTGTTGTCTTGGAGGCAGGCAAGAGCATTGGAGTCTTGGAGATGGGATTTGCTTTACCCCGTGGAAGCCTTCAAGAATCTGGACCCTTTTGGGTTTGCACTTCCCTCCAAGAATCCCCGCTTGTGCTTTCGGCTCAAGTCCAATGACGGCCAGCCTAAGAATAATAGCTTTCCTTAATGCAAATTAGCATCTTCTTGTGCCATACTCCTGCCTAATTGCGCATGATTCTTGTGCTCTGTACGTAGGTAATTGGCTGCTTTCTTTAGTTAATGGAAGTTAAACCGATGCATCATGTCAATTTGCTTGATCACTTACACGTGTCGGATGACAAGCCTGTTGGTTGCAAGTTTCAGTTTCTTTATTGTTTATTATGGGAAGTGCTGAATATGTTCTGTAATGGTTGCTGGATGCTAGATTTGTCACTCGACGCTTTTGAGGTGCGATAGGATCCTAGAAAGGGGAAAGCTGGACAGCTGGTATGCATTCTGTCTGAAGAAGGGACCCGGTTTCCAACTTCCAAGATTTTGTTCTTGGAAAAGAGCTACCAGGTTGAAATGGGGAGCAGACTTTCATGACATTTGCGCTGGACGATGCACACAATCATGCATTCATTACAATTAAGAATTTAAGACCAATAGACCAAAAGAAAAGGTGCATATGTTATGTCTTGGTATTCAACTGTCGAATGCTAGTCCAAAGGATCGATGCCCACAATCTTGAATACAATTCCGAACCATGAACGGCAAAATGCTGTTCAAGCTGAGTCGGATTCCATGGAGACAATAGAAGCTTGTTCGGGAGAGGAATCTTGGTGGAATGAATCTGCTGCTGTTTTTGCTGACTGTGTGGATCTTGTATCTCAGATTGGATATGTGTCTTTCAAGCATTGCCCTAGAGAAGCAAATAAGGTCACGCATGAAATTGCTAGAAAGTGTTTCATTGATAAAATACAATGTAATTGGGACGATGATCCCCCTAGCTTTCTTCTAGGCAGTCTGATAAATGATGTAACGTTTGACAATGGTTAAAGGCGGCAAGTTTCAGACGCACTCTTTCCCTAACCAGGGTACCGAAAGGGACTGGCATGGTTTTAATGAGGCGACTTGCTGATCTAATATAGTGGAAAAGTTTCAAAAAAAACTAGCAAGCGCTTTGACCACTACTGAAAGTGCATGTGTTGCCCCATGCGTGGTTTTGGTAATTAATGACAATCCTTATGGACTAATGTTTGCATTGAGATACACTTGTAGATCTTGTCCATAGGTAAAGATTGGAGTTCATGTGTTGGACTCTAGAAGATTTCATGATGACCAATGCTCTATTCAAGGGTTTATATGAAGAATGGTCATGTGTAGAGAAGATGAAGTGCAAGCTCAATATGATCCAACTCGAAAGATATCATTTGATTGAAGCTTTCAAAGGAGACATGAAGACGGAGCTTAGCGAGGCCCTCCCATAATGGAGTATGGGGGAGCATTTGGAGAAGTCTTCATCAAGCATGTGCTAGAAAGCACAATCAAGAAAGGTGTTCCAACTTGAGAGAGTCAAGATCGTCATCATCGAGCTCAAGTGGAATGCGCAAGGCAAAGGTATGATCTTGATAGGTTTTCTATTTTACCGGTCTCATGTTGTTAGTGGGAGACCGGGTTTTAGGATAGACGGCGTACTATCAAGAGGGGCTCTCAAGTGAGTAACTTGATCGCATCTTTGTGGAGAGCTCAAACCTTTGCATACTTGGCATTCATCTTTCTTGGTTCTTATTTGGTTTTCTCCTTGTTGGCTTTTGGTGCTTGTTGTGATCTTCACGACAAGCCCAAGTTCATCGAAAACGAATTTCGTATAGAAAACATATTGCGTTTTCGGTTTTGGAGGTTTGCCGGTTCATCTTTTATAGAGAGGTTTTACCTTTCCCCTTTTGGTTTTATCTTTCATTGTTGGACTATGATGTTTCTCTGTATGATCTTGTAAAGCTCTTCGTTGCGATTCCAACGAGCCAAAGATCATCGAAAACGGAGTTCGGATGTTCAAGTTATTGCCGTTTTCGTGTCGGTGTTTTTCGCAGTTTTCAGGGGGGCGGAAGTTCCGGGTTTTGGCCGGAAATTCCGGCCCCCGGAAGTTCCGGCCAAACTTCCGGCCAAATCTCCGGCCGAGTACAGAGAGCATTTTTAGTCGCTTTTCTGGGGGTCCGGAAGTTCCCGGACGGAAGTTCCGGCCTCAACCGGATGTTCCGGCCCAACCGGAACTTCCGGCCTAAGTGGAAACTGTGTCAATCTGTGGGCAATGGCTAGAATTTCTGGAGGGGTATAAATACCCCTCCACCTACCTCCAGCTGAGGAGCTCGCCCAGATTTCTCTCTCCTCCATTGTTGCAAGCTCATTTCTTCGATTACTCCCAATTCCTCCACCCAAACTTGTTGATCTTTGGAGGATTGAAGGAGGAGACCTAGATCTACATTTCCACCAAACCATATCTCCTCTAAGTGAGGGGAAGCCTTTCGATCTAGGTCTTGGAGTTCCATTTGTTGGGTTCTTCTTTGTTCTTCCTCTCTTCTCCCCCCATAAGCATTAGTTACTTGTGGTGGGATTTGAGAGTGAAGGACTTGAGCATTTTGTGTGCTCTTGCCATTGCTTCATTGCATCGGTTTGTGCTCTCCACGAGGATTCGTGGAAGTTGAAAGCTTGTGAACTTGTTACTCTTGGGTCTTCGGGCCCTAGACGCCTTTGTGGTGGTTGGACCCTTGTGTGGTCAATTGAAGCCGTTCGGGTGCCCCCAATCCCTTTGTGGGTAGTGCCCCGGATTGTTGTTGAAGCCGTTCGGGAGCCCCCAATCCATTGTGGGTTGTGCCTCGAATTGTTGTTGAGAGCCGTTCGGGAGCCCCCAACCCATTGTGGGTTGTGCCCCGGATTGTTGTTGAAAGGCTCCGGATTCCGCCTCGAAGGAATACCGATAGTGGAAGGTGAACCAAACCTTTGTGGTGCGGTTCATCGGAGAAGAGGGTGAAACCTTTGTGGTTGTTGAACCGTTGTGTCGGTTCACACCTCTCCAACGAGACGTACTCCCTTTCAAGGAGGAACTCGGGAATACATCCTCGTCTCCGCGCTTCGGTTATTTCTATACCCGAGCTTTTTACTTATGCACTTTACATTGTGATAGCCTTCGTGCTTGAAGTATTCTATTGCTATCACCTTGTTGCTTGTCTTGCTTAGCATAAGTTGTTGGTGCACATAGGTGAGCCTAGTTTATTTAGGTTGTTGGCTTGTTAATTTAAACACCTAGTTTTATTCCGCAATTAGCAAGCCTAAACCGGAAAAGTTTTAATCGCCTATTCACCCCCCCCCTCTAGGCGACATCATTGTCCTTTCAATTGGTATCAGAGCCTGGGCTCTCTTTTTGGGCTTTACCGCCTAGAGAGTAAAAGATGTCGTTTAGGGAATTAGTGCACGATCCCACTTTCATATTCGATGGCACAAATTATGATGTTTGGAAAATTCGCATGCTTAATCTTTTTAGGGCCATGGGTCCAAATTATATTAAGAGGATTGTGGATGTGGGTTTTTCTCCTCCAAAGGATTCTCAAGAATTATCTTTAGAGGATGAGGAAAACTCTCATCTCGAGACTCTAGTTTCTAATGGTCTTATATGTGTTTTGAGCGATGTAGTTCTTGCTTCAATCATGCCTTTTCGGAACGCTCATGAGCTTTGGACCAAGCTTCAAGATATATATGAAGTGTCCAAAATTATTGAGGATGATTGTTCTCCTTCCACTCCGGCCGTGATGAGTTCACAACTTCTTCCACTTCACCAACATGTGATTTGTCACAAGGTAATGATATGGTGAGTGGTGATAGAAATTGCATTGTGATGGTGAACTTACTATTGATTATACTTCTTCTCTATCTCATTGCAATGTTCTATCTTTGGACTTAAACTCTTCTAGCACTCCAAATGTCATACATGCTAGAGTTGATAGTCCTTGCATATCATGTAATAGTTGTTTAACTAAATCTCATGATGATATGCTTCATATGTCTTGTTGCCATGAAAACAATACTTCCATATCCTCTATACTTGCATGACTAACAATGTAGAGGAATCCCAACATTTGTTGGAACAAGACATGGACCTAAATGGTGCTTCAAGTTTCTTCATCCTTCAATCATTAATCATGTTTGCCTTATGGCTAAGGATTCCGAGGTGTCTCCCACCTCAAATCCAAATTGTGATGATGTGGATGAGGATTCTCATGAAGAAGGTTTTGATTTTGAATCCTTAACCAAGATGGGTGAGATGGTACTTGGTGCTCTCCCCAAAGGTAGTAAAGCTATCCCTCCTCTTGTGAAATCATTGATTATGTTATAAGAGTAGGGAATTTATTGAGGATTTGGAAAGTCAATTTGATGAGAAATGTCAAATTGAGAGGATGACTCTATTACTATAGCTTCCTTGAAAGCTTCTCTTGAAGAAGAAGAAGAGCTTAGGTCTTCTCTTGAAGAGAGACTTGAATCTCTTGATGAGTCTAATGATCTTATTATTGCTAAAATCATTAAGGAAAGAGATCATGCCCTTGCTAAATATAAAGTGCTTAAAAAGGAAAAAGTTGAATTTGGTGTTGGCAATGCTAGACTAAGTGAGGACATAGAGAGACTTGACAAAGCTCACAAGGCTTTAGAAAGTGAACACTCTCTCCTTATCAAGTCTCATGATCAACTCCAAACTCAACTATCTAAGAATGATAAGCTTGCCAAATTGTCTCCTTCTATTTCTAATATTAATGATGCTTGTGCTACTAACTCCACTTCTTGTGAAGCATCTATTTTGAAGGAGAATGTTGAGCTAAGGGCTCAACTTGAGTTGCTATCTAGCAAGTATGGGAAATTGGAAGAAAGTCATGAAAAGCTTTCTAGCTCTAATGATGATCTTCTAGCATCCCATGCTAGGCTAAAGTTAGCTCATGAGGCTATTATGTAAAGGTAACATCTTGTGAGCCTCATGTGGAAATTGGCACAACTTCTTCTAAAATGCTTTATTGCCATGTGCTAGTCCTAGTGATTCATCCACTCACAATGTTGCTACATCTTGTGATGAATTACTTTCATTGCCTTGTTGCTCTAACAATGAAGCTTCTACTTCCTCTAGTGTTTTTGTTGATACTAACCATGTAGAGGAACTAAATGAGCTCAAGGCCCAAGTCACTTCTTTGAAGAAAGACTTGGAAAAGCGTCATGTTGGGAAGTCCACACTTGACAATATGTTGAGTGTTCAAAGACGCCCCAATGACAAGAGTGGACTTGGATTCAACTCCAATAACAAGAACAAGTCCAAGTCTACAAGAAGAACAAGGGCCAAGAACAAGTTAAAGATTCGGCCAAGATTGTTTGCTTCAAGTGCAAAGTTGAAGGGCACCATGTTAGATCTTGCCCTTTGAAGAAGAAGGCTCTTAGTGAGAAGCAACAAGGGAAGAAGCCTCAAGTTCAAACTCAAGTTCCTCAAGTTGAAGAACGCCTCTTCCCAAGAATCAAGCTACTCCTCCTCAAGTCAAGATTCCAACCAAGAAGAGAGGAGGAAGTCGATGTTGCTACCTATGCCGTGAGAAGGGTCACCTTGCTTCTTCATGCACAAATGGTACCTTATCCAACCCCATTATATTGATGATGTTATTCTCTTGGAAGGATAAGGTTGGCAATGTGTTTGCCAAATATGTTGGGACTCAAAGTGGTGTCAAGAAAAGAACCATTTGGGTTGCCAAGCCTATTGTGACTAACCTCTTAGGACCCAACTTGGTTGGGGACCAACAAGCTAAAACTTGATCAATAGGTGTTGTTGGAGGTCATTGGAGACTTGGCTACATCATGAAGAATTAAGGGATCTTCATCAATTATATTCTCTCAAGCCAAGTCATTTGGATTATATTGTTCTACCTCATATCCAATGTTTCCTCCTTGCGGTAACTTTTATTTAAATCATATATACATTGAAAGTTGCTTGCACCCTTGCATGTGTTTGGTTTTGTACCTTGCTAGTGTTTGTATGTGTTGTGCTCTCTACTTACTTATCTTGAGAAATCAAGTATGTGTATGTTGGTTTGCACACCATTTACTTGTTTGAGCCTTATTGCTTTTATTTGATATCTTATCTTGTTGGCTCTCTTTTGAGAGATTAATGGACCATTCCATTTTTGGAGAGTGATATGCTTCGTGCACTTCACAAACCAAAAATGTGTGTACATGAGGAATACCACTTAGTGATGATATATCAATCTTATCTATTCTCTATGTGGTATGTCATGCTCATGAGAAATTCAAATTCTATTATGTCCATTAATTTCTCGAGTTGGTTTTGTTTGCCTCTTGCTTTAAAAGAAAATGGATTATCACATTATGGGGGAGTAATAAGCTATGTGCATATTACAAGCCTAGAAAATGTGAATATGTGAGGTGTTGCCACCTAGAATTGATATTGTATTATCTTTTCCTTTGTGGCATGTTGCTCAAACAAGTTCCATTTTGATCATTTGCTTTTGTCTCTTTTCGTTGGATCTTGTTTGTGATGGAATTTCTTGTATGGCTTTCCCAAATATGTTCTCATATATCTCTTTGGGAAACCAATTGCTTCAAGCTACTCCTTGGAGTTGCTTTGCATTATTGCGTGATTTTTGAAGCTATCAAGAATTCTATCTATCTAAGCATGGCTTTTAATTCCTATCCTTTGCCATATGCTTATGTTTTGTGAATATGATCTTGAATATATCTTTGCAATCCACCACCGAGAAATATCTCCATACATTACTTGTCTTGACAAGTGATAATCATATTTGTGGTAAATATATTGATCATATTCACTTTGGCTCTTGCTTTGAATTGCCTTATTTGATTGCCAAGGATTTGTTTTGATCTAACTCTCATTTGTCTTCCTTGTATCTTTTGGATCCTTTATTGCTCTACTTGAAATTTGTTTTGTGCTTTCTTGAGTTGGGAAAAGCAATGAACCAATTCTTGTGCATTGATTCAAAAGTCATACTTCTTGATAATGCACTATTCTTTGGGAAGCTATCCTACTTTGAGTAAAACACCGTTCTTTAAATTGGTATTGCAATTTCTTGCCTTCTTGAACATGACTAGTGTTTGATATATATATATATATATATGGAGAGTGATGATCTCAT
This sequence comes from Poa pratensis, assembly GCA_947311845.1. NCBI lineage: Eukaryota > Viridiplantae > Streptophyta > Magnoliopsida > Poales > Poaceae > Poa > Poa pratensis. The sequence continues at coordinate 19,015,411 of CAMZMU010000117.1, forward strand.
TTGTGTGCATTTTGTATTCAAATGCAAAATCTTAAATAATGCACACATCTTGGGGGAGCAATCCTATAGGCTTTTTGAACATTAGTTGTCTTCATTTGATATTTGATCCCGATGACGTGTCTCCTTGGAAGACAAACATTTTTCGTCTTGGTACTTGTGCCATCATGAAAAGTGTAGAGGGTTTGGTTTATTCCTTGATGATATTTTCATCATTTGGTATCTTGATTTCATTGGTATCTTTTCAAAGTGGTATCTTCACTCATGTGTTGATTTGGGTATTTGATATAATTTGGACACTTTGTTTTCTTGTCACACTTGTGTGTGCTTTGTTGGTTTACTTGGTGTTTTGTCTAAATTATATCTTTTTGGTTCTTGAAAGTCATGTGCATGCATATTTATTATATGTATATCTTATGGCATGCTTACTTTCGTTGATCCAATATATAGGATAAACTCCATCAAATCCTAAATGCTAAGATGTGCATGAAATTCAATTTCATATCTATATGCACATATTTATGTGGAGTTTGTCCTATGTATTGTAGTTGCTCTAACTACTTTGGACCCAATGAGTTTGGGCACCATTTTGTACTTGAATTTGTTTTAGGTACATTTGGAGATGCATTGGAAGCTTGTCTCATCTACAAGGAAGGTGTTGTCACCATGTGCTTATTGGAGCCAAGCTTGGATGATCATGAGCTCCTATCTTCTACATCACCAATGCTATCTCGGTAACAAGTATCTACCTCATGCATACTTTTCTAGCTCTCAACCTTGTGTAGGTTGTTTCATGGCATGAATCTCTTTGGTTGCAATTCTTTTGATTCTTGCAAAACGTCTTTATTGCAAATGTGAGTAAGCCGGGATGATTACATATAAGGGATATATATTCATTTCATGATTCATCGATCCCATTTATGTCAATCTAGCACTTTCTACTTAAAGTCTCTCATGTGCAACTTTGATGTTTTTCAAAATCATTTGCCTTTCGTGATACTTGTTATCTTACTCGGAGCATCCCGTTTATCACCTTTATCCTTTGTGGATAGTTTTTGATGCTATGATGAGTATGTGTTGGAAGTTCATCTATATCCCTTTAAGATAAAATTGAGCTTTGTGCTATGCTTTTAAGCAAAATCTTATTGGTGTATTTATGACTTCCTCTTGGATATCATGACCTTTACCTTTGTACCTATTTGTGTGTACATGTTTATTTGTGGACTTATATCTTCGTGATTCGTGTCTACTTAGAAACTTATACACATGAGAATAGTTACATCTTTAATTGATATTCCAATTCTTTAGTGACCACCTCTTTTGCTTTTGTTCTTTGGTGGTTTCTAAAAGGCACAAGCTTTATTTTTTTGTGTTATGCTTTGTGCATCCTTCTAAGCTTGTGGAGCTATTTGATTTATCTCTTGGTGTGTGAGTATGTGAAAGACATGATATGCACTATGTGCAACTTTTTGAAAGACTATGTTGATGATTTTGCTCATCCTTGTATTAGTCTCCTAAAATGTCTTTATATCTCACACCCATCCTTTTATTTGCCGCTCCTTGCTCATGTTGCAAAATTTATTTGTTGCAAGTTGTTTGCCTCTTTTCTCATTTATATTCTCTTGCATGGGCTTGTGTTCGAATTTATCTAGGAGGGAGTGAGGATTCCATGTTGTGCACACTATATTGAAATGAAATCCTATTTGTGCACGTACCTTGGGGAGTTCCCTCTTGATATTTAGAACATTTTTCGGATCCTTTTGATTGCTTGCTTCTTTCGTTGAAGTATCTTTCTATTTGATTTTCATTTGCAATCTTTGGATCCTCAATATAGTTTGATCTCCTTTCCAACTATTCGTTATTGGATATGTGCATTTGATTTCACTCATATTATGAGAAATGCACACATTATGGGGGAGCTCTTATTATATTGGCCTTCTTACTTTTCACCCATTTCGGCAATCGTTGCCAATGGGGGAGAAGTTTAGAGGGTTTAAGAGTTGTTGGTTTTATGCTTTAGTTTCGTTCTCAAGCATTTGCCTTTCTTGCTCTTGCATCCTTGCTCTTTGTGTTGCTTGGTTGCTTAATTCATTATATAAACCCTCGTAAAAGGGATTGTCATCAATTACCAAAATGGGGGAGATTGAAAGTGCATGTGTTGCCCCATGCGTGGTTTTGGTAATTAATGACAATCCTTATGGACTAATGTTTGCATTGAGATACACTTGTAGATCTTGTCCATAGGTAAAGATTGGAGTTCATGTGTTGGACTCTAGAAGATTTCATGATGACCAATGCTCTATTCAAGGGTTTATATGAAGAATGGTCATGTGTAGAGAAGATGAAGTGCAAGCTCAATATGATCCAACTCGAAAGATATCATTTGATTGAAGCTTGCAAAGGAGACATGAAGACGGAGCTTAGCGAGGCCCTCCCATAATGGAGTATGGGGGAGCATTTGGAGAAGTCTTCATCAAGCATGTGCTAGCAAGCACAATCAAGAAAGGTGTTCCAACTTGAGAGAGTCAAGATCGTCATCATCGAGCTCAAGTGGAATGCGCAAGGCAAAGGTATGATCTTGATAGGTTTTCTATTTTACCGGTCTCATGTTGTTAGTGGGAGACCGGGTTTTAGGATAGACGGCGTACTATCAAGAGGGGCTCTCAAGTGAGTAACTTGATCGCATCTTTGTGGAGAGCTCAAACCTTTGCATACTTGGCATTCATCTTTCTTGGTTCTTATTTGGTTTTCTCCTTGTTGGCTTTTGGTGCTTGTTGTGATCTTCACGACAAGCCCAAGTTCATCGAAAACGAATTTCGTATGGAAAACTTGTTGCGTTTTCGGTTTTGGAGGTTTGCCGTTCATCTTTTTAGAGAGGTTTTACCTTTCTCCATTTGGTTTTATCTTCCATTGTTGGACTATGATGTTTCTCTGCATGATCTTGTAAAGCTCTTCGTTGCGATTCCAACGAGCCAAAGACATCGAAAACGGAGTTCGGATGATCAAGTTATTCGTTTTCGTGTCGGTGTTTTTCGCAGTTTTCAGGGGGGCGGAAGTTCCGGTTTTGGCCGGAAATTCCGGCCCCGGAAGTTCCGGCCAAACTTCCGGCCAAATCTCCGGCCGAGTACAGAGAGCATTTTTAGTCGCTTTTCTGGGGGTCCGGAAGTTCCCGGACGGAAGTTCCGGCCTCAACCGGAAGTTCCGGCCCAACCGGAACTTCCGGCCTAAGTGGAAACTGTGTCAATCTGTGGGCAACGGCTAGAATTTCTGGAGGGGTATAAATACCCCTCCACCTACCTCCAGCTGAGGAGCTCGCCCAGATTTCTCTCTCCTCCATTGTTGCAAGCTCATTTCTTCGATTACTCCCAATTCCTCCACCCAAACTTGTTGATCTTTGGAGGATTGAAGGAGGAGACCTAGATCTACATTTCCACCAAACCATATCTCCTCTAAGTGAGGGGAAGCCTTTCGATCTAGGTCTTGGAGTTCCATTTGTTGGGTTCTTCTTTGTTCTTCCTCTCTTCTCCCCCATAAGCATTAGTTACTTGTGGTGGGATTTGAGAGTGAAGGACTTGAGCATTTTGTGTGCTCTTGCCATTGCTTCATTGCATCGGTTTGTGCTCTCCACGAGGATTCGTGGAAGTTGAAAGCTTGTGAACTTGTTACTCTTGGGTCTTCGGGCCCTAGACGCCTTTGTGGTGGTTGGACCCTTGTGTGGTCAATTGAAGCCGTTCGGGTGCCCCCAATCCCTTTGTGGGTAGTGCCCCGGATTGTTGTTGAAGCCGTTCGGGAGCCCCCAATCCATTGTGGGTTGTGCCTCGAATTGTTGTTGAGAGCCGTTCGGGAGCCCCCAACCCATTGTGGGTTGTGCCCCGGATTGTTGTTGAAAGGCTCCGGATTCCGCCTCGAAGGAATACCGATAGTGGAAGGTGAACCAAACCTTTGTGGTGCGGTTCATCGGAGAAGAGGGTGAAACCTTTGTGGTTGTTGAACCGTTGTGTCGGTTCACACCTCTCCAACGAGACGTACTCCCTTAACAAGGAGGAACTCGGGAATACATCCTCGTCTCCGCGCACCTCGGTTATTCCTATACCCGAGCTTTTTACTTATGCACTTTACTTTGTGATAGCCTTCGTGCTTGAAGTATTCTATTGCTATCACCTTGTTACTTGTCTTGCTTAGCATAAGTTGTTGGTGCACATAGGTGAGCCTAGTTTATTTAAGTTGTTGGCTTGTTAATTTAAACACCTAGTTTTATTCCGCAATTAGCAAGCCTAAACCGAAAAAGTTTTAATCGCCTATTCACCCCCCCCCCTCTAGGCGACATCAGTGTCCTTTCAACTACCCACGTCGATAGTGGGACCCAGGGTGCGTATCGGCCGGACATGGATATTTGTGAAAAGCCCCCCGGTTGTAGCAACAACCCCTCTCTAATCTCTCAACACTCCCGTTTCCTCTCCATCCTTCTATTCCAGTGAAGCTATGTCATGTCGTTGCTACGCGCCTCTCCAAGCAAATAGAAGCATCCTAGAAGATCAGTCGTGTTCCCTTGCTGCTCCTTGCCAACGAAATTGAACTCGGGGGCTTCAAATCGTCAAAACCGTCACCGTCTTCTTCAACTCCGGCCGGAGCTTTGTCGCGTCGTTGCTACACGTCTCCTCAAGAATATACAAGCATCCTAGAAGACCTGTCGTCTGGCTACCTCCGACCATGCAGAGCACACATGCATCAACCGGGTGAATTGCTGATTCTTGGGGTAGAAATTTTCAACCCCACACGTCTCGTAGTTGTCTGTTACCATGAGCCGTCGCTCCGATGGTTACTAGCGCCAGGTCTGGTGATCACCTTGTCCCTAGCATCGCCCATTTGAACTTTCGCCTCGTGGACCCGACGTTGAAGAGTTGTCGATCGACGCCACCTTCTCATTGGGTCACTGACACCCAAGGGGTCACCGTTCGCCGGAGAGTTGTCAGGCCACCGTGTCGCCGTCATAGGGGCCCCCAGTCGACATGTTGGTGATGGCGTGAAGATGGGAGACAACAAAGATGGGGCAGAAGACCAAATAGTTGGAGCATTAGAAACTAACATCTTATAAGGGGTCAACCGCCAACCGCCACACGCCCCTTATCGATGTGGTTGTGGTCAACGCTGGCCAGATCAAGTTAGTACCTCTAATGAACGACTTAAAAATATGGATCGGCGGCGTGCATTTTACTCCCTCCGTTTATAAAAGGATGTCTCAATTTTGTCTAAATTTACATGTATGTAGACATACTTTAGTGTGTAGATACATCCGAGAAAGTTGAGACATCTTTTATGGACAGAGGGGAGTAAAAGATTTATAAAACTTATGGAGTACTTGACACTTCGAAAAAGAATTATGACAGCTCATGTATTTAATTTAATTTAATTTAACTCTTTTAAAAACAACACCTCTTCGGAACGAGATGGGCCCGCGCGCCAGTCCAGCCGAAATCGAAATCGTCGTCGTCTAAGAAAATCCCCCGACGCCGTGCTCCTCCGTCAGTCTTTCAGCCATGGCGCCGCCGCAGCACGACCCCCGCCGGCCCTACAAGCGCACCGCCATATCCGATCAGCAGCGCCGCCGCGACTCCGCGCTCCAAACTCAGTCTGCCCGGCGCGCCGACGCCCAGGCGCGCGCCCGCAGCCTCGCCAACTCCCTCCTCTCCCCACCGTCGTCTTCCTCCTACGACCAACCGCCGCCCTCCCCCGAGTCCCACGTAGATGAGACCGCCGTTTCCGAAGTCGCCACGTCCGCGGCCAAGCTCCGCGGCCCCGACCAGCGCCGCTGGTTCGCCCGTCAGATCATGCTCCCGGAGTGGATGGTCGACGCCCCTCCCCACCTCGCCCGCGACTGGTAATCCGTCTTCCCCCCTCATCTCGATTCAAATTCAATTTGGCTCTAGTCTCTTCCACAGATGACTCTTTCAATAAGGATTATGTTCGATTTGGCATGCCCTTGTCAGTTCATCCTCATCATAGCAGCAAACTTTGTGCGTCTTCTACATTAGCTTACAACCGAGTACAAATTACGTTAGCCTACCATTGAGAGATAGTAGCATTGTACTCACAGCTCATGTTAGAAGTTAGAAACGAAGAACGATTAACATTGCTCCAACAATTTAATCATAAACCATGAAGGTAATCCCTATTTCTCTGACTAGTGAAATCATCTATTTACCTGAATTTTATTTATTTGCTCTGTATGCAGGCATGTTTGTGCCAGGCCTGCCGGCAAACGATGCCTGGTTGTGTCATCCAACGGCATCACGATCAGCAGGCTCCGTAACGGAACCATTCTCCACCGGTTTCCATCCGCCCTGCCCAACGGATCAAAAAGAGGAATCTCTGGCCCAGCAAGCTCCTACTCTATCCTCGACTGCATATTCCACGAGGTAACCAAGCAAACGATTTTTGTAGATCACTGGCTATCTGATCCTTTACTCTCTTGCTTTAGACCTTTTTCTAATCTTTGTATTGTCTTGCTGGTTTGCATTCTTGTGCTGCAGCCTGATGAGACATACTATATCGCCGATATGATATGTTGGCGAGGCTATTCGTTGTATGATTGCACTGCCGAGTTCAGGTTTTTCTGGGTGAACTCGAAGCTGACGGAGACCTCAGCTGGTGACCCTCCATCAACGTACCATCGATATAGATTCAGTACCATCCCTATGTATGAGTCCACCCTCGAGGGTCTTCAAGCGGCATATTCGCTAAGCACACCTTATGTCAAGGATGGTTTGCTGTTTTACAACAAGTAATAACTTCTGTCTCCAGACCTTTATTCGTGTTCTTGATACACGTGTTCATGTTAGCCAACTCCATTTACAGTTTACGCCATTGAATTGACCGATTTAGGTGATTTTTCTCTTATCAGGCATGCACATTATCAATCTGGAATCACACCCCTTACACTGGTATGGAAAGACGAGACATGCAGCCAATATGTTCTTGATACGGATAGTGAGGGACAAGTTCCAACGGAGCAACATGTAGGTTCCTTTTTCTATTATAACTACTCGTATTATGGCTGATTAGATAACTCTTCGAAAGATGAAAAATCTTGTCAACTCTTGCGCTTGCTAACACCTCATTTCATCTCTTAATAACTTGTTTCGCAATCAGGTTGTGTTGGAGCTGCAAGAAGATGGGAAGCTAATTACATCTGATGACCCTCCGATTGTATTTGGTGTTTTGAACAGCGAATTTATACAGAAGGTACTATTTCGTAATGCAGCTTATATTTTCACTAAATAGAAATAAATAAATAATTATGATGCAGGATCCATCTCTCAGTGTTTACCCTCCTTGTTAGTTGCTACGGTATAGATAAACTTTAATTCTGCATTTGTATTATGGTTTTAAATAGCGCACTATATCCCGTTATAGCGGCGCTATAGCATTTTGAGAAAGGTGCCGCTAAACTGAATCCATGTACAATTGCTCGCAATAGCACGCTATAACTCTGCTATAGCGCTGAAATAGCAGATTTTTTGGGCTGCCGCTATTTGTTATAGAACGCTATTTTTTTCATTGATTTGCACGCACCTATCATATGGTGCTCAAAGGATCATCTTGATGATTCATTATGACCATAATAGCTGATTTGTGTTCATGCTTGTGCCTTAATGCTATCGCTGCGGTGATGCACTTAGTGTATGCAAACAGAATTTTAAATGCCGCATGCTCTTTTTTTATTTTGTGTACCTTCATGACCACCTGTATATTTCCCTCAACTGAATATGTTTTAAGCATAAACAACATACTCTTATATGATTATGCTTTTTTGTGCAGTCGAACCTGCGGCCAGGGAACCTTCTTCGCTTCAGTGTAAGAGATGAAAGCGTGAAACTTGTGGATGGAAAGATGGAGATTGGCGAGCTGCAATTTGCTGGGAAGCTGAACCGTTCTCGTAATTTTGCTGACAGCCACTCCAAAGCAAGTGTTGGCATGAGTGACCATGCACTGATTTAAACAATGTTCCTGTTTTCATCACATGTACCTAAGCTTTTATTTTGTGTTTTCAGGTTCTGTTCCAGTATGCTGCCAGACATGCTCCTCTGAGAATTGAGGATCTGGTAACCTCTGTTCAGTCAAACAGTATGGAGGTTGAATCTACAGATATTGAAATGCAAGATTGAGGTGCCGATTTCTATGTCATGTTTTTTGCACATGTGTTGATTGGGTTTCCCTTTTCTGCCATTTCTGTGTTATTCACTTTTTCGTCCATGTGTAATGGCAGTCATTAAAGGCTGAATTTTGGTGTTTGACTGGAAACCGTGTCATGATGAAGTCGTTGCAAATGAGATGAAGGTCCGTCTCGGTCTCTACTTTGTGTGTGTTGTTGAGCTAGACACTTAACTGTAGATTTTTTTTTATCAATACTGTATGGTCATTTTTCGAGGAACTTCAATAAGAGTGCTTTGATAAAATATCTTCATCTTTATGCTTTTAGAAACCACCCTGATTGTTAAAAAAAAAAACCACCCTGATCATATCAAGCTGTCATTGCACAAGTCCTTGAAACAATTGGAGCACCGGGGTGCCTACCGGTGCACCAGGAGAGAAATTCCATCTTTTTGGGGGTGCATGTGTGGTGAAAAATTACAATTTTATAAAGAAATTTCGTCCTACCCGGTGTCCTGTGCACCCCCTTGGCTCCAAGTAGATCCGCCGGTGCGTGTAACTCGATGAGTTGTTAAACTGTTGTAGAGTACAAGATAATAAGAGCTTCCGATTAAATCAGATACCCTGTAAATATCACACACTCATGTCCATATAACAGGGTAAGCCAGTTGTGACATTCAGATAGAGATCTGCGCGAACGATGTGATGGTCTGGAAGCCATGGTCATCCGGTAGCGGCGCGTTTCCGGGCCTGATAGATATGAGCACCTCAAAACCTGCGAAACCGAAATTGTATGATGAGTCTGTGAAAGACAAGCCTTGGCATGTACATTCCATTACATGTATATGTACATGATGCAACGCATTTGTGAAGTGCTGTCTATCTTTCCTGGCTTTGAATGTATGCAACTGCTTTGGAATAGCCGAAAGATGCTTGAAATGATATGTCGTGTTTTCAGTCATGTAAATAGTCGTAAACATCATTCAGTCCACTAGATGCAACACTGATGTTGCTGTGAAGAAATTGCAGACCTGCATCCCTCGCTGCGGTGGCTTCCTGGTAGACATCGGTGAGGAAGAGTATTTGAGACGGGCTGTCCACTCCCAGCGTCTGCCAGATCTCATAGTAACTCCGGGGCTCCCTCTTCCCCCTGCAAACCTCCACCATACCGATCAAGCTCAACAATGGAGATGAAATGGATTTGATATGCTTCGTGCCTACCCGACACTGGTGTCGAAGAAGGCGGATAGGTATCTCCTGAGGTCGCCGTGGGCCTCTGTGTTGCCGAATATCAGCCGCTGTGCCTCCCTGCTGCCGCTGGAGTAGATGTAGCTCCTGACGACGCCGGTGCCGTGCCACCGCGCGAGAGCCTCGGCGACGTCGTCATAGACGACGCCCCGGAGCTCGCCGCTGTCGAAGCCGAGTCGCCACACTCGGCCCTGGAGCTGCTTGAGCGCGGGGAGCTTGCGGTCCGCGTCGATCATGGCCTCCACGTTGGCCACCAGGGCGTCGATGACCTCTTCGTCGGGTGCCGGCGGTGGTAGAACTCGCACGGCGCCTGGAACTCCGTCGGCCAAGTCCTGGTCGATCTGGGCGCGGAGGAGGGCGACGTCGTCCATTGTCTGGCGGGTGCCGTATGTGGCGGCGAGGTGGGCGCGGACGTTGCCGCGGGCGTAGGGGAAGAGGACGTCGAAGACGAAGGAGATGGGGGTGGTGGTGCCCTCGATGTCCATCACCACGCACCTCTGCATGCAGATGAGCAGTTAGTTGCATTAACGGAGCAGAGGAACACGGCATTTGCACCCTTAATTCATTCCGTTTCATGGTAAAAGATGATCGGTGAAGAAGAGGAGTGGTAGGTGGCACGCACTATATCTCTTGCTGTTAAGCAGTAGTCGTCAGCTGCAGGGAGGGTGGCGTCGCTGCCATTGCCGGCTCGTGCAGCTCCCTGCTTCCACGCTGCTGCTGCTGCCCATGGCGATGACCAACAGGAGGACTAGTCGACGATGGTTGTAGCCTCAGTTCCAACCTCCTTTTCCTTCCCTGAAGGCAAGCACCACCACAAATTAGATTCAGCAGGAGTAGGAGAGGAGAGAAAAATTCCTAACTACTCCCTCCGTATCAAAATATAAGACTTTCTACCTACTTTCCACACACATGTATCTAGACATGTTTTAGTAGATAAGATGAAAAGACTCATTACCTACCCTGGAGCTGGAGGAGAGACTAGTACTGTTCCTACCATGTGGAACAGCATCTGCCTCTCGGAAGAAGCAGAAGCAGCCGGAGACGGAGGTGGAGGCGACGAGAGGAAGAAGAAACATCTCTCTGTTATGCTGCTGAGCCAGTACTAGTGGATGGATGGCACTGCTAGCTGCGGCACATGTCATCTGGAATCCTGGATGGGACCGTGGGGAAGCTTAATATTTTTTCTGGTTTATTTTCTGCGTCTCTTGTATTCTAGCCATGAGTAGTTGGCTCCCTGTCCTGACCATGCCTGCTTGTGAATTTGACATAGATAGATTAATATATAAAGGCTGGAAAAGTTCACCCTCTCTCCACCCTGTCCACGTCGCCCCTTTTTTCTGGACCGTCCGATCGGCGCGATCCAACAGCCAGGAAACGGCCACGCCACCCCTAGCGTGCTGCACTGTAGACATCTACAGTACCCGTGATTTTCTTCCAATCAGAAGACGCCACGTCGCCCGGTCACCCCTTCCGCACGGTTTTTGGCGCAAACTTTCACAAAAAACCCACCGCAAAGGACTAATTTTTGTAAATTCTACAAACGGCAGGGACCTCCATGCAAAAACGCCCGCACAACTCACCCTCCCTCTTCCCCTCTCCCCGCGCGAGCCCGAGCTCGCCGGCGGCACCGACGCGCATCGCCGCCCCTCCGCGCCTCCCCGACAGATCGACGCCTACCACGGTCTCCGCCGTCGTCTCCTACACCTCCTCGCTGAAGATCGCTTGCCGGGATGCCCGGATTCGCCACCGACGTGCTCCCCTTCGTCGCCTCCGGCCGCCGGTTGCCGCCGTCGATCCCGACGTCTCCGGCCACCGTTTGGACCCAGCGCCGCCACCATCCGGCTCAGCGCGCCCGCGCGCGTCGAACGCGGCCATCCGCGCGTCGCCTCTCGCCTCCAATCGAGCACGCGGTGGTCGACGTGGCCGCCACGTCCATTGATGACGTCGGTACGACGTCAGCGTAGGACCCACCACTCAGAAATTAAACTTTTCCATAATATTTTCGTTAATTACTACATCTCTGACAGTGGGTCCCACTGCCAGATTTTTAAACATTACTACCAACTTCAGAAATTTGACCAATTTTACAAACCCAATAACGTTTAAACCGTAATTAAATAAAAAATATTCAACATACCAAAATGTTCAGAAAAAATGCATTCTATCCATTATGACCAATTCGTGCATGTTTACAAAAAATTTAAACATGTTTGTGTACGAGAACTAAATCATCCATTTGTATAATATGGATTTTATCTCCATTTAAATATGTAAAATTCAAAACTTTCCAATCTGCAATTCAAATTCAATTACATAATATGCCAAATTCTGTAAAATTCATAACTTTTTGTGTGCAATTCAAAAAAGCGCCAACAAAAAATAAACACACTCGAACATTCCAATTTAATTTTAAAAAATATTCAACATACCAAAATGTTCAAAAAAAAATGCATTCTATCCATTATGACCAATTCGTGCATGGTTACAAATTTTTTAAATATGTTTGTGCACGAGAACTAAATCATCCATTTGTATAATATGGATTTTATCTCCATTTAAATGTGTTCCAACATGCAATTCAAATTCAATTACATAATATGCCAAATTCTATAAAATTCATAATTTTTTGTGTGCAATTCAAAAAAGTGTCAACAAAAAATCAACACACTCGAACATTCCAATTTGCTAAAAAATTGGAGATACTCTTTAAATACAAACTCATTTGAACAATTCAATTTGCTAAAGTACTATATTTCAAAAAACACTAAAATACATCAAAATGCCCACACAAAAAATGTCACAAATTTTAACATTCCAAACTACTTCAAAAAAATTATAAAAAAAATCTTAAAAAATCAGCATTCCCACGTTTCAATTTGCTAAATATTTGGAAATACGATAAAATATTTCAAAAAACTCATAAAAACCATAATTGCAATACATCTGAACATTACATTTTGCTAGAAAATTGGCTTTAAAATATCAAAATATGAATACCACAAATGTAAATATTGAAAAATAGCTATTTCAAACTTATTTTCCAAATAAACATAATTGAATCAACAAACAAAATTTGAAATAGAACATGTTTCAAACAATTTATAACACTTTATATATATTGTTTTAGGGTATTTATACAATTTTCAAAATCTACTCAATGCTGCAAAATCAGTAACTTAAACTAATATATCGAAATAAACACACCCAAAATGCTGACTATTTATGGCGTATGGTCAAATTTCAATTTTGGATATTTTAAACTTTTAAAAATCTTCCAACTCTGATCATTTCGCAAAAGTAAAAAAAAATCGAATCTGAAAAACACCCCAACTTGAACAATTTGCAAAATCTAACAATTTTAAAATGCAAACTTTTCCGGATTTCAATAATTTCCAAACCTACACAATTTCTAAATGCGTAAGTTACCAAATTTAAATTTTATTTACTACACAGGCGCGGCATTGCCGCGCTAAGTTCCCTAGTTTTACATACAGCTAGCTAGCTAATCTTCGCCCATCCCATGCTTCTAGTAATTCTACTATCCGTTTCCACTAAACAAACATACCGACATCACATACGTTTTATTCCGTATTTTTTCTGATATAGTTGCAAAATAAATATATCATGACAATAAAAGTAAATATGGTTCAGAGGACAAGCCAAATATTGTACTCCCTCCGTCCCAAAATAACTGTCTTAGATTTGACAAAAAATATATGTATCTAGACATAAAGCATGTATAGATACATTCACTTTTTTGACAAACTTGAGACAGTTATTTTGGTACGGAGGGAGTACTCAATAAGGCCAAAGTATTCCCGAGAATGGTGGGTATTATTTCCAATCATACACTTCCATAATCACAACATTAAGACATATAATGTGGTTGTGGTGCAACCTTATAAGCCCACAAATAGTGAACTACTCCAGTATATAGTCGACGTTGTAGAATGATAAGTTAAGAATTAAACATAACAACAACAATCTTATTGCACAATCATATGTAAATGACTATGGTTTATCCCACGTCCTTAGGAACTTACGGAACTACTCACAATGATAAAACAAAATATGATCAGATACATATGATATACAACACAATGTGAAAGTATAACTTCATCATAAAATAATAATGCGTTATCAAACAAAAAACACTAAACAGTTGCCCGGAATTCCGATCTACACAAATAGTTAAAGGGATGGTGTCAATGACAGAGATGGGGTTGATGTTGTCATTGGAGACCATGAATATGGTGATGGAGATCATGTTCCCAACGTCGGGTGGGGGTCTGTGTCCAAGTTGGCAGCGATTCCCCCGAGGGGCGCCTCGCTGCTCCCGCGCAGAGCAGATGGCCGTGGTCACGCTGACCTCCTGTGGGCGGCGGCCGCGCTGCTCCCGCGCCATGACGCGGCAGTGGGCGGCGCGGAGGGAGAGGGCCGTGAGGGCCCTGCCTTGACCAGCGGCGGGAGGAAAAAGGAGAGGAAGGCCACTCGGCCCTGGCCTTGGTCGGCGGCGGGAGGAAAATGGAGATAAGGTCATGAAGAAGGCTAAGGTGGAGAGAGAAGATGGATCTCGATCTCTCTTGAGCAGTTGGGTAAAAATATCTGTCCAGAAATACCAGCACGGTGCGCCACAGGTAAATTTTTACCTGTGGCGCACCACAACCTGGTGCGCCACTGGTAGTCTCTCTCCTCCACCCCCGAAATTTTCCAAATTTTGATGGAACTTACCAGTGGCGCACCAGGTTTACGGTGCGCCACTGGTAAATATATACCAGTGGCGCACCAATATCTTGTGCGCCACTGGTATTTTCTGGCAAATCCCAAAACAGAGGTGAGAGACTATCAGTGGCGCACCGTAAACCTGGTGCGCCACTGATAGCATCTCACCTATAAGCTTTTTTCTACTAGTGAATGACGGATTGTGCCCCCTCGCGGAGTAGGAGAAGACCTTCGGTTCCGCGGCCTCTTTTGAACAATTGTGCATAATTAGGGCTTCTCTTTTCTAGGACGACGATCAAACCTCAGAGCTCTGGCGCCAACGACGTGTCGTTACCCTTTTGGGGGCGCCGTTGTGGTCACGTTTTTCCCGCGGGAGGGATCCGGGTGAAAACCCTTAACCATCTTGGTCTCGACAACGACGATGTGTGGCGTTGACACCTCTTGAGGGTGTCGTCATGGATCCCCGATACAGTTCGGCTATGTAACATTTTCATCGGCGGGAAAATTTGGACCCGGTCTCGAAACCCATTCGGCTATGGCGTGGGGTGCTCTCGGCGGCCTCCTCTTTTTTTACACGGTTCTTAGTTTTCACCATTCTCGGTACTCGTTGTCCAGTGGCAGGATCGACGCTCGACGGTCTGAAGCGAGACGCAAGGCGACCCTTTCCGGCGACAACATGGTTGGTGCAATGCAACGAAGGTCCGGTGATTTTCCAAGTAAGCGTGGTGCCAGCTCTAGTCAAATTTCGGGTGCATCTTGATGGATGTGGCTACTATGTACCTTAATTTTACCTGTTTTGTAAGAGGTTTTTCTCATCATTTTATATCGTTCGGCTGTGCGACTTTATATTTATAAAGCGGAGCAAAAGTTTTCGAGAGATATTTGGAGCCAAAAGATATCTGACCAAAAATGGAAAATAGATTTTTGGTGGGGGCCACTGTAAAGAGAGATAGAGAAAGGAAGGGAAAAGGGGATAAGGCACACTCTCCCCCTCCTCTGCCTTCTTCTTCGGCTGCAATTTGGAACCGGAGCACACCGGAGGCGCTCCTCTGTTGGGAGATTGATTCCCCTCCATTCCCGTAGTCTTTCTCCACCCATCACCCTAGCTACTCGATACATCCTCAACCTCTTTCCTTCCTGTCCCCTTCGCGCGCGCGAGCCCCAGCGCGGCTTCATTCACGGCGCGGCGAGGACCTCCCGCTGCCGGTTCGCCAGTGCGGTGGGCGCGGCTGCTCGTCTGCCCCGACGGTGGTTCCCCCATTGCTCAGCGCTGTTGATTGGAATCTGTGTTTCCGTTTTGCATTTGTGTTGGCCATGGTTGCCGTTTGGAGCGGCTGCAGCACAAGCTGTGGTTCCTTCAGTCAGGAACTGCCTCGGCGTAGCCAGAAGAGCTACAAGGTCACATCAATCCTTCCAAGGAACAGAGGACGGAGCAGATTTGACACCCGCCGGGTAAGCGGCGGCACGGTGATGCCGAGATGGGCGTGTGTTTGTAGAGCTGCTCCGTGTGTCCTTGAATCCGATGTCACCGGCAAGGAGGAGGCCGGCCCGGGGATTCGAGGCATGGATGAGGAGCGACCTAGTTCTGATGGGTTCGATTATCACAAGAGCCACGGGCTCCGGCGGCGTCCGGTGAAGCCTGCCGCTGTGGAGAAGGAACCTGTCGGCTCGCGAAGTGTGCGGTCTGCGGATAAGTTCGAGCATGAAGGACCGAGGCTGCACTTCCTGGAAGAGAGGGACGAGGAAATGCTGTCCAGAAGGTTGTTGAACCTGAGCAAATCCAACAAGGTCAGGAGTGCCATAGAGCTGTTTGATTCAATGCGGGCGACTGGCCTGCAGCCGACCGCGCATGCCTGTAACTCCCTCTTGGCCAGTTTTGTCCGCCGAGGTTACTCCGCGGATGCCGTGAATATGTTTGAGTTCATGAAGGAGAAGAAATTGGCAACTGGTCATACATATACCTTGATACTCAAGGCTGTTGCAAGGACTGAGGGTTACATTTCTGCTTTGCAAATGTTCAGTGAGATTGAAGAGGGCAAAGAATCAAGGGAAATGCTTGATGTGATTGTTTATAACACTATGATATCTGCATGTGGAAGAGCAAAAGACTGGAGGCAAGTGGAGAAACTTTGGAGAAGGCTAGCAGATAACTCTTTAAGCGGAACACTGATGACTTATGATTTGCTGGTTAGCACATTTGTGCAATGTGGACAGTCTGAGTTAGCAATTGCTGCTTATGAGGAAATGCTCCACAATGGGCTTGATCCAAGTGAAGATATAATGAAGGCCATCGTTGCTTCGTGCACCAAAGAAGGGAGGTGGGAGTTTGCGCTGGCGACATTTAGGAGAATGTTGAGTGCTGGCATGAAGCCCAATATCATCGTGTTTAATTCGATTATCAACTCACTTGGGAAGGCTGGGGAAGATGAACTCGCCTTTAGGATGTACCATCTTCTATCATCTTCCGGACTCGAGCCTGATCAGTATACCTGGAGTGCATTACTGTCTGCATTATATAGGTCTGGTCGATGTTGGGATGCCCTTGATCTTTTTCATGGAATCAAGTCCAAGCATCCGTCAGTCTTGAACAGTCATCTCTACAACATAGCTTTGATGTCTTGTGAAAGACTTGGTCAATGGGAGCATGCTTTGCAACTGTTGTGGATGATGGAAAAACATGGACTTGACGTTTCAGCGGTTTCTTACAATCACGTGATACGTGCTTGTGAGGTTGCTTGTGAGCCAAAAATTGCCCTGAAAGTATACAAGCGCATGACTTATGAAAGGTGCTCACCAGATACATTCACACGTTTATCTGTCATAAGAGCTTGCATTTGGGGATCTCTCTGGGATGAAGTAGAGGATATACTGGAGGTACCATTTCATTCTTAGTGATTTATTTTTGTTGAACTGGTTATGATTTTTTTCAGGAGTACGCCTAGGCGTACCATATTTTTATAGTAAGCAGAATTTTGAGTACAAGAAACTACACCTTGCTGCGAACAACAAGTCGTAGTACAACTCCACACCGGGCTTGTCTGAAGACAGCCACCACGAACAACACAAACTACAAACAAAAGAGCCTATCCTAAGCTGATTTTGAATGTCACATAGCTTTACTGTGGGCTGGTCTAGTGTTCCGATGTTTGAACATTTGGTGCTTTGATCTTTAATTCTTCAAAGCTATGTGGCATTCAAAATCTGTTTGACCATAAATTTTGCGAGAATGGTTTGACCATACCTGAACGTTTAAGATTTGGAACTCACAAATTTAATCTTGTCAATTTTGATTTGCTTTTTTTATGCTTTCAAGTCTCATTTGACACTCAATAGTTCTGAAAATCACAGGAGGTTGAGCCAGATTCTTCGATCTACAACACGGTCATCCACGGGCTTTGTTTGCGAGGCAAGATCAGATTAGCCAGGAAGCTGTATACAAAAATGCAGAGCATTGGGCTGACACCAGATGGCAAGACGAGGTCCTTCATGCTGCAGCACATCGCGTCAGCAGAGTAGCCTCCTGACCTGACTGAGATGCACTTACTACGACTAAATTTTAAATTCTGGTTCAGTTTACAATCAACAACAGAATGGACAAATTGAGTGTTGACAGTGTATATAGGCCGAATTGACGACCCAGTTTGAATTAGCTACGATTCACATATGAATTTATCTTATTTTGTTTCCAACCTGTGGAACAAAATTTGGATTTGATTTTTATGACATACAGTAGTAGACTGCTTGCTTGAGCGCAGTGACAGTAGGTTACATATGCAGTTGTGCGTTCAGATCTCTACAGCTACACATGTGCGTGAGTCAGCTGATGGACATACAGTGCATTCAAGCCAAGAGACTGGCCACCAGTAGGATGACAAGGCCAGATGCTGCCGTGGCCCGGGCAGTGACCGTGGCGGACGAGGGCGAGCCTGTGGTCGGGGCGGGTGGCGAAGAACCTGGCACCACGTCGACCTTAAGCTTCATACCACCTGTGCCGGTGGTGGTGCAGTGGCCAGGGAAGCTGCAGATGAAGTAGCGGGTGCCGACCGTGGGAAGGGCAATGTAGGTAAAGCCGAAGGTGGCGATGGGGCTGGTGGCGTTGCAGGAACCGTAGTCGGCCTCGCTGACCTCGAGCACGTTGTGCGCGCCCCGCTAGAACCTGAAGACGAGGTCGTCGCCCGGGTGGAACTTGTTGGAGGACGCCCAGCTGCTTTAGTCGGTGCTGAGGTCCCAAGCGCCGCCCAGCTTGCCGACGCGGTGGGTGGCTGCCGTCGACACGGTGCCCGAGACGACAACGGAGATTGCGAGGAGGAGGGCGATAGTCTTCATGGCGGCCATGGATTGCATGTTGTTCTGAAATGGAAGGAGCAATGCACTGCAGGCAGAGGAGATGGATTTCTTTTTTGAACTGCAGATGAGATGGATGCTAAGTGTTAACGCCGGCCACCGCCATGGAGGAGACAAGGTTTAATTACCAAACACTCCGTCTCCATTCGTAAGGAACACGCGCGCAAGGTCTGGTCGAGTTCGAGTCCGGGACAGTTTGTGCCCTGCAAACGAAGCGGCCGTCGTCGGATTCGGGCGAATAGCTCACATGCGACATCTTTGCACGCTATTCACTGGAGAACGACGTTGTTCGATGAAATAGCTCAGAGACGACAGTTGGAACGGCCCAAATAGTCACGGCCCGATACGGCTCTTTTAAGCCCTTAAACGGAAGGAACTGTTAACAAATTTGGATTACGTGAGCTGGGCTGTTTGAACGCGAGACCCACCAGTGGACCGTTGCTACGCGGGACCCACTGCGTGCCACCTCAGACTGGGACCCACCACTGGGACCCACCACTTATCCACGTCAATCTTGTCGATTTTATAAGAGGCAGAGTCAGCCCCCGCTCCTGTGCTCGTGCCCTGCCCCCGACATAACCGTTGCCTCTCTTCCTCTGTTCTTCCGCGCACCTTCTTCCTCTTCTCCGGCAACGGTCCACGGCGGCAGCGGTGAGGGATGTCGAGTGAAACGTCTCAAACGTATCTATAATTTTTGATGTTCCATATTGTTATTATACCAATTGCTACATGTTTTACATACATTTCATACCATTATTATGCATTTTCTGGAACTAACCTATTAACGAGATGCCACAGTGCCAGTTCCTGTTTTCTGCTGTTTTTCCGTTTCAGAAAAGCTAGTCGGGAAATATTCTCGGAATTGGACGAAAATCAACGGACATCACTATTTTACCAGAAGACTCCATGGGCCAGAAGGACAAGTTCGGGGGAGGCCCACGGCCTCCACACCATGCCTGGGCGCGGCCAAGAAGGGGGTGGCGCCGAGGGGTGGTGTGGTTGACTCGGGTGCCTCCCGACGCCGCCCTTTCGCCTATATATTGCCTTCGCCCCGAAAACCCTAGGAGGTTCGACGATTCTCCCAGATACGACTCCCAGCTCCGCCGCCATCCGAAACCCTAATTCGGGGGACAGAAATCTCTGTTCCGGCACCCTGCCGGGACGGGAAGTGCCCTCGGAGCCATCTCCATTGACGCCACCGCCTCCATCATCGCCGTTGCTGACTCCCATGATGAGGAGGGAGTAGTTTCCCTCGGGGCTGAGGGCTCGTACGGTAGCTATGTGGTTTATCTCTCTCTCCCATGGTGTGATCTTTATGTGATCATGAGATTTGTAATCTAGTTGAATCCATAGATGTTACTCTTCTTAATCTTATGAATATGCTACTCAAGTGGTTTTATTAATGTAAACTCCGGAGTCACCTTTGTCCCACGGTGCGAAGTTGATAGTGTGTGCACCATGTGTGACTCTTTGGATTAAAGTTTATGCGAATACTTGCCATGAGTTGTTCTTTGTGTTGGATGTCTCTATGGTATTGTGGCGTTTGTTTAGTACTAATTTGGGGCGCTCATAGTGACAGCGTGGGGTGCCCCAGAGGTGGAATACAGACTTGAGGCGTGCTTTTACAGCCATACGCAGTGGATTGGTGTTCGTTATCCAACGGGAGAGTAGTTCGGGGTAGCAGAGTGAATAGGAAGTATCTATGTATTGAATTATATTATTATTGTTGAGAGTGTCCACTAGTGAAAGTATGATCCCTGTGTCTTGTTTCCAAGCATTGAAACACCGTTTACAACCAGTTCTGCTACATGTTTGCTCGCTGCCATTATTATTTCAGATTGCAATTACCATTTATAATCATCCATATCACTTGTATTTTAATATCTCTTCGCCGAACTAGTGCACCTATACACCTGACAAGTGTATTGGGTGTGTTGGGGACACAA
Source organism: Poa pratensis (assembly GCA_947311845.1). NCBI lineage: Eukaryota > Viridiplantae > Streptophyta > Magnoliopsida > Poales > Poaceae > Poa > Poa pratensis. The sequence goes on from CAMZMU010000117.1 coordinate 19,035,819, forward strand.
GACACTTCTTGTATCTTAATTGCAGGGTTGCTTGAGAGGGATATCTTTGACCTCTACCTCCCTGAGTTCGATATACCTTGGGTTATTCACTTAAGGGAAACTTGCTGCTGTTCTACAAACCTCTGCACTTGGAGGCCCAACACTGTCTACAAGAATAGAAGTGTGCGTAGACATCATCGAGCTCCGCTTCTGGCTCCCAGAAGTCATGGCCGCGTTATGGAGAAGTCCTGATGACTAGATGCCCGGACTGCCCTCGCCTAGATCTACTGAAGCGCTTGACATGTGTGCGCTCGACGAGTGGCAATGTCGGTCGGGAATTTGTCAAATGCGAGAGCGCCCTGCATCGTGGAAGGATGGGAAGGTAGGGTTTGTCCTGATTTGTCTCGATTTGGCATGATTTCGATTTTGCACTATGGATTTGGAAATTAGGATTTTCGTTCCCCTTTTCAGGATTTGGAGGAATGCGGCCATTTTGAGTGGATGGATAAGTACATTCGGGATCGAGAGCTTCAAGTTGAAATGATGCCCCCAATTCAGGGGCCCCCAACCCAGGCGGCTGCCATCTCGTCTGCTGTGGAGGAGGAGATCTCAAACAGAGCCGATCGTCCATTGGAGGATGATTTGGTGAATAGGTAGTTGCAGAAATTGAACAAGCAGTTGAAGAAGTAGTTGAGCCCGCTTGTGGAATTGAAGAAGCAGTCAAACATGATGGCCGGAGCATTTTATGTGTGTATCATTGCCATTTATTTGGTGTATCTGTGTCGTTCGGATTAGGAATTTCGATTTAGGAGTTGTGGATTTCGATTAGGAGTTGTTTGTAAGATGAACTATGTTATGAATTCGAATGAATTAGTTCTAAATGTTTCCAGTCGAAATCGAAAGCATAAAAATTCAGGTGGAAATCAGCTCTGAATTCAGTTAACACCTCGAACAGGTTCAGTTAGCCGTTTCCGAAATAGAAAAATCGACAAGTTCATGGGCCCGTTGTTGGGCCAAGCCGTGAGTGCTCACTTAAATTAAGTGAAGGAAAAAAAAGAATTTCGTGTTGGGCCCGTTGTTGGGCCAAGCCGTTGTTGGGCCTGTTTTATGACGTGTTCGACCGAAAAAATGGGTTGAATGAAATATTGTTGGCTAAAAATTATGGTGTGTCGTGTTGGCTAAATAAAATATTGTTGTGTTGGCTCAAAAAATAACGTGTCTAGTTAAAAGAAATGTCTACTTGGCTCAAACATAGGTGTGTACGTGTCAAGTTTTGGTGTGTACATAGAAGTGGTTTTTTTATAGTTCTATGAAATCACTCCATATTGGTCAGGACACTATATTAGTGCACTAGATGTTAACCCTATAGTTTGAGGTCATTTGGAGAAGGTCGAAAAAAATGCTCGGATTAGAAATGGGGCTGTTTGGGCTACCTTTGGGGCTCTTTTTTAGCTCATTTTGGAGAACCGATTGCTTGTTGGAGATGTGTGTTGGTGTTGTGACGAATCATGTAGCTTAATTAACAAGAACTTTCGCTCTAAAAAAATAAGAACAAAGAAAGCTTTTGCATGAACTTTTTTTTCACAAACATAACGACATAACATAAATAAAATACAAGTAGCAATCTTACATGACTAGCACACTTATAACTTGGGCCCTCTTACAACTTACGAACCTTACACGATGACTAGCATAGACTCAACATAGATATATAGGAGCATGTATGCCCAAGCAAGCGACAAACCGAAACAAACATGGAAATAAACTACGACGACAAACAAACATAGAACAGCTCCTCCTTGACTTCTCCTTGGCTCCTCCTTGGGGGGGGGGGGGGGGTGGCTCACTCGTCGTCCTCGTCGTCCTTGTAGGGGAGGGTGTGAATGGTGCCGTGGTAGCGGAAGATGTCGGTGAAGTTCGTGTAGATGTTGTAGTTCGTGAATGCGATGAACTCGCACCCATACCAAAACACCTTCCCAAGGAGGTGGTAAGCGTCGAAGCTGTTGGTGAAGGTGACGTAGTAGCCGATGACGAGATCATTGTTGCCGTCATGGAACTCCTCGAGCCGGAACATGCGCGCGAGCCCAGAGGGAGGTGGCGGTAGCCGGACGAGAGGAAGAACTGCGCTACATCCCTTGCGCCCCTCCACCTCAAGAAGGCCCACACGCGCAGCTGGTTCTGGACTAGGACAGTGGACGGATACCGCAGCTCCGGCACGGTGTTGGGGAGTAGGTAGGTCGGCCGTTGTACTCCATGGTGGCTAGGGTGGTAGTTCGAGGGGCGGCTGCTTGTTTGAGAGAAGAGGAAGGCTCGTGCTTTGGAGAAGAAAGATGGGATGCGGTGTGAGAGTTGGAGAAGGATTGGGTGATGTTTTATAGCGGATCATGATCTTGTTTAATGCGATGGTGGGGAGGTGAAGTGAAAAAATGGGTTTAATGCGATGGTGGGGAGGCACACGCAGCTGCTCGTTTCAGTTCTGCTCTGCGTGCACACTGCAAACATGTTGTGCATCGTCGAAGGCAAGCCCGTCGCCTCTGTCATCCCCAAAAGTCGAGCCTTGAAATAAAGGGAAACAATAGCCCTGATACTACGTGGCGTACGCGTTGGAAGAGGCGTGGGCTTCGTCGAGCGCGAAATAGCTCAGCTGAGACGTCTGCATGCACTGCCGAAGCTGCGTGTGAAAGACGACATGTCGCTGCGCGCGTGCATGCATGGAAGCGGAGCCCACTCTAGCGAGCGCATGCATGCGTCTACCACGGCTCAATCCAGGCCCGCTCAATCCAACGGTCCGACGAGTGCACCGCTTCCCAGCCAATCAGGTAGCAGAACCAGCCATCCCACGGATCGTGTGTGAGCTCACCTTCTAGAAGACCAGATCGCACGACCACAGTGAAGCAAGGTAGCGATCACACGGATGAACGGTCGACGTTGCATCCGTGAAGCAAGGGAGGGGAGTCAACCGTTTGGAGGGGAGTCAACATTTTTTTTGAAGTTTGAAATCTTCAGTAGCTTCATTTTTTAGTGAGGAATATACGTCTCAAACGTATCTATAATTTTTGATGTTCCATGCTTGTTTTATACCAATTGCTACATGTTTTGCATCTACTTTATATCACTTTTATACATTTTTTGGGACTAACCTATTAACAAGATGCCGAAGTGCCAGTTCCTGTTTTCTGCTGTTTTTGTATTCCAGAAAAGCTAGTCTGGAAATATTCTCGGAATTGGACGAAACTACACGGGGTGCCTATTTTTCCAGAACACGCCTGACGGAGCGAAGGAGCAGCAGAGGAGGGCCACCAGGAGGCCACACGCACCAGGGCGCGGGCCCCCCTTCTGCCGCGCCCTGGGTGGTGTGGGCCCCTCGGGGTCCGCAGCCGCCGCCCTTTCGCCTACTTATTCCCCCCGACGCGAAAACCCTAAGTACCTGAGCAAATATCCACGAAAAGTCCAGAGACGCCGCCGTCGTCAACCCTAGCTCGGGAGGGTTCAGAACCTCTTCCCGGCACCCTGCCGGAGAGGGGAATCGTCACCGGAGGCTTCTACATCGCCATGCCTGCCTCCGGAGTGATGCGTGAGTAGTTCATCCTTGGACTACGGGTCCATAGCAGTAGCTAGATGGTTGTCTCTCCACTTTGTGCCATCATGTTTAGATCTTGTGAGCTGCCCTACATGATCAAGATCATATTATTGTAATGCTACATGTTGTGTTTGCTGGGATCCGATGAATATTGAATATTATGTCAAGTTGATTATCAATCTATCTTATATGTTATTTAAGATCTTGCATGCTTTCCGTTACTCGTAGATGCTTTGGCCAAGTAGATGCTTGTAACTCCAAGAGAGAGTATTTATGCTAGATAGTGGGTTCATGTCTCCGTTTAACCTGGGACAGTGACAGAAAGTTCTAAGGTTGTGGATGTGCTGTTGCCACTAGGGATAACCTAACGATGCTATGTCCACGGGCATATGTGTTTGTTTACATTACGCACTTTACTTAATGCAATTATCCGTTGCTTGCAACTTAATACCAACGGGGGACTCGGATGACAACCCGGCGGTGGATTATTAGTCATAGATGCTGTTGGATAACGGTCTATGTATTATGTCGTAATGCCCAATTAAATATCATAGTAGTCAACATGTCATGTATATGCATTGTCATGCGCTCACTATTCGTCAATTGCCCAGCTGTAATTTGTTCACCCAACATGTTAGTTATCTTTTATGGAGAGACACCACTAGTGAACTGTGGACCCCGGTCCATTCTTTTACACTGATTAAACAACCACAAACTGCAAACTGTTCCTTTTTCATTCTCTGCAATTTAATACTCATTTTCCACACCATACGTTTAATCCTTTGTTTTCAGCAAGCCAGTGAGATTGACAACCTCACTGTTTCGTTGGGGCAAAGTAGTTTGATTGTGTTGTGTGCAGATTCCACGTCAACAGTCCAGACTCCCTGCGACAGCTATTTTTCTGGCGCCGTTGACAACCTTCTGAAGAGTTGCTGCTCCTACTGGTTCGATAACCTTGGTTTCTTTCTGAGGGAAAACTTGCTGCTGACTACATCATACCTTCCTCTTGGGGTCTCCCAACGAACGTGTGTTTCACGTCATCAAGCTATTTTTCTGGCGCCGTTGCCGGGGAGACAGCAGTCTTCTGCAAGGGGAGTTTCACGCTTCCAATCTCTTTACTTTGTTTTTGTCTTGCTTAGTTTATTTTATTTTATCTTGTTTGCTTTCAATTATCAAAAACACAAAAAAATTAGTTACTTGCATCTAGTTTACTTTCAAGTTATTTTCTGTACTGTTTTTATTTCTGCTAAAATGAGTACTCCTGAGAACACTAAGTTGTGTGATTTCACTAGCACGAACAACAATGATTTCATATGCACACCTATTGCTCCACCTGCTGCTTCAGCAGAATTTTATGAAATTAAACCTGCACTTTTAAATCTTGTTATGAAAGAGCAATTTTCTGGTGTTAGTACTGATGATGCTGCTGTTCACCTTAATAACTTTGTTGAACTTTGTGAAATGCAAAAGCTCAAGGAAGTAGATGGTGATATTATTAAACTGAAACTTTTTCCTTTCTCCTTGAGAGGACGTGCTAAAGAATGGTTGCTATCTTTGCCTAGAAATAGTATTGATTCATGGACTAAATGCAAAGATGCTTTTATTGGAAAATATTATCCTCCTGCTAAGATTATTTCTTTGAGAAGTAGCATAATGAATTTTAAGCAATTTGATAATGAACATGTTGCTCAAGCATGGGAGAGAATGAAATCATTGGTTAAAAATTGTCCCACTCATGGACTGACTACTTGGATGATCATCCAAACCTTCTATGCAGGATTAAATTTTTCTTCGAGGAATTTATTGGATTCGGCCGCTGGAGGTACCTTTATGTCCATCACTTTGGGTGCTGCAACAAAGCTTCTTGATGATATGATGATTAATTATTCTGAGTGGCACACCGAGAGAGCTCCAACAGGTAAGAAGGTAAATTCTGTTGAGGAAACCTCCTCCTTGAGTGCCAAAATTGATACTATTATGTCTATGCTTGCAAATGGTCAAACACATGTTGATCCAAATAATGTTCCTTTAGCTTCTTTGGTTGCTCAAGAAGAGCATGTTGATGTGAACTTCATTAAAAATAATAATTTCAACAACAATGCTTATAGGAATAATTTTGGTAATAGCAATTATAGGCCCTATCCTTCTAATAGTGGCAATGGTTATGGAAATTCCTATAGTAACTCCTACAATAATAATAAGAGTGTACCCTCTGATCTTGAAGTTATGCTTAAGGATTTTATTAGTACACAAACTGCTTTCAATAAAACTGTTGAGGAGAAATTTGGGAAAATTGATGTGCTTTCCTCTAAAGTTGATAGTCTTGCTCTTGATGTTGACTTATTGAAACTAAAGAACATGCCTCATGATGTTAAAGAGAGCAAAACTCTCAATGCTATACAAGTTAAAATTGATAACAATGTGAGGATGTTAGCTGAATTGCATGCTAGATGGGAAAGAGAGGATGAAATTGCTAGAAAGAATAATATTGCTAGAGTTTATACTATTACTACTTCTGAAAAGCTTCAAACTCAAGTGTTAACAAACCTCCTACCATTAATGGCAAGATAGTTGGTGTTGGTAATGTTTCCACTTCTATTGCAAAATGTCCTAAATTGCCTGATAACTCTGAAACTGTCCTTGATAAAGATGCTGAAATTTCTAGCAATAAGGAAGAGAATAACCATTACTTTTGATGATAATGACTTTGATTTTGATGGTTGCAATATTTCTGAAGTAATTAAGTTCTTGCAAAAGCTAGCTAGAAGTCCTAATGCTAGTGCTATAAACATGGCTTTTACTAAACATATTACTAATGCTCTCATACAAGTTAGGGAAGAGAAATTAAAACATGAAGCTTCTATCCCTAGGAAGTTAGAAGATGGTTGGGAGCCCATCATTAAATTGAAATTGAATGACTTTGATTGCAATGCTTTGTGTGACCTTGGTGCTAGTATTTCTGTTATGCCTAAAAGATTATATGATATGCTTGATTTAGCACCTTTGGAAAATTGTTACTTGGATGTTCACCTTGTTGATTCTACTATTAAAAAACCTTTGGGAAGAATTGATGATGTTCTTATCATGGTTAACAACAATTATGTCCCCGTTGATTTTATTGTCTTGGATATTGAGTGCAATCCATCATGCCCTATTGTGCTGGGAAGACCTTTTCTTAGACTGTAGGTGCTATTATTGATATGAAAGAAGGGAATATAAAATATCAATTTCCTCTCAAGAAAGGTATGGAACACTTTCCTAGGAAGAAGATTAAGCCACCTTATGATTCTATTGTTCGAACAAATTACAATGTTGATGCTTCTTCACTTGGTAATACTTGATGCATGCTTTGTGCCTAGCTAAAAGGCGTTAAAGAAAAGCGCTTATGGGAGGCAACCCATTTTATTTTTCTGCAATTTTTCTTTTATTGAGTCAAGGAGTTTGTTTACTTCTGTAGCAACTCCTTTGTATCTTTATTTTCTCGCATTGTTGTGCCAAGAGTAGCCTCTAATGTAAGATGATGCTTAATTTTGATTGCTGCGCAGAAACAGATTTTTGCTGTTCACTGTACGAAATTCCTAAAATCACCAGATTGTTAATTAAATCTGAAATTTTTGTGCGTAATCTTTATGAATGTCTGAAACTTTCATTAGTTCAGAGTTTCTCGATCTGAGCGTCGTAAGTGCCTCGAAAAAATTCGTCTTTGCGGACTGTTCTGTTTTAGACAGATTATGCCTTTTTTTTTGCATTCTCTCTTTTACTAGTGTTGAGTGAAATTCTTTTTTGGGTGGAAGAGCTTCACATAACATCAGTGGCTGTAGCTAATGTTTAAAGTAACAAATCATATTGCGTCTTTATAGAACATGTGAATTTTTGATTATGCACTAACCCTCTAATGAGATCTACTTTGAGTTTGGTGTGACGGAAGTTTTCAAGGGTCAAGAGAGAAGGATGATATAATAGGATCAAGAAGAGTGAAGAGCTTAAGCTTGGGGAGGCTCCCATGGATCTCCCCAGCATATTTCAAGAAGACTCAAGCGTCTAAGCTTGGGGATGCCCAAGGCATCCCCTTCTTCATCGTCAAAATTATCAGGTCATCTCTAGTGAAACTATATTTTAATTCTTTCACATCATATGTGCTTTTCTTGGAGCGTCTGTGTGCTTTTATTTTCAGTATTGCACTTTTATTTTCAATAAAGCTTGACTGGACCCTAGCATTCTTGATTGGGAGAGAGACACGCTCCGCTTTTTCATGAGAATACTCCTATTCTTCACTTATATTTGTTGAGTATTCATATCTAGCGCTGTTCAGCTTTTAGCTCTTGTTTTCATGTATCTCTTGTCAGAGCTATTAGCTTTCTTTTGTAGAAAGTACTCTCTTGCTTCACTTATATTTGTTTGGAGAGTTGATGAAATAAATTGATTGGTGTTTGGTTGGTTCAGAAAATGTTGCATGTGGTAATTGGTATAAGGAAAAACTTGCTTAATCTTGTAGATCACTAAAATGGATAACTTGATGCTTGTCAATTGTTTTGAGTTAACAAGTAGATCATGATTAAATTGTGCATCACATGAGTTAAGCCTATTAGTGAAGAACTACCGTAAAGCTTGTTGAAAATTTGGTTTGCATCGGTGGTACCTCTAAGGTCTAGATATTTTCTAATAACAGGGTTTGGTTAACAAGGAAGACGGTATGAAGTCTTATAACGTTTGCAATATGTTTGTCATATAAAACTTGGTGTACGGGTTGATATTCTTGTTTGCTTACATAACCTTGCTAGCCTAAACTCTGTACTGAGAGGGAATGCTTCTCGTGCATCCAAATCCTTGAGCCAAAATCCATGCCATTTGTGTCCACCATAACTACCTATATGTGGTATTTCCTTGCCACTCCAAGTAAATTTTTCATGTGCTACCTTTAAATTATTCAAAATGTTATTATTCCCTTTTTGTGTCAATGTTTACTAGCTCATGAGGAATTAGTGTGGTTATTCTTTATTCTATTTGTCGAGTGGACTTTTACACCTGGACTAGTGGCATATACATCCGCTTATCCAATAACTTGCAAAAAGAGCTGGCAACGGGGTGCCCAGTCCCAATTAATTACAACTTTAACCAATTAATTCTCTTCACACTTTTGCCCTGATTCATCAGTAAGCAATGACAAACAGTGAAATACCTGAATGTGTGTAAACCAAAGAGAAAGAGGGATGATCTGCCTTGCTGGTAGAAATAACGTCCTTCATGGGAGCCGCTCTTAAAAGTCCGTTCGACAGGTAGAATACTGTTCTCACCCGCTACCATTCGTTGACAATTAACAAACACCTCTCAAAAATAGATACTCCTCCATGGTATGTGATTGATGGAAGGCACCCGAGGATTCGGTTAGCCATGGCTTGTGTTAGCAAGGTTGGGAGGAGTATCAAATATTTTATGCAATCTCTATATGCTTTCAAAAACCTAAAAGCTCTAGCACATGATTTAATCCCTGCTTCCCTCTGCGAAGGGCCTTTCTTTTACTTTTATGTTGAGTCAGTTTTCCTATTCTTTCTGTCTTCCACAAGCAAACACTAGTGTCAACTTTGTTACAACATGCGTTATATGCAATGTATTGGACTTGTTATACTACTTTGTGTTGACAATATCCATGAGATAAATATGTTGAAAGTTGAAGCAAATGCTGAAACTAAATTCTTCCTTTGTGTTGATTAAATACCTTTTGTTAGAAACTATTGCTTTATGAGTTAACACTTATGCAAAACTGTTTGATGCTTGTCTCGAAAGTACTATTCATGAAAACGTTTAGCTTGTGTGATTCATTGTTTACTCATTATCTATTTGGTAGCAAATTATAGACCATTGACTTGGATCACTTCATTCATTTACATGTGCCTTGCAATATTATATGATCAAGATTATGATAGTAGCATGTCACCTCAAAAATTATTTTGTTTTTATCGTTTACCTACTCGAGGACGAGTAGGAACTAAGCTTGGGGATGCTGATACGTCTCAAACGTATCTATAATTTTTGATGTTCCATGCTTGTTTTATACCAATTGCTACATGTTTTGCATCTACTTTATATCACTTTTATACATTTTTTGGGACTAACCTATTAACAAGATGCCGAAGTGCCAGTTCCTGTTTTCTGCTGTTTTTGTATTCCAGAAAAGCTAGTCTGGAAATATTCTCGGAATTGGACGAAACTACACGGGGGTGCCTATTTTTCCAGAACACAGCCTGACGGAGCGAAGGAGCAGCAGAGGAGGGCCACCAGGAGGCCACACGCACCTAGGGCGCGGGCCCCCCTCTGCCGCGCCCTGGGTGGTGTGGGCCCCTCGGGGGTCCGCAGCCGCCGCCCTTTCGCCTACTTATTCCCCCCGACGCGAAAACCCTAAGTACCTGAGCAAATATCCACGAAAAGTCCAGAGACGCCGCCGTCGTCAACCCTAGCTCGGGAGGGTTCAGAACCTCTTCCCGGCACCCTGCCGGAGAGGGGAATCGTCACCGGAGGCTTCTACATCGCCATGCCTGCCTCCGGAGTGATGCGTGAGTAGTTCATCCTTGGACTACGGGTCCATAGCAGTAGCTAGATGGTTGTCTCTCCACTTTGTGCCATCATGTTTAGATCTTGTGAGCTGCCCTACATGATCAAGATCATATTATTGTAATGCTACATGTTGTGTTTGCTGGGATCCGATGAATATTGAATATTATGTCAAGTTGATTATCAATCTATCTTATATGTTATTTAAGATCTTGCATGCTTTCCGTTACTCGTAGATGCTTTGGCCAAGTAGATGCTTGTAACTCCAAGAGAGAGTATTTATGCTAGATAGTGGGTTCATGTCTCCGTTTAACCTGGGACAGTGACAGAAAGTTCTAAGGTTGTGGATGTGCTGTTGCCACTAGGGATAACCTAACGATGCTATGTCCACGGGCATATGTGTTTGTTTACATTACGCACTTTACTTAATGCAATTATCCGTTGCTTGCAACTTAATACCAACGGGGGACTCGGATGACAACCCGGCGGTGGATTATTAGTCATAGATGCTGTTGGATAACGGTCTATGTATTATGTCGTAATGCCCAATTAAATATCATAGTAGTCAACATGTCATGTATATGCATTGTCATGCGCTCACTATTCGTCAATTGCCCAGCTGTAATTTGTTCACCCAACATGTTAGTTATCTTTTATGGAGAGACACCACTAGTGAACTGTGGACCCCGGTCCATTCTTTTACACTGATTAAACAACCACAAACTGCAAACTGTTCCTTTTTCATTCTCTGCAATTTAATACTCATTTTCCACACCATACGTTTAATCCTTTGTTTTCAGCAAGCCAGTGAGATTGACAACCTCACTGTTTCGTTGGGGCAAAGTAGTTTGATTGTGTTGTGTGCAGATTCCACGTCAACAGTCCAGACTCCCTGCGACAGCTATTTTTCTGGCGCCGTTGACAACCTTCTGAAGAGTTGCTGCTCCTACTGGTTCGATAACCTTGGTTTCTTTCTGAGGGAAAACTTGCTGCTGACTACATCATACCTTCCTCTTGGAGTCTCCAATGAACGTGTGTTTCACGTCATCAAGGAACAAGGATCCGGGATTAGTTTTTGAGTTCACTTTGCCAAACTTGTTTAAATGTTGGTCAAACCTAGGGTTTGACCAAAATTCAAATATTCATAACAAATTCAAAAAAAATCAGAATAATGAAAAACCTGCGCACATGGGCTTCTTATGTCATAAACTAGCGATTACAGTTGATAAACAAGGTATAAATACATTCCAACGAAAAAATCATGTATCTAATGTGATATCTCAACTCTGTCGTATGAAGTCACTCATGAGTGAAGAGAAGTCACTAGTAGGAAAAGGCCTACCGCTGGCGGACGCCCGCCAACGATCATTACGCCAGTGGTAATAATTACCGCTGGCGGGCAGCCGTCCGCCAGCGGTAAGGCTGGTTACCTCTGGCGGACATCCTAGCGCCCGCCAGCGGTATATGACACAGCGCTGGCGGGCAAGCGTCCGCCAGTGGTAATCCACCACGCCTGCCAGCGGTACATTTTCTGGGAATTATTTTTTTCTGGAAAATCGTATTCCAGCAATATATCCAGTATAAATACAGTAAATTCAAGTACAGGCGTCAAATAAACAACAGAAATATAGACGAACACATACAAATGATCAAAGTGTCATACACAGATACATTAGTTCATCACACATGCATTACAAATCTAAAACAACATGAACTTAGCTAAACTTCGATAAGCTAAACAACATGTGTTAGTTCATCACTTAAGCTAACTTGAAATTAAGCTAAAACTACTCAAGGTCCCCAGCATGAACTTAAGTCGGACGATGAGTCCGGGCTATCATCCCAGAACCTCGAATCCGAATCGTTGCCGGTCTTCTGGCATGGCGGCGCTGCACTGGAGGGTCCAGCGACGTCGGAGCTCGCCTGCCTCTTCTTGTTCCTCGAGGTGTAGAAGTCCAGCTCCGCCTGCACCAGATCGGGGCGGTCGCGGAGCAGCGCGTCCATCCGCTACTCGTCGATCTCGGCAGCGCGGCGAGCTATCCCCTGGCGGCGGTTACGCCGCGCCTCGTCTACGTCTACGATCTCCATCGGCGGCGCGAGGAACTCAGCCTCCTCCCGGTCCTTAACGTCAGGGAAGTTGAGCTCAGAACGCGGCCGTCCAAACCTCCAAGCTGCCGCGTCGAACGCGCGCGCGGCGAGCTCCGCCGTGTCGAAGGCCCCATATACCAACGCTGGCCGTTCACGGTGATCTCCGCGGACCACCGGCCAGATGGGCGGTGACGGACGCCAATGAACCCGCTCATGGAGCGGCGGCGCGGCGGCATGCTCTGTGGCAAATAAAAATGCATGTTACACAACAAATTTGAGTATAGAAAGATGTAAAGTACATACAGTATAGAAAGATGTAAAGTATAGAAATTGTTCCTGAATTTGGTGCAAAAAGATGTGAATTAGACACAAATAAATTAGGGCCAACTAAAAAACATGCTCATATATACAACATTTTAATCATCGGCGCCATTCTAAAAAATATGCCTCATATACTAGATTGAACACAAATTCAGGGATGGAGTAAGCGAAACTAGTAAGATGCAGAATCTCTATATTCTTGCATATTACAAGTTTCGCTTACACCACCCCTGAATAACATAGTGTCATCTCATTTTAATCATCGGCATTGTAAAAAAATGAAGTAGGGTAAACTCAAAAGCATTCATGCCTCATACTTAGAAGTGACACACAGACTTTAGGGATGGAGCCAGCGAGCCAAGTAGGATGCACGAGATGTGTGTACTCGTGCATATCACAAGGCTCGCCAGCCCACCCTTGGATCACACGGTGTCACAACAGTTTAATCATCGGCATATCAAAAGACGGTAACATAAAGTCATATTTCAAATTCATAGAAAATATGTCATATTTTTAGCCAAAGTCATGCCAAAATTCACGAGAAATTTCGGCATGACTTGGCTAAAAATAAGACATATGAGTACCCGAATTTGCCGGAATGGAAGTTAATCAACATTCCGGCAATCTCAAGGGTCTCTAGGGGTACCAGCACACATTTCATATCACAAATTCATCACAACCACCACCATAAATTCATCGACAAATTGTACAACTATAAATAGTACAGAGAGCATCGACAGAGCTAAGACAATTACTAACACACTAACCTAATATAAATTTCTTACACACTAAAATTGCTACACAATTCTATCCTACAATTTCTAACACACTAACCTAATATAAATTTCTTACACACTAAAATTGCTACACAGTTCTATCCTACAATTTCTAACACACTAACCTAATATAAATTTCTTACACACTAAAATTGCTACACAATTCTATATGAAATTTCTTGCTACACAATTCTATATAAATTTCTTGCTACACTAAAATAGCTACACAATTCTAAATTTATAGATGCAACTTGGACAAGAAATTGAGAAATTAAGAAAGAAATTGGGAGGGGAGGCGACGGTGGCAGCACCTCGGGCGCGGGGGAGGGCGGCGTCGGGGCGGACGGCGTGGCGGCTGCGTCGGGAGCGGCGTGGGGGCGGCGTCGACGGCGGCAACACCTCGGGCGCGGGGGAGGGGCGGCGTCGGGGCGGACGGCGTGGCGGCTGCGTCGGGGGCGGCGTGGGGGCGGCGTCGACGGCGGCAGCACCTCGGGCGCGGGGGAGGGAGGGGACGGCGGCGTGGCGGGGGGCCGCGCCGGCCGAGCGGGGGCGGGGCGTGTGCGCGCGTGGGAGAAAGAGGGCGGTGGGGGGCGGCGGCGGCGACGGGTGGGTGGCCGGGTGGGAGAGAGGGCGCGAGCGAGTGGATAAAGGCGGCCGGCGCGCGGTGGGGATAAGGTGTGGTGGGCCCGCGTGCGAGGGTTACCGTTGGCGGACAGCGTGTGCCGTCCGCCAGCGGTAAGGTCTAGGGTAATTATATATCTTTTGTTCTCTCAAAAATATTACTCATAGAGTTGCCAAGCGTTTAAACACAAAATTGCAATCAATCGAAGATGTGGGTTTAAGCATTCAAACGTTGTTGTTCAAAGAAATATGGCTAGATAAACGTGTAACCTGATCCTAGAAGCATAACGAAGCTTCATTCCGCCAATTGCTCCTTGCAGCATTGCCAGTCATTGATGGTATCACCGCCGCACAATGCTTGTAGCAGTGTTGCCCGCTCATTGCAGCACCTTCCGTCACACGTAGCACTGCTGCCTCTCCACTAGTGGAAACCACGCCTTTAGTCCCGGGTGGTAGAGGCCTTTGGGGAGGGATGTCCAGCCGGTACATTGGAACCGGGACTAGAGGCCCCCCCCCCCCTCTAGTCCGGGTGTGCTACGACCCGGGACCAGAGAGGTCCACGCGGGGCAGCACATGGCGCATGTGAGAGGATCTCTAGTCCCGGGTTGTAATACAACCCGGGACTAGAGATGCACCCACGTGGCGGGCTGTGGTTTTTTCCGTTTCGGTTGTTGTATATTATGAATAATTTGCTAAAAATATGGTTAATTATCTGTAAATCAGAAAAATACATATACATATCAAAATATTCGTAAGAGAAAGCTTTATGCGAAAGTCGGGAAATCGGAAGTCGGAACGGAAAGTCGTGAAGTCGGGAAAGTCGTAAAGCCGGGAAAGTCGTGAAGTCGTGAAGTCGGGAAAGTCGTGAAGTCGGGAAAGTCGGGAAGTCGTGAAGTCGGGAAAGTCGACGTCACGTTTTCCCGGCTACCGGCTTCCCGGTTTCACGTTTTCACGGCTTCCCGGCTTCCCGGTTTCACGTTTTCCCGGCTTCCCGTTTTCACGATTTCCCGGCTTCCCGGTTTCCTGGATTAATTTACATATAAAGATCCCATATATAAGAGGGACTAGAACCGTCATATATTCGATTACACGGAGATAATCAAGCTAGCCACTACTAGAGCCCGTCATCTAATTTGATCTGGCGCCATTGTATTTTCCCTTCATTTCTAAGACATAGTTCATCAAAAAGCCCGCAATTTCCTCGCAAATTGGTCGAAAGCGGTCCTTTAGTTGCAGGTCCCTCCGCATTCGATCCATCTATACAACAAGGAGATTAATATGAATTTCAATCATCATAACAGAAATTATGAATGACACTCAACACAATTGATGGTTATAAAATGAAATTGTGAATTTATTTGTTCACTTACTTCGATAAATGTCCCTGGGTTCCGCTCAGAGACTATCGTGCGAATCCACTCGCAGACGTAATATCCACACAAATTGGTCCCGGGAGGCTGCCTATCCAAGTACTACACGAGAATAGATTTCAGTCAAATAATAATCAAGCATCACGATGGTATTGAAATTTGAATTAAAAGGGATGCGCGAACACCTAGCTCGTACTACTTACTTTGGGTAAACAAAAGTAAGTTCCTCTTTAAATTGACCAGGTGTAGCATTAGCGGTTCGGAAAGCTTTCCAAACCCTGCCCATCAAACAATTGAATAAACGAGTTATTAATTAGTTACTTGATATCTCAGGAATGGAAGGAAAGAGACCGATGTAATACGATAAAGATTGAAATTACCGTTTGAGCACTCCTTGGATATATTCGTGCCGCTCTTTGGGCCAGTGCAATGAGTCCAAGATTTCAACTTCTGCTCTATCGATTTCAATGATTAACAGAATGTAATGGTCGCTGCGCACGTTTATATATGTCAGTAACTAATCAGTTACACTTAACATCGAGAAAGCAAAAAACCAATGTGTACAAGAAAGTAAGACTCTTACCTTAAGTGGTAAGGAAACAATATCTTCCCTTTATAATTTTGGTCCCGGATGGACCTAAACAAGTTGTTCACCGTTTCCTCGTGGTGGTCACGTAGCAATTTTTCATTAACTCGGCTTGGGTCGATGAACCCAATCTCAAACACTCGGTTTCTGTCACATTCATCGCTCTTCATTCTGCATAATACCGTAGTGAGCATAATTAGAACAGGCAATGACCGAGCTAAGCTATAGACTTTATTTTAGAAAATAAATGAATTGAATCACTTACAGACAATAGGTAGTGAGGATGCTCAAGTCGAGGGCGTCAAGCTGATATAACTGATAGATTTCTTAAATAGGTATAGTTGCCTCGTCTGCACCGTTGAAATGTTCATCTGTAATTTTCACCCGATTAATATTCGACCTTCACTTGTGACATTCTTGTACCATTTATGCAGTCTTGTCATCTGTGTTGGTAGATTCTGGAGCTCATCAGGTGACACTAGATCCTTCCCGTATTCCCAGGTCCATCTAGTAGGTGCCACCTGGAGGGGGAGATCATCTGCATCCAGCTGAGAAAGTGAAATACCAAGTTCTGCAGCAAATTGCGCGCGGTAAGCGTGATCGTTCTCAAGCGCAGAGCCCATATCAGTGGCCACCTTGAGCAGGGAGATGGACTGCTTTGACTGTTGTCCGAGCTGGGCAACATCTCTTCTCCTTTTCCCGCCGGGTGGATTTTTCCTCATAGTCCGTACATAGTCATCTGGCCTATTTATCGAAATTTGCGATGGCTGAGTAAGGAAACTAACAGCAAATTGTGTTTGAGCTTCCGAATACTTTTCCTTTGGCTTAGGTTTTCTTTTCTCAGCCATTTCTGCAAACTGTCTTCTTGATTCTGTTTGTAGCCACACCCTGTCTTCCTCTGGATCAGTACACTCGACGTCGTAAGGTCTCGGGGGAGGAACCTTCGGTACTTTTGGCAGGGGCTCAAGTCGGGGTTTGGGTCGGGAACCCATTGCGGTGGTCTTCATCCCCTTTCGACCGTTAGCCTTAGTGGGCGGAGGCGGTGGAGACGGCTCAGGAGTCGGCTGACGCGGCGAGTGACGCGGCGAGTGACGCGGCGACGGAGTCGGCTGACGCGGCGACGGAGATCGATAAGGCGATGGTGGCCTTGGCGGCGGTGCCCAGCCTGGAAACATGATCAATTTCTTGGGCCATAGAATGAGTCCACCCTGGACATCTCCCAGTGTCCTCTCATCATCACCTCCAGGGAAATGAAGTTCGAGTGATGCATATCCGGGGTAAACTTGATCCACGCCGACACGAGCATAGCCATTTGGAATCTCTTTGCCACAATACAGTGCCGTAGATTCACAAGGTAAAGCATAGCCGTCCGCCGCCTTCATGGTTATGTTTCTCACTGCCTCATGTAGCTCACAAGTTGTCTTCTCAGTGATAGAATCCACGGGTATGTTTGGTTCGATGCCTCATCAAAACGACCGTCGCGGAAGCCACGCTGCTTTTCCGTTGAGACGGACCCTCATCTTGCAGCTGCAGCTGATGAGTTGCCCCTCGAGAAGATTGCGCGCGCCGCAATTCATCTAGTTCCCGTTGTTGTTGGCTAATGATATTTTCCACTTTGCTCAACCGGTCGTTTTGCTCCAGCTCCTTCCTCCTCTTTGCTCTTTCTCGGCTTCTATAAGACTCACGGTCCTCAGGAAACCCTTCATGCCACGTCACACCTCCCCTGCCTCGAACAGATCCTCCTTTTTCTTTAGTACCGAGAGCCTTCCACAGCTCGTCGTATTCTCTGTCGGGATAAAACCTTCCCTCACGAGCATCGGCGATTGCATCCAGAATTGTTTGCCGGGGTATAGGAGTTTCTTTCGTTTCATCAACTATTACTTCGCCTGTTGCGATGTCATACTCCCCCCCATGAGCAAGTATCCAATTTCTGACCCTACGGGGCCACAAATCTGTAACTGGAATGACCCCTTTTTGGCGCATAGTGGCCTCAATCCGATCCCACTTAGGCTCGGCAGTTACGTAGCCACCTCCATCCAACTGATGGTGATATATCTTCTTCGCTGCATTCAACTTATTCTTGGCCGATCTTCCTTGGCTTCTTCTGAATTCTTGTATTGCAGAAATGCCGGCCAGTGAGCCCGCTGCCTCTCTAGTGTCCCAGTGAAATCTGGAACTTTCTCTTTGTCGACCCAATTTTGGTATAATCTGTTCTTCCATTTATTGAATTGTTCAGCCATCTTCTTCAGAGCCCAATGCTTGACTTTGTCCGTCATGGCTTTTGTCCTTTCGGGACTATCGAACACCGGCAGAGTGAAATGTGCCATGAGCTTCTTCCAACATATATCTTTAGTTCTCTCGGTGACATAATAATTGCCCTCTAAGTTTTTTATCTGATTCCATTCCGAAAGGCTGATCGGAACATTGTCCCTGACAACAACTCCACATTGATGCACAAACTTAGTTGCGCTCTCTAGAGCGCCAACGTTTGCCATCTGAAGAGACTGACTCAATTCTGAAATGATCTTTTGTTCTCAACCCTTTGGCATGGCCTCGTTTACTGGTTTGGGTCGATGCGGAGGTCTAAAAACAAGAAACATTTGTTAATATATATATACAAATAAAATTTTACATCTGATCAAATAGAGGCTTAATATACCACGCCGGACTGCGGGGTTCACGAACTGTGCTAGTTGCCCTTGGACGCTTCGTTCCACCTCCATTCCCTCACCGGACTCGTTCAAAAACTCGGAGCCATCTTCTTCTGCTCCAATGTGTTCATCACCATCGCGGGTTGCCGGATATAGTCGAGCAACACATCTTCCCCTTCTCTGGATTGGAAGGGAGGAACATCTCCATCGTCCATTGCTTAACTATTACAGAAGAAAATAAAACAATGATAGCATTAGCAGAATAATTCAATGTAGCGAACTTTACACTTAGCAAAATTACATCTACAAATATACCATATCAAAATTTAAACTAACATGAGCGATACTTCATGTGTATTGTATGTTTACCGGGAAAACGTGAAACCGGGAAGCCGGGAAAACGTGAAACCGGGAAACCGGAAGCCGGGAAAACGTGAAACCGGGAAGCCGGGAAAACGCGAAACCGGGAAACCGGGAACCGGGAATTTCCCGACTTCACGACTTTCCGATTTCCCGACTTCAAGACTTTCCGACTTCCCGGTTTCCCGTTTTCACGTTTTCCCGGTTTCACGTTTTCCCGGCTTCACGGTTTCACGTTTTCCCGGGAAGTCGTGAAGTCGGGAAAACGTGAAACCGGGAAAGCCGGGAAAACGTGAAGCCGGGAAAAACGTGAAACCGGGAAAACGTGAAAACGGGAAACCGGGAAGTCGGAAAGTCGTGAAGTCGGGAAGTCGGAACGGAAAGTCGGAAACTTCACGACTTTCCGACTTCACGACTTTCCCGACTTCACGACTTTCCGATTCCGACTTCACGACTTTCCGACTTCACGACTTTCCGACTTTCCGTTCCGACTTTCCGACTTTCCGACTTCACGACTTTAGCAAAATTACACTTAGCTAAATTACACCTAACTAACTATAATTTACGCTAACTTACCAAAATTTACACTAACCTACACTAACTTAGCAAAATTACACTACACTAACTTAGCAAAATACACTACACTAACTTAGCAAATTTAACTAACTTATCCAACTTATCTAATTTAACTTATCTAACTTATCTAATTTAACTTAGAAAATTTAACTTAGCAAATTTAACTAGCAAATTTAACTAGCAAATTTAACCTAGCTAATTTAACTACCATTTAAATTAGCAAATTTAACTAGCAAACTTAACTAACTTATCTAACTTAACTTAGCAAATTTAACTAACTTATCTAACTTAGCAAATTTAACTTAGAAAAAAAATAATAAGAAAAAAACTACCGGTGCTTGGGAGGGCGGCCGCCGCGGCGGACTTGGCGGAGGCGGGTCGACGGCGCGGCGGAGGAGGAGGTGGGCGAGGCGGAGGAGGAGGTGGGCGCGCGGATTAGGAGATGGCGAGGCGGTGTGGGTGGACGGCGGCGGCGGAGGCGCGGCTTGGGGGCGAGGAGGCGAGGCGAGTGCGCGCGCGAGAGGCGCGAGGCGCGGCCGGACGCGACGGAGCGCGGGCGGACGCGGCGGAGGGCTGGCCGGAAAATCCGGCAGCCTCACGGCGTGCGGAGGCGGCGGCGCGGCGCTGTGTGTGGAGAAGAGGCTCTCCCGGGTGTGGCTCGACCCGGGTCAACTCCCAGCTTATATACCAGGGGAGCTTTGGTCCCGGGCGGTGCCACGGCCCGGACAAGAGGGTACCCCTCTGGTCCCGGGTGGTGCCACCACCCGGGACCAGAGGTCATTTTCCAGACGCCACCTCCAGCGCGCGCAAATTGCCCTCTTGTCCCGGGTGGTGCCCGACCCGGGACCAGAGGTCCCTTTTTTTCGTCCACCCGCCTAAATTTTCAAACTTTCGCGCGCAATTCTTTGAAAACTTAATTTGAATAGCTTCTGCATACTTTCGAATCTGAAAAAAATTCAACATGAAAAGTTTTTGAATTTGCTAAACTAATCCAAAGCAATTTTCTGTTTTCTAAAATAATTGTTCTAACTATTCAAACTATTAACCATTTTGCCATTTTCAATTTAAAAAATACATTAACTAATATTGTTTAATTTTGAAAGTCATATTTTTTCACATTTTCTCGCTTGCCATTTTCAATTTAGAATGCATTAACAAATTTAACCATTTTGAAAGTCAATTTAAAATGCATTAACTAATATAGTTTAAATTTAAAATGCATTAACTAATATTGTTTAAATTTGAAAGTCATATTTTTTCACATCTTCTCGCGTGCCATTTTCAATTTAAAATGCATTAACTAATATAGTTTAAATTTAAAATGCCTTAACTAATATTGTTTAAATTTAAAAGTCATATTTTTTCACATCTTCTCGCGTGCCATTTTCAATTTAGAATGCATTAACAAATTTAACCATTTGAAAGTCAATTTAAAATGCATTAACTAATTTTCAAAAATGATTGGTAATTTAACCATTCTTGTTTTTCGATTGTCTAAAATGACACTTTTTGTGAGAATCCCACCAATATCGTTTTTATCTAAACAATGTTTCTTTTGAGGGCTTGTGAGCTGTTGGACCACTCTGTGAGCCACCAACCGGGACTAAAGGGAATCCCACCAATAAGGAAGAAGCACACGGATCGTGTGTTTCTTTGAGCGCTTGTGAGCCGTTGGATCAGGGGTGTGTTTCTTTTGAGGGCTTGTGAGCCGTTGGATCAAGGGTGTGTTTCTAGTCCCGGGCCGTGATACCACCCAGGACTAAAGGGCCACGACCCTATATATAGCCCCCCTCCCGGGCACTCACGGCACTCATTGTAGTTCAGTTTGGTATTCAAAGCATTCGGACTCCCTGCATACGCCCAACGCTGCATTTTGATATGCGGGCACTCACGAGCCAGCGTTGGGCTGTATGCAGGAGAAACCGTGTGTTTTGTTCTATCTAGAAAATCCTTCAGTTCGTCGACCGAATACAAAATCCCCAAGGTGCTGCCCCCTCCCTCCCCAACCAGCGTCACTCGGAGAGGCATTTTGGGCAACCAGCGGCAAGACGTCTCTGATGACCTGCGACCGTTCCAAACGGTTGCAGATCATCAGAGATGTCTTGCCGGACGGTTGTAGATCATCAAATTCCCCATTTTTTTCAGATCTCGAGCATATACGTCGGCGATGGCCGCAGCCGGACACCTGTTGGACAATGGAGGCCATGTGCGGGATTGGGCTCCGCCGGGCTGGCACTGGGAGGTGTTATCTTCCGGAACGCGTAGCTTGGTGAGAAATGCGGGCGACGTCGTCGACCCGGATCTTCTTTGGTGGAGGTCGAGTGGGCCAGGGAGTTTCCAGAGGGAGCCGGCCCCCGAGGAGGTGGTACGTCGCCGTATAAGGAGGAGGATGCGCACGTCCGTCGCTACATGCATTTGTTGGATACGGTGTATACTAATACATGGCAGGTAATGCAAAGGGATCCTTATCATGTGAGTTTTAACGTGTGATGGTTCCTACTCTTTGGGTGAGGAGCGCGCGTGATGGACCCCACGGCTTAGGACGAGGCAGAAGTTAGTAAAATAAAAATGGCATGGAATCCAGCTGTAACCGGATTAAATAAAGATGTAAGCGTGTGATACACTCCAGCTGTAATCGGATTAAATAAAGATGTAAGCGTGATGCACTCCAACAACATCCCTATCTAGTGTTCACTTTTTTCTTCGTGTGTGTCCCTTTCTTCTGATTGAGCCGTAACCATGGACAAGGTTCATCATTTAACTTCAGACTTGGGTCAGTGTTCACTTTGAAGGGCGGAATTTCATGAAACTTATTGTAATCTTCTGACATGTCTGTCTTGTCCTCCACTCCCACGATGGTTCTTTTCCCTGAAAGAACTATGTGCCGCTTTGGCTCATCGGCTGATGTATCTACTTGCTTATCTTTCCTTTTTTTGGGTTTGGTAGACATGTCCTTCACATAGAAAACCTGAGCCACATCATTTGCTAGAACGAATGGTTCGGTGTCGTACGCAAGATTATTGAGATCCACTGTAGTCATCCCGTACAGTGGGTCTACATTTACCCCGCCGCCTTTCAGATTGAACCATTTGCACCAGAACAAAGGGACCTTAAAAAAAGCTCCATAGCCAAGTTCCCATATCTGCTCTATATAACCATAATATGTGACCGTGACGGTTCGCCCATTGACGTTTGTTGAATCATCAAAGCGGACACCACTGTTTTGGTTGGTGCTCTTTTTATCTTGGGCGTTCGTGTAAAATGTATTCCCATTTATCTCGTACCCTTGGAAAGTCCAAATAGTCGAAGATGGTCCCTTAGACAACAAGTACAGCTCATCTGAGACTGTGTTGTTATTGTTCAAATGTGTTTCCAACCAACCGCCAAAATTCTCCATGTGTTCCTTTGCAATAATGGAGTCATTCATTCCCGGGTTGTTGGAGCGTACAATATCCTTGTGTGTTTGGATATACGGAGCCACCAAAGTTGAATTATGTAGAACGGTGTAGTGGGCTTGTGTGAAAGAATGTCCGTCCCTACATATTGATGATTTCCTTCCTAGAGTGCCTTTTCCACTCAGTCTCCCCTCATGTCGCGATTCAGGAAGACCAATCGACTTAATGCCAGGAATAAAGTCAACACAAAACTCAAT
The DNA here is from genome assembly GCA_947311845.1 of Poa pratensis. Classification (NCBI taxonomy): domain Eukaryota; kingdom Viridiplantae; phylum Streptophyta; class Magnoliopsida; order Poales; family Poaceae; genus Poa; species Poa pratensis. The sequence goes on from CAMZMU010000117.1 coordinate 19,058,928, forward strand.
GACCTCCTCTGTTCCATAGCCTTTGGAGATGCTTCCTTCTGGCCTAGCACGGTTATGAACATACTTCTTCAAGACTCCCATGAACCTCTCAAAGGGGAACATATTGTGTAGAAATACAGGACTCAGAATGAGAATCTCGTCGACCAGGTGTACTAGGAGATGTGTCATAATAGTGAAGAAGGATGGTGGGAACACCAACTCAAAACTAACGAGACATTGAGCCACATCCTTCTGTAACCTTACTAGAGTGGCTGGACTGATTGACTTCTGCGAAATTGCATTGAGGAACGCACATAGCTGAACAATGGGTAGTCGAACATTTTCCGGTAGAAGCCCCCGCAATGCAACCGGAAGCAATTGGGTCATAAGCACGTGGCAGTCATGAGACTTTAGGTTCTGGAACTTTTTCTCCGCCATATTTATTATTCCCTTTATATTCGACGAGAAGCCAGACGGGACCTTTATACTGCTCAAGGCTTCAAAAATATCTCCTTCTCTTCTTTGGTAAGAGCGTAGCTAGCAGGACTTAGACGTCCTTTATCCGTTTTCATTGGATGCAGGTTGTTTGGGTCTTTCACAAGTTGCTGGTCCTCTCTTGCTTCCGGCGTATCTTTTGTCTTCCCATACACGCCCAGGAAGCCTAGCAGGTTCACGCAAACATTCTTCGTCACGTGCATCACATCGCTTGCAGAGCGGACCTTTAGGACTTTCCAATAGGGTAGCTCCCAGAATATAGAGCACTTCTTCCACATGGGTACGTGTCCGTGAGCGTCATGCGGAACAGACTGTCCGCCAGGACCCTTTCCAAAGATTACTTCTAAATTCTTGACCATGTCATATATAACATCACCATCAGGGAGGTTAGGCTTCTTCCGGCGATCTGCCTCACCGTTGAAATGCTTGCCTTTCTTTCTTACGATATGACTGTTCGGGAGAAATCGACGATGCCCCAGGTACACATTCTTGTTTCCCAAATGTATACTTTCAGTCTTATCTAAACAGTGCGTGCATGCATTGTATCCCTTGTGAAAGGACAATGATGTCGCCTAGGGGGGGGGGGTGAATAGGCGATTAAAACTTTTCCGGTTTAGGCTTGCTAATTGCGGAATAAAACTAGGTGTTTAAATTAACAAGCCAACAACCTAAATAAACTAGGCTCACCTATGTGCACCAACAACTTATGCTAAGCAAGACAAGCAACAAGGTGATAGCAATATAGAATACTTCAAGCACGAAGGCTATCACAATGTAAAGTGCATAAGTAAAAAGCTCGGGTATAGAAATAACCGAAGCACGCGGAGACGAGGATGTATTCCCGAGTTCCTCCTTGAAAGGGAGTACGTCTCGTTGGAGAGGTGTGAACCGACACAACGGTTCAACAACCACAAAGGTTTCACCCTCTTCTCCGATGAACCGCACCACAAAGGTTTGGTTCACCTTCCACTATCGGTATTCCTTCGAGGCGGAATCCGGAGCCTTTCAACAACAATCCGGGCACAACCCACAAGGGATTGGGGGCTCCCGAACGGCTCTCAACAACAATTCGAGGCACAACCCACAATGGATTGGGGGCTCCCGAACGGCTTCAAGTGACCACACAAGGGTCCAACCACCACAAAGGCGTCTAGGGTCCAAGGACCCAAGAGTAACAAGTTCACAAGCTTTCAACTTCCACGAATCCTCGTGGAGAGCACACCGATGCACCAAATGCAAAAGGCAAGAGCACAAGTGCTCAAATCCTTCACTCTCAAATTCCAACAAAGCAACAAATGCTTATGGGGGAATAAGAGAGGAAGAACAAAGAGGAGAACCACACAAGAACTCCAAGAACTAGATCCACTAGGTTCCCCTCACTTAGAGGAGAGATTGATTGGTGGAAATGTAGATCTAGGTCTTCTCCTTCAATCCTCCAAAGATCAAAGAGTTTGGGTGGAGGGATTGGGAGATATCAAAGAAATGAGCTTGCAACAATGGAGGAGAGAGAAATCTGGGCGAGCTACTTGGCTGGAGGAAGGTGGAGGGGTATTTATACCCCTCCAGAAATTCTAGCCGTTGCCTTCAAAACCACACAGTTTTCACTTAGGCCGGAAGTTCCGGTTGGGCCGGAACTTCCGGTTGAGGCCGGAACTTCCGTCCAAGAACTTCCGGACCCCCAGAAAAGCGACTAAAAAACGGTACTGCACTCGGCCGGAACTTTGGCCGGAAATTTGCCCGGAACTTCCGGATGGCCGGAATTTCCGGCCAAACCGGAACTTCCGCCCCTCAGAAAACTGCACACGAAAACGACGATATCTTGATCATCCGGACTCCGTTTTCGATGTTCTCGGGCTCGTTGGAATCGCAACGAAGAGCTTTACAAGATCATGCAGAGAAACATCATAGTCCAACAATGGAAGATAAAACCAAATGGAGAAAGGTAAAACCTCTCTAAAAAGGAATGATCGGCAAACCTCCAAAACCGAAAACGCAACAAGTTTTCCATACGAAATTCGTTTTCGATGAACTTGGGCTTGTCGTGAAGATCACAACAAGCACCAAAAGCCAACAAGGAGAAAACCAAATAAGAACCAAGAAAGATGAATGCCAAGTATGCAAAGGTTTGAGCTCTCCACAAAGATGCGATCAAGTTACTCACTTGAGAGCCCCTCTTGATAGTACGCCGTCTATCCTAAAACCCGGTCTCCCACTAACAACATGAGACCGGTAAAATAGAAAACCTATCAAGATCATACCTTTGCCTTGCGCATTCCACTTGAGCTCGATGATGACGATCTTGACTCTCTCAAGTTGGAACACCTTTCTTGATTGTGCTTGCTAGCACATGCTTGATGAAGACTTCTCCAAATGCTCCCCCATACTCCATTATGGGAGGGCCTCGCTAAGCTCCGTCTTCATGTCTCCTTTGCAAGCTTCAATCAAATGATATCTTTCGAGTTGGATCATATTGAGCTTGCACTTCATCTTCTCTACACATGACCATTCTTCATATAAACCCTTGAATAGAGCATTGGTCATCATGAATCTTCTAGAGTCCAACACATGAACTCCAATCTTTCCTATGGACAAGATCTACAAGTATATCTCAATGCAAACATTAGTCCATAAGGATTGTCATTAATTACCAAAACCACGCATGGGGCAACACATGCACTTTCAATCTCCCCCATTTTGGTAATTGATGACAATCCCTTTTACGAGGGTTTATATAATGAATTAAGCAACCAAGCAACACAAAGAGCAAGGATGCAAGAGCAAGAAAGGCAAATGCTTGAGAACGAAACTAAAGCATAAAACCAACAACTCTTAAACCCTCTAAACTTCTCCCCCATTGGCATCGATTGCCGAAATGGGTGAAAAGTAAGAAGGCCAATATAATAAGAGCTCCCCCATAATGTGTGCATTTCTCATAATATGAGTGAAATCAAATGCACATATCCAATAACGAATAGTTGGAAAGGAGATCAAACTATATTGAGGATCCAAAGATTGCAAATGAAAATCAAATAGAAAGATACTTCAACGAAAGAAGCAAGCAATCAAAAGGATCCGAAAAATGTTCTAAATATCAAGAGGGAACTCCCCAAGGTACGTGCACAAATAGGATTTCTATTTCAATATAGTGTGCACAACATGGAATCCTCACTCCCTCCTAGATAAATTCGAACACAAGCCCATGCAAGAGAATATAAATGAGAAGTGAGGCAAACAACTTGCAACAAATACACTCATTTTGCAACATGAGCAAGGAGCGGCAAATAAAAGGATGGGTGTGAGATATAAAGACATTTTAGGAGACTAATACAAGGATGAGCAAAATCATCAACATAGTCTTTCAAAAAGTGTTGCACATAGTGCATATCATGTCTTTCACATACTCACACACCAACGGAGATAAATCAAATAGCTCCACAAGCTTAGAAGGATGCACAAAGCATAACACAAAAAATAAAGCTTGTGCCTTTTAGAAACCACCAAAGAATCAAAAGCAATAAGAGGTGGTCACTAAAGAATTGGAATATCAATTAAAGATGTAACTATTCTCATGTGTATAAGTTTCTAAGTAGACACGAATCACGAAGATATAAGTCCACAAATAAACATGTACACACAAAATAGGTACAAAGGTAAGGGTCATGATATCCAAGAGGAAGTCATAAATACACCAATAAGATTTTTGCTTAAAAGCATAGCACAAAGCTCAATTTTATCTTAAAGGATATAGATGAACTTCCAACCTATACTCATCATAGCATCAAAAACTATCCACAAAGGATAAAGGTGATAAACGGGATGCTCCGAGTAAGATAACAAGTATCACAAAACGCAAATGATTTTGAAAATTCATCAATGTTGCACATGAGAGACTTTAAGTAGAAAGTGCTAGATTGACATAAATGGGATCGATGAATCATGAAAATGATTATATATATTCCCTTTGATATGTAATCATCCCGGCAACTCACATTTGCAATAAAGACGTTTTGCAAGAATCAAAAGAATTGCAACCAAAGAGATTCATGCCATGAAACAACCTACACAAGGTTGAGAGCTAGAAAAGTATGCATGAGGTAGATACTTGTTACCGAGATAGCATTGGTGATGTAGAAGATAGGAGCTCATGATCATCCAAGCTTGGCTCCAATAAGCACATGGTGACAACACCTTCCTTGTAGATGAGACAAGCTTCCAATGCATCTCCAATATACCTAAAACAAATTCAAGTACAAATGGTACCCAAACTCATTGGGTCCAAAGTAGTTAGAGCAACTACAATACATAGGACAAACTCCACATAAATATGTGCATATTAATATGAAATTGAATTTCATGCACATCTTAGCCATTTAGGATTTGATGGAGTTTATCCTATATATTGGATCAACGAAAGTAAGCATGCCATAAGATATACATATAATAAATATGCATGCACATGACTTTCAAGAACCAAACAAGATATAATTTAGACAAAACACCAAGTAAACAACAAAGCACACACAAGTGTGACAAGAAAACAAAGTGTCCAAATTATATCAAATACCCAAATCAACACATGAGTGAAGATACCACTTTGAAAAGATACCAATGAAATCAAGATACCAAATGATGAAAATATCATCAAGGAATAAACCAAACCCTCTACACTTTTCATGATGGCACAAGTACCAAGACGAAAAATGTTTGTCTTCCAAGGAGACACGTCATCGGGATCAAATATCAAATGAAGACAACTAATGTTCAAAAACCTATAGGATTGCTCCCCCAAGATGTGTGCATTATTTAAGATTTTGCATTTGAATACAAAATGCACACAAATGAGATCATCACTCTCCATATATATATATATATTCAAACACTAGTCATGTTCAAGAAAGGCAAGAAATTGCAATACCAATTTAAAGAACGGTGTTTTACTCAAAGTAGGATAGCTTCCCAAAGAATAGTGCATTATCAAGAAGTATGACTTTTGAATATCAATGCACAAGAATTGGTTCATTGCTTTTCCCAACTCAAGAAAGCACAAAACAAATTTTAAGTAGAGCAATAAAGGATCCAAAAGATACAAGGAAGACAAATGAGAGTTAGATCAAAACAAATCCTTGGCAATCAAATAAGGCAATTCAAAGCAAGAGCCAAAGTGAATATGATCAATATATTTACCACAAATATGATTATCACTTGTCAAGACAAGTAATGTATGGAGATATTTCTCGGTGGTGGATTGCAAAGATATATTCAAGATCATATTCACAAAACATAAGCATATGGCAAAGGATAGGAATTAAAAGCCATGCTTAGATAGATAGAATTCTTGATAGCTTCAAAAATCACGCAATAATGCAAAGCAACTCCAAGGAGTAGCTTGAAGCAATTGGTTTCCCAAAGAGATATATGAGAACATATTTGGGAAAGCCATACCAAGAAATTCCATCACAAACAAGATCCAACGAAAAGAGACAAAAGCAAATGATCAAATGGAACTTGTTTGAGCAACATGCCACAAAGGAAAGGATAATGACAATATCAATTCTAGGTGGCAACACCTCACATATTCACATTTTCTAGGCTTGTAATATGCACATAGCTTATTACTCCCCCATAATGTGATAATCCATTTTCTTTTAAAGCAAGAGGCAAACAAAACCAACTCGAGAAATTAATGGACATAATAGAATTTGAATTTCTCATGAGCATGACATACCACATAGAGAATAGATAAGATTGATATATCATCACTAAGTGGTATTCCTCATGTACACACATTTTTGGTTTGTGAAGTGCACGAAGCATATCACTCTCCAAAAATGGAATGGTCCATTAATCTCTCAAAAGAGAGCCAACAAGGTAATATATCAAATAAAAGCAATAAGGCTCACACAAGTAAATGGTGTGCAAACCAACATACACATACTTGATTTCTCAAGATAAGTAAGTAGAGAGCACAACACATACAAACACTAGCAAGGTACAAAACCAAACACATGCAAGGGTGCAAGCAACTTTCAATGTATATATGATTTAAATAAAAGTTACCGCAAGGAGGAAACATTGGATATGAGGTAGAACAATATAATCCAAATGACTTGGCTTGAGAGAATATAATTGATGAAGATCCCTTAATTCTTCATGATGTAGCCAAGTCTCCAATGACCTCCAACAACACCTATTGATCAAGTTTTAGCTTGTTGGTCCCCAACCAAGTTGGGTCCTAAGAGGTTAGTCACAATAGGCTTGGCAACCCAAATGGTTCTTTTCTTGACACCACTTTGAGTCCCAACATATTTGGCAAACACATTGCCAACCTTATCCTTCCAAGAGAATAACATCATCAATAATAATGGGGTTGGATAAGGTACCATTTGTGCATGAAGAAGCAAGGTGACCCTTCACACGGCATAGGTAGCAACATCGACTTCCTCCTCTCTTCTTGGTTGGAATCTTGACTTGAGGAGGAGTAGCTTGATTCTTGGGAAGAGGCCGTTCTTCAACTTGAGGAACTTGAGTTTGAACTTGAGGCTTCTTCCCTTGTTGCTTCTCACTAAGAGCCTTCTTCTTCAAAGGGCAAGATCTAACATGGTGCCCTTCAACTTTGCACTTGAAGCAAACAATCTTGGCCGAATCTTTAACTTGTTCTTGGCCCTTGTTCTTCTTGTAGACTTGGACTTGTTCTTGTTATTGGAGTTGAATCCAAGTCCACTCTTGTCATTGGGGCGTCTTTGAACACTCAACATATTGTCAAGTGTGGACTTCCCAACATGACGCTTTTCCAAGTCTTTCTTCAAAGAAGTGACTTGGGCCTTGAGCTCATTTAGTTCCTCTACATGGTTAGTATCAACAAAAACACTAGAGGAAGTAGAAGCTTCATTGTTAGAGCAACAAGGCAAGGAAAGTAATTCATCACAAGATGTAGCAACATTGTGAGTGGATGAATCACTAGGACTAGCACATGACAATAAAGCATTTCTAGAAGAAGTTGTGCCAATTTCCACATGAGGCTCACAAGATGTTACCTTTAACATAATAGCCTCATGAGCTAACTTTAGCCTAGCATGGGATGCTAGAAGATCATCATTAGAGCTAGAAAGCTTTTCATGACTTTCTTCCAATTTCCCATACTTGCTAGATAGCAACTCAAGTTGAGCCCTTAGCTCAACATTCTCCTTCAAAATAGATGCTTCACAAGAAGTGGAGTTAGTAGCACAAGCATCATTAATATTAGAAATAGAAGGAGACAATTTGGCAAGCTTATCATTCTTAGATAGTTGAGTTTGGAGTTGATCATGAGACTTGATAAGGAGAGAGTGTTCACTTTCTAAGGCAAACATGATTAATGATTGAAGAGGATGAAGTATAACTTGAAGCACCATTTAGGTCCATGTCTTGTTCCAACAAATGTTGGGATTCCTCTACATTGTTAGCCATGCAAGTACTAGAGGATATGGAAGCATTGTTTTCATGGCAACAAGACATATGAAGCATATCATCATGAGATTTAGTTAAACAACTATTACATGATATGCAAGGACTATCAACTCTAGCATGTATGACATTTGGAGTGCTAGAAGAGTTTAAGTCCAAAGATAGAACATTGCAATGTGATAGAGAAGAAGTATAATCAATAGTAAGTTCACCATCACTAATGCAATTTCTATCACCACTCACCATATCATTACCTTGCGACAAATCACATGTTGGTGAAGTGGAAGAAGTTGTGAACTCATCACGGCCGGAGGTGGAAGGGGAACAATCATCCTCAATAATGTTGGACACTCCATATATATCTTGAAGCTTGGTCCAAAGCTCATGAGCGTTCCGAAAAGGCATGATTGAAGCAAGAACTACATCGCTCAAAACACATATAAGACCATTAGAAACTAGAGTCTCGAGATGAGAGTTTTCCTCATCCTCTAAAGATAATTCTTGAGAATCCTTTGGAGGAGAAAAACCCACATCCACAATCCTCTTAATATAATTTGGACCCATGGCCCTAAAAGATTAAGCATGCGAATTTTCAAACATCATAATTTGTGCCATCGAATATGAAAGTGGGATCGTGCACTAATTCCCTAAACGACATCTTTTACTCTCTAGGCGGTAAAGCCCAAAAAGAGAACCTGGCTCTGATACCAACTGAAAGGACAATGATGTCGCCTAGAGGGGGGGTGAATAGGCGATTAAAACTTTTCCGGTTTAGGCTTGCTAATTGCGGAATAAAACTAGGTGTTTAAATTAACAAGCCAACAACCTAAATAAACTAGGCTCACCTATGTGCACCAACAACTTATGCTAAGCAAGACAAGCAACAAGGTGATAGCAATATAGAATACTTCAAGCACGAAGGCTATCACAATGTAAAGTGCATAAGTAAAAAGCTCGGGTATAGAAATAACCGAAGCACGCGGAGACGAGGATGTATTCCCGAGTTCCTCCTTGAAAGGGAGTACGTCTCGTTGGAGAGGTGTGAACCGACACAACGGTTCAACAACCACAAAGGTTTCACCCTCTTCTCCGATGAACCGCACCACAAAGCTTTGGTTCACCTCCCACTATCGGTATTCCTTCGAGGCAGAATCCGGAGCCTTTCAACAACAATCCGGGGCACAACCCACAATGGGATTGGGGGCTCCCGAACGGCTCTCAACAACAATTCGAGGCACAACCCACAATGGATTGGGGGCTCCCGAACGGCTTCAAGTGACCACACAAGGGTCCAACCACCACAAAGGCGTCTAGGGCCCGAAGACCCAAGAGTAACAAGTTCACAAGATTTCAACTTCCACGAATCCTCGTGAAGAGCACACCGATGCACCAAATGCAAAAGGCAAGAGCACAAGTGCTCAAGTCTTCCACTCTCAAATTCCAACAAAGCAACAAATGCTTATGGGCGAATAAGAGAGGAAGAACAAAGAGGAGAACCACTCAAGAACTCCAAGAACTAGATCCACTATGTTCCCCTCACTTAGAGGAGAGATTGATTGGTGGAAATGTAGATTTAGGTCTTCTCCTTCAATCCTCCAAAGATCAAAGAGTTTGGGTGGAGGGATTGGGAGATATCAAAGAAATGAGCTTGCAACAATGGAGGAGAGAGAAATCTGGGCGAGCTACTTTGCTGGAGGAAGGTGGAGGGGTATTTATACCCCTCTAGAAATTCTAGCCGTTGCCTTCAAAACCACACAGATTTCACTTAGGCCGGAAGTTCCGGTTGGGCCGGAACTTCCGGTTGAGGCCGGAACTTCCGTCCAAGAACTTCCGGATCCCCAGAAAAGCGACTAAAAAACGGTACTGCACTCGGCCGGAACTTTGGCCGGAAATTTGCCCGGAACTTCCGGATGGCCGGAATTTCCGGCCAAACCGGAACTTCCGCCCCTCAGAAAACTGCACACGAAAACGACGATATCTTGATCATCCGGACTCCGTTTTCGATGTTCTCGGGCTCGTTGGAATCGCAACGAAGAGCTTTACAAGATCATGCAGAGAAACATCATAGTCCAACAATGGAAGATAAACCAAATGGAGAAAGGTAAAACCTCTCTAAAAAGGAATGATCGGCAAACCTCCAAAACCGAAAACGCAACAAGTTTTCCATACGAAATTCGTTTTCGATGAACTTGGGCTTGTCGTGAAGATCAGAACAAGCACCAAAATCCAACAAGGAGAAAACCAAATAAGAACCAAGAAAGATGAATGCCAAGTATGCAAAGGTTTGAGCTCTCCACAAAGATGCGATCAAGTTACTCACTTGAGAGCCCCTCTTGATAGTACGCCGTCTATCCTAAAACCCGGTCTCCCACTAACAACATGAGACCGGTAAAATAGAAAACCTATCAAGATCATACCTTTGCCTTGCGCATTCCACTTGAGCTCGATGATGACGATCTTGACTCTCTCAAGTTGGAACACCTTTCTTGATTGTGCTTGCAGCACATGCTTGATGAAGACTTCTCCAAATGCTCCCCATACTCCATTATGGGAGGGCCTCGCTAAGCTCCGTCTTCATGTCTCCTTTGCAAGCTTCAATCAAATGATATCTTTCGAGTTGGATCATATTGAGCTTGCACTTCATCTTCTCTACACATGACCATTCTTCATATAAACCCTTGAATAGAGCATTGGTCATCATGTCATCTTCTAGAGTCCAACACATGAACTCCAAACATTTCCTATGGACAAGATCTACAAGTATATCTCAATGCAACCATTAGTCCATAAGGATTGTCATTAATTACCAAAACCACGCATGGGGGCAACCATGCACTTTCACCTTGTTTGACTGTCCTGAAATGTTACTAAGAGCAGACCAATCATTGATGGTTACGAACAGCAACGCTCGTAGGTCAAATTCCTGTTGTTTGTGCTCATCCCACACATGTACACCTGGTTCGGACCACAACTGCAAAAGTTCATCAACTAATGGCCTTAGGTACATATCAATGTCGTTGCCGGGTTGCTTCGGGCCTTGGATGAGCACTGGCATCATAATGAACTTCCGCTTCATGCACAACCAAGGAGGAAGGTTATAGATACATAGAGTCACAGGCCAGGTGCTATGACTGCTGCTCTGCTCCCCAAAAGGATTAAAGCCATCCGTACTTAGACCAAACCTCAAGTTCCTTGCGTCACGTGCAAATTCCTTGAACTCTGTATCGATTTTTCTCCACTGCGACCCATCGGCCGGGTGTCTGTACAACTCGTCGCTCTTGCGGTCCTCTTTGTGCCATCGCAACAACTTGGCATGCTCTTTGTTTCTGAACAAACGTTTCAACCGTGGTATTATAGGAGCGTACCACATCACCTTGGCAGGAACCCTCTTCCTGGTGGTCTGACCCTCAACATCACCAGGGTCATCTTGTCTGATCTTATACCGCAATGCACCGCATACTGGGCATTCATTCATATTCTCGTACTGCTCACCGCGGTAGAGGATGCAGTCATTAATGCATGCATGTATCTTCTGCACATCTAATCCTAGAGGGTAGATAACCTTCTTTGCTTCATACGTACTGTCAGGCAATTCGTTATCCGTTGGAAGCTTTTTCTTCATTATTTTCAGTAAATTCCCAAATCCCTTGTCAGATAAGCCATTCTCCGCCTTCCATTGCAGCAATTCCAGTGTGGTGCCGAGCTTTGTGTTGTCATCGTCGCAAGTTGGGTACAACTTTTTTTTGTGATCCTCTAACATGCGATCCAACTTCAACTTCTCAAGTTCACTTTCTACTTTGTTCTGTGCATCAACGATGACCCCACGTAATTCATCATGTATGATGGGCTCATCTGGTACCTCTTCATCTTCATCTTCCCCAATTGCATTACCATCGTATTCAGGGTACATGTAGTTGTCATCGTTCTCTTCTTCTTCGTCGTCTTCCATCATAACCCCTCTTTCTCCATGCTTGGTCCAACAATTATAGCCGGGCATGAAACCATGCTCTATCAGGTGGATGTGAAGGGTTCATGACCGAGGGTAATCCTTCTCATTCTGACATTTAAGGCATGGACATAACATAAAACCATCCCGCTGATTCGCCTCAGCCACTTTGAGAAAAGATTGCACGCCCTGCATGTACTTTCTAGAGCGTCGGTCAGCGTACATCCATGGATGGCTCATCTGCATTATATAAGTATGTCAAACGCAATCACGATGCTAAAACCCATTACGGTAAACGAACATAATAGACAACTGACCATATTCATTAATACAAGTTCATCACATTAAAACCAAAGTACAGTAGTGACCAAATGTAATACATAGTTCTCATAAAACCATGGCACTATATATATAACAAACAATTATACCACATCCGAATAATAGAGCGGACGAGGGCCAGTGTGGGCATGTGTCAAAACCATGGCACTATATATATAACAAACAATTATACAACTAATAAAAAAATACAAATAATAATTATGCATCTAAATCACATCTAAGATTTTTTTAAATAAAAGTTTCAAAAAATATGCTTACCGAGGTGGTGCCGGTGACGGGACAACCAGGGCGATCAACGGCGGTGAGCACGGCACTAGAACACACAAATAATATTTTAATTTAGCTTAAATTGCATCTAAAACAAATGAACTTCCTAACTTAGTCATTTCATCAAACACCTACCAAGCACTACAAAATTGAAATGAGCTAAGCTAGTGAGGAAATGAGCTAAAATGAGCAATGCCGGATGAAAGGATCAAGTTGCTAACCCTCGGATAGATGGTTGCCGCTAATCTTAACAATAGTGAGAAAAAAATGGGGATAAACTTGAGCTAGAGAGAGGAAACAATGGAGCAAATGAAGATGAACTAGAGCTAAAAAATTGGAGGGCTCGGGGTGGAAGATGTAGTCTCCACCTCTAGTCCCGGGTTGTATTACAACCGGGACTAGAGGTCCTCGCGTGCCCCCACGTTTTTTGGCAGCCCTGCCAAGACACCTTTGGTCCCGGGTCGTAATACGACCCGGGACCAGTACAAAACTTTTGACCCGGGACTAGTGCCCCCCTCTAGTCTCAGGTCGTAAGCCACCCGGGACTAGAGGCAAAATCGGCCCTAGACTAAAGGTCTCGTTTCTAGTAGTGTCCCTTGCAAAGACAACTCTTCGTAGGGAACTAGCGGAGGGTGGCCGCTTCCGTACCAGCGGCTAGCTAGTGGTGGCACGGGAAACCAGCCACGAGCGGCAGAGGAGCTTTATGTGAAAGAGACATGGGGATGGGAAACTGACGCCGCCGATCGTCCGGGTAGCTAGAATGATTTCCATTGCATAACTAAGCCTATTTTGTTTCGAGTGAAATTTCCGTTCGGTGTTTTTGCCAAAGCCAAAAAAGGCAAAGTAAATCAACCAATATTTTTTTTAAATCTAGTAGTTCCACATTTTGTTAAATCGCTATTAGAGACATTGGATTCATGTGGTCGAGAACATATATACTAATTACATTCTGAAATTGTCGAAATGATATTATGTTTAATAAAGAGGGTTACTCACTTTTTTAGGTTATCCCATGGCTACTCATTGGATACATCAGTGGTGTTTCCTTTTCCCAGAGGCGCAACATGCGCATATAAAATTTGGATGCACCGTCTGGAGATGGTCGCTCGGGTTCGTTATATGTTCGCGAGCGCTCACGAGCGACTTGTTAAAACTCGTTAAGAAGATGTATTGGGGTATTCAGCTAATTAAGCAAGTTATCAAGCAAGCATTAGGTGCAACAGATTTTTTCGTCCATACAGAGAAGATTTTTTGGTGCTCCTCGTGGGCTATTTGCATATTAATGTTAGAAGTGCTACACTATAAGGCCAACCATGCAGATTTGCAGCCTACTGCGACGATGCTAACGAGTTTAACGAGTAGCTCGTGAAACTCGTTAGATTGATTGTTTAACTCGTTAGTTATAATAAGCTAAAATTACTGCTCAGATCGGTTCATGAAGAAAACAAGCCAAGCTCAAACGAGTCAAGCTACCGAGCGCTCATTAACATCACCGAGGTTCGAGCTTTATGTCCAGCCCTAGCTCGGGATATCTACTTCCAGAGTTTCTGGCGGCTATCTAAATGGACACAAAATTCTTAGGAGATTTGTGTTTTTTGGTTCCACTGGCCGATCTTTATGGAACCATGATTTGTACTCATGGAATTCTGAAACTTCGCAATAAAAAGTTGTGTGCATCGATTGATGCAAACGCCGGAGTCATGTCCCCATTTCAAAAATAAAAAACATTACCTTTTTATTTATGACTTACAAGCAACAGTTGAGTCCCTGAAATAGCATTCACACAATCAACGAAACAACTATGTGCGATCCTGACCACTATGCACCAGCACACGACTTAAATTGGTTGATTCATACTAGTGATTATTAAATGGTTGGACTGAAAGAATTTCGCGATAGCCTACGTATATACAAGCACCAGATAGCATAGTCATGCAATTCTCGATTACGTACAAGCTTACTATTGTCCTACTAGTGCTACCAGCCAACGAAAAACACTATACATAAGAGCCATAACATAACATGAGATCTCCGGTCTCTACAAATCATGGATTCGCTAGAACCATGCTTGCGCTGATCTTCTTGATGGACGGCCTTGCTATGAGGCTCTCCCACCACGCCTTGACATGCGGGTAGGAGTCGAAGAGCACCGCGAGGGGCGTGGTAGGTGTGCACTTCCACCTCGGTCCACACGTGCACCATCGCGGCATCCTTCTGGTTGCCTTCCCTCAGTAGGTCCACCTCTTTTTTTGTATTTTTGGAACACGTACATTGAATCGCGCGTGACTCTAAAACAAAAGAATAGAGTTAAGCTATGGAAACAATTTGACATGTAACTAAAAAGAAAGTTAAGCTCTAGAAAAAAATCACACCGAAGATAAGCAGGTCTCCATCCTAAAATGCTGGGATGTACCCGAACGGCTGCACAGGAAACAAGACATCGGCACCGAACTCAGCTGCTGGAATCGGGGCTTTGTTAATTTAAAACCAGCACGAACTAGGCAGAGACCTAGTGGTAGGGGAACAGTGGTGCAAGCCTACAGACCAGAGTTCGACTCCTATTAGGACCGATTTTCTGATATCTCACCCGGGTGGTTACTATAAAAATATACCCTTGTTGCTAGTGTCCATGGGTCACCTTTTTTTAAATTTAAAACCGGGGTCTTTTTCCATCTAAAAATAGAGGAGGAAGGGAAATATGAGCCTGCTAGCAAACGAAGCTTGGAAACGGGAGATTTTTTTTTTTTTTTGAGACCGGACGGCGCGCCTCTCCAACATTTCCTGCCGAAGCGAGGTGCCTTGCTTTGCATGCACTCAGCCGCTCGATCCAAGATCCGACCAACGTCCAACCCACTGCCTCTTCTTGTTCTTTAATTAAGCGCAAATCTTGTGATCTCTATACACCTCCAGGTGGGCGCACTGTCGCTTTCGGGACGCTCCCACCTCTACCTAACTCTTCTAAACCTCTCATCCGCAAAATTTCGGAAACTAACAGATAAGCATTTGAAAAGAAAAATTCATACACAAACAAAACTATGTTATCACCTAAAAAAGAACAGAGTATTGTATAAATTACTTCGTAGAAAAAATGGAGTGTGGTACATTGAGTTGATCCAGTGTGATTGGACAGCTTCAATACTCTAGTGAAAAAAGAGTGTTGTTCATCACCTGAGACATTTTCATCCGACCAAAGAACAACTCCACCACCCGGAGATAGAATAATGGCGCGGGTATCCAGATATACCCACTAGTAATTTATTCTTGTGTTGCTCCTCTGAAGCTGCGCTTTTCCCCGAGCCGCCACGTCGCCACAGCAAGCCAGCAGCAGCAAGCAAAGCTTCTTGGAGTGGAGCTGCCCTGCCGACTGACGGTAGCGGCTCAGAGACGGTGGCCTGAGCTCCAACCCAAGTCCGTGCGGCCGACCGCCGGATCTTCCGGCCTCCCGCTCGCGCCGCCGCGGCTCTCCCGGCTCGGGGCGAAGGAGATTCTCGTCGCGGACAGGGACGACGGAGGGGAAAGGTGGGGCCTCTGCTTTCCTCTCCGTACTCTTCAAGAGTGGCATCTTTTCTTTCAGATGTGAAGCTTCGGATCGTTGCTTCTTACAGACGGCAGCATTTCTAGACCTGCGTATCCTCGTATTGTTACTGATCTGATTGGTTAATTGCTTAATTCGGTTCCCTATCCCCTTGTTTATGCTACCAACGGAGTGGAGTGCTGAGCGAATTGAGCGCATAATTGGATCCTGATTTTGCCTTATCTTTAGGAAGGAACCATGGCGGCGAGGTTTCTCCTCCTTCTTGCACTCGTCGGTCTACTACATGCTCCTCGCTGGGCTTCGGCTCAGCAGCCGGAGGAGGAAGCCACGGTCATAGTTAAGGGATCGGCGAAAATCGCTGAGACGGATCAGAATTACGTGTGCGCTACCATGGACTGGTGGCCGCCGGAGAAGTGCAACTACAACCAGTGTCCATGGGGTCAATCTTCGATTCTAAATTTGGTACGCACTACCGACGTTCTTGTCTTGCTGTCAATATTAGGCTGTTACTGCACACTGTGGTTCCTGGACTTACGTTTCTTGTGCGTCTTGTTTTCACCAACTGGTTCGTTCAGGATTTGGATCACCCCTTCCTTGCTCAAGCCATCCAAGGTATGAATACTTGGTCCTCATGCACTACTTGCCACTGGTCTATATTAATTAGTTTTCCTAGCTATGTGGATCTATGTTCCCACCTACTGTGAATTTCATAATTAAGTCTGACATGGTAATGTAGCATATGTAGTTCAAGTCATGTCTGGTGGTTATAATTATTTTTACTTGCAGAATACTTTTGCCATTGTAAGCAATAGTTGGTTAATTTGCTAAATGTTTAACAAGATACTTTCTTTTGTCTGCAGCATTTGATAATTTGAGGATTAGGCTGGGAGGCTCTCTGCAAGATCGAGTTGTTTATGATTTGGGAACAAATAGTCCATGCACCCCATTCAGTAATGTGTCTAATGGTTTGTTTGGTTTCTCAGTCGGTTGTCTAAGCATGGATAGATGGGACAAACTGAATGATCTATTCCAAAAAACAGGGTGAGGATTCTAATTTTAACTTTGTTTTTGTGCCGTTGTTGACTTACCTTAAGTATTTAAATATAACAGGCATAACTTTTCTTAGATTTTCACGTATTTGTGCTCATGTAGTCTTATAGCCTCATAACCAAGTGACATTGCATTTACATTGTTGTCTTCTGAGTTCTAGCATTTTTGTGGATATTTTTCTAACCTCCTGTTAGTTGGAAAAAATAACTAGCAGTGGTGTTCTTTCTACATGCCTTCAGTATTATATTTTGTTTAGGGAGGAGATATGGTAAAACCAACCTATATGAAGTTATCAACATAGCTAAGTGAAATATATGTACAATTATACAAAGAACTAATGTGCACAAAGAGGGATTTATCATTTATGCAATTTATAAGTGCTCAACAGAAATAGCTCATGGATGGACCATAATCTATCTGCAGAGCAATTATCACGTTTGGGCTGAATGCGCTAAATGGAAGGTATAATGTCCAACGTTCCTGGACGGGAAAATGGAACTCTACAAATGCGTACGATTTTGTAAAATACACAATCTCAAAAGGATACCCTGTTGACTCGTGGGAATTTGGTAATCTATTGTATTCTCTTGTTCTCTACTCAGTTTTTTCATATTTCCCCTTTTATTCCAAAATAGAAGTCTGAATTCTGAATGAACGAATAATTTGTCTTGTCAGGTAATGAACTGAGTGGGCATGGGACCGGGGCAAGAGTCAATGCTAATCTTTATGGCAAGGATGTAACTGAACTTAAATCCATATTCCGGCAGTTGTATAGGGCACCACTAACCCAGCCACTCCTTTTAGCACCTGGAGGATTCTTTGATCAACAATGGTACACTCAGTTACTTCAGACTTCAGGTCACGGTGTTGTCAGTGCCTTGACGCATCATATTTACAATCTTGGTGGAGGTATGTGATATGTCAGCGTCGTCTTGTAGCATTTAGAAAAGGCTCGTTTGGTGCTCCAAAACAATAGATTGATATTTTGCATGAAGTTATGTCCATATGCCATACTAATGCTTGTCCAACTAGAGTAAAATAATATATCGCTGTTCCGTTTTAATTTGGTCCTCTTGTCATGCATAATGTGAAGGAAAGGCTTCATGAAATTCCTAAATAAAAATGCTTACATAAACTGTTCTTTGAAGGAATAGAAGTCCTTTCTTAGAAGACGAAATAGTTGTGAATAACATCTTAATGTTGGGACAGACTTGATAATTATTCGACCAGTTGATGAGATTGATACATAGAACGCATCAGCAGTGACACTTTGTTTTCAGGGGATGATGTCCACCTTATGAGGAAGATAGTAGATCCTAAGTACCTAGATCGTGCTGAAGATACTTACAGAGACATGCAACTTACCCTCCAAAGGCATGGAACATGGGCTTCTGCTTGGGTTAGTGAAAGCGGTGGGGTGTTCAACAATGGCTGTCAACTGGTGTCGAATACTTTCATGAATAGCATCTGGTCAGATCTCAATATCTTCTCATGAATCTTGAACAAGTCAACATTGATGTAGGATCTTCTGTAAGTAAAATGTTGTGAAATAATTTCGATGCAAACAGGTATCTCGATCAACTTGGCATGGCATCGAAGTACAATACAAAAGTGTTCTGCAGGCAGACTCTCATTGGTGGCAACTATGGTCTGCTTGACTGGCAAACTTTCTTACCCAATCCTGACTACTACAGGCAAGTCTCACATGTGTAAACTTTTTTGAAGTGTATATGAGGATTGTACTGTCCCTTTCTATCAGTTCGAACTTTTGGGATAGTTGGCTAGTGCACGAAGCATGACAAGCTTAAGTAGGTGATCAGTCCAGTGTTTTCCAGAACATGGAACATGGCTCCTGTGTGTGCTGACCGCTCCATTTGTTCTCAGTGCTCTACTATGGCACCGGCTTATGGGCAATGGAGTTCTTTCAGTTGATATCAATGCACCACGCAAGCTGCGCGCTTACGCTCACTGCAGCAAACGACATGTACGAATTCTAACTCAGTGACTGCAGCAAACGGCACAGTATCAGATTTTTGTTAGATTTGTTATCAATACTGAAGTGATATGACTGTTCTACTAAAAAAATATTAATCTTTTTTGTTCTGCCTGAAAAGTGACTTCATTTTGACATCTATCCTGACACAGTTTATTTGACAATGCAGCAAGGGATCACCGTCCTCCTGATCAACCTAAGCAACAGTACGGGATACAACGTGACCCTCGAGAACGACCTCAACGTAAGCGTCGACAAAGTAACTGGCCACCGGCGGCAGAGGCACAGCTCTTTCACCCACGGCCTCAAGAGAGCGGTCTCGTGGCTGGGAGGCAAGCCGTTAGGTGAGAGCACAAAGAGGGACGAGTACCATTTGACCGCCAAGGATGGGGATCACCAGAGCAGAACAATGCTGCTGAACGGCGTCACGCTGGAGCTGGGAGATGATGGCAGCATCCCGGCTCTGAACCCGGTGCCCGCTGCTGTTGATTCGCCGTGTACCTGGCGCCGACGTCGATCGCGTTTGTAGTTTTACCGAGGTTCGAGGCCAAGGCGTGTTCTTGAGGGGAATCTGGCATTCCATTTGTTCACTTTATATGATGTAAAAATAGAATCATACAAGAGGAGAGAACAAGCAGAATAACATCAAAATGGTGTTTTTCTTCCCCTGCTGAGATACCTATCTCCTGTCTTTACCCTATGTCTATATGCAAGAGCACCGTTCAACATTTCTTTCAAAAAAAGGCACCCACTAAACCGAGGACTTAGAAAATGGGCCAAACTATGTGTGCACAAGAAATGGTGAACTGAGAGAGAAAGGCCAAAAGGATGTTTGGTTTACTAAGTGAAAAGAAAGTTTTAATCACTCTCTCATTTGTTTAATTTGCAGTGTTAGCCTTTAATTGGCTACCAAAAAATGTTTGTTACCAAATTCTAAAACAACAAGTAGACGTTCGTAACTTTTTTAAACCGCAATCGCCATCGTTATTTACCTGCCAAAGCGAGTTTCTTATTGGCAACATTATTTTCCCGTATTTTTTTGCATCAAATTGCTAGACTTTAATTCTTTTTATATTTTGGAAGGATATCATTTTAGTGCCATTTTTTTTTTCCAAATTGTCATTATGGGTGCAGATACGCAACATCTATTTAATTAACGTGTACAGTTAATTGGTACTAAATTGTATAGGTGGATATGTATCCAAGTCAATTCCTGCCTTATCGTTTTGGTTCCAATAAATGTCATGATTTCAATTGATACTGAATTGATATGCATCCAAATTAATTTCTACTCCCTCCGTTCCAAATTAATTGACTTGGTTTTGTCCAAATATGAATGTATTTATACTTGTATAGTGTCTGGATACATCCATGTGTAACCAAATGTGTGTCAATTAAATCCGAACGGAGGGAGTATGTACCACTGTCTATATAAATGTGATCGTTTTACGTCTCATGGGCACCAGCGTACCTTCCTCATAGCAAATCACAACTCATCTTCCCCAAACTTGCAAAGCCTTAGCGATTCCACAAACGCCAGCCATGAGGGTGCTTCTCCTTGTCAGTATTGCTGTTGTCATTTGCTTCGTCGCTACGCCCACCGCAGACTCGGCAAAGACCGGTGCTTTTCAACCAATCAGAAACCTCAATGACCCGGATGTGTTGGAGATTGCTAGATGGGCTGTGGCTCAGCACGCCAGCCAAGCAAATGACGGGCTTGAGTTCAAGAGGGTGGTAAGCGGTATGGAGCAAGTTGTGTCCGGCTTGATCTATAATCTCCGCATTGATGCGGTGAACGGTGAAGGCAAAGAGGGCATGTACATAGCGGAGGTGTACGACCGTGCATGGCTTAACCAACGCACGTTGATTTCGTTCCGTCCAGCCAACTGAGAAGTGTCAGTAGATTTTCCTTGTTGCTTTTGCTTAGTAATAATCAAGCTGGAGTACTAGCTGTATTTTTGTTCTCTGAATGCATGTCTATTAGATCTCAATAATGGCCGTCAACTGGTGTCGAATACTTTCATGAATAACATCTGGTCAGATCTCAATATCTTCTCAAGAATCTTGAACATGCCAATATTGATGTAGGATCTTTGTGTAAGCAAAATGTCGTGACATAATTTCGATGCAAAACAAGTATCTCGATCAACTTGAAATGGCATCCAAGTACAATGCACAAGTATTTTGCAGGTAGACTCTCATTGGTGGCAACTATGGTCTGCTTGACTGGCAAACTTTCTTACCGAATCCTGACTACCACAGACAAGTCTCACATGTGTAAACTTAAGTAGCTGATCACAGATCACTCCATTGTTTTCCAGAGAACGACTGACCGCTCTTTTTGTTCTCAGTGCTCTACTGTGGCATTGGTTTAAGGGCAATGAAGTTCTTTCAGTTGATATCAATGCACCACGCAAGCTGCGTGCTTACGCTCACTGTCAACGACCCCGTCGCATCCTGCAACAACGACAACGACACGGCTGCAACATCTGAAGCTCCTACTACAACTACGACAAGACCCAAGAGGAAAGCAGGAATACCGGCCCGGCTTGCAGGCCCAGAGTGGGCCCATTAGGCCTTGTAACCTTTTCCGTCTTCGTCGTGTATTAGAGGGTAGCGTGTGCGTTTGGTGGAGTTGTCTTGGACCAGAAGAATGAACCGGACGGCAGTGCCGTGGATGATGAACTAGCTCGGGGGAGGTTGGGTTGGTGAGCTAATTCCAATATAATTTCCTCCTCTGGTCGGAGGTATGCAATCCGGCCAGAATTTTTTTCCATCAACCAGTAATTCAGCTAGCATGAACATCTCTGATGCATCTGGTTCCGCACCGCGTGTTGAGTTGCCCCAATTTGATGGATCCAACTCCAAATTGTGGCAACGACGCTGTGAGGAGTATTTTCAGCGCTGGAACACGCCGAAGGAGCTCTGGACTTCGTATGCTTCATCTCTATTCATCGGTTCTGCGGCAACTTGGTTGGAATCCTTCGTCCAGTCGAATCCTGATGCTCCGTGGTCAGATTTTGCAGCAGCAGTTCAGGTGAGATTTACCCGCAACCAGCATCAGATACTCGTGAGAAGGCTTCTTCATATCAGTCAGACTGGGACGGTGGAGGATTATGTCAAGAGTTTCTCGGATTTGATGGACCAAATTTCTGCATATGAGTCCAGGCCTAATCCAATCCATTACATTACCAAGTTCCTTGACGGGCTTCACTCTGGAGTTCGCGTGTTGGTTGCCATTCAGCAACCAAAGGACCTTGATACTGCTTACACATTAGCTCTGTTGTATGAGGAGTTGGGTGATGGTTTCAGTCCAACTTCGATGGCTATAAGCAACAACCAGTCATCCCGGAGGCATTCCTTTCATTCATCACCCGGGCAGCATTCACAAACGGGGCAGCATACCCAACCATCACCACCACCACAGCCTCCTGCAAAATGGATTTCCAAGTCAGTTGAAGAGAAGAGAAAGACTGGCAAATCTACACCAGAAGATAGGTGGAAATCTCTGAAGGCTTACAGGCGTGCTCGGGGCCTTTGTTTCACATGTGGCGAGAAGTTTGGGAGAGAACATGTGTGTAAATCAACAGTGCAACTGCATGTAGTGCAGGAGATGATCGATATGATGCAGCAATCTGAATCAGATAGTGAATTCGTTGATGCGGAGGATGGACAACCCGAAGCCAATATGATGCTCCTGTCTGCGGCTGCTTGTGATGATAAAAAGAAGATGGCAAAAACAATGGTGCTCAAGGTGGAGATCCAAGGGCAAGAGCTTCGGTTCCTCGTCGACTCTGGTAGTTCGGCCAGCTTTATGATCAAACCAAGGCAGAGAGCTTGACTGGGAGAACTTCTCTCAAGAAACCAGTACAAGTGAAGGTAGCAGGTGGTGCCTTGTTATCTTGCACAGAACAAATAGCTGATTGCCAGTGGCTATCTAATGGCAATGAATTCACATCATCGTTCAGAATCTTGCCGCTGAAAAGTTATGACGGAATCAATGGTATGGACTGGTTAGCAGCAAATAGTCCAATGATTACCCAGTACTTTTGGTGCGCAAAGGAGATAATTCTTGGAGGCTGGTTGTGGATTATCGTCACTTGAATGCCTTGACTATTAAAGGAAAATATCCACTGCCTGTAATTGATGAGTTACTTGACGAGCTAGCAGGTGCCAAATGGTTTACAAAACTAGACCTGAGGGCCGGATACCATCAGATTAAATTAGCTCCGGGTGAAGAATATAAGACGGCATTCCAGACACATAATGGGCACTATGAGTTTCGTGTAATGGCATTTGGGTTGACTGGAGCCCCTGCTACCTTCCAGCATGCTATGAACAAGGTCCTAGCACCATTTCTTCGCAAATTCACCCTAGTCTTTTTCGATGACATATTGATCTATAGCAAGGACTATGAAGAACATTTAACTCATGTCCGTTCTATCTTGGAAGTGTTGCATAAGGAGAAGTGGCATGTTAAGCTGTCTAAGTGTGAATTCGCACAAAACAGTGTGGCTTATTTGGGACATGTAATTTCAGCAGATGGGGTTGCCACCGATGGGTCCAAGATTGAAACAATCAAGAACTGGCCGAGGCCACTCACACTCAAGGAACTCAGAGGTATTTTGGGAATTACTGGGTATTACAGGAAGTTCATTTCCCATTATGCTGTGATATGCCAACCGTTGACGGCGTTGCTTAAAAAGGGAGCTCTGTTCATCTGGACTGATCATGCAGAATTGGCATTTCAAACCTTGAAGCAAGCTCTCATTAGTGCACCGGTGTTAGCCCTGCCAAAGTGGGATCTTCCATTCGTTGTTGAAACAGATGCATGTGATGTTGGGATTGGCGCAGTCCTTTCTCAACAAGGCCATCCCATTGCTTTTGTCAGCCGTGCTTGGGACCTAAGAACAGAGGGCTCTCGGTTTATGAGAAGGAATATCTGGCCATTCTTTTGGCAGTGCAGCAATGGCGGCCGTATTTACAATTGGGAGAGTTCATCATACGCACAGACCATCAGAGCCTAACCCATTTGGCTGACCAACGTCTCCACACTCCATGGTAGAGGAAAGCCTTGACAAAGCTGATGGGTCTCCAATATAAAATTGTGTACAAGAAGGGCATACACAATGCTGCAGCTGATGCCCTTTCTCGCAAGCCTACTCACAGCTCAGAAATCTTGGCTATTACTGAGGTACAACCAGTTTGGCTTGATAAGGTAGCCGCCAGTTACAGCAACGACAGTCAAGCACAACAACTTATCCAACGTCTGTCTGTGGATCCAAACACTGAAGATGACTTCACATTCAGAGATGGTTTACTGCGATTTCAGGGGAGAATTTGGATTGGGCAAGACATCCCAATTCAACTGCAAGTAATAGCAGCCTTCCATAACAGTCCTATAGGAGGACACTCCGGGTTCCCTGTTACATACAGGCGTCTCTTGTCGCTGTTCAAATGGAAGGGAATGAAGGCCCAAGTCCGTACTTATGTCCAGTCTTGTCGTGTGTGCCAACAAGCCAAGCCAGAGAGAACACTGCCAGCAGGTTTGCTTCAGCCTTTACCAATACCCTCTGCTCCTTGGGAAACTGCCACAATGGATTTCATTAGTGGCCTTCCTCCATCTCGCCAGTTCAATTGCATCATGGTAGTGGTGGACAAGTTCTCAAAATATGCCCACTTTATTCCTATCCGTCATCCCTACACGGCTGCCAAGATAGCAGAGATTTTCGTTGACAACGTGCATCGTCTCCATGGTATGCCTCAGAACCTGGTATCTAACCGCGACCCAGTATTTACCAGTCAATTTTGGCAATCTGTCTTCAAGGCAACTGGTACTCAGCTGAAGATGAGCACAGCTCACCACCCGGAGACTGACGGGCAGACTGAGAGGGTGAATCAGTCCATCGAGTGTTACTTACGATGCTTTATCAGCAGTCATCCGCATCACTGGTCCAAATGGCTCTCTCTCTGTGAATTCTGGTATAATACAAATTGGCACTCTTCGTTGGGTAAAACCCCTTTTGAAGTTCTCTATGCTCGTCAACCCAGGACCTTTGGCTTGACTCGTACTGGCACTGTGGCTTCTGATGATGTTGAGACATGGCTACAGGAACGTGTGTTGATCCTTGCTTCTGTGCGGCAACATCTCCTCCGAATGCAGCAGCGTATGAAGTTCTAGGCCGACAAGAACAGGATGGAACGAACTTTCTCTGTTGGAGATGAAGTTTTCCTCAAGTTGCAGCCTTACATGCAGTCCTCCTTGGTCCACCGATCCAACCACAAATTGGCATTCAAATTCTTTGGGCCATATGCAATTTTGGCTCGTGTGGGTGAGGTGGCTTATCGATTGGACTTGCCTGCTCCTAGCAGGATTCACCCGGTGTTCCACGTGTCGCAACTGAAGCCTTACTGAAAGCTGGACAACAGGTATTGCCACAATTACCTTCATCTGACGCTGTGATTCAGATTCCTGTTTGAGTGCTGCAGAGTCGCATTCGCCAACATGGCTTGCGCACCATCGCCCAAGTACTTGTCCAGTGGAGTGGAGGCTCGGCTGCAGCAGCAACATGGGAGGACTTGGAATACTTGAAGCAGCAATTTCCGCATTCACCTGCTTGGGGTCAAGCAGGTTTCCAAGAAAGGGGGATTGTCAACGACCCCGTCGCACCCTGCAACAACGACAACGACACGGCTGCAACATCTGAAGCTCCTACTACAACTACGACAAGACCCAAGAGGAAAGCAGGAATACCGGCCCGGCTTGCAGGCCCAGAGTGGGCCCATTAGGCCTTGTAACCTTTTCCGTCTTCGTCGTGTATTAGAGGGTAGCGTGTGCGTTTGGTGGAGTTGTCTTGGACCAGAAGAATGAACCGGACGGCAGTGCCGTGGATGATGAACTAGCTCGGGGGAGGTTGGGTTGGTGAGCTAATTCCAATATAATTTCCTGTGATTTGTGAGAATTGAGAGAGAGATCGAGTTGGTGCTTACACTCACTGGAGTAAACGCCGCCATTTATGAATTCTAACTCAGTGGCCTTCTTAAAACGAACTTGTTGGCATAGTTTCGCCAAAAAAAATAAGATTTGTTATCAATACTGAAAATATATGACTGATCTACTCAATTTATGCTTTTAAGTTATGAATTTTGTTCTGCCTGAAAAGTGATTTCATTTTGACATCCCATCTCCTGTCTTTACCCTATGTGTAATAATCAGTGATTCAATAGGAAGGTCTGCCACATGGTGTTGGAAGTGTGTCGAGTATTTAGTTCGTTTCGAATAACAGGTTATGGAAACAATCATCAGCTCAACGTGATACGGCTGAAACGAGTACTATTCGGAACAATCATCAGCTCTAAGTTTCAAATTCATGCTTGTTGGGGTCTTCCCTGACGGAAAAACACCAAAAATAAGCGTATGCTGCTTATTGTGGCGTGCGCACGGTATTCTTTAGTAAAAGGCGAAAGAATAGTTCGCTTTGTGCTCACCACGCAGCTGCGTGCTCTTCTCCCGTCCACCACGGCCCCTATTTGTAGCCGTCCCAGGTCCGTCCCCCTCTGCGCGGGCGAGGTGGGACTAAACCATCTCCCCAGCGACGAGGCGGTAGTACCGAGATATTTCGTTCTGTGACTCTGTCAGGCAGTGGCCACGGAAACCACAATGGGCCGCTACAGGCCCAGTTACTACGGCCCGTCTCTTGCAGGCTGCTGAACTTCGGGTTTTCCTTCTCTCTCTTTTTGTTTTGTTTGAACGGGTCTCTCTCTTTTTTCGTTTGTGAGTTCGCAAGCAAGGGAGCTCCTGCCAATAGTAGTGGAGCGAATATGATACTGTAGAATTCGTTCGACTTGGATTGGCGCTAAATCACTTGGTTGTAGTATCGCACCAAGGTTATTAAGTGGTGCAAGGACCCACAGCTTTAGAAAAGCATTGCTTGCAATGCTTAATGTTGACTGAACTTATCTTTGATGGTCATTTTTAAAATGAAACTGAGTAGGGGTTTTGGCCCTTTGGTTCCAAAATAGATTAGGAAAGCATAGAACAATTCAAATGAACAATTGAGCAGCACATTCTTCCTTCTAACTCAACTTTGCCGATGTTCTAAATAAAATAAAAAAACTTTACCGATATTACTAATCGTTTCATGCAACTGTTGCGTCGGACTCCGAGAGTAGGTAAAAAACGCAACTTCCCAAGTATGATATTGGCATAGCTAGCAGCTGAATGATATATCTACTTCTCTACAGGTTCAAACACTATTTAGCACAAATGCACTTTCAAAGAATTATCTGCACATTTCCAATATCAGCAATTGTAACAAGATCCTGTAGGTACTCACAGCAATGGCATCTCCACTACAATCTTCTCCAACCTACCAAAGCAATTCCAAAACTAGCAGAACAAAATTTCAAGGACTTGAGAAGGAAAAAAGAATAAATGGACAAAGAACATTATAAACTCTAGCGACATTAGCTGCCTCCTTTCTTCACCGTCATATATCCATGTTCCACTTGCTAACCCGTCCGCTGCATTATTCTGCGAGAAAGGATTAACCCAGTCCCATAGGAAGAGACTTCACCGAGCTATCCTTCACGGTTATACTATCCAAAAGAATGACGAACCAATATGATACAGATGAAAAGAATCGTGTACCCATATGATACAGATGCAAAGTATCGAGGTATTTGCAACTCGGTTGATGCAGGGACGTGTCAGAGGTGTGTTCAGTGATGATTGCTTTCCTCGTTCACCAATAGTACTCTGATCCAACAGCAATCCACCTATCAGCGAGTAAGTGAATGGTGGGGCTATGCCCCTCAGTGTGCCTACACCATTTGTCCAAAGTGCCTATCTGTCATACTGGGGCTCCAAAATATGGCAGTTTCTGATGAAGTCGTTGGAGTAATTTACGTGCTTCGTCCAAAATGGTTGTAGGTTTTTAAAAGCAATGTCTAGCCATGGTTTGCACTGACCATTGTAGTGGATCACTGCAGCTTTCTTAACACTTTCAATGTCAGTGTTTTCTTGGTATCCTAAGCCAAGCATGTGCCAAGATGGGTCCATACCATGGACATGACCCCGGAATGCTATAAGCGCAGGTGGCAAAGTACCGAATTTCCAGAGAGTAAGACCAGATTTTAGATTCTGCAAAAGAATGGAAGTGATTATGAAGGTGACAACTATACCAAGAACTATATCATGTTTTAGCATCATAAAGTGGAATGAAACATGGCTTAATGCTTGAACACTTTCAAGTTGGAAATAAATGACTACAACATCAACTAAGCCCTTTGTCCCAAGCAAGTTGGAAATAAATGACTAAACTATGCAAAACAAATTACAGTATGTGTCGTTCAAAGCATCCATTTAATTCATATATAAGATGTAGCTCACGCTGAAAGATTTAAGCACAGGAGGTTCTTGTGAAGATAGAATGTGTTACCTCCTTCAACCAGAAATGATATGTATCCCGAATGTTCGTCTTCCTCCAAGCTTCCAGATCAAACACATTCATCCCATATGCCCATGCACATTCATCTGGGTCAAGACTTCGATCTATAACAGGGTGAGAGAAGTTGAAATATGTCCTGAAGCGCTTAGACATCACCCAGTTGTCTTCACCTCTGCACGTCTCCACAGCACCATTCACCTTCCCTTCAAGATCAATCTCCCAAAGAGGAGACAAATCACGCTGAATAACAATGTCATCATCAAGGAAGACCACCTTGTTGAGGCTTGGAAAGAGCTGGTTAAATGAGGAAAGCATCAGGTTTAGGAAATGTAAACATCACAACTGACCACTTCCAGTCGTATACTAATTAAGAGAACAGTGTTACAACTTCGTTATAGGTTAGACATGACCTTACTTCAAAGCAAAACAGTATTGATACAACTAGGTGATATACCAGAATTGGACAAAAGGATAACAGCATACAAATGCACTTTTCCGTCTTAGTAGTATCATATAGAAAAAATCAGACATGGATATTAACAGTGAGATGCAAATTTTAGTACACTTCAACTTTCCATTTAGTACTGTATACTTTTCCCACCATTCATTTGTTCTGCGGTGCAAGAATGATTGTACCATAACACAGTGAGCTCAATAAGAAAGCAGGTGCCTCCTAGGTAACAATGACCAGATAATATAATAGTACACATACTACTGAAAGTTACACACTAGCAAAACAATCCAAAACATGAGTAATAACTAATAACACTACATAAAGAACAGTAAGTTTAGGTGGTGAGCATATTGCAATAGAACATGAGCTTGAATTACTCTAGTAATAGATAGAAAGTGAAGAAGAGAATGTTTCAGATCAAAAGGCACCTCAGGCAAGTAGATGCGGAGATGATTAAGCAGGGAGATGTATTTGGGGCTCCGAGCCTGCAGCTTGGAAGCAAGAACCCTTGGATTGTCACTTGCACTGGAAACTGTTCCATGATCTCCATGATAGTGATTTCTGACTCCACGGTGGTTTTCTATAGCCTCTAGTACTGGGACATTTTCTCTGGTCAACCAGTCAAACTGGTGAACACCTTTCACTTCAACTATTGCAGGTGATACAGAATTAAGGGCAAACCATGAATGCATCCCCGGATATGTTTTTTTATCGGTGATGACATGGAAGACTACTTTCTCAGGTACCGAGGAAGAGCGTATAGTTGAGCTGACAACGACTGAAGCAGCAAGGATGTTATCGCTAGCTAGAATATAATGCTGGAAGGAATTATCGGAAAGCAACGGTAACAGTTCAGGTGGTGGCAACTGTTTCCTTGCATGAGCATTTGAGGAGTATTCATCAGTAAGGCGCAGAGACAGGCAATGAATGCCTTTTGGAATAGCAGTTGAAGCGTAATGTTTATACAGCTGTTCTGCCAGCCTTGACTTCTTTATCTCCTTATCCATGCTTTTCATCTGCAAAGAAGCACATGACCATTAAAATATAGTTTACAATCAAGATGCAATGCATATGCACTAAAGTAAATAATAAACCAGGACTAAGAACCATGAACTAAGATAAATTGTGCTAGCCAGGACCAAGTCCAAAATTCTACAAACCAATATATGACCAATCAAGCCAGAACATACAATTGTACAAATACCAGATGGCAGAAACGCATGCCCCAAATATGGCAGCATAAGGAAGTGCTTTAGTTGCAAGTAATGGTAATTGTAGTATTGTACATACGAAACAGCTGCAAGACACAAACCACAAAGAGCATATCATGCCTACAATGTTCTTTAAGAAACAGATTGCTTGCAATAAGTTGTACAGATCACAGCATACGGTTAAGCAGGGGCATGTGTTTGGATCCCAAGTCGAGATCCAGTTCTGTATACATCTGCACATGAGTTATTTCTTATAGGCCATTTCGGTCTCCAATTATCTATGCAGTTAACCAATACTTTACCTTCCTAGTTTTCCAACAGAATTATTCAATGTTGGCACTTCATTGATGTTGAACATGGTTCTGTAGAATTCATAAGGTCTACTTGTTGCAACACATAAACCTAACTTCCAGTTTTATATAGCTATCATACTCATAAACTACATAAGTCTGCCAACAATAGAAGTGCATGCTCAAAGATTAAAAGACATAGCTAAGACTAATTTTATATAGCTTCAATAGATTTCCGAAATAAGAGCTGGTTAGACTACGAAGCAACTTTTCAAACAAAAAACTCTGGTATTTTATGCACTGACGTCAAAATTGTGGTTTTCAGATGCCATAATCTCCAGATGCTTTAAAATTCGAACAGACCCATGCAATTTTGAACTTTGAACAATGCAACAGTACAGATTAAACTAGGATATTCAGTTTCATACCGTAGCCTTCAACCTGACAGCAAATGTCCTAGCATCATAATGGTTATCCTTTATCTCCAAAAGAAACTCCCTGAATGATTCTGGTAACTTTTTATCAGAAGTGAATTCCTCATTGTTAACTTGATCAAAAATTCTATACAGATCTTGCACCAGCCTCTGTTCACATCAAGTAAGAAAAGTAAATACATGCTCTCTTCGAGACAAACAATCATGTTTTACCAACACAAAGAAGCGCAAGGAATCAGATAACTTACTGTAGAATCACCCCCCTGCCTACCAAGGAAACTAGGTCCTATTCGTCTCCCCAAGCAATCTGCAAACCAGGATTGCAACAGTTACATCAAATAGTTGTATCAAGTTTGTACATGTAGACTCCATAGAATAAGATCGCTAAAACATAATAAAAACATGACATGCAACAGAAAACACGTCCAAGTACAAGAAGACCTACGACCCATGGACAAACCCAGCCTTCCTAATGTAATATTAGAATCCTGCAGAAAATTATATGCCTACATCCCAACTAGATTGCTTACAACGATATCAAAACCCAAACAAAAAAAATGATAACACATTCATACACAAAAACAGGCATATTCTTGGAGGAGCCTATTTGGCCAAGATTCTCCAGCCACTACTACAGAGAAGGTAGGTTTAGCACCCGGGCAGAACATGGATGAAGGCATCTGGGCGTTAAGTGCTAACTCTAGAATCCCTTAGTTTTATCAAAATATGTGTTAAATCTTTTGGGGCCATAGTGGTTGGCACCATCACAAAAATCAAAAGTTGAAAAAACTAACATCCATGTGTCACAGACATGTGGTACTAAGCCCCGCATGGCATTCTCTCAATGGGTGCTATATTTACCAATCTACACCTGTTTATATGGTACTAGGAGAAGTTTCTTCTTCATTTTTATATTATACCATGAGCCTGGAACCTTGAGTTAGCGGCAAACCTAATTTGTTCTGTTCAAGCTTTAGTAAAAATGTGCCTAGCATATGGAAACAAATGTACTTGGAGAAGCAAAAGGGGCAGTCCATTTATTTCTACAAAATCTGGCTATGTCTCCTGATTCCTGCATAGCTTCCAATAAGACATTGAGATGAGCTAATATATTTGTTTGACTGCTCTCTTTCTAACTCAAAAGTTAAGCACCTTTACCAAAAATGTATATAGATCAATGGTGGAATTGGAGGTAACATGTGCATTCAGATCTAGAAATTATCACATTAACTGGAAGGGGAAAAGGCCTATATCATGTTGCATGATTGGTGCAAAGAGTTATTGAATGGAATAAACTCTATTCATTGAACATAGGTTGAAAACAATATGCTATTGCAACTATAACTCTCGGCAAAAAGAAAGCAGACTTTAAATTCAAACAAAAACATCAAATAAAGTTGATTGCCTGGGCAGAATATGTTCAGGGTTTGCTGAGAGGGTAGGAGAGAAGAGCTATTGAGTAATCCGAGTTATGACTCTAATCAGGTCAGAACAGAGTGTCAAAATAAGCCTGCTGCAAGTAAAGCACATTTAAGTTCAATGGATCAACCAGGTGCATGAAGAGCATTGTTCCTGGCTTCTACATTTTTTCTTAGTGCCTGCCTCAATTGTCAATGCTAAGCACAGAATTTGGGCAAGCTTCACCTAGTCAGCAGACAATTGTAGCTTGAGGTAGACTGATATGGAGGGAAGTTGATAGCATCTTTGAGGATGACCTTTCTACTCCAGTTTTGCAAGATGCTCAAAACCGGGATAAAACAATTCGTTCTAAATCCAACAGTGTGGCAGCTGATAGCACTAAATCCAGAGACTAAATGGAACCCAATTCACGATCCTACATTTTGGCTAAAAACAGAAAAATCAAGCGGCCTAGATCCGAAATTCAACTAAGCTGAAATCCTAATCCTAAACCCGAAGGTCTCACACTTAAAAACACCAAAGATAACGAACGAGATCACGAAACCGGAGAGCTGAATCTCCAGCTCATCGAGTAAGCCTATCATCC
The DNA here is from genome assembly GCA_947311845.1 of Poa pratensis. Classification (NCBI taxonomy): domain Eukaryota; kingdom Viridiplantae; phylum Streptophyta; class Magnoliopsida; order Poales; family Poaceae; genus Poa; species Poa pratensis. The sequence goes on from CAMZMU010000117.1 coordinate 19,091,818, forward strand.
AGGAACACATCACACGCTTTCAGCGCGGAATCTAGGCAGGAACCATCTCCATATTTCCACATTTCCACAGGGACAGCAAACTGGTGCGGCTAAAGGGCACCGAGATCCGAACCCCAAGGCCCAAGCGCACCGAATCAAGCAACCCAAGCCAAACAAGATAAAAAAACGCGGCGAGATCGCGGGCCATCGATCTTACCGATGGAGGAGCACTTGCTGCCGCCGGCCTCGAGCGCTGGCACAGCGAGGAGTATGAAGGCGAAGGGCAGGAGGCAGCCGAGGGCCACGACCGCCGGGAAGGCGACGGCGCGCAGGTACCATGCGGCGCCCCCTCCCCCGCCGACGGAGCCGGCGCGCCGTCCCGCGGCCGCCCCCTGCAGCGCGAGCGGCGGCGGGGGCGGGGGCGGCTGCGGCGCGACGCGCACCTTCATGGAGTCGACGACGCCATTGCTGCTGGAGATGGTGATGCTGCGCATGCTCGGCGAGATCCGCAGCTGCATCCTCCACCTCCCCCGCCGACGAGGGGAGCTCCGACTCCGGCGGCCTAGGGTTCCGGCGACGGCGGCGGCGAGGCGGTGGCATTGGGCGCAGACATGCTAATCGCACGGGCGGTACTAATAGGGAAGGAGGAAAAAGGAAAAAAGGAAACGATGGTGGTCGCGGCGTGCGCAAATACGAGCTAGCCCGAGGGCCTGTCAGCTAAACCGGTGGCGAATTTCGGCTGCCTGTCGAGGGATTTTGGTGCGCGGCTAGGCTATGGGGCTACTTCTCCTCGCCTTGATCCCTCGACAGCCGGAAGAAAGATGGGACCTCCGTTTCTCTGATTTTTAGTTATCTTTCTTGGTTTTCTATTGGGATTTAGCTTTTTTTTTGGAAAAACTCCCAACCTATTCTGTCAAGATAATACAAAGATTAGTAGAAGTAAAATAAATTACATCGAGATCCGTAGACCACTTAGCGACGACTACAAGCACTGGAGCAAGCCAAAGGCGCGCCGCTATCATCGCCCCTCTCACACTGGAGTCGGGCAAACCTTGTTGTAGTAGACAGTCGAAAAATCGTCGTTCTAAGCCCCATAAGACCACCACACCAACACAACAACCATTGCCGATGAAGAGAAGCATGGATCCAACCTGTAGACACACGAACACAAACGAGCGAAGACCGGATCCAGTTCTTCTATTGGGATTTAGCTTTATTTATACCACTTCTTCTATTCTTTCTTGTTTGGTGCTTTGAACTAGTTTTTGATTGTTCCAAGATCCAACACAAATGTATAGTGTTATACTACTCCCTCCGGTCCGAAAAAAGAGGCGCACCAGCTATAGAAAGTCCATTTTACATAATAATCCTTTGAGATTCAAAAACTGGAAATAAAGTCCCTCCGCTCGCCTCTCTCGCTGGCTCGCTCGCCCGCCCGTCTCGCTCGCTCGCCCGTCTCGCGCGTCCGGCGGCCGGCGATTGACGCGGGACGAGCTAGCCAGATCCCAGATCGATCGGTACCAGCCCGCCTCGCTCGCCTGCCGCCGGCCGCTGGGCGTGCAGATCCTCTGATTGCTCTGGAGCAGCTCTCAGGTCGCCGGCCGCTGGGCGCAGATCCTCTGATTGCTCTGGAGCAGGTCTGCAGCAGCTCCAGCACGGACCTCTCCCAGCATCCTCTCCAGCATCCTCTGCACCAAATCCTCTGATTGCAGTATCAACTGGAGTATCCCCAGGCAACCTTCAGCAGCATATCCAGCCACGACCACGGTTCTGCAAGTACCAATCAACCAAGTACTCCAATATTAGCAAGCAGTAGCATAGCAGATCAAGCAACTATCAGAGTAACTAGCAGAGTAAAGACAACAAGCACAAGCAGATCAAGGTTCACCTGCAGCTCGCTCCCAGGTTCACCTGCCCAACAATCCTCCAGATCGCCGACTCCGGGAAAATGGATGCATCAGGTGCATCTTCAACTGCAGATTCCTCCTCCACCTCGAGATCTTCGAGTGCAGCCTCCGGATCATCATCAGGTCTTCCCTCCTGCACAAGGATGATAGTATAAGCATACAAGCATTACTCCAGTTCAGTATACAGAGAAAGCATGTAGTCTTTGGTGTTGACAAGCATTACTCTAGAACTTGACAATACAAGCATACAAACTTGGCAATACAGTTTTATTTAAGCATCATAAGCATGTCATAGGGATGCAGCGTTTATCAACATCAGTAGTCTGGAGCATAACTCGAGCAATAGATAACATAACACAACACAGGAGCATCACAACAGATCAAATTAGCATTAGAGCAATAGTGATATTTGCCTCTCTAGAGCATAGCAGTCAGATTAGAACTGAATAACAGAACTGAACAACAACTTGGTTCAGGCAAAGCAAAAGATCTCCCACTTACCAGCATTTGTTGAAACAACCCTTTTCCTTTCAAGAGAGCATAACAGCATTTGATGTTCCCTCCTTTACATGGTTTAATTAATTAACTGGTGCAAATAAACAACAAGATCCTTTAGAAAGGAAGGCAGTCGATAAGAACTCAGCAGCAGTAAAGAGCATTTTGTTTCAACAAATGCTGAGATATAAACAAAGACTTCAAGCTTCAGGATATGTTTATAATACGGAGTAAGAGAATAACTTCCTGACCTCGTCTGCTAACTTCCTTTAGCCATGTGCATTTGCCTCTCTAGAGCATAGCAGTCAGTTCTGTACAGAGCTGTGGCACTGTCTACAACCTGCACGTGTGGAGTTTAAAAATCAGAAAACATACATTCAAATTCAGTATGGGCTATTTGGCTGTAAGAATGCAGCAAATAAACATGCTGTGTAAGCAGAACTGAATACAAGCAACATTTAAAAAAAGAAGGTGCCAATAGAAAATTTAGCAAACATCAGCCGAAGCTAACACAGTTTCAGTTTCTTTCAGTATTTTCAGTTTCTAACACATTTCATCATTTCGCAGTTTGTAGCAGTCGAAGAAAGAAAAACATGCGAGATGATCAGAGGTTTGGAGCTTATTTTGACTGGAAGCACTCAAAAAAGCAAGAGAGGTACTCCCAGCTGACCATGCAGCTGATAAAAAACTTGTAGCTGGGCTATTGCAAATAAGTGTTCGAACCGTTGAGAAATTTTGGAAAGAGGCAAGAGAGCAAATTCATAGAGGGGAAGAAGTTGATGTGTCCAACAAAAAGAAAGGGAGATCTGGCCGAAAGAGAAAGGACCATGGTCTTGAGAGGATACCAACAATTCCTTACAACAAACGTTCAACCATGAGGGCACTTGCACTGTCTTTGAAAGTTCCATATACATCATTGCAAAGGAGGTTAAAATGGGGCCAGATTAGGAAGCATACAAGCACTATAAAGCCCTATCTCAAGCTAGCCAACCAAATTGACAGGCTCAAATTCACTGTCTCGATGGTGGATGAAAGAACTGTGTCGGATGCTATGCCTAAATTCATAGACATGCGAAAGATCCTGCATACGGATGAAAAATGGTTTGACTTGACTAAAAAAAAGAGGACCTACTACCTATCGTCAGAAGAAGCTAATCCTGAGCGCAGTATCCAAAGCAAAAACAGAATTGGAAAGGTAATGTTCCTTTGTGCAGTGGCGAGGCCAAGGCGTGATGCCGATGGAGTAACATTTGATGGAAAATAGGGATCTGGCCATTCGTCAAGTTAACTCCAGCTGTAAAAAAATCTAAGAACCGAGCCAAAGGAACTTTGGAAGTCAAGGCGGTGACAGTTACCAGAGATGTCCATCGAGACTACCTATGTAACAAAGTAATTCCAGCGATTGAAGCCCTATGGCCTGATGATGACGAAGGGACGATCTATATTCAACAAGACAATGCACGAACACATGTTTTGCCTAGTGATCCAGCTTTTAGAGCAGCTGTAGCAAAAACAGGGATGGATATCCAGCTAATGCAACAACCTGCAAACTCACCGGATATGAACGTGTTGGACCTTGCATATTTTAGGTCCATTAAATCCTTAACACTAGAAAATGCACCAAAAAAACTGAATGACCTCATAGAATCAGTTGAAGATGCTTTTCACAGCTATCCAGTAGATAATCTTGACAAAGTGTTCATAACTTTACAGTCAGTTCTGCTGGAAGTTATGAATGCTAGAGGTGGCAATAAATATGAGACTCCCCACATGAACAAGGACAAAATGTTGAGGGAAGGAACTCTGCCTATGGCTCTAAGGATTGATGGGGAACTCTATAGAAAGACCTTGGAAATTATAGCTGCCTATGAAGCAGAGACCTTGTCAAATGGAGCAACACCAAACAAGAAAAGAAAAAGGAAAGGAGTACAAGAAGGAGTGGTCATTGTTTAGAAGGAGAGGAAAGGAGTATTTCAAACAAGAAAAGAAAGAGGAAAGGAGTAATATATGTACTGTATGTATTAGCACTATATGTGCTCCTGTTGTATATATAGTCATCGAATTACAGCAAGCATTGATAAATATTCACACTTGTAATGTAAGTGAGACGAGCTTGCTTGCATATTCAGTTCTGAAGCTTGATTGCATATTAAGTTCATATTCATATTCAGTTCATATTCAGTTCCGAAGCTTGATTGCATATTCAGTTCATATTCACATGTACACGAACTCAAGAATAGGAAGTGCAAGCAGTGCCATATCTAAGCAAGCTTGTTTGTTTTTAGTCACAGGAAAAACATAAAACATGGGGAATAATTTACTCCAGACAAAGACAAGCACCAGATAACATTAGAGCATTAGATATCACAGGTACCCAGTTTTTACTTCCTCTGTAATTTGTGCAACAGTACAAGTGACTCTAAACTCTCATAACTAGAGCATTACAGTAGATAACATGACACAGGAGCATCACAACAGATCAAAGACTCAATGCTCGGAATACAAGATTTAAAGACCAGACTACTCAAATGTTCCCAGAATAGCGTGTGATGTCATCTAAAATCGCTATGGTCTGTAGATATCCATCGTTCTGGCAAGCAACTTTTCCCTTTGTTATCCCGGGTTAATTTTAAAAACCACAGCATCCAACATAACAGCACAAGTGTGTATCCAGAGGCGAAGCTTAGTACAGAAGCTAAATATCATAAGGATCTTGAGATAGGAAAGTGGCGCTTACGAGAACACTGAAAATCAAGGTCGCTGACAGCAGCTCGAGTCCACGGTCAGCCACGACCTGCAAGCAAATTAACAACATAATTACGCTGGTCAATTCGTCAGGACTTTCTGTAAATCTCCTGAGCATGACACAGGAAACTGAAGTCTCGAGAGACTGAAGTCAGGCTCACCGTGGGAGTCATCCAGCCCATGTAGACGCCGAGCGCGGAGAGACCCAGGAGCAGCAGCAGCGAGAGGAGACCTGCGGGTCACGCACACGCGAGTCAGTTAGTCAACTGATTAGGCGGCGGAGAGCAGCAGTATTTGCGCCTCGAGAAACCGGGGATCAGGGAAGGTACCGTTGCAGCGGTAGTGGAGGCGGGAGGAGTCGGGGAGCACGGCGCCGGCGACGAGCTTGCCGGGGAGGACGGCGCCCGCGTAGGCCAGGTAGCCGCGGTAGGAGAGCAGCACCACCGCCGCGCTCCAGGTCGGCGCCAGCTCGGCGAGCGCATCGGCGGACGGAGATAGATCTTGGAGGTGGAGGCAGAAAAGGAGGTGACACGGACGACGGCCACGAGCGGCGAGGCCATCCGGCGCGCCCGGCCTCGCAGACACCGGATCCAGCCTCGCAGCCACCGGATCCAGCCTCGCAGCCACCGGATCCGGCGATTCCTCGCCGGTTTGGACCCAAAGCTCTGACCTTTTCGTCGAGCAGAGCGCGGCGGCGACGGAAGACGGAGGGGAGAGAGGCAATGGAGCACGCGAGGAGAACGGTGGAGTGCGGTGCGGGTGCGTGACCAGTCGCGAATCAGTCAGAGATGGACTGCGGGTTGAGCTAGAAAAGAGTAGGGGGGGTTTTGCAAATTAACCAGTCACGAATCTTTTTTCGGATCGGAGGGAGTATGATTATCTTGTGTTGTTCCATTCTAAAACCTGATGGAGCCATTAGTCAAAAATTTGAGAGCTCCCTATAGCCTTGTACACCATATCAGGAGGCGCCACGTTCTCCGCATTGTTCGTCGAGAACCTGCAGTGCTGGGACATCCCGAACATGCACTAAATTCACTGAACTTATATGTGCGTTCTAGCCACATCGCCGCATGACTCCACACACCAACCCATCATCTTCCATCATGCGCGCTCAAATCTTTGACCCGGTTGTGTGAGGATTGAGAAAAACGACAAAATGTACGCATATGCAAAAAGTGCACACAATGAACACGTATGAACTCGATGCTATGACAAGGCGTCCTGCAGGCTCGCCAGTGCTGGGGCCTGGGGGGTGGGGGGTGGTGCAAGAACTTCAGAATCGAATCCGCGATCAGCCTCGACGAACTTGAACATGGCAAGCAGGAGAGGGAGGAGACACCAAAAACAGGAGTGGGCTCGCCGCGGACTTCCTGATAGGCCGGTTCATCGTCTTCATCCGCGACTCCCCACCACATGTTCGCCAATGTCATCCTCGCCCACCTCAAAAGGTGGATCGACCAGAGCGCGGCCACCGGCGAGACCATGCCGATATGGGTGCAGTGTCGCGACATGAACCTGGAGACCTCGCGGACGGCGGACGGTCTTCGACCTCATGGCCATGCCCGGGTTCGCGTTCCGGCGCGCTAGGCTTGCCGTGGCACCGCTGGTGCGCACGCTCGGAGAGTGCGCATGGGACAGCAACGCACGCATGGCGCCGGCGAAAACCAGAGTGCCTCGTGGACTACTGGATGCAGCAGACGATGCAAGAGATAGACGTCGTCGTTCCGACGGTTCCCGTCGACGAAAGCGTTCGCCCCGGAGCGCTTCTTCTCGGAGGAGCGCAGGGAGGACGTGGCGTACAAGCGCAACTGCATTGCCTTCAACGCCGGTGTGCACGAGTGCGCTGGGCAGCGGCACGCCTTGAATATCCTCGTGCTGTTCCTGGCGTTGTTCGTGTCAGTCGCCGTCCTCAGGCGGGACAGAACGGAAGGTTGCGAGGAGCCAGGCCTGGTCGCGGCTGCATGCGGACGAGAGCGACGCGCGCTCGCGGGATTATCGGTGGAGTGGGCGCTCGCCACCCTACACCAGCTCCGTGGTCGCCGGTTGCTGCATGATGTCCATGGGCGCCGGCCTGCGGCAGAGTCTTGTGCCTTAGAGCCACGACGGCGCAAGCGGCGTGGACGACAGCCGTTTCTTGGCCCTTCATAGGCGTAATTTGATGATGTTCATGCAGAATGTTGTATATAGAGGTGGTAGATCTTGTTTTATCTTTGGCATGATGGTTTTCTCCCCTTCCGGCTTCGCCATAGAGCTAGTGAGCTAGCAAAATACAAAAAACGCAAGGATCATGATGTACCGATAGCGACAATCATGACAAACTCACGATCTTGCGGATCGCTCGAGTTATGGCCGATTCATAGGCGTAATTTAAGTTGCGATTGAATAAAATTATTTCACGACCTTGTGGAAGGGTGTGGACATCTACAACTCCAGTTGCAAAGGTGTTAAATAGGGTTTATATTTAATTATCATGTATTTATGCTTAGACATTTAGCGAATAAATAATGTAGTTAGTTAGGATTGTTTTTCATGTGTCAAACAATATGGTTATATTGTACTCCCTCCATATCAAATTATAAGATGTACATGTTAATGTCTAGATACATGTAGGTTAAAAAATGCTAAAACATCTTATATTTTGATATGGATGGAGTAGTATTTTGCAAACTTCTCGTGTTCGAAATCTAGTATCATCGCATAGACTCGTCGATGATCCTACACAGCTACTCCCTCCGTTCCCAAATATAAGATGTTTTAGACTTTGTCCACATACACATGTATACAAATGTATCTAGACACATACATGTGTATGTTCACTTATTTGTGTATGTATCTAGACAACATGTGTAACATCTAAAACATCTTATATTTAGGAACGGAGGGAGTATGTGCCAGAAAACATACACACGCAACCTCGTGGGTTAGAAAGACATTTGCACAAAAATGGACGCGATCTTTTTATATGCAGAATATTTCATTTGAATCTCTCACAAACAAAAATCATTTAACGTACTCCAAAAGTCGATAAAAGACCACCGACATTTCCACGGCCGAAACTGCGGTGCTCGATCACGCTTCGACCACGTACGCAGGTACACGCCGAACGCGCGCTAGTAATTAAACGCGCGTGACACCCCACCAACTCGATCGCCTCCAATGATCCCGGTAGTCAGCCGCCCACGCATTAACAATTGAATCACAAGGCCATGGAGATGGAAATCTTTTGGAGCTGCTCTCGATCGCTCGCCTGACAGCGACTCCTCATCGACCGGAAAGAGAAAGAAACGCTCTGCGTCCGTTCGTCCGGTACGAATGCGATCGAGCGAGCACGTACTAGTAGTATATTCCTCTCCCTGGCCACACCTTATTTTCCAATTTTCCATCGCCATGCATGCAACGCGCGATCACACCAGATAATAATACTCCCTCCGATCCATATTAGTGGGCATAGCTTTGTCTAAATTCATATGTATCTAGTTAAGTATTTAGACTAGATACATTGTGCCCACTAATATGGATCGGAGGTAGTACTATACTGATTCGCAACAAAAAAAAAGATAATAATGCTATACTCATCTTTCTATTCATGTGTATTATCGCGACTTTTTTTCTCCTTCATTTTTTGGGGTCTTCTTTCGACGTTGGATTGCGTGCAGGCCGCGTGGTTGTTGGAGATTTCTTCTTCTTTTAGTTTTTGTCTGCGTGTGTATATAACGTGACAGCTTGTTCTGCTTTGCACCGACAGTTTGAGTCTTGGATGGTTGGAGACTTGGAGGAGCTCCATTTGGCATGATGAACGTAGGAATCTACAGTAGCTAGTAAGTTCCTTCCACAAGTGCAAAATGATGAAAAGATCTGGGATGGTTGTAAAAAGGAGGTTGGAGTGATTCAAAGGATTCCCAAAATACTTGAATAGGGAAAAAAAAAAGGCAAGATAGAGAAACACATAGAGAGGCGATCTTCTGACAGCATCGGCGCGGCATCGCCCCGCTCAGGAAGAAGAACGCGTTCGGCTCCCCAAGGACCTTGATGTGTTTGTTTTTGGGTGTCCGTATTGTTCATTTCATCGATAGATCCCAACTATTTTTCGCAAAAAAGGAAAGTTGGAGTCCATGGTGAAATTTATATAGAACTAAGGCAACACAAGTTGATGAGACATATCTTTTGGTCCACTAGAAAAGACAACCCAAGTTTACGAACATAAGAACGGAACTTCCAACCGTGAAACAGATCATGAGCACGGTGGCTTCCGCTCCTCATCCATGGCTAAACATGGAGTGATTCAAGGAACATGACATGAACCTCTCATGCGGAAGGCCACTGTTCGACACTGCATAAGACAGACGTTACCTTGCAGGTTGTGGATTCCTTAAACATCAATGATCGTAGGCGCAACCATCTATAAACCCATTCAGAACTTTGCAATCATTTTTATCACCAAATATATAAGGGGGGATATGGGCCAGCCGATAAGTACGAGCTTCACATACTTGATACACCACATGATCATCATCCACCATTATGGGCGTGATCGAGCCATTCCTCGAGATCTTCAGAGCATACGACAGATAATTCAAGCCACCACAAACAAGAAGTAAGGTCTTTATCGGACGATGTTCGTCGAGACCCGTACCTGTCTAAATCTTTGTCTCTCGTGTGATACTATCCCAACCGCCAAGCATGAACCCTCCGAACATAAATTACCATTGGGAAATACCATGACACTTACACAATGCAAAGGAATCAATAGTGAAGTGCAGGGAATCGGAGGAAGAGATCGGCTAGAGAATGGAAGCCGAGGCTGCAGGAGGTAGGAGAGAGATCGTGTAAGAAGAAGCGGATAAAATTGGAACTTTTATTCAACACTAAGTGACTTGCTAGTCGAGTGAGGTGACGCCCATCGCCCAAAGCAACGGCTAGAGGAGCAGGTACCCAACGGTGGTGCCTTACTGCAGGCTCAGTCCTGGTTGCCCATGAAGCGGACGACGAATGAAAGCACCCGGAACTGTGTGGAGGTAAGCTGCACGAGGTCACGATCGTCACCCACAACAGTAGTCAGTACATCATCCCACATTTGCACAAAGAAAGAGGCAATCGATGAAACTAAAGTTAAAATCGGAGAATTAGAGCATGCCACCAAGAAGAAAATAACAAGTAGGCGCCAGTGAGTAGGGATTTGGCGGCAACTTACAAAAGTGGTGGAGGACGGTCCATATTTTTGGTATGGCGAAGTCAAATTCATGTATCATTGTTTAATTAGGATTGGAGGATGTGAGGCCAATGCCCCCAAAAAAAAACCAAAACGGTAAGGACATAAAACCTTTTTAACATACATTTTTCTAACATAAATATGCAAATTTCAATTGGCTAGCATGGCCAACAAGCAAAATTTAATGAAACGTGATATGATTGTGTATTTGACCAACTAAATTTTGTCAAGGTTTAGATAAATAAATGATTTACATTGCATGCATGAACTATCATAATTGTGATTATTGGGGTTTCACTTATATGAAATATAAATATATTGATGAAAATATGGCATCAGAATACGAATTAAGATTGCACGATACTTGTAATATATATATATATATATATATATATATATATATATATATATATATATATATATATATATATATATATATATACGTCTCAGCTATTCTACAACCACTTGTAGAATAGCTATTCTACAACCCTTTCTGAACTTCGCCCGTCACAGAAGTCAACTTCGTCCATCAGAGAAGTGAACTTCACAGAAATTTCACAAATGAATTTCTCGGGTAACATGATTTTTTCTTAACTTCGCTAGTCACATAAGCGAACTTCACAAAAATTTCGCAAATGAACTTTTTGGCTGACCATCATTCTTTCTGAACTTCGTTGGTCACGTAAGTTAACTTCAGATAAATTTCGCAAATGAACTTATCGGCGGATCATTTTTCTAAACTTCTCATGACACGCAAATGAACTCCCTGTTAATTTCACAAGTAAAACTTCTTGTACAACTAGTGAGCGCACACCCCATGGTCCGCTTGCTGCACACCCGTCTCTGAACTTCACATTCATGTAACTTCCTATTAATTTCACAAGTTAACTTCTTGTATAGCTAGTGAGCGCACACCACATGGTCCGCTTGCTGCACACCCATCTCTTAACTTTACATTCATGTCTATCTAAACCTCACACTTATTTATCTGAATGTCCTGGAAGTTTGCTCTGAGAAACCAAAATATTAGGCTCAGGTTCACAGCGGCGCTCAGTGAGGTTCATACCACCACGATTGGGAGGTTCAGAGCAAACTTCTACGAACCATGGGGCTCACGTTCTGAACTGAATCGCATCCCAAAAAAAACTCAACTTCTACGAAACAACATCGTTCTCGCAGCTGCTCCGCACTAGAGAAAGTGCATGGTCGTGGGAGTCCATGTCGGCCAGAGTTGGAGTCCATATTGGCAGCTCTTCCTCTGAACTTCACGCATCTCACTCTCTGGATTTCACAATAACAATTAGTAAACTTCAGGCAGCAGGAAAAATTCACAGGAATCTATATAGCAGCAGACTTTAACTTCAGGGAAATTGGAACTGAACCGTGTCAAGCAAATACACTGAACTCCAGAACAAACAACAGAACTGGACACATCACAGGCAGTAGCCTTTCAGAGTAGCGGCAGCAGTTTCCGGTCGGCGCACCACACCGCCGGATGCACGCAATTGGACTGCTCCTGCAGTAGAACCATTAACGGCCGGCCGGTCGCCGCCACTGTACTTGAGGTCACGCGCGGTGTGGATTGCTAGAGCGGCACGCACTGGACTCCATAGGCCGCGCCAGATGGACTCCCCTGACCGCGAGATGTAGGGACAGGGACGGTCCGGCCGCACGCGATGCAGGTGAGGGCCTCGATGCCCTCCGTGTGGGAGGAGCAGGGAAGCATCAGGGGCAACGCGGCGGCCTCACGTCGATGGGGGAGACACAGGGGCGCCGCTGCGGCCTCGCGACGGTGTGGGACAGGTTGGGACGGCGCTAGAAGCAGGGGCGTGGGCAGCTGCTAACCACCCCAACTGGCGGCGCACCGAGGAAGCGGAGGGATTTGGCGCCGGCGGCGTGGATCCGGGGATTCGTGCGGCGTCCGGCGACGGGGAGCCGGGATGCGCGCGGGGCGCTCATGGCGAGTCAGTCGGGGATGCGCAGGTGTCGGTCGAGGTTTGGCTTCAGGGCGGCGGGCCAGGGAGAAGCTGGGTGGCTCGCCGGGGAAGAAGGTAGGCGGGGAGTGGGCGTGCGCGAGGATGGTTGTGGGGGCACGGCATGTCAGATGGGTTCGGGTAGAATAGTTATTCTACAATTTCCTAAGAGGGTTGTAGAATAGTCCCACCCTATATATATATATATATATATATATATATATATAAGTTTAGTTTCCATAGGATACACAATTTCTTTGGAAAAATATACAGATCATACATGGATTTATTGTCAGACTTGGTTCAAAAAATTCTATCGAAGGATTTTAGAATAATTATTTGATGGAAAATATACACACAAAATCGGTCTCTATCCTACGTGAATGAGCATAAAAAGCAGTTGCCATCTATGCTGAAATTCCTATGAAAATGAATCATAGGAAACCAATCTATAGAATTTGAGTTCACAAGTCTTTTGATAAAAAATAGTCATAGGAAGAAAATCATAAGAATTGGAATCCGAAAAACCCTACAAAATCACACAATCCGAAGTGTTCTAAAAACAACTTTTATCTCAGTGGAAAGGATGTTGTTTTCGTACTACGGCCTAATCCTTCTCGGCTTAACCTTCTCCGGAAACAATAAACCCTCTCTACCCATAGAAAATGTGTTGGGGAGAAGTCTCTGAAAACACACGGTCCAGTTTTTTCTGTTTTTAACTTTTTATTGTCCGATGAAGAGTCTATAATACTCTTAAACTTTGTCCTGACAAACTGATACTGCGTTATTTCGTAATGATTTGCCGCAGATATGAGCACAAAAACCACACGAGGCTAAACACGGGTCTCGCTTGCGGAGACAATTAATATATTACTTGGAAAAATTAGCTTCGTTTGAGAAATTTCGGAAAAAATATGAAACGATTATCTGATCGGTGAGTGAACAGATTGTATATTACTCGAATATCGATGTTCATGCCCACCTACAAACTCCAACGTGCATGCTCCTCCGTTTCTGAGCACTCAGATCTAGCTACAATCAGATTATTATGGTAGCCAACCACGTGCTCGCAGCCTAAAATACAGCATCCTTTGGCTTCTTCAAGCTCATCCTACTTGTAGTACAGACTAGTACTACTATAGTTGTAAGATTATTCTGTCTATTTATGTCCCTCTGCTAGTTCTTAATTTGAACGGCATACAAAACAAAAGAGCATACTACCTTGATATCCAATGCCAAGTTGATTGATCTGGTCTTCTGCTCTACTATCTAGCCTCTGTCGCTCACTGGAGCAGTAAGTTTAAGTTCAAGTTCCAAATGTAGCATTGTAGTCTTCTCAACAAGACAATAAGTTTTGTCATGTTTGTTCCTTGCTTTCACTGGGCCTGTGTCTATTTCTACAGAAACAAATAATTTTGAGATTTCCCGCAAAAACAATATTATATCGAATGGCTTTTTGGCGGAACAACTCCACACATGACACCCCCACTACCAAAACCTCATCTATAAAATTGAGAGAAAAGGGGAGAAATTTGGTGGTCTGGATAGACCAAACTGTCAATCATTTGCTCTGCCCGGAGCAATATCCAAACGAGTAGAATCAAACTGTGGCCATGGTCTGGGTTTGGTGGCGCCCTTTGTTTTTCCTTAACACTGGTTTGGTGGTGGCTTTGGTCGTGTTTGGTGACAAGACAACAAAAGACAGACAAAGCTGAATGTGCCCCAGTCCAGCTCTAGCTCCAGCCTCCCAGGTGACCCACATCCATTCCAGCCAGGTAGCTTGGCTTGTAAGCGTCTGGTTGAATAGTTGCAGATGGTAAAATAATAAGGAGTAATTCGTATGCCCCTGAAGCCATACGCTGTATTTACATGTTTTTTCCTGAAGGGTCAATGGCAGCACAAAAGCATCTCTTTGGTCCATCAGCTTCTTCGATGAGGAGATGTTCGTAGAGGCACCGAAAATGGAAGTGTTTCCGAGTCTAATAAGATGGCAACTGATAAGTGCAACCGAAAACATATAATCAGACAACAAGAGCAATTAGCATCATGCACCAACCAACGGTGTCGGCAAACCTAACCCTCCATCCAACGCTGCCTGGCTGTCGTATAGATTTCCAGGCCATGAAAAGGAGACTTCCATGACCTCTGCAGATCATACATGTTGATGTATGCATCGTCGCACACATGATCGTCGCTCTCGAGCATGCAGTGCCAAGTTTGATTTTGCAAAAGCATTGACCACTATATAATACTCCCATATTGGCATTGTCAAGAGTAGCTGCTGTCTTGATGCTGTAAAGTTGCAACTTGCAAGTAGTATGATGCAGGTAGCCGCATACTAATGGACCACATGTATAATCTCATCACAAAGCCTCTGCCACTGTCATCTGAGCCTGGCTTAGGACCTTGTTCGTATTTTTCGGATAGAGGTTAACATAACCGCCACATGATTAACTGAAGCATCTGCCCCTGCCAACCGCAAACGGTGGATATTATGGTCCATACAAATGACACCTTGATGAGACATCTCTTTTGGCCCAGCAAAAGACAGCACAAGTTTTCGAACAGGAAAACAGCACAAAAGTGTGGACCATGAGGCATGAACAGTGACGCTTTAAACAGAGTAGCAAACTGTTAAGCAGGTCATGAGCACGGGTGCTCATCCATGGCTAAACATGGAGCGAGCCAGAGAACAGGACAGGAACCTCTCATGTGGGAAGTCACTGTTCGACACTGCATATGTTACCTACCTTGCAAGCTGCAACATTAAACAGGAATGGGATTCCTTAAACATCAATTCTTGAGACTGAATCATAGTATGAGCTTTGGGAGGGAACAGAGATACCAACAGCAAAGGTATCAATGTTAAGGTCATCAAAACGGAGTAGGAAACGCATGTGCCCTTGACAGTATTCCTTGCTGCAACCGCTCATCCAATCAAACACAGAGGGGCACATAGTCATGTGGGTCTTCTGTAGACTGCACAGAACTGGTTCTCACATCAGTTTATTTTCTTCTCTCACCTGCATTATCACCATGCATCTTCTTTGAGCACTGACCCAGCTTGGTTCTGCACAGCAATGACAGTGAGAGGAGGAGATGGGCTCAAACTCAAAAGGGAACTCGATGAGATGCGCAGGCCGTAATTGTCTCATGATATGAGATGAGTGCCCCCTTTTCTAGGGCAGGTCTTCCAGCCTGATTTTGGCATCTTCTCCTCCCCACTTGCCTCTGATTCACTCATGCCCTCAGGAATTGCTTGCAGAAGGCCAGATCATGTCCAGTGGCACAAGGAGAAAACCGTTGGCCACACGCACTGGCTCCACCATCCATGGCTGTCGGTGCCATGCACTGTGCAGCTGGCGATTCAACTCTGAAGTGCATCTCTCCATTTATACAGCAAGATACAGGCAAGGCAGCAGCACAACCTGCACTTATCTGATGAAACACACTATCTGTGAGTGTTGTAGCATGGCACTTGACTTCACAATTCATTATTTTCTCTTTTTTTAATGTATTCAAATGCTTTTGTAGTTTGTACGAGTGACTTGTCCTTGAACAGTGCACTGAGAAACATAGCTGTTGTACTAATATAATACATAGGCCCTAAATTATGCATGCATTTTGCAACTGCATCGTGTGGGGATGTAGAAATGGTGGCGGATGTCGTGCAGACTAAGCAACAAGCCCACACATATGAGCTCGGCTACACTAGAACGTCCGCCTCGGGTAATTGGAGCACCTTGTGCGTTCCTTTTGATCTGGTCCCGGGTCTAAACTGGTTCCCTTCGACGTACCTGCAGCAGCAAACAAAATAGTTGCGGCGCCTCAATGTTTGTAAAATACGATATTTTTCAAGTACAGAAGAAGTTTGTTTGAGAAGAGCTGAGAGTCTAAAGGCAACATACAGCTCCTTCAGAAATGGATGCTTGTACAGTCCTTCAGGGATCCTTCCAATGAAGTTGTTATTGTCCAAATACCTGCCAAATAGTATCATTTAGTGGAGAATTCCAGAGCCAAAGGGAATACGATGATTCACATTGATCATGCACTAGACTGAACTTTGGAAGTTAAACATTGAGGCTTACAAATATGTCAATCTTGGAATGCTGACTAGCTTTGGTGAGATCGATCCAATCAACCTATTATTGGATAAGTGTCTGCAGAACATAGAATGATGATCAGGTGGTCTACTTTTCTTACTTTTTGAGAGAGAATTTTCACAAGGGGAAAATAAAACTGGAGTTTATGAATTATGTGGACATGTCTTCATGCAGTGCTACAAAACTTACAAGATTTCAAGGTTGGTCAAATTTGCAATCTGATCTGGTAGCACTCCAATCAACTGATTATTGTTGACGTATCTGTAGAACACAATTCAGCAATCAGCTTAGGAAAACAGCATTTGTCAGTCAGCAGAGAAGGAATGAATCCGGTAGCTTGTAAAGTTTCTGCTTACAAGTTTCTCAAGGAGGGGAAGCCATTCCCAATGCCAATGAAATCCCTCAGAGTGCCTATCAAGTGGTTGCTACCAACATCACTGCAATAAGAGAGAAAATACGATTCATGACAATAGACAGACACCATCAACATAACTGGAGCCAGTAATACTGCAGAGTAAGGACTTCATTTTGTTACTGTACACAGTTTTTCACGTGAACTTGAGAGAGAATGAATTGGGATGGATGTTTACAGGTGACGAAGATTTTTGAGAGTTCCAAGCTCAGGGGGGATCCGCCCAGTAAAGCGGTTCTCATGAAGATAAAGATAGCGTAGTTCTGGTAGGTTTGCAAGCTCCACAGGAATTTCACCTTTGAAGTTATTGAAGCTCAAATACCTGAATAATAGTAGTTAGAGCCTTAGAGGCACATAAATAGAGAAACAATTAATCCATATAAACCCAGTGAATTCTAAAATTAACTTACAAGTGTGTCAGTTTCTTAAGTTCGCCAATTTCGGGTGGAAGGACATCTTGAAGCTTATTCCACCTCAAGTTCCTAAGAGTACGAACGAATTAGCTTAGCTGAAGAGCAACAGTTTTCAAAATAGGTAGCTATGGACCCTAAAGGCAGCCAATTATTCGAGGATGTTGCAAGAATACTGAGAATGAGAGAGGAATGTTATGTACAAGAAAAACTAAAACATTTCACAAAACTAGTATCCCTCGCATATCCAAATGTACCTCTGCAAACAGAAAAAGTTCCATACTTACAATATCTTGAGGTGTCTCAACCGTCCAATCTGTGGAGGAATTGGCCCTGTCAACTTATTATTGTGGAAATCCCTGCAGTTAAAGGATTCAATTGCTCTCAGTTCAAAGATATGTTGAAGATGAGGTACGATAAGGTCAAAGTTGCAAAGACGTTTATTACAGCCTTTAGTCAATGATGAAATAATAATCTACAGTCTCTGATAACTTTTTGGAAAAATACTGCTGCACATATAAATGTAATAAACACTTGATACACATGATATGTAACTCACACAATATAAGAAGCTGGGGTAAATTGGGACAATCATTCCAGAATAAGTTAGTTCCTACATTCTAGCTAATGATATATCTAAATTCAGGAACCATGACATATTACATTACAAAACATCACAATAACATATACATAATACATCTGCATGAATGTCTTGCCATGTACTCTTACAAGCGGTTACACTAAAAAATACTCCCTCTGTCTTTTATTACCCTGCGTTTTGGGTATTCTGAAAGTCAATCTTTTTAAACTTTGACCAAACATATAGAGAAAAATACTAACACCTATAATATGAAATGGATATAATATGATTCTATGCTTTACAATGATTTAAATAATATTTATTTTACATTATAAATATTGATATTTTTTCTTATATACTTAGTTAAAAAGTTTAAAGTTTGACTTTGACTAAACCCAAAACGCAGGGTAATTTGGGACAGAGGGAGTACAAGAAACTTGACAGTTAGTAACTTTGTCACCTCAATCAGGCTACACTAAATAGATACAAAAATGCGATCAGTTTATTTTGATGTGCATCAGGACGCTTACACAGAACAGTGTTGACAAGGAAAAAGTTCTCGTTACACTAAATATGTACAAAAATGTCAACACTTTATTGTTATGTGCATCAAGACACTTACACAGAACAAGAAAATAAAAGCAGTGGCGACAAGGAAAAAATTCTTACAATTTTCTTAAATCCAACAGGTTTGTTACTGCTGCCGGGAAAGGACCAACTATAGATACAGCATAGACTTCCCTGAAATAAGGTACAGTTATAATTTGAGAAATTGTTACTCAGATATGTATATGCAGAAACAGTAGACAGAAGCTTCAGAAAAGCTACATGACTTTGCAAATCATAAAGTTGATATCCACACAGGTAATTTGCATCGACTGGTCAAATATGTTTTTATGCTAATAATCTTACTTATCCGATTATCTCAAACGCAGGAAAGGTAAATTTCCCCTACAAGATAAGTACATGATGCCGGCTTTAAAACTGGTAGTGGAATGGTTTAACATTACTCTTGTTAGCTATGTTGCACACTAACTATGAAATACAAGGCAAGGAAAATGGTTTTTTCTAATCCTGATCATGGTGTATAATTGGACTGTGCAAGAAGGAATAACAACATGGCTTACCTACAAATATAAATTGACATTCTGTTTGGAAAGGAGCTTTGAAAACTAATCATCTAAAGACACTTTTGTATCTTTTTACATGTAAATGCTAATACATGATAAATATCCTTACAAATCTTATGTATCCCAACATAAAAGACGAGTAATAAACCCAAGAAATGATAACATGTTTCTTACAGTTCTGTCACAACTCTGTAATCCCCTTGCTGAGAACATGTGACACCGGACCATGGGGGGAGGTCGCCATGCCCACAGGGGTCATCCCCAACCCATGAGTAGACGACTCTCCAGCCTAGTGAAGCCTTGATCTCGTTCAATGCTTTCACTGCAACACAAACACACCTTTAGTCAGTCGAACTACTGACCGGTCACCGCACATTGCTAATTCTGCAAAATGTTTATGTCTCGACGAACATACAGAGCTCTACGCCTGGCATAGTCAGGCACCAAGCAATATCTTAAGCGACGAGGGAACATGATACAACATATAGTGTATGGTAACACAGCTCGCAGGGCCTCTGTTCTAGAACTGAATCACGATGTACTCGCCAATTATCGGCTGGAACCAGTTGAGCCCCTGACTTGTCTTAACATATCAGTAGCTCAAAAACTAGAGTACCATGAGCACAAATTGTCTTAATGTAAAGCCAGTTCAGACATCTGAAGCGATAAGCCGAAGATACATCCTACTGTCACGCTAGAGTTGAGGAAGTATCTCAGCTTCACGGAAGCTATAACTGCCAGGGAGCCCAATTCGACGCCTCTAATTAGCAACAGAACGCGAGTTCGGGTCAGATCTCCAACAAACAGCTAAAGAACCCATCTTTCTGTAGTCGCATCAGGAGGATCGATTGGCTCGAACAATGGGGGCAGAAAGAAAATAAGTAAACAATTACGTACCGTCCCTCTTCACCGTCTTGCCCCACGCGGCACCGGCCAGGAGGAGGAGGACGACGACGAGGAGGTGGGCCGCGGCCATGGGCGGTGGTGGGAACGGGCTGGGCAGCTCGCTAGTGGTGGTTGTGGGGCGCGCGGCGGGAGACCATAAGAGAAGGTGGCGCCGCGCCGGAGTGGGGGTGGGGTGGGGAGTGAGAGTGGGCAGAGGAGCACTAGCTCGCGGTCCCGCCGTCCCACGGACACGGCCGCTCTCGCTCTCCAACAGCTCGTCGGTGGGTTGGGCTGGGTCGGGTTGGTCCGAGACTGTTTGGGTCGGGGCGCACCGAGCGACCGACATGCGTGACAGTGGTGGAATGTGGCCAGATTAATCGCGGAGGAAGTTCACAGAACAAAACTTCTTTCTCGGGACTCGTTCCCTCTAAAATAATTTCATCTGGATGGCCGCGCGAGGTACTACAGTGGGAATTTTAAAGTTTCAAAAGCTTCTATTTGCAGATTTTGCACACTTGTAGAATACAACAAACATTCACCCCGGGAATTAGAAACTCCGTTCTAAAAAATATCAAATATTTTGATAGTCTATTTTATGTTTTTAACCTATCAAAACGTTTTACATTTTGAAAAAGTGGTGATATCTCTTAGCATTGGGACATTAGGTTAAAGGTTATAGCGTTAACCTCTTTTTATAAAGACCGTATGGTTGTCATATAGACCGGTATAGTTCTAACTAGGGTGGCTTTCCATCCATACCGAATTATAAAATATTGTTTATATTTTAGCGATGGACTACATGAAATGACTCAAAAAAGGAGTGCAGCATTTTGGCACCCAGGTTTCGTGGAATCCTTTATTTTAAACATTCAAAAATGAATTTTAAAGTTTCAAAAACTTCGGCAAAAGAATACATATAGCCAACGATGTATTCTATATGCGTGCAAAATCTCCATCCTCAATACGTTGTATAAGGCGCAACACAAAAAACGATAAGTTTGTGGATCGGGGTGTTTGAACAGTACACCTCCAAAACTTGTCAGAATTTTTAATTTTTATATAGCCCGGAATACAAAGTATTTGATATTGAATACAATATTGGCTACATCCAGATTTATTTTTAGAATTTTTTAAGACTTTACATGTTGTTTTCTAAAAATTACAAAATAAAGGGTTGTAGGTAGGCCAAAACTCCAATAGGCTTTTTCGGAGTGCATTGTTTTGGCACCCGGGCTCCATGGAGCTTTTATATTTTAAACATTTGGAAAACAAATTTTAAAGATTCAAAAACGAAAAAAATATATACATATGCCAATAATGTATTCTATAAGTGTGCAAAATCTTAATCCTAAATACGTTGTATTCAATGCTACACAAAAAAAAGATAATATTATAGATCCATGTGTATGAAAAGTACAACTCCAAAACTTGTCAGAATTTGTCTTTTTTGCGTAGTCCAGAATATGAAGAATTTGGTATTAAAATTTTGCGTAATTGTAGAATACAGTATTGGCTGCATCCAGATTTATTTTCATAATTAGAGGTGTACAAAAGAAAAATTCCACGATAATCGCTATGTATTTGGTTTTTTACTTTAGCTGGAAAAAATGGTGTTTCCCCTCACTAACTTTCGTGGCATGGCCAAGTTGTTGCTGTTGTTGTCCCTGGTGCAGTGGTCGGTGGGCTTGGGGGTGAGCTGGGGCAAGCAGCTGAGCCACCCTCTTCCGGCGAGGACGATGGTTCAGCTGTTGAAGGACACCGAGTTCATGCCGACGACAACACCCTACAGGCACTTAAGGGGTCTGACCTGTAGGTGATGGTCGGCATCCCGAACGAGATGCTCGTGGACCTAGACGGCAGCGCCAAGGCCGCCAAGGACTAGGTTGGCACTAACATCTCCAGTTACATCAAGCAGAAGCACGGTGTTGATATAAGGTATGCAAACCACAAATTTTAATTCCATTGTTTTGTTGTTAGAAGATACATTTGCTCCGCTGCTTTGCCAAAACCTAAAGTTGAAAATAAAATGGAAATAACTAAATATTATAATTTTTACTAAACTTTTATACCTTTTAAATTATTTTTCCATATTACAATATCAACAATTATATATTTTATTATTTATTTGTAATATTGATCATATATAAATTTAGCTAAATTTTAGTTGTAATGTTATTTGTTATACCATTATAATGAATATCTTCAAGAAACTTTCTTGTGCTAAGTTAAAATGTAGTTTATAACAAAAGCTCCCTCTCGAAATATATTTCGACATTTCCAAAAACTATATAGTTTACAAGTATTCATGATAAGGATATCTAAGGATTATGACCTAAAAAATATCTTGATAGTTTTTTTAGCACATGAATAGTAAACATATTTACTAAAACTTAAATTAAATTATTGGCATGGTTCCTTACTGATATTTAGCTGGGTAAAGATGTGCTCATTAATATGTTGATTTTTTTTGCATGCCACCTATGTTTGAGTAGATCACTTGTAGTTATAATCAATCTACAAAAAATGCTGCGGATTCTACTACATACAGGTACAATTCAATTATTTCCTACCTGCAATGTCATGTTTTATCATCTACCTTTTATGCATGCCCTCGACCAGTTTCTAAAATAAAAATTGGCATGTATGAAATAGAACATGGAAGATCTTGTTATCATAGATTTTAGTATGACCGAATGAAATGTTGTCGCTAATCCAATTTATTTGCTCTACATACTAGACAGTTAATGTTATAGACCTTCTCCTACAAAATTGAGACTCTTATTTTAATTTGTATTAAGACAATGATACTTTAGATGTAAAAGTAAACGTTTCCCGTGCGATTGCAACGGTAGAAATAAATCCTGCCCCCTAGACCAAGGCCATTCCATGTCGCCACTCCTCCCAGCCGGAGACGTTCCTACAATGTTTAAGAAGCTGAGAAGATACTTGCAAAAAGTTAAAAAACAAAATTTCTATTATTTTGTTCTTCTATATGCATGGCCTTCTATCCAAAAGGTAAAAACATTTCTCCGGAAAATTCAGATTTATACTCACGGTAACCCAAATATCTTGAAGTAAATAGGAGCCCAGTATGCTAATTAAGAACTCAGCGCAACAACCTAATGGAAAGTAGAACTAACACAGTCTGATTAATAGAAAACAGAGGAAGGTGCATTACCATCGCACATAATCTGAGAACTCCCGGTCTTGTGTGCATTCTTTAGGCTCTGAACATCTAATTTTAGCAAACATGAGTAAATACGGTTAATCGAGCATCCCTTTCAGGACCAAAGCATTGGATTCTCAACACCAGGCACATACAAAATTAGAATCGCACTCCCTCTGTTCCACAATGTATGATGTTTTAGGAGTTACAAAATTTAGAATCATACATGACAGCGGATACATAGGAAAAAGGCTATCAAAATTCAAGATACAACAACGGAAGCAATGGGTTGTTGTTGTCCCCGGTCCATGCACATCTTTTGTGACTTACGGCTCACGCCGCGCTCATCGCTCGGGGTGTGAGGAAGAAGGAAGCGAAGACATAATGGAGATTGGGAGGTGAGTGGTGTCGTGGCGGGCGATCGGTGGTGGTGACGTGCATGCGCGACTCCAGATATCACAGCGGGCCAGCGGGGAGAATATGCGACACTCCTGCAGACTCGGTTGTTCTTGCAAGAACTTTAGAATCGAATCGGTGACCAGCCTCGACGAAGTTGAAAATGGCAAGCAGGAGTGGGGGGAGACACCAAAAAGAGAGGAGGTGGGAGTTTTTTTTAATGGGAGCATAGCCCAACCTCTGTATCGTGGAGATGAACACGGGAGTGAAAGACAGTATGGTTTATGGTTTAGGCCCCGCTTGGTTGGCTGTATTTTAGCCAAAACGATCGTTTAATTCCACGGACGTGTCCAGGTCCCGTAGAAAATACTGCTGGAGCGCCGGAAAGTTTACGGCTCCGTATTCTGGCCCAGCAATCCAATCGGGGCCATGGTGACTGCCACACTAGAAACCATCTGGAGGGCATCTAATCGCTCATCATCCTCGTCTGTTCGGTGCTTTGGAAGCAACGGAATTGCAGACTGTTCAAGCAATTATCATCGCCCTCCGCCGGATGCTGCAGCTTGACGAGATGAGACCAAAGAATGGGCTTATGCTGAGGAAAGTGCAAATGCCTCCCGAGTAACATGTAATTCGTTTTTAAAAAAATTAAAATTGCCACTTTTTCGTTTTCAGAAATCAAGAAATCTCAAATGTACATAGTGTCGAATTTTACAAGCGTGCAAAATTTCAACTCAAAATTCATTGTATTGTGGGCTACACAGAAAAAGACAAATCAGGCAAACTTTCAAATTTCTGAAAATGTGCATTGTTCACCACGCAGATCACCCATTTGTCATTTTTATCCACAATATACCAAATTTCGAGCTGAAATTTTGCACGGTTGTATATCTCGACACTATCTATATTTAGGATCTTTTCCTCGATTTTTGAAAACAAAAAATGTCACTTTTAAAGTATCGGAAAAACAAGCTACGTGTAACTCGGGAGCTAAAACGGCTCACTCCTTTTGCTGGTGCTAAGAAGATAAGACGAATGATCTTGGGACCACCCTTAAGCACCTAGCATGCCTCTGTCTGCACGTTACCGTTCCACATCTTCTTATTTTCCTTTTGTTTTTACTCCTTGTCCCAGCGTCGATATGTAAATATTCTACCAACTAATTAATCAAAAAGCTACCAGTTGCTGGATCTTTTTTTGAAAAGGAGGTGGGAGGCATGGGTAGAACAAACGGGGACGATTGCAGGGCAAGAAATCACGCACGAACGACACCATTGGCGGAGATTTATATTGAGAAGGATATGCGTGGGAAGATATGTACCAATAAAAAAAAGCGACCTTCCCATTTCATAGCAAAAGATAATCGATCGACCCAACGAAAAGTCATTTTGTCTCCCGAGTCCCGAGTTCCATAGTGATTCACCATTTTATAAATATATTTAAAAGTTTCATAAAATTTTGAAAAAAATTACGCACGGTTTTCAATAATATATATTATAAGCGTGCAAAATAAAAATGTGAAACTTTTTATATTATAGTCTACACAAAAATGACAAAAGTTGGAGATTTAAAACTATACATTTTCACTATACTCAGATTTGTATGTTTATAATTTTTGTGTAACTCATACAGAAAAGTCTTTTGCATTGAGATTCTTCACGCTTCTAGAATATATCAGTGAGAACTTGTATGATTTTTCTGACCTTTTATAACATTTATATAATTTTTAAAAAAATTTAAATAAAGAGAGATCACTGAAACTCAGGAACACGAAGTATCCACTCCCAACCCAATCACTAACTGGTTCTGACTTTAAGTAATGGCTTAATCATGAAGAATGACAGAACAACCCCACACAGTTTTGTCATCCTCTCTTATGCGGACAATATGCCACAGGATAAACAATGGTCTATGCGCACGAACCGAGGCAAAATTAATAAGCTAGGGGTTACACATTTTTCTAATTAACTGGCAATGCCATTCAATTCATGAACAAAAAATATTTTAGGAGATGCCCCACATTTTTTTGTTATTTTGGTATACGTTGGCATAACCATGTTTAGATAATTAGTTAACTTGTTTTCTACGCGATTTCCACATGTCATCTTGTCTCATTCACCATTATGTGCAGGTTGGTCGCAGTCGGTGACGATCCATTCACCGGAGCTGACGTGAACACAATGTTCCCAGCGATGCAAATGTCCACGTGACGCTGGAGGACGTCGGGCTGAGCAGCTAGATCAAGGTGACGGTGGTCCTCGGAACGGATGTGTATGAGTTCGGGTGGGGTGGGGGGGGGGGGGGGGGGGGCAAAGCTTGACTGCTCGAGTACATCTTCTTTCGGGGCTCGTTGGTTTTGTCGACACCTACCTCTTTAGCCTTATCGACGAGACCGGAAGAGCATCGAGTTGGGACACTTTGAGCGCCACTACGGCATCTTCTACTACGACGACATTATTCGAGGAAAAGATCGATGCTGTATGGGACTAGGAGGTGCGTTACCATCCCTTTTTTTCTTGTCTAGTCTCCCTTCCCTTCAGATATTCCATACCTTTAGTCCGTAGTTTTTTTTTGCCTTCTCAACACCTCTCATATGGACAGTTTGCTAGTATGTATATTATCTATGTGTTTTTTATATACGAGAAAACGATAATTTTCTCTCTGATGCATGCCCCTCCTACTCTCTCTTCTTCTTCACCGAGAAATTTTGACATGTTTCCGCGTGCTTTTGGATCATCCTCACAGGCCACCCCTTCCCTCGTGGGTTCGCCTTCGCTGGTTCCCCCTCCGTCACCATTTGTCATTGTCCACGTATGTTGAACAGTATCGAGACGATTTCACTGGGGGTGGAGGACTGTGTAACCGCACACACGTGAATTGGCCACAATGCGGTATGTCCCTCTAGCAACGATTGAGACACTCGTATAGATCGGGCAATTTAACCCGCCCAATCACGACGAATGGAGACTTCTGTGCATGTTATTGACTATCGCTTACCTAAGAAATTAAAACTGTGTGTAAGGCCTCGATTTGCGTTGGAGGGCATCGCATGTGGTTCTACTTTCTAAACCGTGTGCACACGACTTAGCTTGCTTAATCGCTTGCATTCTTGGGAAATATAACACACAGTTGTTTGCCTTGTATGATGTGTAATATGAATTGCCTTCTCATATTCTGTTTGACGCGTGTAGAGTGTTCTCGCATTTCTCCCGTCTGCCACGCGTTAGCGACGAGGCGGCTTCCTCGGCCGAGCCCTATAAAATACTCCTCACAGTCATCCCAGTGAACACTACAACATCACACTGTAGAATCACCATTACAATGGTTCGCCAAAAGAAAGTGTGATGGGCAATATTAGTCGTTTGCCATTGACTGATCTACTAGTGGAATTCGGTGCGGCAACATGCCGCACCTGTTGTGGTAAAATTCGAATTTGAAAGTGTCGACATTTTAAAATTGTGTAGATCTGAGAATTATTGGAATGCAAAGAGGGCGTACGTTCGAAAATTGTTTAGATTTCGAAAGTTATTCAAATTGGAAAGTTATTTAGATTTGAATTCTTTTCACGTTAGTAGAAGGGTTAGATTTGAAAGGCATCTAAAATTTTGAAATATTCAAATTTGTACGCCGTGTTTTTGTGGTGAAATTGAAATTTGGAAAATGTCCACATTTTAGAAGTGTGTAGATTTGGAAATTATTGAAATGCAAAGAAAGCTTGTGGTTAAAAATGGTTCAGATTTCGAAATCTATTCAAATTGGGAAATTTTTCAGATTCGATTTCTTTTTACATTTGTAAAATCGTCAGATTTGGAGGAAATTTTGAAGTTGAAAATGTCCAAATTTCGAATTTGATCATATGCAGTAAATAGGCAGTATTTATTTTTGTGATCATTTTGATATATTTTTCATATTTTTGTTGGTGGATGTAGTTAAAGGTACTGATTTTGCAGCATTTAGTGTCTAGATTTGAGAATTGTTGGAATGCAAAGAGAGCGTACGTTCGGAAATTGTTTAGATTTCGAAAGTTATTCAAATTGGAAAGTTATTTAGATTTGAATTCTTTTCACGTTAGTGGAAGGGTTAGATTTGAAAGGCATCTAAAATTTTGAAATATTCAAATTTGTACGCCGTGTTTTTTTGTGGTGAAATTGAAATTTGGAAAATGTCCACATTTTAGAAGTGTGTAGATTTGGAAATTATTGAAATGAAAAGAAAGCTTGTGGTTAAAAATGGTTCAGATTTCGAAATCTATTCAAATTAGGAAGTTTTTCAGATTCAATTTCTTTTGACATTTGTAAAATGGTCAGATGTGGAGGAAATTTTGAAGTTGAAAATGTCCAAATTTCGAATTTGATCATATGCAGTAAATAGGCAGTATTTATTTTTGTGATCATTTTGATATATTTTTCATATTTTGTTGGTGGATGTAGTTAAAGGTACTGATTTTGCAGCATTTAGTAGTTCCTGGAAATTGTTTAAATACCCTAAAACAATATCTGTAAAGTGTTTTAAATTTCGTAAATCATGCTCTATTTTAAATTTTGCTTTCTGATTCAATTATATTTATTTGGAAAATAGGGTAGAAACAACTGTCTCAATATTCACATTTTTGGTATTCTTATTTTGATTTTTTAAAGCCCATGATATAAGTGGGTAGTTGTATTTAAATGATTTACCAAACTCTATTTGAATGAGATGTTTTGTACCCAATTTTTTTTAATTGGGTTTGTCATTCTAAATGATATTACTGATATTATTTTTCTGGATTTTATTTGAGTTCAGAACAAAATTATGGAATCCATGTTTTATAAAATGACGTGAAGGTGTCAGATGAGTCTTTATGTATTATTTAAAATTTGTAAGATTTGAAATAATTTGGAAAAGGTACCAAAGTAGTTGAAATGACTATTTTGATTTTTACAATTTTTTGGAAACTGGTCTGAATTGATTTGGAGTCGTATTTCAAAAGTTACAAAAGTTTTGGAAAAACAGAAGAAAAAAACAGGATGTAAAAAAAAGGGGTCGAGGCAGCCGCACAGCAAGCAGCCCAGCCCACCAACCAGCCCATCTGCCCAGCCCAGGCTCACTGTGACGTCGCCATGACGTCATCAATGGCCGGGCTCTGCCACGGCGGCGTCGACCTCGCCGGCGTCGATCCAGCGCGAGCTGGGACTCGCGGCTGGGAGCGTCGGACGCACGCGGACGCGGGTGGCTGCAGGTGGCGGCGCCGCCTCTTCTGGGTCGCCGGAGCGTCGGCGGCGGCGTGCGGATGTGGCGGCGGACGCCGAGCGCGGAGTGGACGATTTCGGCGCGAGGGCGGCGTCCCGACAGGCGATCCTCGACGAGGAGGGAGACGACGTGACGGCGCACCCCGCCGTGGCCGTCGATCCGAGCGAGGAGATGCGGTGCGGCGCGGCGGCGGCGGCGGCGAACTCGACGCCGCGCGGGGGAGAGAAGGAGAGGGGGTGTGTGCGTGAAGTTTTGCAGCGGGGTCCCTCTGGTTTTGGAAATTTGCAAAACAGTCCACATTAGCGGAAAGCTGTAAGTGCGTGGTAATTTCCGGATTTGCGAGGATCCTTTTTATAAAAAGGCACGGTGACCGGCGCTGCGGATCGTCCGATGAGGATCAAACAGCGCGGACATGGCCGGGTACTGTAGAAGTGCGCTTGAGAAAAACGACAAAATGTACGCATATGCAAAAAGTGCACACAATGAACACGTATGAACTCGATGCTATGATAAGGCGTCCTGCAGGCTCGCCGGTGCTGGGGCCTGGGGGGGGGGGGGGTGCAAGAACTTCAGAATCGAATCCGCGATCAGCCTCGACGAACTTGAACATGGCAAGCAGGAGAGGGAGACACCAAAAACAGGAGTGGGCTCGCCGCGGACTTCCTGATAGGCCGGTTCATCGTCTTCATCCGCGACTCCCCACCACATGTTCTCCAATGTCATCCTCGCCCACCTCAAAAGGTGGATTGACCAGAGCGCGGCCACCGGCGAGACCATGCCGATATGGGTGCCGTGTCGCGACATGAACCTGGAGACCTCGCGGACGGCGGACGGTCTTCGACCTCATGGCCATGCCCGGGTTCGCGTTCCGGCACGCTAGGCTTGCCGTGGCACCGCTGGTGCGTACGCTCGGAGAGTGCGCAGGGGACAGCAACGCACGCATGGCGCCGGCGAAAACCAGAGTGCCTCGTGGACTACTGGATGCAGCAGACGATGCAAGAGATAGACGTCGTCGTTCCGACGGTTCCCGTCGCCGAAAGCGTTCGCCCCGGAGCGCTTCTTCTCGGAGGAGCGCAGGAGGATGTGGCGTACAAGCTCGTCATCGCAGCAAAGGAAGGCCAGCGTGGACAAGTCCAGCTAGACAGCGGCGTCGTAGGAATATAGGCAAGCCTCCGCAGATGGCGGGGCATGATGATTGTACTAAGAACTGAATGTTCCTCTCTCTCTCTGAACCTCGATTGCTTCCATCTCCTCTCGAATCCCCTGTTTCCTCTCTCTAATCCCCTGCTGTACTCGAATTATCCTGTATCTGTGAGTAAGGATCGTTACAACTTGGTACCAGAGCCGTAGCTCGTTGCGCAGATCTCAGATTGAGGAATTCGTGAGAAAATTCGATTTCTCCTGATCGTAGGGTGTGATTCACTTGTTGAATTCACGCAAAGCTCCTTCGGGACACCCGCGGTTGGTTCGATTACCTCGAGCTCGTGATCTCCAACCTGGCGCCTCGAAGGGGACAGCCGCAGATCGAAGAGACGCTGACGAAGATGGGTGATCTGGCGACGCAGCAAGCCGGATTGGAGGCGCTCATCAAGCAGGTGCTCGATCGCATGTCCGATCTCGACACTAAGGTGGACGGATTGCAGGGGCAACTCGCCACCAACTCCGATCGGGCGGATCGGCTGGAGGCGCGCCTGGAGGCGGCAGTTCCGCCGCACCAAGCCGACGGCAAGGTGGCGGCGACTGGAGAAACTGAGAAGCAAGGGTCGATGGCCGTAGATTCCGACCGCGGGCAGCCTGTCCCTCAGGCGGCCGCACAACGGGAAGCCGCGTTGCCGCGCCCATCTGCGACAACCACGGGCTTCGGGTCAATGGACCGCCGCGACGACCATCTTCGCCGGGGCGATACTCGTGGGCTCTTTGGGAGTCCACCGCTTGCCCCGGGAGCAGGTACCAGTCGTACTCATCGCCATCTGATCACTGTACCTGATGATCCAGGCGATCCTTATGAGATGCATGATCATTCACATCGACCTCGCACGCATGCTACCCCAAAAATGGAATTCCCTAAATTTGATGGGGAAAATCCAAAACTCTGGCAACAAGAGTGTGAAACTTATTTTGACTTATATCAAGTCATGCCTGCTTTGCGTACTCGATATGCCTCACTGAATTTCAAAGGCACTGGTGCCTTATGGTTTCGCAATGTGGAAGCAAAAGGCAGAGTAGAGAGATGGGAAGACATGTGTAATTTAGTTCATGAGAAATTTGGCAAAAACAAGTATATGCACTACCGTAGGCAACTAAGACAATTGAAACATACCGACAGTGTAGCTAGTTACATAGAGGCATTCGAAAAACTGAGAAATCAATTGCTCTTGTACAATCCAGCTTTAGATGAGAGTTTCTTTATAGATGAATTTATAGAGGGCTTGAAACCTGAACTTCGTGCTGCAATTCGACTTGATTTACCTAAAGATTTGGATACTGCGAGTTTGTTGGCCTTGTTGCAGGAAGAAGAGCTGGAATCTGCTTCGAAATTCTCCTCTGACAGACCCTACAAGCAGTCTCACAGATCTGATCGTTTCAGCAGAGATAGAAATGACAGTAAACCTGATGACAAGAAGAAACAGGAGGCTAGCAAATGCGAGGATAAACTGAATACTCTCAAGGCCTATCGAAGATCAAAGGGTTTTTGTTTCACCTGTGGAGACAAGTGGAGCAGGACACACAAGTGCCCGGATCATATTCCGTTACACATAATTGAAGAGCTGATGGATGTGCTTCCGGGCAGTGAAGCATTTGGGCAGGCTAATTCTGATTCAGAGTCTGATAATGACGATCTGTGCATGTTGGCAGCTGTCTCTCCTGTTGCAGACAAACCTGGGGCAGGAAGTCAATCCAAATGAACTATCAGATTGCCAGGAGTGGTAGGCAAACATCATCTGTTGATCTTAGTGGATTCAGGAAGTGCTTCTTCTTTTGTCAGTCAAAAACTGGTAGATACAATTCAGTGTGCAACATCAGAGATGCCTATGGTGCAATTTACAGTGGCAAATGGAGCACCAATGCACTGTCACCAATTTGTTCCTGACTTTCAGTGGTCAGTTCAGGGACACAACTTCCAGCACACTGTAAATGTTTTGCCAATTGGGTGTTATGACATGATATTGGGAAAGGATTGGTTAGATGTTCATAGTCCGATGTGGGTGCACTGGAAGAGACAGGTGTTGCGTTTCAACCATGCTGGCAAGCGCATCACACTGACAGGGGTTCAGACAAAACCAACCACTTGTAAACCAGTGACAGCAGCTAAGTTGAAGGGCATGTTACGCAGAGGAGCCCTTACACATGTTGTGCAGATCACCAACAAGAAAGTGGACGGCATATATGCCCTGGATCCAGCAGGTGAGAAGTTAGCAGAGGAATCAGAGGAACCTCTGCCAGAAGCCATTGCAGCATTATTGCAAGAATACCAGCAACTGTTTGCAGAACCACATGAGCTACCTCCTCGGCGATCTCAGGATCACCACATCCCTTTAATTCCAGGAGCTCAACCAGTGAAAACCAGACCATATCGGTACACTCCAACACAGAAGGACGAGATTGAGCGTCAGGTGTATGATATGCTTAGCAGTGGCATTATTCAGAAAAGTTGCAGTCCTTTTGCATCTCCAGTGTTATTGGTCAGAAAGAAGGACGGACAGTGGCGATTCTGTGTTGACTACAGACTGTTGAATGAACTAACAGTCAAGAACAAGCATCCACTGCCAGTAATCGATGAGTTGTTGGATGAGTTATCTGGCGCAGCAGTGTTCACTAAACTTGATCTGCGATCAGGTTATCATCAAATCCACATGGCCGAAGGGGAAGAAAACAAGACAGCCTTTCAAACACATCAAGGTCTGTACGAGTTCTTAGTTATGCCCTTCGGTTTGACAGCGGCACCTGCAACGTTTCAAAGTACCATGAATCAAGTTCTAGCTCCATGTCTACGCAAGACGGTGCTAGTCTTCATTGATGATATCTTGGTGTATAGTCCTACCTTAGAGGATCATGCTGTACATCTAAGGGAGGTCTTTGAGTTGTTGCAAAAGCACAAGTTATTCATCAAACGGAGCAAGTCTTCCTTTGCAATGCAAGAGTTGGAGTACCTTGGACATGTGATCAGCGCCAAGGGAGTGGCTACCGATAAGAAAAAGATCCAAGCAGTGTTGAATTGGCCAGCTCCAACTAACTTGAAAAGTTTGAGACAATTTTTAGGCTCAACTGGATATTACAGAAAATATGTACCCCACTACGGAATTCTGGCGCAGCCATTGACGCAATTGTTGAAGAAAGGTGTGTTATTCTTCTGGGGGCCTGCGCAGAAAATAGCATTTGAACAATTGAAGCATGCAATGAGCACAACACCAGTGCTAGCCCTGCCCAATTTTCAGAAAACTTTTGTTGTGGAAACAGACGCATCAAACACAGGGATAGGTGCAGTGTTACTTCAAGCTGGCCATCCTGTGGCATTCTTAATCAAAGCCTTGAGTGCTAGAAACCAGACACTGTCAGCATATGAAAAGGAGTGCCTGGCTATTTTATTTGCAATTGAGCGCTGGCGGCCATATCTGCAACACAAGGAGTTTGAAATACATACTGACCACAAGAGTCTGTTGCATCTAGCAGACCAACGTCTTCATACACCTCTCCAACATAAAGCACTTGTCAAACTCATGGGTTTGCAATTCAAGTTGGTGTATAAGAAAGGCAGTACCAATGCAGTAGCGGATGGTTTATCCAGACAGGACCACGATCATTCATCAGTCAATGTGTCAGCTGCTACACCCACCTGGCTGGAAAGTTTGCAACGTGGTTATGAGGATGACCCTGTGGCTCGTGCACTGTTACAAGAGCTCAGTCTCTCAGCAAACAATGACAAAGGTTATACTCTGGTTGATGGAGTCATTCGTTGGAAGGATCGTATTTGGGTCGGCGATAACGCTATGGCACAGCAACATATCCTGCAAGCGCTACATAGTAGTGGTATGGGTGGACATTCTGGTGTGGCTGCTACTTATCACCGAGTGAAGCGATATTTCGCCTGGGCCAAAATGAAGGAAACTATCCAGCAATTTGTGTCCAGTTGCTCTGTGTGCCAGCAAGCAAAAGTGGAACATGTTAAAACCCCTGGACTCCTACAACCCTTGCCAGTTCCCACTCAAGCATGGCAAGTGATCTGTATGGACTTCATCGAAGGTTTGCCCCTCTCCAACAACTGTGATGTCATTCTGGTGGTGATCGATAAATTCTCCAAATACAGTCATTTTATTCCCTTGCGACACCCCTTCACTGCCTTCAAAGTGGCAACTGAGTTTATGAATCACATTTATCGACTGCATGGCATGCCTGGGATGATCATATCAGATAGGGATCGCATCTTCACCAGCAAATTGTTGCAAGAACTCTTTCGATTGGCTGACACCACGCTCCACATGCGTTCTTCTTACCACCCTCAAACGGATGGCCAAACAGAGCGCATCAATCAATGTTTGGAAGGATTTCTCAGGTGTATGGTTCATTCTTGTCCGAAAAAGTGGGTTCGTGGTTACCATTGGCAGAATACTGGTATAACACCTTCTTTCACTCAGCTCTGGGGCGTACGCCTTTTGAAGTGCTTTATGGTATCCTCCTCGCACTCTTGGCATCACAACCAGTGACTGTGCTTCAGCTGACCTTGATGAATGGTTGAAAGAAAGATCAACTATGATTGACCTCATCCGACAGCAA
This sequence comes from Poa pratensis, assembly GCA_947311845.1. Lineage (NCBI taxonomy): Eukaryota > Viridiplantae > Streptophyta > Magnoliopsida > Poales > Poaceae > Poa > Poa pratensis. Next base: position 19,126,209 of record CAMZMU010000117.1, read on the forward strand.
CTTCTGCGTGCCCAACAACGGATGAAGAATCAGGCTGATAAAAACAGAAGTGAACGCACGTTTCAGGTGGGCGATCTTGTCTATCTCAAGCTGCAACCCTACATACAACAATCAGTGGCAGTTCGTGGGAATCAGAAGCTCTCATTTCGCTTCTTTGGTCCCTACAAAATCCTGAAGCGTGTGGGAGAAGTGGCTTATAAGCTTGAGTTGCCTTCTTCCAGTCAGATACACTCTGTTGTTCATGTCTCGCAGCTCAAACGACATGTACCACCAAATGCTCAGGTATGCAAATCCATTGCAGCGTTCGACTGTCTTCTTGATCAGGGTGCAGAACCGCTGCAAATTCTGGAGCATGCTTGGATTAGCACTGGGGGAGCGACAGCGGCGCGAGTTTGGGTGAACTGGAAGGGACTTCCTCCAGAACTGACGACTTGGGAAGACGCGGCTGACCTCTGTCGGCACTTTCCGAAGGCCACTGCTTGGGGACAAGCAGCTCTTCAAGGGCGGGGGAATGTCAAGAATCCTAACTGACGTGGCGGCAGTGGAGTGGCTAGAAGCTCGTCATCGCAGCAAAGGAAGGCCAGCGTGGACAAGTCCAGCTGGACAGCGGGGTCATAGGAATATAGGCAAGCCTCCGCAGATGGTGGGGCATGATGATTGTACTAAGAACTGAATGTTCCTCTCTCTCTCTGAACCTCGATTGCGTCCATCTCCTCTCGAATCCCCTATTTCCTCTCTCTAATCCCCCTGCTGTACTCGAATTATCCTGTATCTGTGAGTAAGGATCGTTACACAAGCGCAACTGCATTGCCTTCAACGCCGGTGTGCACGAGTGCGCTGGGCAGCGGCACGCCTTGAATATCCTCGTGCTGTTCCTGGCGTTGTTCGTGTCAGTCGCCGTCCTCAGGCGGGACAGAACGGAAGGTTGCGAGGAGCCAGGCCTGGTCGCGGCTGCATGCGGATGAGAGCGACGCGCGCTCGCGGGATTATCGGTGGAGTGGGCGCTCGCCACCCTACACCAGCTCCGTGGTCGCCGGTTGCTGCATGATGTCCATGGGCGCCGGCCTGCGGCAGAGTCTTGTGCCTTAGGATGACTCCAACGGGCCGATGCATCGAGTCCGCGCCGGTCCGTCGCAGTCCGTTTTTGCGAAAATCATGGCCCAACGGGGCGATGCAAACGGACCACGGTCCGGTTTTCTGTCCGCCGCGACCCATTGTTGGCCCAAATTTGGGTCACCGATGCGTCGGGCGCGGACGCGCGGCGGACTGGAAACGTGTCCGCGCGCCCACGCGGCATCCCTCCCCGCACCCACCTGTCAGCGACACGGCGCCGGTCAGCCTCCCCTGGTCGGTCCTTTTTAATGCCAGGGGATAGGGACGGCCAGCCCCCACCCACTCCCACTGCCCCACTCTGCTCCCTCACCGGCGACCAGACCCTAGCCACAGCCCTCACCGGCGACGCAATGCCGCTACGGTAGCCCGGATTTGGCAAGGCCAAGAACGACGGCGAGGCGGAGTCGTCGTCTGGCCGCCGCCGCCTCCGCATGCCCTCCCCGACGCCACCATCTTCCCCGGAGCCGGAGGCCCCTGCCACCTTCGAGCTCGCGCCGCCGGGCGCACAGATCGCGCGGTGCGACCGCGTTTACGTGCGGCGCGAGGATTGCGAGTGGTACTGGGAGCACGCCTGCCCGCTGCCATGGCCAGATGTCAAACTCCCCGAGTTTTGGCATCTGAACCCGCAGCGGATCCCGGTGCTGCCCATGCCCACGAGCGAACGCGCCCGCGATCTGGAGGTGCAGCGCCGCCGCAAGCGCCTCCCAGCCTCCCTCCACGACGACCCCGCCTACGCCGCGGATTCCCCAAACTGGGACACGTGGTTCAGCGGCGAGCATGATGTCTACGCACGCTTCTATTCTTGTAGACAGTGTTGGCCTCCAAGTGCAGAGGTTTGTAGAACAGCAGCAAGTTTCCCTCAAGTGAATCACCCAAGGTTTATCGAACTCAGGGAGGTAGAGGTCAAAGATATCCCTCTCAAGCAACCCTGCAATTAAGATACAAGAAGTCTCTTGTGTCCCCAACACACCAATACACTTGTCAGATGTATAGGTGCACTAGTTCGGCGAAGAGATAGTGAAATACAAGTAATATGGATGATTATAAGTGGTAATTGCAATCTGAAATAAAAATGGCAGCAAGCAAACATGTAGCAGAACTGGTTGTAAACGGTGTTTCAATGCTTAGAAACAAGGCCTAGGGATCATACTTTCACTAGTGGACACTCTCAACAATAATAATATAATTGAATACATAGATATTTCCTCTTCACTATGCTACTCTGAGTTATTCTCTCGTTGGATAACGAACACCAATCCACTGCGTAGGGCTATAAAAGCACACCTTAAAGTCGCATTCCACATCTAGGGAACCCCACACTGTCAACTTGAGCGCCCTAAATAGTACTAGACAAACACCGCAATTTCATAGAGACATCCAACGCAAATAATAACTCATGATAAGTATTCCTGTTATCTTTAGCCTAAGAGCCACACACGGGGCGCACACTGTCAACTTCGCACCGTGGGACAAAGGTGACTCCGGAGATTACATTAATAAAACCACTTGAGTAGCATATAAGATAATGAAGAGTAACATCTATGGATTCAACTAGATTACAAAGCTCATGATCACATAAAGATCACACCATGGGAGAGAGAGATAAACCACATAGCTACCGGTAGAGCCCTCAGCCTCGGGGAGAACTACTCCCTCCTCATCATGGGAGGCAGCAACGGCGATGAAGATGGCGGTGGCGTCGATGGAGATGGCTCCGGGGGCAATTCCCCGTCCCGGCAAGGTGCCGAAACAGAGACTTCTGTCCCCCGAATTAGGGTTTCGGATGGCGGCGGAGCTCTGGAACTTTTCTGGGAAATCGTCCAGGCACTTAGGGTTTTCGCGTCGGGGGGAATAAGTAGGCGAAAGGGCGGCGGCTGGAGAGCCGAGGAGACGACACCACCCCTGGGGCGGCCAAGGCCCAACCGCGCCCAGGGTGCGTGTGGGGCTGTGGGCCTCCCCTGGACTTGTCCTTCTGGCTCCCGGAGTCTTCTGGCGAAATAGAATTTCTGTAATTTTTTCAGATTTTTCTGAGCACTTTCAATTTTGGACCTTTTCTGCAATGCACAGACATAATAAACAGAAACTGGCACTGTGGCATCTTGTTAATAGGTTAGTCCAATAAATGTCATAATATGATATAAAGTGCATATAAAACATGTGGCAATTGATATAAAACATGCATGGAACATCAAAAATTATAGATACGTTTGAGACGTATCAGCATCCCCAAGCTTAGTTCCTACTCGTCCTCGAGTAGGTAAACGATAAAAACAAAATAATTTTTGAGGTGACATGCTACCATCATAATCTTGATCATATAATATTGCAAGGCACATGTAAATGAAGTGATCCAAGTCAATGGTCTATAATTTGCTACCAAATAGATAATGAGTAAACAATGAATCACACAAGCTAAACGTTTTCATGAATAGTACTTTCGAGACAAGCATCAAACAGTTTTGCATAAGTGTTAACTCATAAAGCAATAGTCTCTAATAAAAGGTATTTAATCAACACAAAGGAAGAATTAAGTTTCAGCATTTGCTTCAACTTTCAACATATTTATCTCATGGATATCGTCAACACAAAGTAGTATAACAAGTCCAATATTGCATATAACGCATGTTGTAACAAAGTTGACACTAGTGTTTGCTTGTGGAAGACAGAAAGAATAGGAAAACTGACTCAACATAAAAGTAAAAGAAAGGCCCTTCGCAGAGGGAAGCAGGGATTAAGTCATGTGCTAGAGCTTTTAGGTTTTTGAAAGCATATAGAGATTGCATAAAATATTTGATACTCCTCCCAACCTTGCTAACACAAGCCATGGCTAACCGAATCCTCGGGTGCCTTCCATCAATCACATACCATGGAGGAGTATCTATTTTTGAGAGGTGTTTGTTAATTGTCAACGAATGGTAGCGGGTGAGAACAGTATTCTACCTGTCAAACGGACTTTTAAGAGCGGCTCCCATGAAGGACGTTATTTCTACCAGCAAGGCAGATCATCCCTCTTTCTCTTTGGTTTACACACATGCAGGTATTTCACTGTTTGTCATTGCTTACTGATGAATCAGGGCAAAAGTGTGAAGAGAATTAATGGTTAAAGTTGTAATTAATTGGGACTGGGCACCCCGTTGCCAGCTCTTTTTGCAAATTAGGATAAGCGGATGTATATGCCACTAGTCCAGGTGTAAAAGTCCATTTGACAAATAGAATAAAGAATAACCACACTAATTCCTCATGAGCTAGTAAACATTGACACAAAAAGGGAATAATAACATTTTGAATAATTTAAAGGTAGCACATGAAAAATTTACTTGGAGTGGCAAGGAAATACCACATATAGGTAGTTATGGTGGACACAAATGGCATGGATTTTGGCTCAAGGATTTGGATGCACGAGAAGCATTCCCTCTCAGTACAGAGTTTAGGCTAGCAAGGTTTATGTAAGCAAACAAGAATATCAACCCGTACACCAAGTTTTATATGACAAACATATTGCAAACGTTATAAGACTTCATACCGTCTTCCTTGTTAACCAAACCCTGTTATTAGAAAATATCTAGACCTTAGAGATACCACCGATGCAAACCAAATTTTCAACAAGCTTTACGGTAGTTCTTCACTAATAGGCTTAACTCATGTGATGCACAAATTTAATCATGATCTACTTGTTAACTCAAAACAATTGACAAGCATCAAGTTATCCAAATTAGTGATCTACAAGATTAAGCAAGTTTTTCCTTATACCAATTACCACATGCAACATTTTCTGAACCAACCAAACACCAATCAATTTATTTCAATCAACTCTCCAAACAATATAAGTGAAGCAAGAGAGTACTTTCTACAAAAGAAAGCTAATAGCTCTGACAAGAGATACATGAAAACAAGAGCTAAAAGCTGAACAGCGCTAGATATGAATACTCAACAAATATAAGTGAAGAATAGGAGTATTCTCATGAAAAAGCGGAGCGTGTCTCTCTCCCAATCAAGAATGCTAGGGTCCAGTCAAGCTTTATTGAAAATAAAAGCAATACTGAAAATAAAAGCACACAGACGCTCCAAGAAAAGCACATATGATGTGAAAGAATTAAAATATAGTTTCACTAGAGATGACCTGATAATTTTGCCGATGAAGAAGGGGATGCCTTGGGCATCCCCAAGCTTAGACGCTTGAGTCTTCTTGAAATATGCTGGGGAGATCCATGGGAGCCTCCCCAAGCTTAAGCTCTTCACTCTTCTTGATCCTATTATATCATCCTTCTCTCTTGACCCTTGAAAACTTCCGTCACACCAAACTCAAAGTAAATCTCATTAGAGGGTTAGTGCATAATCAAAAACTCACATGTTCTATAAAGACGCAATATGACTTGTTACTTTAAACATTAGCTACTGCCACTGATGTTATGTGAAGCTCTTCCACCCAAAAAAGAATTTCACTCAACACTAGTAAAAGAGAGAATGCAAAATAAAAAGGCATAATCTGTCTAAAACAGAACAGTCCGCAAAGACGAATTTTTTCGAGGCACTTACGACGCTCAGATCGAAAAACTTTGAACTAATGAAAGATTCAGACATTCATAAAGATACGCACAAAAATTTCAGATTTAATTAACAATCTGGTGATTTTAGGAATTTCGTACAGTGAACAGCAAAAATCTGTTTCTGCGCAGAAATCAAATCTAGCATCATCTTCCTATTAGAGGCCTTACTTGGCACAACAATGCAAGAAAATAAAGATACAAAGGCATTGCTACAGAAGTAAACAGCACCTTGACTCAAATAAAATAAAAATGCAGAAATAAAAATAATGGGTTGTCTCCCACAAGCGCTTTTCTTTAAAGCCTTTTAGCTAGGCATGATAATTTTGATGATGCTCTCATATGTATAAGAGTTGAATATAAAGAGCATCAAGAAGCAAATATCAAACACATTTAAGTCTAACCCACTTCCTATGCAAAGGAATCTTGTAAGAAAATAAATCAAAAGCACAAAGTGACTAGCATAGGAAGGCAAAACAAGTGCAACTTCAAAATTTCAACATAAAGAGAGAGACTTAATATTATTGTGATATATGAAACCGTGTATCCCTCTCTCATAAGGACCAGTAGGTTTAAAGTACCCATCAAATAAAAGCAAATCAAGAGAAAGCTCAAAACCTTCATCATAAAGAGAGTTTAGTAACATGAAGATTTCTATAACCATATTTTCCTCTCTCAAAATAATTTTCAGTGGCATCATGAAAAACTCAACAATATAGCTATCACATAAAGCATTCTTATCATGATCCACATGCATAAAAGTATCATTACTCTCCACATAAGCATAATCAATTTATTAGTAATAGTGGGAGTAAAACTATCACAACCATCATTGTAATCATCATAAATTGCAGGCATAGTATAATCATAATAAACTTTATCCTCCATAGTAGGTGGCACCAAAATACCACTATCATTATAATCATCATAAATTGGAGGCAAAGTATCATCAAAGAAAATTTTCTCCTCAAAACTTGGGGGACTAAAATATCATATTCATCAAAACCAGCTTCCCCAAGCTTAGACTTTCCATAGCATTAGCAATAATGGTGTTCAAAGAATTTATAGTAATAACATTGCTACCATCATGCAAATAATTTTCCATAGGTTTTTTAATTTTCTCTTCAAAAGCATCATGTCCTAACTCAAGATAAATTTCATAAGCTCTCTAATTTTTTTGTTGTTTTCCATTAAGCCTAACTAGTGAAATAAAAACAAGAAACAAAAAGATATAATTGCAGAATCTAAAGGAAATACCTTCGAGCACTCACACGTCAGCAACAGTGCTAGAAAATAGCTAAGTAGCTGGAGGATGTGAGTACCTTTTACCTTACCTCCCCGGCAACGGCGCCAGAAAATAGCTTGATGTCTACGCACGCTTCTATTCTTGTAGACAGTGTTGGGCCTCCAAGTGCAGAGGTTTGTAGAACAGCAGCAAGTTTCCCTTAAGTGAATCACCCAAGGTTTATCGAACTCAGGGAGGTAGAGGTCAAAGATATCCCTCTCAAGCAACCCTGCAATTAAGATACAAGAAGTCTCTTGTGTCCCCAACACACCAATACACTTGTCAGTGTATAGGTGCACTAGTTCGGCGAAGAGATATTAAAATACAAGTAATATGGATGATTATAAGTGGTAATTGCAATCTGAAATAAAAATGGCAGCAAGCAAACATGTAGCAGAACTGGTTGTAAACGGTGTTTCAATGCTTAGAAACAAGGCCTAGGGATCATACTTTCACTAGTGGACACTCTCAACAATAATAATATAATTGAATACATAGATATTTCCTCTTCACTATGCTACTCTGAGTTATTCTCTCGTTGGATAACGAACACCAATCCACTGCGTAGGGCTATAAAAGCACACCTTAAAGTCGCATTCCACATCTAGGGAACCCCACACTGTCAACTTGAGCGCCCTAAATAGTACTAGACAAACACCGCAATTTCATAGAGACATCCAACGCAAATAATAACTCATGATAAGTATTCCTGTTATCTTTAGCCTAAGAGCCACACACGGGGCGCACACTGTCAACTTCGCACCGTGGGACAAAGGTGACTCCGGAGATTACATTAATAAAACCACTTGAGTAGCATATAAGATAATGAAGAGTAACATCTATGGATTCAACTAGATTACAAAGCTCATGATCACATAAAGATCACACCATGGGAGAGAGAGATAAACCACATAGCTACCGGTAGAGCCCTCAGCCCGGAGAACTACTCCCTCCTCATCATGGGAGGCAGCAACGGCGATGAAGATGGCGGTGGCGTCGATGGAGATGGCTCCGGGGGCAATTCCCCGTCCCGGCAAGGTGCCGAAACAGAGACTTCTGTCCCCCGAATTAGGGTTTCGGATGGCGGCGGAGCTCTGGAACTTTTCTGGGAAATCGTCCAGGCACTTAGGGTTTTCGCGTCGGGGGAATAAGTAGGCGAAAGGGCGGCGGCTGGAGAGCCCCGAGGAGACGACACCACCCCTGGGGGCGGCCAAGGCCCAACCGCGCCCAGGGTGCGTGTGGGGGCTGTGGGCCTCCCCTGGACTTGTCCTTCTGGCTCCCGGAGTCTTCTGGCGTTTAGAATTTCTGTAATTTTTCAGATTTTTCTGAGCACTTTCAATTTTGGACCTTTTCTGCAATGCACAGACATAATAAACAGAAACTGGCACTGTGGCATCTTGTTAATAGGTTAGTCCAATAAATGTCATAATATGATATAAAGTGCATATAAAACATGTGGCAATTCATATAAAACATGCATGGAACATCAAAAATTATAGATACGTTTGAGACGTATCAGAGCACAGCCTGCGGCGCCAGGCTTACTACACGCGGGCGCCGACGCCGCCGCGGGTTAGCCGCTGGGACCTACCGCCGCACATGCGGCGCCGGGACGCTCCGCCAGTGCCGCGGTCCATGCCGCGGTCCGCGTCGCGGTCCACGCCGCGGTCCCTCCGCATCGGCTCACCGCCGCCGCCGCCACCTCCCGTGAAGATGGAGGTGGAAGACGAGCTCGCCGCCGCCCTCGAAGCCTCGAAGCACACCATGGTCGAGGATGAGCAGAAGCGGTGGGAGTTGGTCCTCGAGGCCATCGCCCGGGAGAAGGAGGAGGCCATGGCGGCCCAGTAGGTTGCGGTCTTCGAGGAGCCACAGCCATGGTGGCAGGTCCCCATGGACGTGGATCTTCCACCGGCGCCGCCCCTTCCAGACGGCCTGCTAGGGCAGAACTGGACCTGGAATGGCGGGAGCTGGGAGCTCTAGCGGGCGCCGCCCCTCCCGGAGCAGGACGAGGAGCAGCCGCCGACGCCGCCGGCCGCCGTCCCACCGCGACAAGGCCCACCGGCGCACCTCTACCAGGAGCCGCCGTACTACATCCTCGACGACGACGAGGACTAGTTGCCCGCTGATAACCCCCAAGAGCAGGGGATCACTGTAGCACCTCTCAATGTGGAAGTAAGGTATCGATCCGCGGGAGCAAGAAGGAAAAGTTATCTATTCACTACAACTAAAGTGTCACAAGTTTTAGTTGATTATGCACTAAACAAGTTTAAAGAACAAGGTGGTTGATTTAATTGATGGAAGTTTAATGTAACAAAACAAGAATGTAATAGTGTCCCAATCCTCTTCGATGCAAGAGGACAAGACAAACGTTTTCTCTTATATGAACAATGGACATGGGTTTATGGGTTCACTTTATCCTCTCTCTCATCTACGGTGATTATCATGTTATAGATAAAGTACACACAATTGTCATGTTTTAATGGTAGCTTTTATGACGGCTATATGTCCTAAAACACATAGTTGAAAGAAGTACTCATTTGTGTTGCTATGTCACCCTCGTAAGGCTAGCGTGGTTGCTGTCACTCCCACATCATACTCTTCCTTTTTACCCCCAGATAAAGGATGTTGGGCTGTATTTCACATGTCACTCAATACATATGCCGTGTCACATCGGCCATCCCGTACCAACATACATCATACTTCATAATGGACAATATTCTAAACACTAGTGCAATGATTCATAATTCGTGTGCATGACCACATCTCTCTCATCTATCCACACTTGGTGGTGTCAATCACCACATGACAAGGATAAACAAGGCATTATGCATAAATCAAACCATCACATGCATCATAGAATATCTCAAAGTATGACAAATCATAAAAGCTCCAACACAACCGTAAATGTATAACAAATCATCTCATACCACAATATCCACCATAGGAATTACAAAGATAGTTCCATAATCATGCAAGGCACATCATGTGGACTTCAACAATGATCATACATAGAGAGATTGGATCAAGTTACCACCACAAACCCAAAGTCCAGGGGGTGGACTACTCCCCCTTCATCATGGACACGATGGAGAAGTCGTTGGAGAAGATGGAGACCACCCCGGCAGCGCCCCGCCGGAGTTTTCCCCCTCCAATCTGCAGCTCCAGGTCTCTGTTTCGTGGTTTCTGTGTTTCGGCGGCGCTCCCTCCAGAGAACGTCGGGGGGCTATTTTTATAGACGTTTTTAGGTCAAGACTATGTCGGTGGAGCAAAGATCGACGGCCACGGAGCTCCGAGGGGGAAAAGAGGTGGGCCCACGTGGCCAGGTACAGTAGGCCGCGTGGGACCCTCTAATTTCCAGCCTGTTGGGCTTCTGGTCTTCAATTTAAGCCCATTGCATTCGTCTCGAAAATTCTGAACCGTGCTCTTTGGCCTTGCCCTTTTTGGAGTCCCGAAGCTCCCGGAAAGTCTGAAACACTAAAAAATACGTTTTCTGGAAAACAGGGTTAATTCCAAATAAATGGGAAAACTATGAAATATTCCCAAAATCATTATAAAACATTGATATAACCCTTATATGATGCAAATATGATTGGAATATAAGTAAAATAATGCAAAGTTCATGTATGCATTTTACATGCATCAACATCCCCAAGCTTAACCCATGCTCGTCCCGAGTATGAAGGTGATAAAACTAACATGGACTTTGCATTTTAATACTATGAATGGATATCAAAGGTGATTACTATTGCTACATAGAGTCAAGTGATTCATTCTTCAAAGGAATAACAATATGCAAGATAAATTATGAAGTGATATCAAATACTCAATGTAAAGATGTTCAATGATGAATTCACAAAGTGTAACATAGAAGAAAGTACTATGGACCAAATGTATGCATAATGAAAAGTAAAAACATCCTATGGTGGTCATAGAGTACTTCTTATGAAAACTGAATATAAAAGGTGGACACTTTGGATAGATAAATAAGTAGAGGTAAAGCATGAATAAGTTTCATCTAACTTCCAAACACTTCTACTTAAGTTAATGCTTGCAATGTGGTAGTTGATACGTCTCAAACGTATCTATAATTTTTGATGTTCCATGCATGTTTTATATCAATTGCCACATGTTTTGTATACACTTCATATCATTTTTATACATTTTCTGGGACTAACCTATTAACAAGATGCCACAGTGCCAGTTCCTGTTTTCTGCTGTTTTTGTATTCCAGAAAAGCTAGTCTGGAAATATTTTCGGAATTGGACGAAAATTTACGGAGGCCCCTATTTTACCAGAAGACTCCATGGGCCAGAAGGACAAGTTCGAGGGAGGCCCGAGGGCCCCACACGTGGGCTCGGCGCGGCCAGGAATCTACCGGCGCCCTGGGGTGGTGTCGCCTCCTCGTGCACCGCCTCGCGACGCCCTTTGGACTATATATTGCCCCTGACCTTAAACTTACAGAACAATCGACGATTTCCTCAGAAAAGCTCCAGAGCTCCGCCGCCATCCGAAACCAAGTTTCGGGGGTCAGAAGTTCCTGTTCTGGCACCCTGCCGGGACGGGAATTGACCCCGGGAGCCTTCTCCATCGACGCCGCCGCCTCCATCATGCTCCGTGAGTAGTTCCCCCATGGACTACGGGTTCTAGCTGTAGCTAGTTCGTACTCTCTCCCATGTACTTCAATACAATGATCTCATGAGCTGCCTTACATGATAGAGATCCATATGATGTAATCGGTGTTGTGTTTGTTGGGATCCGATGAATATTAAATACTATGTCAAGTTGATTATCAATCTATCTTATATGTTATTTAAGATCTTGCATGCTCTCCGGTACTTGTGGTTACCTTGATCAAGTAGTTGCCTGTATCTCCAAGAGGGAGTATTTATATACTAGATAGTGGGTTCATGCCTCCATTTAATCTGGGACAGTGACAGAAAGTTCTAAGGTTGTGGATGTGCTGTTGCCACTAGGGGTAACCAACGATGCTATGTCCACGGGCATATGTGTTTGTTTACATTACGCACTTTACTTAATGCAATTATCCGTTGCTTGCAACTTAATACCAACGGGGGACTCGGATGACAACCCGGCGGTGGATTATTAGTCATAGATGCTGTTGGATAACGGTCTATGTATCTGGTCGTAATGCCCAATTAAATATCATAGTAGTCATCATGTCATATATATGCATTGTCATGCGCTCAATATTCTGTCAATTGCCCAACTGTAATTTGTTCACCCAACACTTGTTATTGGAGAGTTACACTAGTGTAGATAGCTGGGAACCCCGGTCCATCTGTAATCATCATTGCTTTTCCGTCAACTCCACGCAAGCAACTATTTTCTGGTGTCATTGCTTCTGTGTTACTGCTACTGTTGCTCTCATATTACTGCTGCTTTCACATCACGTTTGTTACTAGTGCTTTCTCAGGTGTGGTGGAATTGACAACTCCGCTGCTATGTCTTATAAGTATTCTTTGTCTCCCCTAGTGTCGAATCTATAAATTTGGGTTTTACTTCCCTCGAAGACTATTGTGATCCCCTATACTTGTGGGTTATCAAGACTATTTTCTGGCGCCATTGCCGGGGAGCATAGCTCTACTCATAAGTTCACCTGGGAAGTACCACTAGTACAGAACGACACATCGAAAACGGGCCAAAAACCCCTTCGGCAACGGAGAAAGGGTCCGTGTCCCCGCCTCTGTCACTGATGTGAAGACTCACAATGGCAACGGAGATTTTTATCGTTTGCAATAAGTTTAGCAACGGGCATAATATATAACCGTTGCCTTTAGTCTTTACATCAGATACGGAGATTAGTTTTTGACCGTTTGTAATGAGGGCTAAAGGAAACAAAAAAAAGCCGGTGACGCCTGCTGCACCGTCGACGGAGCCCTGTGGTTCCTGCTTGACGGCCGCCGGTTCTTCACCTTCCTCTTCGCCCAGCTTCATTGCGTGGTCTTCTTCTATCTATTTAGTACTGCACAAAAGTCTTGCTCCTGGAGGCGCCGGCTTCAGTGGACCGTGTGGACGGAGCCCCGCTCCTACGTCTTCACGGCCGCCGCATAGTCTCCAGGTTTCCTCCTCGCCCAAAAGGAGATCTATGTGTAAACAATGCCTACTAAAAACAGAGCAAATCTATGGATAAACAATTAGCTACTTACAACTAGAAAACAGCTAAAATCTATGTGTAACAATGCCTACTAAAAACAGAGCAAATCTATGGATAAACAATTAGCTACTTACAACTAGAAAACAGCTAAAATCTATGTGTAAATAATGCCTACTAAAAACAGAGCAAATCTATGGATAAACAATTAGCTACTTACAACTAGAAAACAGCTAAAATCTATGTGTAAACAATGCCTATTAAAAACAGAGCAAATCTATGGATAAACAATTAGCTACTTACAACTGGAAAACATCTAAAATCTATGTGTAAACAATGCCTACTAAAAACAGAGCAAATCTATGGATAAACAATTAGCTACTTACAACTAGAAAACAACTATCCTACTGAACTGGGGTCTTACATTAGGCGAGGCGGGCTCGCTTAGCGTCGCCGCCGGCGACGGAGCTAGCGCCGGCCTCCCCTGGCGGCACCTTGCCCTCGCCGTGGACCAAAGAGAGGGCTATGGCGGCCCAGAGGTCAGACTGGTAGACCGCCTCCTCGGCGCGTTCGACCTGGGTCGACGCCTCGGAGAGGAGGACCGTCGCCTCCAGATCGGCCTCGCCCTGACGACGCTTGGCGTCCTCGGGCTCGAAATCGGCGCGGGAGAGTTGGCAAGCGATCTCCAGATCACGATCCTCCTCCTCATCCTCTTCCTCTTCCTCTTCCTCCTCGTCGGAGGACGAGGAGGAGGAAGACGGATGGCGGCCGGGTACATCGCCTGGCAGATCTCGCGGTAGCTGCAATGGTGGCCAAATGAGCGGGTGCGGCGGGAGCCTTCGCCGTGCGGACGAGCACCAAGGCTGCGGGACCGGCCCGCGGGGGCCGGATCGGCGGCGGCCTGTTCCGCAAGCTCGTCCCGCAACACCAGCTGACGCTGCTGCTGCCTGAAGGCCCGGAGGGTGGGGCGGCCACGGCCGCGATGGCCGGATCTACCAGCACCGACGGTGGACGCCATGCGAGAGAGTGGAGAGAGAGCAGACTGTGCGGCGGCTAGGGTTGGAAGTGAGACAGTGAGAGTGAGAGTGAAGGGCATAGTAGGTTCTTATAGGCCGGCTGTCGGGCTGCTTCTAATGGCAACGGAGATTACGAAACTGTCCGTGTGCGATGAGCACACATCGGTAACGGAGTTAAACCAAACTCCGTTGCCAACATATATTCCACTATTCACCCGTTGCCTTTGTTGTGGGCCTGCTTTACGGCCAAGTGCGGGCACGCGGGGGATGTCGCGATTTACCGTCGCCTAACTCCTGCCGTTGCCATAGAGGGGTATCCGATGTGTCGTTCTGTACTAGTGTACACTCCACCTCTCTCTGTGTTTTTATTTTATTTTGTTTTGTCTAGTTTTATTTTGCTTAGTTTATTTCTGTTTAGTTGTGTTTTGTTTAGTTTACTTTTGTTTAGTTTATTTTTGTCTAGTTTTATTTTTCTTATATACCCGAAAATCCATAAAAATTTAAAAACCGAAAATCTAAAAAAAACTGTTGCTATGGAAGAACATGCTAGAACCTCTATGTTTATGGAAGCTAAAGAATTATATATAAAGTATAGAGAATCAAGAGAGGGTAAAATCATGAGAGGCATGTTAAAAAAGTTAAATCAAATTGCTGAAATTTTGCTGGAACGCCATGATATAAATTGTTGCTCTGAACAAGATACTAAACATCTTAAATTCCAATGTGGCTTTAGTGAAGAAGTTTTAATTATGAACTATCATTGGAATAACTATATTCATTTGGGAGCTGAACAAGTAGAACAATTTGTTACATTTGTGGCAGCTTCTGAAATAGATTCCTTCATGGCTAAAAATTATGAAACCTGTGTTGCTTGTAATAAACTTAAAGAAACGGTCTCTTTTATTCTTGATTATTGCCTAGAAAATTTCAGCAATAATTGTTATATCATTGATTATAAAGAGAGACTCATTAATGCACAAGAATGCACTCACAATTTGCAGGAACCTGTAGAAGAAGAAACTACTGCTGAAGCTGAAAGCTCATTGGATGAAAAAGAGGAGGAGAGTGATGAACAAAAGGAGGAAGAATGGAGTAGCTACCCATGCCTACCTTCTAATGAGAGTAACTCTTTATCTCTTACACTATTTGATTGCCCTCCATGCTTACCAAAGGAGGATGAATGTTATGTTCCTGTGGATTCTCTTGAAAATTCCCTATGAGTAAAACTTGTGGAAATGATTATGCTACTGATATTTATGATAATCCATGCTATTTTGATAAATCTTATGATAATCCTTTATTTGTGCCTAATTTCGAAATGCATGGTAATGAGAAAGTTTGCTTAGAAAATGTTTATGATAAAGCTCTAGATGATGGTCCTATATTGGTTGATAATATTAATTGTACTACTAATGAAAATGGGATTGGAGAGGTCTTGACTTTATCTAGATGGAGTCCCATACCTCTTGAGAATGATCAATCATCTTGTTATAAAATTGTTAAAAGTGGGTTTGAAAGTTTTAATCCCACTATTTTTGAGCTTGATAAGAATTATGTGTTTGTAGATCATGAAAAGCATGCTTTATGTGATAGTTATATTGTTGAGTTTGTTCATGATGCTACTGAAAATTATTATGAGAGAGGAAAATATGGTTGTAGAAATTTTCATGGTACTAAAGCACCTCTCTATATGCTGAAAGTTCTGAAGTTACTCTTGTTTTATCTTCCTATGCTTGTCACTTTGTTCTTCATGAATTTATTTGTGTACAAGATTCCTATGCATAGGAAGTGGGTTAGACTTAAATGTGTTTCGAATTTGCTTCTTGATGCTCCTTTTGCTTCATTTTCTATTTTTATGTGAGCATCTTTAAAACTATCAAGCCTAGCTAAAAGGCATTAAAGAAAAGCGCTTATGGGAGGCAACCCATTTTATTTTTCTGCAATTTTTCTTTTATTGAGTCAAGAGGTTGTTTACTTCTGTAGCAACTCCTTTGTATCTTTACTTTCTTGCATTGTTGTGCCAAGAGTAGTCTCTAATGATAAGATGTTGCTAAAATTTTGATTGCTGCGCAGGAACAGATTTCTGCTGTTCACTGTACGAAATTCCTAAAATCACCAGATTGTGAATTAAATCTGAAATTTTTGTGCGTAATCCTGATATATGTATGCATCTTTCGTTAGTTCAACGTTTTTCGATTTGAGTCCCGTAAGTGCCTCGAAAAAATTCATCTTTACTGGCTGTTCTGTTTTGACAGATTCTGTCTCTGTTTTTTGCATTGTCTCTTGTGGGCTTTAAGCAAGGTTCTCTAGACGTGGAGGGCTGTAGCTAATGTTTTATTGAGTTCTTGCAATGTGTCACAACAGAACCAGTGGATTAAAGTTTTTGAGTACTAACCCCTCTAATGAGAATTACGTTGAGTTTGGTGTGGCGGAAGTTTTCAAGGGTCAAGAGGGAAGAGTGATATAATAGGATGAAGAAGAGTGAAGAGCTCAAGCTTGGGGAGGCTCCCATGGATCTCCCCAGCATATTTCAAGAAGACTCAAGCGTCTAAGCTTGGGGATGCCCAAGGCATCCCCTTCTTCATCGGCAAAATTATCAGGTCATCTCTAGTGAAACTATATTTTAATTCTTTCACATCATATGTGCTTTTCTTGGAGCGTCTGTGTGCTTTTATTTTCAGTATTGCACTTTTATTTTCAATAAAGCTTGACTGGACCCTAGCATTCTTGATTGGGAGAGAGACACGCTCCGCTTTTTCATGAGAATACTCCTATTCTTCACTTATATTTGTTGAGTATTCATATCTAGCGCTGTTCAGCTTTTAGCTCTTGTTTTCATGTATCTCTTGTCAGAGCTATTAGCTTTCTTTTGTAGAAAGTACTCTCTTGCTTCACTTATATTTGTTTGGAGAGTTGATTAAATAAATTGATTGGTGTTTGGTTGGTTCAGAAAATGTTGCATGTGGTAATTGGTATAAGGAAAAACTTGCTTAATCTTGTAGATCACTAATGGATAACTTGATGCTTGTCAATTGTTTTGAGTTAACAAGTAGATCATGATTAAATTGTGCATCACATGAGTTAAGCCTATTAGTGAAGAACTACCGTAAAGCTTGTTGAAAATTTGGTTTGCATCGGTGGTATCTCTAAGGTCTAGATATTTTCTAATAACAGGGTTTGGTTAACAAGGAAGACGGTATGAAGTCTTATAACGTTTGCAATATGTTTGTCATATAAAACTTGGTGTACGGGTTGATATTCTTGTTTGCTTACATAAACCTTGCTAGCCTAAACTCTGTACTGAGAGGGAATGCTTCTCGTGCATCCAAATCCTTGAGCCAAAATCCATGCCATTTGTGTCCACCATAACTACCTATATGTGGTATTTCCTTGCCACTCCAAGTAAATTTTTCATGTGCTACCTTTAAATTATTCAAAATGTTATTATTCCCTTTTTGTGTCAATGTTTACTAGCTCATGAGGAATTAGTGTGGTTATTCTTTATTCTATTTGTCGAATGGACTTTTACACCTGGACTAGTGGCATATACATCCGCTTATCCTAATTTGCAAAAAGAGCTGGCAACGGGGTGCCCAGTCCCAATTAATTACAACTTTAACCAATTAATTCTCTTCACACTTTTGCCCTGATTCATCAGTAAGCAATGACAAACAGTGAAATACCTGCATGTGTGTAAACCAAAGAGAAAGAGGGATGATCTGCCTTGCTGGTAGAAATAACGTCCTTCATGGGAGCCGCTCTTAAAAGTCCGTTTGACAGGTAGAATACTGTTCTCACCCGCTACCATTCGTTGACAATTAACAAACACCTCTCAAAAATAGATACTCCTCCATGGTATGTGATTGATGGAAGGCACCCGAGGATTCGGTTAGCCATGGCTTGTGTTAGCAAGGTTGGGAGGAGTATCAAATATTTTATGCAATCTCTATATGCTTTCAAAAACCTAAAAGCTCTAGCACATGACTTAATCCCTGCTTCCCTCTGCGAAGGGCCTTTCTTTTACTTTTATGTTGAGTCAGTTTTCCTATTCTTTCTGTCTTCCACAAGCAAACACTAGTGTCAACTTTGTTACAACATGCGTTATATGCAACGTATTGGACTTGTTATACTACTTTGTGTTGACGATATCCATGAGATAAATATGTTGAAAGTTGAAGCAAATGCTGAAACTTAATTCTTCCTTTGTGTTGATTAAATACCTTTTATTAGAAACTATTGCTTTATGAGTTAACACTTATGCAAAACGTTTGATGCTTGTCTCGAAAGTACTATTCATGAAAACGTTTAGCTTGTGTGATTCATTGTTTACTCATTATCTATTTGGTAGCAAATTATAGACCATTGACTTGGATCACTTCATTCATTTACATGTGCCTTGCAATATTATATGATCAAGATTATGATGGTAGCATGTCACCTCAAAAATTATTTTGTTTTTATCGTTTACCTACTCGAGGACGAGTAGGAACTAAGCTTGGGGATGCTGATACGTCTCAAACGTATCTATAATTTTTGATGTTCCATGCTTGTTTTATACAATTGCTACATGTTTTGTATACACTTATATCATTTTTATACATTTTCTGGGACTAACCTATTAACAAGATGCCACAGTGCCAGTTCCTGTTTTCTGCTGTTTTTGTATTCCAGAAAAGCTAGTCTGGAAATATTCTCGGAATTGGACGAAAATTTACGGAGGCCCCTATTTTACCAGAAGACTCCATGGGCCAGAAGGACAAGTCCGGGGGAGGCCCGAGGGCCCCACACGTGGGCTCGGCGCGGCCAGGAATCTCCCGGCGCCCTGGGGTGGTGTCGCCTCCTCGTGCACCGCCTCGCGACGCCCTTTGGACTATATATTGCCCCTGACCTAAAACTCACGAACAATCGACGATTTCCCAGAAAAGTTCCAGAGCTCCGCCGCCATCCGAAACCAAGTTTCGGGGGTCAGAAGTTCCTGTTCTGGCACCCTGCCGGGACGGGGATTGACCCCCGGAGCCTTCTCCATCGACGCCGCCGCCTCCATCATGCTCGTGAGTAGTTCCCCCATGGACTACGGGTTCTAGCTGTAGCTAGTTGGTACTCTCTCTCCCATGTACTTCAATACAATGATCTCATGAGCTGCCTTACATGATTGAGATCCATATGATGTAATCGGTGTTGTGTTTGTTGGGATCCGATGAATATTGAATACTATGTCAAGTTGATTATCAATCTATCTTATATGTTATTTAAGATCTTGCATGCTCTCCGGTACTTGTGGTTACCTTGATCAAGTAGTTGCCTGTATCTCCAAGAGGAGTATTTATGCTAGATAGTGGGTTCATGCCTCCATTTAATCTGGGACAGTGACAGAAAGTTCTAAGGTTGTGGATGTGCTGTTGCCACTAGGGGTAACCAACGATGCTATGTCCACGGGCATATGTGTTTGTTTACATTACGCACTTTACTTAATGCAATTATCCGTTGCTTGCAACTTAATACCAACGGGGGACTCGGATGACAACCCGGCGGTGGATTATTAGTCATAGATGCTGTTGGATAACGGTCTATGTATCTTGTCGTAATGCCCAATTAAATATCATAGTAGTCATCATGTCATATATATGCATTGTCATGCGCTCAATATTCTGTCAATTGCCCAACTGTAATTTGTTCACCCAACACTTGTTATTGGAGAGTTACCACTAGTGTAGATAGCTGGGAACCCCGGTCCATCTGTAATCATCATTGCTTTTCCGTCAACTCCACGCAAGCAACTATTTTCTGGTGCCATTGCTTCTGTGTTACTGCTACTGTTGCTCTCATATTACTGCTGCTTTCACATCACGTTTGTTACTAGTGCTTTCTCAGGTGTGGTGGAATTGACAACTCCGCTGCTAAGTCTTATAAGTATTCTTTGTCTCCCCTTGTGTCGAATCTATAAATTTGGGTTTTACTTCCCTCAAAGACTGTTGCGATCCCCTATACTTGTGGGTTATCAGTAGTCATTGGTGTGGAGCTCTCATTACCCCTATCATAGCATCTTGAATGATTGATGTTTAAAGTGAAAGCAAATATGAGTGGTGTGCTTGACAATGTATTGGTTGAATGTCTCATGTCCCTTGGATACAAGTACCTACACCATGTGTTACTCACTTTGGTCCACAAAGTAAATTCAAATAAAGGTCATTGCAAGTAATAATAGTATCATCAAGAACTGCACTGGGGTACCTCTTGCCCCTTGACATGAACAAGCCCATGTCAAAACAACAAGACAAACAGACAATGAACAATCTCAGCACTCTTTTATTTACTATGGGTATAGCTTTTTATTATGAGGTGCATCACTGAATGAACATTATGGTTATGCTGTAAATTTCCACCATGAATGATGCATGGCTTAGATTAGCGGCCCAGGCATTTCTCTAACCATTTATACAAACTCTTTGAACTTACTAAGTATCCACATTCATTTCACCCATGATAGGCATCCATAAACAAAAGTACATGACATCAACTAAATATAAATAAGTGCAATGTTGAAAGCTTGCCATGTGACAGCACATATGGGCTAACTCTCAACCAAAACTATTGTCAAGCCCACAACTTCATAATTTTAATCACAATGGTTCATGCTTATTAAATGCAATAAAAGTAAATTGTGCATCAAGTTCGTGAGAGCTTTTAACCAATTTTTCCCATGACAATCAATAACATAAGCATTTAAATTCAGAAATGTAGATAACACAATATAACATGATAAACATACTTGGAATAGCATAAAGCTAATAGGTAGATATGGTGGACTCACTGGAAAAACTTTGGTTGAAGGTGTTGGGAAACAAGCTTTTTACTTGTTGTAATTTTTGGGCTAGCAATAGGGAGAAAGTTGACCATCTAAATGCATGCATAAGTGTCCATAGAACTAATCAATCCATGTTAAACCAAGTAAAGTTAAAATTCAACATCTAAACATGGTAAAAGATAGCTCTTGACAACACACTTGCAAATTAATAGTCATTCAAAGCACATGAATATGCAATTATATGTATCTTTTAAAATTAACTAACATCCCTTTTCCCAATCTTATAATAGCATCCAACATAATTCAACCCAAATTTCCAGTAGCTCTCTCATATATAAATGATAGTGTGGTGGTCTCACAAAAAAATCTAATCTAAACAAACGAAAAGACGCTCCAAGTTTATGCGATAAAGTGTTTCGATCGAAAAACAGAAGTTAGACGTGTGCAAACCGAGAGTGTGTAGGTCCAGTGGGGTTGTCTTCACATCCCCAAGCTTATGGTCTTCACCATCCTTGGATAGCTCGGTGCATCTCCTCTAATCCCTGTGAAAAAACTTCAAAACACCGTTTCTCCCATTTCTTTTTCTGTGGGGCACATTAGTAGTGATAAACAAATAGATTTCTTGCTGCATATAATCCTTAGACAAAAATTCATATGATGTCCAGAAATGTATAATGTTGTATGCCTACTCATAAACTCAATTGGATCAAAAAGATTCATGTTAAAAGTTCTAAGCATGCATCAAACAAAATGGGACAGAATCTGTCCAAAAAACAGCAGCAGCAAAACGTATTTTTCTACCCTACTTAACTTTGTCAGAAAATTCCGAAAAAATTCATGCATACAGAGGAT
Organism: Poa pratensis; assembly: GCA_947311845.1. Lineage (NCBI taxonomy): Eukaryota > Viridiplantae > Streptophyta > Magnoliopsida > Poales > Poaceae > Poa > Poa pratensis. The sequence continues at coordinate 19,147,936 of CAMZMU010000117.1, forward strand.
GAAAGTTGCCATTACAGTTTAAATATGAGCTCATTCGGAGTTACAGAATAAGAATTAAAAATCATACCGTGCACAGATTCGTGCAGGAATAATATCTCCGAACGCTATAAGCAACTTTTCATACCAAAATGAGTAAAACTTGGCACTTTATTAAAAATTCAGAATCTAAACTAAACACTAAGTCTCTTGTTACAGCAAGAGGACACAAAGAAAATCACAAATAAAAACAACCGGGTTGCCTCCCGTAAAGCGCTTTCTTTATAGCCATATAGCTAGGCTTGATAGTTTTAATGATGCTCACATAGAGAAAAATATGAAACACATTTAAGTCTAACCCACTTCCTATGCATTGGGATCTTGTAAGAAAATAAATCAATAAAGCACAAAGTGACTAGCATAGGAAGGCAAAGCAAGTGCAACTTCAAGATTTTCAACAAAGAGAGAGGAGACTTAATATTATTGTGGTATATGAAGTCATGTCTCCCTCTCCATAAAAACTTTCAGTAGCATCATTGATAAAATCTACAATATAACCATCACATGAAACATTCTTACCATGATCCATATGCATAAAAGTATCAATATTTTCCACATAAGCAAAGTTCTTATTATTAATAGCAATGGAAGTAGGATCATTGTAAAGAACTCGAACATGATAGACAAGTTGTATATTAATTGGATGGTTTTGGGTGATCCTTCCATAACTATGACAAGTTTTATGAGGATGATTGTAATTATTAGCATCATCATTTTCAGAATTAGTACCAAAGAGATTTTCAATATCAAAAGTACTATGCTTTTCCCAATCATGATCACTACTATAAGTAACAGGCATAGGATCATCATCGAAATCAGACTCATCAGCAACAACTATAATAGGAGCAACATGCTTAGGGGAAGATACCGTTTCCTCTTTTTCATTAATAAGAGTAAAACAAACATTAGTCCTTTCATATTTTGGTAAAGCCATTCCATCTTTTATAATATTTTGTATGTAAGTGTTGGCATGGCAATTATTAACACAATAGAGATAACATCCATGCAACACGCTATTCATATCAAAAGCACTCATATCTAACGAAGAAGTTTTTCTTGATAACTCTTCACACCCCAAAAATAATGTAAGTTCATCATGCTGATTAGGAGTGATCATGTTATCACAAAAGTCTCCGCAATATCCTTATTAGAACCTGAGCATTGAAATTCGAAATGACCCTCTTTATAGCAAAGTTCACAAATAAAAGGATAGCGGGCACACACTTTTTCAGCCAAATCACTTAGAGCTCTGTACCATGTTGTAGTTTTTTCATTCCTATGATGAATACAATATTCCTCTTCGATTTTATTCTTTTCACAAGGTCTAAGTGCTCCACAAAAATTAACATGCTTATAAGAAATAGTATTTTCAGAAGTTTGAGCATGTTTATTGCAATCATTAGTAACAATTTCGGTTTCCAAGCAAGTGTCTTTAAAAGGTTCATGATACATGTCCCAATTCTCTTTAGGAATATTAATATGAGAAGCAAAGGTTTTACAGCAATCAACAATAATTTGAGAATCAAGACCAAATTTAGCACTAAGCCCATGAAAACTAGCAGTTTCAGCGAAAGACTTAATGCAATCATACTCAAAGTTTATACCTGATTCTTTACCTTTGTCGTTCTCCCAATCTTCAGTATTGCGTTGAATTGTTTCAAGAAGATCCCATTTAGCTTCAACCTTCTTACTTGTGAAAGAACCACCTGAAGAAGCATCTAGATAATCCTTGTAATGACCTGAAAGCCTTGCATAAAAATTAGTAACAATTATTTCCTTAGGAAGCTCATGGTTAGGACATTTGAGTATTAATGTTTTCAGTCTTCCCCAAGCTTGAGCAATGCTTTCTCTATCATGAGGATAAAAATTGAAAATGTAACTCCTAGCTAGATGCACTTCATGAAGAGGATAAAATTTAGAGTAAAAGAGAGATTCAAGCTGTTTCCAATTCGAAGGACGATCATCCAGCATCCTATACCACTTCTTTGCTTTGTCCTTAAGTGAAAATGGAAATAATTTCCTCATGACATCTTCTCTTGATAAACCTGCAACCTCAAACAACTCACAAAGTTCTGTAAGTTTCAACAAGTGATCATGTGGATGGACTGTTCCATCCCTGCATAACGTTCATTCTAACCATTTCAACAATTTCCATAGGTATTTCAAAAGGAATACTTTCAGTAAGTGGATTTAGAATATCACAAGTATCATTAGAATTATCACATATAGGAGACAAAGTATTATCAAAGCAAATTTTCTCCTCCAAAGCTGGGGAACTACAAGGATCATTTTTATAAAAACTAGCTTCCCCAAGCTTAGACTTTTCCATAGCATTAGCAATAGTGTGCAAAGAATTTATAGTAATAACATTGCTACCATCATGCAAATGATTTTCCATAGATTTTTTAATTTTCTGCTCAAACTCATCATGTCCTAACTCAAGATAAATTTCATAAAGCTCTCTAATTTTTTTGTTGTTTTCCATTTTCTAATTTTTATGGGTTTTTGATATATATAAAACTAAAGTAAAACTAATGAGAAACTCACAACCAAACAAGTTTAAAGGAACCTCCCCAAGCTTAGATGATTGCAAGATATAAAACAAGATAAAATAAATCTAAAGTCTAGTGCACACAAGAATAGAAACTTAAGCGCTACGCTCCCCGGCAACGGCGCCAGAAAAGTACTTGATAACCCCCAAGAGCAGGGGATCACTGTAGCACCTCTCAATGTGGAAGTAAGGTATCGATCCGCAGGAGCAAGAAGGAAAAGTTATCTATTCCTACAACTAAAGTGTCACAAGTTTTAGTTGATTATGCACTAAACAAGTTTAAAGAACAAGGTGGTTGATTTAATGATGGAAGTTTAATGTAACAAAACAAGAATGTAAAAGTGTCCCAATCCTCTTCAATGCAAGAGGACAAGACAAAGGTTTTCTCTTATAGGAACAATGGACATGGGTTTATGGGTTCACTTAATCCTCTCTCTCTCATCTACGGTGATTATCATGTTATAGATAAAGTACACACAATTGTCATGTTTTAATGGTAGCTTTTATGACGGCTATATGTCCTAAAACACATAGTTGAAAGAAGTACTCATTTGTGTTGCTATGTCACCCTCGTAAGGCTAGCGTGGTTGCTGTCACTCCCTGATGACTCCCAAGTGCAGGAGATCAATTGTAGTACCTTTCGAATAGAAAAGGTTGTCGAACCCACGAGGAGCTGAAGGTATTGGTTATTAGAAATGATAAATAGACAATAAAAGATGCAAGTGTTTTTGGTATTTTCGATTATATAATTGCAGGAAAGTGACAATGCAGCAAATAAATGGTAACAAGTAAAAGCTCTCAAAGAGAGAGAAAGCCCAATCCTCTATGTGTAAGAGGACAAGCTCAAGTGATGTGTAACTTATATGTGGAAAACGTTCCCGAGCGCGGCATGGATATTGCTAGGCATATAGATTTATTAAACAACACGTTGAATATCTTGTCTAGTATTAATCTTCTTCGGATGGAGCTATTATTAGGTACAGCTAAATAAATAGACTAAACCCCTTATGATGGATCATGTGGCCCATTAAATGACAGCACAAGAATTATTAAGATATAAAATCCCACCATAGCATTACGCTCTAGGTCCCCGATACTAATACCCCGTAAAGTAACTTAATGATTCGGTCTTAGGCTTTCGTGTCCTCCCAAGTCTCCCTCACGCCATTACACTACGGTGTTCTCCTATGAGCCCATATAGGTGAAGTGTTGTGCAGTCGACGTTCGCACAACACCATCATAGAATCACACAAAAAGATAAATACTAGACAAAATACCAACACATGTCATATATAAATCATTGCCAATTCATCCTATGCCCTCAGGAACATACGGGAACTACTCACAACGTGCAAACATGGTGATATTCAGTGGCATAAGTGGTACAACACAATCTGAAAATATAACTTCACCACCAAATAATGACAAGTACTCAATCACAAACATGAATAGTACCACAAGACAAGTATCTAGGGTATAGCAACTCTCAAACTACGAGGGGGACGGAGTGGATCACGGAGATGATGATGGAGATGGTGCTGCTCTTGGTGATGGTGATGATGTAGAGGCCTCCTCCCACGCCAAGGAGGAGAGGTGATGACGATGACGATGATTTCCCCCTTCTCCGAAGCTCCGGAGCAGCAGGATCTGATCCCCCTCGGAGGGAATCAGGAGTTTCGCCGCTGCCGCGACCTCGGATAGTCTTGTAAAAATTAGGGCGTTACTTTTCGGGCGAGACAGAGACCTCGTTAAAAAGCCCCAGGTGAGGAAGTGCCCGAGGCTCCATTTGGTGGGTCCCACGCGATCAGGGAATCTGGCCGCGTGGGCCCACCCATTTTGGGCCTCGTGGCCTTCCTCACTTGCTTCTTCTTCCCTCTGGTGTTCTCCCGAAGAAAAACCAGCTGTGCAATTTTCCTTTTATTAATTGGGCCTTCGTAGCTCCTAAAACAATGAAAACACGAAAAAGGAGGTTTTCTGCCTCCCAGAAATTAAATACTAAAAATAGGGACTTTGTAGGAAAGTCCCCTAAATCATCTAAAACATGTAAAAACAACGATATAATTATGCAAATAACATCCTAATATGGTGGTATAAGTGGTATAGATGATGATATAAAATGCACGTATCACTCCCACATCATACTCTTCCTTTTTACCCCCAGATAAAGGATGTTGGGCTGTATTTCACATGTCACTCAATACATATGCCGTGTCACATCGGCCATCCCGTACCTACATACATCATACTTCATAATGGACAATATTCTAAACACTAGTGCAATGATTCATAATTCGTGTGCATGACCACATCTCTCTCATCTATCCACACTTGGTGGTGTCAATCACCTCATGACAAGGATAAACAAGGCATTATGCATAAATCAAACCATCACATGCATCATAGAATATCTCCAAAGTATGACAAATCATAAAAGCTCCAACACAACAGTAAATGTATAACAAATCATCTCATACCACAATATCCACCATAGGAATTACAAAGATAGTTCCATAATCATGCAAGGCACATCATGTGGACTTCAACAATGATCATACATAGAGAGATTGGATCAAGTTACCACCACAAACCCAAAGTCCAGGGGGTGGACTACTCCCCCTTCATCATGGAGACGATGGAGAAGTCGTTGGAGAAGATTGAGACCACCCCGGCAGCGCCCCGCCGGAGTTTTTCCCCTCCAATCTGCAGCTCCATGTCTCTGTTTCATGGTTTCTGTGTTTCGGCGGCGCTCCCTCCAGAGAACGTCGGGGGCTATTTTTATAGACGTTTTTAGGTCAAGACTATGTCGGTGGAGCAAAGATCGACGGCCACGGAGCTCCGAGGGGGAAAAGAGGTGGGCCCACGTGGCCAGGTACAGTAGGCCACGTGGGACCCTCTAATTTCCAGCCTGTTGGGCTTCTGGTTTTCAATTTAAGCCCATTGCGTTCGTCTCGAAAATTCTGAACCGTGCTCTTTGGTCTTGCCCTTTTTGGAGTCCCGAAGCTCCCGGAAAGTCTGAAACACTAAAAAAGACGTTTTCTGGAAAACAGGGTTAATTCCAAATAAATGGGAAAACTATGAAATATTCCCAAAATCATTATAAAACATTGATATAACCCTTATATGATGCGAATATGATTGGAATATAAGTAAAATAATGCAAAGTTCGTGTATGCATTTTACATGCATCACCCGCGAAGGGCAGTTTTTATTTTTTTGTTTTCAAAAAATATATGTAAAATGGCCGTTTGTGGCCCACCCCCTTATATATAAATGAAAATGGCTCATATATGACCTTTTAATAAAACAAAAAAGTTGGGGGCGGACTCGATGCGTCGCCCCGTTGGGCGCACTGCGTAGGAAGGGGCGGACGCGAGTCCGTTTGCCGACCCAAACGGACAAAACACGGACCAAACGCGTGTCCGTTTGGGTCGCCCCGTTGGAGTCATCCTTAGAGCCACGACGACGCAAGCGGCGTGGACGACAGCCGCTTCTTGGCCCTTCCGGCCGCTTCGACGTGTTACCGTCGACCGTAGATTAGCCTCCACGCGTATTCAATGAACCATAAATTAATAGGTATTACTGTAACCAAATTGTGCCTACGCGACAAGTACGTACCGTGACAAACAAGGCATTTTTTTTTGAGAAACACAGTACAACGCAAGCGCTCATATACACGCGCATACACTCACCCCGATGAACGCACACACGCACACCCTACCCCTATGAGCACCTCCGAGAGACTGAGCCGGCGGATCAGGTCTTGAGATTGACGAAGTCACCACGGGCGCCTCGCTGTCGACGGGAACATCGCCTCCCACTGAAGAATATTCCGCCTAAGTGAGAAACACCAGCGTCAAACTTGGGGTTTGAACTCTGATGGGCTGGGATACAGCCACCCTCCTAACCATCTTGCCACAAGCAAGTTCTCATGACCAACAAGGCATTTTACTCATTGCAGAATAGGCAAGGAATCATGCACGAAGGATTACTCAGGCGAAATTAAGGGGATCAGACCCGGTTGCCACCACGACAAGGATTAGCCAGAGGCGCTCCGTCTATGTGGGAAGTGACATACAGCAAGAACGACTACCACAAACTCTCATTTAATAACAAAGATAATTGATCGACCCAATTACTAATTACTCCTCAATTTTTAAATATAAGATATTTTAGTTCCCTACATGTTAACTAGGTGCAGATCCAAACGAGTACACATTAAAACATGTCTAAATACATGTAGATACATGTGATTGGGGATAAAAGTTAAAACATCTTATATTTATAAACTAAAGGAGTAGTACTGACTTTAATCAGTGGCTTAATCATGAAAAATGACAGAAAAACCCCACACAGTTTTTTCACCCTCTCCTTACGTGGACACGGTACCGGGAGGCTCAGGATAAATTATGGTCTATGTGCATGCAGTGAGGTAAAATTAACAGGCAACAGGTTGTATATTTTCCTAATTTATTGCCATGTCATTCAACTCAACTAGTTCTAGAGATGTCCCTTGACATTTTTCTGTCATTTGGTATACATTGACAAATTTTTCATTTCGGTACAAATTGGCCTAACCGGGAGGCGCTGGAGGACACCTGGATGAGCAGCTGGATCAAGTTGATGGTGGTCTTCGGCACCGATGTGTCTGAGTCGGTGACGGGGAAGCTCTACGACGGTGCCTTCCGGGACGACGTCCATGCCAGGCCCGATGGTGGACATCTTCTTCTGAGTACATCTTCTTCTGGGACTCGTTGGTGCCGTTGGTTTACGGCAGGATCATTGTTCTAGCTAAATTTCAGACTCAGGGCGAGTTAAAGTAGATATTGTTATACTAAACTTTTATACTTTCTTAACATTTTAATTATATTGTGGTTTTAATAATATATGTTATATTATTTAGTAAGCATTGTTAACCATACCCTAATTCTTCAGAATTATTTTCCATTTAAAAGTTTCAATGTATATCATTGAAATTACATCATAGTTGCAGAAAAATATTTTTTATTTGTGAGATATTACCCTTGCAAGGATACAAAACCACCTTAAATGTGAAAACAAAAAACATCTCGCATTTTTTATTTTTGTTACAATTGATAAATTAGAACATATGGGTATGTTATTGTGTGAACGTTGTTCCATATTTTTAATATTATTAAATATATCGGCAGCGACTTCAAATTATGCATCCTAACTAATATCTTCATAGAGGGGTGTAGTGTATGGTTATGTAAGAAAATGCACAGAAATTATAGAGTATAAATTGAACAGTTAGTAATACAAATTTCCATAATAAAATGTGTCTTACTGGTTACACAAAATTCAGCAATAAGATGATAATATGATGAAGATCTATACTTGTTGTTGAAATAGAGTTGCATATAGTAATCTCCTCAGCACAATGCTAGTCTTGATCTTCACCGGAGGTAACGTCAACACAGTGTTCCCAGCGATGCAACACGCCCAGGCGGCGCTGGAGGACGCCAGGTTGAGCAGCTGGATCAAGGTTAGGGTGGTCCTCGACACTGACGTGTACGAGTCGGTGAAGGGGAAAGCCCTCAGGCGGCGCCTTCCGGGATGACGTCCAGGGCAGGCCCTGAGGGTGGACATCGCTTGGTTCCTCGCGGCCAACGGCGCGCTGGTCGTACTCAAGATGCGCCGTTCCTGAGAGTCTACAATGACCCCCTGTTGTCGCCTAAGATGCACTTGTACTTATGAAAACTGACGTATCAGGTGTATCAGCATATCGGATACTAAGATATGTCTAGATACTTTGGGATACCTATCTCGTACATATCCCCGGTTTTCTATTATTTTGCAAAAAAAAAAATTTGGATACCTACAAGATACATCACCATTACCTCTCTGATACGGGAAATATGCTTTTGAGGAATCGTGTAGACAACATTGACGCGGCTTGGGGTAAAGTTTGAGTATGGGGGGGGGGGGGGGGGGGGGACATTTGCCCCCCTCCCAGCTTGCACTGAGCTCCGTCCCTTAAGTTAACCATATTTGTTAAGGATATCTAAAAAGGACATCATATTGTGTCCAAACGTGACTGATCCTATCGTGGTGGTGCTTCGCCACAACCGCTTCCTCGACACCCCGATTGTGGTCCGTCAGTCAGACTATCCCACCAACGGTGACGCCAACGCCACCCCACAAAACGCGCAGGAGTTCAACCAAGCCCTCCTCGCCAAAATAGGCACTAGCCAGGGCACACCACTCTGTCCTGTTCCTGTCGACGCCTACCTCTTTAGCCTTTTCGACGAGGGCCGAAAGAGCATCGAGTGCCACTGGGGCGGAAAGTTCTTTTGGAGGACGAGTTACACATAGCTCATTTTTTGAAAAACATTAAATCGATATTTTAAAGTTTTAAAAAATTCTGCAAAAAATCCTAGACGTTGACAATGACCTATTCCACGATTCAGTAAATTGTCAAGCCGTGATAATTTGTATCCCGTCCTACACAGAAAATGACAAATCCTGATAAATCTGGAAAAAAAAAATCGAGTCACATCGCAGATCCAGAATTTTTTAATTTTGCACAGAACAAACTACACAATATTTCACATTGATTTTTTGACAATGGTAGACATAATCATGTTCTACTTCAAGGAATTTTCACATTTTTTCGAAACTTAAAGGTATTGTTTATTCTTAGAAAAACCAGCTTCGTGGAGCTCGTCCTCCAAATCACCGTACTCACCACTGGGGCATCTTCTACTACTACGATGACATCAACAAAGTCGATATTACGCTAATTCGAGCGAAATATCGATGTCATATGGGACTATAGGAGGTGCGTACCGTCTCATCTTATTTCTTGTATAGTCTCCCTTCCGTTTAGATATTTCGTAGCTTCAGACTTTAGTGCGTACATTTTTTTTTGCCTTGTCAACTATCTCATATGGGTGGTTTGCTAGTATGTGTATTATATATGTGTTCATATATATATGAGAAAAGATAATTTTCTCCTCCTATGCATGCCCCCTCCCCCTCCTCTCTCGCCTACTACACCGAGAAATTTTGACATGTTTCCATGTGCTTTTGGATCATCCTCATTGGCTACCCCTTCCCTCGTGGGTTCGCCTTTGTTGGTGCCCCCTCCGTCGCCATGTGGCATTGTCCAAGAATTGTTGAAATACGGATGGGACACTAGTACAAATCGAACCCCCTCCCCTGTTCGTAGACGAATGGAGCCTTCCGTGTGTTATCCCCTATCGCTTACACTCAGAAATCAAAATCGACCGAGAGCAAAATGTTCGCAAACAGTTCTACTTTATAAACTTTGTGCTATATATGGCACACGATTTAGCTTACTTAATCGCCTTCATTCTTGGGAAATGTAGCACACGGTTGTTTGCCTTGTATTGTTCCCATCTTTTGTGTTGTGAAACAACATCTCTTACAGATGGAATAAAGAAGACAGTCTTGTGTTGACTCGACGTTAAGATATGTAAGTACAAGATTCCTTTTATTTTGAATCATGAGAACAAAATGTACAGTTTTAAGTTAGTAAACATAGTATAATGATGCAAAGGACAATCTTCAGATTTGTATGAACAAAACTTTAAGTCGTCTGAGATACTACAAGGCCACAGAATACACACTCTTGTAGTCTTGCACACGATGGACACACTATTGCAATATGGTGAACATTGTTGAAATATCTATGAAGAAATTAATAAAAATCGGTTGAGAAAATAAAAAAATGTCGATCAAAACTACACTCAATGGCCTGTCTAGTTTGTTAGCACATGCCACCAACTCTTCTCAGATCAGTTTTTGAATGTGTATGTCTGCAATTAGATCTACATGCCACTGTGAGTTTAGCATCTGACGAGGGTTACAAAGTACGACGGTTTGGTACCCCGTACAACTACAACAACAAACGTGCAATCTTTAAACCGGAGCAGTAAGCTCCATGCAGCGCAGTGTTAAAATATAAATCATAGCCTTTCCCATCAGTTCGGACTTTTGAGATAATTGTCTAGTTCATCAATTTAATATGGTATCAGACCCAGGTGGTCTTAAGTTCAAGCCCCGGCTAACGCACTATTTAATTTAAAAATAGTTGCGGCCTCCCATCTACCCCACGTCTAAGTTCTTACCGATTGTCCAGCCTAGACGCGAGGGAGAGTGTTAAAATATAAATCATAGCCTTCCCCATCAGTTCGGACTTTTGAGATAATTGCCCGGTTCATCAATTCAATACGCAGCCCGCGTGAATTCGAACTTCCAGCTCTCTCGCATGGGCATCATCTTTGTGTTTCGAGGTTCCCATATATATTCATTTGCTAGCTCGTGCATTCATCAGCATTCTCCGGCGCCGACCGCTCGTTCCTTCTAAAATCATTTCATCTGGATGGCCGCGCGAGGTACTAGTACTAGGTAACAACAAACATGCACCCCGGGAATTAAAAACTCCGTTCCAAAATATATATATTTTGATAGTCTATTTCAAGTTTTGAACCTATCAAAACGTTTTACATTTAAAAAGGAGGTGATATCTCTTAGCATATTGTGACATTAGGTTAAAGGTTATAGCGTTAACCTCTCTTTATACAGATGATATGGTTATCGTATACTTACTCCCTTCATAAAAGGATATCTCAACCTAACTCAATGATTTAGTGTGTAGATATATGCAAATTTGATAGGTTGAGACATTTTTTCTGAACGGAGGGAGTAGTTCTAACTAGGGTCGCTTGCGATCCGTTCCAAATAATAAAATATTTTGTACATTTAAGCGTGGACTACATTAAATGACCAAAAAAGCACAACATTTTGGCACCCGGGGATCCCTGGAACCCTTTATTTTAAACATTCAATAACAAATTTTAAAGTTTCAAAAACTTCTGCAAGAGAATATACATATAACCAATGATGTATTCTACAAGTGTGCAAAATCTCAATCATCAGTACATTGTATGACGCAACACAAAAAAAGATAATATTGTAGATCGGGTGTATGAAAAGAGCTCCAAAACTTGTCAGAATTTGTCTGTTTTACCCCCCAAAGAATTTGGTATCAAATACAGTATTGGCTACAGCTAGATTTATTTTCAGTTTTTTTCTAAAAAATTAAAATACTATTTTCTAAAAATTAAAATAAAGGGATACATGTAGCCCAAAATACAATAGGCCTTTTCGGAAAACGTTTTGGCATCCAGGCAGCCTTTTATATTTTAAACATTCGAGTAACAAATTTTAAAGACACAAAAAATTCGAAAAACATATATACTTATGCCGATGAGTATTCTACAAGTGTGCCAAATCTTAATCCGAGATACGATGTGTTCAACGCTACACAAAAAAGATAATATTGTAGATCCTTGTGTATGAACAGTATAGCTTCAAAACTTGTCAGGAATTGTCTTTTTGCATAGTCTAGAATTACATAATTTGGTATTAAAATTTGGCATAATTGTAGAATATAGTATTGGCTACATCCAAATTTAGTTTCAGAATTAGGGGTGTACCAAAGCATAATTCCACGATGCTAATCGCTATATATATTTGGTTTTATTTTAGCAGGAAAGATTGGTGTTTCCCGTTGCTAAATGTCGTGGCTTGGCCAAGCTGTTGCTGCTGCTGCCCCTGGTGCAGTGGTCGGTCGGCTTGGAAATGACCTAGGGCAAGCAGCTGAGCCACACCCTCTGCCGGCGAGGACGATGGTTCAGCTGCTGGAGGACAATGAGTTCGATAGGGTGAAGTTGTCAGATGCCGACGACAACACTCTACATGCGCTTAAGGGGTCTGACCACCAGGTGATGGTCGGTATCCCGAACGAGATGCTCGTGGACCTAGTCGGCAGCGCCAAGCCTGCCAGGGACTGGGTCGCTGCCAACATCTCCGGTCACATCAAGCACAAGCACACTGTTGATATGAGGTATCAAGCCAAACCATAAATCATAATTGCATAATATTATAATTTGTACTAATCTTTTATACCTTTTATACTTATTTTGCATACTACAATATTAACGACTTTAAAATTTCTATTATTTATTTGTATATTGATCATATATAAATTTAGCTAAATTTTAGTTGTAATGTTATTTGTTATACAATTATAATGAATATCTTCAACGAACTTTTTTCTGCTAAAGTTAAACTGTAGTTTATAAAAAAAATTCCTTCTTGAAATATGTTTCGACATTTGCAAAAACTTTATGGTTTACAAGTATTAATGATAAGGATATCTAAAAATTATTGCCTAAATAATATCTTAATAGTGTATTTTAGCACATGACTGGTAAGCATTGTTGAATATAAATATATTGCCTAGCCCCTTTCTATCAGTTCAGACTTTTGGTCTAGATGGCTAGTGCAACAATTCTATATGGTATCAGAGCCAAGAGGTCTCGAGTTCGAGACCCCGCTCACGCGGATTTTTAAAAAAAAAGGAAAAAAAGATCATGCGGCTCGCTCCTATCCCACGCTAAGGACTAAAATAGCCTAGACGTGAAGGAGAGTGTTGAATATAAATATATTGCCTAGCCCTTTTCCATCAGTTCAGACTTTTGGTCTAGATGGCTAGTGCAGCAATTCTATAAGCATGTTTAGTGAAACTTCTAGAAAATAAACTACATTTTTGGCATGATTCTTTACTGATATTTACTAGGTAAAGATGTGCTTGTTAATGTGTTGAGTTTTTTTGCATGCCACCTATGTTTCAGTAGATCACTTGTAGTTATAATCAATGTACATAAAATGGTGCAGATTCCACTATGTATACATACAATTCAATTATTTTGATATCTGCAATGTCATGTTTTGTCATCTAGCTTCTACGCATGCCCCAACCTATTTCAAAAATAAAATGTCATGTATGAAATAGAACATGGAAAATCTTGTTAGTGTAGATTTTAGTACGACCTAATGAACATGTTGTGCTACTCTTATTTATTGCTTCTACATGCTAGACAGTTAATGTTATAGACCTTCTCCTGCAAAATTGAGATTTTTTACTTTTATTTATATTAAAAGAATGGTATTTTCGATGTAATAGCAAACGTCCCCGTGCATTGCAACGGTGTAAATAAATCATGCCCCCTAGCTCATGGCATGCCCAAGACGCAGACGGTCCTAAAATGTTTAAGAAGCTAAGAGGACACTTGCAAAAAGTTCAGAACCAAAATGTTATTATTTTGTTCTTCTATATTTCTTCCAAACAAATTAGAAAAGTAGAAAAATTTCATGGAGGACAGGTAAATATGCACTAACGACATATTTATATTTGAATAACTGATCAATGATTTATTTCTCCGTAAAATTCGGATTTATACTCACGGTACCCAAATACCACAGCGTGTTTGGCAATTAACGGGAAGAGGAATGGGACTTGCCACGATGCAATTAGTGGAGGGATTGGGCGTGGGAGGTCTTTGTTTAGTCCCAATCCTCCATTTGCCACGGGACGAGAGTTGTCGTTGGGCTTTAGATCGAAACGTTTTCTTTTCACCAATCTCACGAATTAACAGGTTACCCCAGGGAAGAGATCCGTGGGAATTCGAGAAACCCTCAACCAAACATGAGACTTAATAGCCTCAGCCATCCAAACTCCCATTCCCTCGTCGTAACTCCCCTGAACCAAACAGGCTGTGAAGTAAATAGGAGCCCAGTGTGCTAATTAAGAACTCAGCGCAACAGCCTAATGGAAAGTAGAACCAGCACAGTCTGATTGATAGAAAACAGAGGAAGGCGCATTACCATCGCACATAATCTGTGAACTCCCGGTCTTGTTTGCATTCTTTAGGCTCCCAACATCTAATTATAGCAAACATGCGTAAACACAGTTAATCGGGCATCCCTTTCAGGACCATACAAAATTTAGAATCGTACAGGACAGCAGATAGATAGAAAAAAGGCTATCAAAATTCAAGATACAACAACGGAAGCAATGGATTGTTACTACTGTCCCCGGACCATGCACACCCTTTTATGACTTACGGCTCACATCGTGCCCATCGCTCAGGATGCGAGGAATAAGGAAGTGAAGACATATACTGTACTCCCTCTTTTTTTTTGAACAGGATCCCACACTTATATTAGGAAGCTGAGTACAAATTACAACCAGGTCCAGGGGTAACCAAAAATTACAACAAGACCCAGAAAATTTGCACTAAACACCCCGAACAACCCGGAAGAAGCACAGACGGATCCACCCCACACCCCAACAACCTAGCCTCCGCCGGAGACGCCGTACCGCCACACCCGGGAGAGCAAGCACCTCCACCATTGTAGCAGGCTGCAGAACCGGCCGCCGCGACGCGACGGACACCCAGGACGCTGAACGAACACAGCCGTAGCACTTGCTCCCACGAACCACCCATCTTCCCGCCGTCTCCGCATCGGCCAGGCCAGCTGCCCAGCGTGCCCGCTCTCCAGACGACCACTCCCCTCGCCGCCACGGCCGGCCGGAGCAAAGACGTCGCAGAGAACCACCACCACCACCACGCCAACCAAAACCGGATCGAGCACCTTCACCACCTTCTCCCTTTGCCACCTCGGCCAGCCAGAGAAAGAAACAGAGGAACTCACCCGGAAAGACCACCTCACTCTCCCAGAGCCGCCACAGAAGGAGACGAAGGCCCGACGACGGTGGAGAGGAGGGACAAAGAGCCCAGCAAGAGCGAACAGCGGCGTCGCCACGCCATCCGCTCGGAGGCAGCAAGACCTCCACAGATCCGAGGATCTGGGAGCACCAAAAGCTCCGAGCGTCACGCCGAAGCCCCGAGGAACGCCGGCGTAGAGGGGACGACGCACGAGCACCATTATTCTTTCCGACGCCGCCTCCACCCCCACAGCGCAGCCGGCAGAAAACCTAAGCCTACTATTCACACGCCTAACCAGGAGATCCGCGGTTCCCCCACCCTCCCGCCGCCGGAGCGACGAGCGGAGGGAAGGGGAACCACCGATTCCGGCGGCGGAGAACGAGGAAACGACGGTCGCCTCCCTTTCGCCTGTCTGTACTGTAGAGATAAGGAGGGGAAGGAAACGATACATATACTGTACTCCCTCTGTTCCCAAATATAAGATGTTTTAGGTTTTGTTCACACAAATGATGTATCTAGATACATTTCATGTATATGTTTACTCATTTTAGCACTCCGTATGTATTTGAACAACATGTACATTTAGGAACGGAGGAAGTATGTGTGTGCGACCCGACCAGGTTCTGGGACGCTCAGGCGACGCGCGCGGCGCGAGGGAGGCCAGCGTCGGGCTCGCGGCGGACTTCCTGATCCGCCGGTTCATCATCTTCATCCGCGACTCCGAGATGTCCCACCACATGTTCGCCGACGTCATCCTCGCCCACCTCAAAAGGTGGCTCGACCAGAGCGCGGCCACCGGCGATATCGGTGCCGTGTCGCGACATGAACCTGGAGACCTCGCGGACGGCGGACGACCTTCGTAGGACGGGCCTTACCTCACCGTGGAGGCCAGGGAGAGGTTCGCCAAGGATTACGCTCTGTTCAATGTCGACCTCATGGCCATTCCCGGGTTCGCGTTGCGGCGCGCTAGGCTGGTGCGCACGTTCGGGGAGTGCGCAAGGGACCGCATAGCGCCGGCGGAAACCACAGTGCCTCGTGGACGTGGCGTGCAAGCACAACTGCATTGCCTTCAACGCCGGTGCACACCAGTGCGTTGGGCAGCGGCACGCCTTGAATATCCTCGTGCCGTTCCTGGCGTCGTTCGTGTCAGTCGCCGTCCTCATGCGGCACAGGACGGAGGGTTGCGAGGAGACAAGCCTGGTCGCGGCTGCATGCGGACGAGAGCGACGCGCGCTCGCGGGATTATCGGTGGAGTGGGCGCTCGCCACCATACACCAGCTCCGTGGTCGCCGGTTGCTTGCGTCATGTCCATGGGCGACTGCGGCAGAGTCTTGTGCCTTAGAGCCACGACGGCGCAAGAGGCGTGGACGACAGCCGCTTCTTGGCCCTTCCGGCAGCGCGGTTGAACGCCGACTGTGGATGGCCGCGTCTTGATCTGGTCGCGGTGAACTGTGGACGCGCCCCCGACGCCGCAGCTGTTCGGGTGCGCACCTACTGATGTGGAACGACGCGTGACACCATCCACAACGAGCTGAGTCTTTCATGGAATCGTCTGCACTATATCGTCCACGGTCGATCGTCCCCAATCGTCGGCCGGGAAGTTGACCATAACGGTGGGGCTTTTCGCCAAAAAAAAAACACTAACTGGATCGGTCAATACCTTGCCACGTACTGTAGTCAAATACAACGCTTTACGGTCGACCGGTGAGCGTAGATTAGTAGATTAGCCTCCACGCATATTCAGTGACCATAAATAAGTATTCCCGAAATACGGTTATCAAAGTGCGCCTACGCAACTAGTAGGTGACCAACCGTGCATTTTACTCACTGCAGAATACGCAAAGAACCACGCATGAAGGACACAATCGGCAGAGATTTATTTCTGGAGCTGTGATTTGGTGTACCGTACCCCCTACCCAAATTTAAAAGGTAGTTTAGGGCATGTTTGGTTCCAGCCACATTTTGTCAAACCTAAGTTTGGCAAATGTGGCAGCCACAAGTGTGGCCAATAAATTGGGTGCCAGTGTGGCAAAATTTTGCAAACCATTTTTTGACAGTCGGCACTGGTTCATTATATTAAGAATGGGCCGGGACAAGTGGTAACTGAGTGCGACCGAGCTCGGACCGGTCTCCTTTCCCCAGCTACAGGAAAGGGCGAATTTTTCGACCCCCCGCACAGACCACCTCGCCGCCGACGATCTGCGCGATTCCCCGCCTCCGCCGGCCGCTCCGGCGGCGGGAGGTTGGGGGATCGGCAGATCCCGGCGTGTACATAGTGTAGGTAGGTGTAGGGCTTTCGCCGGCGGCGCTGTGGAGATGGCGGCGGTGTCGGAGTTGTTTTGGTGGACGGCTTCCTTCTCCCCTGCTCTGGAGTCTCCGGCGGAGGTTCGAGGCAGGTCTGCTGTCCCCGGCGTGCTCGCGGTTCCTCGGAGCTTCGACGCGCCTTCCCCCGAGCCGGCGTTCGTGTTGGCGGAGCCGGTATTCGAAGATCTAGGTGGAGATGCTGGAGTTGACCAAGCCGGCGTCGTTCGTGGTGAAGGATGGAGGCTTCTCGAAGTTGAGGTTCGTCGACTTCCCGTCCGTCGAGGGGATCCTCCCAGTCCAAGTGAGTGGAGGAGTGGCGGCGGCGCGCCGGCGGCACGTGCTTCGCTGCGGAGAAGACGCTGGGGGCCAGAAGCTGGACCTTTCTGTAATTTTGTGTTTCTTCTGGTTTCTTCTGTAAGAAGCTTGGTGTAACTTTTCGTTTCCACCCCCGCAAAAAAAAAGAATGGGCCGGGACAAATGCCGGTAAGAGAAAGTACAGGTTACAGATTACAAGCAGCCATAGCAGACCACCAAACCTAAAAAGATGCTAGGGGAAACAGCAATATTTACAAGCCTATCATGATTCACATTTTTAAGGAATCATGAACAACACCCAGCGAGGCGATCAATCTCCCGGCGGCCACTCCAGTTTGAGCACCCCTACGGTACGCCAATCATGAAGCTCAACAAGAATAGCGTCGATCAGGTTAGCAGCCGATCGCGCCTTTGCATTGAAGATCCTGTTGTTTCTTTCTTTCCAAAGCATACACCAAGTTAGCAGGGCAATAGATCGCCAGCGTTTGGCCAGTGGCTTAGGCAGTGAGGCAGGCGTCGACATCCAGCAGTCTTGTAGGCTATCAGTGGCAATGGTAGGCGCTGCACGAGGCGGGAACTGGAGCTTGGAGGTAATTGATGATCCGAAGAGTAAGTCTTGATGCCCGCACAAATAAACGGGATTAGGTTGAGACTCCAAGTGCAGAGTGTATACTAAGTTGAAGACAGTTTTCCCCACGAGGGGTGACTCGAGGGTTTAATATCGAACTCTCGGGGAATCTGAAGTGGTAGATTTATCTTCTTATCCTTCTTTTGGTTACCTATAAAACAAGGTTAGATGTTTTGGTCCTCAACCTCACCTATGGTTGTCAAGCACAAGGTGTAAGAATGATATCAGGATAGTTATGCAATGCAAACAAGAAATAAATATGCAATGATGGTGGATGCAATGATAAATGATATTTTTGGGTTTTTGAATGATGTATGCAAGATGAAAAGTATTTTTGTATTTTCGGATTTAATGATGGCTAAAAATAGAAAAGTGGTATATGGTGTTGGAAAGGTGTTTCTTATGACTAAAAATGGGCTGGGGTTCATGGTTTCACAAATGCACTCTCTCTTTATAAAGTGGTAGACAATGGAACACACAGTTAACATATGAGATTGCAACAAAGGGTTTGATAACAAGTTACTTAGATATATGGGCATCACGTCCTAACATAGAGATCTTTTGGTTATTAATCTCTCTTATACTCCACCAAGATGCGAACTAAATCATAACACCTCAGTAATTAAGATAACTCAGAGTATAGCATTAAGTATCATTACATGAAGTGAAAATAAGAACATGCTAGATCTAGTCATGGAGTAGTGGCAATGGTCACGCCCACATCCCCGGTAGCATGGTATTTTAGTTTATCCCTAGTGAGGTAACAAAGTAAGGTAAAGATACCAAAGTGGATCGCAGAACTTTCTCTCACGTTCACTGCACTAGCCACCCCCCGTTACTCCAACTAATGCACACGTTCCCCCACACACGCTCTCATAAACATGCTTGATCAAAACAAGTAGACAAGAACGGGGTACATAATATGCATCTATACTCATAACTGAAACAAACATTGCAATCTCAAACATATATTAACTCATAAAGATCCACCACAAAGGTATTACAACGGTGACCGTAATCATGTTCAGCAGCTCATACGGTGCTAATTAGTGAAGCTCAAGAGAGGAGAGATACATAAGTTACTTCCACAAACCCATAGTCCAGAGGTGAACTACTCCCTCTTCATCATGGAGACGGTGGAGAAGTCGATGGAGAAGATGGAGACCACGCCGGCAGCGCCCTGCCGGAGTTTTCCCCCTCCAATCTGCAGCTCCTGATCTCCGTTTCGGTGTTTCTGTGTTTGTGCGGCGCTCCTTCCAGAGAACGTCGGGGGACCTTTTTTATAGGCGTTTTTAGGTCAAAACTATGTCGGTGGAGCGAAGATCGACGGCAACGGAGCCACGAGGGCCAAACGAGTGGGCCCCACGTGGCCACAGTACCTGGCCGCGTGGGCCACCCCCGTTTGGTCCTCGGACCTCCGTTTGTTCGCTTCCTTCGCCCACAGGTCTTCTTCCTTCCAAATATTGACGCCCGTAAATTTCCAGGTGATTTCGTTGACTTTTGGGTTCCTGAAACATTAAAATAAGAAAACGGGGTTTTCTGCCTGTGCAGGGTCAATTCCATAAAAATAAGAAATCATTGAGATATTTCTAAAATCATGATAAAACATTGATATAACCCTTATATGATGCAAATATGATTGGAATATAAGCAATTAAAGTGCAAAGTTCATGTATGCATTTTACATGCATCAGTAATCCCCGACCAAACCTGGGCAGCATAAGAGAAGGAAGCTGGTAGATGGACAGCAGTCTCCGGTTGAGTCATGCAAAGCCGGCAAATGGGGTTGTGTGGCCACCCTCTCTTGGCCAAATTATCTGCTGTTAAACATTTGTTTTGCAGCAATAGCCAAGCTTGTAGACGGCACTTTGGGGTGGCTTTCGTTTTCCAAACCTTTGGCATGATTGCAGAAGTAATGCGGCCAGCAAGAAGGGTGTCATAAGCAGAGGAGGCAGAGTATGTGCCATTGGCGGTCCACTTCCAGCATAATGTGTCCACTTGATCATCAAAAGTAACAGGTTGAAGTTCAGCCAGTAGCTCCCACAGCTTCAGATAGTCAGTGAGTGTGTTGAGGTTGGGGTTTGGTTTTATCATCGCAATCCAGAATCTGTCCTGTAAAGCCTCACGGACAGAAATATTCTTGCGTCTTGAGTGGCGGTACAGATGTGGGAAACGCTCACGTAGGGGGCAACCCTCCAACCAGTGACTGCACCAAAACGAAGTTTGAAGTCCACTATGAATGGTAATTTGATTGGAAGCTCTGAACAAACACACCACATCTCTGTCAGTAGGGACTGGCAGGCCTTGCCATGGCTTGGAGGGGTCAGTCTCTTGCTGCCATAGCCAACGAACCCTTAGAGCAATACCCTGTAAATGAAGGTTTGGCACACCCAGGCCTCCAAGTTGTTTGGGGAGGCACACAGTAGCCCAGTTTACTAAGCATTTTCCTCCCGAAACCTTAGTGTCCGCAGCCCAAAGGAAGGCACGACGCAGCTTGTCGATTTGTTTCAGAAGCCATTTTGGGTGGACAATGGCCATCAACTGGTAAGCTGGAAGGGCAGAGAGAACAGAGGTGATCAAGGTCAGCCGCCCTGCCATGGAAATCCATTTTGCTTTCCAGCAAGCAAGTTTTTTCATAAATTTATCAAGCAGGCGTTGGAAGTCGTCCCTGCGGAGTTTTCTATCTGATAGTGGCATACCGAGGTATGTACAGGGAAATTGTGCAAGTTGGCAGTAGGTGGTATTGACAGCAAAATCTAAGTCAAGGCCTTGACAAGCAATAGGGAGGATGCTGCTTTTGGTGAGATTTGTGCAGAGGCCCGTGGCGCAACCAAAAACCTGAAGGATAGACAAGATTGCAGTCAGGTCACCCAGCTCTGGTCGGAGGAAGATCACAGCGTCATCAGCATATAGGGAGGTGCGAAATCTGAGTGTCTGGTTGCCAATGGGATGGATGATCCCTTCATCCTCAGCTCTATTAATCAATCTGCCCAAACAGTCGATGACCAGGACAAAAAGAAGGGGTGACAGGGGATCCCCTTGGCGAAGCCCTCGCTTGTGGTGGATGGTATCTGAGAGATCTCCATTAACCAGAACCTTGGTGTTACTAGTGTACAGAAGCATGGCAATCCAATTTGCCCATTTGACACTAAAACCCCGGTGCAGCAGCAATTTGATCAAGAACTCCCATGAGATAGAATCAAAAGCTTTTGAGATATCAAGCTTAAGCATTAGGGCTGGAATTTCCTTTTGTTTCAGAGATCTGATGACACCTTGAACGTATATAAAATTGTCATGTATGGAGTGACCTTTAATGAATGCATTCTGGCAGGGGAAACTAGCTGAGGCATAAGGGGCTGCAGTCTATTTGCCAAGATCTTGGTGAACAATTTACCAAAGCTATGTATTAGACTTATTGGTCGGTAATCAGCAGGCGACGCAGCATCATTACTCTTCGGTAACAGGATAAGCAGAGCAGAGTTAAGCAGCTGCAGCCCTTGGGTGCCATTTTGCTCAATAGTTTTCATGGCAAGCATGATATCATCTTTGATTACATCCCAAGCAAGCCGATAGAACAGGCCAGTGTACCCATCAGGCCCTGGCGCCTTTTCTGGGTGCATCTCAAGTATAACAGATCTCACCTCCTCAGCTGTGATAGGCACAACAAGAGAATCCAGTCCAACAGTTTCAAAGGGCAGAGCATGCAGGTTCAGAGAGGAGTTTGCTGATCTGTAGGTGCCAATCAACCCATTGAAATGTTCCCAGAAAGCCTCCAACTTCTTTTCATGTTCAATTGACGTGGTACCATTCCAGGTAACCGAGGGGATGAAGTTTTTTCTTCTTCTAGCTGAGGCTTTGACGTGAACCAGTTTTGAGTTGCAATCATCTTCCCGCAGCCAGAGGAAGCGAGACCTTTGCCTCCACATGCACCGCTCAAGAGCAGTCAGACCCAGGCATTTGACCTTGAGGAACTTACGAAACTGATGTTCGTCGGCAGACAGCTGTCTCGAGTCCATGGCGAAGTCAAGCCTGAAAATGAGTTCAGAAACAATAGCAGCTCTGAGTTTTATATCACTGATCAATTTGGCACTCCACCGCTGCAGGTGTCGGCTGTATGCTGCAACTTCATTTTGCAAACCATTCACTCTATGACGGATGGCCATATGGATAATAAAGCGTGGCAAAAATCAAACACATACCAAATTGCCAAACTTTGGCTTGACAAAGTGTGTCCGTGAACCAAACTTTGTCTTAGTCTTTTGTCATTAATTAATTCCTAAACTCAAGTTTAATTAAATTGGACCACTATTCGATCTCAAAAGCGAGTCGCCCGCTACAATGTTTTCGTGACGGCAATTCGGCAATGTTGGCGAATGGCGACTGCCACTGCCCTTGAAGGAGTCCATGGATGGCCTCCCTTGTCCATCGTGAGTGCAATGGTAACTTCTTGTCGCGACATCGGCGGCTGCCCTGCCATTGAAGGAGCTCGTCGCTGCAATGAGCCAAATATATGTTATCACGGCAGGGATGTCAGCCGCCCCTGCCCTTGAAGGAGATCGACCATGTCGTCCGTTGCTCATGTTTCGCCCTTGGTAAGTTGTAACATGCATGATTGCGACCTTTGATGGATGTGCTGATGCTTGCGGGCACTACTTCTAGCCAGCTAGAGCTTTCATGGTTGGTCGGTTCTTGAGCTGCGATGGAGAATGGAGAAGACACTTGGTCAGGCACCACGCGACACTCATTGATTCGTTTGTGTCTGCTGGATGAGGTCGGGAGAGAAAGACCATGAAGAGGAATAGGAAAGAAATAAAGATGGGTGAAGAAGAAGGAAATCACATTTCTACGTATAATTAAAATGATTTTAGGATTAATTAATGACAAAAGACCAAATTACCCTTTTAAGTTTAGAGAGGGGTACACCGAAGCACAACCCTTATTTCTCAGGCGAAATTAAGGGGATCAGACCCGGTTGCCACCACGAGAAGGATTAGCCAGAGGCGCTTCGTGGAAAGTTACGTACAACAAAATGACTTACCACCAACTTTCATTTGATAGTAAAGATAATAGACATACCCAATTACTAACTAATTCTGACTTTAATCAATGGCTTAATCATGAAGAATGATAGAACAACCCCACACAGTTTTGTCACCCTCTCCTTGTGTGGACAGGATAAACTATTGTCTCTATGCATGAAGTTAGGCAAAATTAACAAGCTGCATGTTGCAAATTTTCTAATTAATCGCCATGCCATTCAATTAACGAACAGTAAACAGTTCAAGAGATGTCCCTGATGAATTTTTTCATTTTGGTATACATTGGCCTAACCATGTTTAGATAGTTAATTAGCTTTTTTTTACGGATTTTAACATGCCATCTAGTCTCATTCCCATTCTATATAGGTTGGTTGCGGTCGTGATGATCCATTTACCGGAGCTGACGTCAATATAGTGTTCCTAGCGATACAACTCGTTTAGTCGGCGCTGGAGGATGTCAGGATGAGCATCTTGATCAAGGTTATGGTGGTCCTCGACACTGACGTACCTGAGTCTGTGACAGGTAAGCCCTCAAATGGTGACTTCCGAACAACGTCCATGGCAGGACCGATGGTGGATATTGCTCGGTTCCACGCCAATAACATGCTGGTTGTACTCAAGATGCGCCCTTTCCTCAGAGTCTATAACGACCCTCTGCTTTCGCTCGAGTACATCTTCTTTCGGGACTCGTCGGTGCCGCTGGTTGACTGCAGAGTCGTTGTTCTAACTAAATTTCTGAATCAGGGCGAGTTAAAGTAAATATTTTTATACTGAACTTTTATACTTTCTCTACAGTTTAATCATTTTGTGGTTTCGACAAATATATGTTATATTATTTAGTTAGCATTGTTGACCATGCCCTAATTTTTCTGAATTTTTTCCATTTGAAAGTTTGAATGTATGTCACTGAAACTATATTTAAGTTGCACACACATTTATTTTCTTTTGTTAGATATTACCCTTGACAAGATACAAAACCATCCCAAATGTGGAAACAAACAAAAAAGAAGGAAAAACATCATGCTCTCCTTGATTTTTTTTTTAAATTGATAATTATATAACGTATGTGAATGTTATTGTGTGTATTATTTTTAATATTATTAAATATATCGGTAGAGACTCCAAATTATATAGTCTAACTAATATCTTAATAGAGGGGTGAAGTGTATGGTTATGTAATTAAATATATAGAAATTCTAGAGTATAAATTGAACAGTTGGCATTAAAATTTCTATAATAAAATGTGTCTCTTACGGGTATCATATATTGAAGATCTATACTTCTATTGAAGTAGCATTACATATAGTAATCAATGAGTAACATAAAGTAATATGGGTATACTTTTGAAGACATAAAATTCAATTATTATATATGCTCACCACAAATGCTAATCCTTATCTTCATCGGAGCTTACGTCAACACGGTGTTTCGAGCGATGCAACATGTCCCGATGGCGTTGGAGGACGCCGGGCTAAGCAGCTAGATCAAGGTGACGATGTTCCTCGGCACAGACGTGTATGAGTGCGTGAAGGGGAAACCCTCAGACAACGGCTTTCGGTAAGACATCCATGGCAGGCCCGATGGTGGACATCTCTCGGTTCCTCGCAGCCAACAGCGTGCCGGTAGTACTCAAGATGCGTTGTTTCCTGAGAGTCTACAACGACCTGTCCTTGCCTAATATGCATTGATACTTCTTAAAAGTGAGTATCAGGCGTACTAGCGTATCTGATACTGGGTTATGTCCGGATACTTTAGGATACCTATCCCATACATATCCCCTGATTTTCTATTATTTTGCAAAAAACCAAAATTGTTTGGATTAGCTACAAGATACATCACTGATACCTCTTCTGATAGGGGAAGTATGCTTTCGTGGAATCATGCAAACATCATTGAGGCAATTTGACGTGGAGTTCAGGCATGGGTGTGTATGTGGGTGTGTGTTTGGGGGGGGGGGGGGGGGGGGGGGGGCATTTGCCCCCCTCCTCCCATCTTGCACTAAGCTACGTCCCTAAAGTTTAATTACCATATTTGCTCAAGATATCTAGAAAGGAGATCATACCGTGTCCAAATGTGACTGATCCTATGTTGCTCTCGAAGTTGCGGCCTTCCTCGCCCACATAGGCACATGAGTTCAACCAAGCCTTCCTTGCCCACATAGGCACTAGCCAGGGCACACCACTTCGTCCTTGTCCTGTCGACGTCTACCTATTTAGCCTTTTCGACGAGGATCGGAAGAGCATTGAGTTAGGACACTTCAAACACCACTGGGACATCTTCTACTAAGACAACACTTACATCAACAGAGTCTTCGACGAAAACCTATCTTACGCTAATTCGAGGGAAAGATCGATGTTGTATGGGACTATAGGAGGTGCATGCATCCCATCTTTTTTCTTGTATAGTCTCCCTTACTTTTAGATATTCCGTATCATCAGACTTCTGTCTATACATTATTTTGTGCCTTATCAATATCTCTCATATGGGCAGTTTGCTAGTATGTACATTATCTATGTGTTCTTAATACAAGAAAATGATGATTTTCTCCTCGTATGCATGCCCCCTCTTACTCCTCTCTCTCCTCCTTCACCATTTTTTTTGATATGTTTACACGTGCTTTTCGATCATCTCATTGGCTACCCCGTCCCTCGTGGGTTCGCCTTTGCTGGTGCCCCCTTGGTCGCCATCTGCCATTGTCCATGAATTGTTGAATAATATTGAGGCGATTTCGCAGGGGGCGAGTGATGACGTGGATCGCACGTTCGTTGGGAGACCCCAAGAGGAAGGTATGAAGCAGTGTAGCAGCAGTTTCCCTCAGTATGAAACCAAGATTTAATCGAACCAGTAGGAGCAAGAAATCACTTCTGAAGGTTGTTGGTGGCGCCGTTTACTCGATTAGCAACGTGGAATCTGCACACAACACAATCAAACTACTTTGCCCCAACGAAACAGTGAGGTTGTCAATCTCACCGGCTTGCTGAAAACAAAGGATAAAACATATGGTGTGGAAAACAGTAGTAAATTACAGAGAATGAAAAGGAACAATGTTTGCAGTTGGTTGTATTATCAGTGTAAAAGAATGGACCGGGGTCCACAGTTCACTAGTGGTGTCTCTCCATAAAAGATAACTAACATGCTGGGTGAACAAATTACAGCTGGGCAATTGACAAAATATTGAGCGCATGACAATGCATATATATGACATGATGATTACTATGATATTCATGTGGGCATTACGACAAAATACATAGACCGTTATTCAACAGCGTCTATGACTAATAATCCACCGTCAGGTTGTCATCCGAGTTCCCCGTTGGTATTAAGTTGCAAGCAACGGATAATTGCATTAAGTAATGTGCGTAATGTAAACAAATGCACTAGACCTAACGGCGCACCCTTAAGCTAAGCATCGGTTATTTTATCCCTAGTGGCAACAGCACATCCACAATCTTAGAAGTTGTTGTCACTCTCCCAGATTACCGGAGGCATGAACCCACTATCTAGCATAAATACTTACTCTTGGAATTACAAGCATCTACTTGGCCAAAGCATCTACTAGTAACGGAAAGCATGCAAGATCATAAATAACATATAAGATAGATTGATAATCAACTTGACATAGTATTCAATATTCATCGGATCCCAGCAAACACAACATGTAGCATTACAATAAGATGATCTTGATCATGATAGGCAGCTCACAAGATCTAAACATGATAGCATAAAGTGGAGAGACAGCCATCTAGCTACTGCTATGGACCCGTAGTCCAAGGATGAACTACTCACGCATCACTCCGGAGGCAGGCATGGTGATGTAGAGCCCTCCGGTGATGATTCCCCTCTCCGGCAGGGTGCCGGGAAGAGATTCTGAACCCTCCCGAGCTAGGGTTGACGGCGGCGGCGTCTCTGGAACTTTTCGTGAATAATGGCTCGGGTGTCTAGGGTTTTCCCGTGAAGATGAATAAATATGGGAAAGGGCGGCGGCTGGAGACGCCCGTGGGACCCACACCACCCCACGGCGCGGCAGGGGGGCCGCGCCGCCCCATGGTGTGGCTGGCTCGTGGCTCCCCTCCGTCTCTCCTTTGGACTCCGTGTACGTGTTGGAAAAATAGAAGGTTCTGTCCAAGTTTCGTCCAATTCCGAGAATATTTCCAGACTAACTTTTCTGGAATACAAAAACAACAGAAAACAGGAACTGGCACTGTGGCATCTTGTTAATAGGTTAGTCTCAGAAAATGCATAAAATGCTATGAAGTGTATATAAAACATGTAACAATTGGTATAATATCAACATGGAACATCAGAAATTATAAATACGTTTGAGACGTATTAGCGAGGGACAATGTAACCTCACACACGTGAATTGTCCACAATCTCGGTATGTCCCTCTAGCGATGACTGGGACACTACTAGAGGTCGCCCCCATCCCCCCCCCCCCCCCCCCCCCCCCCCCCACACACACACACACACAATTCCCACACGGATCACCTTCCGTGTGAAATCTCATATCGCTTACCCTAAAAATATTAAACAGTGTGTAAGGCCTTGATCGACGTTCAAGAGCAAAAAAATTGGATGTGGTTCTACTGTCTAAACCGCGTGCTATATATACCACGCAATTTAGCTTACTTAACCGCCTTCATTCTTGGGAAATATAGCATACGGTTGTTTGCTTTGTATTGTTCCCATCTTTTGTGTTGTGAAACAACATCTCTTAGAGATGGAATAAAGCAGCCGGTTTTGCATTGATTCGACGTAATATATAAGTGCAAGATTCCTTTTTTTATAATAAAGAGAACAAAATCTAAAGTTTCAAGTTAGTAAACATACTATAAGAACGCAATCGATAATCTTCAGATTTGTATGAACAAAACTGTAAAGTCGTCTGACATACAAGGCTACAGATGCAAACTCTTGTACACGCGCTATTGTAATTTGGAGAATATTGTTGAAATATGTATGAACAAATTAATAAAATCGGCTAAGAATTTTTTTCTCGATCAAAACTACCCTCGGTGTCCTGTCTAGTTTGTTACCACATGCCACCAACTCCTTTCAGATCTTGTAGTAGACAGACTCCTCAAATAATCAAATCAACAGCACCTACATCAGTTTTTGAATGCATATGTCCGCAATTCGATCTATACTAGTGGAATTCGGCGCGGCGGCACGCCGCGGCCTTAATGAGAACAATACTAACAACACTGGTATTTTGGGTAAAAGTTAAAAGATGTTGAAAGCAAATCTATATAAAGCATGACATAGTGAGTAATACTCGGTTACAAACTTTTGGTTACAGAGCACTAAATAGAGAAGTATCTGTCGATCATGGAGACAATGTTTCTTGATTATAAACCTGAGGGGCAACATGTATAACTATAAGCTTGAAGTGCAACACATATAACTAATAATTTGTTTTCTCAACGTGCAAACATTAGAGGAATTCTCCATGTCGTATCTAACACAACTATTTGGTCCTAACTGAAGCACACGCTTCTGATCCAAAGCTGTAATAACATAGAAATAATATCCAGCTTTTCACAGCAGCCACATCCAGCTAGTATTATATCTGTAAGAACTACTACAGAAAACACGATAATATCAATTCATACTATTACTATCTTTAGTCACGTTCCTGTGTGTGCTTCTGAGTATAGACATATTCGAAGAGACACTATGTTATAAATATTAGTGATATTAAAATAACATTTTATCTGAATGCAAGAATAAAGTTTTTGCATACTACTTATTATTTTATGTCTAATCAGTGATGCAACACAGAGTTCTATGTAGTTACTTTACCTTATTTTCTTCTAAGCGTGCATACTAACACTTACGGAAACATTATAATTTTTTTAAAAAAAAACAAATGTTTGAGTAAATACTACATCGTAATATGATGCTCGCACAATATTTTCATTGTGGCCTCAATATTTGGATTTCTTGAAAATAAGTCATCGCAATGATCCAGTGTGAAGAACAGAACTAATAGCAAACCTGCAAAATAATAGATATCATCAGTAGTAGGATCAGTAATGTAGATTCTATTATTCTTGTACACTGTAGATAGCATATGATTAATCCTACCTTTGGAGTGCCCCATATTGGACCAATTCTATCAATTCAGCATGTAGATGGCTATTTCATTATATGGAATCGCTGGAATAAAGGAGCCCATAGAGAACTACTATAAATACAAATAAGAGAAAGCTCGTAAACTGAAATTCCCTGGCTATTATGCCAAACTGCATACATGAATATGAGGATGCAATAATGGATTTAGTACCAACAAAATTTTATACATATGTATCCAGCATTGAGGTGCAAACATGGTTGATCTTACTTGTGCATTATTGGTTTCCGTTCAGTGCCAAGAGATGTTGTCGTTGCCGTCATCCTAGCATGAACATGCACAACAACACATCAAGATAAAGATCAAGAACACACAGGACCTTACATCGTGGTAGTTTTTTGCGCATACATATCTTAGCATGGACATGTACAACAACACATCAAGATAAAGATCAAGAACACCTAGGACCTAACCACACAATGTGCCATAATGTCACATTTTTGTGTACTCTTGGCAAGCACAGGAAGAGTTAGGGCATTATGTGAAATGTTATGTAGGAGAGGAAAACTATATGATACTAAACCAATAGGTGCAATAAGGTGTATCATGTTTGAATAAATCCGTTATCACAAGACTTGAATCAAGTATACAGCTACGTATTGCAAAACTGAAGATAATAGTGCCATCTCCAACATTCAGTAGGTGTGTATGAGAAGCAAATTATAACAAACTGTATATTAAAAGGTCCACAAATATAGGATGGGCATACAATCTATATGCTTCTCTTTGTAGGTATGAAATTAAATGATTCTGTGTTTATAAAGAAGGCATGAAAGTGTGAATACAAAATTTATCTTCCGAACCTTCAGGTTTGTAAACAACCAAGAATCAGGTATATATGCATAACTCTCCTATTTGTCCGTCCAATACAAATCTACCTCATCAGAAAGAAAATAAATTAAAACCGCCGTGAATCAAATTTCCATATATCTCCCTATAGGGGGGCTCCCAATAAGATTTGTCTTATTTTTTTTGCATCTTTAGGTGATAGCCAACTTTATCTCCTATATGATGCTGACCTATAATTTGTAAATATCTTGTAACTAACAATATATTCAGAACCGATATATTCTAGTTTGGACACTACATGATAAATGGCACGAACAATAAGCTAAGGCAGGAACAACGCACAATAATGACCTCTAAAGCATGAAGCTGTGTAATTAATGCAGTACCATACCTCAGCAAAAAAATTACATATGGAAAATTCCAATTTATCTCTGCCTGCATATATCCTTGTTTCACTCAGAAATCCAGCTCCCTATCTGATTCCTATTTGCAAAGTTCTGAAACAGATATAAGAAGCTGATTATCAAAACATGAGGGACAGTTTGGGATTGCCGAAAAGTAAAGGAAAACCCACTTGAAGAGGAGACAAAGGCTGACATATCACATTTGTAAAGAAGCTACTTTTTTATTGTTGCAGTTTAGATTGGGTGTAGCACATATGCATCAAGAGAATCCAACCGCTGATATTAAAAGCAAAGTGCAGCCTTGTGTAAAAAACCATGACCAAGAAAATACAAAAATGGCAACCGGAAATATTATACGGAGGTCACAAAAAGTCAGGAAAAAATAAGGTAAAATTATGCTGTACCAAACAGCAGATGGAGCAATATTTGACATATCAACATATTTGTCTAGCTGTAGCTATACAGACTGAATGTGATGAATACACAACAACTAACATCCCAATGAACAATTGTCTAAGGATTCTTCTAGGTCTGACCAAGTAGGTTGTGAAAGATTAAGTCTTGCTTCAAATCAGATGATTTTAGTGGACCTTTTTTTATCTTATGATGCACTGTATTACTGCACTTAAAAGCAGGAAGTTATACACGCTAACATCCTGAGCGATTATCTTGTCATAAAACACATAATTAATAAAAAAGGGTGCACGAATTATCAGAAGTATTAGCTATGCCCAATGCTCCCTTTGCGATACTTATTTTTCCTGGCATAACTCTTGCACAAGAAACAGTAATCTGTGAGGAACTGAAAATACCTTCAAATCGTTTAAGAAAGAAGTGCAGTAATAAAAAATGGTGAATATCAAAGCCTGAAACATGGTGTAGGAAATTAGAAACCCAATTAAAATAAATAGCAAATGTAACGGAATACTTATTCTAATTTATTTATTTTTTGCGTATAAGCACAACCTATAGTACTATAAGCACTCAGCAAACCAGTATCGAAGGTGCCAAAATTTTAGCAAGAGAATGGAAACTTTTATACGTAGGAAGCAAAAGTTTTATCTTCGGAAAATAATTAACTAAAATAGTTGAAACAGGCAGGCCAATTCTCAAGATCCACCGGCTCGTGTAGAGGCTGATATTTGTTAAATGCACACTGTGTTAATAGTGCTAACCTGTCTGAAATGTGCAACTAATTGTAAGGTCAAAAGGTTAAGAGTAACCTAGCATAGTTCGACTCGGTAGATATCTTGCACTAATACCACAGAATATTGGTTCACATGGAAATCATCACATAATAAGATATAATCGGAAAACTTTCAAGGGAGTTGTAGGAATATAATCCATAAGCCTCCCACAATATTCCCATTATACTCCACTAACCACAACACGAACAGTGGTGCATAAGAGATTGTAATATTGGATTTCCAAGTTGCACACGTTAGTTGTAAGGGCAGATGATGTGGCAGAAAATAAAATTCCGGAGCTCACCTCGCTCACGATGATGAACAACCGGCTAGCCAGTGAATAGCGCAGACATACCATCTTTCCTCATCTCTGGAAGCTATCCAGAAGCATGATTCCTGATCATATGAAGATAGTGCTCAGCTTCATGATCAGCAATACTGGAAAGCACTGCAGATCCATACTGAAAGACAACCACGCAGCAATAGCAAAATTTACTGTCTTCCACTCCAATTTCCTACAAAAAACGATGGGTAAAGAAGATTGTCTTATGTACATTACAACAGCAACTTGAACGAATGACAAAAAACGTTTTTTTATATGAAACTCTATGATACAAAATAAGAGGTCAAAAAATGTTTATTGGTTATATTTCTCTCCAGATTCTGAGTTGTGAAAAGTGTTAGCACGCGGTGCAACCTAAAAGATTTACGTACTGAATTCCAGAACCTGATGAGCATGTGCCACCAGAACAACTGCCACGGCTGCCATTGACACCGTTGCTTGCTATTACTCCCCGGTCAACATAATTTAGCATGTTGATGATGCAGAGCATCACAAGTAACCTGCAGCCATAAAAAGATCAACTTAATTCAAGCAGTGCATAGATGGACTCCTCCTTACAATGAGAAACATAACTTCACTTCAATTAAAAGACATTAACACCAAGTATTCCATACTAATTTAATCTGCATAAATTACAGTTTCTCAAATCTGAACCAAAACCGCGTCACATAAAATTAGTGGCTACATTCAGATAACAGTAATGCTCAAGGGGGATAGTAAGCACACATGTTCTAAACTGCTACTGCAGTCTGCATAAAGAACAAATTCTGAACTTAAGACCACACAGCGTGGAATTATCGACATTGCATCACCAATTCACCAGCTCCTCAAATTCCCCTGAAACCAACGCAATGGCAGCTCAATCGGAGCTCGGGAAAAGCTAGATTCTCCAAACCAAAGAGCTAAATGCTATAAACTCCCGTCCGTCGACCAATGATTTGCTTTATTGGGCAATCATTTCTAATGAAGCACTAACAAAGTGGCCAAATCTCCCGGCCTGCTCCCAAATCGAAGCACAAAAAGGGCTCAGATCGACGCAATGCCAGCTCAATCGGAGCTCGGTCGGAGAACCCAGATTCTCTAAACAAAACAGCTAAATCGCCCCCAATTTGAGATCAAACCCGTCCCGGAGCTCCGCAAAAAGCGCCCGTGCAACCAAACAGCTCAAACCTACTACACCAATGATGCTGCTGCTCAAGCTCAAACCGAACAGTAGGAGAGGAGTTGTACCTCTTGGGGGTGAACCACGAAGGCTTCTCCTCCGCGGTGGCAGCCGTCTGCAGCTGGCCGCTCACCACGCCGCCGCCGAATCCATCCGCCGACGACATGGAGAGCTCGAGCCCACGCGCCGCTCGTCTGGCCACCGAGGTCTGCGGGGGCGCGGAGGCGACGCTCATGGGATGGGCGCGGCGGAGGGTCGGAGATGCGCTAGGGCGTTCGCGGCGTCGAGGTGCGGGGCACGTGGCCGTGTGCGGTGGGGAAGGCCGCGGCGACGGGGAGAAGCTTGGCGCGCTGCGCCGGAGCCGGAGGAGAAGAGAAGCGACCGGGCCGGGGGTGGAGGGCGGCGCTGGCGGCTGGGGGCGGGATGGGCGGCGCCGGCGGCCGGGCTGGATGGAGGTGGGAGCGGGCCGGGGAGCGACGGCGGAAAAATGTTCGGCTTCTAGGGTTAGGTTTGTGTTTTATATATGGGGACCGGTTCGCGATATGTTAAAATCGTAGGGTGTTTTTTGCAAATGAGCCGCACGGACCGTCGGATACAGAAGCGACGGCGCGGATCGGATCACTGTAGAACACTGTTCATCTACAGTGCAGGGACGCTCGCAGCGCGCTATTTCGCTCGTCTTTCGTATAGGTAGTAATGCCACTGTGAGCTTAGCAACTGAAGAGGGTCACAAACTACGACAGTTTGGTACCCCGTATAGGATAACTGCAACATCAAAGGTGCAATCTTTAAACCGGAGCATTAAGCTCCGCGCAGCGCAGCCCGCGTGAAACCAAATTTCCCTCTCCCTCGTATGGGCATCATCTTTGTGTTTCGAGATGCCCATATATTCATTTGCTAGCAACGGTATGTGTGACATTATCCTGGACAAGTGTTGGATCGCTCGTGCGTTCAGCAGTCACAACATCAGCATTCTCCGGCGCCGACCGACCTTTCGCAATGTGGTCGTCGGACGACGCCGCGCCGAGCATGTACTTCATCCCGTTCCCGACGCCGGGCCACGCGCTGCCCATGTCCGACCTCGCCCGCCTCTTCGCGTCCCGCGGCGCCGACGCCACCCTCGTCCTCACGCACGCCAACGCCGCCAGGCTCGGCGGCCCCGTGGCCCGAGCGGCCGCCGCGGGCCTCCGCATCCGCGTCCACGCGCTCAATCTGCCCGCCGAGGCCGCGGGGCTCACGGGCGGGCACGAGAGCGCCGACGACCTCCCCACCCGCGAGGACGCGGGCCCGTTCGCCGTCGCCGTGGACCTCCTCGCGCCGCTCTTCGCCGACGTCCTGCGCCGCCACCCCGCCGACGCGGTCGTGTTCGACGGCGTCCTCCCGTGGGCCGCCACCGCCGCGCCCGAGCTCGGCATCCCCCGGTACGCCTTCACCGGCACGGGCTGCTTCGCGCTCTCGGTGCAGCGGTCTCTCTTGCTCCACACTCCGCAGGAGCGCATCGTGTCGCCCACCGAGCCGTTCCTCGTGCCGGGGCTCCCCGATGCGGTGCGCCTCACCAGGTCGAGGCTCGCCGAGGCGACGCTCCCCGGCGCGGACTCGCGCGAGTTCATGAACCGCATGTTCGACATCGAGCGCGCCACGGCCGGGTGGGTCGTCAACTCCTTCGCCGGCCTGGAAGAGAGGTACATGGAGCACTACGAGAAGGACACAGGGAAGCCGGTGTTCGCCGTTGGGCCGGTCTGCCTCGTCAACAGCGACGGCGAAGACGTCCTGGAGCGCGGCCGTGGCGGGGAGACGGGTGCTGCCGCGGAGGCAGCGCGCGTCCTGGGATGGCTCGATGCGAAGCCTGCCCGGTCGGTGGTGTACGTCTGCTTCGGCAGCCTCACCCGTTTCCCGCGCGAGCAGGTGTCCGAGCTCGGCATGGGACTCGCCGACTCCGGCGCGAACTTCGTCTGGGTGATCGGGGATAAGAACGCTCCGCCGCTCCCCGACGTGGACGCTGCAGCGGGGGGTCGAGGGCTGGTGGTCAGGGGGTGGGCACCGCAGGTGGCGGTGCTGAGGCACGCGGCAGTGGGCGCGTTCGTGACGCACTGCGGGTGGGGCGCGGTGACTGAGGCGGCGGCGGCTGGAGTCCCTGTGGTGGCGTGGCCGGTGTTCGCGGAGCAGTTCTACAACGAGGCGCTGGTGGTGGGAATCGCCGGCACGGGCGTCGGCGCCGGTGCGGAGAGGGGGTACGTGTGGGGAGGCGAGGAGCTGGGCGGGGTGGTGGTGGGCAGGGAGAAGGTGGCGGAGAGGGTCCGCGCGGCGATGTGGGACGAGGCGCTGAGGCGGAGGGCAGGGAGATGGGGGAGCGCGCGCGGCTGGCGGTCGAGTTGGGAGGGTCGTCGTACCAGGCCGTTGGGGCGTTGCTGGATGATGTGCGGCGCCGGCGACGACATGGGGGCTGACGGGGGGAGCCGGCACGACCAGCTGAACCCGTGTACTTTGCTCATGCTAGCCCGCTGCGCTGTTCCACGGTAGATGCACGCGTCTTGATCTTCACCTTAAAGTCAGCCTCAAATTGCTATATCTACTAATTATATTTTCAGTAAATGTTGTGCTACCTCCCACACCCAAATGTTGCCTCTAATCATCATTCAAAAAGTTTAAACGGCCAATTCTTCCGAACTGAAAATCAGATGTAGAAACCGTTTGGACCTTCACATGGGATCTTTTAAATAAGATCATTATTTGATACTTGTTTTTGAAATTTTTGATATTTGGAGAGAATAATAGCTTGTATTGATCGATGCGGTATTACAATGTTTATATAGTACATCAGCCGAACCTTCTAGGGTTTAGACAAACCGACCTTAGCTAGACAAACCGACCTAGCTAACCTAAACCAACTCAAACTCTAATACCCCCGCAGTGTCAACGTCAGGCGTGACAACGTTGAGACTGGAACGAATGTCGGTGAAGGATGCTGTTGGAAGACCCTTTGGTGAATATGTCGGCGAACTGAGCACTTGTGGGGACATGGAGAACTCGGACCTCGCCGAGAGCCACCTTCTCTCGGACAAAATGAATGTCAATTTCGATATGCTTGGTGCGCCGATGCTGAACTGGATTGCTAGCCATGTATACTGCAGAAATGTTGTCACAATAGACAATAGTGGCACGCTCAAGTGGACGATGAAGCTCGACAAGAAGTTGACGGAGCCAAACCGCTTTTGCAATAGAATGAGCAACAGATATGTACTCTGCTTCAGCTGAAGACCTCGAAACTGTAACCTGCCTTTTAGATGACCAAGAAACAAGATTATCTCCCAAATAAACACAAAAGCCGGATGTGGATCGTCGAGTAGCTGGACATCCTGCCCAGTCTGCATCAGAATAAACTGTCAAGCTTGTAGGAGAGGAAGAATTTAGGAGGAGACCGTGATCTAAAGTGCCTTTAAGATATCGAAGAATACGTTTGACATGATCAAGATGAGGGGCACGAGGATCATGCATGAATAAACAAGCTTGCTGAACAGAATATGAAATATCAGGACGAGTTAAAGTGACATATTGAAGAGCACCCGTAAGACTGCGATAAAGTGTAGGATCAGGGACGGGATCACCGTCGGCCGATAACTTGGCACCAACATCGGCCGGCGTACGACTAGGGTTACAATCAAGCATGCCAGCACGAGAGAGGAGATCGAGAATATACTGGCGTTGAGATAAAAAGAGAGTAGAGGAAGTACGCGATGCAGTGACACCAAGAAAGTGATGAAGAGGACCTAGATCAGTCATCGAAAATTCTTGATTAAGCGAAGAGATGATATGTTGTAAGAAGGAGTCAGAGGAAGCCGTGAGAATTATATCGTCGACATAAAGAAGTAGGTAAGCAGTGTTGGTAGAGGAATGAAAAATAAAGAGAGAAGTGTCGGATTTGGAGGGATGAAAACCAATTGTTTGAATAAAAGTGGCGAAGCGTTGAAACCAAGCGCGTGGAGCTTGTTTGAGACCATATAAGGATTTGTGAAGAAGACATACAAGATCAGGAGAAGATGCACTTTCAAAGCCAGAGGGTTGTTGACAGTAAACTGTTTCATTTAGAGTGCCGTGCAAAAAAGCATTTTTAACATCTAGTTGCTGAATAGGCCATGAAGAGGAAATAGCAAGACTAAGCACAACACGAATGGTACTAGGCTTAACGACAGGAGAAAAAGTCTCATCAAAATCGATCCCGTGTTGTTGTGAAAAACCCCGGCACACCCACCGGGCTTTGTATCGAGCAAGCGTGCCATCAGAATTAAATTTATGCCGAAAAACCCATTTGCCAGAAACGACATTGGCACCCGATGGTTTAGGAACAAGAGTCCACGTATTATTTTGTAGGAGAGCATCAAACTCATCACGCATTGCGGAGTGCCAGAGGGGATCAAGGAGTGCACGCTTATATGAGGTTGGAATAGGTGAAATAGTGGGAGTGGCGGAAAGATTGAGTTGACGGCGTGGGATGTGAAACCCACGCTTGCCTCTAGTGCACATCACATGATCATTTTCAGGGATAGGGACCGAAACAGCATTGGGAGGAAGACGTAGTGGAGAAGGAGAGGACCTGGCATCGGAAACGGCAGGAGAGGGAGAGGAACTTGTGTCGGAAACAACAGGAGAGGGAGAGGAACTTGCGTCGAATGTGGCTGGGGTGACAGGAGAATTTGGACAAGGCGATGCAACCGGTGTATTCTGTTGAATTGGAGTGATATGAGGAGGAGCTAGAGGTGCGGTAGGAGTAGGAGAGAAGGATGCAGCCGTGTTAGGTGTAGGAAGAAAAGTACGGGGTGGGGCAGTGGATGGTTTAGGGTTGGGGGATAGGGAATTAGTGGTAGTAGCAGCAGAAGGAAACGTATTTTCATCGAATATGACATGGCGAGAGATAAGAACTCGGCCGGATGAAGGATCAAAACAACGGGAGCCTTTGTGATCATCAGAGGGACCGAGGTAAATACAAGGAGAGAGCGTGGTGCAAGTTTGTGAACAGCAGTGGAGCTGATGTTGGGGAAACAAAGGCAACCGAAAACACGGAGAGAGCTATAGTCGGGATTAGTTAGAAACAATGATTGAAAAGGTGTGTAATTAGGACAGGTTTTTGTGGGGCGAATATTGAGAAGAAAGGTGGCGACACGAAGAGCTTCAACCCAAAAACGTGGAGGTAAAGAGGCTTGTATTAGCAAAGTTCGGAGAATATCATTAATGGTGCGAAGAGAGCGCTCAGCTTTGCCATTTTGTTGAGAGGTATAGGGACACGAGAAACGAAGAAGAATACCATGGGATAGGAAAAAGTCACGATTTTTGAAGTTATCAAATTCACGGCCATTGTCACATTGGATAAAACGAATAGGTAGACTAAAGTGTGTATAAGCATATTGTTGAAAGTGGAGAAAAATTGTATGAACTTCTGATTTGGCACGAAGGGGAAAGGTCCATATGTAGTGAGAGTAATCATCTAGGATAACAAGGTAGTATTTGAAACCAGAAACACTAGAGATGGGAGAGGTCCATAGATCACAATGTAATAATTCAAAAGGAAAAGAGCTGTGTGTAGATGATGAACTAAACGATAATCTTATATGTTTGCCACATTGGCATGCATTACAAAGCGATGAATCATGAGATGAACTCGAGCTAGAACTAGGAATACAAAAATCTTGAAGTAAAGACGACAATGTAGTTTTATTGGGATGTCCTAAGCGACGATGCCAGAGATCGACAGAAGCGAGCATTGCTTGAGGTGATGGAGTGGGCGCGCCATGAAGAGGATAAAGATCACCCGAGCTATTGTACCGGGCGAGAGGCTTCCCCGTTTGCAGATCCTTCACAGATAAACCAAAGGGGTCAAACTCTAAAGATACATGATTATCAATGGTAAATTTGCGGACAGAGATAAGATTTTTGATTAAGGAAGGAGCTACAAGAATATTTCGTAAAAGAAAGTTAACAGGAGGATGAGAGATATAGGAGTCGCCGGAACAAGAGATGGGAATAGAGGAGCCATCACCAACAGTAATAGAGGAAAACGGCGAAGAAGAACAAGCTGACAGAAAATTCATATTGGCAGACATGTGCAAGGATGCACCAGAATCAAAAATCCAATCCGTACCTTCGTTGTTGTGGAGCGTGAAGTTGTTCATGGCGGCGATGAAGGCGGCTTGATCCCAGCTCGGAGTTGGTGTTGATGTCCCGGGCATAGCAGCTGGTGCTGGCGCGTACTGGAGAGCCGGTGGAGCGCCGTACAGATAGGGCGAGGCCGATGAAGGCCCCATGTATCCAGCATTGGCGGTGAAGACGTGCGCGGGAGGACGCGATCCAAGGAGGCCAGGCGAGCCGGTCGACGGGCAAAGGCCGGGACTCCACGTCCCGGTGTAGGCTGGCGGAGCACCGTAGGGTGAAGGGGCAGACCATGGCATAGGCCATGCTTGGACGAGGCCGGTCCAAGGATCATGCTGTGGGCGCCATGTCGGGGAAGCAGGCGGCGCGAAGGGCGCCGGTGGCGTGGGGTGCGCCGGTGGCGCGGGTGGCGCTGCTGGAGCAGGACGAGGCTGAGGCGGCCTGTATGTGGGATTCTTCCCGCGGTAGTTTGGGCTAGGGCGCCATCCTGGAGGTGCTGTCGGCGGCGAAGGTGCAGGAGGAGCAGGTGCTGGCGGGCGCGAGATGGCAGCAAAAACCTGCGGACGATTTTCCTTCGTTGTGTGGGCACGCTCGGCCCATTGCAGCATAGAGCGAACTTCGGCGAAAGTCGGCGGTGGTCGCATCATAGGGATAAAGGAGGCTTGCTTGTCGAAGCTTTCACCGAGGCCGACGAGGAGGATGTTGATCAGCTGCCGATCGTCAACGGGGTCACCAAGCTCGCGGAGTTCGTCAGCGATGGACTTGAGCCGCTGACAGTAGGTGCCGATCGGAGAGTCACCATGCACAGTATTGCGAAGCTCGGTATGCAGGGTGTTGACGCGGGCGTCGACATTGT
Source organism: Poa pratensis (assembly GCA_947311845.1). Taxonomy (NCBI): domain Eukaryota; kingdom Viridiplantae; phylum Streptophyta; class Magnoliopsida; order Poales; family Poaceae; genus Poa; species Poa pratensis. The sequence goes on from CAMZMU010000117.1 coordinate 19,188,384, forward strand.
CTTGGAACAGCTGCGAAGGGCCGCCCATAGCGAGGCGGCGGAGGCGGCGTCACGGAAGACGAGATTGAATATCTCGGTGGAGACGCGTGTGTAAATCCATTGGATGATCGCGAGGTCATCCTTGGCCCAGCGCGGATCGGCGGGTCTTGGAACGGAGCTCGCCGCGACATGGTGAAGTAGATCGCAGCGCCCGAGGTGAACTTCGAAGAGATGACGCCAGTGATAGTAATTGTGAGAGGGAAGATCTAATGTGATCGGTATAAACGGCGAGACGTCGGCGATCGTGTCAGCAAGAGGGATTGAAGGTGGCTGTATTGGTTGTTGAAGAGAAGTAGAGACAGAGGTAGAGGTTGAAGAAGAAGAGAGCCCGGCGGCGCGGAACTCGGAGAGAGAGAAGAGGCTGCGCGCCGGCAGCGGCGGCGGTGTTGGCGGCGAAGCCATCCCAGGTGCGGAAAACCTAGGCCTCTGATACCATGATATTTGGAGAGAATAATAGCTTGTATTGATCGATGCGGTATTACAATGTTTATATAGTACATCAGCCGAACCTTCTAGGGTTTAGACAAACCGACCTTAGCTAGACAAACCGACCTAGCTAACCTAAACCAACTCAAACTCTAATAATTTTCAATTTCGAACTCATTGAACAAGATGAAACAACATGAAACTCTTTGTGTTTGTGAAAGTGATAATGACAACATAAATTTGTTGGGAAGCAAAATAGAAAACAACATAAATTTGTTGGGAAGCAAAATAGAAACATGGTTTTGCTTATGTTTTACATAACATCAAATAAAAGTGAATGGTATTCGGTTTAGTTTCGTGATAACAATGATGTTTAAACACCTCGTTATTTGTGATCGGTTCATATCCACTTTGAAGCACGCACAGGCCCAATGAAAACATTATGTTGCAATTTGAATCTGACTTGAAGCGCACTGACACTCGATGCGACAAAGTTCATTATTAATCTAGATTGATCCCGAAATGACACCCAACGAAACATGATGATTCACACTGAAGTCAATACTCGAGGTAATAACATACAATAGCTTGTGCGGTGCGTGCAAATTGATACGAGAAGTAGTTGAAAATTGGGAGGAACCGGTCCACTAACTTGTGACGTGGGTGCAAAACCGATCCAAATTGGCTTAGGCCCCGCTTGGAATAGCGTTTCAGTTTCCGCTCCATAAAAAATTCCTGCCTTGTAGCGTAATTTTAGCGGACCTAACTAGCCTCGTAGTTTTCGTCGGTCCATTTTTGCCTCCAAAACGACGAACCAATCGGGCCCTTAGTGTTTGCAGGTTGCGATGTTTTTTTATTTGGGAAAATCCCTGTGTATTTTCTCTCTTGCCGTTGTGACCTTCACGTTCGGGACGGGATGGACACTCTCGCCGGCTAGTTTCGCCGGCGAAGTTGATCCATTGGTTTTGGTAGAGCATAACACACACGTACAAACTCGGAGTACAACACTAGATCGATTACTAGATAAGTTAGAACTCAAGCGCACCTATGCGGAATCGCATTGGTTGGCGCTCCGGCGCCCGCAGTCTGCGCCGCGTACACGGGTGGCGAGAGCCGCATGAATACGGTCTCGGCGTCCACTGCCATGTCGCTGTTTCCCGTGGCCGGCCGGATCGAACGCGAGCCGACACCAAGATGAGCACGACCTTGCCGCTCCACCGCAGGGCGTGCATGTCCCTGGGTTTAGGGTGCAGAGGGCCGGCCGGAGCGCCGGGACGACGGGGCAGAGCAGGACGGCGACGGAGCGGCCAGAGGCCAGAGCACACCGGACGCAGTCTCTGTTTCACGCTGTGGCCGGAGCGCACGTACTATGTATCTGTTCTCCCGCGCTACCTGCTTATTACCATACCAAGTCCTGCAACGTCACCTTGACTGATCAACATTTTTCTGCGTCAACTACACCATAGTTCCATACCAAGCGTGCAACGTATATACTACTACCTCCGATTCAGAAAATTGTCACGAGGAAACAGTCAATTCCTCGCCACACCTTGACCGATCAACAATGTTCCACGTCGACTAAGATTAAGGAACTCTCGAACGATTAAAAAATTAGCAAAGCAATACTCATGTATATATCCTCTTTTTTTTTTGAAAGGAACACGTGAGCTTTATTACTTAGGCAACAGCATTACTCCCTCCATTCCAAAATATAAGGCGTATTTCGTTTCCTTTGACTAAGAATTACTCATTTAACATGTGACATATTTAATAGAAAACATAATCATAAGGAAGTACTTTTGAGTAGGAATATAATGATGTCAATTATATGTCACATAAATTACATATTAATAGACTAATTATTGGTCAAAGCAAATGAAATACGCCTTATATTATGGAATGGAGGTAGTATTACAATCATTGGAGATCGTCGTCAACACACAGTTCGGGGCCGATCCAAAGAGACTACCACTCGAGCCACTCTTGCCTAGTTGCACTAGATTATGCGCCGCACTATTACTCACGCGATCCACCTTAACAATGCTAATATGACGGTAAACATTGAGCAAATCCGATCCCTCCTTGAGCAAACTCCAGCATGACGATCTATCAAGGGCTTCTCCTGCCATCACCTGAACAACTCGGAGGCAGTCACTTTCAAGGACAGTTGTTGTGCACTGCGTCCCAATTAGTAATCGTAACCCTTCTAGGCACGCCATTATCTCCGCCTCATCCGCGCTGCTACAGCTTGGAACGAATTTCCAGAATGATTGCACAACTTGTCCTCGACTGTTCCTGATCAGAACTCTGATTCCCGCTCGTTTACTAGCCACATCCCAGCCCGCATCCACATTGGCTTTTAAGCTACCCTCCATCGGTACCGCCCACCTTGAGACCGGCGAGCCTAGTACTCCCTCCGTTCCAATTTAATTGACTTGCCATGCACCATATGTGGATGTATCTAGGCATGTAACATGTCTAGATACATCCACATGTGGAGCATAGCAAGTCAATTAAAATGGAACGGAGCGAGTACTAGGTAGCATAGGAGCTTTTCCTTTCGCATCCGGGGCCGGGACTTTGCATGCTCTAAACGAGTCAGCATAGTTCCGAAGATATGGGATAGAAGCCGTAAGGGAAGCTCTGCCATCTCCATGCGCAATGTTATTCCTGTGATGCCATACCCTCCATAGGAGAAAAATAATCTTGTCTCTCTCTCTTGCCGGCGTGTTATCCAACAGACACAGTAGCCATTCTTTGCCTGTAGTTTGGAAACCACTCTCAGGAGGAAGAAACTAGTGTTCACGCATACCATCTCTCAGCACCCTGGCCAGTGTACAGGTAACAAGAGCATGGTGTGAGTCCTCTACTCCGCAGCAGCCACATATGACGCATATAGGGTCGACTTTTGAAATGCGGCGGTGAAGAGCTTCTCGCGCGGCAAGGGTATCTGATGCTGTTTTCCACGCGAAAATTCGGAGCTTCGGCGGAACATCTTCCTTCCAAACCAGTTCCCAGATCTTCCGCTCACCATCTGGGGCGTCGCTAGATTGGCCGGGGCTCATGGCATCGAGCGCCGGCTGCAGGCCCAGACGATATGCAGAGCGAACCGTAAATACGCCATCTTTCTCCGGTTGTCACGCGAGAAAGTCATCCGTCTGTCTCACTGGTAACTTGATGGACAAGATAGTGTCGGCATCGTATGGCGAGCACACCTTCCGCACCAATCTTTCATTCCATGTACGCGTAACAGGGTCAATCAGCTCGGATACCCATCGCCTCCTTGAGTTGCCTCGACGTTCAGTTACTTTCCGAGCATCTGACCGTGGTAACCAATTATCCCGAAAAATACGTACACTTGTACCAGAGCCGATCCTCCAGATCACTCCCTTCTTCAGGAGCTCAAGTCCATAGACAATGCCCTGCCATGTTGCCGAAGCGTTCTGTATAAAGGCCGTATCCAAAAGATTTGCAGATGGGTAATATCTTGCTTTCAACAAGCGTGCACAAAGGCTGTCTGGAAATTGAATAAGCTTCCATGCTTGTCTCGCTAATAGTGCCTGATTAAAAAAATTAAGATCTCTGAATCCGACACCTCCTTGATATTTTGGTCGTGCTAACCTGTCCCACGCCATCTAGTGCATGCGCCTTCTATTTTGCTCATCTCCCCACCAAAAGTCCCGCACAATCTTTGTTAGTTCCTCCAATAAACCAGCCAGGAAATTAAACATCCCCATCGCATATGTTGGTAAAGATTGTAGTACCGTCTTGATTAGCACTTCTTTTGCAGCTGACGACATGTATTTCTCAGCCCAGTCCGTAGCCCTCTTCCTAAACCTCTCCTTTGTTGACTGAAATTTTCCACTCTTGATGCAACCTTCAGGAATAGGGAGCCCCAAATACTTTTCTTCAAAGCACGAAGTTTCGTACTTTAGGATCTCCTTTATTTCATGTTGCACATCAGGGGCGCAGCTTTTACCATATAAAATAGAACATTCGCCAAGGCTAACAAGCTGGCCCGTACTCTTCTCATAATTATCAAGGATGCATTTCACCACAGAAGCTTGCTCTACCGAGCCTTCAAAAAACATTAGACAATCATCCGCAAATAAGAGATGAGAGATGCCCGGAGCTCTCCTGCAAATGAGCAGCTCCCTCAACGCTCCTTCCTCAATTTTCTTCCTTATCAGGCAAGAGAGACCATCAGCAACAAAAAGAAATAAATATGAGGACAACGGATCACCTTGGCGCAGCCCACGCGATGGAGTGAAAGAGTCCAATAGATGACCATTGAAGCGAATAGAGTAGCGTACGGTGGTAACACACGTCATCACCCACCGTATCCATTGACTATGAAAGCCCAATTTCGCCATAACTCCCTCCAGAAATGTATATATATCCTCTGTTGTAAAACACATAAAACTTTATTTAATATTCATAGCTCGGTACAATCTCATCTGAAAATCGCAAAGAAGATAGTAATATGTATGCATTCAGATTAAAAAAAGGTACCGCTAGTACTCCGGTTGGATTATTACTAAGCAATACATAAAATACTACTCACACATCACATCTCAATTGGCTGGACCAAAGGAGTCCAGCGTGCGTTCGTGGGTCCATGGCACGTCATATACCTCCGCTATGTACACGCCTTCTTTGCCGTCACCGTTCACCGCGTCAATGTGGAGATTATAGTTCTTGCCTGCCACAACTTGTAGCCTGCCGCTCACCACCCTCTTGAACTCTAGCCCGTCATTTGCTTGCTTGGCGTGTTCAGCCACCGCCCACCTAGCAATCTCCAAGACCTTGGGGTCATTGAGGTTGGAGATTTGTTGCCAAGCGCCAGATATACCGGATATGTCCCTTGCTGTGGCGGTCATAATGACGATGCAAATTAATGACAACGACAATAGTGGCAAAGACGATATGTGTCCTCATTGTAATTGTATAAACTCGGGCTGCTTGATGCACGCCTCGAGATCAATCCCTCCTCTATATATATGCAAGATTACAGGAGCTGACTTGGTGTCCAAGTCGATGTACAAGATTGCTTTACAAGTAAGAAACCTAACAAACTAGGTAGGCAATATTTCATGTGATCCTGTCGGTTTCCGTAACACGCCCCCGCAGGCTGAACTCTGTGTTTCGCCGATGTGAAGACTGGAACGAAATTCTCGAAAGAGTGCAGACGGCAGTCCTTTTGTGAAGATGTCAACAAACTGACAGCTGGAGGGGACATGTAGTACGCGTAGAGCACCGATAGCAACCTTTTCCCGTACAAAGTGAATGTCCAACTCAATATGCTTCGTGCGCCGATGCTGAACTGGGTTAGCCGATAGGTAAACGGCGCTAACATTGTCACAATAAACGATAGTGGCACTGCGTATCGGTTTCCGTAGTTCATCAAGAAGACTCCTAATCCAGCATGTCTCGGCAACTGCTGTGGCGACAACACGATATTCTGCTTCGGCACTTGAGCGTGAGACAGTAGGCTGCCGTCGAGAAGACCAAGAAATGAGATTGTCTCCCAGAAACACGCAGTATCCTGACGTAGACCGGCGAGTGTCAGGGCATCCTGCCCAATCAGCATCCGAATAGGCAACCAATGAATGAGAGGAAGTGGAGTGTAGTGTGAGACCATGATCAAGGGTGCCTTTGAGATATCGAAGGATTCGTTTGATTAGAGAGAGATGTGGTTCACGGGGATCGTGCATATGGAGACAGACTTGTTGGACAGCATAGGATAGATCGGGTCGTGTGAGAGTGATGTATTGGAGTGCACCTGCTAGACTGCGATAGAGAGAGGGATCGGCGACTGGAGAACCGGCAGATGATGGTAGTTTGGCTTTGGTGTCAACTGGTGTGGAAGATGGGTGGCAGTCGCTCATACCTGCACGAGAAAGAACCTCAAGGATATATTGGCGTTGGGAAAGGTGGAGACTATGTGGAGAACGAGTGACAGAAATACCGAGAAAGTGATGTAGGGGACCAAGATCTTTCATGGCAAATTCATGGATGAAAGTGTTGATGATGGACCGGAGTAAGGTGGAGGAGGAAGCAGTAAGAATTATGTCGTCGACATAGAGAAGAAGATACGCGGTGTCAGATCCGCGATGTAGAGTAAAGAGGGAAGCATCGGATTTGGACTCTAAGAAACCAGAGGAGCGGGCAAAAGCGGCGAAGCGATGGAACCAAGCACGTGGTGCCTGTTTAAGACCGTAGAGTGATTTGAGAAGACGACAGACATGAGTGGGACGAGAGGGATCAACAAAACCAGAGGTTGTTGACTATAAACCTCCTCTAGAAGGTGACCATGAAGGAAAGCGTTTTTAACATCAAGTTGATGGATGGGCCAATTGTTGGAGAGAGCTAGAGAGAGCACAATGCGTATGGTGGCTGGCTTAACGACCGGACTGAAGGTTTCATCAAAATTGATGCCTGGTTGTTGAGTGAATCCACGTACTACCCATCGGGCTTTATGACGAGCAAGAGATCCATCAGGATTATGTTTGTGACGGAATATCCATTTGCCACTAACGATATTTGCGTCGGGAGGAGGTGGAACAAGTGTCCAGGTGTTATTTGTCATCAGTGCATCGTATTCTTCCTGCATGGCAAGACGCCAAGAGGGATCACGGAGAGCTGTGAGATAGTTATGGGGTATAGGAGAGGAGATGATGGCAGAGAGGTTTAAACGATCGGGAGGACCAGGAAGGTGTCTGGTTGTGCGGCGGGGTTTGGTGTAGAGGGGGTGGAGAAGGAGGTGTGGGTATGGTGGGAGGGGATGAAGGTGAAGAGGACATAGCAGGTGAGCTAGAATCGCGAGAGGCAAGAGGTGAGCCAGGAGGTGTGGCAAAATCGGGAGTGGGTGGGTTAGGAGATGCCGTGGCAGGAGGAGTGGCCGTGGCAGGAGGAGTGACCGTGGCAGGGTGGCTGCCGTGGCAGGAGGAGCTGCCGTGGCAGGAGGAGTTGCCACGGCAGTGTGCTGTCGGTTTGCCGTGGGAACAACAGGTTGTGGCGAAATGTGGATTTGCTCATCGCTAAGAATGGGAGGGTCGAAGACATCTGTGGCAGGGGATGGTGTTGGGTTGTTGTGTGGGGCATATGGGAAAGTGGATTCGTCGAATGTGACGTGACGGGAGATGAGTATGTAACAGCCCGAAGTTTAAGAACCTAGAATTCTGTGTAAAATTTCCACTTTGTGTTGCATTGCATCATAGCATCCATATTAAATCGCGGAACGAATAAAACTCTTGGTTTGGCACCATTTTAAAAAACACATGGCTTGAAATGCCAAAACTTAACCGGAATGAGTTTGACAAGTTTTGGTGACCAATAAAAATTGGTGGAGTTTTATATTTGTCAAGGAAGTTCCAAAAGTTCCAAATTTAATTTTGACAAAACTATTTTGTTTTGGAAAATAAAATAAGTGAAGAGAATCTCAAATTGCCTGTGGGCAATTCCTATTTTATTTTCCTAACAAATGATTTTCAAATATTCCGGGAAAATTAGGGGAGCTTCATATCAATATAAGGAGGCTACCCAAATATTTTTCAATATTTTTGGAGCAGTGTAAGTGCCCCAATTAATTTCCTTTCTCTCACTGGTTTTATTTTCAAATTAAAAGAAAAGGGAAGACAGGGACCTATCCGTGATGGAAGAAAACTTGCAGGGGGCTTTGTGCAATTTCGTCTTCTCCTTCCTGTAGCCACGCCCTCCACTGCCGCCGTGATTCCCGCGCCGCCGTGGCCGAGCTCCACGACGCCTCGCTTCGGGCCCCCCCTCCTCTCTGCTTCACCCCTGCAGGAGAAGAGCTCCACGTCGCCGCACTGCCCCTCCTGCCCACTCTCCCCTCCCTCACCTGCTCCCGTGCCCCACGTTTTCCCTCTCCCCGAGCTTCCCTCCGCCGCGCCATGGCTGGGCACGCCGCCGTCGACTGAGCTCCTCCCCTCCAAATCGAAGAGCACCAACGGCTTCGCCTCGACCTCCTCTCCATCTCCGCCGAGGGAATCGAAGCGGGACGCCGTGAATCGCCCGAGCCATCCGTGACTTCGCCGCTGCCGTCCGCGGCATCGCCGAAAGAATTAGTCGCCGTCCGTCCATCTCCGCCGCCGCAGAGCACCTTCCCGAGCTCAGGGTGAGCACGCCCACCTCTTTCTCCCCTCCGTTTTCCCCCTAGCCTGCTGTGTCGCCGTGGCCCCGCACGCGGCCGTGCTTCGCCGTGCGTCGCCGTGCTCTTCTTTGAGTTCGGATTTTCCGAACGAAGCAGCTTCGGAAATTCCGGGGCACTCCAGTGCGTAGGATTCTTAGGTCCTTAGCCAATTTCGATACTCCTGCATCGATCGGATTTTCCGAGTAACAAATTTCGGATTTTCCGATTAAGCTCAGTACGGGATGTTCCTGGTCCTTAGCCGTTTTCGGAGGATCCTCGTGTCCAATCGGATATTCCGATTTTGGGAAATTCGGAAATTCCGATTTTACACAGCCCCAAATTTTTGGTACTGCTCCTTTCTATTTTTTCCTTCTAATTTTAACTACGTAATCCCCTTGCTGTTAACATAGATTGTAAGAGGACATGATTTAAAGGAGGAAATAGAAGTTAATAACTTGTATTCCTTCGGGACATCCTAAGATGTGTTCGAGATACCCAACTGTCCGGAGTCCGGGGGCTAACTTTAAAAAATGGTTATCCTGTTTATTAAATCACCGGAACCCTGCATTTTTCATCACGTGATCATGTCATAGCATCTACCAGTTATACCCTAGGGTTTCGACCACCGTAATCAACAAGTAAGTTGATCCATGACTTAAATGCACGGAGATCCGGGATGCGCCCCTCTAAGCACCCGAACTCCATTTAATCTGAATAGTTGCATCATCCCCCTCCCGGGGATTTAAAAATGTCATGTCATCATGTGTTCGCGCATTGCACCGATGTTATCCGTGGTTTTGATTGTTCCTCTCCGGTATTGTTTGTGCATCGGTAGATCAAGGAGGTGAAGTGCCACCCCCGTCTCGTGACGATCCGTACTACCAGCCGTATCAACAAGGCAAGCGTAATCCCCCTCTGAGCATATCTTACCCTATTTTCCACAAGTATTTTCTCCACTATAATATTGCATGCGGTTCCAAATGTCAATTTGATTCGGATTAGAGTATCCTATAGTTGCATTATGATTCCAATGCCATTACCTGTTTTTCCCTCCTACTATCCATAGGTTTGTATTGTTGGCCTGAGCTACTTATTTATGCTATGTTGTTGCTTAGCCATGCTTATTTAAAATGCTTAGCCGTCCGATGGATGGTTCATGTTGGAAACAGGTGATGAGATGAGAATGATGGTGGAGAATTGTGGTGATGGATAATAAAATGCTTAAAGGTGGGGATGAGAGGCCACTGTGGTTGTGGTGTTTTGTCTCGTTCTCGCCACCTAGGTGCGAGTTCTATACCTCTTGAACCAAGACTGAGCGTGCAACCATGCGTGAGGCCTATGCATTCGCAGTGCAGGAACCCTCATAGACTAAATAACTCGAGCGGGGCTAGCCAGGGTCCTCTAGTTCGGGCTTCCATTTGCGCGTGCGTGATGATGGTGGGATGAACTGAGATGAGGATTGTGGTATTAGGAAAATGAGTGTCCGCGGGACAGGGTGTTGGAGGAGTCACCAAACCTGTCCTACCGGCACTGATGATCCTGGAGAGTCCTTAACGAGGGAGAAGTCGACACCGCTCCCACCCAGCCGGCTTTCCAAGGAAGAGAGCTAATTGTACAGGTAATGGGCCGGACGGTACGCGTGGTGAAGGAGCTGGAGCCCTTCGGGACTCCGGGGACTTCCACTTTGTACACCCCTGCAGGGATAAATCTTTTCGAAAAGCCGTGTCCGCGGTTATGGACGACTTGGGAAGTGAAGGTAGGATCATAGAATAACTTCAACGGAATGATTAAAAACTGGGTACTAGAGGTACCACTCACAAATGCAAGGTGAGCTTCCTCGAGGGTGATTCGGGGAGGTGCCTTTGATGAACAGGTACAGTGGTTGATGATGGGTGATGTTGAGAAAGGTTATGAAAGAAAAGAGTTACTCCTTACCTCTTTTAAAAAAATACTCTGAATAGTCGATGCCATGGAGTTATGTCTTTCTAAAAATAAAATCAGCTTTATGCAAAACAGCCATAAAACCTTGAGAGCCAATCATCGAGCATATATTAGCTCTTAATCTTGCGAGTTCGTCGAACTCAACGTCGTTTGCTTGTTTTCAGGAGAGGACTTCACCGACCTCGAAGGTGGGTTCTGGTGGCAGCTTGGGACATCCCGGAACAGCTGGCGCTGGATGTTTATTTGCACGCCTCTTAGGCCATAATTTGGTTCTTGTTGTTTAGAACAACACACTTCGCTTCCGCATGTTGTAATGTTGGGTCTGTGACCTCTGTTTGTCATTTGCTATCTTTCTCTATTATAAGAGTTGAGCTATATGATTTGTGTCGTAGAGTCTGTGATGTGCCAGTTGTTCCACAAGTCTTGATCTCTCTATTATGCTTTGATAGTGTGTCCGGTGGTTTCGGATAACCGGGGACACAGTATCACTGTATAGCAGTCGGGTCAGGGCGCCACAAGTTGGTATCAGAGCAGTACTGCCTGTAGGAAACCCTTTCTACTGGTCGATGTTGAGTCTAGTGTTAGTGAAAATATTTTGAACCTAAAAATGAGTTGCGAAAACCATCTTAGGGTTCTTTTTACTCCTTACCTGGTTACACTCTAATCTCGGAGCAATCTTATCTCGATTTGAGTTTAAAAGTTTTTCCTTCTCATCTGTTACTTCAAAATGATTAGGAATTTCGGGGTTGGACTTCTCACCTGTTACTTGAGTGTTATGTGCCCAGTTGCTCCCGCCGCGCTACAATCCGAAGCTTCATGTGCCGAGAAACCATCTGGAGTACGACGAAAATTCCTATCAAGTTTAATCTCTTAATCCTTTCTTTTGGGTTTTAACCCATGGATTTGAACATAAGGTCCCGGATTGTGCCAACTAGAGTGTGTTAAGTGTGTTTCTTAACTCTCGCTAGTATCACATGATGCTGACCTTTAACCCAAGTCCTTTTATGTGGTCTGTGTGGTAAATGGTTGAACATTAATTTCCCACACCTCAGCTGGCTATGTAACTTTAACTCTGCCATAGCTGGAGATTCTGTCTTGGAATCATCTGGGTTATGACCAGAATTTTCTGAACGAATCCCCCATCTATGTTCATGACTCTGCTGCATCTCTCCTTTTGGGCATGGTTATCACAATTGAGTAATAACCGGTGCATCTTCAACATCTTAGGATTTCTCCTGAGCAAGTTTCTTACTCTGATCCGCTTTCCGACCTTTGTCTGTCGGTTGACAATAAAGTTCTATCGAGTATTGGTATGTTCCGATGCCAGTCACTCTATGGATCCGGCAAAATTCTTTCCCCTTCGTCTTGTTAGAAGGAATGAGCTCCCGTATCCTGTCCACTCCTCGGCTCAAGTCAAAGTAATGAAATCCACCGAATACGGGCTTTGTCTAATTTTTGTTCTGCTCCACCTTAGAGTGTCACACTCCTTTATATCAAAGTATCGTGCTTAACATCATGATCCTCTTGATGAAGTGATGCTCGCACACTGTGTTACTCTCCGCGTTCCGAGTGACTTGTTACTCGAGAATGATAAGTAGTGAGCAATGATGTGGCTATCGGATATTCTCAGCAGTTCTTGCTGCGCTGAAATCCAAGGACATTCCTTGTCCTCCTCAGCATGATTGGTTAACCGATCAAGAAGTTGAGTTTGACAGTGCTACCAAGTCCGTTGGCTTTGATGCACTCCCTCGGTCAAAGAGCTAGGTTCACGCCGAAGCTCCCTAGACCACCTCGTTGTGCCTTGTACGGCATGATCCTCTCTCGAACTCAAGATCCACTGCCATGTCATGATATCCTGAGGGATCGTGATATCCTGTTGTTCCTTCCAGAAGTATCGCCAGGTTGTCGCCTGTCCAAGCTCAACATCACGGACAACTCTTTTCTCCAAAAATTGAGCTTATGAGTAAGCGGGTTCTCTGAACAACACCTTTCTCCAAGAAAACCATGCTGGATGTCCAGAATTATTCGGTTGAGCTTAAACAACTTGGGAGAGTTAAAAGACAAAAGCTCTATCCGATATAGTTCATTCTAAATGGGATGTCTAGTCTGTTCGTGTTGAAGTAAGGAAGTATCTCCTCGTTGGAGATGCTAACCTCCAAATCTTTTGGTTTGAATTGGGTGAACTCCCAGGACACATACCTGAAATTTTTCTGGAGCTAGAAGTGACTTTCCCGGGTTCACGTGCAAATGCTGAAAGATGTCGCCGTGGATCTGAGTGAATTGTCTAGTTTCCTCGAAATCATCTCAACTCGATCGTGCATGTGTAGAATATCCTCGGAATGGTATGTTGTTACCTCCATTCCTCGAGAATTTCCTCTATGCATCCAAGCCACTAACTGAATTGTTCCAGAAAAAGAGGAAGTCTGAGAAACTCTTCGTCTTCTTTGGTGTTTCCCCACAAGGACTAAATCGTGTCTCGTTGCAAGTAAATCAAGGAGGGCCGCTGTCTTCTGACAAGTTGCTAATACTTGAGTTCCGCAATCTCGTTCCTCCTTGGAGTTAGACCTTCTAGTCCAGCTCCTGGGGTTCTAGCAAAAGTAATCCGGTGGTATCCGTGACAAAGACTCCCTATGCACCCATGTTGAATCTGGAGTATCTCTACACCCGGTCAGATCTAAATCTCAAACAGAAACGACAGTTGGTGATCCTCAAGAAGTTTGTCCCGATGTCTGGAAAATCAAGAAGTGTTCCAAATACTAACGTTTGCGGAGTTTCTAAAGTTCTCTTGATCTAGCTCTCATGATCCTTTTCCAGTGATCCGAAATGCTCCTCCGTGAGGAAAGTTCTACTCAAGCCGAATAGTACAAGTGATCTCTTCATCTGTTGGAAGCTTGTTTCGACATTCTCCCTCAGAAATTAAGGCCTTGTGCAAAGTTCATACTCTGAATATTTGAGAAACAGTTGTCTACCAACTGGAAGCTCCTTATCAATCTTCCGTTACCCGCAGGTGTCTCATAACTGTCAATTCAAGAGTTGATTGAGGTCTCATCCTAAGTTCTACTAGGAGGTACCCGGTCGTTGTATCTTCACAAGACCCATCCTTCCGGACAGGTTTCTTTCTTTCCTATGGTGTACTTTATAGTGACCTCGAAGTGAAGCCGATGAAGATCTTCATGATGCCCTTGGTCAACCTCTTCAACAGAGGAGCCACCTGAAGCGAGAAAGTCGTGTAGTGCCCCTGTAACCCTTTTTCCCTCTTTCCTACTCTTAGAATCTCGGGACGAGATTCCTGTAAGGGGGGTAGAATTGTAACAGCCCGAAGTTTAAGAACCTAGAATTCTGTGTAAAATTTCCACTTTGTGTTGCATTGCATCATAGCATCCATATTAAATCGCGGAACGAATAAAACTCTTGGTTTGGCACCATTTTAAAAAACACATGGCTTGAAATGCCAAAACTTAACCGGAATGAGTTTGACAAGTTTTGGTGACCAATAAAAGTTGGTGGAGTTTTATATTTGTCAAGGAAGTTCCAAAAGTTCCAAATTTAATTTTGACAAAACTATTTTGTTTTGGAAAATAAAATAAGTGAAGAGAATCTCAAATTGCCTGTGGGCAATTCCTATTTTATTTTCCTAACAAATGATTTTCAAATATTCCGGGAAAATTAGGGGAGCTTCATATCAATATAAGGAGGCTACCCAAATATTTTTCAATATTTTTGGAGCAGTGTAAGTGCCCCAATTAATTTCCTTTCTCTCACTGGTTTTATTTTCAAATTAAAAGAAAAGGGAAGACAGGGACCTATCCGTGATGGAAGAAAACTTGCAGGGGGCTTTGTGCAATTTCGTCTTCTCCTTCCTGTAGCCACGCCCTCCACTGCCGCCGTGATTCCCGCGCCGCCGTGGCCGAGCTCCACGACGCCTCGCTTCGGGCCCCCCCTCCTCTCTGCTTCACCCCTGCAGGAGAAGAGCTCCACGTCGCCGCACTGCCCCTCCTGCCCACTCTCCCCTCCCTCACCTGCTCCCGTGCCCCACGTTTTCCCTCTCCCCGAGCTTCCCTCCGCCGCGCCATGGCTGGGCACGCCGCCGTCGACTGAGCTCCTCCCCTCCAAATCGAAGAGCACCAACGGCTTCGCCTCGACCTCCTCTCCATCTCCGCCGAGGGAATCGAAGCGGGACGCCGTGAATCGCCCGAGCCATCCGTGACTTCGCCGCTGCCGTCCGCGGCATCGCCGCAAGAATTAGTCGCCGTCCGTCCATCTCCGCCGCCGCAGAGCACCTTCCCGAGCTCAGGGTGAGCACGCCCACCTCTTTCTCCCCTCCGTTTTCCCCCTAGCCTGCTGTGTCGCCGTGGCCCCGCACGCGGCCGTGCTTCGCCGTGCGTCGCCGTGCTCTTCTTTGAGTTCGGATTTTCCGAACGAAGCAGCTTCGGAAATTCCGGGGCACTCCAGTGCGTAGGATTCTTAGGTCCTTAGCCAATTTCGATACTCCTGCATCGATCGGATTTTCCGAGTAACAAATTTCGGATTTTCCGATTAAGCTCAGTACGGGATGTTCCTGGTCCTTAGCCGTTTTCGGAGGATCCTCGTGTCCAATCGGATATTCCGATTTTGGGAAATTCGGAAATTCCGATTTTACACAGCCCCAAATTTTTGGTACTGCTCCTTTCTATTTTTTCCTTCTAATTTTAACTACGTAATCCCCTTGCTGTTAACATAGATTGTAAGAGGACATGATTTAAAGGAGGAAATAGAAGTTAATAACTTGTATTCCTTCGGACATCCTAAGATGTGTTCGAGATACCCAACTGTCCGGAGTCCGGGGGCTAACTTTAAAAAATGGTTATCCTGTTTATTAAATCACCGGAACCCTGCATTTTTCATCACGTGATCATGTCATAGCATCTACCAGTTATACCCTAGGGTTTCGACCACCGTAATCAACAAGTAAGTTGATCCATGACTTAAATGCACGGAGATCCGGGATGCGCCCCTCTAAGCACCCGAACTCCATTTAATCTGAATAGTTGCATCATCCCCCTCCCGGGGATTTAAAAATGTCATGTCATCATGTGTTCGCGCATTGCACCGATGTTATCCGTGGTTTTGATTGTTCCTCTCCGGTATTGTTTGTGCATCGGTAGATCAAGGAGGTGAAGTGCCACCCCCGTCTCGTGACGATCCGTACTACTAGCCGTATCAACAAGGCAAGCGTAATCCCCCTCTGAGCATATCTTACCCTATTTTCCACAAGTATTTTCTCCACTATAATATTGCATGCGGTTCCAAATGTCAATTTGATTCGGATTAGAGTATCCTATAGTTGCATTATGATTCCAATGCCATTACCTGTTTTTCCCTCCTACTATCCATAGGTTTGTATTGTTGGCCTGAGCTACTTATTTATGCTATGTTGTTGCTTAGCCATGCTTAGTTAAAATGCTTAGCCGTCCGATGGATGGTTCATGTTGGAAACAGGTGATGAGATGAGAATGATGGTGGAGAATTGTGGTGATGGATAATAAAATGCTTAAAGGTGGGGATGAGAGGCCACTGTGGTTGTGGTGTTTTGTCTCGTTCTCGCCGCCTAGGTGCGAGTTCTATACCTCTTGAACCAAGACTGAGCGTGCAACCATGCGTGAGGCCTATGCATTCGCAGTGCAGGAACCCTCATAGACTAAATAACTCGAGCGGGGCTAGCCAGGGTCCTCTAGTTCGGGCTTCCATTTGCGCGTGCGTGATGATGGTGGGATGAACTGAGATGAGGATTGTGGTATTAGGAAAATGAGTGTCCGCGGGACAGGGTGTTGGAGGAGTCACCAAACCTGTCCTACCGGCACTGATGATCCTGGAGAGTCCTTAACGAGGGAGAAGTCGACACCGCTCCCACCCAGCCGGCTTTCCAAGGAAGAGAGCTAATTGTACAGGTAATGGGCCGGACGGTACGCGTGGTGAAGGAGCTGGAGCCCTTCGGGACTCCGGGGACTTCCACTTTGTACACCCCTGCAGGGATAAATCTTTTCGAAAAGCCGTGTCCGCGGTTATGGACGACTTGGGAAGTGAAGGTAGGATCATAGAATAACTTCAACGGAATGATTAAAAACTGGGTACTAGAGGTACCACTCACAAATGCAAGGTGAGCTTCCTCGAGGGTGATTCGGGGAGGTGCCTTTGATGAACAGGTACAGTGGTTGATGATGGGTGATGTTGAGAAAGGTTATGAAAGAAAAGAGTTACTCCTTACCTCTTTTAAAAAAATACTCTGAATAGTCGATGCCATGGAGTTATGTCTTTCTAAAAATAAAATCAGCTTTATGCAAAACAGCCATAAAACCTTGAGAGCCAATCATCGAGCATATATTAGCTCTTAATCTTGCGAGTTCGTCGAACTCAACGTCGTTTGCTTGTTTTCAGGAGAGGACTTCACCGACCTCGAAGGTGGGTTCTTTGTGGACGTCGACGAGTAGTCTGGGGTTCCCAGGTGGCAGCTTGGGACATCCCGGAACAGCTGGCGCTGGATGTTTATTTGCAGGCCTCTTAGGCCATAATTTGGTTCTTGTTGTTTAGAACAACACACTTCGCTTCCGCATGTTGTAATGTTGGGTCTGTGACCTCTGTTTGTCATTTGCTATCTTTCTCAATTATAAGAGTTGAGCTATATGATTTGTGTCGTAGAGTCTGTGATGTGCCAGTTGTTCCACAAGTCTTGATCTCTCTATTATGCTTTGATAGTGTGTCCGGTGGTTTCGGATAACCGGGACACAGTATCACTGTATAGCAGTCGGGTCAGGGCGCCACAGAGTATGCGTCGTGGTTAGGTCAAGACAGCGGTATCCTTTGTGGCGAGGTGGGTAACCAAGAAACACACATTTGGTGGCGCGTGGTGCAAGTTTGTGCGGAGCAGTGGATGCCGTGTTAACATAGCATAAGCAGCCGAATACACGGAGATGATCATAGGAAGGAGGTGTGCCAAATAATAAGTGGTGCGGGGTAGTGTGCGGTATGGCAGCCGATGGTCGGATGTTGAGGAGATATGTGGAAGTGTGGAGGGCCTCTGCCCAAAGGTTGGGTGGCATGGAAGCTTGAAAGAGGAGGGATCGAATGACATCGTTAATGGTGCGGATTGCTCGTTCGGCCTTGCCGTTTTGTTGAGATGTATAAGGGCATGAAAAACGAAAAAGAGTGTCGTGTTGTGTGAAGAAGTTGTTTAGGTTGAGATTATCAAATTCTTTCCCGTTGTCGCATTGAATATTAAGGATAGGAAGATTGAAGTGGGTTTGAACAAAGGCATGGTATGCGACAAACGTAGAGAAAACATCCGATTTCTTTTTGAGAGGGAAAGTCCAAAAATAATGAGAAAAATCATCAACAATAACAAGATAATATGTATAACCAGTTGTACTAGGGATAGGTGATGTCCACAAATCACAATGTATGAGTTCAAACGGACGAGTTGAAAATGATTTCGATGAAGAAAAGGGTAGTCTAACATGTTTCCCTAATTGACACGCATGACACAAGGAGGAACTAAATTTATTTCCGGGGATGGCCGTAGATGGATGTAGTGTCGAAGTGGTGCGATGGCTTGGATGTCCGAGACGGCGATGCCAAAGGTCGAAGGTGTTGGTGGCGGTGTAGGCTTCAACTGTAGGAAGGCTCTGGAAGGTGTAGAGGGGGCCAGGGCTATTACATCTGAGAACCACGGTCCCGCTGGAAAGAGCCTTCACAGAAAAACCAGAGGGATCAAACTCAATGGAACAATTGTTATCAATAGTAAATTGTCGAACGGAGATCAGGTTTTTGATTATGTTAGGAACTAGAAGAATGTTGCGAAGATGAAAAGTTTGAGAGGGGGAGTGGAGTGCTGTGGAGCCGACATGTGTAACAGGTATGGTTGCGCTATTGCCAACGGTGACGAATTGAGTTGAAGAGGGATGAAGAGAGGCAATGTTACCAGGATCGGATGCCATGTGGGAGGATGCGCCTGTGTCCATGTGCCAGTCGTTGCCGGGGATCTGCAGGTTGTTGAGGGCGGCGATCAGGGCGGGGTCGATGTTCTGTTGCTGCTGGTATTGGCCGGTGTTGGGCTGGCCAAACGCGGCGTAGGCATGTGGCGTCGGAGGAGGGCCGAGGATCCCGGGAGGACCTGGAGCAGGTGGACGCCATGATGTTGGTGCAGGCGGGCGTGGTTGATGCTGCTGAGTGTTGGCGCGAGTCGGGGCACCAGTCCACGGATTGAACTGCCAAGGGTTGTCGCGCCCGCGACCACGCCCACCACGGCCACGCCCGCGGCCGCCGCCGCGAAAGTTGTTGGAGGAGCCGTAGCCGCGGCCGCCGTAGCGGTCGCCCCATAGTTGTCGCCCCCGGAGCGATCACCGCTGGGGTTGGGAGGGGGGCGCCCCCGCCGTGGGGCAGGACGCTGTTGCCGCTTGCCCAGAGCGCCGTGGACGCGGCGTTCTTGGCGTCAGTCTTCTTCTGGGTTTCCTCGAGGATGAGCGCCGACCTTGTTTGGAGGAAGGAGGGGAAGGGCACCTGAAACGGAAGAAACGAGCGCAGATGCGCGTAAGTGTCATTGAGTCCGCGGAGGAGCGTGAGGACGAGCGTCTCGTCGCTGATGGGCTGGCCGACGTCAGTGAGGGAGTCGGCGAGAGCTTTGAGCTTGGCGCAGTAGTCGCCGATGGAGAGGTCGCCTTGCGGAGTGTTGCGGAACTCCGCCTCGAGTTGGATGGCGCGATGCTTTTTGTTGTCGCGGAACAGCTGCTCGATGGCGTCCCAGATGGTGCGAGCGGTGGCGCCGGGCCGCATGACGATGCCGAGCAGATCGAGGGAGATGGCGCCATATATCCAGGAGAGCACCGTGAAGTCATCGCGCGCCCAGGAGGAAGACGGCGAGGTATCGGAGGGAGTGGCGTCGGAGGAGCCAACGACGTGAGCTGTCAGGCCATAGCGGCCAAGGGCGACGAGAAAGAGCTCGCGCCAGTTGGTGTAGTTGCCGTCATTGATGTCTAGGGTGATCGGTATGAGTTTGGTGGAGGTTGTATAGGAGGGTTGGATAGGAGGGGAGGGTGTGCTCTCTGAGTTTTTGCCGAGATCGGCGAGGCGCCGATCGAGTTCGTCCTGGCGTGCCTTGAGGAGAGACTCGCGTTCCTTCAGCTCCTTCTCAAGCTTCGCGAGTTCGGCGGCCGAAGACATGGTGGTGGAGGGAAACTAGAGCTGGAGATCGGTTGTAGGAGAAGAAGAGGTTTTAGGGTTTTTGACCTAGGATACGACTGGTGTCTGATACCATGTAATTGTATAAACTCGGGCTGCTTGATGCACGCCTCGAGATCAATCCCTCCTCTATATATATGCAAGATTACAGGAGCTGACTTGGTGTCCAAGTCGATGTACAAGATTGCTTTACAAGGAAGAAACCTAACAAACTAGGTAGGCAATATTTCATGTGATCCTGTCGGTTTCCGTAACACTCATGACTGATGGCGTTTGCGGAATGTAGGGGGCTTTGCAATTGGGAAGATGATTTGTGGTTCGCTATGGCGAATGTGGTGCCAATAAGAAGTTACACAAGGACATTACACGGGTACGTAGGATTAATTTGGATGCATATAGACCATACATAATTCATTATGAATAGAAATCATGGCCTTTATTGGGACCAAAACGATAAGGCAGGAATTTATTTGGATACATATCCACCTATATAATTTAGTACCAATTAAATGTACATGTCAATTAAATAGATGTTGCGTATCTGCACCCATAATGAAAATTTGGCAAAAAGATTGCACTAAAATGATGCCTTCCAAACAATAAAAAGAACCAGAGCCTAGCTAGCTATTTCATGCGAGAATCACGGGAAAAAAATCTCGGCAATACCGACGACAATTGTGGTTTACAAAAGTGACGAATTAACAACTACTCGTTGTTTTAGAATTTGGTATCAAACATTTTGTGGTAGCCAATTAAAGGCCAAGAACTGTACAAATAAACACATGAGAGAATGATTAAAAAATTATGTTTTCATTTAGTAAAGGCTCTCTCTCTCTCTCTCTCTCTCAATTCACCATTTCTTGTCCACACATATATAGTTTGGCCCATTTTTCGAGTCCTCGATTTAATGGGTGCCCTTTTTTGTAAGAAGGGTTTAAAATTTATTGCAAGAAGTGTTCAACCGGTGCTAAATTATGCAACCATCTAAGCATCTACAAAGACATGATTGCATTGCGGGAGATTACCCTCACACATGATTGCATTGCGGGAGATAACTATGTGTGGAAAGGAGGGATGTCGGCGCGGTGATCGAGGGTTCCCCTGAGTCGCATGGGAGGCGATGGGGTCGGGTCTAACTCCCAAGATTTTCGTGACTGCCATGTTTTCTTATCTTTTGGAATCAACATAAGAGCATTGGAGTAAGGAAAATGAAAAATACTCGGAAAATTTGCGGAAACAACTAGAAAGGAAAATCTGGACAAAAATATTAAGAGGCCACCTTGTTTGTTCAAAAAAAAAATCACTTCTAGTCATAGATAACCCTTGGACACGATCGAAATGCCAGGTAAACGCTACTGTCTACTGGGTCCCGCAGCCCAGCGACAAGAGGCACCCAGCCGGGCCCCAGTTCTTAGTGAGAACGCGAGGTCAAGGAGGATCCCAACTGCCTCGACGCAAGTCGTCGCCCTCCCAAACAAGTTGTCAAAAAAAAAATTCCTCTTCCCGAATCGGGGAGGGGAAAAGCTGCGGATTTCGCATTCGCGCGGCCGGCTGAGATGGGCTGCTGCAGCAGCCGGAACTCGGGTTCGCCGGCCGACCGCGTCACGCGCTGGCGCTCTACCGGGATCGTCGCTCTCCGAGACGCCAGATTGAAGGTTCTTATTGCCCACAGCCCCCTCCATTTCCTGTGAATTTAGGACCCTTTTCTCGATTCTGCCAGGTCTTGTATTTTTGGAGCACTACCGTGTAAGTGCTCGTAAATTTCTGATGCTTAGATGTTGAGAGTGCATAATGGTGAAAAGGGCAACAACGCCTTACTGCTACACTACATCGCCGTTAGATTAACTGGTCGAGCAAACTTTGGCCCTTTTTCTTGTGTGTTATCCGATTCCTAGCCCTAGGTGGAAGAAAAGCTGATGGTAAAAGTTAAAAGTACGTCATCCTCTGTGGTTGTGAACTAACTTGAACTATGTTGCCTTTCTTTTGTCTAAAAGAGCTTTTTTAGCTACTCGATAAGCAGATAAGCATTTGACGTGGTATCTATAACAACTGATTCGTCATAAATGGAGTAGAATTTTGCCTAATATAATTAAAAAGATGCAAATTTTTCATACTTGGCACTCCAAAACTTAGCATTTTAGGAACATCTCACAATAGAAGCAACTATACATTACTGTTAAAGGTATGCCTAAAAGTGTTTGTTGATAACTGTTATGCTTTCGGCACCTCTATGGTGTACTGAGGTTAGTTACTGCTGCAAGGCTGCAACGATGTATTTCTCGATTAACAATTTTTCAAACTCAACAGGCTATCTGACAATTTCATTGATAAGAAGATGACAACGTAAAGAGTTACAAATTACAGGTTAGCACCTATAGCTTTTAAAGTGGAGGGAAACAAAAAATTGCGACGCTAGCAAGGCAGGGAAGCACAAGGGACTTCACCCTGTCAGCATCCCTATGTACAGAGGCCCTAGTTGCTTTGGTAGGGGCCGTGCCCTGGTGTACAGCCAGGCATTTTCCTCGTCTTTTTTAATATAAAAAACCACGTTGATGAAAGCTTCTTTTGCTTTAATTATAAAGCTTGTTTCTCTGCGTCCCAAACCACAAGCATTGACAGGACTAGCCAAGAGGCAGTTCCTCCAGGATGCCAGGTATTTTGACCTAAAAGATTGAAGACGCCATAGCAGCACTAGTTTGCCTGATAGTTGCCACGCCCATCAGTATTTAGCCGACAGCTGGGTGAATCGGTTTTCGATGCCTAGACTGCATAAATAGAAGTTGGGTTATTGGCTTGCAAGAACGTGAAAACGACACTTTGCTGGTGCCAAGACCTTCGAAATCTCAGCTCCTCGTTAAGCGTAGGAACTGAATCTTGTATGCCAAGGATGATGAGAAGTTTTCGCATGTGTTTGAAGTGTGAACTTCCAACAATAGGTGTTGTCTTTGTTGAGTGATGCCTTCTGTACTGCGGTCCACGGTCTTATGAAATCTAGAAGGAGTCAGAAGACACACAACTCAGGTCAGCAGCCCAAGGGTTATTTGTCCAGGTGTGACGGACGGTTTTATTTGTCTACATTGACTGGGCAATAGGCGTGAGTAGTACTTGTTAACTTGCAATCTTTTGTACTCCCTCCGATCCAAAATAAGTGTCGCAGTTTTGAACTGGGGTTAGTTCAAAACTGCGACACTTATTATGGATCGGAGGTAGTAGTTTTTCTCTCTCCTTTTTGTGTGTGTGCGAGCATTGGTTCATGAAATGTAATCCATAACTCAATTGTTTTTCCTCATATAAACTTGTTCTATTATACAGCTCTCATATTTCAAAGATTTGCCATACAAGTGAACTTATTTTTTATGTCTACACGAAAAAGGGTCCTTCCTGCACCTCTTTTACTTAAAATTGCATGTCTCTTCCATAATTGTTTATTATCATTCCATACAGGTAGTACCAAATGAAGTTCTACAAGTGGGGAAGTCCCTTAGAACTCTAGACCTGACAAACAACAAGATAGGTAATCAGAATTGTCAAGTACTTATTTCCATTCAGGGCAATAGACATTAATGCTTGGCGTACTCTCCTTTTCTCGTACTTAGTCAGAAGGAAACTGGTTGGAAGTTATATGCACATTTATTTTTCACTTCACAACATGAACAAGTGCTATATTTCGAGCCAACTTGCTACAACTGGACACTTTGTTTTCTTGCCTTTCTTTCTCTAATAGTTTTTGGGTAGAAGGTATCCAAGACCTATGCTGGGCAGGATTATTTAGCACCTTAGTTGGGCATAATTCCCTGTTCTTAATCCAAGTTCTTAATAACTTGATCTGCTATGAAAGTGCATAAGCTGTTTTAATATCTTTGATGTTTGCATACTTGTATTTCTCTTGAGCAATGTTAATTCTTCCTTTTTAATTTTGCAGTTGGGATTCCCGAGGAAGTTGGTACCATTGTGAACATGCAAAGACTTGTAAGCATTCTCCTTAGTTGATATCAGCTTGATTATTTTTTCAGAGATGTGTATTTGCCAACAGTAGTTTTCCTTTTGTTTCTTTCTCAATAATGTCAGCTTGATAGTGATGTTTTCTCTTTCTGTTCCTGTAGGTTTTGGCTGGCAATTTGATCGAAAACATTCCAGCTAATATTGGATACCTGCGGAACCTAAAAATCCTCACGCTTGACAGAAATAGGATCACTATCTTGCCTGAAGAATGTTAGTTCATACAATTATATCTGTATTTGTTTAGGACTTGAAGTAAAAAAGCAAATGTTATCATAAGCTTATTATTTACATAACAAAGGTGGCCTAGGCTCTAGTCTAGAACTCTTACCCTAACAAAGAGGTACTTTCATAATATTGTTCTATTAACTACTGCCTCCATCTTCTAACATGATCTTTTGGTTCATACAGTGGGTTCTCTATCAAATCTTCAGCAGCTTACACTTTCTCAGAATTCTTTACTGTACCTACCTAAAAGTGTTGGGGATTTGTGCAATGTAAGTTTCTTATTTGGGTAATTATGCCAGATTTATTTTATCTTTTCAATGGACTTGTTTTGTAGCACAACAGGAATGTCTACTTCCAAAAATTATAAGGATGCAGTCTGTATTTATTTTTGCTTCAGGACAGAAGTATTGCTTGTATTTGTTTCGTCAAAATAAGTTCGTTTTTTTTAAATGATTCAGTCTGATATTCCATCAATTTTTTTGTCACCAGTACATATTCGGAAGTTTTTTTTTGCAATGGTCAATGTGCTGTTGATTTTGTTAGGAAATATGTGGTATTCTTATCAACAGCTTACCATCATTTTGTGTTTGACTGATGCAGATGCTGCTACTCAATGTATCTGATAACAAACTAAATGCTCTTCCAGAATCAATTGGAGGTTGCAAGTCCCTAGAAGAATTGCAGGCAAATGGTAAATCCAGTTGTTTCTGCAATACTATAAGTAATATATAATTTGAATTTCCTGTTTTCCCCCCTTTTGCTTGCGCTAGTAATCATGCACGTGCAAGGCACGTCGCGACTGATACGAAGCATAAGAAACATGTAAATTGTGCAGCTTCTATCATTTGCCATACATGATATAAGAAACAAATTTTCTATACGATTTAGATAATTTGTCGGTACAAGATAGACAAGGTCGCATGGCATACGAAATAATCGTAACATTTAGCAATTGATACAAAGAAGAAAAATGTAGAACTAGAGAAGGCAAGGCAACAGTCACAGCAGGAGATTTGACACAGAGGTCATCGACATTACCTTCTTTTCGAAGCCTGAAAGAGGAATGGATCAGGCCAGCTAGCTGTGCTCTGGATGAATGAATGAATAAATAATAAGATTTCTATATGTTTGCTTCCAGTTAATCAATTTTAAAATTGTGTTACTATCATTATTGTCATGTTAATGGTTGTATATTTTTTAGGATATTTTCTTTCATGCAATTTGTGGACCCATCTTAGATAAATGAGATGTCCAGAAATTTAAATGTTGATTTAATAATTACTCTGCTGTGAATGTTGTCGTGCCTTCTCGTGCAGAAATGTTCAGAAATTTGAATGTCGATTTAATAAAGGTTACCATTTGCCAGTCTAAAAATAATTTTGGGATGTCAAATCATTGCCTCTTAGGATAATACTATTCTGCTTCATGTGTTGAGCAAAACTATCCCTTCCTCTGTTTGGAACATTAGATTTTCATTTGCAAAGCATTTTCTTACCTACAGCTAACCTTCATGCTAAATATTCAGGAAACTCACTCGAAGATGTGCCCTCGTCAATTTGCAACCTTGCTTGCCTCAAATCTCTGTCATTGAACGGAAATAAAATTCGTCAGGTATGTACTATTGAATTTCTTTGGCATCTTTGACTACCCCGTGCACTTTATGTATATAATATTGTTCATGCCGTTATGAAATAAGAAGCAATTAACGAGACACCCACACGTCAACTCTTTTTTCACCCGCAGCTTCCCCAAAACATACTGAAAGACTGCAAGGCTCTTCAGAACCTATCACTGCATGACAATCCAATCTCGATGGACCACTTCCAGCAAGTTAGTGACATGAGGCCACCACAGATCTCTGCAACTTAATCAACGTTATTCTTATTTCAATTTATCATTTCTCATTTGTTGCAGATGGATGGATTCGAGCAATTTGAAGCACGTAGAAGGAAGAAATTCGATAAACAGATCGATTCGAACGTCATGATGAGCTCCACGGCCCTGGATGAAGGCATTGATTTACGCTAGTTTTGCTGAAATTTCTGAGTTAACTTATTCTTTTCCTAAATAGTCAGATAATCGCAAACATTGTATATATCAATGTCCTGACACTCTGATTGTGTAAAGCAATCAATAGATACAACACAGATAAAAATGGTTGGACTATCTTTTGCACGTGAGTCTACAACCGTTGACCCTCATCATCTTATGCACTACATTCCAATGTAATTGCAAGAGTATATTCAGTTTTTAAGCATTTAAGATAAAATCAACAAGCCGAATGTTAACTGAGTCACATTGCTCACATATTTTATGTGAACCAATTTTATTCTGTCTACGCGCGCAACATGGTCGGGCGAGGTTAAGATCATTTTCATGTTAAAGTCATAAAGTTCAAGCAAACATGGAAGTGAGATGCCATGAATATTTCGTTCGAAACATGTATGATGGGCCTTTCCCTTCAGTGAGGTGGCAAGATTTGTGCAAGAGTATTTAGTTTAGTTTCATTGTGACAAACAAAAGAGAAGAAAAAAAGAACATGTGCCATCTCAAAAACTTCCGGAGCGTACAATGCAGTCTGAGTCTGAAATATAAGAACGGCACAATATCCACCAGGAGAAAATGGAAAGGAGCAGAGTATTTTTTTTGTATATGCGAAAAACCTTGATCACAGTTATTTGTGGTAATCAGCTCTAAATTATTTACTACTTCATTAGTTTCTCACTTAACTAAACTGTGGTAAGAAAAAAATCACATCAGCATATGCACTTTGGCAAAGTTGTCATAGTTACAGTGTTATCCAGTTATCCACCACTACAGCTGAACCAAGAAATGAAAGGGCTAATTAGGAGCTAACACTTCACAGCGCACCACAGGAGATCGACACGTAAGGCATTGTTGTTCCTGAAGTAGCCCAACATGCCGAAATGGAACAGAACCCATTATACATGTAGACGGAACTTACAGCGATTAAAGCGGTCGATTTGTCACATCGATCTTTACTTTTCACTGCAGGGTATGGAGGAGGTGGGTGGACGAGTCCATAGCTGCACATCACATGTGAGAGGGAGACGCAGGGAGGAGCCTGCTGGACGAGTCCATAGCTGCACATGTGAGAGGGAGACGCAGGGAGGAGCAAGATGGAAGAGGAGATGGCCACATTCTTAGATTCCTGGAACAAAGTGGTACGTACATGCATCCTAGATCTCCCCCTTCGAGTTCATCCCTTGTTTCTCTCTCACTGTTCGAGCTTAATTGGTCGGTTCAACTTAAATCGCTGTTTGATTATTGCTGCAGAGGCTGCCTGACAGGTTTGCCAAGTTGCTGGAGCTTGAAGGCCGTGAGCCGCGTGAAGTGACGCTGCGGGACGCCGGCGGAGGAGATCGCGTGTGGGACGTGGAGGTGGTGGTCGACGACGAAGGCCACATGTACCTCGAGCGCGGCTGGGAGCAGTTCGCCCGCGCTCACGGCCTGGGGCTCGGGAACTTCCTCGTCTTCACTTACGACGACGGTGCCGTGCTCGCCTTCAAGGTGTTCGACGCAAGTACATGCCGCAGAAACTACCAGCACGACGCGGGTAAGCGCTTCTTCTGGCTATTCTCTTCGTTTTCGAATTAAAGAGCTCCTCGGATCCCGATTTCATATATAGCATGAAACCAATCAGTTCACAAACATTTTTTACCAGAACTCAGAAAAAACCTCCTGGAACCACCCACCACAACTCCCCTCTCCTATTACTTTCTTAACATCATTTAAAGCAAGCTAGGAAACTAACAAAAACACTATCCAGGAGCCTTATTACAGGAAGCAGCAAAAAACTTCAGGTATCAAATGACAGCCGAGAGCAGTTTTCAACTACACAGACATCCAGATTTCTTTTTTTCTTCAGGGAAACCCACTCCGGTGTGAAACGACTTCCTTCTATTCATCTTTTTCTCCTAGCCATCTCCAATGCGTCTTGCCAATGGAGCCCAGCCCGATCGCCTGCTAAAGCATTCAGATGTCACTGTTGCCAGCTGCTGCGCGCCGGTCGAGCGTTTACCTTCTGCAGTTTAGACCAGTCGTTAATGAACCTAGTTACCTGATACATTATCACAGCAGGATCATACGGATACTTGTGATCAAACACGGCCGTATTCCTAGTCTTCGAATTCGTCCAAATAACAGCAACTACACCAACGGCTACGATGTTTCTTGCTCTACCAGTAAAACCAAAAATACATTCACTCATATCCCTTAAACTAGTTGGCACATTATCTATACATGTAGCACATTCCACCACTCCCTAGACATATCTTGCAAGTTTACACTCGAAAAATAATTATTTTTAGTCTCTAATTCCTCACAAAAACATAATTTGCTATCCTTCCCTTTCCAACCTCTCCTGATTAAAATGTCCTTAGTTAGAATACTATCATTTAAGGCTAACCACATGAAAACTTTTATTTTGAGAGGCACTCTAACCCACCAGATTTTTCTGTGTGGCCATTTAACATAACAAGTTTTCAGATCTAAAAACATAAACCTTACTGAAAAAACCCAGATTTATCTAACATCCATCTACAACTATCATCTACTTTAGTAATAACAACATTAGAGCATAAGTCCTTTAATTTTGCCACAACACAGCGGTTTCCCCCCATAAGACTCTTCTGAAACGAATTACGAATTACTCCCCAACCTTGTTCAAAAACTGAAATTAATATTATAAATCCTACTAAATTGCACACTCAACGGTTTCTCCCCGATCCACAGGTCCTCTCAAAACCTGGTTCTCTGCCCATTTCCCACAATTTTCCTGCAAAAGCTGAAAAAGATATCCTTGACTTTCATAAGACTCTGCTAAAAGTGGGACTACCCTGATTTGCTCACAAATCTAGCAACTGAATTATGCTTGACATATTTATTTTTGACAATTGTTTGCCACTACGATTTGTTATAAATTGTAAGAATTAAACTAAGAAGGACGATTTTCACATTTGGGCAGACACAAGCAGCAACAACAGCATCGACAGTAGAAGCAACAGCAGCAGTTCGGCGGAGATCGACATGGACGACGGGCCGACATCACAGTTCACTGTCACGCTGAAGGAACGCCACTTGGGCGTGAGGCAGCAGCAGCAGTATCTGGTGAGTCGCTGAGAGCAACCTGTGATTACTCGTCACGCGTCCGAGGTTCGTGCTAACTCATTTCATCCTTCCATTCACGGGACTGTGCAGAACATGCCGCCGGAGTTCCAGAACATGCACGGATGCGAGGAGAGGAGCAAGCTGTTGCTGCGGATGCCCAGGAAGTCGTGGCCTATGAACCCGAAGCACAACATCTTCCTGGTCACAACTGCCCTTCTCATCTGCTGCATCATTGCTACACCCACCCCAGAAGCTTCTCCATTGGTCGGTGCTTATGAACCAACCTCGAACATGAATGACACAGAGGTCGGTAATTATCGACCCATCTCAAACGTGAATGACCCAGAGGTCCTGGAGATTGCTAGGTGGGCGGTGGCTGAGCACGCCAGGCAAGCGAACGATGGGCTCCAGTTTAAGAGGGTGGTGGGTGGCATGGAACAAGTCGTGGCAGGCCTGAACTACAACCTCAGCATCGACGCAGTGAACGGCGACGGGAGGGAGTGCGTCTACGTAGCGCAGGTATGGGACAGACCATGGCTCAACAACCGGACGCTGGAGTCCTTCACTCTAGGGCCGTCGTCCACGGGCATGTGCAGGCTCGGCAACCACCCAACGCCGCCGCCGAATTCCTGGTGCCCCGACATCAGGCCTACCTTCTTAGTTTTACTTTCTAGTTGGAGTTTGTTTATGTTCATCCAGTTTGTGTAGGTTGTCTCTTGTTTCCTTCCTGGCTTGTCGGTTAACTATGAATTTATGGTTATTTAGCTCGTTCTTGATCCTACAATGAATTTATGGTTATATTTGATTTGAGGAGCTAGAAGTAAAGTTTCAGTACACAATGTTGAACACTAAAGTTTCTCCAAGTT
The DNA here is from genome assembly GCA_947311845.1 of Poa pratensis. NCBI lineage: Eukaryota > Viridiplantae > Streptophyta > Magnoliopsida > Poales > Poaceae > Poa > Poa pratensis. Next base: position 19,218,375 of record CAMZMU010000117.1, read on the forward strand.
TGAAGGGACAACCCTCTAACTAACAATGAATCTTAATCCTAACTTCAGTAACTTCAGTAATGATTATACTTTACCACATCCGTGAACTTTATTTGGGCACCAACCTGGTTTCAAAAAAGGACGAAGGTTGGGGCTTGCGCCTTGCAGTACTAACAGTCAACAGTAATTTCTACCGTAACACCCAACGTGAGGCTTACTTCATTTGTTCTTGGCCAAGTACTTAAACTCTTGCACAAGTGTCACCATTTGAGCAGTCTGAAACAATAAGATTGAGGTGATATATGTTACAGAAGTAAAGATGTGAATATTGGGCCTCTCTTTCAAATACAACTAAATTTTCTGTAACAAATCTTAAACCTCATTCCAGTACAAAGTGGATTGTCCAGGCTCTCAAACTTGCAATATGGCACAATTTTTTTCTGATCTAGCAACCATATTCAAATGCAAGTATCCAGGGGTAATTTGGACTGATTACTCCTGATATAGGGGAGATTTTGATGTTGTGACATTAATTTTGACAAGTCTGTCACTTTGTCTGAACTTGTTTGTGTAGTCTGAGATTACATATACATCAAGGTTTATATCATACTTTTAGGTGTCATCACCATACAATATCTTGGAGAAATGTCTAGTCTGGACCTTTTGTACACCTAGTCTGACACAGATATTTTGTGTCACCTTGAATGTCTTGTGCAATCATAAACCTTGCACAATTAGCTCTTATCATAACTATATTTTGCAATTTCTTCCTCTAGAACAAATGGAGTTGCAAGGTAAATGAATTTATAGTATTCAAGCATGCTCTGAATTGACCACCCCTATTTCTGATCACATGGCAATACTTATTGTCTGATGTAAGCACTATAGACTACACACGTTCAGGGAGATTAATAGTAGTAGTTTCTAAAACATGTCAAACAAATACAAATATCCAATTCTTTGAGCCCTGGCACCACAGCTGTGAAGGGACAGTGGGCAAGCAGGTGCTGCGCCGATTCTGGAGCTCCAGAGCGAGGGCGCAAACATCGTCGTGCGGCCAACCCTTCTTGGCCAGAACGTCCGCCGTGAGGCACCGGCCTTTGATCCAACCAGGCGAAGGAGAGCGTCAGTGCTTCAGATTATCGTCCTGAAGTTAGTGCTCAGAGATCCCTGTAACTGAATCGTGTATGCGGTGGCTGCAGAGTACATCGATCCCGCTCTCAGTCCAGCTCCAGGTGAGTAGGTGACAGTGTCATCCACATCAGGTTGCAAGGTGACCAGGTTCATCTTCTCCCACAGACGAACGGCTTGGAGTGTCTCATGCTTGAAGTGCCTAGTCCATCGCTGATCCAGCAGTGCAAACTTTCAATTGCAACCATGATCTACAATTAAATAAGCTGTAATATAATTAGTTCATGACTCATTTAGGAAGGAGGGATTAGAAATGATCAGGGGTGGCGCCACCACCTGGGGGGACGCCCCGGATCCCCTGGAGAGGAGCAGGCACCCGCTCGCGAGGCTTCAATGGGCGGCGGCACCATTGACGCCCTGGAGAAGACCTTCTGTCTCTTTTGACGAACAGGCAGACGCAGCGAACCGTTTATGGGCCGAGCCGACCATACGGGCCTTTTTTAGGCCGATACGTTTTTTTTCCCTAAAAAAACCTAGCTGGTTCTAAATTCTCAAAAAGAAAAAAACCTAGCTGGTTCTTTCCCTCAAAAAGAAAAAACCCTTGGTTCTGTTTCCCTCAATAAAAAAAAAAAACTAACTGAGTTGCTGGTCTGCTGCGGCTCCTCTTCCCCCACCAAACCCACCACACCAAAATAATGTTTTATATCAATTTTGAAGTCAATGTAGCAGAACACACGATTTTGATGTTGTTGGAATCTCCACAAGCAAATGTTTCTAAAATATTCAATATAGCAAATTTTGTCACCGATCCTGAAATTCGGAAACCAATTGATGAATATGGTACCCTAAAAATTAGAGATGCAATGAGAAGGACATACATGTCGAGAGATCCAAATCATTTGATTGTCCATCATTATTCCAAAAAAAAATTAGAACTCATGTACGTGGATCAAATAGCATTCAATGATTTGTTATGTTTAGAAATGAATATTTGCAAAAATTTAAAACCATGCCAGAATATTAGAAGAAAGGCGATGGCTTGCTCGATGATTTGATGATTTGATGTGTTGAGAAATGAATATTTCCAAAAATTGATGAGAAGCAGATCATGCTACTTTAATACCTTAAAAGATCGTCGAGGTCATCTACCTCGACATTTTCATCTTGCTAGCACAATTACAAGTCAATGGTATGATACCATCGTATGAAAAAATAAAACTATATGCATGTGCTAATATTTAGACTCGTAAATTTATCACATGTTGTAGGTATCTCTTTAAATATTGATATTATATGGTGGTGGATACAAATTAAGCAACCAAGGAGAAACCATGTTAGTAATTTTGAAGTTTATCTTTATGGTATTTTCATTTTGTTGGTAATTGTACTTTATGAGTTATGAAAACTGAATCTCAGTGGAATCTTTATTTTGTTGAATAGACTTGTGTTAGTGCATTGAAAAGTTTTGAGCTTATGTGTTCGCCCCCTCGTCTCAATTCCTGGCTCTATCATTGGACATAGCGTACCTTGAGTAGACCTATAGGAAGCAACGATTCTCTCAGATGGAAACGAATCAGCCATGGCGTGACATTGTGCCCACACGGAAGGCAAGATCGACGAGATCTGGCTATGGCGAGCGGACAGAGCTTGAGGTTCCACGACGTGGTCGCAGCGACAACGGGCGAGCGCGCAGGCAGGGGTGCGGCCTCCACTTTCCAAGCCCTGTTTAATTTATATACTATTTTCTCCAGGATTATCTGGATCGATGTGAATAATTTTCATCCTTCCTGAAACGTGGATCATGGGCATGTTCACCGCTATTGTATATATAATCGATTATGGCGGTTGGAATTTTAAACAATTTTCGTGCGAGATTAATTAAACAATTTTCGTGTGAGAATGAACAGGCCTCCAGGAGCTTAAAGTCAAAATTGGCATCAATTCGTCCCGGTCAAAAAATGGTGAAGTGCGGTTGGCAACCTTTAGGCTACTTGGCGCAAGACGATCCTCTCACTTACTCAGACCGGTTTGGTGAGAGACTTGGAAAGAGCGAAACCCTAGAGTATTTAAGCATATTTTTCCTTTGCCTTCAACCGTGTTTTGTAAGATTAAGACCGTGTAATCCTGTGGGGTATTGTCGGCGCGATAATGGCACGAGAGTAGTTCTTGTTGCGGCCTTGTCGACAAACTTTGTTCTAAAACCTTCTTATTAATGAGACTAGGCAAATCTTTTGCCTCCCATTTTAATAAAAAAAAACCAAGGCCTGAGTGCCTTTTCTCCAAATATCAATACCTTCTGGAGGCGGTCTGCAATGTAAATAAGCTGCAATATCCCCCAAAAAGATAAGGAAGGAGCAAAATAGTTTGTTTTGTGTAGGAAAAGTCTTAAGGCTGGCATCTGCCACTACTGCTGAAACAAGAAATCGAAGGGCTATTTTGGAGCTAACATTTCACAGCCCACCACTGGAGCTCGACACGTAAGGGCTGTGGTCTTCCTAAAATAGCCCAACAAGCCGAAATGGAGCGCCACCTACTGTACATGTAGACGGAACCTACAACAATAAAAGCGGTCGCCTTGTTACATCCATCTTTACTTTTCTGTGAAGGGTAGGGAGTGGTGAGTAGAGCCTGTAGGAGGAATCCGGAGACGAAGCTTAATATCGTTGCTGCACATGTGAGAGGAGAGTCAGGAAGGAGGAAGAGGAAGACGAACCAGCGGGTTTTCCTAAGATGGAAGAGGAGACGGCCGCCTTACCGGACCTGTCAGATTTCGAGTTCTTCCTGATCATACTCCAAAATCCTTTGCAAAAACTGGTACGTACATAAATGCATACTAGTCCGCATATACAGTAGTATCTCCATTCCGTTTTCATCCAGTTTCTATACTTTGATGACTTCTATTCTGACGGTTGAACTCTAACCGCTGTTTGATTCTTGCTGCAGAGGCTGCCTGACAAGTTTGCCAAGCTGCTCGACGGCCAGGAGCCTCGGCAAGTTAAGCTCCAGGAGGCAAGCGGAGGGCCTCGCGCGTGGGACGTGGAGGTGGTGTTCGACGGCGTCGGCCACATGTACCTCGAGCGCGGCTGGGAGCAGTTCGCCCGCGTTCATGGCCTGGAGCTGGGACACCTCCTGGTCTTCAGCTACGACGGCACCGCCGTGCTCACTGTTAAGGTGTTCGACTTGAGCATGTGCCGCAGGCACTACCATGAGGACGACGACGACGCCAGTACGACGCCAGCACCACGTTCCTTGCAACCTGTAACGATTAAAGAAGAAGAAGATTCAGGAAGTGAGAACAGCGCCGACGGTACGCGCCTCTTCTTGCTGTTCTTTTTCTCGTACCACGTCTGTTGCAGCTTGTAACGATTAAGAAGAAGACTTTCGCATTTCTCCAGGCAGTGAGAGCAGCGACGGCAAAAACAGCATCGACAGTGGCAGCAAGAACAGCATCGACAGTGGCAGCAAGAGCAGCAGTTTGGGGGAGATGGAGATGGATGACTCGCCGACGTCCCAGTTCACCGTCACGCTCAAGGAGTCCAACTTGGGCGCGAGGCAGAAGCAGTATGTGGTGAGTAGCTGAGAGAGCGTTCACGTGTACGGTTACTCGTCCAGAGGTTCGTGCTAACTCATTTGGCCATTACCCTCACGAGATCATGCAGAACGTGCCGCCGGAGTTTCAGAACGCGTACGGCTACAACGAGAGGACCAAGGTGGTGCTGCGGATGCGCGGCGGCAAGTCGTGGCCCGTGAACCTGAAGCACAACACCCGGGCGGGTGGCAGGATCCGCACGGGCCTCAGGTACGGGTGGCATCAGTTCTGCGTCGACAATGGCCTTGGCATCGGCGACGTCTGCTTCTTCCGGGCGCTGCGTGGGGGAGGCGAAGAGCACGCGCTCAAGGTGGAGGTCCGCAAGCTAGACGGCACCTTCCTGGACTGAAGGCGCGGGCGGTCGCTGCAGTTCCTCCGTTGCATCAGCCTGACTCCGTGGCGTGACCTCGTCCTTGGTCATCGGCCGGCATCAGTGCATCGTGTTGCAAGTTCACAATGATATGGAGTTTCTCTTTTCTTTCAGTTCAGTTAGATCCGTGTTTCGCTTAATAATTGTAAGACGTAGTCAACTGCTGATGCTTCGTAGCAGAGTAACTAGCTGCCTGGATGTGTTTCCCATGTGAAATGCTGAAGTTGTTCTTCAGCTCTTCAGTCCTTGCCTGATATAAAAAATCATGATGAGATAGCTACCACATGAAGGTTGTTTTTAAGCTCCATCTGGCCTTCGATTATGAAATGTACAATTTGACTTCCTCTGTATAACCAAATTCGTTGAATTTGCACAATCATAACATTTACACCGGAGAATTCCTCTCTGCAACCAGATTGCAAAAAGCATGGTAATCAAGTTCCCAAACCTAACAAATGCTAACTGAAACAGCAAAAATCGCCCTTGACCCCTTGCAAAAGATTCTTGACGAGATACAATCAGACTGAGTAAGTGAACCCGTCCAAGGTAAGAGATGCTTTGTTTAGTACCTCTGTGTACGCAACTCATGTGACCATCTGTGCATTGCTCCTATCAAGGAAGATATTCTGGTGTCCGGTGTCGTCTCGTATTATTAGTGACTTTGGAGTTTGGGGACGTAACAAGGGTTTTCACTAATTTCAAAAAATCCTTGGTCGCCCCTGATTCTGGATTCTGTAGATTAGAAAATAGGGGATGTTCATCAGGTATTCTCCCTAGATCCAGTATTGGTTCTGTAGATCCGAAAATCAGGGAGCACAGAGCCACCTTCATTTGATTCGTTTATGTAAATATAATGCATGGAATTTAAAGTCTGTTAATACAAAAATCCAGAAAAAATCTGTGATGGAACTTTATAAACATCTGTTTCTTCTTCTTAGAAAAAATTGTGAATGAAATCTGTGATGGAACTGCAAATATAATGCATGGAATTTTAACTTTGAAAATATTTTGGTAAGAAATCTTTTATTAAACTGTTATGTATCATTTATTTTCTGAATAAATCTGTGTTGACACTGGATAAACATGCATTATTTTGGTTAGAAATCTTTTGTGATAATATTTTATTATCTTGGCTGGGTGGGATTCAAAAAAAAATCATGTTAAAAACAAAATTGTGTGGAACTTTTATGTACCGTTAGAAACAAAATCGTTATTCCTTGATGCGATCTCCAACAAATCGACGGGTGGACTGCGGGTTGTTTCCTAACTTATCGAGGGGGGCAAATGCAAAACTTGTCAAGCTTTGACTGGTGGACTTTTGCACGAATCTCCAACAAAAATCGACGGCAGGGAGAAAATGTTTCTAAGACGTTTCACATTGTGACATGGAGTGAGTAAATGAGAGGAAGGAGAATAAGATAATTCTCATTATTTAATGTGGGCTACATACTTATTAAGAAGGATAGACCGTTCTATCTTAGTTCAATGACTTTTATATCAAAGAAAACTAACTCACAAATTGAGAACCAAGTGTGTTGCGAAAGTGATATAACATCGTGTAAGATCTATAGTTCAGTTTATAGATCCAATATCACCACATGGGTGTTTCAACACATGGCATGATAATCATTTGCCTAAAAATATCAGATCGCCAAAAGTGTTACTCGCATACGCTTTATTTTGTTTACCAACTCATTTTGAAATAGTTGTAGAACAATTTTCTTTATCCTCACATAGTGGGAAATACAAATGATGCCATCGCATTTGCGTAACCACTAATATTTTATTACATCTTAACCACATATTTTAGATCTAACCACTAAAATTAATTTAGATGATGTGGCTTAACGTGGTTGCATTATTAGACACCTGTATATTGCTTTTAATATATAATAGATAATGTCACGTGCAGTAGCTTAATTATTATCTAGTTTTGGCACTGCCGACGATGAATATACAACCCGTACTACTATGTTAGTAGGGTTTATGCTACGATACCGGTGACGAGGCGTCGAAGGACGAGAGACATAAGATGGGCTGTGGGCCGGGAACACAAGACCAAGCCCATGCCGGCCCAGCCCACGCAAGAGACTATTCAACCGTGACGATGAAGCACAGAAGATCTGGAGAGGGGATCGATCCGGTACTGTAGCTCGAGCTAGCTGCTCCTTCCTCTTCTTCTTCCTTCCCACGGCAGATGCCTAGTGATTGTAATCAAAGTTTAGATCCATAACTGTGCGCGACGCGAGTATGCTGGTCTAGATGGAGATTGCGGGTATCTAGTCCATAGGAAGTGGTATCAGAGCCAAGTTTCGTTCCGGGGAAAAAAAATTCGGTCCGATCCAAGTCTCGTCAGCTCCAACGGCGAGATCCGGCCACCCCACCTTGACGCAGCGCGTCACCATGGCGGAGACCACGATCGCGGATCTGCAGCTCCTGCTGCAGGCGACGGCCGAGGCGAACAAGGCGACGGCAGAGGCCGGTCAAGTCAACGCCTCCCGCATCACCGACCTCCATGCCGCCCTGGACAAGCTCACGCTCTCTCAGGGCGAGCTCACCACCGCTTCCAAGCGGGTGGAGACCTCGTTGGACAGAGTAATTCAGGCCAACATGGGGCTGGATCGCTCAGTCGCGGCATTGAAGCAGTCGATGGACACTGTGGCAGCCTGAGTCTCCATCATCGAGAAGGGCGCACCTCCTCCATCGACCCCGGGATACGCCGATCTGTCCCCGGGTTCGCTTCTGCCTCCAGGGCACCGCATTCAAATGACAAACCAGGGTGTGAATTTCAGAGAGGATCGAACCTCTGGACTCACCCTGGTAAGGGGTGAGCAATCTGTTAACCGTGACCACGATGTTATTCTCTCTGATGATGATGATCCTGAACAGCATGAACATGGTAGAACTAGAAATCGACACCATACTGGTCCTAGATTACCCAAATCTGATTTCCCTATTTTTAATGGAGATAATCCAAAGTGGTGGAAGAAGAATTGTGAGAAATATTTTCACCTCTACAATGTTCAGTCTCACCTATGGGTAGATTTTGCTACTATGCATTTTAAAGGGAATGCTGCACTTTGGTTGCAAACCTATGAAGCTCTGCATAGTGTTGCTAGCTGGCCTGAACTGTGTGTAGGTGTATTCACTAAGTTCAACAGAGACAAATATGCTAAGACAGTAGATACACTCTTTGCTCATTGTCAAGTAGGATCAGTAGCTGAATATGCTCACAAGTTTGAAGAACTGATGCATCGTGTGCTTCTGTACAACCATTCATATGATGAAACCTTCTTTGTTTGCCGTTTCATTGCTGGTTTAAAACCAAATATTAGATCAGAAATCAAACTGCACAACTCTGGAACTGTTGATCGGGCTTTCTCCATGGCTCAAACGCAGGAAGCTCTTCTGGTGGAAGACATGGCTGTGCAACCTCATAAATACAGCCAGTGAGATCAATTGCGTTCCGAATACAAGCAACACCGCCAGCTGCCAGGATTTCTGGGCAACAGACCTGACGAGAAACATACTTCTGATCAACCTGTACCACAAACAAAATTTGATTCTCTGAAGGCTCAAAGGCGCGCAAGAGGTGAATGCTTCAAATGTGGTGAGAAGTACTCCCCAACTCACAAATGCCCCGCGCAAGTTCAGCTGCATGTGTTAGAGGAGCTCTTGGAGGCATTACAGATAACAAACTCATCTAAAACTGTCTCTGACAGTGACGATTCCGATGATGATGAGGCTGATGACGGAAAGGAGCATGTCATGAAACTTTCTGTGCACGCTCTCGAAGGTACAACCAGTCCTAGAAGCATGCGGTTGAATGGACTGGTAGCTAAGAAAAATGTCATCATATTGATTGACTCAGGGAGCTCCAGCAATTTCATCAGTCAGCAGTTGGCAGACAAGCTAGATCTTCCTCAGAAAGAAATGCCACCAGCTACCATCAGTGTTGCAAGTGGTGGTACAATAGCTTGCACCAAATACATTCCTGAGGTGGTGTGGTACACACAGGGGCACAAATTCGCCACTGATCTCAAGATCCTGCCACTGACATCATATGATATAATTCTGGGTATGGATTGGTTAGAAAACCAAAACGATGGCAAGATGTGGGTTAACTGGAAGAAGAAAACGATGAGGTTCAAACTTGAAGGTGTGCGCATCACCCTTCGAGGTATTCAATCCAAGCCTGATTCCTGTGCCGTAATCTCCTGTCACATGTTCGAACCCATGCCGCAGAAAGGAGAAGTGTGTCAGTTGATTGAATTGCGTGAAATGACAACCACAGACAGCACAAGTTCAAAGGAAATTCCTTCCGAAATAACACGGCCTCCTCATAGGAAGTTTGATCATCATATTCCTTTGATGCCAGGCACAACCCCAGTAAACATCAAGCCATATAGATATACACCTCATCAGAACACCGAAATTGAACGTCAAATTAAGGAGATGATTGACAAGGGGATTATTCAAGAAAGCACCAGCCCATTTGCTTCTCCAGTGCTTCTGCCTTTGCATATCCATCAAGTGCGCTCATTCAAGCACGGCACAGGCTATTCCTCTCATGTACAAGTCTCCTGGATGGGGCTACCGCCGACACTGCCATCATGGGAACCAGAAGCTGCATTGCGCGCTCGTTTTCCTCTTGCACCTGCTTGGGGGCAAGCAGATTTTCAAGGGGAGGGACCTGCTACGATACCGGTGACGAGGCGTCGAAGGACGAGACATAAGACGGGCTGTGGGCTGGGAACACAAGACCAAGCCCATGCCGGCCCAGCCCACGCAAGAGACTACTTCAACCGTGATGATGAAGCACAGAAGATCTGGAGAGGGGATCGATCCGGTACTGTAGCTCGAGCTAGCTGCTCCTTCCTCTTCTTCTTCCTTCCCACGGCAGATGCCTGGTGATTGTAATCAAAGTTTAGATCCATAACTGTGCGCGACGCGAGTATGCTGGTCTAGATGGAGATTGTGGGTATCTAGTCCATATCAGTTTAAGGTTCAAGATTTGGCCCCTGTACTCAGATTATTGTGGCTGGATCTCGCTGCCGACCACCACCTCAGATATTCAGGTTAGTCAAACAATTTTGGAATCAAACGGTGTATGCAGGAACGGGAAGATTTATAGCCAACAAAGTAACAATATAACAGTTCAACGCCTAGTGCAACAAAATTAATTTGTTTCGGTTGCTCCCCTGTCTTTTCTAAGATTCTCCCACGTTTTGTTTCCTATTCTCATGGGTGCGTTCATGTTTATGTACTCCGTTTCTTTTCCTTAAATTTCCAGGCCATAAACTCTGCTTGGAATGCATAAAAGACGTCCATCTCAAATCCAAATCATAAACACAAAAGAAAGGCATGCAGGAAAAAGTTCAGAGTTGTTTTTTTCTTCAAGCCCTTCGCTTCGGAAAAGGTTGAGAGTCTAAACTTCAGACAAAAGTCATCTTTCCACGAAGAGCTCCTTCTGATCCGCGTGACTTTCAATCGAACAGTTTAAGTGCAGTCCGATTCCAACACATGCACGGTTCCTTCCCTGTTGCCTTTCTCTGTCTCTAGAAAAGGCCTGGGCCATGTTCCGCTTCGTCAATAAACCCCAACCCCGACTCGCGCAAGGCAGGGGAAACGGCGATGGGAACCTCGACGTGGACGCGCGGCGCCGCCAAGCCGGTGCAGGGCTCCCATGTGTTCCGAGATTTCAGGATACTGCCGGCACCAGGAGGTGCTCGGAGCATTCTCCAGGTTAGAATCGGCCATCTTCCCCGTCGGCGGTTACAACTGGCAGATTCAATTCTACCCTGGAGGAATCGTCGAGTATTTCAAAGACTATGTGGCGGTCTACGTCGTTCTAGAGAGCAACAACAATGACACCAGGGCGAGGGCATCCGTTCAGCTCAGTCTGGTGGACGCCACGAGATCTTCGCCGCCACATACGAAGAAAGCGGAATTCGATACTGACTGTGATTATCCGTTCGGCGGCGATCACAAGTTCAAGAAAAGGAGCAAGCTGGAGAGGTCACCATACCTTCGCGACGATTGCATCACCATTGAGTGCGTCATAACGCTTTACAATGAATCGCTAGTCCAACCTTCTGCCGAAGTGGCGGCGCCATCCGATATCAGAGAGCATCTACGAAAACTGCTGCAGACGAAAGAGGGCACAGACGTGATTTTCGAGGTTCAAGGAGAGGATTTTCCTGCCTACAAAACAGTGCTTGCGATGCGGTCGCCGGTCTTCAAAGCAGAGCTATATGGCATGATGAGAGAAAAAGACATGCCGCGCATTACCATTGAGGATATGCAGCCCGCTATCTTTGAGGCCCTGCTCTACTTTATAAATACCGATTCGCTGCCTGTCATGGATGATCCTGACTCCGATGACTATGAAGAGACAATCCGGCATTTGCTTGTCGCTGCCGATCGGTATGCCCTGGAAAGGCTCAAGATGATATGCGAAAACATCCTGTGTAAAAATATTGATGTGAAGACCGTGATGACTACACTGGTTTTGGCTGATCAACATCACTGTAGCAGATTGAATGATGCTTGCATTCAGTTTATTGCCTCTTTGGGTACAACGGAGATGGATGATGTGATGGCGAGCCGTGGGTATGCTGAGATCAAAGGAACATTCCCTTTGGCCATAGTGGAATTGTGGTATCTTGTTGAACTATATTTGATACGTTGACCACAATCATGAATCATAAGTTGTATAAAGAAAGCAGTAGAAACCCACCGGTAGATCTGTTACTGTCTGACTCTGGCAATGCAATGACACACCTAAGAAGTTGAGTGCTGTGAGACAAGGTTTCACCTCAAACCTATGGAAGTTTGACCGTCCGGTTTAGTGAAAACTCTAGCTCAGCATGGTCCTGGCTCCCATTTACCGCCGGTACCCGCCTACCCTCTGATGTCTCCATCCCTATGCACGTCCTCTCACCTCTGTCATCATCCTCTCACGAGCTCCAGCTCAAGCCCTTGCCCTGCCAGACTCTGGAGAAGTCGAGACACGGCGGTGTGTGAGGCACCATGAGTGGCGGATATAGTTTCTCATCGCTAGGTGCGACAGTTTAAACGTGGAGTCTAATCTGTTACCGTCGTATGCGCATAATTGATTCGTTGACAACCAAGCAATCATAACACGACGACGACACCAAAATCTGTTGAAATAGTTTAGCGAATTCATCTACATATGCGGAGCATGACTAACTACGGGCCTCCCCATTGATACGACAACAGCTGGTCACCCTAGGCGCCGGCACAAGCCCCCAGCTCCCTTGCGTGCATGTTGCTATGAAGTCATCATATGTTATATCGTGTGGAGTCCCCTCATTATATAGGAGGCTCAGATTACAAGAGTTCGACTCTAATACTATTTGTACCCTATCTACACCTATTACAACTGCAAGTCCAAACATAACCCTACACATACATAATATTCAACACAAACATAACAAACTCCACCCTGAGAATATTTTTCACCATTTTGAATTTGTCCATGTACACCAGACTTGAGTTGTCTTCCATGAGTTTCACTGCTGCTCCCAGACTCCATGTGACTGCACCTGCAACTGTAGTCCCTTCTTATCTGTGTTAATACTATCACACACTGAGACCACTGATCTTCGTAAAAGTGCTTCCAACCTAAAGGAATTTCATCGTCGCCTTTTAGTCAACTTGAATCAAATTCACAGCTATTTCACCTTCTCCTGAATAGTTTTCTATATGTCCCACAGCTATAACAATGTGCCTCCTTCTGTATCTAGTCATCTGTATTTTGCCATGTGCACTGAACATCACATAATATATGTCCATGTACTTTTCCAGCTTCAGACAACCAAGACTTTTCAACACTTTCTCAGATTCCCCATGACCGACTCCTGTCTATCACCTGGCGTCAATCTCCATATACCCAGTCACCAACTTGAATCCGGTACTCGCCCCCGTTGCTTCAGCACCCTGCACACATGTCTGACCACATGTCTGACCGACTGTGTCCTAATCTTCGTTTTGTCACGTGCTTACCGCACACCTCGCCCCTATTACCGAACTCTTGGCCAAACTCTTGGCCACACAGAGTCAAGCACCCGCAATCTTGGCCAAACTCTACCGGGTCGCTAACCCACACCACCTCAGACCCTACTGCAGATAAACACCAGTCATACCCGACCGGTGTCGTGTTTCACGCATCTCTCCAGACCTTGATCTCCAATCCAGACCACGTGCCTCTCGCCTTCCCGCTGAGTAGGTTTCGACTCTCCGTTGACTTACATCATAGCCCCTCCATCAGCCGGGAGGAATCTTCCGTCAGAATCCAGCTCCACCTTCAACATGACTCCTTGGTAGATGATCAGTCTACCCCATGCTCCGTCTAATTCATGATCCCATAAGCGCTCCATCTTGAATCGACTCCGCGCCATCGCATGTCAAAGCACGCATCCCTCGGGCATGCATCATGTGTTTGCACGCTACATAATTTGGACACTATCAGTCCTCACGCTACTATGTCGTTGTCGTCGATCTTCACCGCCCTATTATGTCTGACCGACATCCTGTCGATCCGTCAGACTGTCCAATTTGATCCAGCTGAACGTATCCGACGCACTCCAGACTCCATGAGCCTTATGCGCACGTCGCCTTTCGCTGCATCCAGTCCATCTTGATCAACTTGGCACCAAGCTACCCATCAAGCATAATCATGCCACGCTCGAACACGTACAGATCAAAATTTCCTTTGACCAAATCTGCCAATTAATGTCGATCTTCCCGTGAACCTGGCACGCCGCGTCGTAATTCCACTGCCATCCGGTACACAATTCAGGTCCGAAACAAAGATTGAAAAAGACACTCCATCGTGGCCTTCCTGCATACATGTTGCACTATGCACCCTTCCACACACGTATCTTATAATCTTCTTTGTTTCTTCAGACTTCCGATTGATACGATAGCCTGCATTATTTGACGCCTTTTTTTCAACCAACAAATCTCACGTACACTGCTTCTTTGGAGTAGTACATCTCAGCCCCCTTCTACAGGATTCTCTCTGCTACTCTATGGATTTCCAAGCGTGGATGTACGAGAAAAAACAGACAGCTAGGTTCCGTGCGCAGAATTTACGTCAAAACGCATGATGGGTTGTTGGGCTCGCCAAAAGGCTGGGCATCACGCGCTGACCGAGCTCGGTCGGGGCGGCCTACATTTTGCTATCAGCGACGCCATTGGAATCATCGGGAAGATTTTGCCTAGCTCCCGCCGACAACTGCCAGGATCCAAAAGCAAACACCAGCGCAGCGACGCCATTGGGATCGCCGACGACCGGGAGGAACAAGCAGTGTGTCTCGCTGGTCAGTGGGCCACGCGGACCAGTCGTCCCGCCCCGAAGTCCAGGTCTTCCAGCTCCATCCGCGTCCAAGCCGAGATCAATAGGCTCGCCGCCAAGTCCGGCATGGCGTCCCGTCGCAGATCGAGGAGGTCGCCCTCGTCGCGCTCTCCTTGGCCGCCTGCACCAGGCTCACCGCGTGATGAAGTGCGCCGGAGGATGGAGCCACCCAGCCGCGCCACTGTTGTTTCGGCGCACGCGAACGCGACACCGTTGCCGTGGTATGAATCCTCCGGGGAGCTCGGTGAAGAGGAGTCACTCGGCGGGTCGTCGACGGATCGCATCCACGCGCACCAGACGTGCGCCGCGAGCGCCTCGAAGGACGTCGTGCATTCCACGCACCGCTTCTTGAGTCGTTGGACGACCCGCTTCTTTCCCCCAAATCATAGGATACGAATATACGATCGAGTACGTTGAGTCGATACATGCGTCCTCCCCCAAAAGGTTACCGACACATCCCGTCCTAAACTATACGTAACTCTGCTTCCTCCTTCCTCTCGATCCAACGCAGTCTCTTCTCTCGAGACAACCCTAGCTGCCATGGCCCCTTCTTGGGTCTTGCTCAACCGCAACATCTACTTCGAGCACGACGACGCGAGCGAAGCAGGAGGAGACTCGTCGTCGTTGATCGGCGGCGCGAGCGGGATAACAAGGGAAGTACCAAGCCGGCAGGACATCAGGGACGCCATCCTCGGGTACCTGCGGACCCTGAAACCAGACGCACACTTCGCCAATCCACCGGAGCTATCCTCCCTCCGCCTGCTGCGGCCGACAGAATCCATCCCGCGGCTATGCGGAGATATCCACTCCGCCTTGATCGCGAGCGCAGACAAGAATCTGATCGCCCTCTACGCTGGCCCTTACCGCCCTGGCACCGATCTGAAAGGTGGCTATCTGATCTACGACGCCAGCAGGAATTCCCTCTCAACGATCCCCCAACCGCCCTTCGACTACTCCCGTGCCGATCTCGGGGTCGGTGCCGTCGTCGTGTGCCTGGAGGAGGAGGGCAAGTACCTTCTTGCCGAACTCACCATGATAAGAGACGCCGATCCCCCTGAAGCTGCACTCTGCACGTGGCGGTCGTCCTCCGCGGAGTGGGTGGTGGAGGTTGCGAGCTTCCCTCCCGAGGTGAGCCCGCCCAACTACTTTTTCCAGTCTGAATTGTGCTTCTCGTGCCGAGGCTCCATCCTCTGCTGGGTGGATCTGTTCAAAGGCATGGTGGTTTGTGACTTGACGATGCTCCAGACTGGCGGCGGCCGCACGGAGTTCCGCTTCATCCCGTTGCCGGGAGAGTGTATGGCCTACAACCGGCCGGTCGAAAGGTATGAACGTCCAGGACGGGGAGAGGACTTCCGTTCCATTGCCTGTGTTGGCGGCAACATCAAGTTCGTCACCATGGATGGCTGGCTATGGCCGGCAGCCCGCCAGCGAGTTATCGCTCACCGTCTGGACTCTGTCGACGGACCTCTGTGGTTGGAGTACCCTGCGAGGGACATCTGGGCAAGCGAGGCCTACGTCTCGTTGGGCTTGCCGAACATCTTGCCGTCGTTCCCAGTGCTGAGCATGGACGAGGACGACGTGGTCTGCCTGGTCGTCACTCATTGGAACGTGGAAGCCGACGGTAAGGTGGAGTACAGAGGCCAGTATTTGCTTAGCGTTGACATGCAGCATAACAGGGTCTGCCATCGTCAGACAAATAATACACGTTCACAACTCTTTGCCAGTCAGTGCAGTGCATACTACAGCGCTTAGAGGGCAACCAGGTACTTGCCAATACCACTAAACACCTAGCTGTCTATGTAAAAAAAACACCTAGCATAGCTGGCTCAAAAAATATGCTAAAAAAAACTCGCTAAAAAAAGGCAGTTGCATAAATCTTCTAAATTTGTAGCAAATTAATACGAGATTTAGTGAGCAAGCACATAAGAGATGTTGCAATATTTTCTGGACGATTTTGCCACAAATTTGTGTTTTCTCCAGATTTTTCATATTGCTTACGTGCTTCCAAATTGTAACAAACGTGTAACACTTCTATTGTGAATCACACGCTAGATGATGCAATATTTTTTAGGTGTTTGTTTCAGGTTTGTGTGTTTTCTTGTATGTTGTTTATGTGCTTTTCAAAATACTACAATCACCTGTTTTTTGTTGTAATTGTTTGTGTTTTTTATTGAAATAGGTGGTGTTTTTTGTTGCAAATGTATCTGCAACAAAACAATTGTTGCTTACCCATTTTTTATTTTCTGCAAACACAAGTTTTTTTGTTGTAATTGTTTGTGATTTTTCTTGAACTGGTTGACGATTTTTGTTGCAAAGTAATATGCAGAAAAAAGGGTTGTTCAATCTTTTTGTAACATTGCATTTTTTTATATTGCGATGATTTTTTTGTAATATTATATATTTTTGTATGCGGGTGTAATCACCATGGTGGTCTTTTTTTTGCCATGGGATTGTGTTGCAATACTAGGTGTAATCACCATGGTGGTCTTTTTTGCTGTAAACATCGGGTAGGTCAGGGGCAACATATTTTCGTTCAAGTGGAGCTATTATGTAGTACGTCTTTTTTTTGTAAACATCGGGTAGGTCAGGGCCAACCAACAAAAAATGAATTGTCACAGATCAGATTTTGTTAAGATTAAAAAAATCGAGCTCGGAGGCCATTTGAGCCCACTCCTGGCGCGAGAGAGGAGCGCGAGCCCGCTCCTAGGGTTCCTCCGCGCCGCCGCCGCCGGAGGCCTCCGCCGGCGCCGCCCCTCCCGCCCCTCCGTTTCCCCTCCAGCTCCGCGCCGCGTCGCCCCCGAGCGGCGACCGGCGCGGCTCCGCCCCGCTTCCCCCCGCCCCCTTCCTTTCTCCTCCTCCCTGCCGCCGCCGGCGGCGGTGGGACCGTCTCTCCCCGCGTGTTTCCATCGCCTGGCTCGGGCTCGGTGGGGACACGGCGGTGCTCTTCGGCGGTCAGCGGTCCCGGACGGCCCTGGGTCGGTCCGGGTGGCCGGAGCAAGACGGCGCCGCCCCTTGGCGGCGGGGCAGAGGCTGCCGTGGTGCTGTACCGGCACGCCGCCCCGGCCCAGAGGCGGGCCGGCTCGAATCCTTGGCGGTGCTGCCTTCTGCACGTAGGAGAGGGAGGGCGGCTTGGACAGGGAGCAGCGGCGCCAACGGCGCGTCTTCTGCAGCGCGACGGCGGGAGCTTTACGGGCCTCTCGGGGCCCGGCCGGGCCTGTGGGCCCGCAGGCCTGGTGTGCTCCTGCTGTTGCGTCCGGTCGGTTACCGTCTCTGACGGTGGAGGTCGGTCCCTCCCACATGCTGGCGGTGCTACGGCCCCTAGTCCCTGGTGGCTCTTCCTCTTCGGTGTGCAGGTCTCCCTTCTCGGTGCCGGGGGTGACAGTGTGCGTGGCGTCCTGATCGTGGTGGCGCTGGGTGGTGGACGGCATGGTGGAGTGCTCCGGAGTGCCTGGGGTCATGGGGGGATCAGGAGAAATCCCTGTCGACTGGTTCGACACCGACGCGGTGGCGCCCGTGGTGCCGTCAGTCCTTCCTGAAGGGCGTCGGGTGTTACCCTCCCTCTCCGCCACGTACCGGGGGAAACCCTAGGCAGCAGCGGCGTCATCGTCGCGTTCCTTCTTGAAGGTGTTGTTTGGTACCGGCACTTCGGAGTCCTAGCTTGGTGGGAGTTCTCTGGTGGGCACAGCGGTCATGGAGCCTCTTCGTTTGTCGACCCGCCGTTGTCGGCTTTTGTTTCTTTTTTCTTTTCTTTTGGACGTGTTTGTGCTGCTTCCGTCCCAGCATCTCTTGTCGGTTGTATCGGGTGTTTGCTATATTTATATAGCGGGGCGCAAGCCTATTTCGTCAAAAATCGAGCTCAAGAATAAGAATTGAATATTTTTGGTGAATCTGGTGGGTGTACTTCTAAGCAAACTTGTAAAAATATAATGTTCTCATAACAGAACTAAGAAATGAGCTTTGCCAAACACTACACTTGCAGATATCTAATATACTATAATTTTCTCCCATTTTTTAATTTAATTTTACTTCTTACATCCATACACCGTAAAAAAATATCATAACATATATAATTGTTTAGACATGTACATTCGACAGCTCTCTGCCAAGATATTTAGGAATATTAAATGTATGCCAAAGCATGAAAAATACACCGAAATATCTAATGACCCATAGTAATCCACAAAGGAATGTGATTTAATTTTTATTTTTTCTGTCAAAAAGAGAGAAGTTTTTATTAGAAATGTCTGAATTAAATTTTAAGGAAACGGTTGCATGCCATTTTCTGAAAAATACGATTCAGTTCACTACAAAAATATTTACCAATGATAGACGCCAAAATTGCTACATTGTATCTTAATATCTAGCAACACCGCATGAGACTAGTTTGCTAGTATATTTGAAATCTACGGGGTCAGATTTTGCATTGACGAGATAAGTTACAAATAAGTAAAAAAATATGATATAATATCATATGTGCAGTTAGCATGTCAACCATCGAAGCTTGAAGTATAGGCAATAGGATATTACTACAAGTTATGATTCCGTACCGCCATGTAGTTGTTTCTGGGCTTCATGATGAACCCCCTGACAGACCAAGTTGCGTCGTAGATGGTAGTAACGGCGGAGACAGCCCAATGAGGCACCATGTCCACGGTCCTGTTCTCGGCCTGTAGAATTGAGCAGTGTGATTGTAACGCATAGAGCATAGCAGATTCATGTGTACCAAGAACGAGAAGCTGCAGAACAGAGACGTGACGTACCCAAAAGAGAATGATCAATGGCACGCAGGGCTGCCCAGCCGGTGGCGGTGCAGAGGATTGGGTAAAGCACTGGCTAGTTGTGCCCGAGTCCCAATGCCACGATCAGACACAGAAAGCACAAGGCAGACAAGATGCGCCTCCATGCATCCACCATTTGCCCTTCAGTGCAGAACCAGAGGAAGGTTAGTAGAGAGATGGCCTGAGCCACGCCGGCGTGCAGGTTCACCATTAGCGGCTCGATCTTGCGTTCTATACAGCCGTATGTGAACCAAGCGGAGCTGCAGAGGAGGGCAGCGATGTTGGCATCGGGCCGCCGTCCACGCGGTGCAGTCAGTCGCTTCTTCCAGGAGAGGTACAACCCTGGGCTGTGGAAAAAAACACGATCCATCACCGACAAGAAGATAATGCAGGCTTGATTAGTGAATTTGAACTGGTTCTTACATTCCGGGGAGAGGGACGATGGCCGCCGTGGCGTAGCAGAATCCAGTCAACAAATCCATGCCCAGTCTCCCCTACTTGACACTTACGAACGATCTGGAGAATGTAATCGATGAACCGAGTGGGACTAGCAAACAACAAAACGCGAATTTTTGACAAAAGAGACCACCTACTCGAGTGAATCGTCAAAAAGACCACCTCCAAAATATATTGCCAAAAAGGACCACTTCATCGTGGCTGCCTTGTGACACGGGACATATGCCGCCACGGTCAATGGCGGCAGGCTGGTGCGAACAGTTTTCCTGGCATCAGATCGGAAACACGTGATCGTGTGGGGCATGGCGCCAGCCGGCCGTTGCACTGTCCACCACGACGAAACCTGCCCCACATGCATGCATGGATGCGTTGTTAATTCGTTTCTTTCGTTTCTTTTTCCTCTCAGAGACGGTGAAAACAGCTCAGGCCAACGTGCCGCCAGCGGCGGTGGCGGCATATGCCACATGTCGCCTGGCTACAAGGCCGCCACGACAAAGGTGGTCCTTTTTGAGAATATATATTTTAGAGGTGGTTTTTTTTTTGACAATTCATTTGCGTAGGTGGTCTCTTTTATCAAAAATTCACAAAACGCTGTGGAGGATTCCTCCCGGCCGCGCAACCCCACACACGCTTGAACACACAAGTGGCGAAGAATCTCACAAATTGGTCAGGCTTGATCACGCAAGCAAGCAAGCACGCACAACCCGATCAACGCGATGGAACTAGTAAAGCTTTAGCAAAGACGAATAAACTACGTTAGTAATAGACATATACGGACCGATGGATCAAATCCAAGCAGCATATCCATCAACTTACACACCACACGCACCCACGCACACACACACAAATCGATCAAACATCTCGGAATTGAACAAGCAGCAGATGGATCGAATTCGTACACCCGTTTCTTAAAAATAATCAGCAACACTTGATTAAACACATGGACGCCTAGCAGATCGAACATGAAAAGGGAATACGGCAAGGGAGAGGAAGACGTAGGACGACGATTGGGTTGCAGACACTCACCAGGCTCCACGGACACGATCAGTGGCCGGCAACATTTAACTACTCACTCCGTTCCAATTTAATTGACTTGCTATGCACCACATGTGGATATATCTAGTCATGTAACAATTAAATTGGAACGGAGGGAGTAAAACTATATCTGACGTGCGCTAGCAAGGAGGAGGAGGAGGAGAAGTAGCGTGGCTATGGCCGGCGAGTGTTGAGAAATTAATCAAGCTTGCAGGACGGGTGGCGTGGCTTTATATAGGCACGCTGTGCAGGTGCAACTCGAGCCATCACGCACAATAGGCACTCACGCCGCCGGGCTACCAAACCAGCGGATAAGATACCATCAATGACTGCTCGCTCTGACACCCGCTTCCTCGAGATGCCCCGGGTGGTTAGGCGTTGTCGGCCACGTTGGCAAGCTGGCTATTTTTACCGTGCGTCCGCCATTTCGGCAGCATTGGATTTTCTCCTCTCTTCAAATCAAACTCCTTGGCAAACTATCTTGGTTTCTACTCATTGTCCCCAGATACTCTAATCTAGAACAGCTACATGCACGTTTCTAAAGACAAATCCGCAGTTCTGGATGGTGGAGTTTCAACAATTTGAAAACTTTGCCAGATTTGTCTTTTTTCTCAAGCCGAAATACAACGATTTTTTCATTGAGATTTTGCGCAACTAAAATCTCAACATTATCTCCATCCAAAATTTTGTTCCGATTTCTTGGAAACACAAAAGTACAATTTTTTAAAAAAATTCAAAAACATGATCCATATAGCTCGGGCTATATTTGGGGTTTTCACATATAGCATGTACTAGTAACATGCAACGAAACCCTATAGCTCTCTCGTTCGAGTCAGTTAGGGAAGAGAAGAAAGGGACGTTAATAATAATGAATTAACTTTTGTTTCGCAAAAGAAAATGAATTAACTTTAGCCAGCTGGGAGCGCGGATGATCCGATGGATACATGCATGTACAGGCTTATAGATGTGATAGGTCAGGTTCGGCCCGGTGACCCGCTGAACCGGACCTGCATTTTGTTACCAGTAGGGTAACGGGCCGACCCACAAAATATTAGGTCCAAGATGGATCCAACCCTTTTGACCCCAGGGACGAACCGCCCCTGTCGTCAGACACGAACTCGAGCGAGCAGCTGCTGCGCCGCCGCCGCCGCCGCAAACAAGCACGTTGAAGTATAGCACGCCGCGCCCTCCGCCGGATCCTAGATCCTCCATTTCCGCCTCCAAGTCGTTCTTGCCGTCGGAGCGGGCCAGCACGCCGGCGTCGGAACGCCGTGACGCTGCGACGGGTGCTCGCATCTGGGGAGCGCCCAGAGCTCGCGCAGCGCGCCGTCCCCTACCATCTTGTTCAGTAGCGCGGCCTCGGCGCCAAGCACGGCGGCAACGACCTCATGCTTCTCCGCCTCGGCGCCGTGCCAACCCTGTTCGTGTCCTCGCCCAGCGCCGCAAAAGCCGTGCTCGCGTCGCGGCCGCCGCCCATGGCCGCCAACATCATCCGCTACGGCTCCACGGACGTCGCCTTTGCGCCACGGCCGTTGAAACCGTTTGAACAGTCAAAAAGAGCAAAGCTCATGGTTACGACGCTCGCGGCCGTGCTTCTCGCGGACGTGACGGCGGCCATGGGGCTGAGCAGGGCGGCGTCGCTCCGAGAGCAGGTGTTCGTCGAGGCCGTGCGGCTTCTAAGCGACGAGGACGGTGGTGCCTCGGCTGCGATGACCTCAGCGCAAGCGATCAAGGGGGCGATGTGTATTCTCGCCGGGCCGACGTTGCAAGGACGGAACCGGACCAAGGCCGCGGAGGCCGGCGCTGGTAGACATGCTGCTCGTTGAGCAGCGGCGCGCGTGGTGCCGGGTGCGAGCTGGCGCTTTGCGCACTGGACCTGACGACCTGTGCGGGTGCGCACCGGCGGCGGGAACGACGACCAGCATCACGTATTGCTGTTGTTGAAGTTCAGCATGTATTGCTAAGGTTACCCTGAACCTAGAACAACAGGGACGGGACAAACCTTACCCAGGCATTTCTTGCATAGGTTCCGTGGTCCAACACCAGGGCCGGACCGGACCGGACCCGGACCATCTTGATACAGGCTGGTCAGGTGGTGCATGAGGGACGGGGGGACAAACCCTAGAGTTAGTTAGACCTTGTCGACCTTTTACTCTTAATATTTTCACCCGCTCATCCTCGGTTGCCATTTAGCTGGGCTACGTAGAAAAGAGTTTACTGGTTAATGAATGGATAATCATGACGATAATAAGCTCCATTAGTAACAAACCAAGTGAAATTAACACCCGCGGATCAAAAGAGGGGGCTGTCCCGTGTCACTCCACCGTATCGATCGAGGTGACCAAATACTGTCCAGTTGTTACACTAGATCTGTGCAATATTGGTTACATGAGGGACACGGCGTTTCGTGTCATAGGTATAGATACACCCATTATGTAAAACATTTTAATTCTTTTATAAAATGTCAAAACATTTCAATAAAATTTGTGCCCTTCTCCCGGCCCCCGCCCCCATACCCGCCCGCGGGTCCAGAGCTCCACCATACCCGTCACCCGCGGGGTTCACGAGACCCGACGGGTACCCGTGACACATCACACATGAGAGGCGGTCGAAGGAGGGGTGGCGTAGGAGCGGCCGAGGAGCGTCGCCCGAGGAAGGGCGGCAGAGGAGCGGTGGTTGAGGAGCGACGGCCGAGGAAGGGCGACGGAGGAGCAGGAGGCTTGGGCGGCAGCTGTCGTTCTCGGGGTGGGAGAAGAGATCGATCAGTCGATCTAGGCAGCTACTGGTTGCGTGGGGCGTGAGGAAAAGGAGATCGATCGATCGATCTGGGGTGCGTGGGACCACGGGATGGAGAGCTGAGAGCCTGGGAAGAAAAGTATTTTGTTTTTTCTACACTGAAAGGTGGGATTAGCGGGTATGCGGGTTAAAGGGTACAGGTTTGGTAGCCCATACCCGCACCCGCTAGACCCGACAGGTTTGAATTTTCCCTGATAAGCACACCCACGGGATTTTTTCTACGCCAAACCCTCCCCATTTAAGGCGGGTACCCGTCGGGTTTGCGGGTATCAGGTACCCATTGCCATCCGGATCCACTGCCTCGGCTTGCTCTTGCGGCGACCAGGCGCCGAGCGGCGTCGCCTCGTTTGCGAGCAGGCCGGCAAGACATGTGAGGATCAGCAGGTGCTCTTCATCGTCGACGGCGGCCTCGGCTTTCTCTTCCAGTAGATCAGCGAACAGCTCCTCGTCGTCGGAGTCCATGGCTGGACGGACAAAACGCCGAAACAGAGTCCTAGCGGGCGAGGTGGGCGCGTTTCGTCCCGAGAGTCTTCCTTGTGGCTAGATCACGGCTGAGTGGAGGGGGTGGCGCCGGCGGCGTGCATGGGTGGGGTGGTGGCGTTCCTAGCTGCTTGTTTGCGGCGGAGGGGGAGGGGTAGGGGTAGTGCCGGCGGGTGGAATGTATAGAGGAAGGGCGAGACTAGGCGGGCAAAACGCACTGTCTCGCCGACAGTGTTGGCCCACACGCGCTTTTCCTTCCATCGGCTCACCCAGGCGAAATCAGTGGGCTGGTTTGGCCTGGATGGGCCGACGCTATTTTCGGCCAACATAGCGATATTTAGGCTCTGAGAACGACTGGGAGAAATTCAACGCTATTAACCATCGGCCTTAAAAAAAAAACCTCCTAGGGCGATGTGAAATGGCTGAAAATGCCCATGAAAACCGAACAGTCGGCTGAAACGCTGCGTTCCAAGGGCCCGTGGCAACTTCCAACGGTCATATTCCTCTCGTCTCGTGTGAAACTCATTCTCCTCTGCAACTCCCCTTTGCTCGTCCCTTCTCCGATCCACCGCACAACGGGGGAGCTTCTTCTCGTCTCGTCTCCCGCGCCAGTGTCGGCGACCTAACCCTAGCACTGTCGCCCACCCGATACCTCGCCGGCGGCCTCTCTCCACCGCGGCGCTGCTCCTCCTCGTATCCCCTTCTTCCCGTCCCCCGGCGGCGCAACCTTGGTCCGTTCCCCGGAGACGAGGTAGAGCTAGGGTTCCGGAAGCAGGCGGCGGAAGGCTCCCGACGAACTCTCGTCCTCTGCCCCACCCGTTCCGACCCAGCAAGGTAAGGAGCCGCCGCCCTCCTTCTCCCCACCCCCAAGATTTGCTTGCGGTGAATCTGTGATTCAGTTTTTGTGATGTCTGTAGCTATGCCACGATTTCTGTGGGGATTGGGGCACTGCTGACTACTGTGGTGCTGTTGCTTCTAGAAATATGGGTTATATTTTTTTGACTTTAGAAACGGTGACGTGTCGTTTATTTACAGAATCGTTTATTGATGAGATGCACTCGTGAGTAACGAGCAGGATGCTGAATGTGAATACTTGCAGTTCATGCGTGTGCTTAAACGTTTGATCGATTATGCAGACGCTGTACCTATGATGCAATCGTTAAGAGCTTCCTCTTATCTGGTTTGTGAACCGTTTGACAAGTGAATAAGTGATGGCAGTATTGTCTTGGTTGTATGAATGCAAGAAACCCAGAAACTGTATTTGTACTGATGTTCTGTTTGAAAATACCATATCTGTACTTCCAAGGTTTACATGCCCTTCCCTACAGATTGGCAGCTGATCTGACCTGGCTTGTTGCATACTATAGGTTGTAATTCAAGCACAGATAGAGTTTTCACAAGATGACTAGGAAAGAGTTATACATGTTTCTGAAGCTTGTTATCATGATGCAGGGTTTTACGTTTAATGATATATGTAGCAGTTCTAGTCATAATTTTCCTTTCTTGTTTTGTGAAACCTATTGACTTTGCATCATAATAAAGCATAGTCCAAGAAATCATGTTTAAAAAACATGATTGCAACATGAGCCTAAATTATTTGCCAGTATATCTTGGTGGATAACAAGGTGTTGGATGAGCTCATGTAGAGTATGATACTATTGTTTGTAGTTCATTGTGATCTTTTTTAAATATTAGACATGCTTTTAGATGGTGGCCTTAGCATCTGCCTTCAGTTGTTATTATCTATATGAAACCATTTTCGTAGCAAATAATTTTCTTGTCCCGAGACTAGTATAATTCATGTGACCTTAATAACTGTAACGCTTCCTGATGCTTCCCTTTTCATATCAGAGCTCTGCCCATTGCTCCAGTACGTGAAGTGAATAAACTGAGATGCCAGTATCAATGGATAGGAAGCAGAACCATTCGCCACTCCTATCCGTAGAACAAACCCCTTTGATTCCGACTCTGATTCTGAAGCGCCCTCAAGACCATCAAGGTGCAATCTGCCCCAGTGCAGCGCACCAACCAATCCGTGCAAGAGTTGGAAGAATACACTGTACGTAAAGCAGAAGAAGCCTCGGGCAAAGCAAAGGATTGTCTTAGGGCTGCTGAAGCTATTAGAGAAGATGCTTCACAAATCCTGCTGACTTTACATCGACAAGGTGAACAGATCACTCAGACTCATCGACTAGCGGCTGACATAGAGCAGGACCTTACAGTGGTAAGCTCTGCACTTTTTGCAATATTGCCCAACTCTTTTTATAGACACACTACTGGGTAGCCTAACTATACCGTAGTTAGCTTTCTGCAAAAGTATGGTTTAGTTTCTTCTCATTACCATTGCTTGTAAAATAGAGTCAAGTTTGATAGAATTTCCATATATGTTGATCCTAATTTCAGTCATCACCTAAAAAAATCAGAGACAAATAGCTTTATAATCCACTTATGAGACTTATTTTCATAATCCCTATGTATCTTTGGAATTAAGATTTATGCCAAACCTTGTTGAGCATTTATCTTTACCCACAACCGCAGCTGTCTTCAGTTTATGTTTCCGTACTCTGTGCATCCTAGGGTTCTGCATCCTAATTACTGGTTACCAATGTAGATGTTCTTCCTCTTGTGGAAATATTTATCTTGCTGATTCAAAGTACTTTGTTTCATTTTAACTTCTTGAGTAAACTTTATACAGCTACATTAACTGAAAAATTCTAAATTTAATCAGAGTGAGAGGCTTTTGGGAAGTCTAGGAGGACTGTTTTCGAAGACTTGGAGGCCTAAGAGAAATCAATCAATAAAAGGACCAGTTTCACAGAGTATGATTTTGCACATTATGAATAGTTTCAGTAACTCTT
The DNA here is from genome assembly GCA_947311845.1 of Poa pratensis. Classification (NCBI taxonomy): domain Eukaryota; kingdom Viridiplantae; phylum Streptophyta; class Magnoliopsida; order Poales; family Poaceae; genus Poa; species Poa pratensis. The sequence continues at coordinate 19,245,229 of CAMZMU010000117.1, forward strand.
CTATTTTTCCTCAACTGATCCTTTTGTGTTATCGCAGATAATTCTTTCATAGGTACGCCAAACCACATGGAGCAGAGACAGAGGCTAGGCATTGTCTCAACACCTCAACATTCTCCTAATCCTGTACATCGTTCGCCTGCAACCGCGATGGAGAAAGTTGAGGTTTGTCTTTGTCAGTTTGCTAGAACCATAGAATGGACATTGGACTAATATGTTCCGAAAGTTAACGGTATGTTCTTTTCACTAGGCTGAGAAAGCGAAGCAGGATGATGTGTTTGCAGACTTGAGTAACATATTGGGAAGTATGAAGGACATGGCACTGGATATGGGTACAGAAATCGATAGGTACTACCTCTTTAAATACATCTTCGGTAGGGTATGGTAAAACATGCCGTATCTCACCTGTACAAGCACCTCTTTTAATATATCTTCAGTAGGGTATGGTAAAACATGCCGTATCTCACCTGTACAGCTATTCTTTATAAGATTTGATCTGATGGAGATTATTCCTTGCTGCAGGCAAAATAAATCACTGGACACTTTCAATGACGATGTCGATGAGCTGAACTTCAGAGTCGAAGGGGCGAACCAACGGGGACGTCGGTTGCTTGGGAAGTGATATGCCACAGTCGGAGTCAGCTGTAGAACTGCTTGTCTTGGACAGTTTTGACTGTGCTGTGGAGTTTAAAGGTTGTTTCTGCAGCTATGCCTACTTCAAAGGATTAAGGAAGCTGTTGTCCTTTTTAACAAATAGTCAACTTCATGTATTGTATTAGGGCCCATTGTATTAGTATGCTGTTGTTTCCTGATCTTCTTCTGGACCAGATTCTTATGTTGTATGACAACTAGGTCAGTTAATTGGTGTATCACATAGGCACCTTCTTCTTCGAACGTGTACTGCTGCTGTAATATTTTTCTTTCTTCCTGTACCGAAGGGACCTGAAATTGTAACCGAGGTTGAGAACTAGATGAGCACATAAGAGCTGAAGTGCATTTTGTTCCCCATTCATTCAGTAGCAAAGTATTTCAGGTTCATTTAGTAGCAAACCGTTTCCTTTTCCTCTGCATCAACTAGCAGCAAGCTACTACTTAGCAGTCGACACCAGCCAGCAGAAAAGAAACACGAAAGCCCCATGTTACATTGATGGAACGGCAGGGCTGGGGCGTAGGTCGCCGGGTTGGGACGGGGCGGCGCCGCCGTGATGCGCGCCTTCATCAACAGGACAGGCCGAGTTGTACTAGAGCCACAGTACGTGCGCGCTGCACAAAGAATGATTATTACAGCGGCTAACCCGATGCCAGCATAAAAAGTTTTTTCCCCGTTAGGGTTTTGTAGTCCTCGGGCGACGCTTGCCGCCGCCACGAGTTTTGCCGTTCTGCGTCGATCGCCGTCGCGATTAAACGCTGTTGATCATGGCGGAGTCCTCGACTAGTGGATCTCGCAGTAAGGAGCAGATGGAACCGTCCCAATTGCTGGAACGCCTCCACCTTGAAGAAGATGAACTCGATAACCTCGTTTGGGAAGAGGAAGTTGAGGATCCAGGAGAGAAAGCTAAGTGGCTTGCACTAGCGCGAGTCTTGACAGGGAAAAGCTTCAGCCAGGGTGCGCTGATCGGCGACATGAGGAGTGCCTGGAACCCGGCGCGTGACGTAGTTTGGAGGAGAATTAACGCAAACCTGTTCTCGGTTCAATTCAACTGTCTTGCAGATTGGAATAAAGCTCTGCATCAAGGTCCGTGGGATTTTCGCGGCTCTGCGTTGATTATCCAGGAGTATGATGGGTTTTCCAACCCTGAAACTGTTAAACTTGACAGAATTGAGACTTGGAGCCAGATCCATAAACTCCCAGATGGTGTGCTGAAAAAACCTGCGTTTGTGGAGAATATGGCCAAGAGAATTGGCGAGGTGCAGGAGGTCCAGATTGCCCTGCCCAATGGCTTCGTTGGGCAGTTTATTAGGGTTCGCGTCAAGCTCGATGTCAATAAGAAGCTCACACGCTTTGTCAGCTTCACGAAGGGAGGAAAGACTGATTTCTTTCAGGTCAAGTATGAGAAGCTTCCAACTTTTTGTAATGCATGTGGTATGATGGGCCATTGGCATGAAGAGTGCGGCACCGGTGAACACGATGCCTCTAAATTTGAGTGGGGGGCTTTCATCCTATCTCCACGAAGGGGAAGAGGTAATGGTCGTAACTTCAGTACTGGACGTGGCTCTGCTGACACAGAAGAAACTGACGGTGGTGCAAGAGGCCGTGGACGAGGTCATAATCCTCTGAGAGGCCGAGGTTTTGCTGGAAGGGGCCAATGGAATATTGCTTATAATAATCCTGGGTTCGATCCAGATTCTAGTATGGACCACGATGGTATTACTGAACTAGCTATGATGGATGGCAACCTAGCTACGGTGAATGGCAAACTGATCCAGTCTCCAAAATTTCCTTGCAAGCGTTTAGCCCTTGATGGAGTTACTCCAGGTTCAGGATCTATATCGGAGGTGACTCCGGAGCTGACCGGGGAAAGATCAGATGATAGCAGCGAGGAGGATGATCCGATGGTGGGTGATACAGGTAATCTATCTACACCCCAGAAATCAAAGAATAGGAAGAAGACCAAGCTTCTTGATGGTACTGCGCAAGACAACAGTATAAACCAGATATCGGCGGCCTCTAATGAGGCTGACCGGACGCAATGAAAATCTTAGCATGGAACTGTCGCGGTATGGCCAGTACCGCGGCCTGGCGCGCCTTATTGGCTCTCCAGGTAAAATTTAGGCCAGATGTGATTTTCCTGTCCGGGTCACATCTGAATAAAGCAAGGGCGGAAAAATTGAGAAGAAAGTTAGGAATGGATCATGTTGCGGTTTTTGAAAGTGATGGGGCGAGTGGTGGTCTTGTCCTTGTTTGGCAAGCGCCGGTTGACATTCAACCAATGGAAGTTACATCAAATTTCATTGATGTTGCTGTTTGTCACACACATGATAATCCGTGGAGATTTACTGGTTTCTACGGTGAACCAAAGTGGGAAGATAAACACCTGTCGTGGGACTACCTGCGTAACTTGAGATCAAATGCAACATGCCATGGGTAGTGATGGGTGATTTCAACGAAATATTGTATTCTCATGAGAAGGAAGGAGGGGCTGCTAGACCCCTTCGGATGATGCAAGCTTTTCGCGATGGTCTGGCTGACTGTGGGCTAGATGATATGGGCTATGAAGGGGACCAGTTTACATGGCGAAGAAGAAGAATTCGAGAGAGGCTGGACAGAGGTGTATGCAATGCTGAATTCCATGGCTATTTCCGGGGCGAAAATCATTAATGCAGATCATCACAAGTCGGATCACAGGCCTTTGCTCCTTGATACGGAAGGTGATGAGCAATTTGTTTTTCAGCGAGCAGGGGGTGTTAAACCCTTTGAGGCGAAGTGGTTGCATGAGAAGGATGTACACGATGTTGTACGACAAGCATGGGATAAAACCATGAATGGTTCTGACTTTGCAAGTCGAACAGCGGTGATCAATAAAGATTTACATCATGGGACAAGACAGTTCTGAAGGAGCCTCGCAATAATTTAAAGGAGCTGAATAAAGAGTTGGAGGAACTAAAAACCAGTGCGATGTCGGATGAAAATTGCGATCGCCAGAGGGAGATTCAGGTTTTAATTGAGGAACTCCTCGAGAAGGAGGAAATATATTGGGTGCAACGAAGTAGAGCAAATTGGTTAAAGCATGGAGATAGAAATACGGGGTTCTTTCACAATTTTGCTTCGGCACGTAAAAGGCGCAATGCAATTAAAAAGTTGAAGAACACGGATGGAGTATGGCTGAAGGTGATCAGCTAAGTTCTCTAGCTACTGATTATTTCAAGAATCTGTTTACTGCTGGTGTCCATGCGCCAGATAATGCGTTTTGAATAAAGTAAAACCTGTTGTAACTGGCTATATGAACGAAGCACTCTTAGCACCCTATACCGAAGAGGAGGTGAAAAAGGCCCTTTTTAATATAGGGGACCTGAAGGCGCCAGGGCCTGATGGTTTGCATGCAATTTTCTACAAGAGATTTTGGGATCTGTTAGGAGAAGAACTAACCAAAACTGTACTGGCTGCGGTGAACAGTGGATCAATACCTGATGGATGGAATTTAACTACTATTGTGCTTATTCCAAAGGTGGATACTCCAGAGAGCATTACTCAATTTCGCCCAATCAGTCTCTGTAATGTCATCTACAAAGTAATTTCAAAGATGCTTGCTGCTAGACTCAAGGTTTTATTGCCTGACATTATTAGTGAGAACCAGAGTGCCTTCGTACGGAAGAATAATTACAGACAACGTAATTGTAGCCTATGAGTGCCTACATACTATGAAAAAGAGGAAAGTGGGCAAGAAAGGAGTGTGTGCAATAAAGCTTGATATGCACAAGGCTTATGATCGTGTGGAGTGGGTTTTTCTGAAGAATATTTTACTTCGGCTCGGGTTTGACACCCAATGGGTCGATTTAATCATGGCATGTGTGAGCTCTGTTGAATATAAGGTGCGGATTAACTCAAAGGACTCGGAGACGTTTGCACCTTCGAGGGGCTTAGGCAAGGAGATCCTTTGTCCCCTTATCTCTTTCTCCTGTGCACTGAAGGATTATGGCTCTACTCAAGCATGAAGAAGAACAAGGTAATTTAAAAGGTTTACAAGTATGTCGCAATGGCCCTACTGTTTCAAATCTTTTATTCGCAGATGATTCATTAATGTTGATTCAAGCGGATGCTGCTAATGCACTCTCGTTAAAAGGAGTTCTTGACGCTTACTGTACGGCGTCGGGTCAGATGGTGAGTGAGGCAAAATCATCCATATTTTTTAGCCCCAACACAAAAGTGGATGATAAAGTTGCTGTGTGTCAGACTCTGAACATCATGACAGAATCGTTATCCGACAAATATCTTGGTCTGCCCTCTATGATTGGGATGGACAGAACTGATTGTTTTAGGCACATTATTGATCGAATTGCGAAACTGGTAAATGGTTGGAAGGAAAGACTGCTAAGCCTTGGCGGCAAGGAGGCTCTTCTCAAAGCGGTTGCCCAAAGCATCCCAACTTATGCGATGAGTGTGTTCAAATTCTCCAAAAAAATCTGTAAGGGAATCACTGACGCAATGTCTCATTATTGGTGGGGTGATGAAGATAACCAGAGAAGGTTGCATTGGTTTGCATGGTGGAAAATGTGTGTGCCGAAAGGAAAAGGTGGCATGGGTTTCAGAGATATCCATTGTTTCAACTTAGCTCTTCTTGCTAAACAATGTTGGAGACTTCTTGAACAAAGTGATTCATTATGTGCTCGGGTGCTTAGAGCAAAATACTACCCGGATGGGGATATCCTAAAGTAAATCTGAAAAAAGGTTCTTCGTACGCTTGGCAAAGCATATGGGCGGGAGTGTAGACTTTTAAAAAGGAAGCATCTGGAGAGTGGGGAATGGGCTGGATATAAACATTTGGGAGGATGCTGGATCCCAAGCAGCCCAGACCGGAAGATTATGACCAGACGGCGTAATATTGTTCTAACAAAAGTTCATGAACTAATTGATCCTATAACTGGACAATGGGATGAAGTGCTAATCGAGGAAAATTTCTGGCCCATCGATGTCCACAGAATATTACAAATTCCCTACCTAGGCATGACATGGATGATTTTGTGGCTTGGCACTATAATAAAAGCGGAAGATTCTCGGTGAAATCCGCCTACTATATAGAATGGGAGTCACAATATGGTGATAGACTCCGATCTGAAGAAGGACAAGGCACAGCCTACTTAAATCCGGTTTGGAAGGGTTTATGGTCCTTGCGCATTCCAGCAAAAGTTAAAATCTTCATGTGGCGATGTATGAATGGATCAGTACCATGTTATTGTATCCTGGCTAATCGACATATGAGAACAAGTGCGCAATGTGAGGTATGTAAAAGTGGTGCGAAGATATTAGGCATTTGCTTTTTGATTGCAACCGAGTACAGAAGGTTTGGCGCTCTTTTGGTCTACATGAAATCATAGACCAAGCTAAGACTGCGGACAGACTGGGCTCGGCGATGATTGAGGCGGTGCTCTGTGATGAGCAGTACCAAAAGAGTACATGGATCCGGTGATGACTAGAGAGATTTTTTCTGTTGCCTGCTGGTACTTGTGGTGGCAGCGGAGACGTTCGTGAGGGCTGAGATTATTCAGGATGAAAGGAAAACAGCCACGGCCATCCAAGCTTTATCAATGAATTTTGTGCGTGCTAACAGGAAAGGACCTATCACGCTAAAGCAAGGTACGTGGACAAAACCCCTTTTGGTCATCAAATTCTTAATGTCGACGCCTCTTTCTTGGAGAACAATCGGACAGGTGATGTGGGCGCAGTTGTCCGCGACGACAGGGGGGCTTTGTCGGGGCAACATGCAAGACGCTACCTCATGTTATCAATGCAGAAGTGGCCGAGGCAATGGCACTACAGGAGGGACTGGTGTTGGCAAAACAACTAGCTTGTCACAACCTCATTGTACACTCAGATTGTGCAACAGTGGTGGAGGCTTTTAACTCTGGCTTCTACTTGTCAACTGTCTTTAGTCATATTCTGGACGACTGTCGTGATCTAGTGCAAGGCTTTGGCAGTGTAGTGATTCAACATTGTAATAGGGAGGCCAATGAGACGGCAAATGAGCTAGCTAGATACGGGAGGGATAATCCACCGACTTTGTGGTGTGATGTACCCCCGGATTTTCTTTTGCCGTTTCTGATAAACGATGTAACTATGTGACTTTGGTGAGGCGGCAAGTTTTCAGACGCACTCTTTCCCTAACCAGGGTACCGAAAGGGACTGACAGGGTTTTAATGAGGCGGGCTTGCTGACCTAATATATGGAGGTTGAAAATCAAAAAAAAAAGGTGCGCGCTGCACAGTCCAACTCGTAAGTTGGCCGGATCACCACCAGTCCAGGAAGTGCATAAATCGACCGATCAAAGCTAGCGTGCTCGTGAGGTAGGTTCCTCCCGGCGCAACCCCCTTCCCTCTCGACGCCGGCCGGCCCACCCCCGCCTCCCTCCTCGCAGCCAACCATGCCGCGGCCGCCGCCGACTGATAACCCCCAAGAGCAAGGGATCACTGTAGCACCTCTCAATGTGGAAGTAAGGTATCGATCCGCAGGAGGAAGAAGGAAAAGTTATCTATTCCCTACAACTAAAGTGTCACAAGTTTTAGTTGATTATGCACTAAACAAGTTTAAGGAACAAGGTGGTTGATTTAATGGATGGAAGTTTGATGTAACAAGGCAAGAATGTGGAAGTGTCCCAATCCTCTTCAATGCAAGAGGACAAGACAAAGGTTTTCTAGGATGCTTGGAAATAAGGCCTAGGGATCATACTTTCACTAGTGGACACTCCCAACAATTGAATACATAGATATTTCCTCTTCACTTTGCTACTCTAAACTATTCTCCCGTTGGATAGAAATACCAATCTACTGCGTAGGGCTACAAGAGCACACCTTAAAGTCTGAGTGAACAAACACCACAATATCATAGAACACCAAGACCATTGTGTAGGGCTACAAAAGCACACCTTAAAGTCCGTCTTCCACATCTAGGGAACCCCAAGGTCACTATGAGTGCCCCAAAATAGTACTAAACAAACACCACAATTTTATAGTGACATCCAACACAAAGAATAACTCATGGTAAGTATTTCTGTAACCTTTAGCCTAAGAGTCACACACGGTGCGCACACTGTCAACTACACCATGGGACAAAGGTGACTTCGGAAATTACATTAATAAAACCACTTGAGTAGCACAAACAAGGAAGGAGAAACATCCATGAATTCAATTAGATTACAAAGCTCATGATCACATAAAGATCACATCATGGGAGAGAGAGATGAACCACATAGCTACCGGTAGAGCCCTCAGCCCCGATGAAGAACTACTCCCTCCTCATCATGGGAGGCAGCAACGGCGATGAAGATGTTGATGATGAACACGGCGGAGGGGGGTGGAGCCCTCCGGAGGCGATTCCGGCGGTGTTTCCCCCCTCCGATCTTCTCCGGCGGCAGCCTTCTGTCTCCTGTTTCGTGGTTTTGTGTTTCTCCGCCGCCCTCTTCCAGAGAACGTCGGGGGACCTTTTTTATAGGCGTTTTTAGGTCAAGACTATGTCGGTGGAGCGAAGATCGACGGCAACGGAGCTACGAGGGCCAAACGAGTGGGCCCCATGCGGCCACAGTACCTGGCCGCGTGGGCCACCCCAGTTTGGGCCTCGGGCCTCTGCTTGTTCGCTTCCTTCGCCCACAGGTCTTCTTCCTTCCAAATATTGACGCCCGTAAATTTCCAGGTGATTTCGTTGACGTTTGGGTCCGTGAAACATTAAAATAAGAAAACGGGGTTTTCTGCCTGTGCAGGGTTAATTCCATAAAAATAAAAAATAAATGAATATTCCCAAAAATCATTATAAAACATTGATATAACCCTTATATGATGCAAATATGATTGGAATATAAGCAATTAAAGTGCAAAGTTCATGTATGCATTTTACATGCATCAACATCCCCAAGCTTAATCCATGCTCGTCCTTGAGTATGAAGATGATAAAACTAACATGGACTTTGCAATTTAATACTTAACAATGAATATCAAAGATGATTACTATTGCTACATATAGTCAAATGATTCATTCTCCCATCTCTTTTCTGTGGGGTGCATTAATAGTGATAAACAAATAGGTTCCTTGCTGCATATAATCCTTGAACAAAAATTCATATGACATATCCAGAAAGTGTATAATGTTGTATGCCTACTCATAAACTCAGTTGGATCAAAAAGATTCAACTTAAAAGCTCAAAGCATGCATCAAACAAAATAGGACAGAATCTGTCCAGAAAAACAGCAGCAGCAAAACGTATTTTTCTACCCTACCAAACTTTCTCGAAAAATTCCTAAAAAATTCATGGATACAGAGGATGAAAAGTTGTAACTACAGTTCAAATATGAGCTCATTCGGAGTTACAGAATAAGAATTAAAAATCATACCGTGCACTGATTCGTGTAGGAATAAAATTTCCGAACTCAATAAGCAACTTTTCAAGACCAAAATGGGTAAAACTTGGCACTTTATTTAAAACTCCAGAAACTAAACTAGACATAAAGTCTCTTGTTACAGCAAGAGGACACAAAGAAAAATCACACACAAAAATAACCGGGTTGCCTCCCGCAAAGCGCTTTCTTTATAGCCATATAGCTAGGCTTGATAGTTTTAATGATGCTCCCATAGGAATAAGAGTTGAATATAAAAGAGCATCAAGAAGCAAATATCAAACACTTTTAAGTCTAACCCACTTCCTATGCATTGGGATCTTGTAAGAAAATAAATCAATAAAGCACAAAGTGTCTAGCATAGGAAGGCAAAGCAAGTGCAACTTCAAAATTTTCAACAAAAAGAGAGAAGACTTAATATTTTTGAGATATATGAAATCATGTCTCCCTCTCTTATAAAAACTTTCAGTAGCATCATTGATAAACTCAACAATATATCTATCACATGAAACATTCTTATCATGATCCATATGCATAAAAGTATCATTACTCTCCACATAAGCATAAACAGTTTCATTAGGAATTGTGGGAGTAAAACATTCATAATAATCATTGTAATCATCATATATAGGAGGCATATCATAATCACAATAAACTTTATACTCAATAGTGGGTGGACTGAAAATATCATATTCATCATCATAAATAGGAGACATAGAATCATTAAACAAGTTAAAGAACCTCCCCAAGCTTAGATGATTGCAAGATATAAAAGAAACCTCCCCAAGCTTAGTCTAGTGCACACAAGAATAGAAACTTAAGCGCTACGCTCCCCGGCAACGGCGCCAGAAAAGTACTTGATAACCCCCAAGAGCAAGGGATCACTGTAGCACCTCTCAATGTGGAAGTAAGGTATCGATCCGCAGGAGGAAGAAGGAAAAGTTATCTATTCCCTACAACTAAAGTGTCACAAGTTTTAGTTGATTATGCACTAAACAAGTTTAAGGAACAAGGTGATTGATTTAATGGATGGAAGTTTGATGTAACAAGGCAAGAACGTGGAAGTGTCCCAATCCTCTTCAATGCAAGAGGACAAGACAAAGGTTTTTCTAGGATGCTTGGAAATAAGGCCTAGGGATCATACTTTCACTAGTGGACACTCCCAACAATTGAATACATAGATATTTCCTCTTCACTTTGCTACTCTAAACTATTCTCCCGTTGGATAGAAATACCAATCTACTGCGTAGGGCTACAAGAGCACACCTTAAAGTCTGAGTGAACAAACACCACAATATCATAGAACACCAAGACCATCGTGTAGGGCTACAAAAGCACACCTTAAAGTCTGTCTTCCACATCTAGGGAACCCCAAGGTCACTATGAGTGCCCCAAAATAGTACTAAACAAACACCACAATTTTATAGTGACATCCAACACAAAGAATAACTCATGGTAAGTATTTCTGTAACCTTTAGCCTAAGAGTCACACACGGTGCGCACACTGTCAACTTCACACCATGGGACAAAGGTGACTCCGGAAATTACATTAATAAAACCACTTGAGTAGCACAAACAATGAAGGAGAAACATCCATGAATTCAATTAGATTACAAAGCTCATGATCACATAAAGATCACATCATGGGAGAGAGAGAGATGAACCACATAGCTACCGGTAGAGCCCTCAGCCCCGATGAAGAACTACTCCCTCCTCATCATGGGAGGCAGCAACGGCGATGAAGATGTTGATGATGAACACGCCGGAGGGGGGTGGAGCCCTCCGGAGGCGATTCCGGCGGCGTTTCCCCCCTCCGATCTTCTCCGGCGGCAGCCTTCTGTCTCCTGTTTCGTGGTTTTGTGTTTCTTCGCCGCCCTCTTCCAGAGAACGTCGGGGGACCTTTTTTTATAGGCGTTTTTAGGTCAAGACTATGTCGGTGGAGCGAAGATCGACGGCAACGGAGCCACGAGGGCCAAACGAGTGGGCCCCACGCGGCCACAGTACCTGGCCGCGTGGGCCACCCCCGTTTGGGCCTCGGGCCTCCGCTTGTTCGCTTCCTTCGCCCACAGGTCTTCTTCCTTCCAAATATTGACGCCCGTAAATTTCCAGGTGATTTTGTTGACGTTTGGGTCCCTGAAACATTAAAATAAGAAAACGGGGTTTTCTGCCTGTGCAGGGTTAATTCCATAAAAATAGGAAATAAATGAATATTCCCAAAAATCATTATAAAACATTGATATAACCCTTATATGATGCAAATATGATTGGAATATAAGCAATTAAAGTGCAAAGTTCATGTATGCATTTTACATGCATCACCGACCTCCTCCCCGAATCCCCCTGTCCCACAACACCGGAAGAGGTGAGCCCGATTCGCACTATGTGAGCGATTATGATCTTCTAGAACTTTGATTTTGAATAGCCTAGACCCAAATTTGATCTGGATTGTCGAATCGAACGGCCGGCCACCACTGCTCGATGGTTGGTTGCTCAGGGATGCAATTGCTCTTAGAATCCCCATTAGTTTGATAAATATTGGACGGGGTTTGTTTTAGCATTGCAAGCATACCAACTCGAGAGGGCTGGTCGTAGGCCGGCTGTGTAATGTTTAGAGAATCTCTAGCAGAACCCGCAAAAGGGGCAAACCCGCATAATAACCGCCCGATGCGGATTTAAAACCGCAAAAACGCGGAGAACAGAACCCGCAAAACTCCCCGGCCCGTAAAAGATTTTGCGGGGGCCCGTGAATTCTGTCCTCGAAACTGGAAAGTAAAGGATCTTGTGGCCAAATATAAGGTGGCATGTATACCCGAGAGCAGTTGGCGGGAGGGAATATTCAGCTCACGCCGATGAACTTCTGCCATGAAAGTCGCCGGAATCCGGCCGTCCTCCACCAAATTCGTCGGAGTCGGTGGAAACTGGAGCCGCGCGGCGCCATGGCCACGCGCCTCCTCGACCGGGGCCGCCGCCGGCCGCCGGCGCGCGCCTCGCGGCGTCTCTCGCAGTCGTGGCCGTGGCCTCCGACGTGGTCTTCACCATGGTCGGCAACCCCGGCGACGTGCGCGCCGTCGTCCTGAACGCGGCCACGGGCGCGCTCGCGAAGCTCCGACCCGGCGGCGTCCTTGGTGGACTGCACGAGCTCCTCTCCCTCCCTGGTGCGCGAGCTCCTCCCCCTCCCTGCTACGCCGCGGCCTGCCATGCCGTCGACGCCCCCGTCTCCGGCGGCGGCGCCGGGACCTGCGGCGGCAAGGCGGGCCAGGTCCTTCTCGGCGCGGCGGAGGGACCGTACGGAGGAGGCGAGCCTGTTGTCGTCGCGGCGCCGGAGCGCAGTCTGTGCATCGGCCGTGTGGGCCCTGAGCTCGATGGCGGCCTCTTGGAACCCCTGGTGCGCGTCGGCGAGGAGCAGGAAACCATCGAGGAGGCATGCAGCTGTGGCGGAGCCGTTGTGGAGCACGGCGCGGGACTCGGGCAGGAGCAGGAGCTCGGCGAGCGCGGAGTGTAGCGCATCGAGGTGGGCGAGGCCCGTGGACGCGGAGGAGAATGTGGAGGAGGAGTTGATGGTCCAGGCGCGCACGGCGGCAATGTGTGTGCAGAGGTGGGCGAGGAGCGGGTGGGAGTGGCAGGGGAGGGAGACGGAGTGGACGTGGTATGCCCTTGCTGGGCACCATTGCTGGAGAGACGGTGCGAGAGCTAGCTGTTTGTTGGATTGGATCTTGTTGACCTTGCTTCTTGTGCTTGCGCTTGTTGATGTGCTACTACGTCCATCGATCGATCAGCGCTAGAAGACAAGGGAATATTCTACATCATATTCTGTTTTACAGTTTGATTTTGAGGTTTCTGTTCTGCGCGGCGTCGTTTTGAGTCAAAAAACACGCGTTCCGCGACCCGCAAAACAGTTTTGCGGGTCCGCATTTTGCAGGCTCTGCTAGAGATGCTCTTAGGGAACAAGAAAATAATACTGAGAGATTTTGCTATGATGTTCTAGGATCAACTTTCTTTTCTGTTGTTTCCCGAAGATGATGAAATTGCTACCGCATGGTTTTCAGTTAACGCGGAGAATTTTTGTAAGTGGTGGTGGGAAATATGATGCTAATGCTAGCCTGCTAGGCGACTAGGTGTATCTATTTGCAAGGTTGGTGATAAAGCCCTGGACAGATATGTGGGTGAGGTACAGTGTTGAATGTTGTGATACCAGCGCATGTGTGATGAGCAAACTAAAAGTGGCTGGTGGACATTTAGTCTGCTAATTGATTGCAGCTAGCCATATATGTTTTGTTCATGGGTAGCGATATATATTCTACTGATTGAGTTTTTTATTATGTAAAAAACATTATGTCGGGTTAATGAGCATTTCTTCCTGTATTGGTATTTTTTCCCCTCTCTAGATCTGCATTTAAGCTTCAACTTAAATATGGATCCAACTTAACGTTCCTGACTGTCATTAGGAACCAACTGCAACTCAGACAAGCATCCAGGCAAACCAAAAAGGCCAGCTGATTCCCTTGGCAGCCTGGGTAAAGTTGTAGCTGGAACAAGTTTCAGTGTTGCTGCTTAGGAGAAGTCACCTGATATATGCCGTCGTTCTTGTTCCGTAAGTAACACAGCACTGAACCGATGTGATCTCATTGCCTCCCATCTCCTGCTAACTGACCACCTGAATTTGGGTCCCCTTTGCATCTTCAGGTCGGCAACTTTGCGGTAGCTGGTGGCGGCGCAATCATAAGTCTTTCAAGAGGAAGCGGATGGCCGCGGTAAAGATTCACTACCTCCCACAGGTGTGTAAACACAGTCCAATTTCTTTAAAATATTAGTTTCCGCTAGTACCCCCTCCTCCCAAAGGTTTGATTGTCTTCCTTTTAATAAGATTAGAAACAATTGGTTGCAACTAACCATGAACAAGCCAACTCTATCCCTGATTACTGCAAACTTATTTCCAACAGGGAGTGCCCGAAATGCCAACAACAGCCTAATAGATTTGTCATGCACTGATGAACTTTATGATGAATTTTTAGCATCCTCTCTTCTCTACTCCCATGCTGCTCTGGATCTGACAGCACCGAGACTGTAGCTAACTGCCCCTACTAATTTAGCACTTGCTTCCATAACCATAAAAAAGATCTGATGCCGAATCTGCCTTGCAAAGCAACATTGTAGTAGTTGATGATCAATGGTTTCAGCTTCTCATTTGCACAACACACATTGCTGGTGATTTTGGCATGCACATGCTGCGGCCTTTCGACAGTCCAGCAGTAGCATCCTGAAGGGCGGGTCAACCAAAGAATCATACTTCGCAGTTTTCTGTGAACCTAGTTAGCATCACGTAAAGGAAATAATAATTTTCTTCTTTTTAGGCACTAGGCGAAGTTTTGATCTGCTGCTTTAAAAAATCTGCAGTTTAGAATGTGTAATTTTACTGCTTTGAAATCTTCTGGTGTGATACAATGTTATTTTGTGGTGAACAAAAATTAAACTGGCAGGAAATTGTGGAGAGGGTGATTTCATTTTTGCCAATGAGGGATGCCGCGAGAACAAGCTTGCTGTCAAGTGAGTGGAGACAAGGATGGGCAAGTTACCCCAAGCTAACACTGAACTCCGAAACAGTGATTGGCATTAGATGGGGGAAGGTTTACCATGCTCCCAAAGTTAAAGCACAAAAGTACAGGGAGAAATTCATCGAGAATGTCCATGCCATAATGCGACAACGCCAGGGTCTTGGGGTGGAGGAGTTTGTGCTGGAGTTCGGGCTCGACGAGAAGGATGCACATCATATTGACAGTTGGATCACCCACGCTGCATCCATCAGATTGGAACGACTTGTCATTGACTTCAAGGTTGTCCCGGAGAAATATGCTTTCGCTTCGCAACTTCTCGATGAGATCGGCACAGTGAAGCATCTCCGTATTCTTCAACTAAGAAATCTATCTCTGAAGTCGCTCAGTGATTTCAGAAGGTTCCTGAACCTTACAATGCTTGAGTTGCACTGTGTGCGTGTTGCAGAGGCTGATCTCAAATCGTTGCTCTGCAGATGCCCTGCTCTTGAGCGGCTAGCACTCAACTTCTGCGGACCATTTGTGTCCATACAGATTGGCCATCAGCTCGGTCGGCTGATGCATTTGTCTCTTGGTGATGGTACCGTCATGGAGAATCTACGGATTGATGCCGTCAACCTGAAGACAATTTCACATAGTTATAACATCCGGAAAATAGTCACGAGGAAAGATTCTCAAATCACTGAGGTTATAGCTAACATGAATACCACGCTTTGGTCCCGCATAGGCATTGGTTATAAAGACACACTGCAGTATATATTTACCGGCCTTCCCAGTGCTTTGCCCTGTCTAGAGAAGCTATCATTGAATATCCGGGAAAACATACAGGTTTGTTCGAGCAATGTAGCGTTTTCTGGTCTTGCATTTCTTATTCTGTTGTTATAGGGGGTCATCGCCTTTCATCTAGGCTAACTGCATGAGTTACTTGTCTGTATTGCATTTTATTTTGTCTAACTGCAATTGATTTGATTTTGAGCAGACATCGGAAGTACCAAAATGCACGAGCAGATTCATGCAGCTAAGGCACCTAACCTTGATCATGCACCTCAGCCCCTATTGCAAATTCGATATTCTCCGACTTGTTCACGTGCTAGAAGCTACGCCAGTTCTGGAGCATTTTGAGCTAAATGTAAGTACTGTGGAATAAATATCTATCTAGATGTTGGCCTTTCGCCTATTGTACATTTGCTCATCTTTTTGCCTCGTGTCCACCATCGCACCTAAGATCGTTCGTTCTCGTGTGTATATATGCTCATTTTACTGAAACTTTTCTTCCCTTGCCCTGTGCATTGTTAACTTTTTATCTTTCTCATATTGGTTCAGGTTGATGAACTCATGATGCCTTATTGTGACGACGACGAATCAGTACCGTGGGTTCCTAGGCAGCCACATGACCACCTCAAAACGGCCACATTCCAAGGGTTCATACTTAACAAGGACCTGATCGCGCTGGCCCTGTACGTCCTGCGCAACGCCGGATCACTGGAGCTTATGACGGTGCGGACACGGCATGAATCCGACCGCTGGATCGCCGACCACTTCCTTCGCGGGGAGGACCCCCGGAATGTGGTGAATATTGGAGTATTACCTATTCACTGTCACTGGTAGGCATATATGGCTGTCAGCAGCGCTGCGTGTATCCGTCTTGCCGTTGAGTGTTGAACTGTTGATGGATTGCTGGATGCAACTGCCGTGAAAACGAGCGACGATGGGACCTGGTGTTCGTGTGATACAGGTTGCTGGGCGCCTGTTTGTTAATGTACTCCGCTATATGCTTTATGCTGCTGGAAGCTTCCGTGCTTGGACTCTTGTCTGGCTCTGCGGGCGGCTCCTGGGATTCGACGCCTTGCGACGTCTAAACCCATGCGGCCCTGTCCTTGTGATCGGCACCCTGCACGCGCGCGAGCCGACAGTCAGGCAGAAGCTCCTGCGGCCCGGCATGTTCCCGGACGAACCGTGGCGCGCTGCCGCTGACGGGCGCGGCGGGGCGGCGGCGCCAGCGGCGAGCACCGGCGTTCGGGACGGCGCCGTGGGCGTCGGGCGGAGCGTGGTTCAGCAGCGGAGCACGCTGTACGACTCGTTCGAGCTCAACGCGATGGTGGCGCGGCTGAACCGGCTGCTGCTGCACGGGGACGGCGGGAGGCGGGCGCCGCGGATCGCCGCTGATGGCTGGCTCGGCGTGCCGAAGGTGCCCCTCGGCAAGATCAAGCGCGCGTTTCTTGGCGGTCCACGGCGAGGAGGCGTCTGACAGTGTTCTTTCCCTTTTCTATCTCTCTGTGTGTTGCTACTTTTTTTTTAACGGGTGTGTGTTACTACTGAACTGGTAGACGTCGATAACTACAGTACATGGTTGATGGCTCGATGCTTTGCTTCTGCTAGGGGACTAAGCGCGGGCTCCGCCGCGCCCGTGGATTTGATTTTTTTTTAATATGTTTTTAAAAAAATTGTGTTGAAATTTGAGTATTATTTGAACTCGGAAAGTTTGCGATTAGAAGATTGGTGAGATTGTGAAGGTTTGACGTATTGAAATGTATTCATATTTGTATTCTTTTAATGTTTTCGAAAAATAGCCAGATTTGGAAGGTATTTGAAATTCGGGAATATGTAAATTTGAAATTTGAGTTGAAATGCTCGAATGTAGATTTTAGGAACTGGACGATCTGGAGTTTGTTGAAATTTGAATTTTGCTTTAATGTTTACGAAATGAGCAGGTTTGGAAGTCGTATGACACGTCAAAATATTTGAATTTGTAATTTGGGTTCGAATGCTCAAATATGATTGTTTTATCCATGTTTAAATGTAGGCCAATTTGAGTTTTGAAAACGCATTTGTTTTGTGTGAAAATAGTTGACAATTTTTTCCCTACTATTTTGATATTTTCTTATATTTTGTCGGTGTGCAAATTAAAAATTTCAAGTTCTGCAATAATTTGGAAAAGGTTGCAAAGTATCTGTAATGATTATTTTGATTGTTACATATTTGGATTTGCAAAACTTTTTTGTTTTGTGTGAAAAATAAAATGTAGGCCAATTAAAATTTTCAAGTATTGCAATAATTTGGAAAAGGTTGCGAAGTATCTGTAATGATTATTTTGGTTGTTACATATTTGAATTTGAAAAAAAAATTGTTTTGTGTGAAAAATAAAATGTAGGCCAGATTGAATTTCCAAAACTTATTTGTTTTGTGTGAAAATAGTTGACAATTATTTCCCTAGCATTTTGATATTTTCTTATATGTTATTCTTTTAATGTTTACGAAAAATAATCAGATTTGGAAGGTATTTGAACGATCTGGAGTTTGTTGAAATTTGAATTTTGCTTTAATGTTTACGAAATGAGCAGGTTTGGAAGTCGTATAACACGTAAAAATATTTGAATATGTAATTTGGGTTCGAATGCTCAAATATGATTGTTTTATCCATGTTTAAATGTAGGCCAATTTGAGTTTTGTGTGAAAATAGTTGACATTTTTTTCCCTAGTATTTTGATATTTTCTTATATTTTGTTGGTGTGCAAATTAAAATTTTCAAGTTCTGCAATAATTTGGAAAAGGTTGAAAGTATCTGTAATGATTAATTTTCAAGTTTTGCAATAATTTGGAAAAGGTTGCAAAGTATCTGTAATGATTATTTTGATTGTTACATATTTGAATTTGCAATTTTTTTTTTGCTTTGTGTGAAAAATAAAATGTAGGCCAATTTGAATTCTTAAAAATTATTTGTTTTGTGTCAAAATAGTTGACAATTATTTCCCTAGCATTTTGATATTTTCTTATATTTAGTTGGTGTGCAATTTAAAATTTTCTCTGCAATAATTTGGAAAAGGTTGCAAAGTATCTGTAATGATTATTTTGATTGTTACATATTTGAATTTGCAAAAGTTTTTGTTTTTTGTGGAAAATAAAATGTAGGCCAATTAAAAAATTTAAGTTTTGCAATAATTTGGAAAAGGTTGCAAAGTATCTGTAATGATTATTTTGATTGTTACATATTTGAATTTGCAATTTTTTTTTTGCTTTGTGTGAAAAATAAAATGTAGGCCAATTTGAATTCTTAAAAATTATTTGTTTTGTGTCAAAATAGTTGACAATTATTTCCCTAGCATTTTGATATTTTCTTATATTTTGTTGGTATGCAATTTAAAATTTTCAAGTTCTGCAATAATTTGGAAAAGGTTGCGAAGTATCTGTAATGATTATTTTTATTGTTACATATTTGAATTTACAAAACTTTTTTGTTTTCGTGTGGAAAATAAAATGTAGGCCAATTAAAATTTTCAAGTTTTGCAATAATTTGGAAAAGGTTGCAAAGTATCTGTAATGATTATTTTGATTGTTACATATTTGAATTTGCAATTTTTTTTTTTGCTTTGTGTGAAAAATAAAATGTAGGCCAATTTGAATTCTTAAAAATTATTTGTTTTGTGTCAAAATAGTTGACAATTATTTCCCTAGCATTTTGATATTTTCTTATATTTTGTTGGTGTGCAATTTAAAATTTTCTCTGCAATAATTTGGAAAAGGTTGCAAAGTATCTATAATGATTATTTTTATTGTTACATATTTGAATTTGCAAAACTTTTTTTGTTTTGTGTGGAAAATAAAATGTAGGCCAATTAAAATTTTCAAGTTTTGCAATAATTTGGAAAAGGTTGCAAAGTATCTGTAATGATTATTTTGATTGTTACATATTTGAATTTGCAATTTTTTTTTGCTTTGTGTGAAAAATAAAATGTCGGCCAATTTGAATTCTTAAAAATTATTTGTTTTGTGTCAAAATAGTTGACAATTATTTCCCTAGCATTTTGATATTTTCTTATATTTTGTTGGTGTGCAATTTAAAATTTTCAAGTTTTGCAAGTATTTTGATATTTTCTTATATTTTGTTGGTGTGCAAATTAAAAATTTCAAGTTCTGCAATAATTTGGAAAAGGTTGCAAAGTATCTGTAATGATTATTTTTATTGTTACATATTTGAATTTGCAAAACTTTTTTGTTTTGTGTGGAAAATAAAATGTAGGCCAATTAAAATTTTCAAGTTTTGCAATAATTTGGAAAAGGTTGCAAAGTATCTGTAATGATTATTTTGATTGTTACATATTTGAATTTGCAATTTTTTTTTTGCTTTGTGTGAAAAATAAAATGTAGGCCAATTTGAATTCTTAAAAATTATTTGTTTTGTGTCAAAATAGTTGACAATTATTTCCCTAGCATTTTGATATTTTCTTATATTTTGTTGGTGTGCAATTTAAAATTTTCTCTGCAATAATTTGGAAAAGGTTGCAAAGTATCTGTAATGATTATTTTTATTGTTACATATTTGAATTTGCAAAACTTTTTTGTTTTGTGTGGAAAATAAAATGTAGGCCAATTAAAATTTTCAAGTTTTGCAATAATTTGGAAAAGGTTGCAAAGTATCTGTAATGATTATTTTGATTGTTACATATTTGAATTTGCAATTTTTTTTTTGCTTTGTGTGAAAAATAAAATGTAGGCCAATTTGAATTCTTAAAAATTATTTGTTTTGTGTCAAAATAGTTGACAATTATTTCCCTAGCATTTTGATATTTTCTTATATTTTGTTGGTGTGCAATTTAAAATTTTCAAGTTTTGCAAGATGTTCCCAAAGTAGTTGCAAAGGTTATTTTAATTTACGCGAAAACACGTGAATGACATCCCATTTTAACTAAATTAAATGGGTTATAAAACATACCCATGTTTTAAATTTAGGGTTTATTAGTATTTGACTAATGGCATCAATGTGAGTATTTCAAACATGTATGATTATGACATTAAAATAAAGATCTCAATTTTCTGAAAATTTTGATATATTATGCTTATTTTTCTGACTTTAAATCAGTAAGTTATGAATTATTGAAATTTAATAAAATTGGGGCTATTTTATCAAAAAGGAAAAAAAATGAAAACTGACAGAGGGGACCCACTGTGACGTCGTGATGACGTCACAGTGGGCAACCCTAGCCGCGTTGCCCGCGGCGGCGCTGGGCTCGCCGGCGGGTTTCAGGACGTGCGCGTGGGCGCGCTCGAAGCGGCCTGACGCGGAGAACCTCCAGGTGGCGGCGCCGCCGCCGTTTGGTCGCCGGAACGGCGCCGGCGGGCATCGGACGCGACGGCGGATGCGAACCGTGGCGGCGGCGATTCCGCGGCGCACGCACCGCCCCAGGACGCGCAGCTTGGAGAGGAGGCGGAGGAGACGACGGCGCGTCTCGCCGTGGCCGGCGATTTGGAAGGGGAGGGCCGTGGCGGCGGCGGCGACCCGCGGGGCCGCGCGGGGAGAGAGAGAGGGAGGGGGTTGTGCCGCAATTTTGCACGGACGCCCCTGGCATTCGCACTTTTTACGGGTAGGTCCTTTGCCGGGGGGGGGTTTCGCAAAAAGTTCGCGTCAAAATTCGTGCGGAGGAGGTCACCGGTTGCGCGCGGGATGACCGGCCGGGTACCGGGGCGACGTGGCGGCGTTTCATTGGAAGAAAATCAAGCGCTACAGTAACGCGAGGTTTGGGGGTGACGTGGGCGCATCTCGGCCGTCTATTTGGACGGATCGAACGGCTGGGAATTTCCCGCGACGTGGAGGGCTTGAGAGGCAGCGGATCCCACCATCTTTTATATATAGTAGAATGCCTGGTTTTTTTTACTTCTTTGCTTCTATGCCTGTTTTCATGCTGCAAGTGGGAACGGGCCGTCCGCGGCGCCGCATCGCCAAACCCACCTATCTGTGTATGCGGGCCCGCGATGCAAGTCCGAAAATAAGTGGAATATGTGGGCCGACCTGATTGTAGCCGCATATTAACGCCGCATCGGGACGGAGGGGAGGAGAGGTGAGGTGCCACCGTCGGAGCACCGCCATGGCTGCAACTCCTCCTCCGGCTCCGGGGGAAGATCTCCCCATTCGCATGCCACCTCCTGCGATTCCGGCCGCCAATAGCAACAATAAGGTCCCCGAGATGCATATCATTGGGAAGATCTCCCCGTTCGCATACCCCGTCGTCGGATGCTCCGTTTTGATCGATTACGATAGCCAGAGGGTCCAGAACCTCCATGATGCCGCCGACGTGATACCTCTCGACGTCGACGTGCCGCATGTCGTACGCTCCTTCTTCTCGCTCGACGACGTCGTCAAGGCGGCTCTTGTTCGAGCGTTGGTTGCCCGACGGCCATGCGCCCGCGCCGCGGCGCCGGTCGTCCTACCGTGCGCCAACATGTCAGAGCTCATTGAGCTGCTATCCCCGCCGCCGCTGCGTGAACGCATGCTCCACTTTTTGGCGGAGTCGCTGGCGGCGCTAAGGAGCTTCAGAGTTCTCTCGTGCGTCAAGAGCTTATGGCAGCCGGGAACACGGCGGGCGCCGCCGCCGTGATGCGGTTCCAGGCAATGACCTATCTGCTTTGCGGTGCATCACCCGTGCACGGGGACTGGCGCCGGAGAATCAACAACCGCGGGTGGCTCCGGCCGGCGCTGCCGGCAGACTACTTCAGGGAACACCATCTTCGTCATTGACGGCGGCGCGCACGCCATAACTGCTGACGCACGGTGGGCACTGGTGGCCACAGGGGCAGTGGGGGCGCGCGGTGGCGGCGTAAGGTGGGCACTGATGGCCACAGGGGCAGTGCGGCGCGTAGTGTCAGGCTGCAGGTGGGACTGCTCGTGGGCCCCGCTTAATGCCCGCACAGTCCCGCACATGATAAGTGGGCGTTCCGCGGCAGCCCACTAATTATACACGGGTGCCCACGAATCCCACATACGCCCACATGTCAGTAAACAAACTACATATCATTGTGCATTTATTTTTTGTTAGCTTGATTCATAATTTCATATACATAAGGATTCTTTTGATGAAACAGTAGCATCACATGATATTCCGTACTGTTTTCTTGCCTGAATATATATGGGTCATACGGTAAACCATTCAACCAATATTCATTGTATTGCTGCCGGTTTTCTTTCAGGATATTGCTATCGCTGCCATGGGACCAATCCAGAGTCTTCCAGACTACAACTGGTTCAGGCGCAGGACCTACCTGCTCCGTTACTAGATTCATCGAGCAGTGTACCATGTTTACAGTCTCCAAAGGCAGGATAATTGCTTCTTTTGGCATCAGTCTATTAAGGCCACATCCACGCACATATTATGTGCCAAAGTGGAGGAATTTTTTGAATCTTCGTTTTCCTTGCCCTTGTCTTCCTTTTCCAAAACCCACAAAGCTGTCAATAATGATAGGCAAATTCGACTGACGTGGCTTACTTGGGTGGCCATCCGTTGTTCACGATGATGATGAATCGTCATGACTTCCTACTTTTCCATCTTGTGTTATGAGATTGTTCTCTTTCGGCAAATAATTAAACGAAGCTGCTTAATGTAAAGATGGTGGATGTTAGCTTCAATGTGATATACTGGCGATTTTGCAATTTTGTAATTGTTCTGATTAGTTGTTTCCACAAGCTTTATTTGTATTCAGTTTGCGCTGGTACATTTAGTCATCACGTACCACAAACGTGGGAGATGAGCAGTTGACACTCGAGAGCTAGAAGGAGCTTCTCCCACACCCCTCGATAGGGTTGGCGGCAGCATCCTTGTTCAGGAACTGCAAAATGTGATGTAGAAAACCAAAATCCTGTAGTCTCATAAACTTCGTCTGCGGTCTTGTCTGGATGCTGGGGGCGGCGGAGTATTGAGCCATTGGTGCCAATGAGTGTAGCATAATTATGTTACAGGCCTGTGCGCAAAAGAGATGCAAGTTTGGCGCATGATGGTTTCAGTATGTTCACTTTCGTTGAAATCCCCGAACAAGGCATTACTATAAGCGCCCTTGATATAAACTTTGTGAGTACATATATGAAGAAAAACGTGGAAGGAACACAGCCAGAAGCTATACAATTAAGGAAGACAATAATCCTGAATCACTGACGCCGCTACACCACAAGTACTGGCAGGAACATCACACACTGGACGACGGCAACACATGCTGTGACCCTGCAGGACAAGAAATCAAGTGCTTGCTCGACCTCAGCTGGAGCTGCCGAGGAGGCTCTTGAACCACTGCACCGAGTTCTTGGGGTATCTCTTGAGATTATCGTTGTAGTCGATGAAGTAGAGCCCGAATCTTGATGTGTATCCGGCCGCCCACTCCCAGTTGTCCAGCAGAGACCACGCGAAGTACCCGCGGACGTCGCAACCGTCCTCCCTGCATCAAGCGAAACCCATGAAATCGAATTCTTACTGAAGCATTACGCAGATCCTTCACTTTTACTCCAAATGTAGTCTAGCACAGATTCAGAAATGGTAGTGGTAGTTTTGGACTGTACTTTATGGAAGCAGCTAGATTGGTGAGGTAGTCGTTGTGGTACTTGATCCTCTTGCTATCCTTGAGCGCGTCCTTGATGGAGGTGAAGGGGCTGTTGCCGTCATCCATCCCTGCATCAGCAAGCACTCAACTGTCACGACTCTGTCAATTTTGAGCTTCATTTAGCAGGATAATTCAGATACATCATGCTCTTAGCCTCTTACCATTTTCGGTGATGTAGACTGGTGGGCTGCTGTACCTGTCCTTGACATAGTTCATCAGGCTCCTCATCCCTCTGGGCACAATGTACAGCCATATCGAGTTTGCCTGGGTAATAATAGTAGTGTTGCAGTTCAGTTCAATCGCATACTGTTTTCGTTTGTCGTGTTATATCGGGAAGAATGGGCGTGTTAAACTCACCCTATCACCAATCGCTTTCCCGTTTCTGAAGGCTGTAAAATGCAAGAAACATTATTAGTACCAAATCCATACATGACCATATCACAAATAGCATAGCACAAAAGAATCTGGAGAGATTCGGCGAGCTTCACTCACGCAGGCTGACAGTGCCGGTGTCTGCGAGCGTGTCGTTGAACAGCCGTCGGATGATGTTGGTGTCGTTGTGCCTGGTGTAGTAGGTGGTGTAGTGATTGATGCCCACGAAGTCCAGCGCCCCCTTGACGAGCGCCGACTCCTCCGCCGTGAACCTCGGCAGCCTCTCCCCGACCCGCTTCCTCATCGTCGCCGGGTAGTCGCCGAAGAAGAAGGGGTCGGCGAACCACCCGAGCTGGAACTCCTGCCCTCGCTTGGCCGCCTCGACGTCGACCGTGGCGTTGGTCATGGGCTCGAACCACATCACGTCGAACGCCATCCCGAGCTGCCCGTTCTGCGCCGCCCTGTACTTGCTCCGGTAGACGCTGGCGGCGGCGGCGTGGGCGAGGATGATGTTGTGGGCGACGACGTAGGGCTCGGTGCCGGAGTTGCCCTGGGTGCAGTAGAGGTGGAAGAGCACGGAGCAGCGGCCCGGGGCCTGGAGCCCCGCGTCGTAGCCCTGCACGGCCATGGTGTGCGGCTCGTTCACCGTGATCCAGTGCTTCACCCTGTCGCCGAACGCCTTGAAGCAGGTCTCCGCGTACGCCGCGAAGTCGTTGCTGCATTTCATGTTTTCGATCATGGAACTGCATGGTGCACTGAATCTGCCAGTCAAATTAAGATGTGAGAGGTGCTCACACTATCTGCCTGTCCAGCCACCCGATGTACTTGTCTTCCAGGGCCTGAGGGAGGTCCCAGTGGTACAGGGTCACATACGGCTGAATCCCTGCAAGGTTTCTTTCAAATGTTAGTGAATATTATGCTCAACTACAAATACAGATCCAGTTCATGTTGCAATTCCAACCATTCACCTTTAGCTAGCAGTGCATCGATGAGTTTGTTGTAGTGGTCGATGCCGGCCTGATTGACTTGACCAACACCATCTGAATGAAAAGAAAAATGAACACGTTTGCATGCATAATATTCCAGGAGAGAAAGCAATCATGTGATGATTTCAGCTCGAGACCGCCTGCTTACTTGGGAGAATCCTTGCCCACGCGATGGAGAACCGATATGCGTCCATCCCCATGTCTGCCATCAGCTGTATGTCCTCCTGACAAAGCGTCAGTCACACCGTCAGAACACTAGCTAGTGGTACGTATAACGTATGTGAGCACTTGATGTTGAGAAGAGCGCGCGGTGCTCACCTCGAAACGGTGGTACTGATCCACCGCCACATCGGCATTGCTGAAGTCAGCGATCTTTCCTGCGCAGAGAAACAGGGGAAAATTCAACACCTCTGCGTTACGGCTGTGACTTGATCAGTAGCAACAACAAGTCTGAACTCTGAAGTCTCAACAGGTTCCAACTAATTTTTCATGGCCGCCGTATGGGGTGAGTTCAGTTGATTCTTACCCACTATTTCAGGCTAGACATATGAGCAGACTAAACTAAACCTAATATGGCTAGACTAGCACTGATTTCCTTCTTCTGAACTAGGACTTGTAGGCTGGGTGCAGAATGGTAGGTGGGATATATGCATCACATCGAGCGCGCGTGCACAATATGCATTTGCGGTGTTGTTTTGCACCACTACGCCACACTTTGGGATAAGAAAAGCATTGCCACAAACAAGAACAAACACTAACTAGG
This sequence comes from Poa pratensis, assembly GCA_947311845.1. NCBI lineage: Eukaryota > Viridiplantae > Streptophyta > Magnoliopsida > Poales > Poaceae > Poa > Poa pratensis. The sequence goes on from CAMZMU010000117.1 coordinate 19,271,292, forward strand.
GGTAGGAGAGACGCGTCGTGAAGGGGAAACTTGCCATTAGTGGCGTGATTATGACATATGAGTATGATCCAATGACTGAAGAAACTTACCAAAGGAGTGCGCGAACTTGTCCCAGATGGTCTGCCCTCTCCCGTCCGCCTTCACCGCCCCCTCGTACTACACAATAGAAGGATATTAGTTGAGACATAACATGCATATGGGACTTGTTCATCTGTAACAGCACAAGATTATCGTTCGAGGCTCGAGGCATGTCAACTGTAACTGGCCAGTGCGAGCCTCGGAAGGTATGGGATAGGTAATGTCCGTCCGATCCTGCTTTGAGATTTGGTATTATCGATCCCCTGTGTGACCACTGTCCACACGGGTCAACTTGCTGCCTCGGAAGCACGGCGGCATGTGCTCGCGGTGTAGGCATGTGATGGCTATCCGGCAGGTAGGGATGTCGACGGACGCGCTGGCGGACAGGACGGACAGTCCGCTAGAAAGAGTCAGTGCATGAAAAAATAAAAACGAATCGGTCAAATACATGCCGCGTACGTACATGCAATGTAGGATCGGGATTCACAGCGGACTGTCCGTCCTGTCTGCCAGCGCGTCCGTCGACATCCCTACCGGCAGGGCAATGGAACGCGAGTTGGGCAGCAGCACGTGAACCTTGGAAATTCCGGTCGTTTTTGGCAGGTTTCGGACGGTCAACAAGCTATAACGTGGTGCCTACATTCGAGGGAGGAATCAGGACAGTCCCGCTCCTTGATTGAGACCATCAATCCTTTCTGGATTAAGTGGGAATGGTTAATTAATTGGTGACAGTGCCACTTAAAAGAGCATCAAATGAGTTCCTTATTGTGATCTAATCTTCTATCTAACTGATGGCGCCTAATTCACAAATGCAGTGAAGAAGACTAGTATAGTACTCTACACTGGCCTATCGAATTTGTTTCCAGAGGACTGTCTTTTTCGGTCCTCAGATCATGTAGGAGTTTTTTTTTAAAGCTTTGCCGTGTACGTCCGCGCTTCCACACCGAATTTACGTACGAGGATATAGTAATGCAGAGATGGTTGACAGACGAGAAGAAGGATCCAAAATGCCACCGTCAGAAAGCAAACCCAAGCACAACACAAGACAAGAATTCAACTTTTGTTCCGAGGGAAGGAGATCAGAAATCGCAGGCCTCTCCGTCCACACTTGCCGCTTGGCCTCCCGCTCCCATCCATGGTGATCGATGGTTTGTGGTAGGTAGGTATGGCCCTCTTCCTCCCTCCTACTACGTACTCCTCGATGCAATCAAACTCCATGGTCTATGCCATTGCTCCTTAATTGTTTGTGGTAGGTAAACTAGTATGTGTTGAGAGCAATAGCGAAAATTGACGGTTGTCGATTGGACACTACAAACGTCTAGTATGTTGTATGCGATCATTTGCACATATGCATCCTCAGTCCAGAGTCGGACTGGAGCGCAGTTTGCCATGAGAACTAACTACTAAAGTAGCAATGGCGCCGCCGTCGGTTCTGCCGGAATCTATCCATGAGAGCACGCGTACCAAAGGAAGAAATTAATCAAGAGACCAAGCACCAAAGTTACCTGGTACGCAGCGGAGGCAGTGCCGAAGACGAATCCCTCGGGGAAGCTCCCCCGCGTGAGCCCTCCGCCGCTCTGGGCGACGGATCCCCGCGGCGACGCCCCAAAGAGGAGTAGAAGAAGCAGAGCCAGCGACGCCCCCGGCGCCGCCCCGCAGTCGCCCATGCCGACCGAAATGAGAAGGAGAAAAGCGGGAGGGAGGCGTACGTCGTGGGGTGTGGGCTCCGAAGAGCACGGATAGAGTTTCAGAGAAAGAAACGCCCAGTGCGTGTGCGTGTGTTTCGGTTTGGGTGGTATTTATAATGGCGAGGGAAATGAGGCATGCACGCCTCCACTAATAAATAATAATAACCGATTTTCAACGGGAATTAGCCATTGGTACAGTACTGGAGTGAGCGATTGCTTAAAGGGATGGAAGAACTAGGGTGTGAAGAGATCGACGGTTAGTTTGAGATGGCGCGGGTGTGAAGGGAAAGCCAGTTGCGTTGGGTCATACTGAAGCTAGGAGGAGGAGGAGGAGGAGCAGGAGCTTTCTTTCTAGCCAGTGCCATGATATCATGATCGAGATTGTTATTGGGGAATCATGTCGGTTACAGTCGCCGTCAGCACATATCATGTCATGCGTGCTGGTGGCTAGGCGGCTAGGCGCTGGCTGTCTTTCTGTGAGACGCATGCAACAGCTACGGAACGGAGTACTAGAAATATACTCCCTCCATATACAGAATTAGTTGACGCATAAACACGTCTAGATTCATCTGTATTTATACAAATATGCGTCAACTAATTCGTGATGGAAGAAGTACTAGATCCGAAAATAATTTGATGCGGGATTAATTAAGTGTCTGTATATTATTCTGAATCGGCGGATGTAACTGCGGCGTAAATAATAATTATAAAGAAGAAAATATAGATTGTACTATCACAATATATTTGATCCCCGCGAGCAGGATTTCACATAAAGACTCGAAAATATCATAATTGAAGAGGCATAAATGAACTATATAAATCGTTGGCCACAGATATTTATGTTAAGATGACAATTTTATCTGGTAACCGCGGTTACCGTGCCCGCTTGGACAAGGATGATACAACTCGTGATCATGCGTAGTTACCGAGTTTGCTCCCTGAATATTCGATGATACTTGTATGACAAGTGGGCCCGTGTGGCCACGTGGAGCAGGCTATAATCCTTTGCACAATTCCAAACCATCTAAACCTAACTCGTGATCCCCAAACGACTAGGTTTTTATCATAAAAAAACTAGTAGGTTTTTATGATGAACCAATTGGAAATTTTACATTCCTTATGATTAATCTGCATGTCTAAAGCCTTAGCTTAAGGTTATCTATGACCCTTAAGTTGATATTTGCATACACAGTTATTTCTGCCCATTGATTAAAATAAAGTTGTGTGTTAGATGTATCATAAGTCGATGTACTCAATTCTGTATAGATTTTAAAAAAATAATAGTATTCATTCTATTTACATTGTATAAACTGGTTGCACGTGATCTTCAGGTGCACCCGATACACACTACTGCTATGAAGGACACGTGAAGCATGAGATCACCAGATATGCACTCCTAGATAATGGGAAATATCCAGTGATCCCACACTTCATATGCTACCATGATACCACTTCTCAAAATTCAAAATTACTTTTCAGAAAATTTTGAAAAAATGCTAGGTGTTCATGAGATGTGCGTTTACATTTCGTAAAATTTTCATAACCAAATTTGGAGTACACACAGAGAAAAAAAAGACAAAATGCTATATGAATAGTGTCATCTTGTGTGTTTTTTTGTCTTTTTGACACTATTCATGTTGGATTTGTCTTTTTTGTTTTTATGCGTATAATTCGAATTTGGTTCAAAAAAATCTAAAATCATAAAAACCCAACTTGTGTACACCCACACTTTTTTAGAATTTTTTAAACCTTCAAAATTTAAATTTTGATAAGTGGTATCATGATAGCACGTGAAGCATGATATCACTAGATATTCACTCATGCCCCTGGATAATCATTTAATCTTACGCATATGTTGACATGGACTGCTTCTTAGTTCTCACGACAAATGGAATCAATTTATTTATTTATTTATCAGGTGATTACTATTAACAATGTTATTTAAGTACCAAGTATGCATCATCAACACATTGTCATCTAGTTGTTGTACCCACTTTAACTAGCAAGACATCATTTATCACAAAAATATGGGTAAAGAATCATGTCAACGTTCAAGTTATACTTTGTAAGTTTCTATAAGTATGCTTATATAACCGTACACTAAAACTCACTTTTAAGATATTTGCTAGGCCATATCCTTAAATATCGCTACCATAAATATTTTATGTAGTTATCATAACCAAACTGAGGAAGAAACTAGCTACAAAAACATATTTAATCTAGCACAATGCAGATGTATTTTTCAACTATATGAATTGTGACTATATAAAAATGTTACAACTAACATCTGGAAAATAATGCTAAAGAAGAAATAGAATATTATATGTGTTAAAACTATAACGTTTGAAAACTAAGTATAAAGTTTAATATAAATTAAACTAAGATCAAATCTCCTCAGGTTAGATGGAATTATTAGAACTGACCTCTGCAGTCATACAAGAAGCCACATCAATGTAGTGAACAGATTGCACTGCACAAATGATTCAGGTTGGATAGCCTACATGAACATGATCACGCGAATATTCATCAAATCCATCTGAAAAGGGTTTATATGTCTTATGACTATGTAAGAGAACTTTGTGTAAAAAGTAGAACGGATCATTATGCCTAAAGGTTCAACGAACTAAGATGATTACGTTCATAAAAAAGTTACGCGTTCTAGACGGATTTTTAAGGTCAACCCTACACACTTGTTTGGTTTTTAAAGAACCTGTTGTGGCAATGGTAGAAGGATCATGACCTCACAGTATGTCTATGACATAACTTATAAATGATCAAGAATGCAATATTCATACATACGGAAGCATTATAATCAACATGATAACTAAAAGCCGACTTACAACAACAGAGAACAGAACAATAGGGTTGGGGATTAGTACTCTAGCCTTTAACACGCGGATCAAGTGTTAGTTTATCTTGGCCATTTCATCAGTACTCACATATGACATTCCCGCCCTACACAAATGGGCAGCTTGTTGAACCAATTCATGTCGGCGCTCCTTCCTTCCTTTCGACGCCATTCATGTCGGCGCGGCGGATGACGGCGAGTGAGCTTCCGCCTGCATTTACCTAACCCAACGCGCGTTTCCTCGTATCGGTCGCCTTACCCGCTAAGATTTCCATGCATGCACAGTACGTACACTTGCAGACGACTCTCTGAATCACTGTGCTGCGTGGTGTGCCCTACGGGATTGAATGTCTGGTCCCGTACGCCCTGTGATTCAATTGGCGTGGAACGAAGAACAACTCGTCTGATCGCGCTGTTCAGACCTGGAGCTGCCATCTGAATGAGAGAAAAACTTGAACCAAGCTGTAATCCAGTTTCACACACATTCATCTCGTCCACACGAAACGCCGGCGATCCTAGCTTCTCTCCCGTTTCCGGTGTTCCTTGCTAGCAAGGTGACAAGATTCCAACTGCATTCTGCTGTAGGCAGCACCGCATCGTCAGCTAGCACTGTACTAGTGTGAAGGTGTAGACGGCATCGTACTTCGAGAGTTGGACTGCACATGCATGTCGGGTCGATCGCATTAATTACGGTTCGTGCTCTACCGTAAACGCCATTGTCGACTGCCATCCAGTTTGCCGAGTGGATTCTATGGGGCACTCCGGCAAACAAACGATTTTGCTGAGTGTCGTGAAAAGACGCTCGGCATATACGTGGTTTGCCGATAATATCCTAGAAACGTATCCATTTTAACCATGGTTCGGCAGACAGTGGGATTGACTTTGCTTGGTGTTTTTGAACAACACTCAACAAACAAGTAAAATAAAATGATAGTATGCACATGTATATTTGGATTTTCAAGAGTAATTTGTATTTTTTTTTAGTTTATTTCTTCAACTAAAACCATTATTTACACTTTTCTAGAGTTCATTATTGGAAAAATGAAATAATAGCTAAAACTTGTCAGAAATTCAAATATGAAGCCAAAATTTTGGTATAACAGTTTAAGATAAATAGGACAATTCAATAGACACATTTAAGATGGTACTTACTCCCCTACCCGTCCACACACAAGTTGGTTTTCCAGAAATCCTCTCTCCCCCATGTGTTGGGATTTACACCATAGGTGCGTTCCAGTTAATCTCTCGCTCTGGACAATGGAGTGATGCTGAACTGGAGGAGACGAAAGCACGCAAACTCTCACACTGATCATACGTTTGATCCTCTTTGAGCGGGAACGCGGAAACATCCTCCTTAGCATGTGTGATGTGTGGGCATTGCACAATAGTTGGGTGGAGTAGTATATGAGATATATTACTTATTTATTTTTCTTTCGTCCCCTGATATTGTGACTTTATGATCCTGGCAGTATAGATGAGTTTTTGTTACAAACTTCTGGTTAAATGCAGACCTTCTGTGCTGCTCCTAAGTATGCTGTTGCTCGTCTAACGGCGTGTTCCAGTTGTTTTGTGTCTCACTATAGCTGGGAAAGATTAAATTGCATAGAGTGGGCATGTAGAATGGATCTACACGCGGGGGAGGAGGTCACGAGTATGACGAAAAGTTGGTTGGAGCTTGAGATTTGACAACGAGACTCTCGTATCTCAATCATCTCGCAAAGTTAATCTAGCAACTTGCATCACCGTCATCCATCGTACATCCACCCGGCTATCCTCTGCAGCAGCGCCCACCTCGCGCTTACAGTAGTGGTACCTCACGGTTGCAGCATCCCGGCCAGCTATCGTCTGGCGCTCTCGCAACAACCGTTGTCCTAGTCCAAGCACAAAGTATGTGGAAAAGCAAAAACTGAGCCCGACAACATCCACGGACACATCAAGTTCCGGCAAGAAGGGCATTGGATGGATGGATAAGAAGTTGCATATCGGTTGGGAGTAACAGCGATTGCAAAACCTGCAATGTACTGTATGTAGAGAGTGATGATTTTTTTATTTGGGCAGGGGATGAAGAACATGGTGTCGGGGGAGTTTTGGAGACTAATGGATAAGGTGGGACTGGGCACGGGGCAAATGGATGAAGCACACGGCTAAGAAGGACGTACCAGATGACCCGAACGATCGATCGTCCTGATGATTATGAAATTGTTCCAACTCTTAAGCATATAATAGACTCTCTTTTAATAGAAAGGGAACTCACGTTACCTTCAAAATTCTCCAAAATAATCTTCTCATTTATGGCCAACAACTTGTTAGGGCAATGACCATCAAAATGACTGACATGATGTGTGTGGTCGAATATTTAACTAGTTTATGCTACCAGAGAAAATATCATGCATTAGCCGGTCAAGTTTAACGGGTACAAATTATTCATATGGAAGTTGAGGAGTCATATGTTCAACCACAGCCTTACCATCATGACTGAGTTGTTGCAGAAACAAATGAAATCGTTTTCCAACATCCAAATGACCAGATAAAGGTGTGAAAAGTGGAAGTTTTCTACCAAGTATAGAAACTAACCTATTGTCATCTTGCATATGTCAAATTCATGATGTGTAGTTTTCATGTCCAACTCTACCAAAAAAAGGCTTTAGTATATGCGGGGGTTACCATCTTTACTGTTGTACCGAGAAGAGAACTTTGAATTTAAGAACCGTAGGCCTAGTCTAATATTGTCACTAGTTGCCTTCTTAGTTGGAACTTTCCTAATAATACAAAAATAATATATATTTACCAACATCTCGTATTCCTCTAGGATACAAGTCCAACTCAGATCTTCTTTGTGGTAATGGACAATGTAATTTTTGAACCCACTTGCCAATATGACTCCTGTATATGCGCAACAACTTATTAGTGCGACATTATCAAGACGAATGCTCGTGAAGCACAAGGATTCTGACTGAAAGGTCTTACAAGCATCTTGTTTTCTAAGAACATCGATATGGGTTGGGCTAGGACCTAGGACTTGTCCAAAGGATTTTGGACCTAGGACAAATTAATATAAACAGATATAATTTACACTAGACTTTTATACTTCTCGCACTCTTATTCTTATCATGTTATTGTATTAAATCAATACAATTTTTAATACTTAGATTGCATGGTTAACAAAATATATTGTTCATTATTATACGGTTGTAATGTATATAACTACGAAGTTTATCGTGGCTAAGTTTATAATATATGTTCTAACGAAAATTCCCCCGGAACAAATTATTCACAATTGCAAAATTATATAGTGTGTATATATATTTATGTATGTGTGTGAGAGTATGTACTTTAATATGTTAAATATCATGATAGAGACCTTTAAGCGTACATTCGAACAAGTATTTTAGTTATGGTTCTTGTATAGTATTAGCAAGTACAATTATAAAAGCTTCTAGAGTATAAATTGAACCATTGAGGAAATGAGTCTTGCAAATTTGGTCCACTGACAGCGGTGTGCATGCTCTGTAAATGGTACTGAATATATCTTACTAGAGATGATGATGATAAAGTCGTTGTAAGTTGATATGTCCAAAACGTAATATAATTTTTATTGTTTCATGCTATTTTTAAATCATTGCTACATGTTTTACTATGGTTTTATAGAATTTAGTGGACTAACCTATTAATTCAGTATCCATGCTTTATTTATCGGTGCATTGATAAAAAGATCAAAAAGTGGAAGTGTTCGGAGAAGTCTGAAAAAATATAGAAATTCTAACTTTCAGAAAAATCCTCAGGTGAGAAGATGGGATCCAGGGGAGGCCCACAGCAGCCTCGGGTCCCACCCGTGGGCAGGGGTGGCCACGAGAGTCTACCCACGAGGACGCTGATACCTTCGATCGGGTTTTCAGAAAGGGGTTTGTTTATATGGTTTAAAATAGGGCAGGACTTGAGGTTATATACGAGCAATGCGTCTTAAGTCACCACTGTCTCGCATGACACGAGCACAAATGGATATATTTGTCCACTTCGGCCCTATTCCGTCTTGCGGGGTTGGCTCAATTATTAAGATTTAACAGACAAAAAAATTAAGTTCTAGGATGTCATTGTTTATCTCTGAGGGATCGTTTCCAGCTATTGTACTCCTCTTACTCTCACCAAGTTTCTTGCATAGCCTTCCAGCTTGCCTTGCTCTCACCTCAACCTTGATCACTCTTCAGGGTCATGCATGGGTACCTGACAAGTTGTAGGAGCGAGATTTTGACAAGAGACATATATTTGAATCATATAAAACTCTTTAAAATAATATCCCATTGGTTAGATTGCACATGGCTGGTAGGTTAGGCCTCAGCCCTACCCCCGAGTTGACTACTCACACATCACGATCATATCAGTAACATAATTCATTGTAGAAAATAGTACTTGAATATGGATGTTTGTTAGTCCTTAAAATGTAGCCAATCGCGATAAGATCTAAATTTCAAGTAGAGTATGGCTATGGAGAAGACTATGGTGATGGTCTGATGGAGATGGTGATGTAGTGATGACGGCGGCGGCACTTCATGCAGGGATGATGGATTGGCGGCTCTCTTTGGTGGTTGTCCCCTCTCTTCTTATAGTGGCGGCGGGAGATTAGGTTTTCAGGGGTATTTTGTTGTGAATTTCACTGGGGACTCTTCCCGAAAATTGCCTCGATTGACGGTGTGAACCCAACCAACATCGGTACGGTCGGGGTCGATAGTTGTGATGATTGTTAAGTCTTGTTTCGCCAGATTTTGGATCTTCTATATTTTTGGCAACTCCCATTCAGATAATTCTTCTAATAAATGCTTGGTATCCTCCATAATTCCGTCCTTATTTGCAAGAAAATAATTCAGCAAACTTTATGTACGTACATAAAACGTCCCTCTTATGTCCACCCGATATTTTGTTTCGAAATTTGCGTACATTTTGAAACGGGTTTTCCATAATGTTAGCATATAGTCACGCAAGCCAAAGTGAAAATGATTTTTTAAATTTGATATAATGAATTTTAACACCCGCCGCCCCTGCCATCATCCTATATTGCCCCGGTAGTGGACAACTCGGGAAATAGGGCAAGCCACATGCACACTAGTAAACTTTTAACGATGAACGAAGATCACGTATGTACCAACAGAACATGTTAATTGCCTACTTGGTAACTTCTTGTACCACCGGAACAGGAAATGCAGCGTTAAACAACACGGGCTGACCTTTCAAGGGTGCATGAAATGTCTACATACTCAGTGAGAACTATACGGCAATTTCAAACGTTCGCATGCATGACACAAACTGACATGCACCCATCCCAAGTCTCATAGGAAAGGTCCAGATAGTATGACTAGCTAGCTTATGAGCCAAAACGCCGCCTCCGCAAGAAATCCCATTCACTGCCATGATGGGTTTGCTCATGTCTTCCTTAACTGCTACATAACTTTCTCCCCTTTCTTCTTGTTTTCCAGAAAATGTGATGGCTCATATGCCATTAAATTGTTGTTCGTTATTAACCTACCGGGACGAAAGCATTTTCTTCATATGATATATACAAGTTGTACAAGTTTTGAGACAAAAACACTCATTTAAAAGCGCCCCAATAGTTTAACATAGAAAGAGAGGATCACATCCAGGAGTCGGTGGACATTCTGATTCATTCTTCCATGTTATTATCATAATCGTGAGGTGTGAGTTATGGAACGCAGCTTCAGTGACTTTACTCTTCAAATTCACGAATGTACTTTGAACGATCTCTGCCCTCCAGAGCCAATCCAATGGACAAAATATATGCATTTGGCAAACTCAAAATTGAAAGTGGTAAAAAATAATAATTATACAATCTGGGAAAGTTTCGTCAGATTTGAAAATTTGCAAACACGGTTTTGTTCAAAATTTGGTGTAGAACTTAAAAGGAGGTTTATTCATAAACCGTATGCTCAAATGGCACTTCTCAGAATGTATAATCCAAGATATAAGAATTACTAAAATTTTTTTTTTAAATCTGAGCACTTTAAATTTTGAGTTTGCCGGATGCATCTCTTTCTGCCTATTGGATTGACTTTCGAAAGCGCTTCAAAGTCTGCTGTGTCCTGAGTTATGAGCCATCCCTTGAGCTTTAGGGCGTGTTCGGAAGTCCTCTGGCTTTCCAAACCCCATCGATCCGGCTTCAAAACATCCATTCCTGCTTCCCAGCCAGAGCACCAAACGTTTCGCTCTATCTTTTTATAATGGGCCGTGATCCCATTAAGCTACTTTGGGCCAATTGGTATGGAGAGAACTGAGCCGAATGAGTGGTACGTGTCAGCGCACTTTATTTCAGGTTCGTTTCCCCAGGTTCCCATCACGATCCAGCACCCCAAGCCCTATCATTTTTCTAACGGATGGGAGGAATGGGATGGGAAGAAATTTGGTGAACACCCAATTTTCACAAATCTTTATAAATATTCTTCCCCTACAATATATTAGCATGGATTAGAGTTTTTGTTTTAGTCAAAAATGAGATTGGTTGGTGGGATATCTAGGATTATCCCCTTTATTACCCTAAAATATACTAGAAGTAAACAGACTAGTTGGGATTTTTCGGGATCGGGATAATCCTCTCCAATACACTAGAAGTAACAAGCCCTCAACTCGGATTCTTCCCGTCGACACCCCTAACACCGGTACGCTCCACCGCCACTTCCGCCCAGAATCCGCAAGGACGGATCCCATCGTTGCCGCGTCCTACCGGGAATTCGCACCTCCTACCATGGTTGTACTCGATTCACAGTCGTCCGAGATGCTGGAGGGGTCGAGGTCTGAGGAGGGGGTCGACGAGCTTCTGTGGCGCGCGCGAATCCGCACGGCTATGGGATGGCTGGCCTCGACTGCTGCTGGTGGGGGGGGGGGGGCGAGCCCGCGGCCAAAACTGCGGCCAATGGCGACAGATGGAGACAGGACGACGACGGAGAGAAGCAGACCTCACTCGGGGAAGAAAAGAAAAGTAGCGAGGAGTTATTTTTAACTTGACGGTGGCATTCTTACGTAATTATGGGCTGCTCCGCGGATCACTAGAAGAGGTGCTCCGCAGTTTATACTGGCATATCGGCCCGCTCCGCGGATCTGGTTTTGTGGAGTTAGCATGTTCGATGTTGCTCCGGTCCAGAGCGCCGCGAAGTTGGGAGCCGGAGGAGATCCGAACACGCCCTTAACCGCCGCAGGTTGAACTCTTGCCACTCTCTCCTCCAATCTATAACTGGTACGTCTGCTTGGAGATCTGTCCAGTATCATAAGAAAGCGCACGGGAGGAAAACAGTTTGGTTGTCTGAGATGATCTCCGGTGTAATGATTTTTGAGTAAAGAGACAAATACGCTAACCACGTGGAATACAAAGTCCAGAAAAAGAACTCTGATTCTGTTCGAAAAAGAGTCCAGACAGAAGTTTATCCGGAGAACGGAGCCCGCCACGTCATGTCCCAACAGAAAGCGTGCCTTTCCTCACCCTGTCCTTGCAATCCACGCGAGCACGACCTTTCTGTTACTCCCCGCACCACGTCACAGGACGCCATCCCAACGTCCGTTCCCGATCCGACGGCCGCGACGCTCTCCTCTTACCCCGCGCCACTTGGCGGGCCCACCTGCAGCGAGCCAACGACCCGCTGTTCCGCTTCTCTCTCTACCTGCTCCCGTCTCCCTCTTAAACCCAGACACACTTCCTCCTGTTCCTCCCTACCACCCTTCTCCTTCCTCCGCCTTGGGTCCAAAGACCTCGTCAACCGCGGCGGCGGCGAAGCTTCCGCTTTACTCGGCGTCGGGGACCCGGTTTCGGACAGGTAAAGTCGTTTGCTCATGCCTCCTCGCCCTCCCTTTCCCGCCTGGATCTCCAGCAGTTTCAGGCTTTCAGATTCATTCAGTAGCTGTTCGTCAGAGTTGCGATTTCGCGTCGATTTTGTGTGATACGTGCGAGCGGCATGACTCGGCATGCGATTTGTACTGTGGTATAGAACAATTGTAGGCACGGCACTAGCTAAAAAATTATCTGGGGATACAGGCTTTCTCGTCTTCGTCTGGATTATAAAGGAAGGATCTAGGCTGACCTCGTGATGATTGCGCACAAAGCGATCATCATGGCAATCTAAGTTGTCAGGATTTCCTGTTTATCGTAGCTCGTAGGTGAGAGTTAGTGTCGTGGACTCGCTACTAGTTAATCGGATCAATTTTTCGGTGCGGGGTTCATCTCTGCATGTTATTCCGGAACGGGAACAATACAGATGTATACAAATCAATGGTCTTTATTTCGTGCAGATTGGGTCTAAACATATGTTGCCCGTATGAGTCAGTTGGCATTTTGCTTCTCTCTGTTAACTGCGATTTAGAATTACTAGTTGGCATGTACGTGCAACGCACGTGTAATTTTAAAATTTTCTTTGCGCGTCCTAATTAGCAGAAAAATATTAAACATATATTTTTAACAAAAAAAGTCTATTACTTACACCGTTATGGAATTTCATAGCCCCGTCCGTGTTCTTTGTAAATTGCACAATTACCATGGCAAGTCTACACGCTAGATGATTTTTTTCGAAATTATCCAACATGGCATCTTTTTTAATAATTCTGTACAAAGATGGAATTAAATCCAATACTTAAGTTGTTCTCCTTGAATTAAATAAGTAGGATAAATCTTCATAGGCCTGGTCAGTAATAAGAATTGCTCAACTATTCTCACTCCTTCCTTTACATTTTCTTCCCATAACTACTCAACTTCTTAACCAATCTTGATTGGAACAAGACAAAAACAAATGAAATCAGCAGATGGCCATGCTGCCCATACATCAAATCACACTTGTATATATCACGGTGTACTGATCGCAGTGCATCACCAAGAACATAAGCATTCAGAGGGTAGTCCAATTCACAAAATTACTAAGCATTTACATTGGCAATAAGACAGTTGTCAAGCATGCAGTTAGTAGAATATCAAACTCGTTACACTGCCTCATCATACCATCCCTTTTCCGGTTGCACAACTTTCATACATAAATGGCACCAATAACAGTGGTTACATATCGAAGGGTGAAGCAATAAAAATGCTAACTACGACTCGCCAGAGAGTACAGGTAATTGTACAGGTACCTAGACAGGTCTCAACGCAGTTTCGCCAGTCGATCCGCGATGTCAGCGGCAAACCTAGCAGTAGTGGAACACAGAATCAGAACTGCTTGGAAAATTTAACAGAGATTAAAGCTCAAGATATTTTAAGTTGTATCAACATCTGAATTACAGCATAGCTCTGTCTAAAAAAAATACTACAACATAGCATTTAAAAGAAAACACTTGTAACATAATAAATATAAGAGTATATGGACTGAACGTTCAGTTCATAATGATGTAACATCATGGTCGGATGTTTAAAAGGCACAACATGTAGATATGTGAATTAGTTTCATCCTTGCAGAGGTGCGGACTGCAAAGGAGGCCACCAGAAAAACCAGCTCATAAGAACACTAATTAATAGAACATCACCTCTGCATACATCAAATAGGCTTTGCAGCACCATCAAGCTTATAGGGTGAAGTTTCCAATAATTTGAAGATGACACACAACAGAATGCTAACCGAATTAGTCTGACCAAACAGGGGAATGCTCTAAAAACAATGTACAACCAAGACAATCAATTTCTTCTATAAATAGTAGACATGCACGCGCAATGCGTGTATTCATCTCAAACAATATAGTCATGTTCACATATTTGCTTGATGAAGCTGGCCTTATTAGTGCAACTGAGAGGATGTTTGATTAACTTCAAGCGGTTAGCATCTTCAATAGAACGGGTCTATAGCAAAATGAAGCTCATTTCTTGGAATTTTACTCCATGGCTGTCACAAGGGCGCAAAAAACTATGTAAATTTGTATGGTAAAATATGGCGAATTCACGATTGGAATTTGTGCATAAGAAGAAATTTTAAACCATCCAGCCATTTGTATTTATCTTGACAAAATATAAATGATTCAATAAACCCATATCACCAGCCAAGCGCCAAATATAAATGCATCCTGATATTATGACAGTTCTGAAACTAAATTATGCATGTGTAAAAGCAGTAGTTGGGTACTGGAGTTGTGGATGTATGCAAATCAGATCCAACGCTCAAGGCTTGTGTTCACTTGTTGGGAGAAACCAAACCAGAGTTAAGCCAACCGCCTGTAAGACAAAATCTTTTCTGCACATCAAACAATAGTTTAAGATTGTGGATAGGTTATTTCAGAGTCACATCAAAGGTCATGTAAAGAAAAAACTAAGGGAATTATTTTTTTTGAAAGGAAAAACTAAGGGAATTAGCTTCAGCTCAGATCCACCCATTTGTTTGTTCTTGCCTATATGCACAAAAGTTCAGGATATAAAAACTGCATCTTACTTGGTGTGCCAAAGTTTCATCTTTTATCCCCTAACCTGATTTAAGGAAGTAGTTCTATTGACTCTTCTAAAGGACAGTTGTTACCTCCAACGAACCACACAATTTCCCACCCCTAAAATATATCGGTTTATTTCATAAAACGATCTGAAACTATAAATATCACCAGTATAAAACAATGACTAACTCTCCACATAATATAGGTACATATTGCGCATATATATATATTATATAGCATAGTTCTTTGTAGGGAAATCTATCAGGGTTAAAAACAGAGTAATCATGTGCTAAAAGTTGTATTACACTATTACTTTGTCCATGGACTCATACGCTAGGATTTATGTATGATTCAGTTTGGTCCGGCCAGCTAACCTTTCCTCTTCTTTATAGATTAGTTTGCTGCTGTTTTCTTGTGCTATATTTGTTTAACAATTTTCCTTAATTAGCTACTGCTTTCAATCAAGCTAAATTTCTCCGTAAGAAGTTTGCCTCGCCTGTACAAAATAGTTACAGTTCTGAAAATCAGAGATTTCACATTCAGGATAAGCTACAGAAAACGCAAATCGCTAAGCCGACAACGCAACAAGCAGAAACGAATCAAACCTATCTACGCCGAGAACCACACACAGACATCTCACAGCTAGCCCTCGAGATTCCATCCAGGTCCATGCGACAAATCACCACACGGCCCCGCACAAGCAAACCAATCGAGCCGCATGGGAGCGAAGAGGGAGGAGGACGGGATGCACATACCAGTGTAGCTGCCCAGCTTGATGTTCACAATGGAGGCAATGCGTCGAACATGTTGAGGGCGAGTTGAGACCGATCCACCTTTGGCCGAGGAAACACCGCGAGCGCAGCTCAGTTCGCCACTGGGGGTGACGCTGCGAAGCACCTCGTAGTACGAACGCCTCGAGGCTTCACTCTCCACCGAGAACAACGGCTGCCAGACTCCCACCTTTCGCCGGGGAACGAAACCCTACAGGCCGCCGCCATGGGAGCAGAGGTAGGGGAAAGGAAGATTAGGGGTGGGGAAAAGGAAGCGGTAGTGGCGAGACAGCAGGCCTGGGCCCTGTCTGCCGAGCGGGAAGGCGGGGGAGGTAGCGCTACCACCCTCCATCAAATCAACCGCAGTCGCGCGGCGGCGATGGACCGAGAAGGCCGGGAGGGAGCCACGGCGTGGCGCTCCGTCTCTGCCCAGGATCTGTTCGTAGCAGAGTTTATTCGGTCGGCAAAAACAAAAATAACGTTTCGTCCAGATGTGTTGAGTTGCTCAACACGGATCGAACAATCTGGTCCGTTGGTTAGAGATCGTACGGCATAAATTTAATGTATCCGATCAAGTTTGCTCTTTTAATAGTAGTATAGATGATTATTTGATTGATTGATGTGGAAAACACAGAGTCCTGTCTGCACATTTTGTAGCAATATGCCTGTGATGATTGATGTTGGTCTCTGTTTTGTGTTTTATCTCGAATTATGAGCTTCCTGTACGTTTGCACATAACATGCTGTTTTAATTTTTATAGCTTCACATACGTTTCAGTTAATGGATGCTTCTTAACTTCTTAATCATAATAATCAATGGTTGCCTATGATGCTATATTAGCTGTACAAAGTTAAGGGTTCAGTAATTTTTTCAAGATTATTTTGTACTCGATATTTTTGTTTGCATCGATAAATGTTGATATATTATCTCTTCTCCAACACAGGACAATGGCTGGCGGTTTTAGAGTGCTGCATCTTGTCAGGCCCTTCCTGGGTTTCTTACCGGAAGTACAGAGCGCTGATAGGAAAATTCCGTTCAGAGAAAAAATCATCTACACTGTTATTTCTCTCTTCATTTTCCTAGTGTGCAGCCAGCTCCCTCTCTATGGCATCCATTCAACTACTGGAGCTGATCCTTTCTATTGGTTGCGTGCTATTCTTGCATCGAACCGTGGTACTGTTATGGAGCTGGGTATTGCTCCAATTGTGACATCTGGGATGGTAATGCAACTTTTGGTAGGATCAAAGATCATTGAAGTTGACAACAGCGTGAGAGAGGATCGGGCGCTTCTGTAAGTATTAAAATGGCAGAATCTCCTATTTACTACGTATTGCTCGATATTCTGTTTCCACAGTCTGATTAGTAAAAGTCTATAATCTATCAAGGATAGCCAATGGAAGTAATTAAAGATTCCTGACTCTTATTTGCTATATCTGATGATAGTCTTCTGATGCATACTACTTTTTCTTTCTCAGGAATGGTGCACAAAAGTTGCTTGGTATCCTGATTGCTATTGGGGAAGCTGTGGCATATGTTATGTCTGGAATGTATGGCAGTGTAAACCAGCTAGGGACTGGGAACGCTATTCTCATTATACTTCAGCTTTTCTTTGCTGGCATCATTGTCATCTGTCTGGATGAACTTCTCCAGAAAGGATATGGTTTGGGTTCTGGCATTTCTCTTTTCATTGCTACCAACATCTGGTAAGCTTACTGAACTTTTTTTTTTCCTTTCTGTCCTTGACATATTGTTCTGTGTCAACTTGGCTCATCGTAAACTTGTGTAATACAGTGAGAATATCATCTGGAAGGCGTTTAGCCCCACAACCGTTAACAGTGGCCGTGGTGCGGAATTTGAAGGAGCTGTCGTTGGATTGTTCCATCTGTTGATTACTAGAACTGACAAAGTGCGGGCCCTACGGGAGGCTTTCTACCGTCAGAATCTTCCGAACGTGACCAACTTACTTGCTACTGTACTGGTCTTCCTCATTGTTATCTATTTCCAAGGCTTCCGTGTTGTGCTTCCAGTGAGATCAAGGAATGCCCGTGGGCAGCAAGGTTCATATCCAATTAAACTGTTTTACACATCGAATATGCCCATCATTCTGCACTCTGCACTGATTACCAACCTCTACTTCATATCTCAGGTACATACTTCGATTCCAGTACACTAGTTCTAAATGTCTGTATGTATGTGAAAGTGCTAACATGTTTTTATCTTTATTGCAGCTTCTTTACAGGAAGTACGGTGGCAATTTCATAGTTAACCTTATCGGAATATGGAAAGAATCCGAGTATTCAGGCCATTCTATTCCTGTTGGTGGTCTTGCTTACTATGTAACTGCACCATCGAGGTGAATGACTAATTTTTTTACATTAACACCTACCTGTTTTTGTGTGCTTTTGCTCCTCCGTCAGAACTCACTGCTCTTGATAATACTTATCTGAACATGTTGGAAACCGTGCAGTTTGGCTGATGTTGTCGCAAATCCGTTCCATGCGCTGTTCTATGTGGTCTTCATGCTGTCAGCTTGTGCTCTGTTCTCAAAGACATGGATTGAAGTTTCTGGTACATCAGCTAGGGATGTTGCTAGGCAGCTCAGGGTAAATGCACTTTATACCTATAGAATATATCTGCTTCTTCTTGTTGCATATTTATACCTATTACCTATTAAACAAGCTAGGTGAAAGTCAAGTTCTTCCATCTACTGCTTACTGTTTCTGGTTGTGGTTGTTTCTTCAAAAAAATTATTGATTATTGATTGATGCCATTCTGTAGTTTTACCTGTTGGGTGCCACATGAAATCAAATAGAGAAGTTGACCTTTAGTACTTTATGGTATGAAGCATCATTTGGATTTATTTTACGAGGCATTTGAGGGACGATAATAAGGAATCTTCAGTGTATTTTTTAGATAGATTGTTGCCCAACTAATATTAGTCTCCAGGGACTTTGTTTGCTAGAAAAGAAAGTATGGGGTACATAAAGCTTCCATGCTGTCAGTTTGTGTATCTAGTATTTCGGTACAAGAGCTGTTCAGTGAACCATTATTATATCCCTTCAGCTTAGGAGCTCCGGCCATGTGTTAGGGTCATCAATATCTACCATTTGTAGCTACTAGTTATTTAACAAGAACTGTTATATGCACCTGTAGTTGGTTCTGCGCATTAATAATCACTTTGCAAAAGCTACCTGAAAACTTGTAACACTGGCAATTGAACAGGAACAACAAATGGTGATGCCAGGCCATCGTGAGTCAAACTTGGAGAGGGAGCTGAACAGATACATCCCCACTGCTGCTGCATTCGGAGGAGTTTGCATTGGCGCATTGACTGTCCTAGCTGATTTCATGGGTGCCATTGGTTCAGGAACCGGTATACTGCTCGCGGTTACCATCATATACCAATACTTCGAGACATTTGAGAAGGAAAGGGCAACCGAGCTTGGTTTCTTCGGGTTTTGATCAGTGACTGTGATATATATAGCGTTATGGCTAGCTGGATCTTCTTGCAAGCCACAGTACTGTTTGGAGATCTTAGATTCAGTTTAGGTTGAAAATTTTAGCAGACTCTGCTTGTGTTGTATTTTCTGGCGAATGGTGGGGTGAATACTGGCCAAGTGCAGCCATGGCCAATTGGCCACCATGTGTTTGTGTTTAGCGGTCTGCTAATGTTTTGTCTATCCTAGCAACCGGATGAGTTGCATCATTGTAGCAACTTTTTGAACTAAAATGTTTATTAGTTTTCTTCTGTGTAGTGGTAATCCTCTGTACTAACCTTTCTCACATTTGGGAACAACTACTGAACTTTGTGATATTTTGATATGTCAGTTTATTGAAAATGATTCCAAATCAACGTGTCATAGTGATGGAAGGGTCCAGAGGGAGACAGTATTTTACAAACAAAGGCAAACAATAATCTTGAAGTCCTTTCTATTCTAGCATCTTGATTGAGTGCCATCGTACCCTAGAACTCTTATGATCCAATGTCCTTGTGATACAGTAGGACGAACTCCTACTCTTCAGGGATAAGGTAATAACCCTGGAGCATGGAAATCCTGTTGAGGTCTTGGTCGCGTGGAAACACTCTCACCAAACCACCTGTAGGCATGATGCAGTCATGCAGTGTTGTCTGTCTATGTTAAAATTTGTTTTATATACGACCCAATATTGAGAGGGTAAATTTTGTTTTCCAAGTTCACCTATGAAGCAAATCTTCCAAAACCCCGCTGTACAACCTGACAGTAAACAGCCTCAATGTTGGCCATTTCCCCTTTTTTTCATTATAATACTTGAGTCCACACAAAGCAAAGATGCAATCCCGACGCTTCACCTAAGGTAGGTGATATATATGTAAGGGCAAGACTAATATTCTTCAGTGAACACTACAATCGTTCACAGAATCTGGAACAAAGACAGCGCCACTCTGCAATTCCTGAACTGGGTTGCATCAAATTACAGTTAAACGGATATATATGTTCTAGTAGCATTTACAATTTTACATGGTTAGATCCGATCTCAGCTATACATCCGACACTAAACCACGATCGAGTACTAAGACGGCGCCTAAATCTAGGCGTAAGTTTATCCTTACACGCTCTCGAAAGTGAACAAAGACGGCGTTATTATGGATTTGAGGGAGTGCTTTACAGGCTTGAGAGGCGAGAATAGGTGCCATGCGTTTTGGAACGTGTTGCGGTGCGCAGCTTGTTCCATATCGCCCGTGGAACCTTCAGTATATTCTTCTTCTTGTTCTGCAGCAACGCCACCGCGTCGAACCACGGGAGCTGGAGCGCGGCGGCCGCCGTCAGCCGCTTGTGGGGGTTGCACGTGAGAAGCCCTTCCAAGACATCGAACCCGTCCTGGGACAGCCTCTCATCGGGGAACAGCTCACCCAGCCTGCTGTGCCGCTGCTGCCTGAGCAGATGCCACGGCACCCTGGTGGGCAGGGACCCGAACCCCGGCCACGTGGTTTCGTCCGGCATCCCGAGCACGCCGAAGATGTTCAGGAGCTCGTCTACGTCGTCGTCGCCGTCGAACAGCTTCTTGCCGGTGAGCATCTCGGCCATGACGCAGCCGAGCGACCACGTGTCCACGCGCGCGTCGTAGTCCGGCTTCCCCATGAGCACCTCAGGAGCCTTGTACGCCGGCGTGCCGACGGGGTCGTACGGCTCGTTGCCGGACGCCAGGGACATGGCCAGCCCGAGGTCGCAGAGCTTGAGGGTCCTCCCGTCCTCCCCGACGAGGACGTTCGACGGCTTGATGTCGCGGTGGACGATGCCGCGCTCGTGCATCGTCCTGGCACCGGTGAGGAGCTGCCACATGAAGGCGCGCACGGTGGCCTCCGGGAGTGTGTTCACGTGGCGCTCTGATGATCTCGCCCGCAGGAAGGCGCGGAGGCTCGGGCCAGCGTACTCCATGGCGAGGCGGAAGGCGCGGGTTTCTGGGTGGCGCACGAGGCCGTGGAAGCCGACGACGTAAGGGTTCCCGCGGCTTGCGGCGATGAGGAACTGGGCCTCCCGTACGAGCTCGCCGGGGTCGTCCTGGGCGGCGGCCGGGCGGAGGGACTTGATGGCGACGGTCTTGCCGGTGGCGCGGTGGCGCCCCTTGACGACGACGCCGAAGGCGCCCTTGCCGAGGCTGCTGCAGGACGCCTCGTCCTCGTACTCCGCGGTGCTGCCGATGCGCATGCTGGATGGTTGCTGATGATGACCCTCGTGCCGCGTGGACGTCTTCGAGTTGAGACTTGGAGGACGTACGGGGGCAGCTCGCGTGCGGCGATCGGCTCGACTGCTGGGGAGGAGAGATGGGAACGAAAGCGCTAGCTCGAGGTGGATGGAGGAGGCGGTAGAAGTAAGACGAGGAGGGGATCGATCAGGACGGCTCGGAGACGGATTGGAAGCTTACGCGGTGTGTGAATCGATCGTGTTTTCCCCGGATTTTGGATTTAAAATATCGGAGTTTTTTTTAGGGGAATTTAAAATATCGGAGTGGCTGTTCGTAGGCTGCGCTACAAATGTGGGCCGTATCTAGCCCATGTGTAGGCCATTAACCTTCCAAATTTTCTGAGCAAAAGCCCACACACGAACTGGACGAAGAGACGAACCTGCTTCGCCTCCCTCTCTCTGGGTTGCTGCGCCCTGACCTGCACGCACGCGGTCGCCGCGCCGCCGTCCTCTCCTCCTGCGCTGATCCGCGCCGCCTCCCGCCTCCGCCTACCCCCGTGCAAGCCTCCGCCTCTGCTGACTGTTAGCTGCGCGCCTGCGCAACCACGCCGGTGATCCTACTCCGCGCCGGAATTTGAACGCAGCACGCCAGCGGCTGCTCCCCGGCTCCCCCTTCCAGTTCTGTTGCTCGCCGACCAAGCCCTAAAGTAATTTCTAATCTACATCCATATCTTCCTTTTCCTTTTGTAAGTTGTATGTCTTGATTCTTGAAGACTTGAATTGAAATCTTTAATTAGTACTACATTTTGTTAGCAATTTCATGTTATGTAAGTTATTCTATCCATCCGTGTCAGTACCATGGTTCAAAAAGGCGTTTGCCTAGGCACGCATAGGCGCAAGGCGTTGGCCAAACGCCTAGCGCTTAATCACGCATAATCACCGCATAATTGCGCATAGGCGTGCGCTTTGGTCAGAAAAGCGCAAGGCGCTGGCAAAACGCATAATTAACGCCCAGCGCCTTTTTGAACCTTGGTCAGTACCCAACCAATCAGCAACTGCACAATCTGAACGATTTACACAAATTGTAACCACTGCTGACAGGACCAACGAAATAGAGCTTTTAATCAACATTCATCAAGCATTGATTTTAAATTCTATATTAATTGTGCAAGCGAGCCCTTCTGACGGATGCTTATGATATTTTGGGAATTTGACCATGTGAATCAATGAAGTGGGTGAAACCATGGAGGCCGTTGCCGCCACCCCGGTTCGCCGCCCCCCTGACTCCTCGCTGTCCCCAACCCCATCGCCGTCGTCACTGCGCCAGTGGAGGCCGGCGGCGCAGCGCAACCTGCGCAACCAGTGGTCGCGCTTGGTCGCCGCCAAGGACCGGTGGCTGGCTGCAGCAGCCAACGGACGCTCTGGCGCTGCTGGGCTCGTCAATGCCCACCTCTCACGCAGGTATCTCCCCCCGCTCTGGTTGTGTGCTTCGGCTGCGCCTGGGTTTATGAGATTTCAGTCACTAGTAACTGACGGTGCTGTACTCTTCCATGGGCCTATCAGAAACATGCCAGGAATGGATTTGGGGGTACTCAAGGACATGCCGGGGATCCGCGACAGGGCGAGCGCCAAGTTGGCGCACAAGCAGGTAGCTACACTTTCTGCCGGAACTCGGCTAATCCTCGTTAGCAGCATTGTTTAAGATGCTTGGTGGTCTCGTTTTCATGTCGTTTTCATTGTTCAGGTGCAATGTGGTGAGATGCTCCTCTCAGTGTACAAGGAGATGGTAATACTTACACACAAAGGCCATGCTTATCATTAGCTATTAGTTAAGCTCCCATGAGGCATAAATGGTTGCTTGATGTGATGTTTTTCTTCATTTTTCCTGGTCATAGGTCCTTGCGGTGTCCGACTTGGTTATAGCTTCTCGCGCCATGCGATGTTTCTCAAAAGTGTCTTCGAGAAGCCCACTATTCCGGTTTACTGATTGCCAAGATGATTTGAATGATTCAGGGGATGGTGGAGGAGCTCCAGTGTACAAATGGATCTCCATGTTAGAATTCGGTGAGATACTCATTTGTTTTGTGCAAAACTGGATTAAGTTCCATAACATATCTTTGCTTTGTATTACACATGACAGTGCTTGCTTTTAAGAACTGCAGAAAGTTGTGTCCTCAAATAGGATTCAGGAAGATAAGATCTTCTTTTTCGTTTCTGTTAGGCATGACACAAATGCATTCTTGAATATGATTCAGGAATTCAAACGAATATTCTATAGTTTCGGAAATAGCTTCAAGCTAGTCAGAAAGTCAAGCGATCTTCATATAGTTTGTAAAGAATTTTGTAAGTTTTCTGTGTTAGCACTGTCACATTAGCTCAAGTTATTTGATTAGATATCTAGTTCTAGTCTTATGTTCGAACTAATTTGTCCCAATTTTATTTCTGCAATAGTAATAAGATTCAGATTTGCGCATAAGCCTATGTTGTTTCTAATCCAGCAAGATACAACACATATATATTTATTTCTTCTCATTCATGAATTATCTCAGAGAATCTTGCTCAAGAGCTTGTTGAGATGTTTGTTTCGGAGCTACAATTGAAGGTATATAACCGTACTGTTTTTTATGACATGGCGATGTTTTTTTATCGCAGAAACAATCAGTGGATTCAATCCTTTTATATTTTAGCTTGTGCAGTTAGGAATCACTTCTTTTTACAAACATGTTGCTCCTGTTCTGTTGGGGAATTCCTGACAATTGAAATCCTTCTCAATGTAGAGACTGATTGTGTTGGAACTCCTGTCGATCAACGTAAAGGAAGGCGTCGATCCTTCATTAGGATGGTCGGCTGAGCTATATGACGGGGAAATGTACGAATTTCAGAGTATTGGCCTTCAGTCTGGAGATAGCTGCCCACTGCCGGGAAATTGGAAGGCTGATGTCTTGCAGGCACGGCTACCTGGCCATGTTCCATCCCATGAGGTTTTGCAGGTGCGGGTCTATTTTTCTGCAAAGTTGTTGCACTCATTCCGTTAGAAACACAAGTGTCTCTGTCCTGGTTCTTATGCCTTTAATTGTTTGTTTGGTAGACTTAATAAGCACTAAGTTGGCTCGTGTGAATGAAGGATGAAAGGGCCATCTTTGTATTAGATCAAATGTGTTCTGCTCATGTCAGCGTCTTATATAACAAGGGTTCTGTCTTTTCAATTGCTTGTTTTACAGGTTTATTTAACCTCTTGGCTTGCTAATGTGAACATCGAAATGAGTAGGTAATTGCTTCACTCTCTGTTTTGGCTTTTGAATTTTTCGTAAACTAAGAACATCGGAATTTGCACCCTTAATTTCGAAACTTTAACTGTATCATAACTTTGATGTTCGTATTGATGAGTTGATTTTATTTCAGAATTGACGAAATATTTAAGCTTGTCGAGGAGGAGATGCAGACCAGATTGTGTTGAAGATCTTGATGCATGGTATAATTTAAGTGAGAAGTATTCAGAAATGACCCATCATTCTGTTTAGGGGTATCTTTTCCTCGAGGTTAGAGACTAGAAGTGATCTGCCCCCAAGAAATCCTATATTATCTTTCTGAAATGTCTGTTACCCTCTTGAAGTGGTGTGTATTAAAGATGTACTAACTTGGTCAACCAAAGAAAGGTTAGAGCACCAGAACAGAGCCATCTTATTTACCCATGGGTCCGAGGAGCCACATTTGAGTAGAGACAAACGTTCACTAGCTTGATGGCTCTGGCACCATTTCTTTCTTTTGACGTTTTGTAGCCTAGCCTGGAGCTGTTCTAGGTTGCTATGCGTGTACGGTATTAGTTTGGCTTGCTCCAGTTAACAGTGAAATATGTTGGGTTATTTTAGACGAAATCTTTTGCTTATACCGTGGGACTGTCTATCCCGGATGACGAACTTGCTGACTAGTGTCTACTAGCACAGCACAGGGTTGGTTACTTGAAGTATGCAGGTTTGGTTGTTTGTGTGGGAAAAGATGAAAGTAAACACTGTCCCTGGGCTGCTTACACTTGCGCAGGCCCAGCAATTCGTGAACAAACCTCAGCTGGTTCACGTTCTTGCAATAGTCGAAACAGCCTGACACTAGTCGACTCTGCAGGACTGCGAGTGCTAACTTGAGAACCAGTGCTTACACTAGGGGGGATCTGCTTGAAATATCCGGGAGAGAAATGGAGGCGCAGAGAGTACCCGAGTTGTCTGTTATTGTACATGGACCTCTGTGTTCCTGTGCCGCGGGAGCTAGGCAGTACGACTCCTTTTTGTCCTGTTTTTGGGTGACGCTGCCTCTTCCGTTTCCAGCACTAACTTTGCCTGATCTATAGAAATTCAAGGTGCTGCTACTACGTACCAAAAATGGCAAGTTATTAGGAAAATTACTAGTAGTACAACATTCCACTAATATTTCCTCCCAGCGTTAACGCTATCATTCGTTCTTATCTTATTGGAAGAGAGCACATGAGGACCCAGAGCTCTTTTTAAAATTGCGCAATGTATTCATGCATGGCATGGACCAGGTGCTTGTCTGCTACCCTGTTATATACTCTTCCTTTTAAAGGGAAGTAAATTGTTCACTGCACTCTGTTTCCTCGAGCACTAGTCAACCACGTGCATCCTTCCTGTTGTTGTTGGTGCAGTCGCAGGTCTAAAAAATCAGCAGACTTTTGCCCCCTCCTGTTTGTGACGGCCTACTACTCCTGTTGTTGGCATATTTTTCTCCGTTTGTTTGCCGTTGGGGTCACATGAGCAATCCAGCGACGTCAGATTCAGGTAGACAGACAGGCAGCCGTCAGCCGTGGCACGGTGCCCAGTCCAGTCCAGTCCAGGGAGACATATATATTCCGTGGCCGTGGGGAGACTGAATGAATGATGCCATGCCGGACGCGGCGATCCGTGTGGCTGGTCAATCCTCCCAACCCTACTAATCTTTTTTTTTTTGAACAAACCCAACCCTGCTAATCAATGTAGTATCCCGAGAGTGAGAATGTGGTTGCTCTTGTCTCCCTCCACTTGGGGATCTGTCTACCTGGATGGCTGGCACTTTCCGATGATGTTCTTTTCGAGGACGACCAAGTTGTTGCTGTGCTGCTACTAGAGTACAATATAGTACGGCTACTCGATTCGCATCCAGCCACGTATGAGTCCACCACACCAGCACTTGCTCATGAGTCATGACTGACTAGAGTGTCCTTGTCCTTGTCAAGGATCGCCGCAGGTACAGCAGTTACGTCGTCGTCGTCATTGTCATCATCAACGGGAAAGTGCGGTTGAGAAAGAGAATCCGCTAATTTGTTTTATTTATGGGGGGGCAAAGAAAGAAAGTCGCGTGTGTTCCTCTGCTGCACACTTGTCCAAATCAGCTTCAAAAGAGCCGCCGGCCGCTTTGTCCGTGCGTCCCAAATCTTGGAGCAGGCGACTAGGCGAGTCGTGATTGGGCGACAGCTCGATGATGCATGCGACGTTGGTACCGAACGCTGCTGTCGCCCGGTGATCAGTCTCACCTTCTCTTCCGAATGCTGCTGACGACTCGCAGCTGCAGTCACCAATGTGTGCAGTGCAGCTGTGACTCTGTGAGCTCCTACTGCTTTTGTCTCTCTGCTTGGGTCGCAATTAAACAAGCAGGAACCTGTGCCATCCTGATCCTGCCTGCATCCATCACGACCATGTCCTCTACTACCACTGACTTCACTGACTCATCACTGGATACAGAGTGCTGCTTTGTTTGGCAACGAGTAGCAGTGCAGAGAATGTTCCAAACCAGACGGGTACTTGCATACGTAGTTCCCAAGTCCGATGTCATGTGATTTTTTTTTTTTAACAGGATGTCATGTGATTTGATGACGAGATTTAATAGGACTAGCAAGGGGTGAAAGCCTTGTACTACTTATAGGACTAGCAAGGGGTGCCCACCAGGAACAGCATTGTGTGCGTGTGTGTGATGATAACTCACGTTGGCAGTTTCTTTTAACAGATTGTCGTACACGGCGCGTTTCAAAGGCCTGGCCACCTTTTTTACTTTGGATAAGATAAGTGGGGTTCACTAAGCTGGGCGGTGGCCATGGTAGTATATGTCATAGCATCGCTAAGATGAAATTTATGCAGGCTTTTGCTGTTCCATCCAACATCATAGGGGTACGGACAAGATATTTACAGTTGCAAGAATCCCTCCGTTTGTTTATTTTAGCATGCATTAAGGGTGTGTTTCGTTTTTTGCCCAAATTTGACCTACTAAAATTTTGAGTACCCATTTTTTGGTTGAGGTTTCGGTTCTCTGAACTGGCCAACATTGGCTAGAAAAATTAACTAGAGTTGGTAAAAGAGCATTGGCATACCAAGGCAATTATCCAAACAAAGACCAATTTTTTGGTCGAGGCCAAAATATCGCATGGTGCCTTTTGGTCACAAATCCAAACACACTCAAAAACACAATTCAAATTTTCATCCAAGTTGACTAACTGGTCATCCAACATGTAATGGTATCGGGGGAGTACGTAGTTTTGTAGGGTCAATGGAAAATTGGTTGTCTTGGATTTTTTTTTTTGCATTGCTATAATCCAAAAATGAAGTGCACGGATAAACAATACTAGGCTATGTGCCACATCCCACATGATCTTAAACAATACATTATGATATCTTATAAATTTACTCTAGATAACAATACTAGTTGCTATTTCATTGGTTTGTTTGCATGTATACTCAGTGTTCAACAATGAAGTGCACGGATACACACCGAGAAAGTATCTAGTGGAAACATGGAAACTAAGATATAAACCGTCAAAAATATTTGGCCTGGATCACACCTCAATTCCTAGTGTAGCTTTTACAAAGCCCCTGACTTGCTAATGTTTCATAATTTTTTTATGTCTATATTAGTTTTAAAGAATACTAGAGGGGGTTTAACATAAACCCGGGTGAAAATAGTCAAACCGTAGCCAAACTGCCTGAAATCCATATGAAATAGGTGAACTGCGGCTTGATTACGACAAAGTAAAGGGTTTAAATTGAAAATGTATGAGAAAGGATGGGTGATGATGATACACAAACATGTTTGAATCCTACCATCTATATCTTAGTTTCCATGTTTCCATTGGATACTTTCTCTATACACGCCATGCTAGATGTAACTAGGGTTCATAAAGATGAAAAGATCTCTCATATATACTATGCCTAATTCTAGTATGCTTCACTTGTAATTACCCCATTGGTAGACGTAAATATAAGAAATAACTTCATGTATATCTTGTTAAAGAGTTGTTTACTCTCTTGAAGTTTTGATAAAGGTAGATGCAAGGCAAATCGTCTATATGTGGTTAAAGTGTGTGGCACATATAATTTACCCGCAATAGCTAATATTTACCCTCAAAATGCAAGAACATGTGACACACATATATTTACAAAAGCGACCATACACCAGTTGTGGCAAGCCTTGGCATCCACAAAAACAACAATACACCACTTATGGCCAACCATGTCCTCCACGAAACCGACAAAACAAATTTATACTTATGGACACCAACTAGATGAGAGCCAACACTCCAACTAGAAGCACTTAGTTGATATGACACCAAGTTTGGAAAATTGTGTGTGAAAAGCATTAAAATCATGTAGGCACCATCACCAAAAGCCTCTATCTTCAGAGCAAAACAAACCAACCCAGTTGTCTCACACACACACTCCACCACTCTCGGCTAATACGACTAATACATACCTCTTCTCACCCTCTCGAACATGACACAAGAAACACCAACCAGGGTGCAACACTGCTCTGGCCTTATGACGCCACCTAGTGGCATGGGTCTGCGAAAAGCACGATTAGGGGCGACGAAGAAGGGCATTGATAGGCGGCTTGGCTAGGGTGAGCAGAGCAGTCACCGTCGACGCCATTCGATACATAGAGCAAGGAAGAGTAGGGGCGGCATCTCTTGGGACTTACAACAGATCTAGCTTTTCTTCATGGCCATACTCATCTCCTAGTCCTACGGTATGAAGCCTAGTTATTCTTAGATCTAAACATGTTTCTGATTGTGTGTGTGATTTGTCCCGTCAAAACAATATCTGCGTTGACGGTTGTGGCAGATATTCATATATGTAGCTTACTATAACCATGGATTATTATTTAACTGAGTCGTGCTCTAGAATTCCTTAGTTTTGAGAATCGCAAGTGGAGATTGACAAAAGTCTTGCTTGTTTGGTATTTTATCTTAGCTTGCAAGTGCCTTTGGATCTCACCACCTCATGAAGAGGGGATCGAACTCACATCCTAAAATCAACAAAAATAGGTTTATCCCACTCAGCCATTCAAATCGTGTTTGGTTATGCTTATCTTTAGTTCTGAAATTTGCTTTATAAGTCAGAAAACACATTAGTCCTAGTTTTTTCGGCATCTAGGACGGCTTTCCGAAATAGCTGCTCCCTCCCCAGTTTTATGGAGAAGTCACCCAAAATTTAATTAGTCTTTCAAACTAATTCAGACTAAACTAGTTCAGAAACCTAACCAAATTTGTGGGACCGCTTCTACAGAAAGATGCTCTGAGGGCAGCTTCGTGGAGACGCCCCCAAAAATTTGGTCTAGATAGGTGCTTTTGGCTTTAACTTTTGACCCATCATGCAACATTATCCTGTAAAAAAAGCCAAAAGCCAAAACCAAAAGCACTTATATTTATAGGTTTGCCCCCAAGGTATCCTTGTTACAAAGTCCCAATTACTCGAGCTGTAAAAAAAAAACTACTCACTTTTTTTACTTCACTCTCGCCACTTTCTCTGCCGGGCTCGCATCCCCGTAAGCTCTCTTTCCTCCTTTTCCTACCCCCACCACGCGCTGTCCTTTTCCTCCCTTAACGCCGTTACGCGCCTCCGTCCACCATCTGACGGCGCGGAGCCCCGCCAACCACCAACCGACGGTCCAGATCCGCCCTCCCTACCGGGCCGGGCCCACCGCGGGGCGCCTTCGTTGAAAACTTCGCAGGGCCAGTATACCACGCTTTATCTTCACCCGTCGCGAGCGAGCTAGAGAGAGAGAGCTGCTGCCTCTGCTAGTATTAGCTCCGCCTCCCCTCTCTCTATACTCTCTCTCCTCCCCCGCTCGCGCTCCGGAGCTCGAAACCCTCCCCATTTGGCCGCGCCGAACCCTAACCCTAGCTGCCGGCCGCCCCCCCGCGCCGCGGCCTGGACCCAGAGGGGGCGCCGATCCGATCCGCCCGCCACCGCGCCGGCCGCGCCGATCGAGGTAGGTCTCGCACGAATCCGCCCGGAATTCGCGGGCAGGGCTCTCCCGGAGTGCTCCTTCCTCTGCCGCCGCGCGTGAATCGGGACGGGTTGGGGGCTCGCGGGATGTGGCTGGAGGTGGGGATTTTTTTTGGGGACGTCGGGTGAGAAAGTTTTAGGGTTCTCTTTTCCAGGGGGATCTGCGTGGGTGGGGGAATTGGGGGCTCTGCGGCGGTCGATCTCGGCGAGGCGCGGCCTCTCGTGCTCGACTGCCTGCTGATTTTTCGGTTCGTGGTGGGTAATTTGTGTTGTGGCGGCCCGGGGGTTGGGTCGGATTCAGCTCAAGCTTCAGTTCAGCTTAGCTCCTGCTCCTGTTCCTGCTGAGGGGTTGCGTGGTCGAGTGCTGGAGCTTAGCTTCAGCTGCTCTTTGCTTAGTGCTCCGGGATTTTAGCGTCTCCTAGTGGGGAGCGAAACGTGGACGGGATTTGGGGATGCTCCAGCAGATGCGCGACGCTTGGTTTCCGCTGCTTCCTTCAGTTTATTTTGTCCTGGACCTACTTTCTACTGGCTCCCCTCTGAGCTCCGAGCTCTCAGCGGAGGCTGCTGAGTCCGGACGGCTTCCCTCTTCTCTCTTTTGCATCTTTCAAGATTTATTCAGCTGCACCTCTCTTTGGGAGGTGTCTATTGTGGGGAAATATGTGATCTTTGGGCTTTAGCCAGTAGATGGGAGTAAATTTTGTTCTAGTATTGGAAATTTATAGCTCCTTTTCTCTTCTGCTTGCTTGATTTGCCGCCCTTCTAAGGGGTATGAGGTGAAAGACGTAGTGCTAGTTGAGAGTATTGCTTGGCAGACGCTCATGATGCAACCTAGCTTTTAGTGTCAGGCCATCTAGATAACGAGCTCAAGTATGATAATTACTACCTGTCCTTGACTTGTTTGGAACTCTATTTTATGCATCTCTTGGATTATGCTAATTGGTTTCACTTGCCATCTACTACAAGCCAACAAAACACAGCAAGTCCATAGTTCAAACTTGAATTTTGGTCCGACCGGGCACACAAAAGATTGTATTCAAGCCATCTTCACTAAATTAATCAACCATGCTTTTAAATTGAAATGCTAGTTTATATCCATTTGTTTGTTAGTTGCAGCTCTAGAGACTTGAAATGCTTTTCTTGATTAATTTTCTTGTCGCCGTTTAAACATGTTTAAGGCTTTAATTGAATATTTCCAAACTGCACAATAAATACAAATCGCCAAGGTGGCTGGCGAGTCCACTCTTACTTACCATGCTTTTTTCACTGGTTTTTTTTTCTGCAATAGGCTTTAAGTGTTGTCCTCATGAATCATAAATGCCCATCCTTGTGGAATATACTGAACTAGTACTGCCTTTTTGTTTATTGTAGAATCATTCAACAATGTTCTCGTGTAAATATTCTTCAACCTTTGCAGGCTTCACATAAATTGAAGGCACATCTGCAGAGCCTTCTTTGGTAGCTCTAACTTCAGCGGAATCATCTTCATCATCCCAGCAGGCACTGGCAAAAGCTGGTCGCATTGTAATTTGATATGAAACTTTTGGATTTGCCAATTGCAGACAGTTCGCGCTTCCACTTGCATTAGAGCTGTAGGGACTTTGGAAATGTCACAGTTTCACCACAGTCAGCATGGGGGTGATAGTGATTTTCAGATGTGGCAGCAACAGATGATGTATAAGCAATTGCAGGAGTTCCAGAGACAGCAACATGTACAACAGAATGATCATGGAGCCAGGATGCAGCCCTCATCTGGACAGTTTCAAGCTCCAGCAAAAGCAGTGCCTGCTGATCAATTGCCAGCAATGTCAAATGAAATGCCAAACAATGAGGCCACGGCTTATGCATGGTCACATAATCTTGCTGGTGGTGACCCAAGGTTGTCAAGCAACTCACAAATGTTGAATACCAGTAGTAACACAAATTGGGAGCAGTATGGTGGTGCTCCTGGCACGGGCAACTTCGTAAATGGTTCAGCGTTTCCGAACACTCAAAGTCAACCCATGAGACATATGGGCGTGGCTACCCACCAAATGACCCAGTCATTATATCCAATACCTGCTACAAGCAGAGGTGGATCTGTTAACCAGTACCCCCAATTCTTAGGGATCCCAGCTGATCTCCAGAATGCAATGACAAGGGCAGGTACAAATCAGCCAGAAAAAGTATCAAGGCCATTTAGCTCTTTAATGGATGAACCTAGTGCACACGAGAAAGGTGACTCCAGTTCTATGCAGAATTTTCGTGCAAAGGGAGGGTTCTTAAGCAATAGTCCCTTACAAAGTCATGGTGATAATAACAAGGCAGGCAGTCCTGCTCCAGTGAATCATCTACAACATGGTTTTCAACTCCAAGATTTTCATGGTAGGCCAAACCAAGTTGATTTCCAAGTGGGCCTGCAAGAGAAATCAGCAATGCAGGTAGCGCCAGCAAGTGGTGGGGCTAGCCTTGACCCTACCGAGGAGAAGTTCTTGTTTGGTGATGATGAGGATAGCAACTGGGGAGCTTTGTTGAAAGGAGACAACAATCATGGTAATTCTTTGGATAATGATAACTTTGGTGGTGCTTTGCCATCTCTGCAGAGTGGGAGGTGGAGTGCCCTTATGCAAGAAACACTACAGCCTACCAGTAAAAATGGTCCTAAGGAAGAATGGGGTGGCCTGAGTTTGCAGAAAGCTCAGCAGGCAATTGCCAACAACTCAGCTTTACCAGCTCGTGACCAGAGTAAGCTTGCGGCATTAAGTGGCGCACTACAAAATGCACGACCCTTGTCAGCATCTAGCTATGGTGACGGAACAATCAATAACCCAGATTTTACCAGTTTTCATCATGCTACAAGAAGTCCGTACGAGCAAAGAGAAAAAACACCACATGAATCTCCTCGTGGTACTGTTACCAATCACCAGTCAACTACAGGAGTCAATAATGGGTATATTCAGCAGAACTTGAAGCAAAAGCAGTCTGATGAATATGGGAGACAAGAACAAGTGCATTTATCAAATGGCAATTGGGCTCAACAGAGATCGGAAATGCCAAGAAACAATTCACACATGACTGGTGCACCATCAAGTGCACATGCATTTTGGAATTCACAACAGAACGCTGTTGATCATAGTATCAACCAAGAGTCCAGTAATAGCCAAAATGATTGGAGAAGTAACAGTCCCCTTGGACAAGACATCACCAGTACCCAAAACGTCTTTAACAGTGAGGGGAACTTTTGGAAGCCGAGTGGAGGTAATGTGAGTTCAGTCCATAGGCTTCAGCAGATGAAGCCTGACATAAGTACTTTGCAAATGACAAAGGACAATTCTGATGGTAAAGGTGTTGGTATGATGGGCTCAAGCATGCCAACAATAAATCCTAACCAGCACCAGATGGTTGGTGGTCGAACCGGTGAGCATGTTGGAATGAACCATAATATTGGACGTAGGGGTCCAGAAACCTCAGAATCACTAAGAAGAAGTGCCGAGCCAAGAACAAATGACCGCAGCCAGGAGTACCAAAATGCACTACACATGGAAAGGCATGGACAGCATGTGAGCAGTGAGCTTGCTGCCAGGAGGCATTCCTTCTTTGGTGCAAAGGAATCCCATAATTTAGGTCAATCAGGCCAGCAAGCAGTGGGATCTTACATGTTGCAGAATCATGCAATGGACAACACAGGGGGGAACATGAGGCATTCTCCGGGTAACCCGGTTTCCAGCAATCAGTTTCCGCCTCAGTCACTTCAGGCACAAAATAACCTGAAGCCTCAATTTGTCACCAACTCCCAAGTTGCTGGCAATATGGCTTCAGTTAATGAGGTTTGTCTGCCGTAACTCCATAGTGAAGACGATATCTTGCTTAAACATATTTTAGTTACACACTCTATTCTGTTTTTATCTGTCTTATTTATAAAGTTATTTTCTTATTTTAGAAAATGCTTGTGGGAGATGAACACTTCAAATCTCGACATGGTGTCCCCAACAGTTCCAGTGCATCACCATTTGGAGGATCTGATGCTGGTCTGCCTCAAAATAGAGCGGTTCAGAACAGGTATTTCATCTTCCCATTTGGAATGACACCCACATTATTCCTGAGCAAATAATAAATATTCCGCCGCAAAGTGTTTAAGCTGTACTTGCATAATTTATTTTGCATGACTGTTTCTCTCTTTCTGTCTCATCAGCATGGTAGCTGGTTAGTTTGGACACGATGCAAGTATGTAGAAGTATTATTCTACTAGTAACGAAGTGAACCTGAAAGCTCACATCCATTTATGCTACCTTTAGCTGTATAGGAAGCTGACACATCAATGTTCCTTTCCTATTTATTCTACTTATACGTATTACAGTATTTATTGACAATTTTTGTACCACGTGATATTTTTTTTGGTCATGATTACTTCTTTCAGCATTTTTAGTAGCAAAATTATGTTTGTGGTCTTCATGATGATCCTGACAGAATATATGTTTTATGTAGTCAACATATGCTACAACTTCTTCATAAAGTGGACAACTCAACAGATAGCAATGCAGTTGCTGACCTGCCCAACGGTTCTCTCGATAATGTTGCTACTTCTCAGCAACAACTTAATCAATCTTCTATGCAAGGTTTTGGATTAAGACTATCACCACCGTCCCAACGACACTCGTCAAAGGATGAACACCAGGGACAGATACCTTCCACTGCTACCCAGTATTTATCACCTGCTCCTACAGGCTCACAACCAACACCATTTCATTCTTCAGAAATGGGTAGTACTGCACAGCCAGCTGGACATTTCCCCCAGTTAAGTTCAGGCCAGCAATATCCTGTGCCAGACGCAAGATCTGGTTCTGTACCCACTCCTCAACAAGGCAGTTCAGCAACAGTATTCAAGAATGTGTGGACAAATATATCAGCACAACGTCTAGCCGGTATCCAATCTAACAAGATTACACCCAATATTCTCCAGTCTATGATGTTCTCCAACAATGCTTCAGATTCCAACTTATGGGGCTCACAAAAGGCAGACGACCAAGGACAGAAGGCATCACCGCCACATGATGTTGCCACAAGTTCTGCCAATTCACATAGTCAAGACACAAAACAAGCTCTGGTCACTGATGCAGGGTTGGCGTCTTCTGAGAGGGCAATTTTTGATTCCACTGGAGCTACTGTACCCAGAGGGAGTCAATCCCTACAGAAGCACTCTTCAGATGGGAACTTTGCCATTCCTGCTTCATCCTTGGCACAATTGCATCAGCAAGGTATCATGATCCCTAGGCAGGGAGAGAACCCTGCAGCTAACTTTCAGGCTATGAATACTTCTCACAACATTAGTTCTAATGGTAGTGGCATTGGGTTACATGGAAGCCCAGCACCTTCAAACCTCCAACAGCAAAATTTCTCTCTCCTGCATCAAATGCAAGCAATGGGTCATGTGGATATTGATCCAGGCACTACAACTGGAAAGTTGCTACCAAATGAGATTTCTGATGCGTCGCAAGTTGACTGGAAGTCTGCTCAGAGGTTCGCACATGGAGCCAATAACTCGGTCAGGTCGTCCATAGATAACATTGTCGGCACTAGTGTCCAAGGGTCATTCCCTTCAGACATGAAAATGCTGAGCTTTGCTCCAAGGAACAATGAGGAGAGAAGTACAAGCATACCTTCCCAGGTTCCTTCTAGGGAACTAGCCTCTCATTCTATGGTCGTGCGGAATGATCATCAAAGTCAAGTTCAGTCTCTTGGGGTAAATGCAGCATCCAATTTGGTTGAAAGAAGTGAGAGACCTGGGATAAACCCTCAAATGGCACCTTCTTGGTTTGAACATTACGGAAACCAAAGAAATGGTCAGAATCATTCTGTGTTTAATGCACAGAAGACTGCGACACTACCATATAATGTTCCAAAAGCTTCTTGGTGCATGGAAAATAACTCCCCCGAGCATAGAGGCGATTCTGGCCAGTCTGTCAGGCCGTCGGTGCCATCCAATGTAAAGGCAGCTTTGATGAGAAGGCCAAAGAAGCGCAAATCTACAGAATCCGCTCTTGTTTCTTGGCATAAAATCACTGAAGGAACTCAAAAGTTGAGAAAGATGAGGTGAATTTTCTCCCTTGCAGTGCAGCATTTTGTGCAGTATTATGACATTTTTTGTTCATTGTTTGTTGATTTATTTATCTTATGTGGTCTTGATATTGCTAACAATTGTAACTATCTCCAATTGCTTAACAGCACGAGCGAGGTGGACTGGGCTTGGGCAGCAAATAGATTAATTAAAAAGGTTTGCACAGCTTTACTTTTTCAGCTACTATGTGTCTTACATATTGGTTCACAGGATTTTTATTTGAAACTGAATTGAGCTTCTTTAACAGTCCGAGGATGATCCAGAAAGTCTAGAAGATTCCCCTTTAAATTATTTACCGCGGAGAAGGTTAATCTTGACCACAAGGTTGATTCAGGAAGTTTTCCCTGCTATACCAGCAAGAGTTCTCAGAGCACAAGCTGTATCAGCTTATGAAAGTGCAACATACAATATCGCTATGGTGACACTAGGGGATACATGCATTATCTCATCCAATAACTCTCGCGCTATTGCAGATAATGAAAATAAGTAAGTGTTTGTAAAGTGAACAGTTTTTGCTCGCTCTCTTGTGGGCATTTGTAACCTCATTGCTGGAATATTCATGTCCTAAGTATTACACTATCATTGATCAGCCCATCTGAACAAAGAACAAGTGCCAAGCAAATGGAAGACAAGTTATCAAAGGTTGTGGAAGTCTTTGTTGGAAGAATCAGGAAAATGGAAAATGACTATCTCAGGTACGAGCAGCCTATCTGGAACACTGTTTGTGCGTTTTTGAAATTCCCACATCCATTGTTAGAATACTTGTATATGCAAAAAATATGTAAAAATGATTTTATGCGCACTGACTAAAAAGATAAAAGCTTGCTAAGTAGGGAGGGAAACATATGGGCCTTCTGGATAACTGGATGCACCAGTCAATATTTAGGGACTTGTGAGGAGTCCCATGTTAGCTGACTTGGTTCTTCATTTACATTTTTGCTAAGGCGTTAACTTCCTTTATATTGTGTTTTCATGTGAATTTATTATAATTGGGCTACTTCATTCGTAACGCTTTTAGCCTGGGCTTGGTCACTGGTGATATGTGAATATCTCTACGCCCTTGTCACTTTTGGCTTTGATCAAATGGTAGGAATAAATGTTGATATGTAAAGCTATAACAAAATGGACAGTAAATACATCTTTGATATTCTCCAAGGAATTGTCAGCACTCATCATTGAGTTGAGCTCTAGCGGTCAAGTCATGACATTGTTTTATACGAGATTGTTTGTTATTAGATTATTGCCACATAGATGAAACTTGCCATAAAGAATAAAAATTTAATAAGAATGGATAAATAATGTGACATTCTTATAATAAAATCACTGATCAAATGTTGCATTCGACAATTATTTGCTAAGAAAGCCCTGACAGGCCTCATATTCTCCTCGTGGATCTTTGGTTGACTATGTACACAGATTTTAATTGCGTTGGATTTCTGAAAATCCTTGACTAGCACTTGTTGATCTTTAATTCGTTGTGCACTCTCATTCATGACATCTATTCTGTTTCTTCTCCTTAGGATAACTCTTCTTTCTGTCCCTTTCAAAACCACCTTGTTGTTGACCTATCTATGTTTAGCTAGACTTGTTAAGTGATTGTTTTCTCAGCACCATTTTTCATCTGGTTGCAGCTTGAGCAAGAGGGCTTCAATGCTAGATGTTCACCTGGAGTGCCAGGATTTGGAAAGGATTTCAATCGTAAATCGTTTGGGAAGATTCCATGGACGGAACCATGCAGCCGGAGTTGAAGCCTCATCGGCTTCGCAAATGGTTTCTCGCAGAATTTTCCCGGATAGACATGTCATGTCTTTTGCCGTGCCAGGCAATCTTCCTGAAGGGGTGGTCTGTTTTTCACTCTAGTGCATCGATTTCTTGCATTGTTCCTCAACCTCTCAGTTCACCTCTGGGGTTACAACTGTGATTTCCAATGCTCATTTTTTCCTGCAAAGCATGGCGTTATACATAACAGTCAGATCCAGGGTTGTGTTGAAATCTCAACCGTCGCATGCCACGGAGATGACAAGGGATGTGTCCAGCCGATCAACTCAGTGCAGGCTGTTGTTATATCTCCCTTGCATGAAGTATAGGTCCCTGTATATTGTGGAAAAGTAAGGAAAAGAAACCATGGACCTCGCATCATGTTGCTGATGAAGGAACGGTATTTAGCTTCACAATTTGTTAGAGAGGTCGATGCTTTACTAGCTTAGTACATCTAGCGGAAATTTTCGCTACTTGTCATCTTTTTATCCATGATGATGGAGTTGTTGGCAGGTAGAGGGGTGAATAATATTGAGAGCCTTCCTCTGGGTTCTTTTGTTCCTTTATTAGAAGATGGGATGCAAAAATTGGCTAGTGTGTCCAGTCGAACTGACCTCACCTTGTTTAGTCAGCGGTTAATTACTTGTTTTATGTAGCGCTGAAAGCATTCATGGAACCAACTGCGGGCGAAGGGCTTGTAAACTGTTGTAATTTAATCCCCGTGATGTTGAAGCCCTAATGGGTTCTTGTAAATTTAAAGTGCAGTTGTTAGTGAGGCCAGTGACTTGCGCTTTTCGCATTCTGAAGCGGCTGCTGAAGAGCTCAAGTTGACGTGGAAGAGATGTCTGCGACTAGGATTTTTCTACACCGGGAGTAGGCACATTGGCTCCCCCTCCTGCATCACTCTTTGGCTATAACAAAGTCGAACAGTTTAGGCAAGTGACAAAGATAGTGGAAGCTTGTTATAATAAGGTTGTGTTTGCCGTGGCTGTAGATTCCTGTTTGTTTGAAGTGCTATAAATGTTTTGTACTCCCTCAGTTCTGGAATAAGTGGCGTGGTTTTAGTTCAAGAATATTTTGGTTCTCTGTTTTTAGTGTAATACGGAGTATATGAAAAAAAGGAGTATTCAGCCTCAAAGTTTTTTTTTTACTCAAAGTTGGATGCGATGATGACGGCAGAGACATACCTTCAGTGCAAGGGTTCCTACCGTCAGCCGTGGCCCGGTGAGAAAGGCGCATTGTGCGTGCCACCGGCGAAGATAGATTAGACGAAACGGCCAGCTGCCAAGTGCCAACACCCACAGTGTTATCATTTGGGACGTGTTTGGTTTCCTGAAAGACTTTCGTCCTGTTTCACTCAACTTTTGTTCCGTTTGGTTGCCTAGGCTGGCTCGCGTTCATGCATAGCACGAACCACACGCTAAAGTCATGCCCTAGACGAACGGACGATTCAGCTGTTCTCACGGAGCCAGGGTAGCGAAAAGCGAACGCGGTTGCACACGCGGTGATGGGGCGCGAGACGGCAGGAGACGCCTTGTCCCTTCGGGAACACGCGTCATAAATCTCCTCACCGCTCACTCCACTCGCTCGTCTCCTCTCTCCTCTCACCGCTCTGGTCGTCTCTGCCCCAGCAAGTCCAGTGTTCCACCGCCATCATCTTTAGCAGTGGTGGAAGGCCGGTCATCGCCCCTTCGTTTTCGACATCCAAGATCTCCACGGTCTGCGGCGACCGCGTTGTATCCTCACCTTCTTCGATGGTTTCTCCAATGGTGGTAAGATGATTTGTACCCACCTCATCCACCGTATCCACCGTATGTAGCTTAGATCTATAGATCGAAGTTGATTATGCGGCGTAGTGTGACATGCATGGTAGATCTGCATGTTTATAGGGTTCGATCTGCGTTTAGGGTTTGATGTACTGATCATGTTGGTCATTTTGCTCTACGATTTGGGGTTTTCCAGTGTTTTGGTCAGTTCGGGTAAAGATTAGCATGTGTTCGTGACTATTTTTTTTATGCGGGCCGACGATGAACACGCAGATGTGTCTTAGGGCTTAGGGGCTCCGCACCGAAAATAAGGTAAAATTGATATATGCATTGTCTTTGGTACTGTGCCCGAGGTCTACGAACTCTTCGTGATTATGCTAACTGAGGCCGACAATAAATCTGGTAGATCTACTGTATTATCTGCCTTTTATTACATACTGTCTTCAGAACCAGGGGTAAATACAAGCACAATGCTTGTATTACCACTTCGTTATTTTAGACACTCTCTTTGCCCAATGATCCAATGATGGCTGTGATGTATTGAAAGGACAAGTATGTCGTCTAGGGGGGTGAATAGGCGATTAAAACTTTTCCGGTTTAGCCTTGATAAATATGGAATAAAACTAGGTGTTTTAATTTAACAAGCATACAATTTATGCTAAGCAAGACAAGTAACAAGGTGATATCAAGATGAAGGACTTCAAGCACGAATGCTATCACAATGTAAAGTGCATAAGTAAAGATCTCGGGTATAGAAATAATCGAGGCACGCGGATACGATGATGTATTCCCGAGTTCCTCTTTTTTAGGGGAGTACGTCTCGTTGGAGGGGTGTGAGTTTCAAACTCAAACGCCACAAATGGCCTCATTCTATTCTCCGATGAACCTTGCCCAAAAGCTCGGTTCACCTTCCACTATCGGAATCCTTCAAGGCGGAATCCGGAGCCTTTACGACAATCTTGAGGCACAACCCACAAAAGGATTGGGAGCTCTCAAGTCACCAACAACCGTCTAGGGTCCAACGATCCAAGAGTAACAAGCTCACAATTTTCAGTTCCACGAATTCTCGTGGAGAGCACAAACAGTTGCACAAAAGTAAAGGCAAGAATACAAGAAGTGTTCAAGTCCTTCACTCCCAAATCCCACCAAAAGCAACTAATGCTTATGGGGGAAGAAGAGAGGAAGAACTCAACAAATGGAACTCCAAGATCTAGATCCAAAGGGTTCCCCTCACTTAGAGGAGAGATGGATTGGTGGAAATGTGGATCTAGATCTCCTCTCTCATTTCCCTCTAATTTGAGGCAAGAATCATGAAGGAATAGAGAGACATAAATGATCTGCTAGTCAGGGAGGTGTGTGCGCACCCCTCCGTTGCCTGACACGTATCCCATTTTGTCAAAGCAGGCTAATGCAAATTGCCCTGCGGGAACTGCTAATCATACCGACACGTCCTATCGCTCCACCTGACACGCTCCTTTTCCCCCACTCAACGCATCTGACCAGTTCCCCACCGCTACCGAACTCCTCTCCACACCACTTCTCACCAAACGCCACCGTTCAGCAGATTCAATAACCGGCCGCAACCACCACGACGCCATACCCCGTTTACACGGCGTCCTCCGGTGGTCTCGCTCGCCTCCTCGGCTCGGCGTCCCCGCAACGGCAGCAAGGCCGGCTTTGAGGCCCTCGAATCTGTGATCGCGAGCTACGGCCGCCGGCCATGGCGCTGGAAGCTCGTTTGAGAGGATGAGTGGCTATGGGAGACGAGGTGAGGGAGGACGGGTTGCACCGGCGCGGGATCTCGTCGACAACCCGGGCCGCCATGGCCATGGCGCCAGGGAAGGGAGGCGAGCTGAGCTCGCCTCCCGGGGAACGGGCCTCGCGTTGGATCCGCCGGTCGGCTTCATGCGTGCTCGCTGACACGCTCTTCGAAAGGCAGAGCCACTAGCGATGTACGCTCCTCAACGTCGTCGTTGGCTCCTTCCGATTTTGTTTTCTTATTTTGGACTGTCAAAAGCTACTGAAAAGGCTAATGGGTATTGCAAAAAGTTGCGTGACATGCTGCCTTTTCCGGTGGGCCCCATATGTTTTTTCCTTTTTCACTCATAGAACTGCATGCAACCACCTGATTAAGCAAACAATTAGCATCTCGCGTTCACCGCTCGGTCAAAGCCACGACAACTTTTCACCAATCTCGCAGCAGATCCGACGGCAATAACTGCGTGCGCACCCACCCATCTGACTAGCAAAATGTCTCTCGAGGGAGAAATCAAAGCTTCAAAGGTCAACAATTGGGGGGCAATTTCGTGCTTGGAAGCTCTAGTCTCTTTGGGGAAGAAGGGGTCCTTTTATAGGCTCCATGAAATCTTCCCGTTGAAAAACTGGTTCAGGAAAAATTAGACCGGAGACTTTGGCCGGAGACTTTGGTCGGACCGGAGTCTTTGCAAAGTTTCCAGTGTGAGACCAGTAGGTGTACCACGCAGCCCAAAATACACGACCGGAGACTTTGGTCCGGAAACTTCTGG
Source organism: Poa pratensis (assembly GCA_947311845.1). NCBI lineage: Eukaryota > Viridiplantae > Streptophyta > Magnoliopsida > Poales > Poaceae > Poa > Poa pratensis. The sequence goes on from CAMZMU010000117.1 coordinate 19,314,128, forward strand.
TTCGGACCGGAGACTTCGGCCTACAGAAACACCAACACCAAAACGATGATATCTTGAGCATACGAACTCCGTTTTCGATGATCTTGGTCTTGTTGGAATCACCGCAACAAGCACTACAAGATCATGCAGAGAAACATCATAGCCCAATAAGGGAAGATAAAACCAAATGTAGAAAGGTAAAACATCTCTATAAAAGAATAGCCGGTAAAACCTCTAAAACTGAAAACGCAACAAGTTTTCCATACGAAATCCGTTTTCGGTGAACTTGGGTTGTCATGAAGATCACAACAAGCACCAAAACCCAACAAGGAGAAAAGCCAAGTAAGAAACAAGAAAGATGATATGCCAAGTATGGAAAGGTTTGAGCTCTCCATAAAGGTGTGATCAAGTTACTCACTTGAGAGCCCCTCTTGATAGAATGCCATATATCCTATAATCTGGTCTCCCACCAACACCCTGAGACCGGTAAAATAGAAACCCTATCAAGATCATACCTTTACCTTGCGCATTCCACTTGAGCTAGATGATGACGATCTTGATCTCTTCACGTTGGAACACCTTTCTTGATCGTGCTTGCTAGCACATGTTTAATGAAGACTTCTCCAAATACTCCCCCATACTCCATTATGGGAGAGCCTCGCTTAGCTCCGTCTTCATGTATCCATTGCAAGCTTCAATCAAATGATATCTTCCGAGATGGATCATATTGAACTTGCACTTCATCTTCTTCTCTTAATATATATGCTGGCTTGGAGATCAACATGAATGTTCTCTCAATCTTCTTTTCCAGGCCACACTTTAACATGTACGCCTCTATAGTCCAACACATGAACTCCAATATTTTCCTATGGCAAGGTCTACAAGAATATCTCAATGCAAACATTAGTCCATAAGGATTGTCATTAATTACCAAAACCACGCATGGGGGCAACATGCACTTTCATGTATGAGGATTGAATTATATACTAGTATGCATAGGTTTCTTTTAGTATCTATTGTTGTGCAAAAATGAAACTATTTATGTATGTAGAAGCACCGTCAACACTAGACTGCCACCAAAATTAAGAACCAGGCACAACTAATTGTGTCTGGTACTTGATTTTGTTGGCTAGTCTGGTGGTGCCTAGTTGTCTATGCCTTATGATTTGTCAACATAACTGAGGCTTCCGTCTTGTGTTTCACTATGGCCGATGATGAAATTGTGGTACAAAAAGTTTGAAGAGTTGGTTCTACAGAACCAGGCAGTGTATACCAACACAATGGCTTTTTTACTACCGAATTCAGTAGTATCATCTCTTCATATACTTGTGTGCCATAGATATATGAGGCCTTTAACTTGTTTGATGCTTTCTATGTTTGTTGTGTGTCACAGTTTTGGCTAATGATTATTGCGTGTCACAATTATAGTGCTATGAGAGCTTCCATTGTAGTGGTGCCTTGTACAAGGACATTGCTAGTGTCATGTTCTTACTACCGTGGAGACATCTCATAGCCGATTGTTCATTCCTTTTATCTATCAGGTTTTAATTCATGCTATCTTACTTCATTTGCACTCATCCCTAAGCAAGGAGGTCGCTCAAGGTAGTGCCAACAATGCGAAGAAGAGGTGGAAGGCTCGTTGGGCACTTCCATGAGGAGGTGTCTTCAACCCATTTCTGCAAGGTCATCCTTGCACCTGGGTTGGGTCTGCTTCCTATCCGTCCTGCCTTCCGTCAGCACATTGGAGAGATCCCAAAGGATATCATCCTGAAGACCAACACTGGTTGCAGCTGGCAGGTGAGCATTGTTGATTACAATGGTCAAGCTGCCATTGACAATGGGTGGGCACCATTTGCTATCTGTCACAAGGTTAAGATTGGCTACTTCTTGACGTTCAAGGTCTTGAATCCCAATGACTACTGCGAGACCATCTTTGACGTTGATGGCTCCAAGATAGTTAAGAAGTGAGACGTGCATCCGATGAACCTGAAGCTTGTGGTGGAGAACTAGTGCTGCCTATCAGCATTGTCCCCATGTCTGTGTCGTGAACTAGTATTGAACTTGCTACCTAGTATGTTCGTGTCATGTTCGTGTGTAAAACTATTATGTGGTTCCTATATAGCTACTTATCATATGTTCCTTGTACTTAGCATGTCTTTTTGTAGAGGCATGTGTCATGGTAAGCTCATGTAATACCCCAGCATTTAGGAGCTATTGGAGGATAGAAATAGGAATTTGTGCATCTGCATGCATGCATTTGAAAAATCCGAATAAATTTTTCGCAAACAAAAAAACCCTAGAGTGATCGGAGTTCATTCATCTTCATAAATTTGGGTTTAGTTCCTCTTAGGTGAATGCAATAAATTTCGACATGACCTCTAGGAAATTACTTGTTGTGGGAATTTTGAATCCAATTTGGATATTCAAATAATATTGAATTTGTAAAGTAATTCAAATTAAAACAATAAAGTTATAGAAACAATAATTAAGTAAATGAATTAATAGAGATTTGAATAATTCAAATCTTTACAACACATATTACAATTTATTGGATTATTGAAAGATAAACAAATAACTTTATTGAATAATTACACAAATTACATTGTCTTTACAAATTTATTACAACAACTGAGATACAAAAAGGAAAATTATAATAGTTTCCTAAACTAGAATGTCTTGTAATCTTTTCTTCTTCTTTGGATCTTTATTCCAATTTAGTTGTTCCTGCAAAACAAAGGTGAGGCAAAACAAAAGATAAGAAAAATAAAAGAGGGGTTAGGGGTTAGTTAAACTCTCAGTCCAGCAAAGAAATGCTTTGCTATTAACATCATTGAGTATTAATAAGGGATCAAGTGTTGTATCTGTTCTTAATTATCAAGTTTAGCCTCAGAACAACATCACTGGCCTAAATCCACTTGGCAGCAAAAATAAATAACCAAGAGGAGGATAAGATCAAAGCAGCCGAAGCCATGCTTATCAGGTCAAAAGATCTGGGGAGCAAGCAGGCAGCTCACTCATGCATGCAATTCAGTGTGCTGCCACCACCACAGCAGCACAACCTCTAGAGATAAGAGCAAAGGGCTCGCAGCAGCTAGCAAAGTAGCACTCTTTCACTCACTCTAGCTCCCAGCTCGAGCTCATCAACCTCCACAGCACATAGATCATCACTAAACCACAAATCCATCTATCTTTCACCACTGGATCCTTGCCTATAGAAAGAGCAAGATGGGATAGCAGAGCAAGACCAAGCTAGAGCTAGGAGAGAAGGCCAGGAGCTAGGAGGATAGCAGCTGGAGCTAGATGAGCAGGCCAGCAAGGAGAACCAGGAAAGGATCCACAAGATCTGTAGATCAAGCATCCAGAAGATCCACAAGCCACAAGCAACAATCACCACTAGCTCACATCAGCAGGTTAAAATCTTTAAACCTTAGCAAGGGTGTGTTAGATAAATAGGAGGTGAGCTAGGATCGTTTCCTCAGTCTAGCATAGAAGTGCTATGCTAAATCATCCCAGGAAATTAAATAAAACAGCAAGTATCTGTTCTTATAATAAAACTGAGCCTCAGCCTGTGCATCATTGGCAGGGGCATACTCCACAAATTTTTGCAAAGGCTCTCAAGCAATATTGCTTGAATACATGTTTTAAGTGAAGCACAAGTCCAACAAACAGATGCTGGACACAACTTCCACAAGGGAAGAAGCACCTCAAACACATCTGAGCACCCAACAAGAGCATTAGTAGGCATAAAAGAATTTCTAAAGCTAAGAATCAAAGCTATGCTTCTGTGTAACTCAAACGAGGCGTCACAGCATGCAGAGCTAAATTAAACTTAGCCACATAAATTATTCTACACCCAGGGATGAGCACAACCACAACACACCTGGTGGCACATCTCTGAACTAAAGGGATCAGAGTAGCACCCGCTTGCTACTCTGCTTTTGGCAGATAATTGAGATTAGCAAAAGACAACACAAGCAATTATCAGCCACAGCCACTAGCTAGATTATCTTCCTCAAATGTTACAGAAGCACCACAAGCACAACAGTACACGAGTACCACAGACCAGTAGTTCATCAGCTCACTAGCTGGTCACAGAAGAAGTTTACCTCGAGGAGTTGTAGCCGGGGCAAAGCATGGCGTCGAGGTAACCGTGTGTCGCCGATGATGCGGTGAAGGCAGCACCACCGTCCCATCAGCGACAGCAACATCAGAAGCGTATCACCTGACCACCAGCAGCATTCACAGCACCACCACCATTTCTGACCACAGCCGAGGAGAGTGGCCGAGGAGTGCTAGACAGCAGCTCAAGGAGGCGCGGTCGAGCAAAATCTCGAGAGGGAGCCGAGCCGCAGAGGGTCGTGGAGGAGGTCACAGACACACCGGCAGCACAACCGGCAAAGGATACGCCGAGGTTGCGTTCATCAGGGAGCCTTCCCGTCGGCATCAGAGTGGATGCGAGTTCGAGCAGAGGCTCGAGGAGAGTCTGTGGTCGTCGTGGAAGACAGCAGAGGCGGCGGTAATGGAGAGATGGCGGAGGTGGTCGAGCAGCGTTGGTGGCCAAGCTAGGGTTAGCCGCAGGGCCGGGGCGGAGGCGAATTGACTGGGCGGAGGTGCAGAATCGGTGGAGAAGAGAAGAGCAGAGCAGCGCCAGAAGGCAGCGGCGTCGGAGCCGGCCGGCAGCGACCAGGGCGACGGCGGTGGCGTCCGCACGCGAGCTAGAGGAGAAGGGGATCGAGAACGAGGACCGTGTGCGTGCGTGAGTACAGGATAGGCATCGTATGTGAGGATTTGTGTACGTGATCCACATGGGCTTGGCCCAATGACATTTAGCTAGTGTACGTAGGTACTAGTAGGCTCACTCGTTTTTCTTTTATATAAAAAAATACATATAGATCATTTTCTTTTGTTCCTATTTTACTGATTGTAAATAGTTAATCAAGAATTATAAATATATTCATAATTATAACAACACTAGAATTCAAATACTGAATTATGTAAGAAGTACAAAAATATTTTCATGGTATTTGATTTAACATGTCTAAAATCCAATAAGTCTTGATAAATAAAATGTTGAAATGGAGTAAGTAATATTTTTTTATAACTAATCACTTAAAATTGAGGAAAAATAAATGGAATAATTACTTCATGATTTTATAAGATGTTTTCATAAAATCATTGAAATTAAGGATTATTTTAAAACCAAAACCTTGAAGGTATCAAATAAAATAAAGGATATTTTCTATAAGGAGTAATTATGAAGAACTCTTAAATATTTCAAATTAAATATAAAATATCAATAATCAATATTCTACTATTAAAACTCTTAAGTAACTCTAAGTATTAAAATAAATCCAACACTCTAACACTTATTATTTAGATTATTCAATTTCACTTAAGTATTATTATTGAATAAGATAATACCTTGTTAATTAAATAAAAGTGATACACACCTAATGTCCAAAGACATAATACCCTAAAATGATTTAAGAATCAAGTAAATCATAAAACTCTATGGAATCACTAATCTAATCTCTATATCAACTCATAAGTGATGAAATCATCACCAAAAGTGAAGGAAACACTCTTAAGTCAAGAAAATACGAAGTTATAGAAGTATCGCGCTTCAGACAAAGCTTATTTGTTTAAGTTGGGGTATTTTTGGGACAATGACGATGCATCTCATACTTATGCATAATAGCATATTGCTTCTTCAAACATTAGTCCTTACCGGACCAATGACGCTTTTTCTAGATTTTGGAGTCTTTATTGTATCGAAGACCTTGGCTGCATGCAGTTAAAAAGGCAAGTTCACTCTTGCTCATGTCCTACTTGATTATGTTTATCAAAATAAATGCAAAATACTATGGTTTATCATTGCATGAAAAAGTAAAACCTATTTTCGAATGATGTGAATTGTTATATATAAATATTGTTGGCTGGCAGATGGAACCATGGTATGATGTGGTTGGTGGAGGTTCCATTTGCACGGGAAAGTATTATCTAGGATTTAATAACCAATGCCGTCAGTGTTCTTGCGCCGTAAATGACGCGTTAACCATAAGACTTGGAATGGGACGGGAAAATCATCTGTGACCTTCTTCCGTTCACATGTCAACGGGCAGCCAGAGCCGTACGCTGTAGGTCTTGCGAGATTACATGCACATGGGTGGGACCCCTTAATGCCCACGGACTCTGGTGCCTATGATGGTCTGCAAGGGGATGCCTAGGTACCTATCGTGAGGGGTAGTGTATCAGGGGTGATTCTGCTATGCATGAATTGGGTGGGCATGTGGGGTGGTGGAGAAGCACAGTGAATGGTTTGGATCAACAGCCGGGCCCCACACCAAAGAGAGTGTGGACAGGAAAGTACGCCTGGTTGTGCAACAAGGTCTTGATCTCTTATGGGTAAAGCAACGCACCTCTGCAGAGTGTAAAAAGTGTGACATGTTACTCCCTGTTCCGGGAAGGAGCTGCGAACGCTGCAGGAAAGGTGGCTCCATGAAGCCCTAGCACCTGTGAATGGATGACAGGCATAGTTTTCTGAAGATAAAATAAATCTTTTCCTAAAAATGTTTTACAAAGTTATGCATGTTCATCCATGACCCTTTGGTATGGATGGTAGATAGTGCATAAAACACCTTATTCCTATTATATGAACTTGCTGAGTAACGCTCGTGTTGCTCACTCTTTCCTCCGTTGATCCCCTGCTTAGATTATTGGTGATAGCTGAGGAAGGACAGGAATCCATAACGATGTTGGTGAGATCTTCGACAAGGAGTCAAATCCACCTGGTGGAGGCTAAAGGAGTCAACCTCTACTCTGCCGACGGATGAGTGGCGACAACAGTGCAACGGTGGCCACCTCGAGAACAATACCTATGGACAAGGCGACTATAATCGGGTGGAGGAGCACAACTCTAGGCACAGAGATTCCAGATGGTTAGATAGGGCTGCGACCACAGCAGTAGTGAATTAGGAGTTAGAAGTAGAGCTGGTATCCAGCTTAGTGCTTCGACTTGAGTCTTTCGGAATTTTCATTTGCACGAGACCTACTTCTGTTTGTAAAGGAGGTTCTCGAGATTTTGTATTGAATAGTGTTGTAATCCTATAGTGTTACCTTGGACCGACTATGTTTCTGTTGTACTTTCTGAAGGATGTAATATTTACGGAATGGTCCTTCCGTGAGTATTATGTCAACGACTTGTACACTACAACATGCAGTGGTGTGCTGGGTCACTACAGCTCACCACTCGAAAAAGTGGTGAGAGTATGTGTGAGCACGCACATAACCAAACACGAGGTGTTTAAATGTGTTTTGCTCATACAGGCCACCTAGCAATATTAAAAATAGACAATTATACTATGCTCAATTCGAGACATCACCTAGCAATTACATACGAGGACAAGGTTGAAGACAACTCTTTTGGCCAAATTAAAACGTACAACGTTTCGCATAATCTGCAGAAAAGCAGACAAACTACTATGCAATTTTGCTCCAAGGAGTTACATCATTTACATACAGTTCCAATGAAGGATATTTTCTACTAACATTTACATGGATCCATCAACTGTGCGTTCTTCCATATCGCTAGTGGAACTCTCAGTACGTTCTTCTGCTTTAGTGTTGCCGGTGGGATGAAGTTGATCCGCTGCACGTTCTTCCTCTTCAGTGTAGCCGGTGGGATGATCTCGAGCGTCGCCGGAGGAGTGTTCTTGATCCACATCACGTCTTTCTTCTCTGGCTTCGCGAAGCTGTCGATCTCAGGAAAAAACCACGGGAGTTGGAGAGCGTCGGCCGCCGTCAGCCGCTTATCGGGATTGCACTCAAGAAGCCCTTTCAAGACCGTGAACCCGTCCTCGGACAGCATGTCTGGGTGGAATAGCTCCCCCAGCGTGTTGTTTTCCTGCGCCTGGAACGATCGCCGCACCGTGTGGTTGAGCGGCAGCGACGCGAACTCCGGCCACGTCCTGTCATCTGGCAAGCCGAGCACGCCGAAGATAGTCCTCAGCTGGTCGATCTTGTCGCCCCGTCTTGCGGCCTTGGAGTTGAACAGCCTCTTGCCGCCGGTGAGCATCTCTGCCATGACGCATCCGAGCGACCATGTGTCCACCCGCGCGTCGTAGTCCGGCTGCCCAAGCAGCATCTCGGGCGCCATGTAGGGCACCGTGCCGACATCTTCGTACGGCATCTTCTCTGTGGCCAGGGACATGGCCAGCCCGAGGTCGCAGAACTTGAGGATCTTGCCGCCTTCCCCGACGAGAATGTTGGATGGCTTGATGTCGCGGTGGACGATACCGCGCTCGTGCATCTCCTTGGCGCCGTTCAGGAGCTGCCACATGTAGGCGCACACGACGGCCTCCGGGAGCGGCGGCCTCTCCGACAAGAAAGCTTCGAGGTTCGGACCGACGTACTCCATGGTGAGGCAGAGCTTGGTGGTGGCCGGATCACGAACGAAGCCGTGCGAACGGACGACGTAAGGGTTTCCGGCGCAGGCCTCGAGGAAGCGGTTCTCTTGCCGAAGCTCGCTGACGTCGGTGGTCGGGCGCGGGAACTTGATGGCCACGGTCTTGCCGGTGAAGCAGTTGCGCGCCTTCGTGACGATGCCGAAGGAGCCCGCGCCGAGGATGTCCGTCTCCTCGTAAGCCTCCATGCTGCCAATGATGCTGATGCGCCTCCTCTTGTTGCAGCCAGTGTCCGATCCTTGTGCCGTCGCGTTCGCGTGGCCGGCGTCGAGGACGGCAGCAGGTCGCTTGCACACGGCCGCGGCCATGATCCCTTTCGCTCGGTTGCTGGGAGAGGGAGGGGATGTGCGATGGAAGAGGTGGAGGAGACGGCATTTCGGGGTGGATCGGCCGCACATATATACACAGATCTAGCAAACGAAGGCGGAAGCCTAGCTCGATCCACAGAGAACGAAGTGCATCCTCGAGCTCGATTCGGATTCAAGTTGAACGAAGTGCAATTTCAGACAGGTTGCGTCACCAGCATGCTATCGGACTCCATACAGTCACGGTGCCTACGAGGTGAATCCGACGACACGCCGCCGGCCGCTTCGTTTGCTTGGCGCCTGCGTCTTCGTTTGCACGGCACAAACTGTCCCGGAGTGGAACTCGACCAGACCTGTGCGCGTACGTACGCGCGCGTCTTACTTACGCTGGGAGACCGAGTGTGCACGGTTCTTCATTTCAGATTTGTCACACTAATTACCCCCATTTACCATTTTTTCATCCTAATTAAATTATTTAGGAAAAGTTTTGTCAATATAACCCTATTAAAGATTTAGGTTGTTTTGACAGACAGGTTCCAGACCGTCAGTTCCACGTGGTGCATGGCACGTGTGCGGTTTTCCTAGATTTTTTCGCAGTTTGGACAAGATCGTCGCATGCTTATTCTACAAGAAGCCGTTAACACCTCAAGCCAGCTCACTTGGTTAGGGAAGCAGTGGCGGATCCAAGGGGAGGCGAGCGGGGGCTGGCCCCTGCCAACCATCGGCCACCCCCAAGTAACAACGACAGGGGCCAATACTAATCCAGTAGGATTTTGGCTAATCGTAAAACGCCCATTAGAGTAGAATGCATGCCTTACTGCCGCCTGGGCCAAGCCCAACAAGCTCACGAAGTAGATTGCCCACTGCCCATACGTGATACTACTGGATTGGTCACACAATCAGTTTCCAATCTGTCTATCGCAGCCGCCGCTCGCCTGTGCTCTGGCATCGCCGTCAACCACCGCCGGAAAACCCCTGCCGCGTAACTTTGTCGGCTCCTCCTCCGTGTCTATAATCCGGCAGTCGCTCTATACTCCGGCAATCAGCGATGCCTCAACGACCACGTTGCGGGTTGCTGCCCGCCGCCCCGCCCGTACAATCGTCGAGTCTACGCATGACTACATTATCTCTCAAGGTATACACGTACTATTAACCTGATTTGATGTGATAATGATTAACACATTATTTAATAATAGTAGTTACATGTGCTTAGATGAGATATAGATATCTATATTTTCGGTTTAGTTTAGCTATGCTATTTTAGATAAAAATGAAGAGAAGAATATTAACATATTGATTTCCACTCCATGTGGATCAAGAACAGCCCCTTCTATGCTTAAAATTCAGTAAGATATTAACTCACACGATCTTGTATGTGACTGTATAGCCCATTTAAATTGATTTTTCTCAAACACGTGTCATTGTGTTCATCTGTGCAAATTTCAAAATTAGCAAAAATGTGTCTTTCTTGCAAAAAAGATGCATATGATGTGAGAATTCATTTTTTATGGTCAATGACAATATACAATTTTGATCTGTGATCGTTGGTTCGCCCCCCTATGTCCAAATCCTGGATCCGCCCCTGTAGGGAAGTGAATGTATGACCTAACTACACAGGTTCAAGTCCTCACGGACGCAGATTTGGGTTCTTATTATTTCAAAAAAGATCCATTGTAGGGGCTTCCCCTACCGCTTTCCTTTAAAAAAAAAAACACTGGGCATTGTTGGTGTTGTTGCGTCTGGAAAGCAGAAAGTGAAGAAGACACTAGAAGCCGTAGAGGTGGGCGCAGGGGAAAGTATCATATGCAAACAAGCAATTGGTTCACCCGGTGCACCTGGCTCAGTTAATAACTTTGAAAGTTTTCAAAAAAAAAATGAGAAAAAGGTTGGACATTGACACAACATAAATACACATCGCCACAAAATTTGAAGTCTAAATTACACCATCCACAGAAAAATGACAAATTTGTTTTCAACATTAGCGGTAGGTCAAATTTGAAGCCCAACAAGCATTCTAGTGAATAACTGTCAAATTTGTCTATTTTGTTTCTTTGTCCATGTTAATAATCATGATTTGACATGTTGTGACAAGTTAGATATGAGTATTACATTATCTATGCCTGACCTTTTTCCCAGATTTTTTCAGAACATTTTTGGTTGTTGACCGAAGTCAGGTGAACCGGCTTGTTTGTTACACAGGATGCTTTTCCGTGGGCGCAGTAAGCTCGTGATTGCTGTGTTTTGGTTTATCGGATGAATTGAAGAAACGCCTCTCGATTCTCCTCGTCATCCCAAATCCATAGGTACCTGCCACAGCAAGGACATTACACTTACTACAGCCTATCTCGTCAAATTGCTACATCGCATTCCTGCCGATCGACGGCAGACGGCAGCTGGTGCTGCCCGCCAGTTATGCCATGCCCGATTCCACTGCCGCTGACTGCCACCTTTTTTTTCTTTCAGATAACCTATTTCTCAATGTTAGATAGTAGTATAGTACTCCCTCCGTATCAAAATATAAGACTTTCTAGCTATTCCACACACACATGCATTGTCTAGATGCATGTGTGTGTGGAATAGCTAGAAAGTCTTATATTTTGATACGGAGGGAGTATTTCTCAGTCTGGCCATCAATGATATGATAGGTCGAGAGAAGTGCATGTCACATCCCTGAACTTACAATGTAGTTTAAGTTAAAACCCTGGAATTCAAAACCGGTTAGGACACAACCCTGAAGCATGCATACTATAGCCCCCCTGGCTCAACCTAAGGCTGGTTTTGACCAAGTCACCGTCCTAGTCAACCCACAATAACAATTTTGAGATACATGGCCACTTGTGATTGGTTGGGAAAGAGGAAGAGCATGGATTTCTTTCGCGCAGTTGTGTTCTTCGGAGCAAAGAGAATCGATGCCACTTGTGTGCATCAGAATAGGGTAAGCAGGCTATGCGCGCTAGTGTTAGCGCACAGTATTGTGCTTCTTAACATCACGTGGCTGAGAAGACACGCCAGTTTGGATTTTTTAGCTACGAGATGTAGCGATGCATGATTACAGTATATGTTTCGAACTGAAACTTTGCAAAAGGCAGATCAGCACCACATCGGACACATTCGGGGATTATTACAAATAGAATACCGGAGTTGAAGATGCATGTCGACAACTGAACATGATAAAGAGACGTTCATTGCTTTCAAAAGGGAACATAGAAATGGTGGGAAGGCCAAAACCACTTCACAGTGTACTAAAACGTCAATTCAATATAAACATAAGATATATGTTGTTAGCTCTGCCCAAGTAAACTTATACAACAACTAAACCTAAAAAGGCTCTGCTAGTCAACGGAAGAATCAAACAACCTTTGCTAGATGCGCAAGAGAGACCTCCTGATCAAACCCAAGGTAGCAATCTGACACCACAAACAGCTTTGCCTCCTGAAAGAGGATTCCCTCGTCAAAACACTTGAAAGTTCACAAAACAAGGAGCAGGCAATTGTCTAAGCACAAATGTGAAGATAAATCGGGAGCCATCAAATACGCAACAACTCAGACAGATCGAAGGATGCAACTTAGTTACGCAGCAGATGGAAATCATATGATTTTTCACTAAAAAACTGTCATGCATTTTACTCCAGTTCAAGTTTAGACAGCAATCTGACAGAATCCACCAAGAGCTATGGACATACTAGGTCAGCATATTGTTCAGATTCACAAATTTATATAGCTACCTGAAGCACTGCAAACCTCCACTCTATTCTCTAACAGTACGCAACAAAAGTATAGCAAGTGGCAACGACAAAAAGGTAACAGCTATGACGATATAATATAGTGGTGATTTGGTGTTGGCTCGAGCATACTGAAGGCTTACATTTAGTTCGCTACTCGATTATCATTGTTGGTTAAGTAAGAGTTTAGACAAATCTCAGGCACATCATCAAGCCACCAAAGAGCAGAACAATGTACTCATATTGAGGTTCGGTTCGCAAACATCATTCGCACGTGGGAGGCATTATTACCTGGGCATTGAACGTCTGTGGCAATTGCATGCGAGTATTAAGCACGCGATCTGCAAAACTAATTCTCTTCAGACCATATAGCTCCGAGCTTGTAACATTCCCCAAGACCAACCACCAAGCTTCTTGTTTCGCCTACAAAAAATAGCATGAAAAAGCTAAATGCAAGATCGCATGTAATGTGATTCCAGGGTAGCAACAACAGTCTGATACAATCATGCAATGTCGTATGTTTGGCAATGAGATGAGTTCTGTACAAGATCATGCAAAGGACTAATTGCCATGGCAATTTTACAGTCACTAACCTTGGGGAATTTAGGGGAAAATGCTCTTGATGAACGCCGTGAATTTTTTATTTGCATTCTAATGTTCAGCATTGGAGTTTTTGACTGCTCCTTAACTTCACTCTGTAACTTAACATTCACATCGAGGCGAGGGAAATGTTGCAGATCCTGCATAATGCAAAGAATATTCAAAATATGATTGTCACTTTCATCTGGCAGTATGAGCATATTATACCAACGAACTTATCGCACGGACGACATAAACTATCCAGTTATACAAGTTATAAAGGTGTCTCTCAAATTCAAGTCATAAAGGAAAACTGGAGAAAAGAGAAGGGTGACTTGCAGCACATTAGATGAAAACGTAAGTTTTCTAACATTCTTTCCGTGTGTCCGTCGCAGTGTCGCTACGATATGACCGTGAAGTTAGAAACTTTTGGGGTCACAAAGCATAAGCGGCTGAGCCTAACACAAATAATATTCTCACTAAACTTGAATAGCAGATTTGATAGCACTTAGTTTTCATTCTCAAAACCAGTATGTAAGCACACAACAAGCTTAGGGTAGTTGTGATTTCCCAATAATCAACTTGCTCAGATTAGAAAAAGTGACCTATTATGTTTGTATTTCTACTTGACTGCAAGGAAAAGAAGCAGTGCAAAGATAGGCATACAGATATGTAGTTGGTAACAATCTATTTTCTAAGATCAATATGAAAATAAATTGTTCTTCCAAAGATTGTTCTCCCTAAGGTGGTGTGGTCAAACTCCAAAGTAGTACCTGATACAACTCTGAAGCAGCAAACGGTTGAAGCAGTTTATGTAATTCTTCACGAGAACGATCTAGCAAGCTCGGAACTGTTGAAACTCCTCTACCTTTAAGATGATCTAGAAGATTATCGTTCATGGATGGTAACATCCAGAGTGATGAATCTCTCTCAAACCAGACACCCTGATAAAAATAAATTGAAGTTCAATTGAGAAAAAATACACTTATTTGGAGTTCTGGTACTAGTACGATGTGATCCTTCTGTACAGACTACAGAACAAATCGTCAATCTGAATCTACAGAACTTACCTGTATGATCATTTGTAAGAGATGCATACAAGTCAGTGCACTTGAAAGCCATCCACTGTTGGCACATACGTCAATCATAGCTTGTATAATACGTATGCTCTGATCAAGAACTGACTTCAAGTCAGTGATATAATCACTAACTGGTAATTCTGCTCTGGAGAAGTGTGCCTGCAAGGCATAAATAAAAACGAAATGAATCTTTAGCACCACAATGTAGATTGTCAAAATGGAAATGTCGGTAATAAAGTGCATAGTATTCAAATCATGAGCTTAACTCCCTTACCTGGAAAAGTAAATTAGCCTTAACATGTGGGTCATCGAGGTGATGCTGGTCAACTGAATAAGGGACCTTTTCGCAGAGTGCTCGATTCAAGATATCCTAAACCAGAAAAGAGCATTAGTGCAATAAGAGATACAGACAAAAAATCAAGTTCGGGGTATTATACTAAGATCACAATGTAACTGACTAGAAAAAAAGAAGAAAGATTGGCCTAGTTTTAGTGTAGCAAAATTGGCTATAAGAGACTACATTTTTAACATTTGCTCTGGCAAACTTTATTTGTGGCTTTCCTGAAACACACTTGCCATAACACGCAGCACCATTATTATAATATTATTAATTGAATAAGAAACAGAGAGCATGTGAAAGTTCTGTTTTTCCATTGTGCTGTTGTGAATTGCTAACAATTTGGGTATGTATATGTCTAGTGCTACGCTGTACCATGTGTTCTGTTTTCTGGCCATTTTGGTAGGCTGTGGCAGAATATGTGCCTCAGATGAAAAAATAATAATTAACACAACTGGACGTTTTGGGGCTATTGCAACATGCTGTGAATGGGCAGTACACACAATGGCAAAGGAGACATTTCACCTACTACCCTATGGTATCGGTACGTCAGCTCCATGGAATCTCCTAAATTGCAAATTCAAAGTGTTGCGCATATAGTGTGACGCATATGTAATTGAGAATCTATCTATCTGGTGTCTCTCTATCGCTCTTGTTCATTTCGCAGAACCAATGACACAAAATTATTGTGGCATGGAGCAAATGCCATGGATTCATAATGGCGTATACCAAATTTTCGTTTTAATTTCATGTCAAGGAGAGATGTCAGAAGTACTACAATAAGTGCTCAATCATTCTATAAAAATGGGGGAGTGATAGGTTTCTGGAATAGAAGGGGTTATAGGGGAAATCACCTCATTGTGACGCACAGGAAGCTCGTCAAATTCCGCTGCAGCCGATAGTATGTGCACAAAGGCCTACAAAGTACCGAGCTATTAATCGTCTACCTATTCAAGCAACTGGCACTGAAAACAGAGCGAAACAAAGAACTTCCAACTAAATAAGGCATCCATTTTACTTACTTCCAGTGATGTACTGGGACCAATATTTGACCCAAACATTGAGACGGTAAGGTAACTAAGGTAATATTGTGAAGCTATTTTCCCCAAAATCAAGGACTGCACAGAATGGTCATCCACTTTTATGCATCCACTGTCTTCGAGATCTTCAAATGTAGTTTCCACTAACCTGTTTATACAAAATGGGATAGACAGTATGTCATGTGATGTTAAAGCTAGTGGTAGGTCTAAGCTTGAAGTTATCATTTATCACCTCGAGAGGTAAGAATTCAAGGTATATGTTTCGGTATCTTCCAAACCATAGTAAGATGGGTTTACAACCTGCCAAACAAATATTCCAATAAGTTGCATACAGCTGCATCAGAATTTCACAACGATGTAATGAAACACTTATCACAGGATCTGAATAAATATGTTCATTTCATATTAGCTTAGCATTTTAAAGGGCAAGGGAAACAGGTTTTAACCAACACGATAATAAGACAGCTATATATATCGCCACATGTGTACATCAACTGTAAGTATTATGCATATTTGTTATGGTTTGGACCACAGTGGAAGGATACAGCCTGAATAGTGAACAAATATTCTTTTTTTTTAACTGAAGTCGTGTGAGACGCCTGTCTGTCCAAAACTGTTGCTGGTTGAGTATAAGTTACAAGAACATAGTTAGGAAAGAGAGCAAGATAAATACCAGCCTGCGATATAGGTAAGTCCAAGTAAGATAAATAATTGCCTCCTCTTTATTACCAATTGTGCTAGAAACAATCTCTGCATTTATGTGATCATGCAAGTGCTCCCTCAGATTACTTTCAACAGGGAACGGTTCATACAGGAACTGAAAAATTACAATAACCAGTGTTAAACTCAAGATGAAAATGCATCGAACTGTTCGTTAGGTAGACAAAGTTACAGGCAACCTTCTTATAAAAGCTTTTTTGGTTCATGAACAAGAATAACAGCTTTGCCATGTTGGTCATATTGTGGCCGGCCTGCACGACCCATCATTTGCAGAATATCTGTAATAACATAATCAACGTATCTTTTTGTTTTCCCATCAAAGAATTCAGTGCCCTACAAAAAAAAGGATAAGTGCTCAAGCAAAAGACCATTAAAGATGGAGAAGTTGGAAGCATTGTGTCACCTTGATTATGACCAGGTGAGCTGGAAGATTGACACCCCAAGCCAGTGTGCTAGTACATACCAGTACCTGACAAAAAAATTATATTTACACTTTGCTCAAGTATGTGATCAAGTCGGGCTAAAACAGACCGCAGTAACCATACTGGAAGTAAAGAGAATATGTCCGTTCAGTTACCAAAGAAGAGCACACCTGAATCTTGTTGTTTGAAAAGAGTTCCTCGACCAATGACCTATCTCTATCATTTAGACCCGCATGGTGCAGACCTATTCCAAACTGAAGGTATGTCTCAAATTATTATCAGTGACTTGTGAAAGAATCATGTCTAGAGAGTTATCTGATATGCTGAGGAACTGCCTTGGTTTCTCATCAGATGCCGCAAGCTGCAATATAGAGTACAGCAAGTGAGCAAACATACAAGATAACGGCCATTTACATCTAATATACTTGCTTAGTGACAGAAAACCAAAGCAGCATTCTACCTGAATGAGATCGAGGGCTGTAAGTCTCGTCTGTCGACGTGATGACACAAAAATGAGAACTGGTTTATCAGGTGAATGAGTGCATATGGCTGCATATGCTGGTTTGTTCATGCTATTCATTCTTGGGCAGTAAAACTTCCCAGGATATCCCTGTTCGTGGAATAAAAAGGCAATATGAATTTATGATGCAAACTGCAAAGCCTTTTCCTAGCTGTGATATATCAGAACATTTAACAGTCAAATAAATAATTGACTATCAACAAAGTAGAGAACTAAAAAAAAATCTCTTTCTCTGAAGTAACAGAAAACTAACGATTACATTGGGAAAAAAGGAAAGCCATCCAAGAATGCACAAGAGCTGATAAATAAGTCTGTTGATTAAAAATATATTTCAAAAAAGTAATGGCTTGTGCATCTCCTTGGCTAAAGCTAGGCAACGTCATGAGGGAAGTGACTCTACTGGAGAATATGAGCATTAGTTGTGTTATTGATCCATACAGAAAATTTAAGGCAACAACTGAGATCCCACTTACCTGAATATGTACTTCAAGAGGCACGGGCCTCACACTAGGCTTGAAATTAAATAGACCATCATCTCTGACGCCCAACCAATCACCCAAGTCACTGAAGTATTGTAATAGATACAATACAAGCAGTCAGCCAATAGACAAAAAGTGCTCCAGTAATCAAGTAAATACACACACTACTAAAACAAAATAGAGTTACATGATACGCTCAATTCTGCACTAAGCCTGGGTTACATGTAGTTCATAGCATGCTCCAAGGTGAAAAAAAACATAGATGTACATAGCATAAAAATATGTGTACAGCAAAATCTGTGAAAAAAAACAAGGTTCTATTAAGCGCTACGCGTTGACTGTGTGTTTTGCCTCTGTTTTTCCCTTTTCTGAAGGATTAAAGCGATGAGCGCAATTAAGTGCACGTTTAAGCGCTAGGCGTTTTGCCTCGCTCAGCGCCTAAAGCGCACTTTTTATAACCTTGGCAAAAATATGTATTTTGTGTGCTCTGCCTATATTAGTCACTCATCATTCGTCTTTTCTGTACAGCTCCCAAATGGACATGCTTTCTACTATTCTTTTGGCTACTACACATGTTTTTTACACAATGTACATCCAAAAACAAATGAGAATATTTTTTTCAAAACCTCAGACGCCACTTTTAAGTTGCTACGAGCACAACATCTGTGTCCTCCACAAGGATTACGAGTCGCTCGACTTATCGCGACTTGTCGCGCGGCTTGTCTACCTGTCGCAACCTTGATGTCGACAACGAGAATGACTCGACAAGTTCAACTTATCGATGGACAACTTAAGTTGTCTACGACTAATCGCGACAAGCCCATGTAGGCGAGTCGAGCGACAAGAAAAAAGGCCCAGCCCGTCCCCGTGAACCCTAATTACCCCTCGTCCAGCCCAGCCGCCAGCCTCCAGAAACAAATCGAGCATTCCCCGCGCCTCTCCCTGGGCGTCTCTCCCCTGGCCGCCGGCCGCCGCCCCGACACCTGGCCGGTGCCGGTGCTGCCGCCGCCGCCTCACTGCTGGCCTCCTCCCCTCCTCGCCTACTCACGCCGGCGCTCCTTTGCCTGTGTCGTCTTTGCTCCACCGGCGGCTGCAGCTGCACCAACTCCAACACCAGTCCATCGCCGTCAGCACTGAGCAGGTAACTAATGCTCACCTCTTTCTCCACTCTCATCCCCTGATTTCGTTTTCCAAGAACAGTCCATCGCCTCCTCCTGATTTCGTTTTCCCTTCTTGTTTGCTGCAGCATAGCACCATGCCACCACCGGAGATTTCCCAAGTGGTTTCTGCAGCTCGAGCAGCAGCTGAAGCTGATGAGCAGTACGACCCATCCAAGGATCCTAAGAGGAGACCAACAAGGTCCAAGGACCCAGGATGGAAGTATGCATTCTGGCCAGATCTTGAAAACAAATTTTATAGCACAAAACTGATGGCTTTTCATTGGTTTGTAGGCTGCTAGTTCGTGGAGAAGTGGAGGCTCTCTACTCCCCATGGCATCAACATTTTTAGTATTAGCAGCTAGACTACATATCGACAAGTCTATGACTAGTCGCGACTAGTCACGACTTGTCTACTTGTCGGTACCCCAGCGACAAGTTGCGACAGGTCGACTCGTAATCCTTGGTCCTCCATATTTTCAAGTCATGGGTTTTCTTTAACAAATTTACACTTCAAACTAATCCATCGATCAGGATTCTAACAACCAGGGGTAACTAGCGAATTGTTCGAGAAACCCTAGCCGCTCGCCGGGTACAATTTCCACAGGTGCATGTACGATGACATGACATTGTCACTGCTGCAAGTGAAAACCCCATAAAGCACGTAGACAGCCTGTAAAATTATTGAGTAGATAAGAAATTCTAAGCGGAGAGGGAATCGCAAGCCAAAGCTTCCCTTCGAAACGTACCAGGCATTGGCTAATGCTGTTGATAAACCAACAAACCGAATCGAACGTTCTGTTTGTGATGATATGTATCGCATTCTTGATACGATGACCTGAAGTCAGAAGATTCACCATCATAAACAATTGTGAAAAGAACATCTCCAAAGAATAATAAACACAGCAGACCATATGTTAACATCAACATGTGTCTGAGTTCATAGGCTGTCTACAGTGTAATTTCAGTAGAAGCATTTATCAGTTGTGTGTACAGAAGTGATACCTCAAGAATAGGCCCACGGTCAGCTCCAAGAAGATGTATCTCATCTAATATCATGAGTCCAACCTATCAGCAAGCTTAACAGATTATTACTAACTTAAAATAAATAATTTATTACAGAGTATAATCTACAGAAATGCGGCAAAATAGAAAATAGCTAGAAACAATTTAAACCTTCATAACATAGCTTCTACTGTGCCAACTGCGACTAATCCCATCCCACTTTTCAGGGGTAGAAATTATGATATCAGCTGATAATAGGGCCATCATATCTGGTGTAAAATCACCAGTCATCTCAACCTGCAACAGCATAACTTCAATTAAATTATGCACATTAATGTGGCAGAAAAGAAGATGGAATGCTACATACCATCTTCTTCCCAAGCTGAGTTACAAGCCGTTTTCTCCAATCATTCATTCGTTCTCGCACTATAGCCTTTAGAGGAGCAATGTAAACTACCTGAAAAGGTGTCAAAACAAATCAATGCCACAAACAATCTTAGCTTTACACAGGAGTTCAATAAACAAACCTTCATGTCTGGTTGAGTGTTAAAAAGATTAAGCATTGCTAGTTCTGCAGAAATCGTCTTGCCACTCCCTGTTGGAGCTCCCAAGAGTACATTGGTATCAGTGTGATAAAGAACATGGAAAGCCTGGAAAACAAAAGCATTAGGACAGCAAGTATATGTATAAAAGGAAAAGATAGATTAAGCTGGAAACCACAGGCGTAAACAATGTATGCACCAGCCATCATACAGCACAAAGAATCCACACTAGTCCAGTTTTCAGTCAATAGAAACAGATTGATAATTGCTGTAGCAATATTGAACTGAAGCATCGAAAACATTTAACTAGGATGTTATGTAGTGTATTACGTATTAGCATGCCACATAGCATTGACAGCCAAAACAAAAGATAAACCGGATCCAAAATGTACCTGTGTTTGTATCGGATTGAAATGGGTAAATCTGTACAGATCTTCATACGCTTTGTTGCCAAGAGCGCTCAGTGGAAGAGGCTTCAAGTCCAAAAGTTCAGTGTGTGTTATTTGTGTCTGCAGGAAACACATGCAGAATTCAGCATATGATAGTCGAATGTAAATATTGTGGAACTGATGTAAGCCCTTGCTAAATTCACCTGTGGCAAGGTAAGATTATGAAAAGAGACAGTAAAGAGTGACTCTGCATGCAACCAGGAGTCTGATACGGCTCGGATATAGTACTGCGGCGGATGAGGCTCAAAGATCGGTATATTAAAAGATAATTTTGTAGGTATTCCTCTTGCCATCTTCTTTGTCAGTGTGAAGAGCTCCGAATGATAAATAGTATCATTTTCAGAATCCTGTAACAAAAATATTATTGTTATAGCCGAATGCATTGGCCCTTATCACTTGCTGGTACACGGTACCACGCATATATGCATGCCTCCAATAGTTAACTAACATGAATTAAAACTGAGAACCATAAATGGCAACAGTTATAGAATTTGATTCATTGCATAATTCTTAATACAATTGCATGCAAAATGCAGCTGATTTATTAAGTTCCCGAAATGATGGAAGACTTATACTTATAGACTGCTTAGAGAGTAGTAACAGTAGACACTTATGGTTTGGTATAACTCTCTAAGCAGTCTCAGCCCTAATCCTTAAATTAATTATACCAAACAACTATAAGAGTACACTAACCGTAGTCCATACTACAAATCAGATTTTCGATTTTGCTATGTTTTCCAAAATGATTTAGGTCAGTTGGTCACGCAGAGCAGCAGTAGCCGACATGGCGAGGATCCTCCGTCGTTGGCGAGTCCCTGACCTGCCCGTCAACTGGATTAGCGGAATTGATTTTATCCTGAGATTGTTGATAATTTGGCCTACGATCTTTGTAGACATAAGGTAGAGTGATAGCTCTGTCAGGCTTTCTTACTTGGGTCATCTTCCTCAAGAAATAATCCAAGGATGTATTTGATTGCTTCATGCAATTGAAGACAGAGGAACACCGGGTGGAAATGGTCACCGCTATCAATTTGCTTGCTGCCCGTGCTTATACCGAGAGCTCGATGTATGAGAAGGTATTCAAGTGCTGGAAGTAGCAAAGAAATTACATTCGAGGGTCCATGTTCAGGAATTGTCTCGTCAGAACTCATGGCTCATACAGCTATAGGAAAATAGACCCACATAAGACATTATTGGTGTTTTCTTTTTCTGATATGGGAGAAACCATATACAACGGAAGTTAGAAATTTTCGGGAAATCCACTTCGGTACCCGATATATGTTCATACTCACATGTTAGTAACTCTTTAGTACTCACATCAGTTCCCATATTCAGAGATGCTATTGTGGAACTTATATTAAGATATGCAGAGGTAGAATATTATTGACATGCGAATAAGGTTGGAAACCACTTGATTAGTTAAATCCATTGTAAAGCACTTTAAATGGCTACAAAGATAGTATGATTTAACCAAGTTCTACATACCAAAATGTTTATATTCCACACTATATTTATCTAAGGATCATATTGTCTCGATGCCATGTACACCAGTAAAATGTGTTATTTGATGACTTGAATATCTATATACATAATTTAGTGCGTGAATGATCTATTAATCTTCAAAAAGACAGCCTATGTAGGAATGGGCCGAGCCAAATGAAGAGCAAGATCTGCATTTTATTAAGAACTTCATAGGGGAGTTTAAAGTTCCATAGATTTATGCCTCCTCTTACACTGAATTTGTTTAATGTTGATTCTGCCAATAAGGTAAATGCATTGGTGTGTTCCTTTTTTATTTCTTTTTTTCATAAAGGTACTAGGATATGTTAACACTGAAGATTGGAAAAATAAGTGGCAACATTTCATTTCTTTTTTCTTTAAGGTTGTGGTATAGATGTATAGTGGAACATTAAGAGGCCGGAATCGTGGGTATAGACAATATTTTCAAGGGTCATTTTGATATGCCAGTGTCAACTTTTAAATTTGGGCCGAATTTTAGACCCGTTGCAACGCACGGGCACTTTGCTAGTAAGCGTAATATATGTAAATTAACACACCTCCACAATAATCAACCATCGTTGTGACATGCCATGATGACGATCCTTCCACACAAATTCAGGAGTTATAAGCAGGTCCACCTAGAAATTATCATAGTAATAGCGCAAGAGATTAAGTCATAAATAACGAAATAATTTTAGGGGGGGGGGGACAGACTTGAGTTAGCACTGGCTCTTACTTTAAGAACAGTCCTGGTGATCGGACTAACAGAAGCAGACAAGTTGACATGTGGGAAGTATCCAACGTACTGCTTGACCAACTTAAGAAGAAAAAAAAAATGTTAACTTCATCAGGCATAGTCACTAGATCAAACTATTGGAATTGACCAAATATGCACGACTTGTTAAGTCTACACATACCCTTCCCTGATGAGAAAAACGAATCAGAGCTCCAATGTCATTTTCCTCCATCTCATAAAGACGATCCAGATCTACATTTCTTTCCTCAAGTTTCCACAATATCTATTTTAGAGAGTATAAATTATTTTCAAAAACTAGGAAAACACAATAAGGTAAAAAAATCATGACCAATAGCAACCTCGGGAGAAAGGTCCCTATCGAATTGCCTAAGTGGATGGAGGTGTGGCCATATTTTGCGATCCACGGCCTTGCAATATTCCAATAATAAGGATGTCATCTCAGACCACCCCCTACGCAGACAAATCTCAAATAATGCCCTCATAATGCGAGCCAAACTTTGACTAATGTATTGGGCATCAGAGTGTAAGGAGGAGCTGTCAACTGAGGCACGGGAAATATAAACCTGAAAATGGATCAAAACCCTCAACTTAGCAATGTTATTGGACTCAAACTAAATGAAAAGGAGTAACAGTTCCTCAACAGTAACCTGTATCAGAATTGAAATTTTCCCATGCTTGTCAGTCGGCCCACCCTTAATTTCCAATGGGCATGCTTTCCTGGCAAGTATTTCCAGTTCGTCCTGTTCTTCTTCTCTTACTACAATATTTTCAAATTCAGAGGAATGGGCCACCATATTAATCACCTGAGGTAGTATCCAGAAAGAAAGTAAAACTTCATGGGCATCACAAGTTGCATAAAAGAACACATAAAAAGAGACAAACCAACTGCCTACCTCACTTTCACTCATGTGACGACGAAGCATCTCGTTGTATGTCTCAACACTGGAGTACTGAAGGTAAAAGTGGCTTGCAATTCTGCCAAGCTCCGTGCAGTAGAAGTTGCCGCTCTTTTCGTCATAGCGCATCATCTTAGCCTTGTCTAGCGCACGTGCAGCATCAATAATAAATGCTCGTTGCTTGGCACCCATGGAAGGATCTCCAATGGCCTTAATGATTAGACAAGTTAAAATGTTCCCACAAAAAGGAGTATTTAGTATCGCATGTGCAGTAAACCTAAAAAACTACTACATTATCTTGTCTCTGACATGAAACAAAATGATCATTCATAAGAATACAGAAAACATGACATACCTACGGAAGCATTAGTGTGTAAAAGGAGCTAAACAGTTCAACATATTCTAGAAGCATTTGTGTACAAGGACTGCTTTTCAGTTGATTTACTCAGTTAATATCAAAAACCACACACGAGAAAAGTATTTCCTTCACTGAAAAGAGCATGTTATATTGATTCACATCTAAGGTGTGAATAATGGAAGAGAAGGTTACCTCTTCCCAAGTTATCCCATACACCAGAGGATTAGTCTTCATCCTTCTAAATAAGTATGTATAGCCAAGCCAGGCACAGGCCTCCCTGACATTTGTTACAGTACCCAAGGCAACCTCAGCATTCAAATTATCTTTCAAAGATCCAAGGAACTGCAAAAAAATATGGTCAGGGAGAATTAAGTGCAACTGAAAAAAACTTACAACAATCAACTAACTTGCCAAGGCTGCGGAGAAATTACAAAACATACTTTGCAAATTACCGATGTTTACGGTTTCATAAATAGTAAGTAGTCCTAAGAAACTCCTATTATGGAAATTAATTAGTATTATGGTTCATGTTGTACCTAACTTTATGACAATACCAAGGTGGAGGGTGAGGAAAGAGATGCAACTTGTATCTTGCATGAGATGCAAGGTAGTACCGAAACCAAGGGCTTTATACAAGACAAAATGGGCACTGAAAAGCCCAGAACAAAGGGGAAGCTGAGCAAATTCATCTAGCTACATGGTAAAATTACTAAAATGATAAGACTATACTAAGTAACCTATCAGATCTATACCCATCCAAAAAATGTTGAACCGTGTTAAATAAATAATTAATAGTTAACTGAAGTTCGGAGCGGAACAAATGTTATCATTATGTTTTTCATATTACGGTGTTTTAGAAATTATGTGAATCAAGGAGGCCCTTAGAGTCTATAAGACAGCATACCCCGTTATTCAAATACAATGAGAGAGAGAGAGAGAGAGAGAGAAGGAGGATTGTGTCATCTATGGCATCTGCTTTTTGCAAAATACAAGGAAAAATGTAAATTTGGTGAAAGTTTGCATTATCACAATCTTAGGAGTTATTAAGATTTCTATCAAAAATAATACCAGATGAAGGGGGAGAGTCATCTGCAAATTTTGAAGCCAAAATCAATCGAATATGCAGGACACGAAAAGACAAATACTTGCCCAGACAGTACGGCACTAGTTCAATAAGTATCCTCTTAATGTCTCACCAATGTGAGTTTGACCATGAATTTTGCAGAGTTGTAACATCTCATCCCCTACACCCTGTATTTTTTCAACAAACGTGGAACTTCTAAGATTTATTTTTGCAAAATTTCCACTAAATTGCACTTTAACCGGATACTCCGCCTCTACAACTCAAATTCTTTACCTCATAACTGAACACACAGAATATTTAAATGATGTCCTTAACACCTTGTTTTAATTTCTTACCTGAGCTAGGAGCTCTTTTGCCTCTACTTTTGTTTTTGTGTACAAATGTTAAATGTAAGTAATATATATAAATACAATGCAGTAGGAATCCAACTATTTCCCACAAAAAATGGCTAAATGTCAAATGTTTGCTGACCTGGCTTTCTATTGGAAGCTGACTAGTCAATAACCTCAAGTAATGCGCCAATTTGTCATGTGTAGTTATAATAATGCCTTCACCACTTTTATCAAACTGTGGCCTCCCAGCACGACCAAAGATCTAACAAGGAAGCGAAAAAAATTAGAAACATATGTTGTTTGAGTAATAGAAATGAAGAACGCAAATCATGACAAGTTCAGAGACGTACCTGCATTACGTCGAGCATCCCCAGATCTTTCCATCCGCCAGCTTTAGCATCATATAGTTGTGTGCCCTGTTGTTGAATATATTAGACAACTGGAAACATAAGTTGGAATCCTTGGATCAGCCTTAAAATGTATGATCATATGAAGGAGTATTGATCTGCAATCCATTTCAACCAGCTAAATTGAATCCTTCTAGTATCACCTTTCCAAAGATAATTGGAGTATGACCTTTCCAAAAAAAAAACTGCTATATATTAACAATATATATTTTGCTCACTTTACTAACTCTAAACTAGTTTACTAAACCGTATGACTTTTTTTAGTATCACCTTTCGAAAGATAATTTGAGTATGACCTGTCCAAAGAGCACGGTTATCTATTAACAGTATGTATTTAGTTACTTTACTACCTCTAAACAAGTAAATAAACTGAATTAAGTAAAATATAACAAGTGATATATAGGCCGACTGTGATTTGTTTTGCCAAATTAGATAAGAATAAGTCATTATATATTACGGGAAAATGTTTCTTTGACATAAAAAGGCACAAATAGACACTAACCTTTATAACAACTGTATGAGCTGGTAAATTCACTCCCCACGCCAATGTTGCTGTACAAACAAGGACCTAAATCGAAATAAGTTAGCACATGACTCAAACTACAGAAGGTTTCACAGAAACTTACTTTCAAGAGACCGTCAGCAAACAGGCGCTCCATCAAACTTCGGTCAGAACGCATCATTCCAGCATTATGTATGCCAAATCCAGATTCAAAAAATTCTACAACTTCACGACTTTTGGCTTTACTAACATCTTTCTGCAATCACGAAGACTAAGTAAACAAAAATTACTAGATCTAAGTTTAACAGTGAAACCAGAATGGTAAAATACCTTGATTAATGAATACTGGGGGTGGTCTGCATTTGAAAATAACTCCACTTCCCCTGCTTTTGCAGCTAGGTCAATCTGCATGGCATGACAATAGAATATGAAATTGTAATCGACTGATAACTAAATAAACATGTCAAGTAAAAAGGAACAAGAAAACACACATTACAATATGGAAGCATGAGTTCAAAACAAGATATCAAAGAACTTATGGAGCAAGGGCTTTCTGGCAGTTAGCATACCACAGGACAATAGATAGACACATATTGATAAGCCATAAAGTGCAACAAATCACATTTAAACAAACAAAAGCTTAAGGATATTCAAACTGTTCTGAAAGATATAGAAGTATGGCATGCCCAAATACTTTTACCGGACACAAAAAGAATCTCTCATTAGAAACTATATGACTTACCATGGTCCTGGCGGTTTTCCCTGTATCCTTGCGGGTATGAACAAAAACCAATGCTTGATAGCCTTGCTTAATGGACTCCACAACCTATTAATTTGATATAGCGTTAAAAGCATCCGCATAGATGACGAAATCCAGATGGAACTACTGATACAAATTAAAAGGGACCTTCTCGTAGCACAGACTATTGAATAGTTCATTTCTCTTGGCGTAATCCCTTTCGGTGATCCCAATGTACTGTTGAGCAAGGGGAACTGGACGGTAACTTGAGTCGAAGTTGAAAAGGCCAGTATCCTCATTAACCCGCAAAAATTGTGCAACCTGAAAATGTAAAATCCCATGGTATAATCAATTGCATTTCAGGTAGAGCACATGATTGAAGGTGACAGACCTCTTTGTAAGTAGGCAGTGTAGCAGATAGGCCAACAATGCGAATCATTGATTGCATGGACTCAACCTGTTAAATTCAGATAAATCATAAATATGGATCAGACATACGAAGAAACAATATCTAGAGAAGAACAGGCATGTGATATGGTCCTATGAGAATGTAATCAATTTAACTATATGTCCATTTTTTTTACTTTTTATAGTTTAATCAACATTTGTAGTTTACTTTTTGAATCTTGGAAGTACAAGCATCCCTTCAATCATAGCAAGCGAAGAGAAAGGGCTCATATTTCTCTCTCCAAAACTGACCTGGCGGAGAGTTCGAGCAACTAGCGTCTCAATTACTGACCCTCTATCATCATTTAGCAGATGTACTTCATCAATGATTATCAGCTTGACCAGCATTGAAAGAGACATATCGCTGCTTTTGCGTGTAATGACGTCCCACTTTTCAGGAGTAGTCACTATCATCTGGGTAAATGAATAAATAAGTACAGCTCAGAAGGGTCGAAAAGAATAAGTGCACATCAGAAGTGCAAGTTTAAATAATATATGAAACAAAGGAAGACAATACCTGTGTTTCCTCAATCTCATTTTTTGTCAACTGCATATCGCCTGTAAGTTCTCTAACAACCAGGTTCAATGGAGATAATCGACGACCAAATGTTGCCGTTACCTCTGCAGCCAAGGCCTACATAACACACTTTTGCTAAATACAATGATCATCAGAGCATCTAACAAGAACAGAGAATGCAGGAAGAAGAACACCTTCATTGGCGCAACATATACTATCTTGAATTCGTTTTTATGCAAAATCCCTTCCCTGAAGTGCTGCTTAACCTGTAGATTTTATCAATGCACAGAAAATTCAGGAAAAGAAAATACGCTCGTAAGATTTGGTAAGTCAAGACTTCAGAACAAATACTCAGATTTGTATACCTCATGTAGAACTGCAATCATAGCAATATTTGTTTTGCCAGCACCTGTCGGAGCACAAACCTGAACATTTTTGCAAGTTAGCTATGACAACAGCGGTACACATAATGGCACGAGTGCGCTTCTTAAACATAGAAGGTGCAACTGCACATATAGTGGATTCAGTTACGCACTAGAATATTCTCATTGGTGTTGTATGTGGCTTGAAAAATACGGCTCTGAACACGGTTGAGTGACTTGTATCCCTGGAAAGCAGCTTGGGCGATATCATCCAACTCTCTTATTTCAATCTGGTAAGAACAAAGTAAGTTGCACTGTAATCAACGAAAAAACAGCAATGACACACAGCCAGCAATTCGTAAAACTGTTAATGCTTAAGCCTGATTGACTCAGTGCTGGTTAAGGCATTTTCCCACATAAATAAAAGATAAAAAGGAGGAAGATCGCATGCAAGCAAATATGACTTTTGCAATTCACGGATTAAGGCAGTAAATAAAAAATAGGAAAATGTGAGCCAGTTGATTTCGTGTTGGTACTTGGCATTCACCATTCCATGGATTCATATAATCACCTCCAAATAAATGTAATGCAGGGGCTGTCCTCTCTCATTGAATCCTTCCAGCGAAATATGGCAGGATCGCCAAAGCAATAACAAAAGCATGCACAGAAGCAAATAAAAGGGGCTATAGGAATACCAGTTTCTCATTGGGTTCCAATGGCGCTGTTGGAGTCGGTGGTATTTTTACTTCTTCATACCCTTCATATGTTTCCTTGTGGTTCCTCGAGGAAGAGAAGTTATTTGAGAACTATTCTCCCTTCTCCAGTCCCAATCATGTCATCAAATGGCTGCTTTCTTTCACTTGCCAGAAGAAGGGATGAGAAATCATCAATACCAAAATCAACCATTCCATTTTCTGCCCCACGTTTAACATGTCTTCCCTCTTTCCTCTTAATCTTATCAAGCTGACGCTCAGACTCTGTTCGTACTGTTACCTGCAAGCAAGTATAGTGGATGTGAGAAGTCATCTATACACAAGGCACACAACTCATCAGAAAACTCATAAAGAAAGAAGTCATACTTGTGTGCCATATGTTGGCATCTTTGGTTGATTATTTGAAGACACCTTTTCTGATTTCAATATCGTTAATCCATGCTGAATTGCATCCCCTAGCTCTTTCCTATGCTGCAGACCATGATGGCATAAGCAATCAGTTTCGTTATGTTATGAGATGGTAGGCAAAACAAGTGAAGTTGATCATTAAAACAAACAAATAAAAGCCTTCAGATGTTGACCAGTGTAACGATAAACTAGGAACTTTGGAACCATGACAGGACATCTTGAACTCCTAACTCGAAAAATGCAAAACAATCAGGGAGTAGCCCACAGGAAATGTTTGAAGCAAAATCCATTAGTCAGCCATCAATATTACAGTATCTCATTTTAAATGGTCAGTCAAATACCACTTGCTGGTACACAAAAATTCTGAGATGAGCACATAGTATTCGACATCCAAATGCTGAGAAGCAAGCATTACACTCTCAATACCTCAAGGTAAATTTTTTGCTGAACCTGCCGGCATAACAGGTCTACACGTGCTTTGTGGTACATCTTGTTATTCCTGCTGTTTCTTTCTTCACTGGATCATGCAGTCCTGAAGGTGTCAACTTCTTTTTTGCTTTGTGGTACATCTTGTTATTCCAGTCTGCAGCTCATGTACCTGTTTTTGTTGATTCATGGTTGCTCACTGTATTTTCTTTGAACTACAGGTTCTCCATGTAAATCTGCTACGAGAGCTCCTGCTCGCAGAGACCCTGTTTTGGACTCACCTTCAGGCTTATCTGTTGATGTCCCTCCTGGTTTCACAAGAGCTGCCGCTCGCAGAGACCCTGTTTTGGACTCACCTTCAGGCTTTTGTGCTGATGTCCCTCCTGGTTTCACAAGAGCTCATTGCAGGCTTCGTACAGGAGAAACTGCTGAATCACATATTGACTCTTCTTCTAGCCTTGTTTTGGACACTCCAGGATTTGCTCTTGATGTTCCTCCTGGTTTTACATCAGCACACCGTGTGTTACACACCAATCACGCCATAACTTCTCCTGGATCAGAAAATGGCGTTTCCACTCTTTTCTCTGAGAAAAAGACCCCAATCAAGTTCTCTCTAAATATTACAAAGCCTGTTCAAACAGATGTCCCTCTCGCTAAATTGCTTCAAGTGAAAAAAGAGTCTGGGTTACCGACATTCTCCAAGGCCACGGAGAAGATAACACCGATTGAAAAGGTAAATGAAAAGAAAATAACAGTATTCCTGTTCTTACTGTTTACATGTTCATTAGTTATTCAAATTCAGTGCCTTTTTTGTTTTGTTATGGCTTTCCTGTGAGATGATGTTTTTCTTTTTCAAACCAAGATGTAAATGAATCGATCATATATTTCATCTCAATCTCGTTACTTAGCTGATATTAGCACTGTACCTGTGCAGGTGGACGTGGAAGTGGATGATGGCTCCGAGGAGCGCCAGTTTCTGAAAATCAGGCGGCTCTCGGATATCCTGGGTTTCTCTTCGAGCAACGACTCCAGTACCTCGTCCAGACCTAGAACCTTCTCCGAAGTTTGCAGATCTGCTGCAGCTGTGCCGTTGTTTCAGGAGAGGGGACCAGCTGAGAGAGAAAAACTTTGCAGGAAGAGAGGCCAGCCGGAACCATCGGAGCCTTCTACTGCTGAGGCGCCCAAAAGGCTGAGAGTAAACGGACGCATGGCGTTGAACGGATCCGTGGACCGTCGTGCGATCAACTCCAACCAAGCGCAACGGGAGACCTGCTATTTCTAGACGAGAGTAGTAGGAGTAGTTTTAGAGTTAAATGCACCTACAGTCCCTGTACTTGTCCGCGTGGCTCGATTTAGTCCTCGAACTTGTATTTTGCAGAATCGTTGCACTGATGTTGCTAAATTGACTCGATTTAGTCCGATCAGGCTTTGCCCAGCAAATCGTTGCACACGTGGGCAGCCATGTGGACATGGTCCCACCCGTCGGAGAGCAGCTGGCGCCTAATTTTGCACATTGAACCTTCCGCAGCTGTTCAGATATAACATAGGGCCACTTCTCGTACTATTTGCGATAGCCCCCTCGTATCATCTATAGGGTCAGCTGTTCCCAAATTCCCCAAATCGAGTCAGCCCCTAACCCTAGTTCGTCGCTGCCGGCTGCCGCCCGCGCGGATTCCCTTTCTCTCAGCTCAAGCGCAAGCGCCATGGCCAGCGGGTCTTGCAGCTTAAAGAGGTACCGCTTGCCGACCAGTTTCCTCCCCATTGTCCATTACGATCGGTGCACCTGGCTGCCGGTGGAAAAGATCAGAGGTTTTAGCACATAAGGGGCTCTTTTTGCAGAGAACCACAACCACAAACTTTTTTTGCACAAAACACCAATGTTTGGTGTAATTGTTTGCACAAAACACATAACTCCTAATTAACAGCCTTTGATTGCAAATTAGTCAAGTCTGGCCCAGTCTTGCCCGCCGCCGGCAGACCGCTAATCTTGCCCGCCGCCGGCAGACCTGTTCTTGCCTAGCGCGCCCTGCTCCCTCTGCTCCGGTCAGTGCCGCCCCAACCAAACTCCGCCGCCGGGGAAGCCACCCCCGCCCACCGCGCGCTCCTCCTTCTTATCCAACTCCGGTAGGTGTCCGCGCCGTCAACGCGTCAAACGCCGCGGCGGCGACGCCGAAGTAGAGGTCAATGAGGCCTGTGGCGGCGCGCCGCTCACGCCTCCGTGCCCTAGCCATAGCGTCACGCCTCTGCCTCGGGGCTCGGGCGTCCATCTCCGTGGCGAGCGCAGCCTGCCCATCACGCGCACTGACCACGCGTGATGCGCCAAGGCACGACGCAGGTTCGACCCGTCGACCCGCGAGCGGCGGCGCCTGCAGCGCGTCTGTGACATGCTCGGCGCGTACTGGCGTGGAGCTCTTCCACCTGTTCTTCTGCGAGCTCAGCTCCCCGAGTCCGGTGTCCGCAGCCGTCGTGCCGTTCTCCTCCCCCACTTGCGCCCGGCCGGACGACTCCAGCACGAGTCCGTCATGGCGTTCGAGGCGTTGATCGCACGGCCACCTACTGGGGCTGGAGAGAAGGAGCAAGAGATGGAGGAGTATGGCGCGGCGGGCGGGAGCCGCTTCCCTGGCGACGGACGTTGGTCGGGCAGTGCTGGCAGGAGCATGGGGAGCCAGGGGCGGAGCTAGCATGTAAGCATTGGGGTCAAATGACACCAATGGATTTTGCTAATCTCCTTTAAAATTAACAAAATACTCTCTCAAATTTGCAATTATATCACTACACTAAAAAGATTGACCCCGATGACATTTTATCCTGGCTTCGCCGGCGCGTTGGGCAGGAGCTGGATGGCGGCGGCGGAAAGACATAGCGGCCGGAGTTAAATCACTAGGAGTTGCCAGATGCAACGCTGGATCTTTTGACAGTGGGCCCGTATTGACTAATTGACTATTAGGGCTGCTAATGACGAGTTATGTGTTTGGTGCGAATGATTACCCCAAATACTGGTGTTTTGTGCAAAAAAATCTTATGGTTGTGGTTCTCTGCAAAAATTGCCCCAACAAGTGGTGTATAGTGCTAAAACCTTAAAAGATCACCGCAGTCACCGACGTGAACGGCAACCAGGACAGGGAGTTTTTCAAGTTTCCTAACTACCAGGTTAGTATCGTGTGATTGCATTTGATCTCTTATTTGGATTTTTGACGGTGCATTTGGATTTTGAGCTGAATGTCTGTTTCTTCGGTGATGTAGCGTGCTGGTTATAATTGCAGAGGAGAGAGTGAAGCTGGGGGAGAGAAAAGTTGCAGGAACAGAGAGATTTGAAGAAAACCCAGCGGAAGCAAAGATTTGTATGCTGATGGTAGCTTTGTTAGACGTGGGGAAGGAGATTGTAATGGTACTGAAGTTTGGTTCTGCTGTTCTAGTGTTACTGATGGTTGTAGTCTTAAGCCTATGTCTCAGGCAGTAGTGATTAGTGTTTGGAATTACTTGTGCTGATGCAATGTAATGAGTACAATGTAACCTGTGATGCTATGAATTAATTTTGTGTTCAAGCTTTTCTGTTATGAATGAATTGTGTTCTGGAGCTTATAACACAAAATGGTTTTTGAGTCGAGCGACTAGTCGACGACTAGTTGACTAATTGGTCGAATCGCCGACTCGAGAACCTTGACACAAACTTGTTCAACATAAATTTGAGCATTGATCAAACTGGAGCAAGATTTGAGCATTGATCAAAGCTAGAATAAATGGAAGATGAAAGCAAGAATAAATGGACAATGTAATGATCACTGGAATAGTTCAACATAGCATCAGTTTTACATCGGAGAACACAAACTGGAGCTAAAGTACTAGAACACCAAAATAGCATAAGTTTTACATCCGAGAACACAAACTGGAAATAAAGTACTGGAACATCAACATAGCATCAGTTTTATATCCCAGGAAATAAACTGGAGCAAAAGCACACAGTATAAGTGCAGTAACACAAACTGGAGCTTCATCCCTGCTTTACTCTTTTGGTTGGGCTCTGAATTCATCAAACATACACACTTTCTTCTTCTGATTCGCTCCATTCCCAACAAAAAATCCCCCATGGTGCAGCATAATAGTGAACATACTGCTATCTTCACCTAAATCAAACAAGCATAAACCCTGAATTATTCGGTGCCAAAAAACCCTAACTTTATTTGTTCATAACCAACCAACTGAACTCAGAAACACATAACTACACGAATCTAGTGAGAAAAACCATCAAAAGCATGATTTTTTTTCGAAACTAAACTGCTGCGGACAGTTCGAGGTGAGGCTTACCGAAATACGGCGGCGGCTCCCCTTCAGCGCGCCGGATGGGCGCCATTGCCGCGATCAACGCGACCGCCGCTGTCGCGAGGACGGCCTCCTCCCTCCTCGCCGGCGTCGCTCCTCGTCCTCGTCACCACCGTCGCCGATCGCCGGTGTCTGCGTCGAGCTCTCCGTCTCCCTTTTTTCCCCCAAACAACAGAGCGGCGCAACCAACTGGGAGGCCAGGACGCAACTACATAGAGACAGACGCGGAAGGGCTGAATTGCAAAATTACGGACACGCTGGCAGATGCGGGAGGGCCGATTCGCAAAATTCCGGACAAGCTGGCCTCCTGCGCGTTGCCCCGTTGTCCACGTCACCTCAGTTTTGTGCGCTGCTCTCGTTTAGGACTAAATCGAGTCAATTTAGCAACATCAGTGCAACGATTCTGCAAAATACAAGTTCGAGGACTAAATCGAGCCACGCGGACAAGTACAGGGACCGTAGGTGCATTTAACTCGTAGTTTGATGTGGGTACGCCGCCTCTTGAGGCCCCGTGGCCGTGGCTATAACCGTCGTTGCCAGCATTTTCAGTTGGTATCGGCGCAACTGCTATTTCTAGACGTACTAGTTTTATGTGGCACAGACAGTATTTTGGGTAGGAACAGAAACCCATTAGGCCATTACTTAGTCAAAAGTGTCTAATGTTATGTCGTGTAAATACTATCGTGGATGTTAGTGTAAAGTGTCAAATTTAGGTGGTGCAAACTGCAGTTAACAAGATGTCAGACGGTCTCTGGTGCATGTTTTCCTGAACTTTAACGAGATTTGGTATATAATACTACTAATCAGCAAGGTGTGTGCACGGCCTTAAAGTTTGCACAGATGCATGCATGCATGCTCTCACAAAAATTAGTAAGAGATGCCGTGTCAAATAGATAATGCCATCTACAGCTGTTTCCTCCTACTTGGTCTTCTCATCCAGGGGACCGTAAAGCCAATGTGCCTTCCAAACAATCGAATGCGAGAGAAGCCGCTCCGTTGAGTAACCTTCCACTTTCAGCTGCGATAAATAATTTGGGTAAATGAGCCATCAACACACTAGGAAAATAATGGATACACAGAACTAACTGCAAAAACAGTGGATCAAAGATTATGACGAAAATAACTTCAAGGCACTTTTTTCTCATCATGTAAGCTCAGTGTCGTACAACCTGCATAAGGCTGCCCCATGAGCGTGTCGTGTCTAAAGAAAAAATTAGAATGACCTACGGCCAATTCTAACAATCTATATGTATTGATTCGCTCATTTTCATTAGCTAAAGCAGATATCTCTACAAGCCAACAATTAATAATAATATTTACAGGAAATCAACACCTCTGGTATTCTATGATCCACGTCGTTTCTTTTCGACATTTTAACTTCGAGGGAACTTCCACCATTTGTGTGTGAATACATGAACACTGAGTGGCTAAGCTTCTATTCAGTAAAGTATATGCCAACCTAACAGGACAAACACAAGTATTTTACCTTTGAGGTGAAGGTGTTGTACTTCTCCTCCATCCATTGGTGAGCCTCAGCGTGGCAAGATTTGCTCTTCTGCATCAGACGTGCTAAGACGAGCCCATGTACGAAGGACTTCAAAACATCAGTTGCCACTGCTTGCTTGTGAATGAAAATGTGAACGCTGCCTTCCTTGTCCAGCAAAAAGTAGTTGGCTGAATAAATTTGGTATGTAGAGAAAGTCAGTAGCAATTGATATACTGTCACATTAAACAACAAAAGAATCATACCATTTGTGTAGTAGGATCTTGTTTTTGCAATTAGCAACCTGTTAAGTTACCAACACTCCATAAATCTCACTGTAATCCTCAGGCAATGTCACACACATAAAACACACAGTTCAGAAGTTAGAACTTACATGTCAGAGTGTGTAAGACTGGAGGCTTTAGCACCTAAGAGGACAAGCTCATGAGGAAGTTTAATTCGAAGCAAT
Organism: Poa pratensis; assembly: GCA_947311845.1. NCBI lineage: Eukaryota > Viridiplantae > Streptophyta > Magnoliopsida > Poales > Poaceae > Poa > Poa pratensis. The sequence continues at coordinate 19,350,645 of CAMZMU010000117.1, forward strand.
TTCCGCCAGGTTGACCAAAACGGAAGAATATGCTCTTGCTTGGAAACCTGCTGTGGTGTAAGAACTAGGAAATTCCACCCAAAAAAGTTTGATGATTAAATAATGAAACTTCTTGCATGGAATTTTAACAGAATCTCACAAATGAAGCAGTAAAAGTTAATCTAGAGGCAATAACACGCAAGAGAATGTATTTCGTGAAAACAGGAAAATGAAAGGAATACACACACCTTCACCATCTTCCATAAAATACTGCAGCAAGATGGAAGTTCTCTCATAATTTAGTGTACTGAGTGAAAGTGACTGCACTGCCTTGTAATTTGCTGAATTGGCACAAACAAATAAGTATAAGTTTGTGACAGAATACAACAACAACTAAGCCTTTTGTCCCAAGCTTCTCATGAAATTAAATTATACTGCGACCTCATCTTAATAGGAGATCAGGGTCGGGGATTTTAATTCCAAATTCCAAATTAGCCAGCTAGATTCAAGCTACTGTCTTGCTTGAATATCTTGCTATTTGAAATTAACAGGTCCCGATGAACTTTCATCTTGGATTCATGCAGCCAACCATATACTAGATGACTTACTTCAAATATATCTGCTGTATTAATTTAGTTACATTTCTTTTCTTTTTGGGTGCATCATTCCATAATGAAGTAACAGATATTTATAAAATTTCTAACGTTGTACAGATTTAACAGAGTTTTCTCCCAGAAAAGAGCAACACAGTTTGCAGTCAAACAAGAATATCCCTAATGGGAGAAGCTAAGCAGAAGCTTTTCTTTTCTTCCTCTATCCCATATGCCATAATTAATCTCGCCACGAACAGTAGGGCATCCATAGGCCATAGCAATGATAGAACAGTAGGTATGTCTAGAAAGGGTAATAGCACACTCACCGAACATATGGAATATTGTGAGGGAAAGGAATGAAACCCATACAGCAAAATCATGCCCCCTGGTAAAATGCGCCAACATCATTCCCAATCCCATTCCAGACATTGTTGCAAGTGTCTCCTGGCTTCCCTCCTGAAAAGTCGAGCATGCCCTTTAGCTAAATTTCAGCGATAATTTACCATCTACTCGCTCCGTTCCAAAATACTTGACTTAGCTTTGTCTAAATACGGATGTATCTAGACATGCAGTAGTGTGTAGATACATCCGTATTTAGAATCCACGTCAATTATTTTGGAACAGAGGGAGTAATTTGCATATGTAAATTATTAAGATTGTTCAAAACTTCAAATGTACCTTTGCAGATATATCAGCCGCATTATTTGCAAGTGCAAAATGCTGTGTTAATGCTGCTCTAGTTGCTCCACTAGCAACACCAGCTATAAATATTGACCAATAAATTAGCTAAGAAAATAACTATCCAATTTTCTTTATAAAGGTTCTCAAAATGTGACATGTAAGTTGGCTTACTGAATGAGCGAGATAGGCTGCCTAAGCACATTATAACTATCAATGATGAAGGAAACAAAGGGCTTAAGAGATCCATCAACATTCCTGTAACAACAACAAACTGCGTTATCATAGTTTCATATTTATAGCAAGTTCTTTGGATGGCCCGGATTAATGCAAGTTGTACTTCCAGGAACATATGACACATTGATCCTGCTACATGGAATACAACGTTGAAATGAATAAAAAAGAACTTGAATAATGTGATTGCAATTGAACATTACCAAGGTCATTCATAAAGTCTGCAACTAAACGCCACATTTTAGCATCGCTATCAAGGTTAGACCCCTGGTGGAAAAGAAGACAGAATAATGAATAGTTAGTATGGACAAATAACGGACTGACTAGTAAACAGATTTTTTCCAGTAGTACGATGACAATGTTTCCTATTATAATTATTAAGGAAATTAGGTACCTGATAAAAGGCGAACAATATACCTCCAAGCATACCTGTCAAATCTCTGAGAAACCACTGCCAGAATAGAATGCATTCAGAAAGCGAGAGAGAAAATACAACAGTAAACCCAATAAAAGGACAGAATAGATAAAGAAGGTGCAGGCCAGACTGCCTAGTTACTGATAATCAACCCACAGCTCAGACAATCGAAAAAGAGCTATCTGTCTTCAATGTGCTCACACGAATCATCGCTATGTTGTTGGCCAACAAAAACAGAGACGCTTACCACTTGGAATGATGGAGCACACAGGACCAGGGGCTAATCTCAGTGATCTTTTTCAGGAAAAATTTAAGGAAGATAATATATGTTGGTGAAACAAATCTGATGTTACGTGCTAGCTTCTAGTAGGAACCAGTACAAGCTCAAGGTACTATGTAAACTTTATAAATGACGATTGGTGGAGTAAATTTACCTGAAAAGTGGCACCAATGACTGTGGCAGATTTCTCACCTACGCCGATCGCACCTAAAAGAGCCTGAAGCCAGTTCAAGTGGCAATCCATTTAGACCGGCAAGACTAACATATGAAATAAACACTGAACAAAGATGAGTGAGCACGGCACTGCAAAGCTTACTTGAGTCGACAACATTGCACGGATGTATGTTGATAGCCCCTACAGCAGAGCAACCATGGATGAGAACCGGAGAGAAAATATTTTTTGTCCAAAGAGCTTGCAGGCAGCTAAAATGGATTTACCTGTAAGGTATCCCACATCTGGAATGGGACGTAATCCGGAGTGACGCTAGCTGGAAAGCCCTGCAAATAAGCTCTCGCCTCATCATTTAATGTCCACAAGTGAAAAACGGGGAAGATGGAGCAAAATTCATGATCAGCAGCTTAGAACAAAATTCGTAATTGTAGTGGTTGATGTTGACATGATGAGGACAGAGTACACAGGATATGCAGAAGTAGACTTTTTTTTTTTTGCGGGTAAGAAGTAGACATCTACTGGACTAGCATGGTCAGTGTTGCTTGGCATCCGCAAATACGGGCGTGCGTGGAGATGATACGGGTGAGAGCAGAGAGCGTCAGAGACACTCAGGGTGACTCACCTCGGGCACGAAGGCGCCGAGCACGCGGCTGCCGATCCGCCCCCACCGGCTGCCGAACCTGGGACGTTGCGCGGGCTCGCGTGAGACGAGAGCGGACCGAAAACGAAGGAACCGAGCAGATTGGGGGAGGTGTCACCTGTCGGATGTGAGGGAGGAGGCGGAGGCGGTGAGGACGGCGGTGCGGGAGAGCGCGGAGCCGGAGGAGCCGCCCCACTCCTCGACCGTGACCCACGCCGCCGCCGCATCAGGATCCCGGGAGCGGGAGGATTCCATCTCCATCCCCCTCGCAGCACGATCGCCGCCGTGGCCAACGAGCGTAACTGAGCAGTCAGTGTTCAGCAGCTAGCGCCAAGCGGAGGGTAGGGCGGCGGCAAGCAAAGTGCAGCAGAGCGGGGATTCCGGTCGTGCCGGGGTGTGGAGTTGACTCGGAGTGTGGTGATGCAGCGGCGGATTTGGATCCTGCCGCGCTCCACTCCGCACGTTTGAGTTGGCTTTGCACGCGCTCTCACTCTCAAACTCTCTACTGCTCCAGGCGGCCAGCTCCAGGTATAGCTGGCCAAACGGGCCGTGCCAAACGGGCCAGCCCGAGGCACGCAAAATTTGGCACGGCTCAAACACGGCCCGGCACGAACTAACCGTGCCCTAATCGTGCCGAGATCGGCACGCGACGCGACGTGCCGTGCGGTACGGTTGGCCAGCTATAGCTCCAGGGCGTATTATTTTGCTCTTATACGGCCCCAGAAAATGTATAAAACGCATGAATACTACTGAGATTTTGCATAAGAGCTTCAGAACAAGCATGGCTCATCAGCATTCGCAAAATAAAATAGTACTCCGCATCGAGAATTTTAGACGTGACAAAAAATGGCAGGAGCTACAAATGTTACTGACGCATCAGCTAGCTCCAAGACGGGCTAAGAAGATCGGCCCCCAAGAATGCTGGTTCCTAACTCCCAAAAATTTCCTGACTTGCCGAAGGATGGTCAGTTTCTCTGTTTCCGTCTCCCTACTTACAAATGTTTCGCAGAGCTCAAGAGTGCATTTCTACTTCTACAACGTTGAAACGGGCTTCGCTGCCGGACAAACCAAAAAATTCCTCTGGGTCAATTCTGTTGCAAAATGTACGCTGCTTCATCAGCCTCTGGCAGGTCCGTCGGTTACTTCAAGGGCATCTCTGCATCTGTATCCATCTTCTCGTTGAAATTCTCCCTTAGGAACTCCACCGCCATGAACGTGAATGCGGATGCAGGTATGTACCATATTATCCTAGGAACGCTTCCCTTGAACAAGCCACTCGCTCCCTCTGAAGCCCATGTCTTTTTTATAGCATCCAGCCACCCATCGTACCTGATTGAACAGCAAAAGGATATTGGCTGCTTAGGGCAAAAATTATATATAATCAAAATGGGAATGCTATCTGTGACAGTCATGGAGAGAGTATCATCAGTTTCAGTATTTATCAGAAAGTTGGGGAGGAAAATGATCAGCGCATCTCTTATGAATATCAAACTGGCCTAGCAGAAAAAATGGGGAGGAAAATACCAATGTCCAACATGAATACCAAACTGCCTAACAGAAAAAGAAATGCATGTATCAATCACAGAATCAGATTTGACTTTTACCTAGTTGTTAATCCTTGTACTTGCAGTCTCGTCTTGATCACATCCAAGGGGGTTGTCAAGTATGCACTGAAACCTGCAAAACACAAGGGAAAAGACTAGTAAATCGAGAGGCTACACACTTTGGGATTCTCAAGAAATATGATTTAACCAACATATGATTTACTAAATATATATTAGACCATACCGCCTGATAATCCTCCTAGAACAAGCCCTTCGAAGGAGTTGCTGACTTGTAAATCACTGTCTGGCAAATACTTCTTCTTCCCGTACTCAGTCAGATCTTTCATTCCTTCGTAGAAAGTTACCTGCAGATGCCAAAGATCGTGCACATAAAAAGGATTGAAACGAAAATATCTTAAACTGTCTGCAGCACCCAAGTAAAAGAAAATTTCTAACTGTACAGATCTGGCAATGACATAATATTATCAGACAAAATGAATGTCCACAAGAAATACCTACTGACTATAGGAGTTGGCCAAACATAAAGCCACTACCATTTCTTCCAACAAGTGGACAGGTTCGCCAAAATTACTAGAACAATGATAAAAGCATAAGCTGAATTCCCACTTACCATTAACCCAGCAAAAGGAACATCCCTGGCAAGTGTAGACCCATACCTGCAAAAAAATAAATGGTTTCATTGATTGAGCAAAACTGAAATGTGTGACAACTAGACTACATCATGTACTGAATAATATCAGTCTTTTACACACAAAAACTGACCAGGCTTCTATCATGAACACCCGCACATTCATACATCCAGAAATAATGTGCATTGAAACTAAGACTACCAGCTGATTCAACTTGAGCAATCAATTCCTGGCTAAACAAGAGAAATGGCATCTCTAAGCCAAGTAATATAGCTTCCTTTTTTTTGAATCTAATACGAATTTCCTGTGATAGCCTACTGCTACTTGTATAACGGTATTCAAGTGTTCTACCATACTTCTTTGGATTTAATTTTAGCATGGAGGAAAATAAATCGCTGACTCAACAGGCTTCTTCCTTGAAAATACTACTCCCGCTGTTCCGAATTATAAGATGTTTTGGATATTTCAATTGTGTCTACATAAGGACTGAAATGAGTGAACCTACGCACTGAAACACGTCTAGATACATGTGATTCAGAAAAAGCTAAAACATCTTATAATTTAGAACATATGGAGTATATCTGTATATGTTTTCTTTTGTCCAGCCAAAGACCTTAATTTTTTCTTCTATATCAGAAAACAAGAACTTAATTAATTATACAACAAGCAGTCAGCGCCAGTACCCTGCATAGAGTCCCTTCAGACCATGATCTCTCACGATAGAACGACCAGCATGGAACATTCCATTATAGTACCCATACATCTGAGTCCCAGAGATTGAGAAACACTTCCTTCTGTAGCATTCAATGCCCAAGATTTGCTAGAGCCTTGGACTTGCATTCGCTGTTTCATGACTTCACATGGCACATAGATGAAAGATCCAAGTGTATCCCCTGGAATAAAAAAAAAAGTGGTGTCAAGGAAGCAGCACAACAAATTTTCTTGAGATGCCAGGTATTCCAATTGAAAGGCAAATTGCATCGTACAATATGACATGAGTGACAAAGGAGAAGACCACAAAACAGAAACGTTGCATGTGCAGAAATAAAAACCCTATGCATTGCACATGTGTGGCACTGGCACACGAAATGCCAAAGAATCAGTCATTGAAAACTCCATGTAGTCATCATGTAAAAATGTCCCCTTCTGCTTCTAAATCCTAGTAACATGCTGATAAAACCTAGTATAAATTTGAAGTAGCATCATAAGACTTTCTGTGGAGTCAAATACAAAAAATATAAGAAATCAATTTCTCACCAATTCCTCCAGCAATAAAGTGAGACCAGTGACCACTTAAATTAGGATTGGCATTCTCCAGCCAAGTCTTAGTTGATTCAATAACACCAAAATATGTTGCACCTGTAGCAAGTGAACCAGTAACACCTGGACTAATTCCTCTGTAAAAACCTGAAATAGGACAAGAGTACAGAAGTTTATCAAGATGGCAGCTAGAGCTCTGCACAAGTTCCATCATTTGGCCATCCTCAATCTCAGGACTCAACCACAGGGAGATTTTCGCTGGTTTTCAGAATACTAATACTACAGTGCTCCAGGTTTTCTCTAAAGCAGAGGGGCTAACCTCTCAGGCCATCAGAAGCCCAAACCGTCCTGACCATCTGAAAAATATTCTTCTGAGCCTGTTTAGAACAATTGAAGAAGTCAAAACTGTGCATTACATCAAGAAACTCTACAGTTCAGGACCATGTAAAGTGAACCGAATTTTTTAGGAAACGATGCCACACCTTAGCCCCAGTCATTATGGCCTGACTCTGAAGCCTTGTTTTAAGAGTGTCAACTGGATGCATCATGCCTTCTCCAAATGCGCCCGCAACTGCTCCCCACACAAATTCCCTCCATACTGCAGCATAAATTTCATCTCAGTAACAACCTAATGCACATTTTGGGAATCATATGTTGCTTAGTTACTGTAAAACTCTAGTACAAATTATAGCAGTCTGATCTCTGATGTCCAAGGTGCAGCCAGATTTTGGTGAAAATTAACGCCATGACAGCCTCTATCGTAACTATAGTGAAATGGATATCATGTTGTAAAAATGTCGAACTATTTATCAGCTTGATGAGTGGGTTAAGAAGATACAATGCATCGAATGCCATGTACAAATCAAAGCAAACAGGTTTGCTCTGTTGCTCACACAAGCATGTTATACTGCATAACCATCCAATGCAAGGCAGGAAAACAATAATATGAACGAATAACCTCCTATTGCATCAAGAGGAATCTCTATTGCAGGAAACAAAACAGAGACGGGTCATATCATTAATCAGGTCGAAATCATAAGCCCAATCAACCACAACCTCACGCTGTGAGGGCCATCCCCTATCTCATAGCCCATCTAAATCTAATGCATAAGATCCCAAGTTCGGGAGACAAGAGCGCAACCGCGGAAGCTAGCGATCCGATGTTAGCGCCCAGCGAAACGAGAGGGGGAGGGAGAGCAGAGCACCTACCAAAGAAGTTGGTGAGGTTCGGAGATGGCGACTGGTGAGCCGGGCTCCGGACGCCAACCACGGCGGCAGCCGCGGCCGGAGGGGAAAGGGGAGAGGGCGGGGACGCCGCCATGGGTGCCGGTGCGGTGCGATTGGTCGGGGCTTAGCGCAGGGTTTAGGGTTTTGTACGGCGCGCCATGGATGCTTCTTGGCCTGGTCAGTTGGTCCGGTGCGGCTGGCTTGGGTTGCTCGCCGGTCGCCGCGATGTGGCTCTGACCGACTCGCCGCGCCGGTCGGGAATGCGAGCCGCGGGTCCAGATCGTGCCCGCTGCTCGTGGGGAAACACAAGCGGTGTGTGGGACTGTGGGCCGTTCGATCCAGATCACCCCGCGCACCGATTCGGCCCTGGTCAGGCCCTAGTTTGTCTTTCTTTTTTTACATTGTTCCCGAATATAGAAAGCCCATGCAAAACATAGAAAATGCAAGCAAGTCCTTGGGAGAAAATCCTCATATCATAATCTTTCGCCGCTGGGATCGTCGCCGTCCTCGAGCCTGAAGGGAAGACAAAGGAGACTAGATAAATCGCTGAGTGATCGAGGTATACTTGGAGAGGAGACCTATAGCTAGAGTTGCCGCGGTATCCACCCGTCGAGTGCCTGTGAAGAGGGAACCTAACCCACATGAAGGGGGCAACCGATCTCAAAAAAAAGGAGGGGGGGGGGGGGGGGACAACCAAGATAAGAGGCATCATTGATATCAGAATGAGCAACTGAAAACCCCCAAGAGCAGGGGATCACTACAGCACCTCTCAATGTGGAACCGATCCGCAGGAGCGAGAAGGAAAAACTATTTATTGTCTCCAACTAAAGTGTCACTAGTTTTTGTTGTTTATGCACTAAACAAGTTAAAGGAACAAGGCGGTTGATTTAATACAAGGAAGTAAAGTGCAACAAAACAATAATATAAAAGTGTCCTAGTCCTCTTCAATGCAAGAGGACAAGATGGTGGTTTACTCTTATAGGAACAATGGACATGGGTTCATGGGTTCACTCAATTTTCTCTCTCCATCTATGGTGGTGATCATGTTATAGATGATAAAATTACACACAATTGTCATGCTTTAATGATAACTTTTATGGCGGCTACATGTCCTAAAACACATAGTTGAAAGAAGTACCCATATGTGTTGTTGTGTCACCCTCGTAAGGCCAGCGTGTAGTTATTGTCACTCCACCACGTCATACTTCCCCCTTTTTACTCCCAGATAAAGGATGTTTGGCTGCATATATCGTGTCACTCGACACATGTGCGGTCTGTCACTCGGCCACCCCTTATCTACATACATCATACTCCTTAATGGTAAACACATTAAACACTATTGCAATGATTTATAGGTTGTGCTTTCGCATCAACCTACACATGGCGTTGTCAAACACCTCGTAACATGGGTAAACAAGACATTACGCATAGATCAAACCATTACATGTATCATAGATGTATTTCCAAAGTATGACAAACAGTAAAGTCTCAACACAACGGTAAATGCATAACAAGTATCATCTCATACCACAATATCCACCTTAGGAATTACATAGATAGATCCACAATCATGCAAGGCACATCATATGGAATTCAACAATGATCATACAAAGAGAGACTGGATCAAGTTACCACCACAAACCCATAGTCCAGGGGGTGGACTACTCCCTCTTCATCATGGTGTTGATGTAGATGATGTTGGACAGGGTGGAGATCCAACCGGCGGCGGCTCCGGCGGCGTTTCCCCTCCAATATTCGCTAGTTCTGGCTCTGTTTTTGTGTTTCTCGGACGCTTCCTCTGTGGATGCACCGGGGGACCTTTTATAGGCGTTTTTAGGTCAGGACTCCGAATTAGGGCTGAAGATGGACGGCTGACGATGCTCGAGGAGGGAAAGAGCATGGGTGACGCGGTCCCCCTTCTAGGCCGCGCCACCTGGCCTCTTTTGACCCTCCGGGCTCCGTTCACGTGGTTCCAGCGCTCCAGGCCATCGTCTTGGCAAAATAGTAATCCTCGAAAAAATCTAGGTCCATTTGACTTCGTTTAGGTCCTTGAAAGATAAAAATACACAAAACGGGGTTTTCATGTTCTGTAGAATTATAACCCAAATAAAGGGGATCATTGTAAATCCCCATAAATCAATGTAAAATATGGATACAACATTCTATATGATGAAAATATATGGGAATATGTGTAACAAAACTACAAAGTTCAAGTATGCATTATACATGCATCAGACCAACGTGACAATTTTGAAGAACAACGCCGGAGCACCGCCAAACACTAAACATCTCCTATTGGTACTTCGATGTCACCAAGCACGACATCGAGAAATGGGGTGGAGTAAGGAGACCTTATTTGATGATTCTTAGATATCCTTACATAGCTAGCCTTTTCTCCTCCTTCTCAAAACTATGTACAAATATCTTGTATATTTTTGGTCTTTCATGTATAGACACAAAAATATCAATACATATAGTACAATAGAACGGTTTTACTTAAAAAACCAAGAAAATAGTCTGGCTTAACAAGATAACTGAAGCGCCAACCAGAGAGCTTAGGATCGCAGATGATCTGCGAACGACGACCGCCACCTGGATCAGCACCAACGAGGTGCCAAGTTTTTTACGTGGGTTGTTAGGCATCATGCACGATGTTCTAGCGAGAAGGGAATTCGAGAGATCCTTCGAGAAAAGAGTGTTACAATAGATGTTGATAAGATGTTTGCGAGATACCCTTGTGAGAAAACATAAATTTTCTATATCTACTTACTTTACAGAGAATTTGGTTTCTGCGTGTGTTTCCACGGAAATGTTACTCCATCCGTTTTTCTGTTTCAGTTTCGCACGTTCCTTTTTATTCTTTTTCGACGAGAAGGGCAGACCCTCCGTCCATTTTCTTAAAATAGGAACAATAAAAAGAGTTACAACGAATATTTACAAGACAGACTTTCTCATTTCCATTTCCGCAAAAGCACTTTGTTTCCATTTCCCCCGGAATGGAAAGAAACACTCCAATGTTAAAAAAAGAATACTACTCCCTCCGATCTGTTTTAAGTGTTTCATGGGAAATATACATGCGAGGGGTACAACTCTGTAGGTATACTGGCGTCATTTATTTGGGATCAGAGGGGTACTAATAAGAAAGAAACACTCGGACACGATCGTTGGCCATTTCACATGGATCCTTAGATTATTTTTCAACAAGGCGTATAGCATCCACAGAAGATAACAAGTAGCAAGCCGTAGCATCCCTAATAGACATATAGCCGTTGCACGTATCGGGATGTCACGAGAAAAGCTACTGTACGTACTATCAGTTTGAATGGTGCTGCGGTGCTGCCGTTGGACGTACGTACAAGCACAGGTCGCTGTGTTATAAATACACTTGCTCCTTGCTCGTAGGAGTACTAGACACCAGAGCATGAACTGATAGGTCGTAGACGGTATCATGTACCGGCCGAGAAGTATAAATATGTGATAAAAAAAGATAAATGTACTTAAATAAAAAACCAAAACAATGAGGGCCGTTCCGCTTAAAACCGAAAGACGAAGCGGAAGCGGCTACAAATAGACGGTGGGAGCTAAAAATTCTTCTCAAGAAAACCAGAAGACCACCACCAACTTCCCGCACCTCGCTGCACACCCACACCCTCAGCTAGCAGTCTAGCACCCATGTCGGTCTCGGCGGGAAAGTCCTCGGCGGTTCCGGCGGCCGGGAAGAATCAAACGGCGACGCCATGGCCGGAGGGTCGTCGTCGTGCTCGTGCCGTCCGAGATTCGACCGCGGCGCGGAGGAGATGGTGACGGAGGAGGCGCGCGCTAGAAGGAAGGAGGAGAAGGCGGAGCTGGAGAAGAAGATCGCTGTCAGGATCCTAATGGATTTGACATGACGAAGATCAAGGATAATAGGAAACTGAGGCAAATTGCAGATAAAAGGGACTAAATTGCAGGAATTAAATCTAAGATAATTTGCAGGAAAGTAAGAACTGTAAGATAAACTTTAGGGTTTTGATTTCTTGGTTGCAATCACAGGATACAAGGGATGGCTTATAAAGACATAGCCAACTACTAGATGCCAATATGTAGAATACCCAATACGCCCTCAGGCTACCAACCCACTGTTACATAGCACTAGATATCCCTAATACATACCACTACTAGTCCCTGACATTCCTTCCCCTTGAGACCATTGGTCACCAATGGAACAAGTTTCTACAGAAACTTTTATCATTGTCAATTATCCATATTAATTCATTCACCGTATCAAGGAGGTAGAAATGTCGTGAATATAATATCCATTCCCGAGAGCTGAAGATAGTTCATTGAAGATAGCAGATTATTTGCCTTGTAATTATTCTGGAAACCTTGCTGAAGTAGAAACTCCCATTGTCCACTAAGACAGTCCATGGTATATCCATATTCAAATGACCTGATGACATTGGGTGCTATACGAGTCCGGTTGGTAATCTGGTGTAGATGGGAAATTGCAATGCCAGGGTCCCATTGATGTGTTGTTCTCATCTCCGGACAGATATACATGCATGAGGAAATTGCAATGCCAGGGTCCCATTGCAGTTTAGCCCAGTTTTCAAAGGAAGGTAAGGAGCAAGACTTGCCTGTAGAACATGGACCAATTAGGGAAAGCAAAGCTGATGCATTCAGTTCTGTCCATCTCCATTCAGAAGCAAGGCAACACATGACGACAGAAGCAAGAATGGGTGCATCTCCTACAGAGAATTGAGGAACATGTATAGCTGTAGCATCATCGCGAAATGCATCATCTGTCACCTTGTTGACACACGCAGCAAACTGGTCATTATCAGGTGTCTTCTGTTTTGCCGAACTGACTACAACATCAAGAGGTCTCTCATGAGAAAATTTTGGCTTGTCACTATCTACTTTGACCTCAACTTCTTCGGTTATTGCTTCAATGATGTCAACTGAACGATATAAGCAATGCCTGCCAGTACTTGCATCATTTCCATCTGCATCATATGCAGCCGTTTCCTTGAACAGATGGGTAGCATCTTGCTCGTTCAATGATAGTTGCAGGTTGGGAACAAGCAGTGACTCAGAACCAGCCGTGATGTCGACCTTGGAGCAGAGAACTGGAGTCAAATGTGCCACTTGTGCTGCTACAGATGCTGGATTCAGAGGTGTCACTAGAATTGCTGCAGCTCCTGGATCCCATTCTTTTCTTCTCTCATGAATTACTAATGCATTCAATTGTGGGTCTCTCAGCTGCTGAACATTTCCTGACGCCTTCTCATCATTTTGTTGCTGCTTTTCGAAGGTATAATCCAGCACATCAACACTGGTTTGTTCAGTTTCCTGTACATTGCTGAAACATTGGAGAAGTTGGTCATTGTCCTGTTTCGCCAAAGACAAATTTTCATTGTCATTCAACTTCTCGAGACCACAGATTGTCTGCTCATCTTCATTTACATCATATTGAGGCATTTCCTTGAACCCATTGTGATCATCTTGCGCAGCTGTAGGTAGTTGGAGGTTGCGAACAAGCAGTGAGTCATAACAGACTGTTGTATTTGCTTTGGAGCACTTGGGCGACTGTTCAGTTCTTGTTGCTCTTCTTCATACAGCGGCTGTACATCAACATACTCATTCAAGCAATCCTCTGTTTCATCATAGACATCATATACTGGCATTTCATTGAATTCATTGATGGTTTCTCGGGTCAGAAGGGGTTCTGATGCAGCCTTTTGCTCAGTGCGATCCAAGATCATTTCACAGCTATGTCCCACAGTTTCATTCTTCAGCTTCTCATTGATGGCCTCCACTTTAGCCTTAACCTGAGCCGATATATCAAGAGTACTCTGACTTTTTTGGCTAAGATGTGTTTGCTTTTCTGAAACTAGGTCATTCACTGGAGGGGGAAAAGACTGATAACTGTCGCTGACTTCAATTGTAGACGTTGCAGGAGACATTGATGAAGTAGCTAACTGTAAGGAATAATTCTCTGGTAGCGCATAGTAGCTACGCTGATTACCATCTGCTAGGGACAGACTTCGGCGATTGAGATTATGGAAAACATAAGGTTGTGGTATTCCATCAAGATATTGCTCCCTGAGATTGGTGCTCCCACGTTGCTCACATGAACTCTGAATTGGACTTTGATGCACGTAACAATGGCTCCAGTACCCAGATGCCATACCATGTGCTCCATGCCAAGAACTTGGTGTCGGCATTTCAGCGAATACCTGTGGAGTAACATATGTAGTACCAGCTCCACCCACAAAGTGAGATGTTGCTGATCCATATGGGGTTCCCTGATACCCAATACACGAGTGTTGGCTCATGGATGATCCAAAAGCACCACAATACTCCATCTCACACCAAGCAATTATCCAATTCGTATTGGCTTTTCTAGATGCAGGAGGTGAACACGTACTCACCAAATTCCTTGTGGATGCAGAGCAGACTATGCCGTCCTGGGAGCTAGTAAAGCTCGAGCCTTTCTGTACCAATAACTCCAGCACGTCACCTCTGGATCGTGGGCAAGAACACCAGCAGCACCACCACGGTTTCGCTGCCACAAATCGATGAAGGCGCAAGGTGAGAGCTTGGGGAAGGCCGTCGGGGCCGGATGGCGGCGGGGACGAGCTCGAGCCGGAGCTCGGGTGGCTGCTCGTCGGAGGGAGGCCCACAAAAGAGGTGCCGGAGGCGAGTACGTCGGGCTCGTCACTGGCCGGGGACGGGGGCGGTGAGGAGAGCGCGGGGTCGGCGAGCTCGGGGCGTAGGAGGACGGGGCCGTCGGCCGGCTGCGTACTGCAGAGGCGGGAGCAGAGGTGGAGCACGTCGTGGTCGAGGCAACGCAGGGTAGCGATGACTGCGAGCGAGGGGAAGAGGAGAACGACCGTGCGGTGGTCGGCGTCCCTGCGGAAGGCGGCGGGAGGAGTAGAGATTGGGGAAGGTGTGTGGTGGAGGTTAAGGGGCGGACGGCCGGAGGCGCTCACGATTTGAGGTTACGCGATTTGGGATTTGGGAACAAGATCTTGGGAGAGGAGGGTGGGGAATTGCTGCGGGTCGGAGAAGAAGAAGCCGCCGGGGAGAAATTTTTGGTCGGAGGAGCGATGCTCTGATACCATTTGTCAGGATCCTAATTGATTTGACATGACGAAGATCAAGGATAATAGGAAACTGAGGCAAATTGCAGATAAAAGGGACTAAATTGCAGGAATTAAATCTAAGATAATTTGCAGGAAAGTAAGAACTGTAAGATAAACTTTAGGGTTTTGATTTCTTGGTTGCAATCACAGGATACAAGGGATGGCTTATAAAGACATAGCCAACTACTAGATGCCAATATGTAGAATACCCAATACGCCCTCAGGCTACCAACCCACTGTTACATAGCACTAGATATCCCTAATACATACCACTACTAGTCCCTGACAATCGCGAGCACCAAGGAGGAGATCGTCGCCCTGGAGGCGGCGCTGGCCGAGATGGACGCCGCCGCCACCAAGCCGTAGTTTACCAACTAACTGCCGGTCCGGCGCGCGCGCTCGTTGCTTGATCGATCCGTGCGCTTTGCCGAACTGGGCCGTTTTAAGTAGCCTTGATTGGAACTAGTGGTACCTAAGTGTTTGTTATGTACCGATGACAGTGGCTTTCATTTGTTTAGTTGCTTAGTTAATTCGATGCTTAACTAGAGTACCATTGTGTGAAACGAATCAGCAAGGAGCAGTTCTTCGTGTGTTCCTGATTGTGAACGCTGTCAAGCAGCGGTCAAGTGCCATGCCTTCATTGCCTTGCCATTCTGTAGCAGCTAGCACACTCATCTTTTTCATCTTGTAACTTTTTTTTTCTCTGAGTAAGTATACATCGCTTTTGGTTGAACGGCGAATTGACCGGTCACAGGAGCAGCTTGAAAGAATGCCGGCCCATTTTGGGCAAGCAAGTACTCGCAATTGCTTTAGCCCATACCAATCAATCACAGCAGCAGCTCGATCGTGCTCTTCTCTCGAAAAGGAAAATAATGGCAATCGGTTCAGTTTTGAAAATGCAACGCATATCTAAGATATAAGAAATAATTTTACCGCGCCAAAATAGCATGAGCGGAGCGGACGGTCAAGGCTGCAACTTTTTGTGTGGTGTTGTGCAGCTGGTGGTGAATTCGATCGTATCGTGTCCCACGGCCCACGCATGGCGCCCGGTGCCCGCGTCACGAACGTTTGACCAAAAAGTAGCAGAGAACGCTCAGAGCTCAGACTAGCCTCTGGTACCATCGATGATCGATGAACGCACCTTACTTGGATTTTTGAATTCCCTCCATGCATTTTGATAATCTCGCGTCGTTTTAATTTACAAGGTCCACGAATTTGGCAAATCTTACTTGTGTCCGAAACAGTAATTAAGCACTTAGGGGCACGTTAAAGTAAGGTTGATGATGGTCTTAATATTTTGACTTTAAATAAATCTATTGAATTTACCTCAGAATCTTGGAGAAGAAGAGCAACAAGGCTCGGAACACCATATGGATCTTCTTACCTGAGAAGTAAAAGTTTAAAAGGTTTATAAAACTAGATCTAAAGTATAATCAGTTGTTTGGGAAGTGGTAGATTTAATAACAAAGTTGAACGTTGTCGCAATGAAAGGGGTGATTTAAACGGATTTAGCGTAAATTATATTTCTTTGCCATTCTAGAGTCATGCATATCTAATTTTTTCGCTCCTTTTCTGAAACATATCTCTGGAGGTATGGATTTTGCACGTATTGATTTGCCTCCTCATGGGAGATCAGGGAGTATTCTTGTAGGTATCAACATGTTATCTTTTCATGTTAGAGATTTATTCACCGGAAACCATTGTGTTAAGTTTCATTGGTTTCAGAAGTGGACCATTTTGAATGGGCATTAGTGGTAGTGTACGGGCGGCTCAAGATGCAATGAAACCTCACTTTCTCCTGAGCTTGTTCATATATGTGAATAGGAACCACTACTTGTTAGTAGGATGGGACTTTAATACTATTCGTTGTCCGGAAGAGAAAATAATGATAACTTTAATGCAATATATGATATCATCAAAAGCTTGGACTTCAGAGAACTAGTGCTTTTGAGTAGACAATTCACGTTGGCCAATTTCGTGAAACACCAACATTTGAGAAACCCGATAGAATTCTAGCGAGCGTTTAGTAAGAGCAAAAAATTCTTTTGGTGAATGTGGGGGCTCTAACTTGTTCGGGGTCAGACCAGACACCTTTGCTTCTTGACTCGGCGAACAAGAACACATGGGAAATACGGCTCTTTTCTCCTTTGAATTATCGTGGCTACGTCAAGAGGGTTTCTTGAGGCGGTTGTCAAGGAGAGGAGTCTCAACTGGAAACAATCCTATATGGAGGTATGCCAAAAAAGTATCCAACACGTCAAAAAAATGTTTAGGGGTTGGGCTCATAATCGAAATAGCTTTTATAAAAAGTAAAAAAGTGCTTTTGAAATATAATAGACATTTTAGACCATAGAGTACATGTGACCCTCTCAACACATCCAAAAGTGAAGCTATGAGCAATGATACTGATAAGATGGATTTAGAGTTTTAGACATGAGGAAGAATCCAAGTGAGCCCAACAGGCTTATGTCAAGCATATTCAAGAGGGGGATACTAAATATTTTCATCTAATTGCATATGGCAAACACGGAAGAAAGAAGATATTTCAATTTAAACAAGACGAAGGTATCATTGTTGGAGAAGAAAATCTAAAAGTTTGCATATCTGAATATTACATAATTCTGTTTGGGGCACTAGCTCACGAATATTACGAGCTTACATTTTTTTTTAGAAAAGAGGCCATATGATAAAAGAGAGAAGTTCAATCTACCCCCTTAAACTTGTCCCAAAGTTTAACTTACAACCTTTAATTCTGATTTACTTCAACTTTCACCCCTAAAATATGAAAAACGTTCGGAATACACACCCCTTTCAGTGTTTGACAGGTTTGACCTGGTTTTGACTGCCACGTCAGCCGGTTTTTCACGTATTGAGTATTGAGATCTCACATGTAATCTGTATTTTACATGCATGGCCGTGCGTACCTTTATCTCTCTTCTCATGATATCCTGCTCTACAACACGCAACAAATAGAGGACACGATCGCGGCCTCTCCTCCGCGATTCAACTCGCGGCGCCGTCGCCCATCTAGTCCGCCGCCCAAGCTCGCCTGATGCATGCCTGCATCTAGCCACTGCCCAGACCGCCACCCATCAGCCCTTGACCAAGGTCATCTGTTTTCACTGTCCCAGTAGACGTGAGCGTGCTTCTGCTCATTGGCGAAGGAACCCCAGCACTAGCGGCCTGTGGACGGCGACCTGGGCAGGGGCTGCAGACAGGCGTCTTGGGCAGGGGCACAGGGAAGCGAGCCGCCGGATGCCTGAGCTGAGACAGCGGGCTGATGGCGCTACAGCTGGCTAGGTTTCTCACGGCTCTGTTTCTCGCGAGGGACGGAGATATTTTTCTTCCACATGGATGAACGAGGAGCAAGGTATAAGGTTGAGTTGGCATACGGAAATAACCGGCTGACGTGGCAATCAAAACCAGGTCGAACTTGTCGAACAGTGAAAGGGTTGTGTTTTCCGAACGTTTACATATTTTAGGGGTGAAAGTTGAACCAAATCAGAATTAAGGGTTGTAAGCTGAACTCTTGGACAAGTTCAAGGGGGTAAATTGGACTTCTCTCTATGATAAAATCAACCAACTTTACAAGCCATCCTTGACTAAAAAAAAACATACACATAAGTTCTTGGGGAAATCAACATCATATTCCTTCTAGACTCACTGGCGGTGCGCCGTGAGCAAATCTCAATACTGCTTCTAGACCTCTGAACCACGTAGGATCTAGGAAAACGTAGGTGATGTGGCAATTAGAAAATCACTGGTCGGTACCATAAGATCGATGCATGCAATAGTGATATGTGAAACATATTTCCGCCCAAAGAAGAAAGCGCAAAGAGGGTTGGACTACACCCCTGATCAGGCCACATAGATATAGAGAGACCTAACTCACTATCTCCGCGATGAAGCCGATGCTGACCAAACCTTCTCAGTCGGAGAAGAAACTATTGGACCAACGCATGAAGACCAACTGCAAAACATGAAGAAATAACCATATCGACCACTCTAGAAGAGCAGAGACCGGATAATTCCCTGCCCTTGTAAATGCCACCGATGAAACCGCCACCGATTAGGTGGATTTAGAGCCGGGGAAACCTTATTCTTATACCACATCGCCGCCGCCAGTTGATTAAAAGCAACCAGAAGAGAGCTAAATACAACGCCGCAACACATATCCGGGGTCTCCACCCCCTCCCGCAGCTAGACCAGTAGGCAAAGGACGAGGGGACATGTTAGTTTGCCAGTTAGGAGAAGAGGAATTGAGGGGCGACTTTTTTCACGAGTGAAAAGATGCGACCTTTCTAAGCTTTATGTGACGTGTACAGAGAGGAACGTTGGTTGAGCCTAGCATGGTTTTAAAATTCAGTGAGTTTTCATCGAAATTCACTGATTTCAGTGATTTCGGTAGAGGCCGAAATAATTACCTTTCTGTCAAAATATTTCAGCACTTTCAATACTACACAGGAATTCAAAAATTTAGTACTCGCTCCATCCTCAAAACATGTCGTGACCAGTACCTAAAACTTGTACGTGAAGTGCTCATTTGCTCCGACATTTATTCCGGATCGGAGGAAGTATTCTTTATATTTATGAAAATAATTTTGAAGAGAATATCTCGATCATTTGGCCAAACGAAAAACAAATTACTGAAATTCACTAAATTTGAATTTCAGTGATTTCAGTGCTGGCCGAAAATTTTCGGAAACTGAAATTTGAGCAGACACCAAAACACAAGGGCAAAGAGTTCTTGCCGTGATGGAGTAGAATCCAACTTTGACATGTTTGTCCGAAACCAACTCTACGCGTAGCTGACAAACTGACATATCCATATATAGGCACAAGATCATAGTCTCTCGCAGACGACCCAGAACGTACTTACGATATCGATCGTCGATGGACTCCAGAATACTACATCCCGGCGACGCCGCGGATCACGACATCATCAGCAGACTCCCGAACGACGTGCTCCTGTGCATCCTCAGGTTCCTGCCCACCACCGAGGACGCCATCCGCACGACAGCCCTCTCGCGGCGGTGGCGGCACGTCTGGCTATGCCTCCCAGACTTGGTCTTCTCCGACACCGGTAAGACATGTTGGTTGACGCCGGGCCTCCCCGAGTTGGTCGACGCGGCGCTCGCTCACAGCCACGAAATCCTCAAGATTACCCTCCAGCATCGTATCCACAAGGCCCGCGCCAACGCGTGGCTCCAGTAGGCCGCGGAGCGCGTGCATGGCAAGATCACCCTCAAGCTGGACAACCACAAGGAAACAGCACCGTTTGACTACCAACTTCGAGGGCAAGGCAAGGTCGCAGGGCCGTCTCCAGAAATTTGGGGCCCCGGTGCGGAATGCAAATTTTTGGCCTTAAATTTATAATTTCACTTAACTAATATAACTAAATTGCACTTTCACTTCATTGTATAACGAAATCATAATTCCTATTTCTCCATTTTTCATGATATTCCTTTTTGTATAAACAATACAGAAATAAATCTGTCTGAATTCAATGTGTACATGAATAATGAATCGTAGGTTTATCAAGAAATTAGAACAATGGCGTACCTAATAGGCAATAACACTGCCTTGGGTGAATAATGAAGGAGCAGGACAACACAATCTTCCGTTAAGAGCACTGAGCACCCCCAGGACACCTCAACCATGAATTCTGAACAACACCTTGATAAGCTACACTCGTAATTAAAGAAAACAACGATTTTACTGATTGGTTTGATTCGTATCGACTTACCAATAACCAAACCGCAGATTGGGGATGAAGACATCAGATCGTGGCTAGGTGTAACGCCGCCGCCGGCTCGCCCAATCGGGCACTCGGACCTCGATAAAGTCTGGTGACGAGTCGCCTAGGCGAAGCATCGGGCAGGCCTGTGCTGGGGGAACGCGTAGCCGGACGACTGGTGGAGCTAATTACGGACTAAGGGTCTGTTCGTTTTTGGAATGTGGTGGAACGGAATGGAACGGTTCCATTCCACCGGAATGGAACGGTTCCATCCTCGTGTTCGGTTACGACCACAAATTGTAATGGAACGGTTCCATCCTCGTGTTCGGTTCGAGAATTGAAAAGCGGAATGGAATTGTGTTATTTGTTAAACATTCAATTAATTAGGACTTAAATTTAATTTTTTTAGTCAAAACCGGAGTTAACAGAGAAAATTAATTAAAAAGCTGTTTTTTTCCCCAAATCGAAGTAGAGACGACCGAAGATTGGGGCGCCCGGCCGCCGCCGGCCCTAGCTCCGGCCGACCTTGCTCCGGTCCGGCCGTCCTCTTCTCCATGGGCGGAGCCGTCCTGGCTGCGCCTGGCCGCGCTGGGCTGGCCGCCGCCGCGCCTCGCGCCGGGGCTCGCGTCGGCCGCGCCGTCCTGGCCGCGCCATGGCGGCCGGGCCGCTGACCACCGCAGGAGAGGGCCGGTCGAGCATGGTCGCCGACCACCGCAGGAGAGGGCCGGTCGAGCATGGTCGCCGAAGGAGGAGAGGGCCGTCCTGGTTGCCGACCTCGCGCCTCCCGGCGCCCGCCGCGCCCGACAACCTCCGGCCTCCGCCCGCACGCTCGCGCCCGCCTCGCGTCCCCGCGCCGCCCCGCCTCGCGCCTCCTCCGCCCTCGACCTCCTCCGCCCTCGACCTCCCACGCGCCGCCCCAGCCAGCCTCCTCCATGGCCGCCGCCGCTGCTGGCCAGGGCTGCCGCCGCCGCTGGCCGGGGCTGCGCCTGGCCAGGCCATGGCCGGCGCCGTGCCTGGCCGTGGCCGTCGGGGCCGCGCAGGCGACCTCCTCCGCCCGTCCCCTCCGCCTGCCCAGGCGACGTCCTCCGCCCGCCCCCTCCGCCTGCCCTCCATGGCAGGCGCCCGCACGCTCGCCCCATCGCGCATGGGCGGCGCGCCTCGGGTCGCCGGCGCGGCTCGCCTGGCCGTCGCACATGGTCGCCGAATCACGGCGGTGCTGGGCGATGGAGCGCGTGTGGTTAGCGTGAGGCGAGCGTGGTTAGCGAGAGGACAGCGCCCCGTTCCACCTCGTCCGGCCGATTTGGCCGGACGGGTGAATTCCGCATCTTCACCGAATATCCTCTTTTCTTGGACGGGTTGGTTCCATTCCGGTCAGAAACCGAACGCAGGAATCGCTCTCCAGCGCGGAACGCTTCCGTTCCATTCCATCGAATCCAAGAAACGAACACACCCTAAGTTACCGGGAGCAGTAGTATGTGAACATACTAAAAACGTGCATGCGATCGGGGCGTCACAGATCAAGATCGATTATTTCCTTTCCACGCGTTAAACAGCCCAGGCTGAATTGATGCGCCATTTATTTTTCCTGCTAAACATGGTAAGTACTTGCGATTTGGGGGCCTCAGTTTTTCGGGGGCCCTGTTCCATTGAGCACCTGGAACACCCTCTTAGACGGGCCTGCAAGGTCGTGCTAGACTTTCCGAGCGGCGGCGGTGCGAGGACGGCCGGCCGCCATGTCGTTCAGCTCGTCCATAATAGATGAAAATACAATGCCAATCCTCAGGCTCCCAGCGGCGCCGGCGGTGAACAGCTCGTTGACGGAGCTGGAGCTAGACAGTATTCGGCTGGAGGGCGGCAGCCTCTCGGATTCCGTGTCCTCGTGCGGCCAGCTGCGAAGGCTTCTCATACATTTCGTTTGGGTGATGGACGGCCAGGACCTCAGGATATCCAACAAGCTCCTGGAAGAGCTTGATCTAGACTACATCCTCGGAGGTCGATTAGGGCGTCTGGAGGTGTCGTGTCCCAAGCTTCGCTTGCTCCGCATTAATAGGCTTTTCGTCGACTTTCCCAATTGGAAGAAGATTGTGGCTAGATTCTGCACTCCCTGCCTGGAGGAGATATACTGGCCCTGGAGCGACGCGATACTTAAGAGCAGGGTTGAGTTCCTTGGCAGCATGTGGACACGGTCCGTCGGCTCACCGTCGGCCTACGTACGCACGTTGAAACGAATGAATCCCACCTCGGCCCTTGGCTTCTACGGAGTTGCACCGGCGTCCACAGCCTTGATGTTTCCCTATTGAATCGCACCAAGGTGGCAACAATTTAAGTCCTGGATTCGTATATACAGTACTCCCTCAATCCCTAAATAAGCGTGTACTTTTAGGTTTGTGCTAAATAAACAAAAAGTTTGACTAACTTCGTAAAAGATTATAGCAATATATATATGACATTAAATAACTGTATTATAAAACTACACTAGTGGAATTTGGTGCGGCGACACGCCGCACCCGTTGTAATTCGAAAAATGTTGAAATCCGTTGGAATTTTTCGTCTAGAGTATGTCTAAATAATTTTTTTTTAGCAAATTCAAATGTTCAAATATGTTCCTATTTTTCAGTAATATTTAATTTAAGTTCATAATGAGTGGAAACGTATATTTATTGAACTGAATTCCATATTTAGAGAAAGTTCATCCAGATTACATCCAAATATTTATCAAATTGAAATATTCAATTTAAGTCTACAATTAGAGGAAGTGCATTTGTTTTTTGTCCAAGTATTCACCAATTGAAAATATTTAAACATGTTCCATGTACATTTATTGAATTGAATTCCATATTTAAAGAAAGTTCATCTAGATTACATCCAATTATTTACCAAATTGAAAAGTTAAATTTCGCCCGTGGTGTTAATTTTGCTGCGTAATTTGAAGTGTATTTTATGACGGTGGGTAAAGTGTTCCTTCTAAAATATGGTCATATACATAAAGTTTATATATAGGTAGTAAGATATATATATATACACATACGGAATTAGAATACCGATAATTAACTTTCACGGTCTATGATAACATAATTGGTATTATAGATAAAATATTCGGTTTCTTCCAACTGAAAGATAGTGCATGAATTGAACATAAATAGATAGATTCCATTTTTTTCTAAATATTTTGGTATATTGAACACATTTTTATGAATCGCGGATCAGAAGTTATTAAATTTACAAAATTGGACAAATTTGTGAAATTGTTAGGAAAGTTTAAAATTATGACAACCTGGACCCACTGTCAGAGTTTTAATAATTATAGAAATCATTTTTTCAAAATATTAAAAGGCTGGCAAGTGGGCTCCTGATGACGTAAGCTGTTGATATTAGCAATGGCCACGACGGTTATGTTGACCACCGTCACGCATGTTGTATTGGTATGTGACGTAGTTTTGTAAAATGAGTTATTAACTGAGATTGTAGATATATAATTTGGTTCATGAAAAGTTTGTACATGACAGGTAGGTAATAAAAATGCTACTCTGGCCTAGATCTAAAAGATAAATTTCTGGATCCAAATACCCGGACTCAAAAAAAATTAATCTGTTAGAGTTTTTTTTTTCACAGACTAAAATATAACAAATTTGAAGATTGGAGAGAAATATATTTATGTCCGTCAAAACAAAAAGGTTAAAACATGAAAATTGTTCGGAAGGATGATACTCGTCTACTCGTGAAAGGGAAATTTAAACGGATGACTGAGTGCGACGAATTTGACAAAATTCGTTAAATGTTTTTGCGAGTTTGGATCCAAAATTAAGGTGTTAGAGTCGACCAAACTTGAAACCGATCACGGGAATAGAATCTACTTGTCGGCGCGCATATATTTCATGTGTATATTATCGCGGAAGGGAAAAAAAATACTGTAGAATGTTACAGTACACCGTGCTGGGTAGTGCGAGTGGAAGGCTAAGTGCCAAAGAAAGGGGAAAAAAAAGTACTATAGATCGCTATAGTACACGATGCACTGTAGATGCACGGTACTGTAGCGATCTACAGTGCAGGCGACGTGGACACATCCGTTGGAGGCCTTAAGGGGTGGGCTTTTATATAGGTAGTATTCCAAGAGGTATAATTTGGTGTTGTAAATATTGTTATTTTTTATATGCACTTGGTTAAAGCTATAAGTACACTTGTTTAGAGACTGAGGGAGTATATATAAGACATCATGTGTATATTTATTATAATTTGTAACTTAATATGTATATCTGCCCATATAATGCAGGAACATGCATATAATGTGGTGAACTTGATGGAAGGACTACCCAAACTTAGTACTGTCACTCACCTGACAGTGACCACAAATAGCTGCAGGGAGCGGCACATGTTCGGAGCGAGTATAGCAGAACTACTCTCGAAGTGTAGCCAGTGCCAGCTACAGAAGCTCGACGTGTGTGTGGACTGCCTGAGCTTATCAGTAATGGGACCATGGGAGTGTTCATGTGCACTTGGGAACGGTAAACATATGTGTCAAAGTAGGACACTTGGCAACACCAACGATGATCGGCAAATAGCATGAAAGAGTCCACTGCCATCGTGATTAACATGAAAATGACCGCACAATGGAGGTTGCCAAGTGCCACATCATTGGTATCTGCAATGGCACTCAGCAAACATTTTTTACTTTTTATAAGAATTTTTTTTAGTTGTTCTCTTTTGTCCTAGTCTATATTCTTGTTTCTTTTCCCGCTCTCTCTTCACATCACTATGTAAGTTAGGATTGCCGGGTGCACAACTAAATAGTAAGTCTCTGTAGGTAGGTACGGCAAAAAAAACCTATTTTAGGTACGCCTGTAATAGCAGTGACACCGTGAAGACTTTTCAATAAATACTAGGTAAGATGGCGCGGCGTGTCATATTGATGTAGTTCATTTTAATATTCTGTAATTTGTAGAAGTACAGAAAATATTCATATACATTTGAATTCTCCAAAAAAAATAACCACATTGTGAATTAGGGGAAAGCTTTGGCATTTTAAATATGGTTAAGAGTTGGTTAATTTTGTTATTCCAAATAACCATGATTATTTTTTTTGGAACATTCATGAATTTGAGATAAATAAATAGGATTTATTTTTTAAAATATTTTGATATGTTGAACATATTTTCCCATGGACAATGAATTAGTTATTAATTTTTTGAAAATTAATCTAAAATTCTGCGGTATTACTATTATTCTTCGTTGGTACTGTTCATCGCAGTATAAATATTCGCCGACAATGTTCATTCGGAATTCTCCAAAAAATGAACCACATTGTGAATTAAGTGAAAGCTTTGGCATTTTTTAAAACATTTCGATATGTTGAACATATTTTTCCCATGTACACTGAATTAGTTATGAATTTTTGGAATCAATCTAAAATTATGCGGTACTATTATTACTATTCGTTGGTCCTGTTCGTCGCAGTATAAATATTCGCCGGCAATGTTCGTTCGCAATTTTCCAAAAAATTAACCACATTGTGAATTAAGTGAAAGATTTGGCATTTTAAATATGGTTAAGAGTTGGTTAATTTTGTTATTCCAAATAACCATGGTTAATTTTTCGAACATTCATGAATTCGGGATAAATAAATAGGATTTATTTTTAAAAACATTTTGATATGTTCAACATATTTTTTCCATGTAGAGTTGGTTAATTTTGTTATTCCAAATAACCATGGTTAATTTTTTCGAACATTCATGAATTCGAGATAAATAAATAGGATTTATTTTTAAAAACATTTTGATATGTTCAACATATTTTTCCCATGTACAATGAATTAGTTATGGATTTTTTGAAATTAATCTAAATTTCTGCGGTATTTACTGTTCATCGCGGGAACACTGTTATCTCGTCACCTTGTTCATCGACCGCTGTTCATCGCGGCACACTGTTCTTCGACCGGAACTGTTCATCAATGTACACTGTTCACCGCGCACCGACACTGTCATCGCGGCACACTGTTCATCGACCGGGCTGTTCATCGCGCACACTGTTCATCACCCGGAACTGTTCGTCGCGTACACTGTTCATCAACCGGAAATGTTTGTCGCGGCGCACTGTTCACCGGCGCTGACGATCGGACAGCCAGAAACCATGGCGCGGATGAACAGTAGCTGATGGCCTGAGAGGCCGCGAATCTGTCCGCCCTTTATATATTGTAGTATAGTATAGTATGCAATCAAATGCTCCATTATTATCATAAGTTCGAGCTAATATACATTTACACATCCGCAGGAGTCGGATATGCGTCCGAAAGACTGCCCGTGCAAGAGACCACTGAACTGGAGTAAGAGAAAACTCAGTTTGGATTTCCTCAAACACGTTGACGTCTCTTACTACAACAACAACAAGTTCAGGGTCGATTGGATTGACGACCTCAACAGTCTGCTGTGTCTCTCCAGCAAGGCTATTGTGAAGATACCTGGTCGTGAAACGTGAAGAGTTGTCTATGTGCAAGGAGAACTCGCGCTGGCCACTGCAATATTGGGGGAGGAATCAAGGCTATCTTTACTACTCCATCCGTTTCATAATATACAAATAACATTCTATTTTATATTATGTTGCGGAGGGAGTAATTATTAGCGCCTTTTGTCACATGCAATTTTCCCACCTCTTAGGACCAAACATCTGCACGTCAAATAATCTCCATTGCCTTGCTACAAAAACTCCAACGCCTTGCAATTTGTTCGTGTGCAGTTATTTACATCTCATGGAGTTCGTAGGATTGTCTCCTTTCTAAAGAGTTTGTTACGAACGCTAAGCATTCGCACGAAGAAGCCGGCCACTGAGTTTGATGTAGTTGAGGTCACCGCCTACATCCATATGAGTGACACCTCGAGATGCCGGCCATGGACGAGCATGTCGCCGTCCATTACTCCAGGTGGACATGTGTTTGTTGTGCTGCATGTTGTTGTTGTTCTTGTTGTTGTTGTTGTTCTTGACAAACGCCTGGTCGACACGTCGTGCTCTTCCTGGTCCAGCGTCGACCGGCTTCTCTTTTGCAGCTAGCGTCCTTTTCCTCAGCCGTCCCTTGATCAAGCTCAAGTCCACCAGGACTATCTCTCTGGCTGGCTAGAAGAAATGCAATAAGCACGGCGTTGAGACTTCTCCTGTTCTCCATGGTTGTGGTGCGGATGCCCTCCTCAAGGTCAAATCAGTTGTGTTATGTACAAGATTAGGCTGATACTTTGCTATCATGCTAATCTACGCCGCTGCAGCGCGTAATTGTCCCGTCTTTTAACTAATGGCTTGAAAACTTATCAACTCTTGTCTGTAACCGGTTCAGGCTCCTCGTTTTGATTTGCTTTTGGCTTCTTTGGAGATTATAACATCTGACTTCTTTCGCTTGTTCCTTCCATGTGTTGTAGTTGTTTGTTTTAATGCCTAAAAGTGGTCTGCTGTATCAGGGATTCACGGGATGGGATAGATGAGGATGGAACTTCAAGTAGCTCTGAGTTCCAACAAGCATTGATGCTTGTCCTGACAGGATTGTTTTGGGCTTAGTGTCCATTTTTTGTTTCTTAGCTGTGCACATCGGATGGGGGACGCCGCCATCAAACCCCAACACCAATTAAACTCGTATCCCTTCCAGACTGGAAAACGTTTTGGTTAGGCCAACCTATCGCGCGCGTAGATCGTACCTGTCGTAGACTCTTTCGTTTTCCCTGCGTCCGCGCTTTTGTTTCGCATGATGGCCCATGTCTGGATGTTTAGACGTTGCTTGACATGCTACCAGTACCAGGACTCACTAGAAAAACACCTAAATCCGGAAGTACCAACGGTTGACGGCGATGCTACCATCTGTGGTGGAGGTGTGCTGCGAACGGTTGACGACGATGTTGCCACAGTTATCGATGGTGCTACTATCAGTCAACGTTCTACCATCTGTCGAGACTGATGCGGCAAGGAGCAAGCGTACTGCCAACCGAAGTTGAGATTTTTTTTTGTCTGGTGAGTGATGCTTTGCTAAAAAAAATCAACTGCTTGAGTGGATTTTCACTATAAACTAGATTTTTTTTGCTTTAATGAAGCAATTGTGGGATTGGGTGGGGACACGTCACTCAGGAGGCGGGAGATATAATTTCTTTTCCAAATGCATCATATATTTGATATTTATTAAGAAAAAATAGCTCGTATAAAGGAGATACAACCCGACGTAGCACGGTCAGTATAAAACGAAAATAAACTGAAAAACATACTGGTTCGTCTGCCTCTTAGATTGCTCCACGGCTGGCTTGAAATGTGTATTTCTCTCTTTTCAAAAGAAAAGCTACAGTAAAATTCAGTCCGTGGACAAGTTGAAGAGCTAATCAGGTTTTGCTGCTCGGCTTGGGCTAATCCCGACAGATCCAGACGAAAGAATCCACCTACCCTACGGCCCTACCCAGCCCAAGTCGGTTTCCCAATCCATCCGTATCGCCGCCGGCCGCATACCACCCCGCCGCCGGCGGCCCCACGCCCGTCCTCCTCCGGCTCGTCGCAATTCCGAGGCCACGCGCCATGACGGAGGACCGCACTCCCAGGGCCTCAGATGAGCCCACCGCCGCGACCAAGCAGAGGTCTGAACCTCCTCTCCCCGCTTCCTCTCCAATCCCGTAGCTCTCGAATCATGGAGTTCCGGCGCTCTTGGCCGATACAGTTGTTCAATCTCTTGTAGCGGAATTTTTTTTCTCGTAAGAGGTGATAGTTGCGCGACGTTTGGGGGTTGGGAGCGCTGAAACGAGTGTGATTGTTTTGTTAGGAAGAAGAGGAAGTGGGATCAACCCGCAGAGGATGTTATATCGGCGGCAGCAGCAGCAGCTGCTGTGGCGGGATTGCCCGTGTTGAACCTCGGGGCTCTGTGCGGCGTTCAATTCCCAGCACTTCCGCGTATCCCGCCGCCCCGTTGCCGAATGTAGTCCCTGCCCCATATGCATTGCCACCGCAGCTTGCGCCGTCAGTGCTTCAGAGTGCTGCCGCTGCGATTCAGAAGTTGAGTCAGGTATGTGTTGCATGATATAGTTCACTCCTCGCGAACCCCAATTATAGTATTTGTATTATCTGGTCTAGTATTCGTAGTTAATATATGTGTTTCTTGTTGCACCAGGCTAAAATACCGGATGAGCTTATAGCACGAGAAGTTGTCATAAATGACGCTGATCCGTCTGTGCGGTATAAGCTAACGAAACGGCAAACACAAGACGAGGTAAAACCCTCAACCAGACAACCGTAGTGTACTTATCTAAAAAAAAGTGTTCTTCCTAGATATCGGTTTTGCATAGATCATTTTGAAATAAAGGTAATAACAGTTGTTTGATACTGAACAGATTCAGCGATGCACAAACACTATCATCATTACAAGGTATTTCTGATATGCAATTGGAGGCGACTCTCTACTAATTTGTGTGATTCTTTCCTGATATTTACTTGGTTTGATCCGCCCAGGGGAAGATACTATCCTCCAAATGCACAGCCTGATGGTGAGAAGCCACTCTATCTACATATCTCTGCAGGATCTCAGGTAAACATTGCTCACATGGTCATATCATAAAGTTCGACTTGCCTAGCCATTATCTAGTCTAATACGATTTTCGATGGGATATTAACTCTTGCTGCAAATCCTTGAATTTTTTCACCGTGTACTGCTATCCTCTTGTATTTTTCCCGTTATGGCTATGTACAATTGGATCTCAGTAGTGCGCGATATACCTCTATTTCAAAATTTGGAATTGGAAGTCCAGATTGGCCTTTGTTTTTAAGTGAAACTGCTTACAAAGCCATGGGAGTCAGAAGTTAGGTCCACAAGTGTCCAAATTTTGCTTAATTAGGACAATCAAAGGGAGTATGTGTCGTTTTGTGTTAATTGTTAAGCAGTAGTACCGCCAGTGGTATTTTGAAGATCAGATACTAGTTTTGTTAACATTGGTGACGTGGGATGCAATATGGGTGCGTTTTTAGCATAATGCACTGTAGCTGTGTTGACTTCTGCTATTCTTTCAGTGGTAGCACCATCATTTCCATTACGGTTAGAACGAAGAACTACATGATTCCAGTGCCTTACTATAAACTTTTTTTAACGAGTACCTCTAGTCATCGTTAGATAACGAAAAATTAACCTTTTACCTACTTCAGCTGAAAGATACTGCTGAGCGCATTAAAGCTGTTGATCATGCAGCGTCAATGATCGAGGAAATCTTGAAACAAGGCCAAATGCCAGAAGCCATCCAGAGCAACAGACAGGTCTCCCATTCATATCTCAGTTTGCTTAACATGATAATCTAATGACTAATGGAAAAGTTAAATGTGCACCATTATTTGCTATATTTGTTAGTACATGATAAGATTTTTTTTCAATTCGTCATTTGCCCCCATTTATGCTGACTTATATTGGTAGAAAGAAAGTGTTGATACAACAATTAATTATAAGATATGTATGCGTGATGCTAGTTTCAATGTTTGCTGAGTACGTGTATCAGTTCCAGTGTAGATTTTGTGGACCCCGGTCGGATAGTAGTGAAATCATGTCCGTGACCGTATTTTTCACGTTATGGCTAACGGAGATAACGGAGCGGATGCGGTCGAATAGTAGTGAAACCATGTCGAATCTATGCGTGACAGGGTAGCTTTGTGAGCCTCCGTTTGGTCGGTCGGAAATATTCCGTACCATTTTCAGTTTTAGATGTACATGGAAAAGGATGCCTTGTGCAATGGCAAAAACACCCCAGGAAATATTGGTTAAGCCGACCCTGTCACCTCTGGTAGACTCGCACCCTTCTTGTGTAAAGGAGTTGCTGCTCGTATTTCTCTCCATTGTAGCCACCCAACTACCGTAACGACATTTGACAATCAAATTGCCAGCGGAAGATCCACACCGGCGTCATTACTCAGATTGTTGCCTTCATTATCCATGTCCAGTTCTGCATGCTCAGTTTTTTTTCTATTCATACTGATATGATAAATCCCGTGCACATATTTAGTGGCAAATATGCATGAGACTTGGTAAATACACATCACTAGGCATGTAGATGTAGTTGGGAACTACAATTGGGAGCTCAGACTTTACTTGGTAAATATTCTCAGGTCTCTGTTATCACAAATTAACAGCTCAGTTTGCACTCAGCACCCCTTTTACAAATGTGCAGGGATATAAGATATAAATATCAATATGATAACATTGGGTACATAACATACATTCGTGTCCACATCATATAACATTAAAAGTTATTCAGTCGCCAAACTTTGCAACTATGGTCGAAGCAGGAAAGCAACACCAGTCATGATAATTTTGTCCAAGAGCAACTGATTGACTGGTCCCTGCTTTAGTTCTTATAGTTTCTGAGTTATCTGTGTCAATGCTTAGTTGATTAGCGATGAATCTTGGCTCCTGTGTGTCGGGGGGGGGGGGGGGGGGGGGGGGGGGGGGGGGGGTTTGGTATTTAGTTGAATTAGAACCTTTTGTAGCATTGTCCACAATTTAGGATCTTCTATTGGTACGATTCCATTTTTCCTTCTTTTTTGGAGGGAATCAGGGGTGTAAACTACTTACTATAGTATTACTATGCAAGATTTGTTTCCGGGAAGGTTAACAAATCCGTTCCCATTTCACAGGCTATGCATCCTTTTAGTGCGTCGATATTCTTGGGTTTTGCTGCAGATCCATCATTGAATGTTGCCGCTCGCATCCGTGGTCCAAATGTATGTTCTTGGAAAACAATAAGTGATGCTGGATATCCCTATCAGTTCTGTTTTTATTAATTTAGTCTTGTTTTACTTTCCTTTCTGTTGAAAAGAATCTAATCGTGAAGCTTTCTCTGACATCCCAATCTGGATGGGAGAAACTGTTTTTGTGCTGCTGGTGCTTCTGATTTTTTTAATGCAGGATCAGTATATAAATCACATTATGAATCAAACAGGGGTCACTGTTGTACTAAGAGGAAAAGATTCAGGGAATCTTGGCAATTGTCACGATGAAGGTTGGTGTTTTGTTATGGTAGTTTGTGATTTGGAAGCTTGTATTTATCTTATAATGTGCATTGCAGCATCACAACAACCTCTGCACATGTACCTATCAAGCGTGCATTTGAAGAGCTTAGAAGCTGCAAAGGTTTTAGCAGAAAACCTTCTAGACACGATAGCAGCCGAATTCGGTGCTTCCAGGTCGGTAAATTTGGGTGATGATTAGTTCTTTTATAGTTTTGTTCGTAACCCTGTCTACACCAGCAATTCAATTATGCATTCTATTTCCACTGGACCAATTGGATTGCTGATTAGCACAATGCAGTAAATGATACTACACTCCTACAGATATGCTATGATTAATCATTAACGCACTTGTGATGTTATTTCTTCCTTGAACAATTACTATAAGAATATGATGTAGTAATTATGCAGTATCTAGCTTACTGAATACTAGAGGACTCACAAATTTCCAACCACTGGCTATTCTCCTCATCAGTGAAGCAAGAAAATTCTTGGCGTATTCTCATTATATTTTTTGTATGACAGAATTTCTTCTTCAAAAGTATATGGTGCTGTTCCACCTCCACAGCAGTTATTGGCTGGTGTGCACACGTCTGGAACAACATCAGACATAGAGTCTACTTCAGGGCCTTATGTGTCACCAGGAGCATCACATTCCTTTGCACCTACTGGAATTACTTCCCCAATGGCTGCTCTTTCAACGACACTTCAATCTGGGACACAAACTTATTCTGGGACTCCACCACCTAGTAACCTGATCTGCCCTAGTCAAGCAGCAAATGGTGGAGCACTTTACAGTGGCTATGGGAACATTTATCCCCAGGCAACTCCATTGCAGCAGGTGGCATTTACGCTCAAGCATGCTTCATCATCGATAACTCAGGTTGTTCCAGTTGCATCCACATCAACAAGCATGATGACAAATGTGAACGCAAGTGCAAAGTTGGAGTCAGATAAACGCTCACAAAGGAGGAAGTTCCAGGAACTGCCAACAGTAGACCTTCAGGTGCGGAATACTTGAACTTATTTAACCGCTGCATCCTGGACTTGGTATTTGATTACAGCTACATTTTTTCGTAAGCCTGTCTCTTACGGCTTTCTCCCTCCATCCTCTTCCCTCTCCCTGCTGCAACTGTTCTCAGTTTCTCACCTTTCCCAGCTTCCCTTGTGCCATCTTTGATAACCTGATATCTTATGTAACTCGACATCTTCAGCAAACGCTTGCATCATCCTATTTGCAGATGTGATTTCAGTATGTTGTATTAATGGAATTATTTTGACGCTGTAACACCTACAAAGTTCAAAGAATGGGCATTCTTTCGATTAGTAAGGAGCTTGTGGTGCAAAATAGCAATTCTCTGGAGTTCACCATTGTATATTGTATCTTATAATGCAGATTGCACATACTTGAATAGATTGATTATTTACTAGTTCAACACTTATAATAACATTACCACAACATTTTATTTGGCTTGCTGTAAACTAGGAAGGGACAAAAGAAATAGATTTGTAAAATAATGTTTTTTCCTGAAGCAAATGCAGTTCCTGCAATGGAGGAGAACTCTAGATGTCATATAGCTAAAAACTGCAGTTGTAACTTGTTGACTGCCAGATTGGCATGCTTTTTTTTTTTGGACCGCTTTATCAGCTTCTAACATTTTATTTCGTTCCAGGTATTTTCTCTGACCATGTCTGAAGCTCGCAGGGTGGTAATAGATATATGTGTGG
Organism: Poa pratensis; assembly: GCA_947311845.1. NCBI lineage: Eukaryota > Viridiplantae > Streptophyta > Magnoliopsida > Poales > Poaceae > Poa > Poa pratensis. The sequence continues at coordinate 19,384,897 of CAMZMU010000117.1, forward strand.
TGTTTTTTCACAGGGTTTTTTCAAGTTGGAGTTTGCAGTTGCAATGGGGTTTACCTGACAAGATGCAGGGTTATTCTGCATGTGATTTGGATGATTGCTTCCATTGTCTTGTTGCTAATGCACAGTACTATTTTAGCCCTCGTTTTCAACATGTCCTTGCCTGCATGCAAACTTCATTAAATGACAGTTAACATTGCTATCCTATCATAGGATTGGAATTGTTGACTCGTATAGTTTTCTTACGAGGTGTAGTCTGTTTAAGTTTCACTCTCTTCCTCTGAAAGGGCTGCAGTTCTGCATTTAGTCACAGAGTAGTTTATTTTTTCCAAAATGTTAGTATTTTGTCTAGAACCGAAGCAGAGTGTTGTGGTATTTCTTTTCGGATTTATTAGAAACTTTTAGGGAAACTTTGTTTATTTTGTTAGTTGTACAAAAAGAGCAAAGATTAAAGCCATCTCTAAAGGAAACTGCTGTGTCGAACTTGCTACGTCTACATGATTAGTGGTTTTCAATGTGTCATGCTTTTGCAATTCCATATAATACTTGCATTTATGCATTTTTTCTGTTTATGCGCCACAGTTGTTGATTTCATTTTTTTATATACTGGGCTATCTTTTATCATTATATACATCAAATCAATGCGAAGGAATTTGATGGGAAAGTGTTTTGTTTCATCTTTTCCAGAACTCACAACAGGGGTCCAAATTTGTTAAGACAGGTTTAGATGATTTAGGTAAACTGAGCAGTTCATTGGTTACACCTAAAATGATAGCCCAGCCTGGATCAAGTAGGACACTTCCCCAAGATCCACCGCATAGGCCATCACAACTATCTGTATCCACCAGTATGCCGCCACCGCCACCACCCAAGAACTTGTCACTACCATATTCCAAGAACATGCCGCCCCCACCTCCCAGGAGCATGCCTCCACCACCACCTAAGTTTACTTCAAATGAAGTGGTACGGGACGAGGATAGGTATTCAGCTTTAAAGGACCAGATGGCGCCTCCGAGGTCATTGGACGCAAGTTCTGTCTCACCACCAAAGGTTTTGCCAGCTCAATTACCTTCTTCAGAGGAGACTAAAGAGGAAAAACCAAGTAGTGCATCAGTTTCTGGTAATAGAGGAGCAATAATATGTAGTTTCTTTATACATAGTGATTGACCTTATAACTTTGCTAAGCTGAAAATTACCTCTGCATTAATTTTCAGATACTCTGCTGAAGCTTATGGATTATGGGGATGATGATGACGAAGATGAGATTGTTGAGACGGATAGCGTGCCTCGAGGTCGAGGGAATCCAACTCCCAGTTCAGGGCAGAAACCGTTTTGGTCTATATGAAGTTGCGTTTGTTGTGTACTCTAGTGTGAATTGGGATGCAGTAGAGAGCCTTTACCTTGGCTGATGCATCTCGTCAATACTACAAGGCTTGTTGTTGTTTACTGTACCAATGTCAACAGATTCACTAATCACAGATACGTGTGATCTTCCTTCAGTATGATGGCTTGTGTTTAAACTCTTATAGTATGGTACCTTTGTATTCTGAAGATATAGTGCTTACACAGGGCAGCAGCCATTGAGCTGAATAATAAAGGCGGCTAGTTGCAACTTGCTCAGCATGGGCCGCAACTTGCAAGGGCTGCCCATAACTGAATTGCAGATCTGCCCTGAGCGTGTGCTTGGTGGCAAAATGGACACGTTTGACCACGTGGCGAAATTATTTCACAAAATGAACGTTCGGCGAAACTATTTCACCGAACTAACCATTTTGAGTAGCGCCCACAATCAGGCGCTCAGGCGCTACACATCCTGCGAGCGTGGCGGCCGCAGGGCCAGCTGGGGCCCACTTTGGCGGTATAGCGCCCGATCACAAGGCGCGCCTTGCAATCAGGAGAGAACAAGCACAAATATGAGTTCAAGTTCCCACCAAAGGTTGACGAGTTCACGGAATTCGAATCAAGGAAGACGGACTCCCAAGTTGCAACAATCTATGATAACGAAGAGTTGATTTACCAAGTGAACGAGCCCGGAGGTACCACGGCCGATGGTGTCCAACACGAAGGCCGGGGCGTTTAAGGTCTCGCTCAAGCTTTGTGATTGCACATGCGGGAGGCCACTACTCCATCTCGCGTGCTCGCATTTGCTAACAGCGGCTCATACTCGAAATATGGATGTAAATCACCCGCTCACCGTTAGAGAGTCCAGTTCTCTATCGCGACAACCAAGAAGACGTGGGCTCCTAGATTTCACCCATACCTTGACGAATCACAATGGCCGGAGTATCATGGAGTTCAACTATGGCCCGACCGACATGGAAGGTGATTAAACGGGGAAGACGCAAGACAAAGCGTTTGAGGGGTGACATGGACGGTTGGGGCCATGGTGGGCGAGAATGTCGCAACGACCAATTCCAAGAGCCCCGTGAGAAGGTCCGTTGTGGCAAGTGCAATGGTGAGGGCACAACGTAAGGAAATGCCCCCAAAGGAAGAAAGCAAAGGGTAACGAAGCTAGCACAAGCCAACAAGGCAGTAGCCAAGCAAGAAATGGCTGACAGGATGGTCCTAGCCAAGAAGCTCCAAGGCAACAAGCTCCTAGTCAACAAAGATTGAGCCAAGAAGCTCCTAGGCAACAAGCTCCTACTCAACCAAGAAGGAGCCAACAAGCTCCTAGGCAACAAGCTCTACTCAACCAAGAAGGAGGCAACAAGCTCCTACGCACTCTCGTAGGCAACAAGCTCCTACTCAACCAAGAGTTAGCCAACAAGCTCCTAGGCAACAAAGAGGGAGACAACTTGGGCTTACAAGAGGCCATGTTTCTTATAGAGGTCATGGTGGTGGTGGTGGCCGGGGCGGTGTAGGACTGTGAGTATGATAGGATACCTAGCTGGGCCGTATACGTATGTATCTCCATTTCAGTTTTGCCTGTTTATATCACTATTATTGTTTTGCATTCTGTATGTATCTTACTAACTTTCAGCTATCAAATGTGTGTAGGTATGGCGGCGTCTCAACCCAACAAAGCAACAAAAGTGGGTCGCTGACTCGGACGAGGAAGGTGAGAGGCCGGTTGGTTGGAGGTGGGTTTGAGGAAGGTGAGAGAACAAGATGCGGCCGAGGAGAGGAGGAAGAAGCAAGAAGAGGATGAAGCGGAACGGACAAGAAAGGAAAAAAATGAATTTTGAGTATTGGGCGTATCAACGTCATCAAGAGAGGAAGCACAAAGAAGCGGAGAAGCAACGTCTAGAGGATTTCAAGGCGAAGTGGCGGAAGAATGATGCCATTGCGAACGCAAAGAGAGAGAGGGAGAACAAGATATTCCGGGAGAGGGTGCTACGTGAGGCTCGTTTTGCAAGGGAAAAGGAGGAGGAAGAGGAGTGCACATCCAAGAGGAAGGACAAGGGAAAGGGGCCTAGCTCGACACAATAGAGCTATGAGGAGTGCTCATGATGTTGTGAACTATTTATGATCCGGGACTCCACACTATGTGGATTTTATTTTGAACCTTGTTGTCTATTGAACTTTGCTATGTGATGTGGTATTTAACTTTGAATTTCCACGAAGTTGTTGCTACTATTAAGTTTGTGTGCACACTATAATTTTTTGAATTCGGTCTGTGACTTGATTACTTGCTAGATTGCTGTACGTTTCACCTATGGTCAGAAACATTTCGAATTTAGCCCAGTTTGTATGTGTAGCGCCTTAGACTAAGGAGCTATGAGAGTGTAGCGCCTCATGACAAGGCGCTATACATACTGTAACATTTCGACGAGAGAGCCAGAGAGCCCAGCGACGCGAGGGAGCTGGAAAATGCTAAGTCAGGAAGTGTAGCGCCTGATTGCAAGGCGCTACATGAACGCACCATAGTGCCTTGTGATCGGGCGCTATACCGCCAAAGTGGGCCCCGGCTGGCCCCGCGGCCGCCACGCTCGCAGGATGTGTAGCGCCTGATCAGTCGGCGCTACCATGTAGAGTGTAGCGCCTGATTGTGGGGCGCTACTCAAAATGGTTAGTTCGGTGAAATAGTTTCGCCGAACGTTCATTTTGTGAAATAGTTTCGCCACGTGTCAAATCGTGTCCATTTTGCCGTGCTTGGTTTGAGCTGAGGAGTCAACTTTTTTTTCGGCAACCATCCAAGAGTCAACTTTTTTTTTTGCTCAAGTTTTCTTTGTATAAACCGGACTAGTCATAATTAATCAGCAAGAGCTCCCTGCTCTCATTTTTTTTCAACAACGGACAGGAAACAGCTCGATTCCTGGAAGGATAAATGATGTTTTTCGTTTGTGACTTTCATTTTAACGACTAATATAAAATTCTCTGTTCGTAGCTTAGCTTAGACGTCACTCGTTCCTCGGGGCCATCGGCTCAATAAACTTTTGTCTTGTCTCGCTTCGCATGTTACTTTATACTGGTGTCGCGTGAGACATCACGAAGATAATCGAGCAAGCGATCACGATGAAGTCGCCGCCCGGAGCGACGATGGTGGCGGCGCTGGTGCACGTGCTGGTCGCTTCAGCTCCGCCGCCTCCTCGGCGGCGGCGGCCGGCGCAGCCGAACAGCCGCTGTCGAAGATCGGCATCCACCGGACCACCTTCGAGATCCACCCGGGCGCCTCCGTCGACGTGTCGCCGCTCCTCCTCGGCCTGCAGGTCAGCATCCTGAAACACCCGCGTCTGCCTCTAGCATTTGCTTCATCGAGTGTTGTGTAGGTTCCTCGAGTGACCCAGTACCAGAGGTTGACTTAATTTGGTCAACCACTACCATTGTGGATGACGTACTGATGTCCAATGAAACCTAGATTGGCAGCTCACGTTTGATTGAAGCATTTGGAATGTAACCTGCTTTAATCGGCTACCATATCTGTTACAGGGGCAGGACCAAGAGTGGGTGACCGTCGAATACAGCAACCCCAAACCGTCTAAGGATGACTGGATTGGGGTATTTTCTCCAGCTAATTTCAGGTTGATGCACATCTCTAAGTATTTTTCTGTTTGTAACCGAAAGAAGGTGAATTGGAAGCTTATTTATATTCATTTTTGTTGGATGCTCCAGTGATTCCATTTGCCCAGCAGATAACCAATGGGTCGAGCCCCCTCTTCTATGCACAGCTCCTATCAAGGTTGGTATTGTTTTCTGTGAGCCTTTCAGAACATTTGAAACATATCGTGAATGAGGTGTCATTTTTGGCAGTTCCAATATGCAAATTACACCAGTACTGACTACGTGAAGACTGGAAAGGGATCCCTGAGGCTTCAGCTAATCAACCAGAGGAGTGATTTCTCATTTGTGTTATTTTCCGGAGGCCTCTCAAATGTATGTACAAATTCTCTTCATTTGTTTGTATTGGAATTCATTATTCTGAACTACAGGGTTGTTCAAAGTTGAAACTGAACTTCTTTCATTTTTTCTTGGGGAGAAGAAGCAAAGATTGAACTCTTTGAATTTGTGCATCATAGTGTAATAACATCTTATATTATGGGACGGAGGGAGTAATATTTATTTTAACTTTTCTCATTTCCTTATCAATGATGTGATTGATAAATACTCTTTGCTCTAACATAGCTATGTGCATCTTTTGTATGTAATATAACAGCCAAAGCTCGTTGCACATTCAGACAGCACAACTTTCGTAAACCCAAAGGCTCCTGTGTACCCACGCTTAGCACAAGGAAAATCCTGGAATGAGGTATGCACTGAACATTGTATTATGTGTCCCTTTACAGAAAAGAACAAACGAAAATAGACGAAAAATGTAGCATATGTCCTTTAGCCATTTTTCCATAGTCTCACAGCTATAGCAAAAGATATTGGTCTGACCAACTTTAGTTTGCAAATGGGCTGGAATTTTAGAGCGACAGAAACAAGAATTGTATGTCTTTCATATAGTTCTCATTTAAGGTAATAGTTGTAAGTTTTATCTTCAGAATTGTTCTTACTTGTCAAAGTTCCTTAAAGAAACGTGTGCCTAGCTCTTCTGTGAATTGTATTGTTCTTGTACCATCTTTTCATGATGTTGACTGATGTTAAGTGATTCGATTATAGATGACAGTGACATGGACAAGTGGATATAGCACGAAGGAGGCTACAGCATTCGTTGAATGGGGCATACAAGGACAAATCCAAATCCTTTCTCCAGCAGTCACCCTTACTTTCAGTCGCAACACTATGTGTGGTTAGTACTTATCATATATGCAGCACTATGTGTCTTCATCAGGTTTGAAACAGAACAAAAAAACGTAGAAGATCATAATGCCAAAACACTTCTTATTTACATAGCATGGCAGTGTTCTACATGGAAGTACGATTGGCATGCAACTTTTAGTGAAAGCTCATAGGCATATAACACTATTGTGTTTTATTATGGTTTTACAACAGGCCCTCCTGCTAGGACAGTTGGATGGCGTGATCCTGGTTTCATACATACAAGCTTCCTCAAGGAGTTGTGGCCTAATCTCAAGTAATTGAGTGTTCACAACTTTGTCTGTTTGTACCAGTGCTCCAGTTATTAGCTATTCATTTTTACAAATGGAAGCACCCAAGGAGACTTACATGTGAGTATAAATTTCAGGTACACGTATAGAATTGGGCATCGGCTATTTAATGGTCCTATTGTTTGGGGGCACCAGTATAGCTTCAAAGCTCCCCTTATCCTGGGGAAGACTCTTTGCAGCGTGTTGTCATTTTTGGAGATATGGGCAAGGTGCACATTCAGTGTCACTTCATCAGTATGCTTTCTGTGCTTTTTTCCCAATGTGCAGAGCAAGCAACAGAAACTATTAGGTTACAGACTAGCTATGGAACTGTCAGCAGAAGGCCAATTTAGCATATGTTGAGTTCCGGCCCATGTTATCTGCATTCTAATTAAGCTATGAATTTAAAATGAAATTAGATACTTCTAACTTCTTTTATGTTGAAAGTATCAGTCCTTTCTCCTCGTGATGATAATATCCATTCTGTATTTCTGATTAGGCTCAGCAAAAAACAGTTTCATTCATAAGTTTTAGCATCTTGAGTCAAAGAAACAAGCAAGAAAAATTGAAATAAGAACATTGATTGCCCTCTACTTTTCGTAATACAACGAAGTCATTCACACAGGAAACTGGTGAGATCCTTTTTTCTGCTTGGCCTTCAAAATTGACACTTGAAATTTTGCTCAGGCTGAGATTGATGGCTCAAATGAGTACAATGACTTTACGCGTGGTTCAATCAACACAACTTACCAGCTGGTCAAGGACATAAAGAATATCGATATGGTGATGCATATCGGAGACATCGTCTACGCGAACGGTTATCTGTCACAGTGGGATCAGTTCACTGCACAGGTGGAACCCATTGCCTCTACTGTGCCTTACATGGTTGCAAGGTACTTCAGAATGGTGACAGACTTAATGCATGAAAAACAAGAAGGTACCAATTTTGTGACTTTCTCTGACAATATTGATTTGTATTTGCAGCGGTAACCACGAAAGGGATTGGCCTGGATCAGGATCCTTCTACGGGAATATAGACTCTGGCGGTGAATGCGGTGTACCAGCTCAGAACATGTTCTATGTTCCAGCAGAGAACCGTGAGCAGTTCTGGTATGCCATTTCTTTCCTTACTGAATTTGGTCAAGATATGAGAGATGATACCTCGAAGAACATGTCACTTCAGCAATCATGTATGAAGCTCTTCTTGAACTTTTCTCAGAACATCGGTACTTCTGTCTAGGTACTCGACGGACTACGGGATGTTCCGTTTCTGTGTAGCCAACACGGAGCTCGACTGGCGGCCAGGCACCGAGCAGTACAAGTTCATCGAGCACTGCTTCTCCTCCGTGGACCGGCAGAAGCAGCCATGGCTCATCTTCCTCGCGCACCGCGTTCTCGGCTACTCATCTGCCACCTTCTACGGCCAGGAAGGGACGACAGAGGAGCCCATGGGGAGGGAGAGCCTCCAGCTCCTCTGGCAGAAGTACAAGGTGGACATCGCCATGTACGGCCACGTTCACGGCTACGAACGAACTTGCCCTGTATACGAGGTATGCAGCCATAAGCCATTATTAGCCTTCTTCTGTCCATGACCGTAGCCGATGAGTCGATGACCTCACGCGTGGCTCTGCTGTTGCCAAAATGCAGAACGTGTGCATGGCGAAGGGATCGGACCGGTACACCGGGGCATTCACGGCGACGACGCACGTGGTGGTGGGCGGCGGGGGGGCGAGCCTGGCGGAGTACACGACGGGGGCGAGGGCGCGGTGGAGCCACGCGCAGGACCTGGACTACGGGTTCGCGAAGCTCACGGCGTTCAACCACACGACGCTGCTCATGGAGTACAAGAGGAGCAGAGACGGCAGCGTGCGTGACAGCTTCGTCGTCTCACGCGACTACCGCGACATCCTCGCCTGCGGCGTCGACAACTGCCCCAGCACCACCATGGCGTCTTAGACTTGCAAGTTCCGGCCTCCCAGGTCGAAATGCAGCTGGATAGACACAATTTTCTTTTCTTTTCTCAACTTTGATGATAGATATTGTCGGTTGAGGGCCGAGGAACCTGTAAGAAATTTTGCACTTTTAAATCTAGAATAAGCTTACCATGCGTACCATATACTCTCTCAGTTCCAATTTAGATGACTTCCGTTTGTGTAGATATGGATGTATCTTTACACGTAACTCCGTCCCTATTTAGATGACTTGCATTTGTGTACATATAGATGTATCTTGACATGTTACGGCCCCATTTGGAGGAATTCTGCAGGATTTTCGAAGGAATACTATTCATGCAGGGATTTTTCCCTTTGGTGCGTACAGGACGCAGGAAACGTCCACAGTGTTCCAAAGGAAACTTTCGTCTACAGTGCCAATTCCATGGGATTCAAAACATCTACCCAGACCCAAAGTTTTGGCGGAAGACAGAGGCAGGGCGCAAGTTAAATTGTGAATCAAACTAAGAAATGCTGTCGTTGTGGCCTGTGTGCGGTAGGAGTTAAAATTACCTGTCATTCACACCAATAAAAAACTGAACAACCTGGCTATGGTCAAATAAACTATAGTTGAATCTACTATTCACATCAGTTGAAACAGTCGTGCACTAGCATTTATACCAGACCAATTTCCTACGTTTTCCTACGGTCTTTTGATCCTAAGTTTTGCATTGATCTTCCTTTGCCATTCCTATGTTTTCTGGTATCCCTGGGTTTTTCATTCCTCCATACCGAACAGGGTCTACATGTAAAGATACATGTATATATAGACAAACATAAGTCATCTAAATTGGAATGGAGTGAGTACTGTAAAAAGGAAACGGCAAAAGATGCAGGGAACAATGTTGCCAACCACAACGTGGCAACGCACCACCTCACAAGAGCATAATCTAGTGATACCACTACTCAAAATTCAAATTTGCAAATTCCATAAAATTCTGAAACAAATTTGTGGGTGTTCGCAAGATGTTTGTTTAAGATCCCCGTGATTTGCAGAACCAAGTTCGAAATACACTCAGAGAAAAAAAAAGACAATCCAACATGAATAGTGTCACATAAATACAGAAACACAAAATGACACTGTTCACATAGCAATTTGTCTTTTTCTTTTTTGTGTGTTTCGAATTTAGTTATGTAAATTTTACGAAATGTAATACACATCTTATGAAAACCCACGCTTTTTTTGGGAATTTTGTTACACTTATAAATTTAAAATTTGAGGAGTGGTATCATTTAAAATGTGGTGTCACTTGATATTTCCCCATCTCACAAGCATACACGATGTCGCTAGGAACTCCTCTCAGCCCTCTCACAGGAGACCAGTATTGAACCACGCCTCCCCTTAGGCCCTTACACATAAACTCGACCACGCCGACGATAGTGGTGGTAGCATGCTGATTGTTGGGGAAACGAGGTTGAAAAACATGAATGCGAGAAAAGTGTACACTGTTATTTTCGCAAAAATATATAATGCCATGTGACAATACAAGGGCGATTTGGACCAATTTTGCACCTCATGACAAGTTAGTGGATTTGTTCTACCCAATTTACAAGGTGTTATACTCCGCTCAAGTTGGTGTACTATATGTCCAGTGCTATTACCTCAAACGGGAGCATCCTTGAAGAGGCTTACCAACGAAGGGCATAATTGAGTTTACACCTGACCCCACATGTGAATAAAATAATAGGCCAAATACATGTGAGCAAAATATATGACATCATCAACAATATGGATACACAAAGGAAGTGCGTAGAATTCCTGGGCCAATGAGGAGGTCATCGGTTGCTGATCCCGAGTCGACGACGACTTCCGGGTCGAGCGGGAGCTCAGTGGCACATGATACCACAACGAGGTTGAGGGACCTCGTTTCCACCAGAGGAGCATGCGATTGGAATGGGGGTGGAGCTCATTGGACGGTGTCGTTGTCACTATAGGATGGAGCGGTTGTAGAGGGGTGATGCATGTAAAATGCATACATGAACTTTGCACTTTAATTGCTTGTATTCCAATCATATTTGCATCATATAAGGGTTATATCAATGTTTTATCATGATTTTGGGAATACTTCATAGTTTTCCCATTTATTTGGAATTAACCCTGCACAGGCAGAAAACCCTAGTTTTGTATTTTAATGTTTCAGGGACCCAAACGTCAACGAAATCACCTGGAAATTTACGGGCGTCAATATTGGAAGGAAGAAGGACTACGGAAAAAGGAAGCAAGCAAACGGAGACCCGAGGGCCAAACGGGCCTGGCCCACGCGGCCAGGTACTGTGGCCGCGTGGGACCCACCCGTTTGGGCCTCGTGGCTCCGTTGCCTTCGATCTCTTCTCCACCGACATCGTCTTGACCTAAAAACGGCTATAAAAAGGTCCCCCGACGTTCTCTGGAAGGAGCGCCGCATAAACACAGAAACATCGAAACGGAGATCAGGAGCTGCAGATTGGAGGGGGAATCTCCACCTTCTCCATCGACTTCTCCACCGTCTCCATGATGAAGAGGGAGTAGTCCACCTCTGGACTATGGGTTTGTGGAAGTAACTTATGTATCTCTCCTCTCTTGAGCTTCACTAATTAGCACCGTATGAGCTGCTGAACATGATTACGGTCACCGTTGTAATACCTTTGTGGTGGATCTTTATGAGTTAATATATGTTTGAGATTGCAATGTTTGTTTCAGTTATGAGTATAGATGCATATTATGTACCCCGTTCTTGTTTACTTGTTTTGATCAAGCATGTTTATGAGAGCGTGTGTGGGGGAACGTGTGCATTAGTTGGAGTAACGGGGGTGGCTAGTGCAGTGAACGTGAGAGAAAGTTCTGCGATCCACTTTGGTATCTTTACCTTACTTTGTTACCTCACTAGGATAAACTAAAATACCATGCTACCGGGGATGTGGGCGTGACCATTGCCACTACTCCATGACTAGATCTAGCATGTTCTTATTTTCACTTCATGTCATGATACTTATTGCTATACTCCGAGTTATCTTAATTACTGAGGTGTTATGATTTAGTTCGCATCTTGGTGGAGTATAAGAGAGGTTAATAACCAAAAGATCTCTATGTTAGGACGTGATGCCCATATATCTAAGTAACTTGTTATCAAACCCTGTGTTGCAATCTCATATGTTAACTTTGTGTGTTCCATTGTCTACCACTTTATAAAGAGAGAGTGCATTTGTGAAACCATGAACCCCAGTCCATTTTTAATCATAAGAAACACCTTTCCGACACCATATACCACTTTTATATTTTCAGCCATCATTAAATCCGAAAATACAAAAATACTTTTCATCTTGCATACATCATTTAAAAACCCAAAAATATCATTTATCATTGCATCCACCATCATTGCATATTTATTTCTTGTTTGCATTGCATAACTATCCTGATATCATTCTTACACCTTGTGCTTGACAACCACAGGTGAGGTTGAGGACCAAAACATCTAATCTTGTTTTGTAGGTAACCAAAAGAAGGATAAGAAGATAAATCTACCACTGCAGATTCCCCGAGAGTTCGATATTAAACCCTCGAGTCACCCCTCGTAGGGAAAACTGTCTTCCACTATACTATACACTCTGCACTTGGAGTCTCAACCTAAATCCCGTTATTTGTGCAGGCATCAAGACTTGCTCTTCGGGATCATCAAGGGGGTCCGCCGGTTTACGGTGGAAGAGAAGATGCGACGGCGGGTGAGAAGATGCTAGGTCGGCGGCTGAAACTAAGCCGAAACTGCGGCTGTGACCGAGAGGACGCAGTTGGAGAGAAGATGCGGGGTCGACAGCTTTGATGATGCGGTGCGGGATTGAAAGATTGCGGTGGCTGCGAGAATGTAGTGGAGGATGGCACACGACTAGGGAGTGAGGATGGCGACGAAGTAGGACTCAAGAAAGTGCGAGAGGGACCAAGGGAGTGGGAGATCGGGAGGGCTGCGGCAGCTAAATTGAGAATAGGAAAGTGAGGATGGGCTGGGATTTTAGAATTTCATGAGGGTAAACATACAATGTCTAGTTTCTTGGACACATGGGAACTCGCGGGTAGCTTACCGATGGATATTTACATTTGATAGCAGCCCCGTGGTGATAGCAAGTGAATTAACTTAGGCTGTGTTTGGATGTAAGAAAGTTTTCTTGGAATTGAATTGGACTAGCAATTCCATTTCCAAGATGGAAAGGAAATGGGCTCCAATTCAAATTCTGCTGTTTGGTTGTAAATGGAATTTATGGTTGGAATCACAGGGTAGGACATGATTCCAATTCATGTTTGGATGTGTAGACCATGGAATTGGATGTTTTTTGAGTTTGGAGAGTTCGAACAGTATAAACTTGGCAATACATGTATGAACAATATATTATGTGTATATTTGAATATTGCTATTATTTTGCACATATAATAAAATTAAAAAATTCGAAATCAAGTCACGAAAATAGCACAAGGAGAAATAAATAGTTTTAAAGTACCAACAACACATAAATTTGTCTCTAAAAATAGCACAAGTGAGTGGTTATGTCTCTTACTTATAGCACAAATAGTAAATTTGCAAACAACAAAGTACGTCATACATCAACCAAACAGGAGGCCGGTACATCACTCCAAGGTCAATAGCCATGGCTTCCTGAAGTCCTCCGGGAGCGCCATGAGTGCTTCAAACAAGCGCTCATTGACGATCAACTTGCCATAAGCTCTCAGCATATCAGTGGCCTCCAAATCTGGTATCTTCTTTAGTGCCTCAAGGATTTCAGTTGGAGGAGTCACCTTTGGCATAGGAAGTGGCTCGGTTGTCTTGAGAGCATCATCAAACGACATCTTCATTTGTCCCATCATGCACAAGATAGCATCCCCAGTACGTTGTCTCTTCGGAGGCACATCCGGAGTTTCTTCAGGAATTGGTGTGTTTTGTGGTTCTTGAACACACTCAACACCTGTCCTAGCACCTGCACCAGTTGCATGATCTCTTGAATATATGGTTTCGATAGCGTCCCAATTGTTCACTACATTGTTCCTGTAGCCACGTGCATCCTTGTTAGCCTACAAAAAACACACAAATATGAGATGATATTGTAGTTCCAAAGTAACCAAAAAATAAATATTGTTTAGTACCTCCACATATCGAGACCACACTTCATCACTATCAACTGACACCGTGTTGTTCTCCCAATCCCATCCAAAGCCACTCTGAGCAAGCATCTTGCTAATGACATCATAATGCTTGTCAAATGTTTTAATTCGTCCTGTAATGTTCTCCTTCGTGACATTAACATTACATACATCCTTGACATTCCTAATACAAGCATTGTACACATGTGGCTTCCAACCATTTTGAGCATGGTCACCATTGTTATGATGCTCAACAAGGACAGCCAACAATGCCGAGTCCATCTCAGGAGTCCATGGAGTGTAAACCCTTTTTTTCTTTTCTTTTGGTTCGGCCATGTTTCTACAAGTAAAATAAATGGATGCGCATAAAGTGAGATAAACCATATATATTATCAACTCGAACTGTAGCAGGAACAAAAGAGCACCATGAGTACATATGAACAAAAGAGCACCATCAGGTAGGTACTAGCTAGCTACTACTCCATCAGTACGTATGAACAAAAGAGCACAATCGGGTAGCTACTACTCTAATAAAAACAAAAGAGCCACAATCAGCTAGCTATGTACGCCATCACTACTCGAACTCTAGTTCTGCATGCGCCACAAGGTAGTCAGCAAACATGTCATCCGCAAATTGCCGCCTAAAATTCTTCCATGCATCTGTTTGTTGAACACTTCTAATTAAAGTAGCATCGTCGGCAGGTTCAGGAGTCATAGCCGCTAGCTCAGCGTCGACTTCCGGAAGCAACAAATCATCCCTCACATGCTGCCTATCCCTTGCATAGTTGTGTAGCACACAACACACATTAATAATTCGAATCTGCAAATATTTAGTTCATAGTCAAAGAATGAACACAGGATGGCCCATATGAACAATTCCTTGCATACTTGTGATATACATGTGTTACCTGGTCCTCTATGTCAAATCCAGGTCCATTGGTATAGCCAGCATCAACAAGATAGTACTTTCCTATTGACAAGTACATTAGTTAGCTAACAATTAAACATGAGAAGTGAAATGCAAAGAGAAAGAGTCATACCCTGTGGTACAACAAATGCATCTTCACGATCGATTCTCATAGCATCTTTTAGCACTCTCGAATCTGATGCCGAACCCTCCCAACCAGGTAGAACATAGAGAAATTTCATGTTCCAGTCAACCACACCTAGCATGTTAGTGGTGATATCTTGGTGCCTATTCCTATACCTTCCTCTGTCAGCAGCATTGACAAACACAACAATATGACACCCATCTAGTGCACCAAGTGCATCAGGAAACCACTTCCACTTGTAATCATCAGGAGGATTGATGGAAGGATCGGGAAGCTTGATGAACTCCCCGTGAAGAGACAAGATGGCTGATAAAACAGTAGAGAAGTGCCTACCGATAGTCTCTAAAGATCGACAAAACGTGCCACCAAACATCCTCATTTTAAGTCCATGTCCAACAACTTGTAGGAACATAGCAACATTTTCTTCTACCGTCACAAACATGCTATCTTTGAGACCACACTTCTCACGCAACATGGCACAAAGATCATGGAAGTTTCTTTTTGTTAAGCGTAGCTTATCATAGCAAGTTGTATCAGACCCATCATAAGTTTTTTTCAATATGAACTTCCGATATCTAACCATTTCCTCCTCATCAGTGAAGCATCCGAGGCCTCTAGGTGCCCTTTGAGTACTAAGATAAGCTAGAGCAAGACATGAAATTTCGAAATACTTCTTTGACAGCAATATTCTTTTCCTTTTTCTTCTTTTGTTCTCTTCGGTAATGTAAGCAACCATCTCTTGCTGAGACATGATAAAAAAGCTACAATACACACACCATTTGCAACATCAATTATTCACAGCATGCTAATAAACCATTGCACAATATATATATCAGAAAACAATTCAAAGGTTATCAATTTTAGCACCAATGCACAATTTGTTCAGCACCCATATCACACAAAGCTACGAATTCAGCACAAAATGCACATGGTCGGACCAAAGAGAGCAGAATATACCTTCGGGCTGCACACAGAAATTACGAGTTGTTCCTGGACCTGTACACACAAAAATTCGAGCTCAAATTCGAGGTCAAATTAACACAGCACGGAAGAACATCTAAACAGGGGATCGGTGGGAGCAGGGAAGAATTGCATCCGTTGAGGAACAGGGGGAGGATGGGGACGTAGTTCACCCCTCGCCATGTCCGCCGCCTCCCTACACCTCTGACCATTCGCGCCGCCGTTCACCCCTCGCCATGCCCCCCGCCGGCCGATCTAGGGTTTCTGGAGATGGGGATGCATGGCCGCGCCGAGGACGGATGGAGGAGGAGGACCGAGAGAGAGAGGGACAGGACGGCGGGGAGAGGTAGCCGGAGAGCAGCGAGAGGGAGAGGGACGTATCGCCGGTCGCCGCCGTCGGTTCTTCTCCAGCTCCAGAGCGAGGCCAGGAGCGAGCGAGCGGGGACAGGAACGAGCGAGCGATGTGAGCGAAGAGGTACGCGGGGCGGGCAGCGCTACGTTTCCGAGCGTTTCCGAGCTCGTTCGCTCGAAAAGTTCGCTCGAGGGGTAGACATACGCGGGGGCCTCACTTGGAATTGGACCGTGTTTCCAGCGATCAATACCTAGACCACCCCAAACACCCGAATCTGGCTTGGCAATTCCAAACGGACGTTTCCGAGGCTCAATTCTTACATCCAAACGCAGCCTTATGTCAATTAGGGCCTGTTTGGTAGCCTGCAGCCATATCTCGTTGCCTTGGGGGCAGGCTCCAGGGGGCAGTGCTGAGTGTAGCCACCCCTAAATACGTGTTGTCCATCTTGTTTGGTAGCCCGCATCGCAGCAGTGAGCAAGTTTGGTGCTCTTCGTTTGGTAGCCTGCAGCTACGGCCAAACGGCTTGCTCGCTGCAGGGCGGTTTGTTTGGTTGCAAGCAAAACAATGGTAGGACATAGACAAATGCAGTTCATCCATAATTCAGCCGTAACTACTAATGGCAGTCCAGTTCATCCATACCACAGCCCTAACTACTACGAATCAATTAAGCAGTACTGATATTACAGACCGGTAGATAGTTCACAGTTCATCATCTTCTTCTTCATGGTCCTCTTCTTCTTCACGGTGATGCTTCATCTTCAGAACCTGCTGTTGCCTCTGTCTGCCCACATTGCTTCAGCCCACTCCATCCGCTTGCTCTTCCAAGCTTCATTGTCATCAGCGGCGACGCCATGGCCTTGATCAATGTCATCAGGTGTCACATCCTCCTCATCTGGGACATGCTCATCAAAACCCCACCCCAGGATCCAGTTGTGTAGGATGCAGCATGCAAGGACAAGCTTCACCTGGGTCTCGAAGGTGTGAAATGGCTTCTGGTCCAGAATCTTGAATCGATTCTTCAGTGCAGCAAACGCTCTCTCGACTGTCACTCTAAGACTCGAGTGTCTCAAGTTGAACAATTCCTTGGCTGTCGCAGGAGCGAATCTTGAACTGAACTCGTTCAGATGGTACCTGGTGCTTCGAAAGGGGGGTAGAACTCCAGGGCGACAAGCATAACCAGCATCACCAAGGTAAAACTTACCATCAGGTACACTGATCCCGTCAGGTCTAGACATGCTGTCAGCAAGAATGGTTGCATCATGTGCTGATCCTTCCCAGCCTGCCAGCACATAGGTGAACTTCAGATCAAAATCCACAGCTGCAAGCACATTCTGGCTGGTGTAGTGCTTCCTTCCTCTGAAAGCTTTGGATTGTTCTTTGGACACTCTAGCTGTGATGTGAGTACCATCGATGGCGCCAATACAGTCCTGCAAATGGCAAGAACTGTTAGTGAATACTCTGTCCTAACATTTCGCAACACTGATTGCACAAACAGACCAATGCTTACCTTGAAGTACGGGTACCATCTGAAGCTATCTCTAATCTTCGCCGGCGTTTGTCCTGTGGGTGCCTTGATCATCTCATGCCTTAGCTCACCGATAGCGTACAGTACTTGCTTGAAGTACCGGGAGATTGTCTCAATTGATCTTCTGAAGGTGCTATGGATGACTCTGAACCTCTGGTTATGGCCTACGACATGAAGGAAGATGCAAACTTGCTCTTCCACAGACGTGTGGATGCTATCCTTGAGCAGACCCCCCCCTCCCTAAACCTCTTGACAAGTTCATAGAAGGGTCCTCTACCCATCCTAAGCATTTGAATAGACTCTATCTCACAAGTGTTGTAGATGAAGTTCAGATTTGCCATCCTCTCCCGATCTCGAGCTAACATAGGACCATATGGGAGTCTAGCAAAAGCATACCGCTTAACTAAGATCTTGTGAATCATCATCATCCAGGCTTGAATGACGTCAACCAGTGATGCCATCTGCTTGGTCAACGCCATTGCGTCGTCCTAATAGAATGGATCTGACATGAGTACGTTCTAGATCTACTGTACCGTTCTGTTCTAACACTAGTAGGGAAGAGTTTTACCTTGGCTCCCGCCATTGGAGATGATGAAGAGGTCGGCGCTGTCGGCGATGAAGAAGTGCAGGGCTTGCCTCCCGTGGAGACGACGGCGCGGTTCATTGGCTGCAGCCGCTCCGGTGCCACAACCGCGGGCCAGCCGCCGTAAGAGCAGGTGAAGGAGTCGCCGGTGTGGTCGCCGGTCCGGTCGCCGATCTGGTCGCCTGGAAGGAGCCGCCGGTGTGGTTTGGGAAAGTGCGGAGGTGACCGGGCAAGAGAGGGGGAAAGGAGCTAGGTATGGCGCGAAACAGGGAAGGATTTCGCCGTTTCCCGCCGTTCCCCCGCGCGCACGCTCGTCTCCACTTTTTGCAGCCCCGCGGCCTGGCTCCATGAAAACTGCCGATTCGACAGTTCCTATCGGGCCTGGCCCGGGAGTGCTTTAAGCAGCGTGCCAGCCAAAAAACAGGCTGCAGAAACAAGCAGGCTGGTTCTGCAGCCAGCGGCCTGGCCCGGCTGGCTGCAGGCTACCAAACGCGCCCTTAGCATCTGCCGGGTTTGACTGCGGTGCGACACCAAGCTGAAATTGATTTTGGGCAATGTAGCCTTCAGCTACGGAGTCCATTGGGCCGAGACAGCGGCACCACACACGACAGCTTCTGAAACACCGGCGCGTCCGAGCCCAGCCCTACTCTCTCTCCGCCCAATTCCGGCGCGAAAACTCCCGAAAAATTTCTCCCGCCAGAGTCACCAAAACGGAACCAAAAACCAGAGCCACGCGCCGCCCCAGCCTCCCGCCGTTCGCAGAAACCCGCGGCAATTCACACACAAAACCAAACCCCGCCCCCGCCCGCCATTTCCCACCCCCAAATTCACCTTATAACCAGCGCGCAGATCTCACCCCTCTCCCAATCCAAAACTTTCCTCCGCCGCCACCACCACCGCTCCCAACCACGCAAGCGAAATCTTCTTCCGGAAGACACAGGGATCCCATCGGAGAGGAGACCCATGGCCGCCGCCGCCGCTATGTCCGTGACGCCGGACGCCGTGGCCTACGTCCAGGCCCACCCGGCGCCGGCCTCGGCTGACGACGTGCCGGAGACCGTCGTGCAGGTCGTCGACCTCAAGTCCATCGGCTCCCGCTTCACGTGAGTATACTCTCTCTCAGTCCCACCCCAGTGATTCCTTGGATATTGTTTGTGCGCCTCGAGTAGTTCGTCTACTCTATCCACCCGTCCGGATCTCTGCCATTTCATTCTTGTAGTAGGCAGATCTGTTCTTATATGCGCTGATTCCTCTGTTTGGCCAGTGAGTCTGACTGACTGACTGACTGACTGTTGTTCTTGCCTTGCAGTTTCATGGCTACCGACGGGAAGGCCAAGATCAAGGCGATTCTCTCCTCCCACTTCGCGCCGGAGGTCCACTCCGGCAAGATCCAGAACCTCGGCCTCGTACGCATCCTCAACTACGCCTGCAACGAGATCAAAGTAGGGGACAAATCCGACAAGTGAGTAAATCCTCCACCCTCTTTCCACCATCCCCGCAGATCTGTATCGCCCTTTTCTGAATATTGTGCTACGTACGGTCTACGGCAGGGTCTTGATCATCACCAAGTGTGAGGCCGTGTCACCAGCGCTTGACGCCGAGATCAAGAGCGAGGTCAAGGTGGAAGAGGAGCCCGCGGTTCTGTCTAAGCCTGCCGCGATTGTGTTGAAGCCGAGGCAGGACGTGAAGTCCGCGTCCCAGATTGTTAGCGAACAGCGTGGAAAGTAAGTGCTTCTTGCCACGTCCTTATTCTGTTCGATTGCTGAATAGTATGAGATGAATCGCTGCTTACTGCTATCGTTCTGTGTCTGTAGTGCTGCTCCGGCTGCGCGTTTGGCCATGACGAGACGGGTACATCCTTTGATCTCTCTGAACCCCTACCAGGGTAACTGGGTTATCAAGGTTCGGGTCACCAGCAAAGGCAACCTGAGATCTTACAGGAATGCCCGTGGAGAAGGCCACGTCTTCAATGTAGAGCTCACTGACGAGGATGTAAGTTCACCTTACTGATGCCAATTGCTTTTGATATATGTGCTGACTATGTGAATTTCAACTGAGCTGTTCCAAGCATGTGTATCTGTAAAAGCTGACATTGCTGGATTTTTTTACAGGGCACCCAGATCCAAGCTACCATGTTCAATGAGGCTGCGAAGAAGTTTTACCCTGTGTTTGAGCTGGGGAAAGTCTACTATATCTCCAAGGGGTCTCTTAGAATTGCCAACAAGCAGTTCAAGACGGTCCAGAATGACTATGAGATGACCCTGAATGAGAGTGCTGTTGTTGAAGAGGCTGAGGGGGAAACTTTCATTCCGCCAGTGCAATACAACTTTGTCAAGATCGATATGCTTGGGCCATACGTTGGTGGCAGGGAGCTAGTAGGTGAGGAATAATTTCTTAAATTCAGTGAGCTATTTTAGTATCTTGTTGTATGCAGTCTGACTGATCTTACTCTCTTTTCCATGTTTGTCTGTAGATATCATTGGTGTTGTTCAGAGTGTGTCACCTACTCTTAGTATCAGAAGAAAGATTGACAATGAGTCGATTCCAAAGCGTGACATTGTTGTTGCAGATGACTCGTAAGCGGCAACTTATACTTACTGATGTCTTAAAATGTGATGTATGTAATGTTGATGGCTTGAATGTGGTGTATGTTCTGATTCACAGTTAATTTGATTGTAGGAACAAGACTGTTACCATTTCTCTTTGGAATGATCTTGCTACCACTATTGGTGAAGAGCTCTTGGACATGGTTGACTCTGCACCTATCATTGCAGTGAAGAGCCTGAAAGTATCTGACTTTCAAGGTATGCTACTGATACCTTTCCAATTAACTTATATCTGGATATCACCGAAGTTTTCTCTGTACTAATAGCATGTTGCTACATTTGTCTATCAGGTGTGTCTGCTTCTACAGTTGGCAAAAGTACGCTTGTAATTAACCCTGAGTTGCCCGAGGCAGAAAAGCTTAAAGCCTGGTATGGCCCTGATAGTAAACGCTGTTGGCTTTTCATTATGTTTCTGACTATTTTTTCATGATAGATCATGACCATATTATTCAAACAGGTATGAGTCTGAAGGCAAGGGCACTTCCATGACATCAGTTGGTGCAGGTATGGCTGCATCTAGTCCTGGTGGCTCGAGATCAATGTACTCTGACAGAGTTTTCGTGTCTCACATCACAAGTGACCCTGATTTGGGTCAGGACAAGGTAAGATCTTGAAATTCCATCTGAATCTGAATAATTCAGTGTTGAACATGCAGTTATCCTAGAGCAAGCTGACACGATTTGTTTTGCAGCCTGTTTTCTTCAGCCTCCATGCTCACATAAGCCATATCAAGCCTGATCAGGCCATGTGGTACCGTGCCTGTACCACCTGCAACAAGAAGGTGACTGAAGGTGTCGGATCAGGATACTGGTGTGAGGGATGCCAGAAGAACTATGAGGAGTGCTCGTTGAGGTAGTCTTATTGTTTACATCACATCTGTCACTGTTGCATGATTCATGCAGAGTCAACACTAAATGTTTGTAAACCCGTGGCTCTTCAGGTACATCATGATCATCAAGGTCTCTGATCCCACTGGTGAGGCCTGGCTTTCTCTTTTCAATGACCAAGCAGAGAGGATCGTCGGCTGCAGCGCGGATGAGCTTGATCGGATCAGGAAAGAGGTATTGAGTCCTGCTTTGGTATTCAGAATCTATTTACAATCCAGCATGTTTGCTTTGTAACCCCATGTCTAAGACAGTCAATTCTATTTGCAGGAGGGTGATGAAAGGTTCCAGCTCAAGCTGAAAGAAGCTACCTGGGTTCCCCACCTGTTCCGTGTGAGCGTGGTGCAGAACGAGTACATGGGTGAGAAGAGGCAGAGGATCACCGTGAGGAGCGAGTCGCCAGTCGACTATGCTGCTGAAGCTAGGTACCAGCTTGAGGAGATTGCCAAGCTCACTGCTTGCTAGAAGATGCAAGTGTATACTTGAGAAGATTGCCAATCTCACCGCCTGCTAGATGAAGCCATGTTTTGGCCAAAGTTTCTCGAAGAGTGCTGAGGAATGTCTTCCTGCTATATTGCTCCTGAGATGTAGCAGTAGTAACTTATGTGTAGATGTTTGTTTCTGAAGAAATCAGAGTGATCCTGTAAACTGTTTCTGTTCTACTTGATCTGCGAATTCCTTGTGCAAATGATATGAACAGAAATCAGTGTTGCATCCATTTACTAACTGATGTCTGTTCGCTCTGGCTCTGTCGACATTTGCTTTTTGTACATCCATTATTTTCTTAAACCAAGTGTTGTTCCGCTTGGCTAAGCAAGAAGAAACTACTACAGTACATAGTTGTATCAGTGTTCCCAGAAAACATTATTATCCTACTGCTGTGAAGTACTGAAAAAGTGCTGGGTAACAAAATTATGGAAGGAATACTACAATGTGCCAAAAGTATTTTGTTTGATTTTGTGCCCTCACGTTTTGCACCATTATTTGCAGAGCCACAAGATGATCTGTAACAATGTGCTGTGGTAAGATATTCAAAGATGTCCCCTCAATTTGGGACTGAGATCATTTACATGGTAAGCTACTGACTCGAAGATGAAGCAGGTGTTCCATCCGTGGTGACTGCGTAGTCTGGGAGCTGTGAGAAGCCACCACCAAGTAACACCAGTTGCTGTAATAGACGGTTCATCACAGAATTTGCTCCAGCAGGATGGTAAGGTTCTCCCTCTTTCTACAAAAAACACTCAGATTTGCAGACCCCTGGGCTTCAGCAATGAAAAAAGTAGAAGAACAAGTGCTTGACCAGAACATTTCGACAATGATCGATCTGTTATGTTACTACTAGTATTACTTGTCTCTGGGAGTTATCTCCCACCATGTCTTGACGATAACAACCAGTGTGATGTAAGTCTGTAACATAAACACAGTCTGACGACGAGATTCTAGTCCGAAGCTAAGCATAAGGCTGAAACTACATACAGAACACTTGCGTGATCCGCATGCGCAGCGCTCTAAGACAAGGAATGGGGGATAGGGTTGACGACGATATGCCTCAGCGGGTTGGCGACTTCGCCGCCTCCAGCATGCTTCACAAACTCCGCGGGAGTAAGGAAGCTACCATGGCACACGCAGACGATCCTCACCTCTTCGGCTTTCCTGTACTTATACAGGAAGCCTTCGATCTTCATGCCGTTCGGGAGCCCCTTGGTGCACACACATGGCATCTCCTGCATCATCATCCTCTCCACATCTCCCGTGCTCTTAGCTCTTGCTGCCAGTCTTCCAGAAACAGGTTGCTGCTCTCCCCTGGAACCAACTGTTGTTGCTCTCACTTCCAATGCTGAAGATGAAGGGGTTGCTACGACAGGGCTGCTGTTTGCACTCTCAGCCGGGAGCATGCCGTTTGTACCATGAGACGAGGGTGGAACAGCTGATGACAGGTTCCTCTTTTCAGCACTAGGAGTGCCTGTAAGATCAGAGTATCAGACGTTAACACACCTTAAGGAACAACAGAAGTAAATCGGATAAAAGGTAGGAATAATGAATAAGAACGTAACTGCCTCTGAATTATAGCATGCACAGAACACTTGATCTATCAGTAGTAGTTTTACAAAGCGGATAATTAGCATAGTCAATTCTTGGTACTATTGGGCATGTTCCTGCTCAAGGGCATGTTCAATAGGACAGATACCGCAACTGCAGGTTTTAGTCTAAAGGGCCAGATGAATCCAGGCCACAACTTAATTTGTTAGGTGTATGATGGTTGACTTGGTTGTTCAGACAACAAAGCCAAGTACCTTAAAGATCTCGAACAACTACATGACTAAACTAGTATCATTTTTTAAGGAGCAACATGAAAGTAGAAATGTTGCACTGTCAGATCAAACCAATCATGCTTCCAAGCTGCTACAAGAAAACCTATTACTGGTCTAACTTAATTTAATATAGCAGGATAACAATTTACCTTTCATAGCTGAATTATGCCTTTTCAGCTTCCCTGGCACGCAGCTACCTTGTGATGCAACTGCACCCTGATATGTTGGAGGAAGACCACTTGAGTGACGCCTGACATTGCTATGGTTCACATTTCCTCCTGTCTGCTTATTCCTCATAGAGAGATCATCAGGACTTTCTACTCTCTCGGCGTTTGCACTTGCATTTATCTCTTCTAGTATCTGTCCAACTGCCTCTGCAGATACATTGGAGGAGTTCCTCCTCTCGATCCTCTTCCTCTTCACCTCGAGCCTCTTCAGCGTTTGGGCTTCCTTTCTCTTCTTCCATTCATCCTCGATGCCAGCAGGGAGTGAACTTGTCCTGGCAAGGATAACTACACTATTCCCTGCAAAATGAAAAGATTTCAGCAGGCCATTCTCGAACTTAATGCATGCTACTTAAACATAATACTTTATATATGACAAGATGATGGGTTAGGTAACATTTCACCATCTCATATTGTAAACATCTAGCAGTGATGTTTACTGAAGTTCCTGCCTGGAGCTACACGTAATTGACATCTAAAACAGAATAGATGGGCAGATAGACCTACTGCTCCAGTACATTACATTAGCATGCTTCCATCAGCAAGTATGGAACAGCAAGAAACCAGGATTCACCTAATAAAATTTACTTGTAACAATACTCAAAGCCTGTAACAGCACGGTACTTAAACAGAATACTTTATATATGACAAGATGATGGGTTAAACTAAGATTTTTGGGCAACATTTCACCATCTCATATTCTAAACATCTGTAATAGCAGTGATGGTTACTGAAGTTCCTGCCTGGAACTACACGTAATTGACATCTAAAACTGAATATATGGGCAGATAGACCTACTGCTCCAGTACATTACATTGGCATGCTTCCATCAGCAAGTACGGAACAACAACAAACCAGGATTCACCTAATAATACCCGTAACAATACTCAAAGCCTTTTTCTACTATCAAATAACTTAACATTTCTTTCCAAAAGGGGGAGATAGATAACTTAACATATATGATCACGATGTGTTTGGTTGGTTCTCAATACTTCCCTTGTTCTACGATAGAACCAAAGTTTTGAGAAATAACCACATGTTTGGTCAAATTAAAAGAGACTCACCCCAATAGACCCACTTTAAAAACAGTTAATAAATTTTAAGGCAGAATGTTACTTTAGGATAAAGTGTTTCGTTTTGTCATAGGTATTAATGGCCATGAAACAAAAGGGGAAATGTTCATTATACAGACACGTGTTTTGGGGATCTGGTTGAGCAAAAGGAGGAAGGTTGCTCTTTGCTCACTGCAGTTTGGCAATCCATCTCGTGCAGTTCCATCTCGTGCCTACAAGAGTGATGGGGCTGCCAAAACAGGCTTTCAAAACCGCGCGCAAATCAATCACACTACCATTGAACAATAGGCTTCTATTGTTTGCTAGGACATCCGCGTTTAACTCCGCTTCTCGAGTCCAACACCCCAAGTGTGTGTTGATTCTTTGCATTGGGCACAAGAACCTGATAGTGCATCTGAGTAAACAATATACCACGTGAGTAAACGATAGACCACGTAAGCGAGCACATAGCCGTCACATAGATTAAACGTGCTGTATATGGATTCCTTGATACACAAGACAATCACAGCACAACAATACGACTAGAATTCATTTCCATTGCGGTTACCGAGTTCCACACCCCAAATAAGTGTTGTTTGCCGTGCCTAAATTTTTTTACTACAAATTACGCCATGCAAGATCATAGATGACACCAAGATACAATATCTTTTAACAATGTTTAGCTGAAGCCTACATCCCCAGGCCACTGACAACTTGATAGCAACAAGCACAAGGGTAGAGCCGGAGGTACGGCAGCCCGGTGGACTCGCAGGAGGTTGGTCATGGTTAGTGAGCTGGAAGGCTTGTGCTAGCGGGCCCATGCTGACTGATGTGTGCAGGGCAGATTTATTGGGTTTAGTCCCCCATCCGAGCGCGACTTATAAGGGTGAGAGTAGACCTGGGCATACTTTGGCCAGGCCTGAAAAAGCCCGGTAGTCCCGAGCCCGCCGGCCCGACCGAACGTTCAAAAATCTGGGCCCAAGCCTGGCTCTAAGTGACATAAGGAGGAATTTTGGGCCAGGCCTCCATGTAAACAACCTGATTTCTCAGGCCCGAGCCCCGCCCGAGTCTGGCTCTGTAGCCTCCTCATACTATTGTAGCAGTCCAATGACCCATTATGTGTGATAAGACGCTGGTTTTGCGGACCCCGAGATTGCCTAACCAGTGGTATCAGAGGTTATTCAGCGAAATCTGCCGTCGTCCTACTAATATCGTTTGTCGACGAATTCCGAATTGAATCATGGAAGCAACAACAAAGGTGGCATTCAGAGCGAGGTTTTTTGGCAAAACTCGCCTTCCTGCTAATTTTGTTTGTCGCCGGAATTCCGAATTGACTCATGGACACGTGATTTGCATCAAAAGCAACAACCTTGCAGAATCCGTGGGCTAGAAAATCACAACAAGATCCAAGGGTCAAAGTCCGGTCGGGATTTCGTGACAGGAAGTAGGCGAGTTCGCCGAACCTCGTCAACAAATTTCAGTGCCTTTGAGTTCTGTTTGCTTGTCCTCTTGTGAGCTACTACGCCTCGGATTTTCCAACAAATATCATGCCAAATTAGGCACAAAGATCACAAGGATCTGGTACCATGTTTGCTTAAATGTAACATGGGTAGAACGGAAGGCGAGCATCAAACAAGGATGGCCGATGTCGTTCTGACTTGTTCCTCGGCGATAGACATCAAGTGTGTCCAAAAATATCATGCCAAACCAGGCATAAATTTTTGATATCATGTCCAAGTAAATGTTGCACTAGATAAGTGACAACATAACTGTGGCAGGGTAGAGCAGAATGGCAAGCTACCAGACTAGATGGCCGATGATATTCGCGTTGTTCCTTGGCGATAGACCTCGAGATTGCCCAACTAAGATTGGCGCACATGAAACACTGAATCCGTGTGAGATTCAAGTATTTTATTTAACATGTCCAACAATATCCTTCCGAAACAGACATCACATCATGTATCACGTAGAGGTAAGTGAGCACATGGGTGTCGGAAGGTATAACGAAATGCCGAGTGTCGCTCCCAGACGGTGTCAACTTGTTTCTCGATGTTACATATACAGATCTCGACAAGAGTCCAAGTTTGATTGACAAGTTCAATATCACGTGTGAGTAAATCTTAAACTAGGTAAGCAAGCATATAAGCGTCACACGAGTACACCTGAATGATGGGCGTCCGTACTAGGATGATCATTGGTGTTCGGCGTGTTCCTCGATGGTAGAGCGATATAGTCCTCGGCGTGCGTCCAACTTCGACTGCGAGTTCGACACTTAAATCCGTACCCGTCCAAAGGGTTGGACAGCGAAGCTGAGCATTTGTAGATGACTGCAACCACCATGGGTGTGTGCCATCCCCCCCCCCCCCCCCCCCCCCCCCCCCGAGGAGTTGAGTAACTTCGCTTTAATGTTCACAAACTTGTCGGAAAGGTAACATTGATTTAATTTTCAGAAAATGACTAACATATCTTATTCTTTCATCTTGTAATTTCTGGTGATACTGTATGGAGTAGGAAGTAAGGTCCCATTCTTACATCATATAGATATGCTATAATTCATAAAAGTGAGGTAAACTAGTGAGCTAAACCGCCCTCGCAATCTCTATCCTTATAGAGATGGCCGGCCCAGGCAGCTAGCTCACACACTGATCCCACCTTGATGCCTAAAACTGTACACGATTCATGGTAGTGTTGTAGTAGACCCCGGTACACAAACAGTTGCAAACAAGCCAACTCCATTGTCGAAAGAGTTGTAAAAATAGTAAAAGCAACACAAAGTGAGCTGTAGGACAATCCTACGTTGCTAACGAGGAAACACCGATGATGACACTTGACACATGTCCTTAGTTTGCCAAATCCACCTAGCTACTACAGGAGGGGCGCCCAGCTCCATGAAGCACTACTTTATTCACCGGCCAGGCCAGGTGCGATTGGCAAATGGCAAGCCCCAATTCCACTTTTCCTAATGTGCGTTGCACCTCAATACGCACAGATCTCAAACCTACCTTACAAACAATGGGGCAATTCATGTCCGTTACACCTAACCAGCACAACATTACCATGTATACGCAGCTTGACAATTTGACATTGCTTGGTATGGAAATTAATCGAGCTACTGCATTTGATTGGCAAAGGACTAAAGATAGCATACACCCACATGGAAATAAGCCAGACGCACCTTCATGTCGTTTCCCTTCGCCGTCCGAGGAGCCCGGGGACGGGCTCCCGCTCGCCGGCAGCTTTGCCGCCGGCCCCGCCACGACGACGCCGCTCCCTTGCAGGGTCGTCGCCGAGGGCTCCACCTCGGCGCCGATCGCGGGGGCAGCGGTCCAGCCACCCAAGCTCAGCCTATTATTCCCCGCGTCCGCATCCGCCATGGCCGGCAGCGAGCTGGTCCTGGCGAGCGCGGCGGGCGGCGCCAGGATGCACGCGACCGACGACGACCTGGGCAGCCTGCTCCTGTCCGGCCCGAACCGGCCGCCGAGCGACAGCCCGAGGCTGAGCTCCACCTCCTCGGCCGCCTCCAAATCCAAGCGCTGCGGCCTCCGCTCGTCTCCCCCCACCGATGCCCCGCAGCAAGTCCATCGAAATACCCCTCCGTCGCCGCGCGCGCGGACTCGTCAGACGAAACCGCGTCAGAGAACAGCCTGGCTCGGAACGAACCAAGGACAACCGGTGAGCCAAACAGCGAACTGACGCACCCAACGAAGGAGAGCCGACGAGGCGGGGAGGGAAGAGATGAGAGAGGGAGTGACTTACGAGGATTGCCAGGGGAAGCCAGACGAGGAGGGAGGGGGACGCCATTGACGCGCTCGGTTTGTGCCCTGCTCTGCTCGCCGCGGCCCTCGCCTCGCACGGAGAAGAGAAGAGGGAGATGCTATGCTTCCCTGCAACAAAAATATTTTGCTGCTTTTCGGGCCCCTTTGCTCTGGCTTTTTGCTTTCGGGGCGAGAGGGGTATCTTCGGAATCGCCGGCACGGGAGCGGCCGCCGGCGCGGCACGTGGCGGGACAGGGGGACGCGTGGCGGAACCGAGCCGGAGGAGTAACGCCCGCGCTGGTGCCGGAGCGTGCGCCTCGTGGGGCGGATGCGAAGTCGCGGCCGCGCGCGGCTGCCGCGGAGCGGCACCGTCCGTCGTCTTCGTAGTTCGGTTTCTGTTGACTTGTGCTGACCGTGAGTCCGTGACCGGCCAAAGGTTTCGCTCTGAATTTCGGGGGAAACGACATGAAGGTATATATTCCGTTCTGTATGGATCTCGCAAACATTCCGTTGGAAAAATGAACACCTTTTGTTTGTTTGTTTCTCCCTTGTTATTTTTGACAAAGAGAGTATATATTATTATCACGAAAATACAAATTATATCCAGCATGTGCACCAACAAAACGTTAAAACCTTGTCGAGACAAGAGTTCACATAGCCAAAAGACAAAAAAGATGAAGATATAAAAAACACACGTCAAATTAATACAACCATTCTATGCAGTTGGATCCAAACCGCCACTTATGCCAACACGCATACTCCAACAGAGGTTCACTAATAGCGACGCCTCCAGCAAATGGAACAATGTACATGTGTCTCGTCGCTCAATCATCCGCAGCAAGGAACCGACAAGACACCTGTCATCGCCAGGTACAAACAGAAGGTCAAATATAGGGTTTTTAATCTGCAAATCAAAACTCGGTACTCGAATATCACCAACAAAAGGGAAGTCAACAAGTGTTGTCATACTCATACTCACTTGCCGAGGGCGCGCTGCTACAAATCACCGATCACTAGGCTCAACGTCACATATATGGTTTTGACGTGGACATCTTCTCGGAAACGAACAAAATGACATGTGAAGCATGGTCATCATCACATCCGAAACCCTGCCTATGCCATTTAGCAGAATCAAACTCGACATGAGTCATCTAAACATTTCGACCTTCTAATTATAACCATCTTGACATTCGTAGCCCAACAACATGATAATTGCGACATAGATGCCAATATCGACGTGCTCGATGGTGCCGACAAAAAGTGCAGCTTCACGACACGCCTCCTTGAATCCACACATGATGAGGTATGCGCACGACCGGAACCCATCCGATCTAGAGGTCCAAAAGGCCATGCGCGTGTCCGCATAGATCGTCGACAGAGAAGTCCTGAACTCTGGCCGGTTGACGAGTCTCGGCTCCTCGGGCTGCACCCTCGCACCATGAGGCGGAGCTACAAGCGTGAAGGAGTTGCCAGCCCCTGGCTGACACACATATCGGCGATGGCCTGATATGAGGCGATCGCTAGGGTCAAATCGGGATTGACTGGTGGTGTCATAACTTTGTGTTTGGTGGCCCCCCTCGGCCACCGACGCCGCCTCTTCGCCTATATATTCTCCGCGACGCGAAAACCCTAGGACGGTCGATCATATTCCACGAAAAGTTCCGTCGCGGCCGTCATCGTCAATCTCAGATCGGAGGAGTTCTGAAGCTCTTCCCGGCACCCTGCCGGAGGGGAGATCATCACCGGAGGGCTCTACATCACCATGCCTGCCTCCGGAGTGATGCGTGAGTAGTCCACCCCTGGACTACGGGTCCATAGCAGTAGCTAGATGGTTGTCTCTCTACCTTGTGCTTCCATGTTTAGATCTTGTGAGCTGCCTAACATGATCAAGATCATCTTATTGTAATGCTAGATGTTGAGTTTGCTGGGATCCGATGAATATTGATACCATGTTTATTCAAGTTGTTTATCTATGTGCTCTTGATCTTGCATGCTCTCCGTTGCTAGTAGATGTTTTGGCCAAGTAGATGCTTGTGACTCCAAGAGGGGTATTTATGCTCGATAGTGGGTTCAGTCTCTAGATATCTGGATCAGTGACAGAAAGGTCTAAGATGGTAGATGTGCTGTTGCTACTAGGGATAAAACATTGGTGCAGTGTCCAAGGGCACTTGTATTGATTACATTACACAATTTACTTCATGCAATAATCTGTTGTTAGCAACTTAATACTGAATGGGATGCGGATGCTGCCTTGAAGGTGGATTATTTAGGCATAGATGTGGTTGGAATAACGGTCTATGTACTTTGTTGTAATGCCCAACTAGATTTCATAGTAGACATCTTGGCATGTATTGCATTGTTATGCCCTCTCTATTTGTCAATTGCCCAGCTGTAATTTGTTTACCCAACATGCTAGTTATCTGTTATGAGAGAGACACCACTAGTGAACTGTGGACCCTGGTCCAATTTCCTCATACTGTTTACACAACCTGCTGCAATCATCTGTTTCCTGTTACTTGCTGTTTTTCCTGCTGTTTTCCACACCATACGTTTAACTCTTTGTTTCTGCAAGACCGGAGAGATTGACAACCTCTCTGTTTCGTGTTGGGCAAAGTTCTGGTTTGTGTCTGTGCAGATTCCACGTTGGTGCAAGCTCCCTAGCGCCAGGGGGAGTCAACATCAACAACCTTCCGATAGATCGTCAAGTCCTACTGGTCCGATTAAACCTTGGGTAGATTATTCAAGGGAAAACTTACTGCTGTCTACATCATAACCTTCCTCTTGGGGTTCACCAACACGTAGCCATCAAGCTGTTTTCTGGCGCCGTTGCCGGGGAAGTACTCATCATCACCATCATCATCATCATCATCCTCAAATACTCTCCCGTCAACCAGGCACCAACATGCAGATCTGCGAGGTGGACGAGGATAGAGACCACTAGTGCCGAAGAAAAGTAAAAATCTTATTGAGAATGCTCCGCCACCATCTGCTGTCAGACGACCTCCTCCGACGGCGATGAGGTACTTGGGGCGGGTGATAGGGGTTTCTCATTTATTTGGGTCACTTTTAAAGCTTTCATTTAGAATTGCACATATATCCATATTGAAAAACTAGCATTCCACACGACAAGTGGTAGGATATTGATTTAGATCCTTTTTTTTTAAAAAAATAACCCAACTATTGGCATAGAGGCTACAACAAGAGTTTCTCGAGTAAGCTCAACTATTGACCTAGTGTCAAAGAATAAATTTGAAAGAGAGTCAATCATTAACTCATGTAGAATGTCTTCGTCACTGAACTATTTTTTTTCGAGAACCCATAGGCTCTCTCCTGTGCGTTATTGTATTAAGCTTGAAGAGGGAAACAAGATTGATCTAGTTTATAAGGTAAACCGGACCCAAAACCCGAACAACCCGACAACTACAACGACAAAACGACTCAACTTGCCCGATCTCAAGCCAACAATGGCGAAGATCACAACACAGAGCATTAGGGCCGCGTCACTACCAATGCCAAATGCCTCCGGAGAACACCCATGCCAAGCAGCTCGGAGCAACGTACCCTCCACCCATAAGTGCCTAGAAGAGATCGGCGAGCGAACGACAGGATCCGAGCGAACTTGAAGAGGACGTCGCCGGGAAACATCGACGGCGGAGTACATGGCGCCCCGAATACCCATGCTCTGGAGGCGATGAAGACCTGCTCCGACAGCCGCTACGAAGACACCTCGAGTAACTTAGACGACGCCTCCAAGGAGTGAACGGCGTCAATGCGTCGCCGCCGCTGGGTCGGCAAGCCGGACCTAGGGTTTCCCTGTTGTTCAAGGGAGGGGCACGGTGCCCCGTTCATGACGACGCCTTCAAGAAGGAGACGACACCCGCAGGTGCCGCCGCCGTCAGCGCGAAGCGGGGATTTCTCCCTGACCGGACCGTCACGCCTCAAGGTCGACGAGATAGCGGCAACTCGGAGACAACCGCACCATCGCAGAGAGAGATTCTTGTGTCGTCGTTGAAGAAGTAGGGGAGACCGACCGCGCCGGCCTCACCCCGGCCACCAGCGGCCAGATCGAGCAGAGAAGGCTCTACAAACCACCACGGGCCCAGGCTCCACTCCACCGGTGCGCCATCGCAGAGCAGGGGCGAGCAGCGGACGAGCCGGAGAGCGCCCTGGCCTAGCGGGCCTGCTGAGCCCAGATCGAGCCCAAACGGGCTCAGGCGCCACCGCCGCACGTCCAGCACAAGGGCGCGCCGCCGCGCTCCGACCCCGCGACCAGCTCTCCTTGCACGTCCACGCCGCCACCTGCTTCCGCCACGCCGCACCACCGTGCGCTACCGACCGGCGTCTCCCCCCGCTTGCAGGAACGCCGCAGCGGTGCGCCTTCCACCGCCCCCCCCCCCCCCCCCCCCCCCCCCCCCCGCCTTTGGCGAGCCGGGCGCCGCCACCGCCGCCGGCTATGGGGTTGTTTGGCTAGGGTTGGGGAGGCCCCCAGAGCCGCTCGAGCGGAGCGACCCGGGAGGCAGAGTCTGTGTATCGTCGTCACTGAACTATCACATTTCTTTATTACTGCATGATCTATATCGATGTTGACTGCATATGACGGCCATGAATATGGCAAAGTATCTTCGTCGTCCTTGAAGGTATTTGATGATGAAATCGAATACAACTTTTCGGTGACATTGAATTACACCATTAAATGTTTATATTGCGCTTTTCCTCATTAATTCCCGTCGAAATAACATATAAACAATGAGAATATTGTTGTAATGCGGTTAAAATTATTAATGTTTGGGAATGCATGGGATGTAAACGCAAAGGAACATGTATCATGAGAATCATATCAGTGCTCACATTGCCTTGGTGATATTATAATCTTAGGATAAATAAAAACCGTGAAATCTCACCTCTAATCTGACAGTTCGCGTGCGCTTAGGAGGCCGACATCACAAGAGAAAGGAAACTTGATATCGGGAACGGAATAGCGTACCGTCAGAAGTGTTAAAAAAAAGGGAATAGCGTAGCACCTCGGCACAAAAGGAGCAAGCCGTGCGAGAACCACGGGCACGTCCAGCGCGAAGGATCACCTGCCTGGGGCCGGCACAATCGCAACTTGCCCAGACCCTTTTCACGTCCACCATCCCTTCACACCCGGTCAGACCCCACCCTGGCCACAGACAGCCGGGACCCACCCCCGCAGCATCACCAAAAAGCCACCGCCCAGGCGCTCCACCGAGTGTCGCCCGGTACATACTCCCTTCAAGTTGCCCTCGCGCGAGCGTCGCGCCACGTGTGCCGACCGCTGCACGTTTTCCCAACAGTTAAAGGCAAAAGTTGCCCCACTTGACGCCACCCCGACGTGTCGATCCGCCACAGGTCACGTCGTCAGCAAGCGGACGTGGTGGGACGTAGGAGGCCGTGGCGCGTCACTGTCCGGCGAAAGCGGTGGTGGGCTGGCTTTGCGACCGAAAGGAAACCTGAGAGGCTTCCGGCCTGATTGGATCGACGGTCAGGATCGTGGAAAAAAACGGCCCGAAAGCTTGGTGCGTGGCCGTCTTTACATGAGCTGATGGCGATACTGGATAATCAGGTGACCTAAGGAGGCTACGACAGGGATTGCCCAGGGCAAAGGGAAGGAGTGGACTTGCTAACCAGTGCTACCTAGGGTTGGGTCTTATTTTAACTGTGTCACGAGCCAATATGATTGATCTGCAGCTACAGAGACGTTTCCTTTTCTCCAAAAGCAGCAATTCCTTTCTCTGCCCGTGCAAAGGAAGGATCAGCCCTCCTCTATTTGTACATAGGAGCTGGGGTTATTGCGCTGTTCAGTTACATTAGCTCTACATGTTGCAAACATTATTTGCTATATTGTTGACTGCGCAATACGGTATGGGTAATCACTTTTGACTCATGCGTGTAGGTGCACCAGTAGCGTAGCCAGGATCGGCACGCCCCACCGGACCGGCTTCAGGGCACTGTAAATATATTTTGGTACAGTACGTGACTGTAGCAATAACACAAGGCCTACGTTTTAGTCTCAAGCCCCGGGCCAAGGCCAGGGTGACCTGGTGCCTATCTATTATTTCTTGAACACGACATTGCGAAAGCCGTGAACATGAAATTAATATTGGCCTTATTTGAGCAATTATCAGGACTAAAAATAAACTTCCACAAGAGCGAGATATATTGTTTTGGCAAAGCTAAAGACGAGCAAGAGCAATACCGGTATATTTTTTGGTTGTGAACTAGGGTCATTCCCATTTAAATATCTAGGTATTCCTATTCACTATAGAAAGCTGCTCAATAAGGAATGGAAATCACTTGAAGACCGCTTCGAACGTAAGCTGGGTCCTGGTTAGCTAAGATGTTGTCTTATGGAGATCGGCTAGTGCTAATCAATTCCGTCTTGACTAGCTTGCCGATGTTTTTCCTATCTTTCTTTGAAATACCTAAGGGGTACGTAAAAGATTAGATTTTTATAGGTCTCGTTTTTTCTGGCAGAATGACAAGCAAAAGAAGAAATATAGACTCACGAAATGGAACATCGTGTGTAGACCTAAGGATCAAGGAGGTCTCGGGATTGAAGTTTTAGAAACTAAAAATAAATGCTTGCTGAGCAAATGGTTATTTAAATTTTTGCATGAGGATGTTGTATGGCAGGAACTTTTAAGTAACAAGTACTTGGGTGAAAACACGTTGTCACAAGTTCAAGCCAAGCCATCGGATTCACCTTTTTGGAAAGGACTAATGCGAGTCAAAGATGATTTCTTCAAATTTGGTTCATTTACCCTTGGAAATGGAGAGCAAATTCGCTTTTGGGAGGACATATGGGCAGGTGATATTGCTTTAGCGAATGAATACCCTTCCCTGTATGCTATATCTTCTAACAAGCAAGCTACCGTGGCTGATGTTTTTCACACTTTGCCGATTAATCTACCTTTTCGAAGGAATTTGGTAGGTGCAAATAGGGAATTGTGGTTTCAACTAGTTGAAAAACTTATGCGTGTTAACTTGACTAGTGAGCCAGATAAATTTAAATGGAAGTTAACCTCATCGGGTTTTTTTTTCCAGTTAAATCCTATTATGCTGAGCTGCTTAATGGCCACACAAGATACTTGCGTAAATATCTTTGGCGACTTAAGATACCTTTAAAAATTAAAATTTTCTTATGGTTTCTAAACCGAAAGTAATTGTTGACAAAGGATAACTTGATTAAACGAAGATGGACATGTTGCAAGAAATGCGTATTCTGTGATGCAGACGAGTCTGTGGAGAACTTGTTCATATCTTGTACTTTCGCTCGGGACGTTTGGAGATTGGTGCATTTTACGTTTAACATCTATCCTCCGACAAGCGTAGCAAATATGTTTGGTAGCTGGTTGAATGAGGTAGATAAGAAATCAAAAGCGCGAATTAGAATTGGCGTGGCTGCCATTCTATGGGCAATTTGGAATTGCCGTAATGATATCATCTTTAACAATGCACAATCTATTCATTATTTGCAGGTTATAAACAAGACGATTTATTGGATCCATATGTGGTCCTATCTTCTGCCTGCGGATCAGCGTGGACTCATGGATACCGGATGTACTCGAATGATGATGGTCGTAGGGGCTATCTTCTGCCGGGATGGGTGGCTACATCATAAACGAATAGATGGCTAGGGCCCTTTTCATCTGGTTAATTTTTATATCCACACCGAGTGATCCGTGAATTGTAATAACTTTGAATGCACGATTGATACTATGCAATAATTGCGGAGAGGCTGTGTGCATCATTTTGATGCAGAGGCCGGGGATCCGCACCCCCATTTCTAAAAAAATCTACGCCCCTCGATGCACTCACTAATCACTATTTAAAATCTAAACAAAGAAGATTGATTTTCCATACTGGACATGTTATGATTCGTACTTCTCGATACAACCATTGTAAAAAATATATTTTAAATGCATTTCAAAAAGTTTCGCAAACAAAAAAAAGGGGTATATGTCTAATCATTCTACGTTCGCACTCAAAGTTTCGTTAAAAATAAAATACTTTTGTGCCTTGTGTAAAAATAGAAAATTCCAATACTAGAAAATGATTTTTCACGAGACAACTTTTTTTTTGTCACAGTCCACAAAAATATTATTTTCTTCGCTAAACTTTGCATGCAAGATAATATGTCGATATTATTTTCTATTTAATTTCTATTTATATTTCACCGACCCCGGTCATTTCTGAAGACCGACAGCTCCACCCGAATTTCTCTTATCGACGCACCATCGACCCATGATGCCTGAGGGAGGTGGCAAGTACATTGTGGGACTTGGTTGGCCCCAAGAGAGGCACCTTCTTGGAATCACCCCTAGCGAGGTAAAAGGCGCAAAACGCTGGTGCGGGCGAGTAACCTATGAACCCCTCGTGCAGTCCGCCCTAAAGGAAGCCTTTTTTCAAAAAAATAAAAATGAGGAAGCACCTGGCGATAGAAAATGCAGCGAGCAAACATAAATCTTGGGATCAACCAGGAATTAGGCATAACGTCCATGAAATCAAATTCTAAGTGCCAGCTCTAAGAGCATTTTCAATAGTGTCCTATATAGGGCACCAAAACTTGCTTGGAGTAAAATTCGGGGCTCAAAACGTGCCTTTTATGGCACGAGAAAGTGAGCGTCTCTAACAACCGCCCCAAAATAGGGCACCAACCAAGCCTCTAAACTCCAGTTTCGTGCAAATACATTGTACGCAAGCAACATTGCAAAATTCAAACGGGGCTATGGCGAGTTCTCGTGGCACCGGAAGCGCGTGTGCGGGCTTGCCGGAGACAGGGCTATGACGAGTTCCCGTGGCAGCGAACGCATGCCACACCCAGTGGCAGAGAGGGAGGGAAGGGAGGTGCTCACATGCGGGTGAAGGTCGCCATGGACCTCGCCCCGAGTCCCGCGGCGATGGTAGCGGCAGCCGGGGGCCCTCAGCCATGTCCAGGAGTGCGGTGGGGCCCGAGATCACTGCGGGAGTTTGGAGACGAGAGGTCGTGGCTTGGGAGGACAGCCGAGCTTGCCACCATGGCCATGGCGGTAGCTCGAGCAGCAATGTGTCTACGGGTCTGTATCGAGACTTGTGAGAGGGGGAATCGCCGGAGGGGACCTCACGAGGGTGACGGGCAGAGCCGACATCGACCGATTGAGCTCAATGGCGCAGTCTGTTGCAACTCAGGCAGTCAACGGGGCAGCGGAAATGTCCGGGCGACGGTTTGGCCCTGCCACGCGACCCGTTTTATTTTGCGGTGGCATCCCAAGTGTTACATATTTGCAGCACTTGGTGTTGTATTTTAGGGCTGCCCTAAACTTGAAGTAATTTTTTTTGTAGATAGGTCAACTATTGGAGGCCTGCTTTTGCCCCCTTATGACTAAAAATGGTTAAGGGCTATTTTTGGCGAAAAACCGTTGTTGCACATGGGTAACAGCGCACCAGATATGCAAAGGAAAATTAATAATTCGAAAAAGGTCAAAACAAGTTCCGAAACAGTCATTCAGGCAAACACGATGAAACTATTGTACCCGTATAAACATTTACTCCAAACATTGCACACTGGATCAAAGTGTTGCCTAAAAAAGCACTATATACACTCTAAAGTCATTGAGAATAATTTCCTGACCAAACATTTATATACGAGTACAATAATTGATCATCTTTGATCCAAAAAGATTCGGAATTTTTACTTTATTCTGAATTATTAATATTTTTGCGCATATGCACTGGTATCCGAAATTTGTTGGTCCACGTCCCTACTTTAGGCAGATGCTCTAAGCTACCGCATTGTAGTTTGTACATGCCTCAGGGCTTAGACCTCTAGACTAGACTCTAGAGACAAAATCGGAGACCGGGAAAGAAAACAACTCACATGCAGTTCTTAGTCACGTCGAATCGGATCACGTCACAGCCTGCCTCACAGCGATATAAAATCCCGCCAGGGCCGGCCAAGCTAATCAAGCATGAAGCGCACACATAGCACATCGCAGAGCGGCGTCTTGCGATAGCATCAAGGCGCATATCTCGATCGTGATCAAGTCCAAAGTCGTCGAAACACAACTACACCTCGACCGATCGATGGCGCTGCCAGCGCTGAGGGCTCGTCTC
This sequence comes from Poa pratensis, assembly GCA_947311845.1. NCBI lineage: Eukaryota > Viridiplantae > Streptophyta > Magnoliopsida > Poales > Poaceae > Poa > Poa pratensis. Next base: position 19,423,877 of record CAMZMU010000117.1, read on the forward strand.
GGCTTGGGGTTGGGGAGGAACTGCGCCACCGGGATCGCCAAGGTCGTCCGCGGCGGCAACGGCAACGGCAGCGTCAACTATGGCAAGGCTATGTCGACGCGGATGCTGCCCGCAGCGGCGTCGCGAGAAGCTCGGACGACATAACCGTGGGGACATATTCCGAGTCGCCAAGGGTTTAGCAACTGTTTACATGGTATTTTATGTCTTCAGAATGGAGAAGAAGGTCAACGAAATTCAACGGACCGTGGATCGGTTCCCGAGACACTAGCGGCGAACCTCCGTGCAGATGAAGGAGTCGGTAATGCGTCCGTTCCAAGAGTAGTACTTTGTATTTTCTTCAGTCTGAGGCGGTCGCGTACAGTAGGCTATGTGAGACTTGATATCTGTATCTCTGGGGGTCTTTGTAATAATCCTCTTTATGAAATAGAACTTTGTGATACTTTTTCTAAGTATTGGCAATCTCTGGAGTCCGTTACTTTGTGTAAAAATTCCAGCACACCAACAAGTATACAGCAGGGTGGCAAAAGGCACAAAGAGTAACCTCACAAAGAACTGAAGACACACACAGTGATCTGAGTAACAATGAAAAAGAACCACAAAGACTTCGAGATTCTCGAACAATGTACATGTGGCAGGGTGACAAAAAGTAATAAAACAACAGACCTCACAAGTCATAAAGAAACTGAAGAAGCGCACACCGGTACCAAAATTACAGCACTGACAACAGACAATTCCCCCTCCTACACTAGCACTCAATCTGCACTACAATGTACCTCGCACACAGTGATAGGAGTAAATATAGTGAAAAAAGAAACATCCGGTTCCTCCATAATTTCGAATAATGTACATGCATGGAAAAGATGCAAATCAACTAGGTGCTCGGGACCAAACTTGTAGTGTCACGTCATCAGCTTCAGTTTTAGCTTTTTTCTCTTGGGGGGAGAAGCCAAGCCAAGATCTTTGCGCAGCTGCTCATCAGGCTGTAGCGTCTTTGGAACAGCACCAAAGGCGCAACGGGTGACCTCCAGCCCTGAGAGTGCTTGGTGCAGGTATACTGATGCATCCTCCAAATTTTGCTTTAGTTTACGAGTCCTTAGAAAGGCGGGGAAGTAAGTCTTGGACGATTGGTGGATTCTTGGCTCTCCTGTAGGAAGGTTTATCTCAGCAGCCTCCATGAATCGGTCGGTTGCTGCCTCCCACGACAAGTCATACATATGTGTATCTGTTAATGGAGCCGGTTGTTCTGCTAGAGCATCCAGGGTGAGTTGTACAAACTCTTCATCATTGTTATAGATGCGGCAGTTCGGGAACTGCTTGAAGAACTCGTTTGAAGGGTGATTGGCACATATCACAATCTTCCCCATTGCAAGGGCCTCGGCAGAGGTCGTGCAGACCACATCTGTTGTGCTGGGGTTGATGAAGACTTTGTAGCTGTTCAGAAATAAAGCGATTCACTAATAAGTACTCCCTGAATACAACATAATATATCGTCACTCCTATGACCTAGTATTGAAGATCCTTCCCAGCCTAGCTTGTGCTCAAGTTGTGACAGTAAGAATAAATTTATTTTCTTTTTTACGTAAAAAAGGGCGAAACAGATTTTCTTCACGTATTGCTATGTATACATATTCCAAACAGATATTTCGAATAAAAGGAAAAAGAAATAAGAAGATGCAAGGAAGTATTTGGTAAATATGAGAACTCACTCATGGAACAAGGGATCTGCATGATCACGTCCAGGGTGAACCTTCACAGCCAAACTTAAGCGCTCTGCAGATTCTCGGACTTCATCTGAATCTTCTCCACTACCATATAAATCTACTTCAAGACCACCCAACCTGCTCTGATATTTAGACATAAGGTCAAGAAGCTCCCTGTACCCCTTGCTCCACACCATCTTCCCGATGTAGTATGCCCTTTTTGTGAAGGCTACCTCTCCATTCTGCAGCTGCTTTAATTTTAGCTTGCCTACCTCAAGAAACTTTGGATTCACACCATGGACATTGCATACAACAGATTTGGGTAAATCTTGAGTGGCCCCCGATAGTCTGATTATCTGTTTCCGTATAAGCCAAAGTTAGCATTGTATGATTCAGCTGAACACGGCAGGACGATTCTGGGTTCTACGGTTCTTAAAATCAACATTTTGTAATGGAGCAGAAGGCAAAGGAAGCAAATAACTCAGGAAAATTCAAGCTACACATGTCCTGACCATTATCTATTTTTAATTAACTTTAGTAATGTCACGAAACATGTTGGTGAAAGGTCCGAAAATAAGATACATCACGCAAGTATACCTATTTCTTATTCATCATACCCAACAACCGAAGGTATATGTTTCACCACATACTCTTACCTATAGTCCATGCAAGTTAAAATAAATGTCCAAAAGGTCTACACAAATGACATATGGCGCAGCTGGTAAAAGTTGCACTGGTAGATGGTAATATCTGGCATACCGGATTTTGCAAATTTAAGACGAAAGTACAAGGTCATTTGATGTGGATAAAGCAAGAACAACCATTGGGTCAGGGGTGGAGGATAAGAAAGGTTACGTTAAAGAGTATTGGATTATCTCTGTAGTGCAGAAATTCTCATTTAGATGATATTGTCCTCTTTGAAAATTCCAAGGCAATTTTTGTGCAGGTTTTGTTAACGACTCTATCTAAATATCTAAGCAGATGCTTATGTCCATGACACTTCATGGCTATGTTCACTGCACTGAGGCCAGCAGATAAAAAACATTATAACTCATCACAACGTTTTATCTTATATCTGAAGGGTATACATGTGGGCATGCATGGACAGAGATTATGAATAGGAATCATGTATGCTTGATCCTGATTCGTGAGGTAAATGAGGCATCATGAACAGAAATAATGTGATTTACAGAACAGAGAAATGTTCGACATCACATTTTCAGGATGTTACCTTGTGGCAATAAATTCTGGTAACCCAGGTGTTCATATATCTGAGGCAACAGGCCATGACTTGTCCATTCTTTTCTCTTCTCACATATGCTAGATAATTTGTGTGAATCACACCTATCACTCGCCTGAACTTATTTTTCCATCTCCGCCCATGGTGGTACCAGTTTAGATGCTCAGGCTCCTCTAGAACAGCAATATCAGCCATTTCATCTGGAATGCATTCTGTGATGTCTCCAACAGGTAGGATACTTCTCATCTCTATCGAAAACTGCATGATAAGAAAAGGCCAAGTTCTTTCAAACAGACTCAAAACAGAACCAAATGAAAATTGTGAGGCAAAATATGCATAATGCCAGATGGAAGATAGCAACTACAAGGTCTACCACCAACAAGAACAAAATGATCACTTATCGTGCTTAACTCTGTGCAAGTAAGGGATCAAACTTCACTTAAAACTGTAATGAGTCAGTTATACTTAAGGAAACCAAGTACAAAGGGATACAAGAATTTGGTATACCTTGGCAGGGTAGAACTTGATGCTGAACGATGGCCTAAAGTCGATCCTCTCCTCAATCCAGCGACGAACATAGCCCTCTTGCTCCAAAGGCGAATCAAACACAGTCTTGTTAGGGTAAACCAACTCTTGATCCCTTAGAGAAAGCCATGGGATGACCAAGGTGACATCCCTGCTTCCATCCTTTGCAAGGTAAGCAGCCCGGAACAACGGGTTGATGGAAGTTCCCGTCATCCATGGGAGGCTCGCGGTGGTGAACACGGCGAAATGCCGCCTCGCCGACATGGCGTATAACAACAATTACACTGTGATTTCCACCCAACAAATTTTGGTGGATCAGCAAGTCGCCGTCTTATCCTGTAATAAGAGAAAATACGTAGCAGAAATGAATGAGTACTGGATGTTTCGGTGCTACCAACCAAGTAATCCAGCCGTGTATGATTAATTAAGAGAAACTAGGTACGCATGTTGCAACTACACAGATCGTATGAAAGCGAGCGCACGCGTGCTGGCAGACTACTAGTACCACCAATAAACTAATTGACGGGTATTCCAAACGCGGCGGCGGCGACTGGACGGAATCTAGCAGCAGATTTGTCCGGAACCAGGAGGTGCTTACCAGCAAGGGAGAGCCAGACGAGAGGCGCGCGCCGGACCAGGCAGGGGAGCTCGCCGCCGGCCTTGGAAGAGCCCAGGTCGGCGGTGGCCGGCTGGGGCGACGAGGCGGCGGCGGCGGCAGCGGCAGCTATAAGCTTAGCGAAGCGGAGGGGAAAGGGAGGAGGCCACCTACACCTGTCGTGCCGTGTGCGCTCCGGCCTGGAGAGATCCCCGGAGACCGTACCAGTTATTCCAGTTTCCGTTCGGTAACGACGTGACGTGCGGCGTGCCGAGGTTGGCGGATCTGATCTGGGCCGCATCTGGACGGACGGGACGAGGGACAGCGCAGCGGCTGATGCGGCCCACCAGCGAGTAGATTAGTCGCTGCTTACCTGAGACATCAATTATGCTCTTTAATGGCGTGGAATATTCCTGTGTACTAACTGGAATGACAAGAACGGCCGGGTGCCGACTGAATCCAGCTATCCAGGTGGCTGGGCCATCGTGCCAGCGAGGCTCGAGAACTGTTCGAGTCCGTACCGAGTCACGCATTACTGCAAGCTGTAAGAGCATCTTCAACAGACGCCCAGCGTCGGCGCGTTATATATTTTTTGTAGCGTCAAAATAGCGTTTTACCAAGTTTTCCAGACATGCTTAAATAGCGCGCCGCAAACACATAGTTTGCACTGTTTTCCAATGAAAATAAAATCAAACAAACAAAAATAAATAGACTGGAAATATAAATATATAGATTCGATAAAGAATCTACACGATTCGACATGAACATGAACTAAAACACGAACACGAACTAATTTAAACTTATTTGAACTAAAAGTCCGACTACTCGTCGGAGGAGAACTCGGAATCGTCGGTGGTGTCCGAGATGTCTTCCTCCGGCGCGCGCCATCTATCGTCGCCGGCGGGCCAGGTGGCGCGGCCTGCCGCTGGTTCCTCCTCCGCCTTGGCCACCCGCCGCTCCTCATGGCGCTCGGCTCGCCGCTCCGCCCGCTCGGCCGTCATGGTCTGCCAGTGCTCCTCCTCCTCCGCGGCTTCGCGCGGGTGGTTTGCGTACCAGTCCGCCACGGCGCGCTGATCCCGCTTCGTGACGAGGCGGAGCATCGCTCGGCGGCGGTGGAGGCGGCGGTCCTCGTCGGTGACTAGGCGCGGCGTCGGTGCCATGTTCGCCTCCTGCTGCGCGTTGCGGCAGTCGGAGAAATTCATCTGGCCGCGCGGGCGGCCGAGCCTCCACGCCGCCGCGTCGTAGGCGCGGGCGGCCTCTATCGCCGTCTCGAACGACCCAAGCGAGATGCGGTCGTCGCCGGACCGGATCTTGGCGGTGAAGGTCCCATTAGGGCGCGCGCGGACGCCGCGGTATCCGGATTGGCTTCGGCGGCGCGGAGGCATGGTGGCGGCGGCGCGGAAGCTGGCAGGCAGCGGCGCGAAAGCGGTGGGGAAAAGAATGTTCCGGATGCACGCGGGAGAGGAAGGAGCGGTTGCGTGGCAAGCTTGTGTCCAGCGCGCTGGACGCGCGGCACCATATATAGCGCCGCACGTACCACTTTAACCAACGCGCGGGACAGTTTTCCTAGCGCGCGCTTTTTTTCCGCGTCTGCTGGAGCGCGCAAACTGATCCCGCGCGGAAAAAGGCTGGTATTTGACGCGCGCGGCCGCCGCTGTTGGAGATGCTCTAATCTTGTTGGCTGCCGCGGCTGCTGAGGGCCTCCACGCACAACGTCTATCAACCGTTGGAGTTTTGTTTGCAGCGATCCAATGCCTTCATTTGGATTGGTTGCTGAAAGTAATTTCGTCTCACTGCTTGTGGGCCCGATAAGCAAAGAAAAGCTCCTCACGATTTGTCTCTCCTGTCGTCTCTCTCGCACTCCGCCAACCTCCTGCGCGCCGCCGGCAGGCCTCGCGTCCCAACCTCCTGCGCGCTGCCGAAGGACACCCGTTCCGCCTCCTAAACTCCTGAGCGCCGCCCTCCCCCAAGTTCCTGTACGTCGTTGTGCGCCTGTGCCCCCGCACCGCCTCATAACCTCCTCCGGCACCGAATGACCACGAGATCGCCGTGTCAGGGGCGAGCACGTGGGCGCTTCAGTTATCTTCGCCGAGCAGGCCGTGGTGGCCGCCGGGACGCTCGCCTTCGTGCCCCTGCGCTCGGCGTGGACGGCGCGAGGAGGCCAACTTCCGGACTGCCGGCACGCCGCTCCTGGACTGCCCAGCGAGCAAGCCCTGGAATCCCCTCGAGCTGCTTCAGGCGCACTGCCCCACCGCCGGCGCTGGCTTGAGGTCCCAGTTTTCGTCAAGCCTCCGCCCTGAAATCGTCCACGGTCTGTCTCGCGCGCGGTCACCGCCGGCCAGAAACACCGCCCGATCTTCGCCAAATCTCTTCCCCTGCTCTGGTGTCGACGCTGGTTCTGCCCTGGCACCACAAGGTGATTGATGCCTTCCTTTATCTGTTTTCCCCATAATTTAGTTTTCACTTGGATTTTTTTTCTGGCTAAAGTGAAAAAGTATGGGAGGTTGGATTATTATCAACGCAATAGCACCAAACAAAACCTGATGTTTTCTTCATGTGATACGTCTGTTTGGAATCGATTGTGCAAGGAGAAATATGCAAATGTCCATAGTGATAATCTTGTGATTACAAGACTGCTACAATTGTTTGATTATGTAAATGGTCATTTTTGCTGTTTACTCTTTAGCTTCATGTAATATGAGGTGTTGTGTTTGTAGTTTTAAACGTATATAAATTTCCAATTATGTTGAATTATGAAGCTATCAATATAAACTAGAGCAATAATTTGAGCTGGAGGCTTAAGGGGCTCACAGTAGCAGCAATAGTATAAATATCCACTAGATGAGCTTCGTGCACTTGTGTTCCCTTCTCCTCGCCTCACCCCTTCTACCTCATAGTTTCAAATATTTATCAGAATGTAGAAAAATGTACTTCATAGAGATGCTCATTTGGTGATGTTTTTCTGTCATAGCGAACTTTGTAAGTTGCTCGACCTGCATGGAGCGCGTCCATGATATGCACCGGTGCAAGCATCGCCTGATTTAGCTGCTGGTGATCCTGTGGCTGCTGGAGGTGTGTCTCCTTGTTTGATCTATTCCCTTTGGTATACGATTCTGAATTTCTTTCCTTCCTCAGATCTACTACTAATTATTCTAGCCCAGTTATTTGTGTATATTGCATAGAAGGTACATCATATGCTCGATTTAATTCAGTTTTTTCCTTGACCATTTACTTTTGTATCTTGCTTAGAAGGTAGCTCCTCTTTGTCCATGATAGTCTTAGCAAACAATACAATCAGACCAATATACAGGACGCAGTATCAAGCTGATGACAGCAACGACATTAAATTCTTCAACATAATTGCCATAGTAGTATCTTTTTCATGAACCTTTGTTCTTAGCTCATTCAATTGAATAGTCAGATCAAGAAATTGAGGCTGTTACTTTGAAACCCTATTATTCTTTCCTGTTTTTTGGACATTATTTTTATTTCTAATTTTTGCAAAGTATCAGCAGTACCTTAAAGTCTCGTAACCATGAAAAGAGGGCTTGAAATATATATAGTCATGTTAATAATTATATTCTGGAAGTTATGAATGTACTAATTTCTAGGTTTTATCATCTGTACTATTCGAAAATCTGGGTTTTATTTGGAAACAAAACATTTTGCTGCCCCATTTATTTTGATATGGCATAAGGCTTGATTGATAATGCTGCTGGGAATGAATAATTCAATGAGTAAACCAAGTCCATCTTAATTGCGTATTTTTTTTTAGACAATCCATCTGAGTTATGTACTCTTTTGGTCCAGTGGCATTGTTTACTTTTTGATAAAGTTCCTTTTTTTTACCATTTAGGAAAACTACTAAATAAGAATGGTGTCATCCACTAGGCTGTTGAATTGACTCCCACTGATCCTACTACTCATAAGGCAACCACACAAGACGTGTTGCCATGGCAGTACTACTTTTGTCACTATAGATTTAATTATTGCGCTGGCATGAACTCATTTAAATTCTTATATATCCCTGGTATGCAGCCGAAACACAGTTGGACAGTGCGAGAGCTATACTGGTATTGCTCTTTCTGTATTGCGTTGATGTTTTTATCAAAAGTTCAATATAGTCTCTTCCAGAGCAGACATATCTCTATTTTCTATACACTGAAAAATCACGGCCGGTCACTGCCCTTCACTGTTCAATTGAGAGCTTGCTTTATGACCCAGATAAAAACGATGAACACATGTGAGAACTCTCTGTTATATGTCCTTCACAATATTTTTTCTACTAATTATATGGTTGCATAAATTGTAGATTTCACTTACGGTGGGATAGTGTCTTTCTGCACAATTTTAGTGATATTAGGAGTATGTATGCTACTACAAATAGCGGTGACACGTTACTTCTGATGATAACTACTGTTCGTTGCAGTGGAAATTTGGATGACCGATCAAAACCAATTATCTTCATGGCAAGACTTGCCCGGGTTAAAAACATAACAGGACTGTTCGAAGCATATAGTAAAAACCCTTAACTAAAGGGAGGTCGTAAACCATGTTGTAGTAACTGGGTATTTCGATGTCAGGAAATCAAAGGACAGAGAAGAAATCGCAGAGGTAGAGAAGATGCATGAACTTATTAAGACATAAAACCTGTTTGTTGGGCAGTTCCATTTGATCTCTGCCCACAGACGAACATGGCTCAAAATGGTGAGCTGTGTATCGCTACATCGCTGATAATCAAGGTGCCTTTGTGCAGGTATGGTAGCAAAGTAGTAACTTATGGTTCTAGAAGCGAAATTTTGGGGGAAGGTTGTCCTATCCAAATTGCTATACTGACTATATAAACTTCTGTTGTTAACTACATCCACTTTTGTTGAAGCATTCGTTATCACTGTTGTTGAGGCGCCATGACCTGTGGACTTCCTACTTTCGCAACACTCCATGGAGGGTCTGTGGAGATTATAGAGCATGGAACCTCAGGTTTCTACATTGATCCTTACCATCGGCTGCCACTTTGATGGCTGACTTTTTGAACAATGCACACAAGACACCAATAATTGGGTCAAGATATCTGACATGCATGGGCCTTCAGCGCATATACGATAAGTTAGTAAAATCAATCACTTATTAGGCAGGTACATACCAGGGACGGATCCAAGAATTTAATTTTGGGTGTCCAAAATCCAAACAACACAAAACGTTCAGGCGAAAAACTGAAAATGGTTCATGACTTCACGCTAATCAATGTACAAATTCGAGGTTTTGACTTCGATTTGGACTTGAAACGCGACGTATACATGATAAGAAATACCACAAATGATGTATGTGTCCACTATACACTACATATGAAAAAAAAATCAGAAAAATTTGGGTGTTCAGCTGCACACCCTTGACCAGCTGTGGATCCGTCCCTGGTACATACCCGGGGTTTTTCATGGTCTCTTGTGTGATGTTTGTTTTCTCCATGTTGTCTAGGTATACATGGAAGATTTACTCCGGGAGGTTGATGACACTTTCTGGGGTTTATGGTATCTTGAAGTATGTTTCCAAGCTTAAGGTGCGGGAGACTAGGCGTTACCCCGAGATGTTATATATTTTGAAATTCCCTGAGCTGGTACGCGTTAACCTCAGCACATTTCTCCGTCTTCCGGAACTACCCAAGTTAATGGATGAATTGAGTTTCAACATGTCAGTGTTTGAAATATGGTCATCCGAGACAAAGAGAGAAGAGAAGCATAATTTCTCATTTGAGGTAGATCCATTTTTGATCGGTTTCTTTTTTCTGTTTATGCAGGTGAAGAGTGTGCTTGAGTAGATGAGGCACACTAACCGTTCCATGCTCAGTACCTAGGTCTTAATGAGCTGTTCTGTACTTGTGTCTGTGAGAAAATACTTCATGTCATCGGAGGGGAGGACAAAGGAAATAAAATGTAGCTGATGATCGGTAATAAAGTTGTCTATATGTGTGTCCAACGAGTGGTGAACTCGGGAATCTGTAAACTAGAATTTCATGAACTGGTGGTCCTCTGCTGGGGACCTATGTTTTAGTTAGATGTTTCATGAACCTATGTGGTTGAACTTATGTAATGTGGTACTCTCTCCGTTACATAATGTAAGATGTTTTAGGTGTTACACATTTTTTTTGACACATCCAACTTCCACGTTTATTCAACAGCGATCCACATACCAAGTACATAGAACAAGAACAACGAAAGAACAAAACGAGGAGGATGATCCAAAGCTGACACCGAGAACCGCAGCTCCGCCGGCGATGGAGACGAAGACCAGCAACCAAACGCACCTTGCCCTGCCTGGGAAGCTTTAATCCCATGAGAGACGCCGCCGAGACTGACCGCCGCGCCGCGACGGATCTTCAGTCGATGAACACTCGGGGCAGACGCCCCACCGGCACCCCCACTCCACCTTGCCACCGCCGTCTTCGAGTCCGCCGCAGGAAGGAACAGAAGAGCTCGCCCAGCCCAGGAAACCCGCCGCCAGATCCGCCGCCACCGCAGATCTGACGGAGAGCAGAGGGGCTCGAGCGCCACGCCGGGCCTCGAGCTCCAGCAAGTCGAGCGCGCAGACGGCGAGCCCCGAGGAGCACCGCCGCCGGAGAAGAGCCCGCCGACACCAAACCACCCACCGCCCGCACCATCTCCTCCAGAGCGCAGCCGGCAGGAGCTCCACCCCACCCTACCTACTGTACAAGCCGGCACCGGGGATTCCCCACCCTCCCGCCGCCGGAGCGGCCGGCGGAGGGGAGGAATCCCACGGCGCGGCGGCGAGCACTCGGCGGGTCGGCGAAGGGCGTCCAAAAATCGCCTGCTTTTCCTCTCTCGAACAGTGACGGGGAGAGGGGAAAGTGTGCTTTTCTTTGGCACTTTCTTTTTAGGTGTTACACATGCATATCTACATTCATACTAAAAAGGATGTACACATGCATTAAAAAGTGTCTACATACATGTGTGTGCATGTGAATGTGGAAAAAGGCTAAAATATCTTATATCGTGGAACGGAGGGAATACATTGGTATATGACCTATTTTATCAACTACTGCATGGTGGTCCCTCAAAAAGAAATCCTACATGTCGACGGTGTTGGAAGGACGGCTGGTGCCTTTGACACGGAACAAACCGTCGATAGCAAGCTATGCCCAGACCGATGCATCCATCTCACTGGACAGGTCAAGAACGAAAAGCAGAAGGGCCAGCTACACCACAAATCAATACGAAGTCATTGTGCCGCACTGGACATGGCGTGTGACAACGCAAGGCAGGCGGCGCGGCGAAGCGCGCTGTCCGTCTAGTAGAATAACCAAGTGGCGGAATCCAGATAGATAGATGACTTGTCAAAAAGAGAAAAACAAAGATTTGGAAAAAAACATAACTGAGAGATCCAGTCAAAGTCAAATCAAGGCAGGGAGCCAAGAACCTCCAACTCCTCCCACGACCTCGGCAAGGCGAGCCCTAGGCGCACGTCGGTAGTTGCCCTCCGGATCCATCTGATTATCATACAACATCCGGAATCAGGCACTATGTACTTTTTTTTTTTTTAGTCTCTATGTTTACCAAAAACAACCCGCACTACACGGCAGCTCTATGTTAACGAAGGGTATGCGTTGCCCCCGTACCTTCACGATATTTACAACAAAAGTGACACTGTAGTTATCTACACCTAGTATCGCAATAAAATTCAGAGTGTTACAACAAATTAAAAGTAATGCTACAAGACATTTGTTAGACAACATTTTGTCCCCTACGGATTGCTTTGTTACGGAACTCACCAACAATTTGAACAAAAGTCACAATATTATAACAAAAAACTATATTTTTGCTGCAATTAAAAAAAGATTAAATACTAGTTTTTCCTACATATTCATATACAACAGAAATCACAACCTATTTCAACAAAAATCACAAACGAATACAGCAAACAAAACTTTTGTTTGCAGCATTTTCTTACATATCATCGAGAAATCCGATAAACACACAAATTTATAGCAAGATCTTGCGTGTGCTTGCTCAACAAAAGGCATAATAGATAATGTTTTAAAAAAAGGCATAAGAGTTTGTTATATTTTGAAAGCACTTATGCAACATTGGAAATTTAAAAAATCAGGGAAACCAAAGACTTGTAGTAACGCCCAATTTTTTTTATGACATCTCGTGTGTTTACCTTTCTCAACAAAAACCATGTGACTTTGTTATAATATTAAAAGACATGCACAAATTTGGAAAAAAAATATCACGAAAATAACTCAATCGTACGATTTTCCATGGCAACCCGATCGTTGTCGCTCAGGGGCGGAGCTAGGGGGACCAGCAGGGGCCATGACACCCTATGCCATGGTACAACATGAAGTTTTATATAGTTATGACAAAGTTAGATGGGTTTTTTAGTGAAAATTGGTCTTATTTTCCCTCTCCTAATTGAGTTCTACCATGGTTGTCCCCCTCTTAAAGTCTAAAGCTCAATCCTGCCTTCTTCCCTGCCGTCGCTCATCATCTACCGGGTATATATCTCTCCAAAATCCTACATATAGCTATGTGATACTCCGGCGCATCGTTTTCCGTACAAGCCTCTTTTTTGCATGAAACTTAGGAGCTTTATTACTTAACAATCAACCTCTTACAATCAGCCAGCAGGCTGTCAACTAGAAAGTCTGGGCTAACATCTAGCCAACTATCAGTCCTCTGAAGCGTACAAGCACGCCTCGCACAAATATGTGCGGACTATTATTAAAACGACTAACATGCTGAACTGCAAACAAAAACAGAAGACAACTCCTCAACTTCTTAAAGAATAGACGCGGCTGAAGCCCGCACGAATGCATGCGTGTATCAGTGTATGCCAGCACGGCAGCAAGCATGAGACTTGAGACCTGCAATAAAAAAAACCCACCGCAAATCAGATTATCTAAAAGCCCATGGGCTACTGGGGCCGGCCCATGCGAGGCCGCGTGTCGAAAGCGACCTATGATTCGGCGCGATAGGGCCAAGCGTTTACGGGAGATGATATACATCGCTCCAGTGCGGCGCTTCGCGCTAGCGCCGCCTGAAGGGCGCCGGCTAATGGGCCGGCCCATTTGGCGAGTTTTTCTTTTTCACTTATATTTCTTCAACCCTTTTTTTCTTGTTTTTTAAGTGGGGAACGCAAGAGAGGGAAGTGCACGAGCTTTCCATGGGCCGGCCCATTCGGTGACCCTTGCATTTTTTTTAAAATGAAAAATTTAGAATTTGAACAATTTTCAAAAAATGAACAAATTTCGAAAATGAAAAAAAATCGAATTTGAACAATTTTCAAAATGAACAAATTTTGAAAATGAACAAAATTTCAAATTTGAACAATTTTGAAAATGAACAAATATCGAATTGAAATAATTTTAAAAAAATGAAAAAACTTCGAAAATGAACAAATTTTGAATTTGAACAATTTTGAAAATGAACAAATTTCATATTTGAACAATTTTGAAAATGAACAAATTTCGAATTTGAACAAATTTTGAAAATGAACAAATTTTGAATTTGAACAATTTTCGAAAATCAACAAATTTCCAATTTGAACAATTTTTTAAAAATAAACAAATTTTGAAAATGAACAAATTTCGAACTTGAACAATTTTCAAAAATGAACAAATTTCCAATTTGAACAATTTTTGAAAATGAACAACTTTCGAAAATAAACAAATTTCGAATTTGATCAATTTTCGAAAATGAACAAATTTCGAATTTGAACAAAATTCGAAAATGAACAAATTTGGAAAAATTACCTATTTTCGAAAAATTTTTGTTTTGAAAATGAACAATTTTTGAATTTGAACAAAATCGAAAAATGAACAATTTTCAAAAATGAAGAAATTTCGAAATTAACAATTTTCAAAAATAAACAAATTTCGAATTTGAACAATTTTTAAAAATGAACAATTTTCGAAAATGAACAAAATTTTAATTCAAATTTGAAACAGAAAACAGAAAACAAAAACGGAACGAAAAAGAAAAAGGAAAACGAAGAAAGAAAAAAAACAGGAAAGCACGCGCTCCTGCCCCTATTGGGCCGGCCCAGGTAGATGGTCCCCTTAGCGGCGCGGCCGATTCACGCCGCTAACGGGCGCTATATGGTATTCACCCGCGTTTACCCAGCGGCAGTTCGGTTAGGATTGTGATACATAATCTGTAAATCAACGTATTTGAACGTGAGGCAAAACCTAAAACCAATCTACCGGTCCCGTCAAAAAAAAATCTACCGGTCTCGATCTCGTAAATCTACGATGGCTCTCTGTCTGCTGAGGTCTCGCCTAGGCGCCGGCAGGAGCTTAGCCACTGGGATCGCCATGGCCGTCAGCAGTGGCACCAACAACACCAAAGCCGTGAGCTGCTTGGGCAACGCCCGACGCTTCTCCGCCGGTGCAGGCAACAGATACAACTCCGGGAAGATCACGAAAGCATGTTTGCTTGGCAGCGCCCTGGCCGTTAATGGCCTTGTACTCGGCTATTTTATGGAGAAATACGTCGACAAGAGGTTAGCTAGCCTACAGGTGTCACAACACGTCGCGTCGACTCTCTCAGACGACGAAGCCAAGGCTGAGCTGCGCCGGTACGTCGACGGCAAGTTCTCTGAAGCACAGGGGCTCGCCAAATCTGTGCAGACCGAAGCCAGGGCCTGCGTGCTCCAGAGCAGGCTACACGTCGACAACCTGTTCGCTAGGTTGGAGCATAATATCTGGATTCTCGATCAGCGGCGGGCGGCGGAGGAGAAGAAACTTGCAGAACTCGACAATGAGCTGACCCAACTCACCAAGGAAATCGAACAGATTCACAGGTTAGCCCGGATTCGCAAGCAGTACGACGATTCAGCAGACAAAAACAACAGGGTGCTCGCCGAGCGGCAGGCGGCTGACGAGAAGAAGCTGGCCGAACTCACCAAGCAAATCGAATAGATTCACGGGGAAGTTCGAAGCTGCGACCGGAAGCTGAACTCTGCACTTTCGCAGCAAAACTCGCGGGCGGAGGACGAGCGGAAGTACGCCGTGTTGAGCAGCGACGTTGCCAAGCTACGCCAGGAGTTTGAAAAAACCGACCGGAAGGTAAACACGGCGCTGTCCCAGGCGAGCTCTCAGGCGGTGAGCGAGAAGAAACTGGCCGAACTCGCCAAGGAAATCGAACAGGTTCGCGGGGAAGTTCGAAGCTGTGTCGGGAAGCTGAACTCTGCACTTTCCCAGAAAAACTCGCAGTCGGCGAACGAGGGAGACTACGCCGAGCTGAGCAGCGAAGTGGCCAAGCTACGCCAGGAGTTTCAGAAAACAAAACGGAAGCTGAACACGGCGAGCGAGGGGATGTCGGCTGAGTGCAGGAACGAGATTGCGAGTCTGCGCGAGGATATTCGGAGAATAAAGGGGAAGCTGAACTCGCGAGCGTCGAGCGACGGGTTTTTCACCAAGTGCAGTAACGAAATGGCCAGGCTACGGCAGAAAATGAGCAGGCTTGAAGCGACAATGGATCGGCTCGTGGAGGACAGTAGGAAGCCTCCGTCGGATCCAAGTGTCGGAACGAAAGCCAAGAAATATAAGCAAGATTGAGTGGGCTGAAGTGGCCAACAAAGAACACCGGATCGAACGGACGATCAACCCTGCAGAGTAAATCTAAGTTTTTTATGCGTGCGTTTACTTTGTCGCAGTTAGGTGTCGTTAGCCAACTTGTGGCTGTTGCGTCGAGCGTTAAATGTTCTTCTATAATGTTTAGTGTGTAAACTAGAATGTGAGCCGATAGTTGGTCAAAATTGGGTCAATATAGTAGGAGGAGTGCGACCTCTGAAGATGAAAATTCAGTCGGGGTTATTGATAGTTACCCACTCTATTTCAAAATAGATGTCCCTCGAGTTTCTACTTCTTTTGCAAAATACTTCTTTAGATGGAAGGCTCGAGGAGCCGGCTTTAAATTAATAAAGCCCCATCGGCAGATTACAAAACAGAGTGATACAAATAGTTTAGGGATTGACCCCCACAAATAGGAAATAGAGTGCAACAAAGTGGGATCACGCCCCAACGCGACACCAACACAAGATAACGGCAAGTTGAACAGCAGCCCCTACTCCGGCCTGTCTAGGACAACAACATGGAGATCTCGAATCTTGCCAATCGTCATCTCCAGCGCCCCTCGGGTCTGTCTCCTAGCCACTGGCCTCCACACCTGTAGATATATAGATATTTTGTATAAACCGTCAGCCAGCTGGGCTGGGAAGATCCCCTCAATTGTGAACTTGTTCCTAATGGTCCACAAAGTCCAGCATAAGGCTGCACAACAGATCGAGAGCACACGCTTTGTTCGGCCTACATAGTTGTGCAAAATCCTATAGACGTCTGCCAGACATGAGGGGCTCTACGAGCATGACAGCAGTTCCCTAACTGCACTCCACATAAATTGGGTAAGAGTCCACCCAAAGAAGATGTACTCCACATAGATCGCGCTCCTGGCCCTGCATCCAGGACGTTTTCAACTCTATAAGCCTGCGTTGATGACAACTTAATTTTTCACATTACATGCTCATAGGCGGCGTCGGTGTTGAGGGCCAAGTGCAATGCAAGATCAGCCGTACGGTTCAAGAAATATATATGACATCCTTTTCTAGGCAAGGGGAACGCACCAGGATATGGTCACAGCGAAGCTAGCCGTCAGAAAAGCCAAGCAAATATTCTCCCTGACGCTGAAAACGTGAAGCATACATATATAATGTGGAAATCGCATAACGCCGTCAGTCTCAAGCAAATATCATCTGATCTCTAGATGTCAATCATATAGAAATTGCGAAGCTAAGATCGACAATCTATACTAATATTAAAAGAGCAAACATGTGTTGATACATTAAATCATAACCGTTCAATATTTCGTCAACGGTCCAGATCGCTCCAATGTTTGACAACTCAACACACCTTTTCGTTTTCTGGTAATTACGGGGATTTGCCACTGCGAAAAACAACCCGTTCCTTTATGTGCAAGCATTGGCCGTCGCCGTTGGCTGAGGAACCTGTCCAGTCTCAACGTCAGCGGCAACGCCCTGACTGGCGCGACCCCCCGAGAGCTCATGCGCTGCGTGTCGCTCGCGGCCGTCGACGCCAGCCGGAACCGCCTCACGGGGGAGATACCGGAGGGCATGACGTCGCTGAAGAACGTGTCGAGGAACATGCTCTCCGGCGAGCTCTCGCCGAGGATGTCCAACATGACGAGCCTCGCCACGCTGGACGTCTCTTACAACGCGCTCTCCGGCGTCGTCCCGATGCAGGGTCAGGATGTTCAACGAGAGCTCCTTCGTCGGCAACCCCAGCCTCTGCGGCGGACCCCTCGCAGCTGCCGATGACGCCGCCGCCTGTAGCAAGCTCGGTACGCCTCGCCGCCGTCGTTCGTGCGCAAGTTCCGGCTGCCGGCGGACGCGGACACGGGCGGTCCGCGGCGTCGCCGCGCGCTGCAAGAACGGCGTGCTCACCTTCACCGTTAAGAAGCTACCGCCGCCGGAGAAGAAGCCCACGTCCGTCCAGGTCGCCAATATTTTCCAGCCAGCTCAGCTGGGGATTTTGTCTATTCTATTTTATATACAACAGGACGGGATGTTCACGGAGAGAGCGGATTTCAGAATTCAGTACTGAGGTCTTCAAATGGGGATACATATATCGATTTATGATAATGAGGATGGATTAGGCGGCAGAATCATTGGATTTGGGCAATAGATGTAAGCGTTTTAATCAGTTCGCCTATGTGCTCTGTTCTTGTGCTTCACCAGATTGTCGGTTCTAGCTCCAGCTTGAAGAAGACAGTTGGGTTTGAGCCTTTGAGGAGGGTGCCTGAAAGGCGATCATACTTACTGGTGCTGGGGATTGTTTTTTACGGTGCCTACGTAGACACTGCCTGGTCGAGGCGTCCATGCAAGACCGTCGTAGTTGTTTAGTAGAGGATAAGGATATCGTCGTCGAGGTTAACAGGGATGTAGCGGTGCAGTCCATCTCGGTGTTTTGTTGGGGTTAAGCATTTTGTTTCCGGTATTCCTTTGCTACATCATATTGTTATATTGGCTTTGGTTCCGTACCGTATTTGGTTTACATCTATTTCTGATAATATTTATTTCTGTATTGGTTCTGAGGTTTCTATCGTTTTTGTTTCTGCAAAAAACAAAACAAATATGTAACCATTCAGCTTCGTTCGTGCCCGCTCTGAAGACGTGCATTGCACGTACATGCCAACTAGTGATATAAGGAGAAAAAAAGATCATACGTGTCTGCGCGTACATGTAATCTTCGGATTAGCCCGTAAGCTAGCTACTAGCTAGGCATGGTGCGGCTGCATGTGCACGCTAGGTACGCTACCCGCTTTCGTTACGAACTTTGCTGAGTCTCCCCTCCTGGAACAGATGCACCGATCAAATGGCTGAGGGCGCACGCGGGCGACGTTCTACGGCGGCGCCGATGCCTCTGGCACCATGGGTAAATAGCTAAGCTTATTGCACGATCACAGGCCAATCTAACTGATCTACGTACGTAAGTACATCTCTCTGCCCTGCGCTAACTAAAAGCGCATTGTTCACTGAAATCCAGGCGGAGCGTGCGGGTACGGCAACCTGTACTCGGCGGGGTACGGCACGCGGACGGCGGCGCTGAGCTCCGTGCTGTTCAACCACGGCGCCTCGTGCGGGCAGTGCTACTTACAAGATCGCGTGCGACCGCAAGCTAGCTAGAGGACCCGGCGTTCTGCAGACCCGGAGTCACGGTGACGATCACGGCTACGGTTATTGGACCAAGCTTCACATCAATGGTATATCTGGTCATATGGTTTTATTAATAATGGAATACAATCATATACAGAGGTTAGTGTGAATTGCTTTGTAATTTTACTATATGTGTTAACTATGTTCTTATTGATTTTAAAATATCACATTGATGGAAGTGAAAGCTTGGTTTGGTTCTAACTTTTTTATGAAAGGTATGTCTAAAACTTCCTGTATTTGGGGAGTGGAAATGCATAGATAATATTTCATATATTTTTCTATGGAAAAGTGCAAACCTGTCTTGTACCTTTTGATTAAGGGAATGATACTCTGCGAGGAATTATGTTTTAACTCGTGAGGAAAAAGGAAGAGTAATTGTCATACCACAATCATTGTGGGACATTATTTGTGTGACCTGATCTTAATCATACCTTTGTAATTGTTGCTATTTTGATTAGCATGGAAACGATTTGCTGGAATTATTAGCAAACGGAATATGAATCTTATGAAAATTGTTGGAATCACATAATGGACTTGTCGTGCAATGTCAAGGAAACATGGATTACTCATTATTCATTGATGATCTCAACCTTCAACTACGTGGATATATTGATGCTATTTGTGATCTTGGTAAAAGGTAATCTATTTTATGTTATGTGTTAATATTTACTTTTGTAGGTCTTTATGGTGTATAAAGGAAACATGATTTAGTACTTGTTATTTATAAAATATGAATACTTCAATGCATCTCAAGCATTGAAGGAAGGTCTATGGTTAAGGAAAATTATTCGTAAACTTAAGGTCGCGGAAAGACGCATCATAACCTGTTACTTTGTGATAATAAGAGTGCTAAAGTCACAAAATTTATATGCAACATGGATACACTGAAGGAAGGAATTATTTTCTACCATGCTAATTGTGTGGGAATTCACTTGTGGAAATAAAATGTTTTCAGTCAAGTGGAAGATGTAGGAATTTATGTCTTGCAACATTTTATAGATGTACTACATTGTCCGGAATTAAACTTCATGTGGAAATATCATGGAAATAACAGGGAATCAATGATGTGGCGTTGTACTTAAGGAAATATATACTTAATGAAGCCGGTTACTGATATACTGGAACACAGTATTATATATACTGGAATTATACGATGTATAACGCCCGGGCACAGTATTATCAGGAAAGCCAGGTTGTTCATATGTTGGCTATATGAATTGATTAAAGCCTGTGAATTTGGATTTAGATTCAAATTCAGCACGTGACTCACACACGTGTGCTCGTGGGACTAATTGCAGATTGAGACTCCTAGATTGTTACTGATGATGGTGGTTGGTTTGGTTAAGCTGGAGTTTCTGGAATAAATCTGCGGAATTTAAACTAGAAATTAGCACTATATAAAGGTCCCTAACCCCTAGCTTCAAATTGATGCGCTCCCGAACGACAACGGCGGATGGTGTAACCATCGCGCAACCGGCATGTAAGCCCGGCAATCGGGTCGGATTTGACCGGGTCGATCTTTTACAGACCCATGCCCATTTAATAAATAGGCAAAGCTCTTGCCCATGACCCTACCCATGGGTAGGAAATGAGACCCATGCCCGAACCCGATGGGCAACCAGACCCGATGGGCAACCCGTCAGGCGTAAGCAAGTCAGGCAAATGTTAGCGAACCAATGATGATCTGCTCTATTTATATCTTCCCTGGTGCTCGTTTCTTTGCTAGCTTGCCGAGGTGGTACTAATAATTGTACCGTGCCGAGTTAAGCACATACAGCGCCAGCGTGCTATTGGGCTAATGCTTCGTTTTTGGGCCTCAAACTCCGTGCCGATGGATCAGAGAAAGGAGCAGCAAAGTCATAATCCACTAACTGACTAGCGTACATCTCGTATGTCTCAGAAAGGTTGCACACATGTGCATACATGCGTCAAATGCATCAGCCTTTGAGGCCCAGCAGCTCACCGAGTACAAGTCCACCTTAGGCTAACGTATAATTTGTCTGTATATGGACTCTCTCTCCAAGAATTAACAAAGCGAATTAATTTCTTAATAATATAAGCGTGCTGCTATAAGTACTGCTTATTACATGAGGGCCCATATGTCACCTAATCGGACGACCCATCTGGTCACCCATGGGTACGAGTCTGTGCCCATACCCTACCCACTACTAATCGGGTCGCCCACGGACAAGACCCATGGGTGAAAATGACGACCCATACCCTGCCCATTAGGGTCGGGTGCCCATGGGCGGACATACCCATGGGTCAAACTGCTGGCTTGACCGGCATGGGAGGAGATTGGCGTCTATCAGGGTGGCATCATCCCCGTCATGTACCAGAGGTGTGTGCACAACACATGAGTTTTTTTTGTTACGTTCCCGTGCTTTTAGAAGTTAAAATTGGTTAAAGTTTCGTTTCAAATTTTGTTTTCTTAAAATTGATTAGATGATATACTCGTATATTTCTGTAGGGTTCCATGCGTGAGGATGGGTGGGGTACGTTTCAAGATCGTTGGTCACGATTACTTCAACCTTGTTACTGTCATGAACGTCGGAGCCGCTGGCTCGATCAAGTCTATGGATGTCAAGAGCTCCGACTCGAACGATTGGGTGCCAATGGATCATAACTAATCAAATATTCTCCCTTCCGCCCCCGCGTCGCTCCCTCTGGGGCGACCCGGGTGGCGAACCAAACCCTAGCGCCGCCACCCCCTTCCCCTGCTTCTCCCCACCTCTCGCCGCTGCCGAGGTGACCACCGGGAAGCCGTGTGGCCGCCGATGAGGGTAGCGGCGAGGTTCTCGTCGCTCCGCGTCCCCGCGGTGGACTCCGGATGCCGAGGTGGCGGCCTCGGGCGGTGAGGCGGCGCTGGCTCTGCGGTGAGCAGCGCGCGCAGGTGCTGGTTCTCTCCCTCGGCCGTGAGGGCGGCGGGGCGGAGGCGGGGTGACGGTCGTGGTGCAGGGGCTGGTTCTTGCCCTGGATCTAGATCTGGTGGAGGAGGGGGATGGGAACCGGGAGAAATCCTTGGCTTGGTCTTGCCAGCCACGACGGCGGCGACGTCGGTGGGTGCCGTCTTCTTCCCTGGAGGCGCCGTTGAGGTTATTCCTCCTCCCTCCCACCCTCTCTCTATTCCCGAGAGAAATCCCAAATCTTTGGATTGGGCGGCAGCGGCGCCCTGGGCGTCGTCACCTTCCAGGAGGTGCCGCTCCGGGAGCGAGGGGGTGTGGTCTCGTTTCTGGTTCCGATGGGGGTCGTCGTGGTGTGCGCTGTGGTGTGCTTCGCCGCCGCATTCCCTCCACGACGCGACTCCTGCATCTTCGTCTTGACCAACAAGCAGCTTCTCTCCGTGGATGTGTCCGTGGTGTGCGGCAAGCCTCCTCTGTGCGAGCTCGGCGCAGCAGTGTGGCAGCCTTGTTTTCTGGCTCGATTGGCAGCATGTCCATGACTTTCCTCGCTCTTGGGGGAGCTTCTCCATTACCGACGGTACGGCGCCTTCGAACCAGGCGAGGGGACATGGGTTCCCTTCGGTCATGGAAGTGGATGGTCTGATATGGGCTCGCCTATCCTGGAGCAGAAGAGGGCGTGTGTCACCTTGCTGGCGTTTCTCCGAAGGCCCTGCCTTGGCCGCTCCCTCGGTGTTCCATTCGCGGCAGAGGACATCGACGACTTCAAGCTGGCCTTCATCTTGTATCTTCTGTTTGCTGTTGTTCGTGGTGTTGTAAGCTGTTTACCAGCATCTTGTACCTGCCGTGTGTGGCCTTGTGTGTGTGGGTGTTGTAATGGTGGCCTTGTGGTTTCCCTGGCCGGTTGTTGGCTTTGTTAATTCAAACTGGGCTCGTCTCGAGCCTCTTTTCTAATGGCTCATAACTGGGGCGCGAACTGGCATTCGTTAGCGCTTCTTACCGAGAAAGAGCTATCGTTTAGATTGACTACCACAGATGGACAGACGCTTGTGTTCAACAAAATTGTGTCTGTTGGATGGAAGTTTGGGCAAACATTTGCGAGTAACTTGCAATTCAAGTGATCACGCCAGCAGATCAGTGCAGGATGCATGTGTGATAGGTTCGGTGGTGCTTAATTACAAATGCACCCTGTGCATACATATATCGATTCTCTGTTCACCGCATGTGTACATCCAACCTATGTATGTCTTTAATTTGTTGTTGTGCATATTTATGTTTGTAATTTTGTATCAAGTTGTATAGTGTATATATATACAATGCAACCTGGCAATTCCCATTTAACCCAGAAGTTTAGGAATTCCTTGATAGTTGGTATAAATTCGTAAACCGGGTTGTCTTATACACTTAAAATGGTTTGTGTAACATAATCCACCTGCTATTCGATTACTAATGTTAGTGGGTGAGGTCAGGTTCTCTCGCAATGATGCTTTTCTCAAAAAGGGGGATAACATGCCGAACAAATCCGCTAACATAGCAAAAACAGAAAAAATCGAGACCATGCAAAGTGGATACAGTATCTCACGGTCCTACCATAAATACTATGGCAAGTGACTGAATGACAAAATATACATCACTATTCGACAAAGCCTTCAAGAAAGGATTGTCACATGTGCGCAATTGTCAAGCTGTAAGACCACCCACTATCACCACGTCCGAAGTCGACGCCAACGTGATGATGAAGGGACCGTTAGGGAGTTTCATTAGTCGGGTCGGCTTATACGCTTAAAAAGGTTTGTGTAACATTATCAACTTGCTATTCGATTACTAGTGTCAGGGGGTGAGGTTAGGTTCTACCGCAATGACACTTTTCTCTAAAAGGAGATAACCTACGACAGTTGTATCGGTTGTTGCTGAACAAATCAGCTAACATAGCAAAACAGAATAAATCAAGACCATGCAAAGTGGATCCGTCTCATGACAGTATCTCATGGTCCTACCATAAACACTATGGCAAGTGACTGAATGACAAAAAATGCACACTTGTCGAGCAGCATGACCACCCACTACCACCATGTCCGAAGTCGGCGCCAACGGTGACGAAGGAGGGGTCATTAGGGAGTTGTTTGGAGGTTGTTAAGTTTGGGCATTAGTCGCTCTAGGGTATGAATGTCTTTGTGCAACTAGATGGTGCAACTGAGAGTTTCTGACATGATACTTGGCAAGATGGTGTGTCGCATAATTACAGTTGCCCCCATCGACCGTCATAGAAGTAAGTTTGGACTTGTTGGCAAGTTGTTGTGTTGATCCAAAAGTCGCACTTGGTGGAGCTGAGCCACATCCCTGTCGTTTGGACGGACGTTACATACAAATATGGTACTAGGGACGTAAATGGTCACCTAAACGGCGCCACATAATCCCATTTATTGGGGCCAACAGTTTAAAAAGTTTTCCAATTCCGGAGAAAATGAACTACGATGTATGCATACGGGATTATGTGGCGCCATATATTGCGCCCTTTATATCCCTATATATGTTACACCCTCTATTACGAAAAACATATACCAATATGGTATTTTGTTCAATAAAATACAATGGTATTTGTTCTCGATCCCCTCCTACGTATATTCGGCAAGTTCAAGTCGAATCGGATTCCAACTTTCCAAGTACGTACCGTTTTCGAATTAGAATCGGTGAAGAGATTGCCCGACACCAGGCCGCAATCGGGTACAGATCACATATCGTTGGACAGGGTTCTCGGTTTTCAGCAAGTCGATCGAGTCAACAAACAACGATGACACTCTCGGCGTTAAGGGCTCGTCTGGGCGTGGGATCCTCCAGGATGATCGTCAATGCCGCCGTCGGCAGAACAACCGGCAACGCTAGAAGCTTCAGCAGGACTTTGAATGTCGTCGGCGGCAACGCCAACATCGGCGTCGGCGTCTTCAGCAAGATCCGCCGCTTCTCTGACGTCGCAGGTCTCCGTTTGCCGGAAAAAATAACCGCGAACACTGCCCTATTTGGCCAATATTACTTCGCCCTTTACCTCGGGGGCCTCCTCGGTGCCAGTGCGATCCTGTGCTATTTAGGCGACATTGTTTCCGAACGGCGCGCTAGAAGAGAGAGGCAACGCCATCTTCACTACGATGACGACATCAGGAACGACGACGTGCTCTGGTTCGACGACAGGTACGTCGTCGACGCCATGGATACCCAGGACCAGCTCGTCACCCAATGGCGGGCGGCGGATGACAGGAAGCTCGCGGACTCCCAATGGCAGGCGGCGGACGATAGGAAGCACGCCCAACTCGGGGCGAATATCGCCGATCTGCAAAGAGCGGTAAAAAGGTTTGATCTCCGCCTGGAGTTCGCCGAGCTACGCGAAGAGCTTCTCTGCGCTGGAATAACGGACGAAACGCTCGAGATCCGCAAGGAGTACGATGATATGGTGGAGGACGTCGACCTGCTGGCCTCCCAGTGGCGGTCGGCCGCCGATTTGAAGTTGGCTGAGTACAAGAGGCAGATCATGGAGGTGCGCAGGCGGATCCAGGAGGTCGAGCGGAGGCAAAAGGGACTCTAGAAGCTGCTCGTGGTGGAGCAGAACGTCCGTGAAGTTCAGGAGGAAGCACTTTTAGTCTTTACTTCAGTTTTTGAGAGTTTTCTATTCAAATTCCATGTGTTCCGATCAAATTTTGTTGTCTGGCACATTTGGGTACACTAGTTTGTTTGGCAATTTTTGAAGTGGTCTTCGATCAAAAGATTACTACTACTGCTATTTATTCGTGAAGTTGGATTATAGCTTGCTAAATTATACTCCCTCCGTTCCAAATTACTTGTCATTCATTTGTCCAAAAGTGGATGTATCTATACTTGTAACATGACTAGATACATCCACTTTTTGACAAATGGATGACAAGTAATTTGGAACGGAGGGAGTACTAATTAAAAGTTTCAGACCTGCATAATGCATCTTCTTGTATGTTTTTTTTAGATAAAAGGCATTTTATTGCCCAACTTTGAGTTAACAAAGCCAAAGGCGTTCACCAGGTTAATACAACGCTGCGGCATACAGCTTAGCCAAAGTAAAACAACATGCTGCGGCATACAGCTTAGCCAAAGAAGAACAACATGCTGCGGCATACAGCTTCGCCAAGAGAACTAAAGGAAAACTAAGAGGAGCTTGGCATGAACTCGGCATGGATCTTCATCAGCTCACTAGACAGATGTCTTGCGCCTCCACGTCCTGCGGTTTTAGTGCAGGGCTCGAGTTCTGCAAGAAGATGATGGTTTTGTAGATAATGTCAGCGGGTTGTTTGATGAATTTAGCCTCAATAGCACCTTTATTGCGAACTTGCCACAAGCCCTAGACTGCGCGGCGAAAAACACCCAAGTTAAGCGCCTCACAGCCTTAGGAAGATTCGAAAGAATGGAGAAAAAATGGGCAAAATTGGAAGGGCACCATGCTCTCCCGAAAACACGACGCAACACACTCCAAGCGAACCTAGCTAAGGAGCAATTGAAGAAGATATGAGCTGCATCCTCATCTGCCCCACAAATGACACACTTACCATCCGAGGGGCCCTTTCTAGTAGCTAACTGCACGCCTGAGGGGAGGCGATCAATGATCAATTGCCAAGTGAAATTTTTGATTTTCAAGGGTATCTTTGCTTTCCAAACATCCTTAAAGTGCGCTACCGTCGCCCCCTGGGACAGCTTCTTGTACATAGAGTTCACTGAATAGGTCCCCGCAGGTCAAGGGTCCAAACCATCGTGTCATGGTCGAAAGAGAGAACAATGGCCTCAATAATCTCTTCTAATCTTGCCCATTGGATGGCCCCAGCCTCATCCAACGTCCTCCTAAACCGACAGCCTCCCTCAGCTGCTTGCGCTACCGAAATCAGAGGGTCCTCACAAATGTTAAACAGGGTGGGGAACCATGAGTACCATTGATGATTTCAGACGAAATTTTCTTACCCCATGAAGAAAAAGGAAAGGTTTCATTGTGCAACGAACGAATAAATACATCTACTTGAATGAATTTGTGATATTTAGTAGATAGCATACTTGCTCTCTTATGCAGAGTATATTCAATGATAGCATGTTTGAGTAGTCTGGTACCCTACACCACAACAGTCCTGTCTAACCAATGAAAAAGGGTATACAATAACAAAGAAATTGTAGAATGATAGTA
Organism: Poa pratensis; assembly: GCA_947311845.1. Taxonomy (NCBI): domain Eukaryota; kingdom Viridiplantae; phylum Streptophyta; class Magnoliopsida; order Poales; family Poaceae; genus Poa; species Poa pratensis. Next base: position 19,450,773 of record CAMZMU010000117.1, read on the forward strand.
AGGGTATAAAATTAGAAGTTCCAGAATTGCATAAGAAGTCAGAGTTGGGAAATTCACTTTTGGCACCAGAGTTGGGAAATTCATTTGAAAAAACATATTTCAAAATGTCAAAAAAATCTGAACTAAAATTTCGCGAATACATCTTGATATTATATGTGTTCACAAAGTCGTTTCACCAAAAACCGATATATTTTGTGCCTTGTGTAAAAAGGACAAAAAAATGTCGTGAAAAGCCTTATTTTAGCACCAATTTTTTTCTTTTTCATACAAGCCACAAAAAATGTCGGTTTTTCGTGAAACGACTTTGTGAACACATAACATGTTAAGATCTATGCGTGAACATTTTTTTCCAAATTTTTTGACGTTTCAAAATATGTGCAAAATGTATTTTAAATAAAGGGTGCATATGCACCCGGAGCCAAAACACCACTCCGTCAGAGTTTGTCTAGCCATAGAAGCGGTCAGGATTCAGGAACCATGAGTACCACTGATGATGTCACAAAAAATTTCCTTACCCCGCAAGGAAAAACAAAAAAGGTTTTACTTCTGCGTGGAACCAATAAATAGATCTGCATCCAGTGAATTTCTGATGCTAGTATGTTCGAGTTGTCTGGTACTCTACACCACAACAGTCATGTCTAACCAACGAAACATGGTATACAATATAACAAAGAAATTGTAAAATGACATTAAGGTCGTCATGGATATGTCTACTGATTTCACGATTTTCTCATCTGATCCGATATGCCTCGAATGAATGGTTCAGAGAAGGGGATTGTAAAAGCTTGTGAGTGCCTCTATTTTGAACTGCTCTCATGCCCTGGCTGCATCTGCAGCAACTTCTGCCCCTCTTCGTCTGTCTCTTCCTTGGGCTCAATCTTAGGAGCCTTGGGTTTTGTGGTGGATTGCTGGTAGAGAACACCACCGGACATGCATATCAAGAGCCCAATTGTGCCCACAAGTGATGCATGCTTGTCCCAGATAAGCAGATTGATCCCGACGGTCAGGAGCTTGTTCACTATACCAAGCACCGTAAATCCGGTAGCAGAGATGGCCCGTCTGCAGGAGAATCCGAAGAAGGATATTGATAACCCAAACAGGCATGACAGGGCAACAGGAAGGACCACATCGAAAGACAGCCAGTTTGTTGTCATCTTGGAGCTGTCCACCTTCATCTGATCAAACTCTCCCATTATAAGTAGCTCTAGGGGAAACAACAGCAGAGCCTCAAGATTGTTGTAGAGCACAAGGCCCCATGTGTTCAACCCGATGGTCATGACGACGTGCTTGATGTACACGAAATCAATAGACATGCTCGCCAGATAGGCGATTGCCCAGCTGTAAGCTGTCACACTGAACTGGTTGTCCGTGAAAACATAGATCACACTCCCACCAAGTATAGTGGAAAGTGAGAGCCATGTCTTGAGTGATGGGCATGGTTGGTGAAGATAAAACGTCTCTCCAATGGCCACAAATATTGGGACAGCAGAGCGAAACACGATGAAAGTGTCCACATTAGCATGCATCAAGAGTTCACTGTTTGTGAAGATGGAGATGTAGAACATAACAGCAGCAGGCAAGAACTTCCACATGGTTCTCAGGTTCAGGCTATCAGGCTCAATAAGCTTTAGCTGTCCACATAGGAGAACTCCGGCAACACTAGTGAGGTATTGTAGAGCTGTGAGTGCTCCAGGGTAAGGAAACTTCATGATTGCCCATTTGTTGATAATGGACAGCAGAGATGCTGACAGGCAATAACCAGCAGCCACGCCATAGACTGAAGCGTGGTGCATAAGAGTGCCCCATGCGTTATTCCACGCTCCAGTTTTCTGGAAATTAACTGATCCATCAGTTGCACCATCTTGTCTTGAGGGCTCTGAGGGATTAGACATCTGCAACCATTTATAATAAATTAATTAAACAGTTAAAAGTCATGCTGCAGCTGCAAACAAGGCAGATGGAGCAGGCCCAGACAGTTTAGATGTCCTATACAAATGTAGTAAGTAATGGACAGAGCAGAAAAGTACTTCAAACTTGTGTGCGACGATAGATAACACACTTCATAACACCTCATATACTCTAGCCAGCCCCTGGATCTGGATCTTGAAATCAGTTTTCATACTAGTGCTCATGGACACAATTGCCTGTTTTAGTACATATTTTTGCAGAAACCTAGATCCTATCTAGCATCAAATTTGAACGAGGACTATTTCTTTAAGGAAGAACCTACAACTATTAGTCAACGACACATATCTCAGAGAAGAAAAGAGTTTGAAAGCATGATCCATAAGGTAGAAGCAAGAAAACATGATTTTCCAAAAAAAGGAAGAGTACTGATTGAATAATGCTACCAAATATGGAAAAACTTTACAGAGCAAGTATTCATTTATCTTGTTATGCCACCCTTTTAGTCTTCTCTAGCAAACAATCATTCTCTGATTCAAGCTTCTGCTGAAGGACAAGAATTGTCCCTAAGAAGTATTGTTTGGACATTGATCTATTTGTGCTGGCTATGCACTTTCATATGTTTTGCTGTGATCTTGAGCCAATTTCCGAGGTTGATCATGGTAGGACTCTAGCAGGTCAAGGTAGAAACTAAAAGAGAGCAGACAACAAGTACTGAAAAAACAGGTTCTAGCTAGCTTCCAAAAATAAGTCAAAGGCAGAAGATGAAGCAATAGGAACACCAAGAAACACTTCATCACAGATCTAGTAACTAACCAACGATGCCATAGGAGGAAATAAACATTGCATCAAAGCTAAAGAAAACCAAGCCAAGATCAAGCAATACCTGGAACCGAACAGCCCGATTACTAGCCATGGTACCTAGCCAAACTCAACAACAGCAAGCGCTCTAGCACTGAAGCATGTATCCTCTAAGACAAGGCCTGAGGGGGAGGAACGAAGACAAGTATGCAACAACCAGCTAGCAAGCCCAATCAACTAAGCTCATATAAGGGGGTCACAACTCACAACGCATCTGCCCACGACGGCCATGTTCAACATGAGAGTCAAATAAGGTAGGAGCACGTCACAAGCACATTAGCCCGTAGCTACCAATAATACCATAGGATGGGGTAAGAAAAATCAGCGCACCACCTAAGCGCTTTGTCCAGGTCAAGCAAGACAAGGTCGCAATCATGCAACCTGCTAGGCAGCTACCCAGTTAGTTGATCACAAGGAGCCAAAGATTGGAAATAGCTCGGGAAGAAAGGGAAGCTTCTTCCCTCGCAGCCTGTGGGGGTGTGGGGAGGAGAACTGGCGAAGAGATGCGTCCGGCTCAACTACCACGACGTGACTGCTTCTCCTCAACCTCCATGACGCCAGTTCGAAGTCGATGCAAGCACACGGGGTGCTCCCCTGAAGTCGCTAGCTGACGCCGAGGCCTCACGATCGAGCCAGCTCAACCAACTGTTTCATCACATTAATAAAGATCGGAGCGCTGGAGTTAGTTAGTTAGTCGCCGAAACATGCGTACATGTGACGGAGGTAATAGCATGGATTGAAATAAGAGAAACTGGAGATTGTTAGGTAAAGATTCCGCCGACGGTCTGGAAGAGAGTGTGGGGTAAGATGGTCGAGCGGAGAGGGACAGAACCACGGGTGATTTATCGAGGGTTAGGGCAATTGATTTTGACGCGGTGGTCGCCGGATCTGGGCGCTCGGGCGGGTTAACGCAGGATCGCTCGGGTATAGCTAGGGCGATTAGGCGAGGGATTTGGGAGGAGATGATCCAGCGGGAAGAGAGCCAGCTCAGAGCGGGAAGGGGGATTCCGGGCAATCGGAGATTCTTGGCTCTGACATCTGACCCGTCGAGGCGGGACGGAGCGGATCTCGAGGCGCCTTGTTTGGATTGCCTGTAGGCTGTACCGACGACCGACCGGCGAGAGAGCCAAGCCGGCCGGCCGGCGGGGATGTCGTTTCTGTCCATTTTTCTATTGCCTCCCGTTTGAGCTTCGCACGAGGAGAGATCCGCCGCATCCGATTCCGGGGGAGCCAGGCACGTGCCCGCGTGGCGCAAGCGCAACCGACGCTTTCGCCGAGCCACCCATATTTTCAGCTGGCCCCATTTCTGCACTTTGAACTAACTTTGGCCCACGGTTGTGTGCTGTTCTATCCTCCCGTTTTCTCTGATCACAACTGTAAGGGCATCTCCACTTGCCCCCAAGGAGCCCGACATCTTTTTGGCACTTTTTGCTCAAATAGCGTCGAAATCCTTCCAGCCGTGCCCCAGGACGTTAAATAGCGCCGTTTTGCGCCGTTTTAGCGCCGCCGCTCCCAGACCAAACCTAGCGCGTTGGGGGCAGCTGGGGGCGCCGGCTCTAGCCTTTTTGCATGCAAAGGCCCACATGCAGTCTCTCACACCCTCTCTCTCCTCTCATCCACCTCCAGGCCCACCATGTGCTCTCTCCCATCTCTCTCTTTTCCACCAACCGCCCACCACGCACGGGAGGGCAGCACGCCGCAACTCGGGAGCCTGTCGATCGTGAGTGAGGCAGCGGGAGGAGATGGCCGCCGCCGCCGGAGGACCCGATCCAACCCTAGGAAGGGCGGGGTCCTTGCCCCGGCGGAGCAGCGCCGCAGCAACCCTGCTCCCCATCATGGCAATAGGGAGTCTTCCGAGCTACAACAATCGGGCGGCACCGGGCGACGGAGGACTGGAGGAGGACCGCAGCAAGGCCGGGGAGCCAGGCGGCGGCGGCCGAGCGGCGGCGGTGGAGACAGAGAGAGGGCGAGACGAGATGGGGTCCAGGGAGGCTGGATGACAGGTGGGGCTCGCTGGCCTGCCGGCGTGGCCGCGAGGTGCGCGTGCGTGGCGGCGCGGTCAAGTACAGGGAACAGACGAGAGGAGGCTGACGAATCAATTCGGAACACGGCCGAGGAAGAAGCGGCGGAAGGGAGAGCTCGTCGGAGTGAAAAAATTGTGGGGAAACGCCTCATCCCGTACCGGCGCATGGAGAGGTCAACGGCGGCCGCGGCGCCCATCCCCCACCGGCGCGGCGGCCCAGGAGGCGCGTGGAGAGGCCGTCGACGGCGTGAGCGACGGGGACGGGGCGACGCCTGCTCCCGGCGACCGACGGGGAGGACGGCGACGGCTTGGACTCGAGCTCGAGGTGCTGGAGGAGAGGCCGCCGGTGAGGAAAGAAAAAAAGCCTGCGTATTGGGGGGAGGACGACCGGGAAATCAACCCCCAAGAATCAAATTAGCGCCGGCGCAAACTATTTCGGCTGAAAAAGGCCTCTTGGGTTTGCGCCACGAGTGGAGATGCCCTAACCTTCCTCCAAGCGGTGATTATGCGAAAATTAATGTTGAAGCTACAGTGTCTGGATCTGGTAATCGCGGAGTTGTGGCAGCAATTTGTCGGAGCCGACATGGAGTTTATATGGGCTCATCTGTTTTAGTTGTGGCAGCAATTTGTCGGAGCCGACATGGAGTTTATATGGTCTGGATCAAATTGCCTGTCGAGAAGGTCTTGCGCTGGCTGCTGATCTTCAGCTTGAGAGGTGTATGCTGGCAACTGATTGCCAGGAGGTAATAAACGCTTTAAAGAACAATTATCTTCCTACATATGCTTCTGTTCTTAGAGAAACTAGAAACATACCCCGCGCGTTGCGGCGGGCATTTGCTAAAGGAAAGTTGTGAATATAATTAAAGAAGCAAAATATTAGGTCTAGACTCTCATTTGCGGTGTTAAAGATGATGAATTCTTTTCTTCGGACCTGGATGAAGTACAAATATGCTAAATTTTCTTTTGGCAAATGAGAACTGAACACATATAGCATAGTACTACACAACAATTAAGTTGCAGGATTTAAGATGACTACCTAGCTGTGCTGATCCGTGTCCTTGTGACCATTCAAAATTATAGCAAAGGAAGGCTATCCTGTAATACAGTAGGATAGCGTAATATATAATTGATTTGCAACCAATAATATTAATCACATAGGTGCAGCAATAGGATTTACCGATGTCATTTAAACATGATCATCAAATGGGACTGAATATAGGGTCGACACTGAAGCAGTATGTCAAAGTCTGAATGATAAAAATAGAAATACATGCATTGTGAAGTAGAAACCTGACGGATGAAATTATTTCATCAGCAAGTGATGCATGGATTCCTTAGTTGATGATGTGCAGAAGGTGAAAATCATCACGTGTCTGAGTTCCGGTCTACATACAACAATTGAATAATTAAAAATCAATCAACGATCCAACTAACTGCCTCTACAAGCCAAATATATACCATCACGTATCGGCTATATCCAACCCTCTTGCTAGACTTATAAATAGGACGCTGCAACGCTGGTGGTAGAGCCCTTCATCCTGACCAGAAGGCGCTGTCTGCAGAGCACTGAAAGAAAGTGGTCAGTCCGCTTCTTCATAGGCTAGGTCAGTGAAATCAAGGAGTTTGCCTGTAGTCGATGCAGCAACGCCATGAGTCGATACTTGGAGCGGAGATTGGTGTCGTAGGCCCGCACATACCATGAGTTGGGACAGGTGAAAGTGCTCGGTGGATGAGAACTTTGGGCATGGTGGCGTGGAGTCTTGCAGGTGGACGACATGAGCAAATTATAAATAGGACGTGGATTCGTTCGTCTTTACTGCAGGGAGAAGAAACGTCTTCAGGAGATGAAGAGAAGGAGCATTTAATTGAGAATTTCTCTTTGACGATACGGCTTAATATGAACTTCAATGAGTACTTTTTTTTTCCACAGTAGCCTGTACGTGACATTGCCAGCCCCAAGATTGGACAACACAAATGGATGGATAGAGATAAACAATTGTATGGCTATGATGACTTGATGATGTGGATGAGCTGCATGTTAAGATAGACAACTTAAATGACCCTCTAGTGGGGTTTTGCTTTATAAGAGGTATAGATAATTAGTAGAAGAGAGACTTGGTTCAGGGCGGCGGGCATGTTTGGCTCCTGCAATCTCGAGATATCTCTATTGTACCCATGATGATTGATTAATAAATGAGAGCTTTTACCCCTAAAAAAGCTGTAACCTTCACCCATTAGGTGATATATGACCCAAAAAGTACTTAGTTACCACTTATAACGTTATGTCTGTATAATGTGACGCAAATCAGTCCAGAATAGTCTGAATTGGACACATGGAAGCATAAATTTGTAACCAGTATTTGTCGTAGATGGCGGACGACGGGGCCGACCAACGCGGGGAGCTCGGCTCTAGGACGCTCATACTTGGTTGGTAGCACCGGCAGCGTAGGGTGGACACGGGGAAGTGGATAAGGATCGGGACGAGGCGATGCATGTGATTGACGCAAACGAAGACGGGAATCGTGACAAAGGAGGAAGTGCAAAATAGTTGTTGGACACCGTCGGAGCTCGACGAGGTCTATTGCGACGGGGAGGAGCATGACCATGATGGCATTGCGCTCCAAATGTCGATCACATTCGCGACATGCAGGGCATGGAAGGAGGTGGCTTCGTGGAAGAGGGCATGCGAGGTCAGATGGTTATAGCGCACTAAACGAGGGGAGGTAAAATAGAGCATGTCGCCGGATTATGCCACAACGGCTGACGGTTGCGATCAGCTGGGGGACAATATCGTCGCTCTCGATTCACGAATCACTTTGCCGATTGTTTGGTTGGGTTCTACGATGCAACACAGTGACCGATGCAAAGCGGGCACGACGTTGATGGGGGTTGGCGGCGGTGATCAGACATCATCAACAACGGAACCCATCGAGCATACATGCATACCCAAGGATGTGGAGGACGTCAAGGCTCTAGTTAAAGGATTCGAAGAGATCGACTAGAGTAGGGTGAATATGCGACTACACATTTTTATTTATTTCTTACGTACCAAAATAATGATAAACACAATGTGGTAACCTATATTACGACAAGAATAAACAGTAGCATACAAGTTAAAAGTAAACAATGCTAGATACAAGTAAATAAAGAGTTGGGAGATAACCAAACAATGGATGTGGCGGTTTATCACGAAGTTCACTTTACAATAGCCCAATGACTCGCCTTACTCTTCTCGAGCCTCAAACAATATGGGGTGTCTCGGTTCACTGTATGGTGCCCTTGAAGGCGGCAACCGAACCCTTACAAACAAGGTTTGGTAATCTCCACAACTTAATTGAAAACTCTGAACAATATACCAGAGAAGCTCACTACCATGGCTGAGCTCCAAGACACCTCTTCCGCATAGGGTTTCACAACTCAAAAGTGCATCGTCGGCAATTTCCTTGCAAACCACCTTTCAAGCGTCATCCTTGGATGATGGAAACTTCAAGAGTAAGGTTTTATACGCCCTTTCCCCTGTCCCCTGTGGAAAGTATCTAGACGATTATCCAATGAATATGGGTCCTAGTCCCACTTTGGACCTTTTGAATATTGTCCTTCATCTGCCGGATCCAAGAGAAGGGCCCAACGTAGTGGCGTCATGAACCTAAGCGTGAAAAAAAAATCTACTAAGGTAGTAGGGAAATCAAATTGTTTTGCTGTAACCCTGTAACCTTAGATCTAGACCTCCTCTTTCATTTCTCAAAGATTTAACAAGAATGGAGTAAGGAAGTGGGAGATCTCAATAGTTTAAAGTTTGAAACAATGGACAAGAGAGATGCAAAGCCATGTTACCTTCTTGGGGAAGAAGTGTGCCTTTTATAGAGGCCCTAAAATTCTAACCGTCATGCTCATTTCACAGGCCGGTATTAAACTTTAAATAAGATAAATATTCTTACTGAAAAATCGTTCAAATAAGATAAGTGTCCTTACCGAAAAATCACATAGATAACATTAATGTACATATTAAAAATCATTCAGACAAGATAAAAAGTTATCTTTTGAAAAAATTGTTCAATGTATAAGTTTATTACAAAAAATAACAAATAAGATAAATTTTCTTCATTTAAAATCCATTAAAATAAGGTTCCTATTGAAAAAAAAGTTAGAATCAAATAAATTCTGTTTTTTCTATTAATCTGCTTAAATGAGGTAAATGTTCTTTATTGAGATAAACGTACATGTGAAAAAAAATCTTACTATTAATAAAACCTTAAAGAAAAATGAAACACACAAAAGAAAATACAAAAAAGAAAAAAAAACAAAACTGTGCCGCATTAATGTTTCCGATATTTGCGATCCGCAGGCGGAGGCGGATCGTATTCCGCTCTACGCTGGTCGGCGAATAGGGGCGCTTCTATGCATCACTCCAAGGCAACGCGGGCGTGCACCGTCACCTGAAACGGCCAACGGCCGCTTGATGGGGCACTGCAAAAACGGCCCAATACAAAATGATCCTTTTATTTTATTAATTTTTGAAGCTGAATATTTTTAAAAGTCAGAACATTTTTTAAAAAAACTGAAAAATCTTATATTTGAACAATTTCCAAATTTAAACAATTTTCAAATATGAACAATTTACAAAATTTGTTTTTTTCAAAATGTATGAATAATTTTTGAATATGAACAAATTTTTGATTTGAACAATCTTTGAATTTGAACATGTACAAAAGAAAAAGATGAACAATTTTTAAATTTGAACAAAAAAATTATTTGAACAATTTTCGAATTTTAAAATTTACAAAAGGAAAACGGTGAACAAATTTTTAATTTGAACTTTTTTGAATTTTCGTCGCCTCGGCATGTTCTCGTCGCCGGTGGGCAGTGGCACACTGCCGCGACGAGAAGATAGGGAATCCACCGCTTGTTGTACTCCTGATGCATCCGCCGCGGCCAGGGGAGAGGAGGCAAAGGTTCTGTTCCTTCCCTATTCCCCCTATCGAACAGATGCGCACCCCCTGCCGTGGAGAGAGAGGACCGGACAAAGGGAAGATGGGGAAGGGAGGAGGAGCAGTTCTCCTGGTGGGGCGCATGGATGGGGAGGGGAGGTGGCAGTGGGCTTGGGAGTGGGGAGAGAGAGGCGATGGCAATGGTGGCTTGCAGGAAGGTGGAGCCGGGAGGAAGTGATGTGGACGGGAGGCGTCCGAAAAAGGTGGGGCAGCGACAAAGAGATGGAGCCGACCGGCGGCAGCTTTGATGTTTTGCAGCGACAAATTGAGGTCGAGATTGATTGGTACTACCAAATTTACTTTGCTGCTGTTGCAACAAGAGATTCAGTCAAAGAAAGGGAAATTTCTTGCTCCGTTTTTCGAGCTAAATCCTCTCCCATGTCTACCAAAAATCCTAATGGCGTTGTTTTGATCCTTGTTGTTCTGTAGCAACATCCATCACCTTCTTCCTGTAGTACAAGTAGTCCAACGATCAGCCCAAGACCCTGCCATGGCCGATCTTTTCACGTGCAGCAAACTCTACTTTTTTTTTTCAAAAATGAAACCCACATGGTCTCCTAATCATGCACATACCCTTGGTCGCTGCTGGTAAGCCTCGCCTCTGTTTCTTCTGAACACGAACTGAATTATGAACATGAACATGTCTTTGAGTTATGTGTCATGTCTATTTCAGTTAGCCCACTCTATAATTAAAAAATTAAGTTAGCCAACCTAGCATTCCTTTTCTCCATGAGCCCAATCCAATAAACACCACATGCCAGCCCAAAGCCTAGCCCATCAAATTTAAAGTACTCGTGGGTGATATTGTTCCTAGACTCTCAAGGTAGACAAGGCCAACAAAAGCAGCACTTTCTATCATTTTGTTTATATGAATTATTCTGTTGTGTAGAGATTATGTTGTATCAAATATTGTAGACATTATGTTCTATCAAATGTTTGTGTGTCTAGGAGAAATTACGTGTCACATCTTATTTTAATATTTGGACCCAACATTCTTGGCGGCTCAGGCGGTGATCCGTGCCGCTGGACATGGGTCACATGCTCCGGCGGCCTTATTTACGGAATGTACGCAGCGTGCCAGCGACATTAAGTTATGTCCATACATGATTCAATTGGAGTTTTGGATTCATGGTTTCTCTTCTGCATCTTGATATACTGCTTGCATAGAACTAGGAAATAAGAACATGTCCAGGGAACTGTCGCTGGCCATGGTGTTGTCTTTCCTACTTGTAAATTGTCTTTTTAATCGTGAAAACGTGCGTCGCACGTACATGCCAACTAGTTCGAAAGAAAAACGAAAAGAAAAGGAAAATAAAATAAAGAAAAAGAAAACATATACAGAAAACGAAAACGAAAAAAGGAATCAGAAAAGAAAAAGAAAAAAAGTCTGATGGGCCGGTCCACCCGCACCTCCTTCAGCGACGAGAGTATGAAGTATCGCCTGCGGGTGATATATAGGTTTTGCCGGCGAGGTCCCTCGGCCTTCCGCAAGCGATATCCTGGTCCGTCGTGCCGGCCCATTGGATAGGCTGTCAGGGGCCTGCTGGTTCGTCTGGGATTGAGGAAGAAGAAGACGAACACAACGGTCGTTTGAAGCCCAAGCCAACAAGAAAGAGCGTGGGCTAACTAAAATTTCACCGCCTGCAAGGCCAACCAGCCACTTGGAACTTGGCCCGTTCTTTAGATATACTAAAATGGAGCCTGACGCCCGAAGGTTCACTCACTCAGCTAGCCCGCCTTTGCTCGTAAAACATTTTTTCCCTGCTAGGCAAGCCGCCCGTTGCATCACCGCGGCGCGGTCGGTGTCAGCGCGCTGCCGCCGGCAGCCCCGACCCAACACGGCGGCAGCACCGCAGCCGCAGCGCAGCGGATCCAGCCGACACCGCGCAGTACGTCCCGTGATGGTTTCACGGCGGCGGTTGTGCAGGGCATCTTCTGCCTGTTTATTCGGGACTGCGTAGATCGGTCTGCGGCTGCAGCTCGGAAGTGACGTGATTGTATACGAGTATAGAAACATCGCTTCTCCATCTGAACACGGCGGCAGCACCGCAGAGGATCCAGCCGACACCGCGCAGTCAATCCCCTTCTCCGGCAGCGCTCGTGATGGTTTCATGGCGGCGGATGTGATGTGCAAGGCATCCTTCTGCAGCTGCAGCTCGGAATTGACGTGATAGGATACGAGTATAAAAACATGGCTTCTCCATCTGAACACGCCTTCTGGTTCTGGAGGAAAGCTAGCTTAAGCTGCTGCTACGCGTGCGCTCGGAGGCAGAGGCTATATTGGTTGCGGGTCAACTCCTCCAAAGATGGGCCGGCCGTTTTGACGGACACTTCACTCCTTTCTGGCAATCTGGCCTCTACGTCCTCTTCGCAGTACTGCGTATTGATAGCTGTAGAGCTCCACCGGCACCGTGTTCTTGTTTTTCTCTCGGAGAATACCTTTTCAACCGCTACTGCATGCCGACATTTCATTGCACTTCAGGTTCAAAGATCATCAGCAATTCCGATCGGTCACATATACGACTACTTGTCTGTGTAATCTGTCTACCATGCATGTGCTCCATTTAGCCAAGTGGCAGCAAAGCTAGCCGCGCTGTTCCATAATTTGACCAAGAAGAATCTCCAGAACATACGACACATGCTTGCTAGGCTCCTGGTTAATCTCGCTGGTCCAGCTTGCAATGTGGTTCCAAGATTTGAGCAGGTAGATAGAGAACCTTTTCGCCGTCGTCGTCGTCGATATGATCGCGATCAGATGCGGCGCTTTGCTCTTGACGTGTCCCCGGGATGGATATCGCCACTAATTAAACACGGCCGGGGGCACGTACGGGTAGGCGTAACTTTCGCAGATCCGATGCCGTTCATCCACGCATGCGTCCAATCAAGACACTGTTCGACGCTTAGTTTCCATGTGGCCGGGGGCCGTACTCCGTCGCATGAGTGACCAGCTGGGTGAGAGAAAACGATAGAACTGATTAATGGCGGCAGCTGCTGCATGCACTCGTAGATCGATCGATCGATCGATGTCGCGAGACATTCATAGATCGCCTAAGCACTGCCTGTGGCGGCCCCGGCCGACGTACGAGCGAGTGGATTGCCCGTTGTTTCGTCTTTGCGGGGATTAGTTATCGATCTCTGCGAGCGTGGTCCTCCGCTGGCCCGATCGATCGAGCGCGCATCTTCTCAGCTCGTCCGTCTCCGTCTCAGCTACCGTGGTGTTGATCAATGCATGGAGAAGATGAAGTGGTGGGTTAATAGGTAAAATTTGCAGCTCCGGGACCTGCATGCATGCATCAATGCATGTACTTGCGAGTAGATGCATGTAGTGATGGTTTCTACGGCTGAATTCATGCATGCATGCATGCGTACTCGCTTGCATGCAAACTTTGACCATGCATGGTCAATGTAGTAGTGCTAGCTCCTCGCTCGTCATCGGTTGCCAGCTGGAGTACACGCATTGTTAAGTACCTCGATCTATATATGTTGCTGGTAGTTTCATTAAATCTGCCGTTTGTTATTCGTATCCGTTCCCCATATCCATACCCACACGTAACGGGTAGGGTATGGGCAGCTTTTTTTACCCATTCCAAGCGGGTAGGGTACGGGTAATCCCGTGTCATATCCACCCACGGCAGCCTCGCTGTGGACCTGCCCGCCCCCTCCTCCACCTCGACGGGGCTCCTCCACCAACCAATTCCTGGCCAGATCCCACCAAATCCACGGCGATAGAGGTCGAAACGGCCAACTCGGCGAGGGCGTGGCAATTCCGGCGCCAGAATCAACTCCCCCGCGTCTTGGAATCAGTTCCGGCGACCGGACAGCACGACGACGACTGTGGCGGCTTCAGCTCGGAGAGGATCTCACATTCAGCACACCCTGCATTCAACACACTCTGGAATGTTTCTGGCCCCATGTAAGGCCATAAGGAATGACTTTATATTCAAAATGTCCATGGTCGTTTTTTTGAAACCGGACAGGAGCTCTGTCTATTCATATAGAAGAAAAAGAATTGCCCAATTTATTAGGGAAAACTGGGCTAAAACCAGATACAAAGGGCACAATGACCCCCACCGGTCGACGATACGACGAAAACCACAAGCAAAACACCACCGCCACGCACAACACGCAACCACCACCGCCGATGAAGGGGAGAGAAGCCATGCTTTTGGGGGAGCGGATGGGCCGCCCAGCCATCGAAAGTGGTGCAGCGTGCCACAAGAAGCTCGCGACGTCTGCAATTGCCGACACGTCGAAGACTGTCTCAAAACCTGGGGCCGCCGCCCCGGCATCCACCCAGCTGCTATGCGCCGCACAACCCACCAACTCCACCCTCCGGAGCCGCCGCGCCTACATCCTCCGCTCGCCAACAAGCCGCAACGCCTCACGACTCCGGACAAACCGTTGCCCCAACCACGCCAAAACAGTCCGCTCGCAGACCAAGGCCGCCGCGCCAAACCCGGGGTCGCCACCCCGACGTACAAGCAGACAAGCCACAAGGGCTACTCCTGCCGAGCCGACACCCCCGCCACCCTGGAAGCACAAGGATGCTGCTCACACCGGGGTGACCCGCAAGTCCACCTCCTGGAGCCACTGTCGCCAACAGAGTTCGGGGCCACCGCCCCGACATGGCACAAACCAAGCTCGAGGCCGCCGCCTCGACGTCCACCACACCCACCGACACGACAAACACCAACGAATCTGAAACCAACGAGGGACAAGGTCTCCAAGGCGACGCCTCCAAGGAGGAAGAAACGAAAAAAACGACGTCGTCGTCTGCTATAGCAAAGACTGAAGCTGGGTTTTCACCCGGAGAGCCCACGGACATGGGGACGTATACGTTTCTGGCGTTCCCCAACGATGCCTCCAAGAAGGTATAACGACGTCCGAGGACGCCGTCATCGCCGGCCCGACCGAGGTCCGAGCTAGGTTTTCACCCGGAACAAGCCAAACCACCAAACCATCGCCACCGAATCCAAATCAACGGTGTTGACCAGGAGTTGCCGGTCGGCCGCCGTCTGCCAAGGCCACCACCATCACGGCCAGCAGCAAGACGACACCACACGTCGTCATGCCGCCACCGGAGCACTTCGGGGAAACGCCACCCCGTCCGCCAGGAGCGCGTCGCCGTCCATGCGCCGTGGGCGCCTCCTCCGGGGAGCAACAAAAGCTACAGAGGGAACCTCCACGTGACTGGAGGCCCTCCGATGCCGGCTGAGCCAGAGGACGCCGCCCAACCCCTGCATCCTGTCGCCAATGAGCTGCCTAGGTGGGGCCCACCGCACCGCCAAATCCACCGTCCCGGGGCCGCTGCCCCGGCTTCAGCGCTAGATCCGGGGGTCCCTGCCATCGATCTGCCGACGCAGCCCGAGCCGCCGCCGGACAGGGACGAGGAGGGGTTGGAGCCACTGCCGGCGCCCACCGAAGCGCCACGACGCGGGGGGAGGTCCGCCGGCGCCGAAAGGCCGCACGGGCTTTGCCCGGCAGCCCGCGCACCGGCGGCGGCGAGGGAGGAAGCGGTGGAGGAGGGGGTGGAGCGCCGCCAGTGGGGGTCGCCGCGCATGTCGCCCCTCTCGAGCGACGCGGGGGCCTCCTTGTTAAGCAGTATGCATGTCAGATTCTAAAGGAAAGTCCCCATGGTCGGTTTAAAATGCAGTTTTGAGGACATCTTTTTCTGCCACGCCGATTTGGTGATAACCAGCCCTTAAGTCCAAAGCAGTCAACGCACTAAGTACCAGATAATTCATCTAGAAGTTCATCTATAATTGACAATGTATATTTATTTTTGACGCATTCAAAAATCTAAAATCCTGACAGAGCCTCCATGTCATACTCTTTTTCTTGACCAAAACAGCCCGATCAGCAAATGGGCTAGCACTCATTTGAATCACACTTTGTTTCAACAATTATTGTACTTGCTTTTCAATCCCTGTCTTGTCTTCTGTAATGGGCTTATACCGTATGGCCTCAACAGCTGGCTCAACTTGGCTGGGTGGCACCAGGAAGAATTGGTATCTTGTGATCATATACACTACTAGGAACAGTACCATTAGTCCCGGGTGGTAGGGGCCTCTGGTACCGGATTCCCACCCGGGACGCCGGATTCGGGACTAGAGCCCCCCTCCCCCCCCCCCCCTCTAGTCCCGGGTGGCTTACGACCCCGGACTAGAGAGCTCCACGCGGGCGCTGACACCGCGCGTGGTCGAGGACCTCTAGTCCCGGCTCGTAATATGACCTGGTACTAGAGACCCTTTTTTCGAAATATTTTTTTTTGAATTTTTTTGATTTTTTTTCTATATTTCAAAATTTTGAATTATTTGTGAGTTTAATCTCTAATCGCCCCTCCCAGCACGCTTTGCCCCCATCCTTGCACTAGTGATCAAACTTCCCGATAGGTCTCGCCCCTAATATCAAGTCCCAGCACGCTTTGCCCCCATCCTCGCACTAGTGATCAAACTTCCCGGTCGGTCACCCATCCTCACACTGCTCCACCCTCATCACGCTTAACTTTTGAGTTCCTTTCCAATTAGCTTCCAAGATTGCACTGAGAACATCCTGATAATACTATGATATCAATCTTATTATCCTCTAGATTTTGATGTCACATGATATTATTTTTTGAATTCCAAACCTATATTAACATAAATATTAATGATTAAGTACTAATAGTTTTGAATTCAAATAACAAAAAAATTAATTATACATTATTATTGTCATTTTCAATTTAATATGGAAATATTCATATCTTTAAACCGGTAAATCGAAATTCGACAAATAATATGTATAAATCAATATGAAAAATGATAGGAATCTAAATATTGTGTCCATATCATCTTTTGCATAAATATTAATGATTAAGTAATAATAATTATTAATTCATTTTTTTGTTATTTGTAGAGAAAAATCATATTATTTTTTGAATTCCAAACCTATGTTAACATAAACATTAATGATTAAGTACTAATAGTTTTGAATTCAAATAACAAGAAAATTAATTTTACATTATTATTGTCATTTTCAATTTAATATGGAAAAAATTCATATCTTTAAACCGGTAAATCGAAATTTGACAAATAATATGTATAAATCGATCAGAAAAATGATAGGAATCTAAATATTGTGTCCATATCATCTTTTGCATAAATATTAATGATTAAATAATTATAATTATTAATTCATTTTTTTGTTATTTGTAGAGAAAAATCATATTATTTTTTTGAATTCCAAACCAATGTTAACATAAACATTAATGATTAAGTACTAATAGTTTTGAATTCAAATAACAAAAAAATCAATTATACATTATTATTGTCATTTTCAATTTAATATGGAAATATTCATATCTTTAAACCGGTAAATCGAAATTCGACAAATAATATGTATAAATCAATAAGAAAAATGATAGGAATCTAAATATTGTGTCCATATCATCTTTTGCATAAATATTAATGATTAAGTAATAATAATTATTAATTCATTTTTTTGTTATTTGTAGAGAAAAATCATATTTTTTTTGAATTCCAAACCTATGTTAACATAAACATTAATGATTAAGTACTAATAGTTTTGAATTCAAATAACAAGAAAATTAATTATACATTATTATTGTCATTTTCAATTTAATATGGAAATATTCATATCTTTAAACCGGTAAATCGAAATTCGAAAAATAATATATATAAATCGATCAGAAAAATGACAGGAATCTAAATATTGTGTCCATATCATCTTTTGCATAAATATTAATGATTAAGTAATTATAATTATTAATTCATTTTTTTTGTTATTTGTAGAGAAAAATCATATTATTTTTTTGAAGTCCAAACCTATGTTAACATAAACATTAATGATTAAGTACTAATAGTTTTGAATTCAAATAACAAGAAAATTAATTTTACATTATTATTGTCATTTTCAATTTAATATGGAAATATTCATATCTTTAAACCGGTAAATCAAAATTCGACAAATAATATGTATAAATCGATCAGAAAAATGATAGGAATCTAAATATTGTGTCCATATCATCTTTTGCATAAATATTAATGATTAAGTAATAATAATTATTAATTCATTTTTTTGTTATTTGTAGAGAAAAATCATATTATTTTTTTGAATTCCAAACCTATGTTAACATAAACATTAATGATTAAGTACTAATAGTTTTGAATTCAAATAACAAAAAAATTAATTATATATTATTATTGTCATTTTCAATTTAATATGGAAATATTCATATCTTTAAACCGGTAAATCGAAATTCGACAAATAATATGTATAAATCGATCAGAAAAATGATAGGAATCTAAATATTGTGTCCATATCATCTTTTGCATAAATATTAATGATTAAGTAATTATAATTATTAATTCATTTTTTGTTATTTGTAGAGAAAAATCATATTTTTTTTTAAAGTCCAAACCTATGTTAACATAAACATTAATGATTAAGTACTAATAGTTTTGAATTCAAATAACATGAAAATTAATTTTACATTATTATTGTCATTTTCAATTTAATATGGAAATATTCATATCTTTAAACCGGTAAATCGAAATTCGACAAATAATATGTATGAATCGATCAAAAAATGATAGGAATCCAAATATTTCGGTCATTAGTTTTAGGTAACCGAATGGACCGAATTGACCGAATACATGAAAACACACAACGGGAGCACACACACATCACTATATAGCTAGTCTACTCATCAACGACATTAAGACGATCGTCATTGGTATTATAGCCACGTAGACTATCCCACTTCCGTGCAATCTCGAAGCCGAGGCGAGCGTCCAGAGCGGCATACAAGACTTGATCGTAGCTCAATGGAACGTTGCCCCATCCGAAAATTCGGAGGTCTTCTAAGTCGTCGTCGTCCTTGCCCTTCTTCTCGTCCTTCTTCTTGTCGTTCTTCTTCTTCTCAAGTTTTGTCCCAATGATAGCATTGGAGAGAGCATAGAGACTCGGAGTAGGATTGTCGGTTGGGTTCTGGCTATCCCTCTGGAGGTCGACCGCGGACGGAATAACAATTCCGTAGTAGCGCAACATCCGCACGTCATTGTGGATAGCCACGCCGTAGAATTTGATGGTCTTGTCACCTAAGAAATCCACGAGGAGCTGCGGTACCCTATTAGCCTTGCAGATCTGGAAGACAAGAGTCTCGGACGCCACCGAGAGTTGAAGGACGGCGGCGCGCTGCCTTTTCTCGGGTGGAAGATCCCTCTGTCGACCCGGGAGAGGGTCGGTGAACTCGCAGTCGAGTCCAACGCACTTGATCGGTGCGGCGTCGAGGAAGAACTTCTTCACGTCGCGGATCCACCTCTCCACGCGTGATGCACGGAGGGTGACCCATACCTTGAAGTGCATATCTTCTTTGATGAAATAGTACAACCAAGACGGAGGTACGCGCGCGAGTGGCTCCATTGGAATAGAAGAGAAGGATCGAGAGAGAGAGTTTTTGCAAGGATTAGAGAGAGATTAGGTGTGCTTAAGGCCATGGATTAGTGTAGCTTATATAGGGTGGAGAGGGAGGCCGGCAGACAGAGGGAGGCCGGCGGGCGGCGGAAGTGATTAAATTCCGGGCTGATCATCTCCAAAGCGCAATCAAAACGCCGGTCTGATCATCTTCCAAAGCGCAATCAAAACGCCGGGCTGATCATCTTACAAAGCGCACCGTCAGCGGGAGATTTACAGGTTTAAAGACAGACCTACGAGCCGGTACTAGAGGTGTCTCGCACGTGGTCCTGCCGAGCCAGACACCTCTAGTACCGGTTCGTATTACGAACCGGGACTAGAGGTCCCTTACGACCCGGAACTAGTCTGTTGCGCCTCGTAGCCTTTGAACCGGGACTAGTCCCCCCCTCTAGTCCCGGTTCGTAACCCAGCCGGGACTAGAGCCCGATGTGGCTCTGGACGAAAGCCCTTGTTTCTACTAGTGATAATCTTGTTGGAGGGAGACCTTGAGGCTCATGAAATAGTGTTGCATATTCTTGAACCAACTTATGAATAATAAGACACTTTGATTGGATTTTGTTGCTCTATAGCACAAGCTTGCAATAGAAACAAAGGAACCAGAGTTTTCAGAGGTTTTCTTATGGCGAACCATTGTACTGTGATTCTACTATGTAACACTGCCGTGTTCCACTAGCACTGCACGGAGGAGCACATTATAGATCTCGTCGGTGCGGCCGAGAAAGTTGTCTCGTCGCTAACATGAGGCATACGGGAGGAAGGGAAGAAGAGTTTACACACGAGTTGAACGGAACAAGAGGAGGCAATTTGGAATGGTACACAATTTATTTGGTACACACCGTGTGCGGTGCTTCTATACTATGCACATGATTTCATATTTATAATTGTGTGCGATATTTAGCACACTTTTTACGAAACAATTTGTATGCGATTGTTTGGCCTTTGAACGCGGGTTGAAGCCTTACATACGGTTTTAATTTTGTACCGTAAGCGATAAAAAATAACACACGGAACACTCCATCCGTCTTCGACCGAAGGGTTTAAATTACCCGACATATAATAGTGAATAGATGGAAATAGAGTAGGTAAATTTTAGTGCTGCGACTAATTTTAACTAACGTACGGTTCCAGGTGTACAGATTAGGCCAGAACCTGTCTGAATAATTTGAAACTTTTGGCCGACATCCCATGCTGGCGAGGGAGAGAGCTTATCATAAGCCTGGTCCTCTTTTAGTACTAACGCCTCTTTTGAACAGTTTATTTCATAGGATAACCTTTTATCAGGACCAGTACTTAAAAGTACGTAAAAAGCAATTGCTACATGAAAATAAATTGCTAGTTATGTTTCACAGGACACAGTGCATTTGCAATGAATCTTAATCCGACCATGTTGTAGAGACCTGATGCTACTTGTTTACAGTCAAGTTATTTTTCTTATTCTTACATACACTAGCAAAAGTGCCCGTGCGTTGCAACGGGAGTTAAAAAATGTTTTGATGAAAACGTTGGCACCTACAAACGTTAGCTTGAAGGTAAAAGTATGTGATGATACATTCTATCTCGGTGTGATAAGTTGATAGAAATTTATATCATATGACATTTTTGTACACATTGAAGGTAGATATACTGACGTCTTCTTGTTGTTCTATATATAAAAGCTTCACCATCACAATTGATTCTTTGCATGGTGTGTTGTGGCTATATTCACGCTTAGCTAGAATTTGGTGTAATCTAGCTTTCTTTTGTTCTAGCTAGCTAAATATTTGCATATTTCCGACTTTTTGTGCACATTGTCTTGCCCTTTGTTCCGGCCTAAAATCGGCATATTTTTTCGTCTTCTAAGTGGTTTGTTTAGCTTATAAGCTTCACGGCGATCTTTTTAGTTTGTCCTTCTTTTGAGATTGCAATCGAAAAAGCTTGCCTGCATAAGAGGTTGCATAGTATAAATGAAACTATTGAGATGAACTGGTTATGATTGGCACTAAATTAATTATTTCAAATTTAAAAGCATATTATGTCTAGGGACAATTGTTGAACATGCCGACCATGTCACGCTCTACGCTAGAGCAGATGAAATTATGTTTGCCTACAAACAAAGATTTAACATGTCACCTGTATCGATCTTTGAGCGGTGGTATATTATTGTTACAGTGTTGTGTGAGAAATTAATTTTTTGCCGTGTGCATAACTGCATATGTCAATGTGATGAGATAAAATCAACCGTGAGCAATGTCAGATACCTGGCTAGAATTACCGACGCATGCAACACTACCAATCTTTCAGAATAGAAAGTGAGGAAAAGCAATTTCAACAGATTATCCATTTGCAGCGACGAATTCATTTCAATTACGATACAACAGTCTGAAGTCGTTTTCTCTGAAGAAAGAAACTGGGGAAGTCTGAACTCTTTCACATACCTACTACTACTTACACATCTATCTGTCAGAAGCCAAAAAAAAAAGCTAAGATTCAGGCATCGACACAGGTGGGGAAGTTCAGAAGATATGCCGTGCGCTTCAGAGTTGGATGCCGCGCTTGGGTTCACCGTCGTTGTTCCTCTGGGCGGACGGGGCAGCGACCTGAGATTGGGTGACCGGCTCCCCTAGGGAGGCGCGGTGGACCAATCGGCGCCCGGTGTAGACTTCCCGTGAGCGGCAGTGCAGCACGCCGGACTCCCGTGAGAAAGAACGGCGACCGGCAGTGCTCCACCGTCGAGCGGCCGCATCCGGCCGTGGCTGGTCGTTTGCGACCTGGTCCTGGCGGCTCTGCCTCTGTGGATCTGCGCGGGATAGGACGGCAGACGGGAGACGAAAAAAGAAAAATCGAAACATCCTGGCGGCTCTGCCTCTGTGCCTCGTTCGTCTCTGATGTGTTTGTTGATTGATGTAAAAGTCGCAGGTCCACGGCGCGGGGGCACTGCACAGCGACGAACGGATCGATCCCGGGAGGCGGCCCCGGCCTCGGCATGCTGCCGGTGGAGAAGTTCAGGAGCGGGCAACCCCGCGCGGCCATGCCGGCCAGTGATTGCGCAAGACGGTCTTGCTTCGGTCTTTCCTCTGCCGTCGGAGAACTCTGCCTCCTCGGGCTGGACCCGGACGTGGATGGCTATTGCTGCTCACGGACCGCCGATTGGTTTGAGCGCACCACCCTCTCCTACTCCTCCTCGCGCGCGGCCGCCGACAGCCTCCTTGCGTAAGGCCGCCGCCAGCCTCCTTGCGTGTCGTACGTTCGCCCAGGTCTCGTTGCCGCTTCGCCGAGGTGTTGTTACGGCTTCCGGACGGTCAAGCCCTGGCCAGTGCCCCGAGGTGCCGCCGGCTCTAGCCGTAGCTATCCCTTGCTCCCGTGACGAGCGTCGGAGGTCCGTCCCGGGGACTGGTCGGGACCCCGGCGGCGGCCGAGGCCTTGCTGCCGCTCCTCCCCGTCCTCTGGTTTGCCACCGCAGGTCGGCGCGTCGGAGGTCCATCCCGGGACTGGTCGGGACCCCGGCGGCGGCCGAGGGTCAATCCGGCGACGAGCAGGAGGCAGGAGCACGGGGACGGCGTCGAGGTCGAGCGGTAGGACCGTAGGGGGACTGTTTGAAGCTTAGTACTCCTTAGTCGAGTTGGATTAGGATTTTTCGGTGGAGTGCGGAGGACGTACCACCCAAAACCAAAACGTACCTCACGAACGTACCATCACGGCAACTACAGATATTATAGTATAGATTTTTGAAAACATAATTTAAACAAATCAGAAATTGTTTTTTCATCCGTAATTTCGAAGCAATAATAATTATAGAGTTTTATCAATAAATAAATAAATATTATCTTCAACTACCACGGAGATAAAATATACTCCCTCCGTCCCAAAATAAGTGTCTCAGATTTGCTAAAAAGTGGATGTATCTAGACATGTCATACATCCACTTTTTGGCAAATCTGAGACACTTATTTTGAGACGGAGGGAGTACACAGTTTAGATTATAGGGACCCTCTATGCAGCGCTTGCAAATCATGGACCGGCCGACCGAGGCACTGATCCGGCGATCGATCATCTTATCCCGGCCCATTCAGGTGGTTCCGCTCCCACTTGTTATTTTGTTCTGTGCGAGTGCTCCCTTTCTGTGCTACAACTTTATATATCTGGCACAAACACTTACGAATCTACTCCTTCTGTCCCAAAATAAGTGTCTCAAGTTTGTCAAAAAATGAATGTATCTAGACATGTTTCATGTATAGATACATCTATTTTTGGACAAATTTAAGACAATTATTTTTGAACGGAGAGAGTAATAAATAAGAGAAGGACATCGCCAACTCAGGCTTGTCGCAAGGACCATATGAAAGTTTCGCACAGCATGTGTCCTGCATATGAAGCTTTCCGTGTGTCCACATCTTCTTTGGGATCTTTATCTTGATAAGCAGGATAAACTTGTGAATGCTGTCGACAGCGAGCTGAGTTAGCTTCTTCGTTTATCCCATTCATTTTGATGATAAAACTAGGAAAATGGTTTATTTTAAACCTAACAAATATGCTTGGTCCGTCTAGAATCCCAAACTACTAAACATTCTACATGAAGTTTTTGAACTTTCTAAAATGGCTTAAATTTAACGTTGTCCGGTTTTGACAATTGAGTTTGTAATTCAGGATTTTAAAATAAGTGAAAATGCAATGAAACACCACAAAAACTTACAAAAATATTACTATTTGTGTCATATGCAAAAATGATGAGAGAATTCCTATATCATGTTATTTTTTTGTATGGAACACAACTCATCATACTGGCTGATTGATGATTTTGTTCTGTCATTATGAAATTCTCCACATCCATGAATTGTTTCAAATATGAAAGAAAATAATAACACCCCCTCAGTATTGCGAATGGACAATTAGTTATATTTCTTTATGACTTTTTGCTGACAAATTCCTACCATTAATTCCATAGGTGCATTTATGAATTTCTACACATTTTCTTGACACAATATGTATTTCTACACATTATTGTGTAGTGAACTCGAAATGCTTTCCATGATTGAACTAGCTAGGGCTCTGTTTTTCAAAAGTTTACTGCTAAATATAGACGGTTTCATAGTTCAAGGCATCAGGTGGGATCAATCATTACAGTTCACTCAGTGTTTAAAATGAACATCTTTCAAATGAGAATAGATTGCTTTTTTCAATCTTGACCTGGGGTTCTCCCTCCAAGCATTTGTACTCTTGTGGGGTGGACATGCAGGCGGGAAAACTAGCGTGCATACTTTTTGTTTAGACAGAGAATATATACGGATGTACACGACCCAATTCAAATGCTCATTACGTGTTCAGTTTAGGGCTAAAGGAACTTGGAAATTAAGCTAGCTGACATCGATCATTGCGATTCGACGAACGGTACAGTTACATGTGATGTGACTACCATCGACCACGAGCTGGGATGGGATGGATGTGATAGTTTTTTGTACGTACGCGGGGCCGGCCGCAGAGGCCAGGCGCGGCATGCTGCAGGCGATCAGCGGCGGTGCAGGTAGGCGCATGGCAGGACATGTCGGGCTTTGGTGATTGCCTACGGATCAGGCGCTCTGCTCGATCGTCTGGCTTTCAGCCGCGCGCAATTAGAAAAGGGGGCCGCCGCGGCCGGGCCGGCGGCAGCGGCGCAGCGCCGCCCGTGTCGCCATCGAAATAGCGCACAACCTAGTCACGTATTTATGCAGCGCGTGCCCACCGATCAAATCACCCGGAGACTTGACAACTAGCGAGATCGCCATGGACCGCACGCTCGTTGGGTGGCCACCTTGTGTTGGCTGATCAATCATCGTTACTGTCATCAAAGCAGCTCTTTCCACCCTATTTACTTATTATGATCATATTTTTGGTTTTTATTTTATCAACTACCATTTCATTATTTACTACATATGTAGGGTTCACCATGTTAAGACTCTCATCTAGCATATTGTTATCTCATATCACTTGTAGTATGGAAAACATTAACTTTGATGTTGTTTGTTTTTGCGTACATGTAATTAATATAAATTTGCAAAATCATGATGATAAAATTAAGTTTCATACATGAAAAAAAGTAAATGCTACAACTTTCTTAATAATATATAATTTATGAGTACGTGTCACTCATAGAAATTTTTCGAAGCAAAAAATATGAATAGAAAAAATATTAATTATCTCATACATAGTTTTTACTTAACTCGTAGAATGAACTTGTGCCCCACAATACTTTTATTCATATTAGTTATTTCTAGATATATTAATATTGTAAATACTATGATAAAATTAAGTAGCGTCTCTTATTTTACATTTAAACACTTGAAAAAACAATGAAAACTATTTTATCAAAAGTACTAAATGTTCCACATGTTGCTAGCTAGGTGTGTGTCTATATCCTTTTTGTATAGATAATATTCTGTGTTTCCTACATCATGATTTACAGTTTATTTGCCAAGGTGAAAATATAAAGCATACATGAAAAAACACTTCATGTAAGGTAACATTAGGAACATACTATTTTTTGAGAGTTATCTTGTTTTCAACTAGCCATGAAACATAGCTTGACAAGAAACCAAATGTTGAAATTTGTCCGTTAAGGCCCGAGAAATATACTGCCACAAGTTTTTGTGGTTGCCGCAGTTACAATAGTTAGGATATGATGGTGGTGGCCGCATAAACCCGTTTCTTTCAGTAGTGAATTTGTAACACGTAAAATATTATACAACTAAAGTTACTAAGCAAAGTTCTCGCAATTTCAACCTTTTAAGATTTATTGCATGTAGTATTAGGAAAGTATAGTACCCCCCAATATAATTTTGGTATCTAATCTCCAAACACACACCAAGTTGGCCCTCAACTAACTAGATATGTGTGGCGCTAGTAATATTAGAAAGCTATGGAAACTGAAAACATTCTGAACAATATTTGTTGAAAAGCCCACAAGATTAAAATATAAGTTTTAGAAAAAAGTGTTCGTGGATTCAGGAAGAAACATTGCGTTTGGGAAATTCAAGGAATGTTTTTAAATTCTTGTGCAATTATGTAGTTAATAATTTCATTAATCCATTTTACTTTTCGTTGTCAAGTAATTTTTCATATTATTTGAACTTTGAACATTCCCTTTTTTGGCAACCCATCTGGTAAATCCCCACACCCACCTGGCTCGAAATCTTATTTATATTTTGTTTCCTATTTTTAAATATATTTTGTGATGTGCTAATATTTTTTTACTTTTCTTTTGAATTTTATTATGTATTTTGATGTTATAATGATTACTTTATGCATTCTATAAATTTTCATTGTTCTCGTGTTGATTGAGTTGGCTCTTGTCAGATATCGTTGCTACACCGGTCAAACCGTTTTGAATGTGATATACCAAATATATCCAGATTTTCTTTTGGTTGTATAATGTATGGATCAAAACTAAACTTGGCCTATAGTTGACATGCCAAAATGGAATCCTTTCTCCTTTAGAATACGAGCGAATTTTTTTGGTCATCTTTGCATGTCTTAAATGGTTTGGTCAAGCCCCAGGACACACACGGTTGACTTCACCAACTATAGTCACAGATTTTTGCTAGTCACACATTGTGGGCACTTATTTGCTAGTGATCTCCATGAGCCAGCTACACTTGAAGCACACCGACCACACTACACCACACACAGCTAAGCGCCCATCCGATATGGAGACGAGCAACGGTGACTACTAGTACGTACGCCGGAAAATAATAACAAGTTAAGTTCGCAGATCGATTGACCAAACCATTCATTCATCGACCGCATTTGGATCCACCATGGCTAGCCAGATCGATCGTTCTCGTCGAGCGTTCTCGCTCTCGACCGACCGAACGGCGTCTAGCTGCAGGTACAACCAGTCCGTTCTAAACTACAGTAGATCCGTAGTCTGTAGCAGGCCAAGGGCATCGAGCCATCGAGTGTCCGGCGAATGGTGTTTGCAGCGCCGGGTCGATTTGATCAATATTTTTGAACCCTCGATCGGCTGGACAACGGCGGTCAAACCTGCAGGCGGCCGTCGGCTCGAGTCCCCACGGCGCCGTGTCCGGCAGCGCATGCCGTGTGCGCCATGCATGGCACGGCACGGTTGCTCGGGATCCGCGAAAGGCGACGACCGTACGCTCGCGCGATCGAGTCGAGCTCAGCTGGGCCTGCGTCAAGGGTACAAGCTACGCAAGGCATCGACGGCGCCGATCCATGGCGGGATCATCAGTAGCCCATGGCCAGCAGCTGGCTAGCTAGACTGACTGACTGAGACGAAGCCCGGCGCGGACTTGGACGAGCGCTCGCCCGGGAGCCTTTTCCCCAGAATAGCACGGAGTGAGTGCTCCCTCGTTTCTAATGATTGTGCCAAATCCGTTAAAGCCCACCTGCGCGCCTACGCCCTCTACGCATACGCCTTTCCATGTCGACCTCTCTACCTACAAGCAACCCTACCCACTGCACTTCCTTTGCTTTTTTAAGCACACGCCCTATACCAATAGATAGGCGAGCATCTAGCCCTTGCTAAATGCAGCGGACAGTGTAATAATAACTTCCGCCAATCCATCCATCTTCGTCTTCCTGCTTCTGCCTGTGTGTCGGCATGCATCTACGCACCCATGGTATAGGGATACACTTCTAAACGTGCTGCCTTTCTATTTGATAATTGCCCATCTCAATGGCTATCATCAACTGACTGCGGTGCCTTTGCTTAGCTAGCTAGTGGCATGTCTTAATGATGATCGAGTTAGCTGCACACTGTCAAGTTCAGGGGTTTTGTAGCGTGTGGACTGATGAACCCTGCGCACACATTTCCTCGGCTCCTGATGGATGACTGTAACAATTAATCGATGATCCGTCAGATGTTTGATGAAGGTATCTTTGAACTGAAAAAAATAAAGATATTACGCGCATGTTCCAAAGGTGTTAATAGTCCTCTTTTTCACGTGTCAAAGCTCCTCTTTTTTTTCATCCTTTGATTTGATTAAAGGCAGTTTTGCCTCATTTCACCGACGAATTATCATAATTAAGTGTTCATTCCAACCGTCTATATTTAAACAAAGAGGTACCCATGCATAGGGTTTTGTCCTCCCGCTAGCGACACAACGGCGAGCTCCTGTCCGATCCGATCTGAACTCCAACTTTTTTTTTTTGAGTTTTTCAACGGGGGAGTTAATCCCCACCTGAATATATATCAAAAGTTGCCTTGAGGCTTTGCAGCCTCTACAAGATATGTTCAAATGAACTAGAGTTTACGGGGGGTACAAGAGAGGTGAAATAAAAGAAAAGGTCGCACGCCAACAACACACAAGAGGGGGTTACTCCGAGGACCCTCGGAGACAGTTGATTGATGAAGAACTCATCATGACCCAAGCACTGCAATCACAATGGAAGTCCGCCGGACATGGCAGCGGAGACCCAGCGAACGACACCGCGCCATCGACGTAACCAAGCAGCACGCATCCGAGACCACACAGCGCGCCGACACCACCTGTGTCGGGGTTGTGGCCGAAGGTCGCGCGCTGCAGAGACGACGCCACGACGCCAGTGTGTCACCGGCTGAGGTCGAAGGGCATCAGAGATACCGTCACCGCAGCGTGGGGGACATCGCCGTAGTCGAAAGGCATAGCATCACCGAGAGCAACCCCAACCCCACCTGGGTCCGATATACCCGAAGGGTGGGCTAGCCGAGAGCACGCGCGAAATACACCCACGCCTGTCACGCCATAGAGCTTCGACAAGGACCCGTCGCAAGGGACTAGCAACCGGCGAGGAGAAGCTACCACCACCACCGCCACGGCTCGCCTTGCAACGGAGAGAAGACCGCACCCAAGGCCGCCATCTGCAGAACCAAGAGCACACCAGAGCACTGGTGGGGAGGACAGAGGTGGCTCACCACCCAACCACGACAGCCCCCCACGTGGGAGCACGTCGCCACCATGGCCGCCATCTGCGAGCCACGGCACTAGCCATCCCCAGCGGTGCCCCGCTGCTGGATGATGGCATGGGCGGTAGGAAGACAACCCTCGACACCCAAAGGGCGCAGCACCGACGAGGAGGCCGTCCTGCCGGCAAGCGGCAGGGAAGCCCGCCAGGCCCATCCGGGGCCCAGATCGGGCCCGAGAGGCCCGCGCCGGCTAGAGCTGCACCCGCACGGGGCGGACGGGATGCGCGTGGGGGCGGAGGAGGCGGCGGACGGGCACGCGCGAGGGGGCGGGGAGGCGGAGGCTGGAGGCGGCGCAGGGGCGGCAACAGCCGCACGGCGGCGGATGGGCGCGCGAGGAGGCGGGGACGGCCCCGCGCGTGGAGGCGGAGGAGGCGGAGGGCGGGCACGAGCGGGGAGGCGTTGGCTGGAGGCGGCGGCGGGCCTCCATATCGCCGAAGAAGCCGCGGACGGGCGAGACCCCGCCGCCCCCTTCACCGGCGCCGAGCGGCCTTTGTCCGCCGGCGGCCTCGGGCGGCGACGAGGGGAGGGGGCTGGAGGGGAGGCGGCGGCGGGGGGGGCTAGGGTTTCCGCCCCCCTGTCGCCCGGAGGAGGCGACGAGGAGCAGGCTTCGGGGAAACTCAGATGAACTCCAACTTTAGTTTGAGCCTTTCGTTTCTTATTACTCTGATCCTACCCTATAGCTGCATGTTGATCTCTCCTCCGACTTGCAGTTAACCCCCAGGTTTCACATCCGGGTTACAGTCCTCTCAGGCTCTCAGCGGCAAGTGTGCTAGGGTTTTGGTTCAGGCACGTGTCGAAACTCGAAAGTCCGATCCATTGCTAGCGTTGAATCCGTCCAGAGGGACAATGATGGTGGTAAGCTGAAGTTTGGACTGGATTCAAGGTTTGAGTATCATGAGCGTCTCGCTCTGCCATGGAAACGACAATGCACACAACAGGCAACGCGGAGGGAATGACGATGGAAGCTAATCACTATTATCGCTGCCACTATAACCCTAAAATTTGGTGCAACATAATTTCGTCTTGTCAACTGACAGCCGAAAGGCTTTCATCAGCAAAGCCTTCATGGACCGCTTGATCAGACTTGGAACCTCGATGGTTATGTAGGAACGCATGCCCATAAAGCCCAAGGGCATGAGAAAATCCAAACTTGCCGAAACGGGCGCGATCAGGAGATGTCGGAGCTTGACGTCGTCGTCAATACTAACACTTACCAATGGCGTGCCGCGGTTGAACGCTATTGGGGCGCACTTAGACAGTAGCGTGTAGGGGGCGCGCCGCGGTTAGCTATTACCAGTGGCATGTAAAACGCGCCACTACAAGCCAAATTGACACACCACTAATAGGATATTTACTACTAGATCGAATGCATCTCCGAGCATGAGCACTGTCGGGGACAACACTAACGGAACGCCCAGACACGGGAGACAAACAACTCTTGATCTGCAAAACGTGAGGAGAATCTGAGCGAGCCTCCCTGGACGCCACCCATGCCCTAGCCGCCAACTTCTGCCCACGCGCCTCCACTCGATCCTGTTGGCCGCCCTCGTAGACTCACACGAAGGCACGGCGAGGAGATGGGACGAGATCGACAAAGATACTACAAGGAGGTGTCGGAGATGGGAGATAGAGCTGATTCCCCATTGCAATCATCCTCTAGCGATGAGAACTGAGAAGGACTATCAGCGACCACCAGGGCAGCCATAGACGCCGTTGACGGGTTTGCCTTCCTGAGTTGCCCATCATCTCCCTAAATTTGACACGGCTCACGCTGCCTAATTAGTTTAGCCTACTAAAACATCTTCTCAAAGGATTACGACTCTTCGTTCCAATCCTTACTTTTCAACCTGAGCCCGCACTCTCTATTTCATATGGTTGAATTTATTATGTTGTGATTCTTGTTGATCTCATCATTTATCAACATGACCTATGCTCAGTTGAAAAATCACTCTGTTTATGGCACATGTCTTTCACATCATTTGTACCATCATGTTTCTTCATGTTTATCATTCTGATCATCTGTGTGCCTACCTTTAGAGTGTTGGACAGTTATTTTTAGAAATCCTTGTCCTGGTGATTCTGAAGATCATGATTGCTGGCATCAAGTGACTGTGAATAGTTGCCTGAAGACGACTGTCCTCATGATGTTCTACTAGCATCAAGTAACTGATCGGAGAGTACATAAGTTGAAGTTCAAGTTACCATGCATCTTCAAGCATGTTTTTCACTAAACTCATATATGCTTGAAAAAGGGCGAATAGCTCAGGTACTACATCTTTTCACGCTATTCACTGGAGAACGACATCGTTCGATGAAATAGCTCAGAGGCGACAGTTGGAACGGCCCAAATAGCGACGGCCCGATACGGCTCTTTAAGCCCTTAAACGGAAGGAAACTGTCAGCTTCAATTTGGATTATGTGAGCTGGGCTGTTAGAACGCGGGACCCACCAGGCGACCGTTGGTACGCCGGACCCACTGTGGGCCAACTGAGACAGGGACCCACCACTTATCCACGTCAACCTTATCCATTATAAAGAGGCAGAGTGAGCCCCGTTCCCGTGGTCCTGCCCTGCCCCCGACATTACCGTTGCCTCTCTTCCTCTGTTCTTCCGCGCACCTTCTTCTTCCTCTTCTCCGGCAACGGTCCACGGCGGCGGCGGCGAAGGATGTCGAGCTCCGCTTCTGGCTCCCAGAAGTCATGGCCGCGTTATGGAGAAGTCCCGATGACTAGATGCCCGGACTGCCCTCGCCTAGATCCACTTAAGCGCTTGACATGTGTGCGCTCGACGAGGGCAATGTCGGTCGGAAATTTGTCAAATGCGAGAGCGCCCCGCATCGTGGGAAGGATGGGAAGGTAGGGTTTGTCCTGATTTGTCTCGATTTGGCCTGAATTTGATTTTGCACTATGGATTTGGACATTAGTGTTTTCGTTCCCCTTTTCAGGATTTGGCGGAATGCGGCTATTTTGTGTGGATGGACAAGTACATTCGCGATCGAGGGCTTCAAGTTGAATTGCTGCCCCCAATTCAGGGGCCCCCAATCCAGGAGGCTGCCATCTCGTCTGCTGTGGAGGAGGAGATCTCATACAGAGCCGATCGTCCTCCATTGGAGGATGTTTTGGTGAATAGGGAGTTGCAGAAATTGAACAAGCAGTTGAAGAAGCAGTTGAGCCAGCTTGTGGAATTGAAGAAGCAGTCAAACATGATGACCGGAGCATTTTATATGTGTATCATTGCCATTTATTTGGTGTATCTTTGTCGTTCGAATTAGAAATTTCGATTTAGGAGTTGGGGATTTCGATTTAGGAGCTGTTTGTCTTATGAACAATGTTATGATTCGACTAAATTAGCTCTGAAATCAGTTAACACAAGGGTGGGGGATCCCCAGCTCCGGCATGTACATATGGTAGGGTAGGGTGGAGATCCCGCCGGCGGTGCCTTGGAGGAGGTGGTGCTGGTGGCGGGTGGTTCGGTGTCGGTGCGGCCTTCTCCGGCGGCGGAGTTCCTCGGGCTCGTCGTCGTCGCGCTCGACTTGCAGGTGCTCGAGGCCCGGTGCGGTGCTCGAGTTCCTCTGCCTCCCGTCGGATCCGTGGTGGCGGCGGATTCGGCGGCTGGAACTCAGGGCTGGACGGCGTCGGCGGCTTCTGTCTGCGTCGGAAACGAAGATGGCTGCGGCAAGGAGGACGTGCTGGTGCGAAAGGGCGCTTGCCGTGTTCGTTCAACGGCAGAAGCTCCGCCGTGGCGCGGCGGGCGGGCTATGCGGCGTCTTTCAAGGAAGAAGGTGCCCTCGGGCTGTGGCTAGAAGGTGGCTGGTGATCTTCGTCTTCGACGCCGGTGAAGCTGCCGATGTGGGATCTGGTTCTATATCCCCTGCGTATTGTACTCTGTTTTCTGTATTTGTACTATGTACGGTGTATGTGGTACTCTGTTGAATATACGTGGGCTTTCAAAAAAAAAAGGTTCAGTTAGCCGTTTCCGAAATAGAAAAACCGACAAGTTCATGGGCCCGTTGTTGGGCCAAGCCGTCAGTGCTCGCTTAAAATAGGTGCAGGGAAAAAAAGAATTTCATGTTGTTGGGCCCGTTGCTGGACCTGTTGTTGGCCTAGCCGTTGTTGGACCGAAACAATGGTTTAAATGAAATATTGTTTGTGTTGGCTCAATAAATGACGTGTCAAGTTAAAAGAAATGTCTAATTGGATGTGTACATAGAAGCGGTTTTTTTTATAGTTCTATGAATCCATATTGGTCACGGACACTATATTGTGCACTAGATGTTAACCCTAAAGTTTGAGTTCATTTGGAGAAGGTTAAAAAATTGCTCGGATTAGAAATGAGTCTGTTTGGGCTACCTTTCGGGCTCTTTTTTAGAACAAGGAAGATTTTGCATGAACTTTCTTTTCACAAACATAACGACATAATATAAATAAAATGCAAGTAGCAACCTTACACGACTAGCACACTTATAACTTGTGCCCTCTTACAACTTACGAACCTTACACGAGAAATAAACTAGCATGGAAATAAACATGGAAATAAGCCGAAATAAACTAAGAGTTCTCCTTGACTTCTCCTTGACCTTCTCCTAGGCTCCTCCTCCTTGGCTCCTCCTTGGTGGCTCACTCGTCGTCCTCGTTGTTCTCGTAGGGGAGGCCGTGGATGGTGCCGTGGTAGCGGAAGATGTCGGTGAAGTCCGTGAAGATGTTGAACGTCGTGAATGCGATGTACTCGCACCCATACCAAAACGCCTTCCCAAGGAGGTGGAGTGCGTCGAAACGGTTGGTGATGGTGACGTAGTAGCCGATGACGAGGTCATGGTCATGGAACTCCTCGAGCCGGTACATGGGCGGCCCGCCAGGAGGGAGGTGGCGGAAGCCGGACGAGAGGAAGAACTCCGCTAAATCCCTTGCGCCCCTCCACCTCGAGAAGGCCCACACGCGCAGCTTCTCAGCCAATCAGGTAGCAGAACCAACCATCCCACGGATCGTGTGTTAGCTCACATATAGAGGGCCAGATCGCACGGCCACAGTGCAGCAAGGTAGCGATTACACGATGAACGGTCGACGTTGCATCCGAATTTGAAATAATCATAAAATATTCAAAAAACATCAAAAAATGAAAATCCAGTTCACATGGTCTCAGTTTGTCATGTACTAACAGCTCCAACTGATAAACAAGATCTAGATACATATTAAACAAGAATGCTTCAATATGGTGTGAAATAGGACAAATTTGAAATAATCATAAAATATTCAAAAAACATCAAAAAAATGAAAATCCAGTGCACATGGTCTTATTTTGTCATGTACTAACAGCTCTAACTGATAAACAAGGTCTAGATACATATTAAACAAGAAATGCTTCAATATGGTGTGAAATCTCACATCTCAAACTATGAACTCTCATGTGTGAAGAGAGGTGGTTTGGGATTTGCAACATGAAATTTACAAAAAACTCACCAAAGCTTCATTTTGGATTGACTAAGAAGGATCCAAGCATGGTTTTTCATTTTCATGTTTCAAACTTGTTCAAATGTTGGTCAAACTTGGGTTTGACCGATTTTGAAATAATTACAAAATATTCAAAAAACATCAAAAAAAAAATGAAAATCCAGTGCACATGTTCTTAGTTTGTCATGTACTAACAGCTCCAACTGATAAACAAGGTCTAGATACATATTAAACAAGAAATACTTCAATATGGTGTGAAATCTCACATCTCAAACTATGAACTCTCATGTGTGAAGAGAAGTGGTTCTATGTTTTGAGAAATGACTCCATATTGGTCTAGGACACTATATTAGTGCAATAGATGTTAATCCTAGAGTTTGAAATCATTTGGAGATGGTCGAAAAAATGACCAGATTAGAAATGGGGCTGTTTGGGCTACCTTTGGGCTCTTTTTGTACCTCATTTTGGAGAACCGCTTACTTGTTGGAGATGTTTACCCTAGCAAAAGGGAAGGATTGTTCACAAAACGAGCATAACAACTGAGAAATCAGGGTTGGTTCAAATTGTGAGAAATATTTCACACAATTTTGAATTTGGTTCAAATTCAAATTATTACACAAATTTCACGGCTCAAGTTTCACGGCTCAAATTATTACACAAATTTCACGGCTCAAGTTTCATCTCAAATTTCACGCTCTCGATTTTCTCTTCTTCGTACCAGGCACACCAGACAAAACCCTCATGCTCTTGGTTTTCTTCGAGTCAGTCATACGAGGCCGAGGCCACACAAGTCGTTCTTCGTCTTCAGATGACACCTCTTCAGATGACAGATTCAGTTCTGGAACAGCTTCAGCTTCAGCTTCATTTTGCACCGCAGCATCAAGAACTGAATCAGATGGCACTACATCATCCAAAATTGAATCAGTTTGCACCACATCATCCAAAACTGAATTAGATGGCACCACATCATTCAGTTGTGTCCATCTAGAGCATTGCATGCCGCCAATTGACCATTCCACTTTCCAGTCAAAAAAGATGAGTCTATGCTCAAATATGGCCGACACCCTGCTTTGAAGCCATCGGTGCAAGGCTTCAAAGCCATAAAATTTTTGGAGAAAAATACCTTGCCATTAGGTGCAACCTCGGTATCTATCTCCACAATACTGCCAGGTGACCTCTTCTCCACCTCTGCCTTGAAACTATACAGCATCCTGAAGGTATTTGCCCAATCACCATATAGTTCTTTAATTGCCTTCTGTTTTGCCTTCCACACTGTGGTATATTTCAGCTTAATAGGGTACTTGGCTTCCATGTCTAATTTCAGTCTCTTTGCAGTAGTGTTTGGTATTTTGGCTAAAATAGGAGTGATCTTTTGTGCAACCCAGGCCTGTGATGTCATGGTTGAGGGATTCTGTGAACTAGTAATACAAGTATGTTCATTGGGGATTTGATTAATTCTGATTGTACTGCCATCAGGTTGGCATCTAGCATAAATGTACCACTTGCAAGGATGGGCACTGCCATCAAAGCCTTTGCACTTCGCATAAAATTTCTTTGTATCTGTCCACATAGTCTTGCTGTCAAACTGCTTCTTCACTGCATAAGTCCTGTAACACATCCTAAACTCAGACATGGTTGGAAAAAACTTTCCTACTGCAAATACAGGGTTATCTTTGTCATATACATTTATCATCTCATCATCATTTTCATCATCTACATCATCAGCAGCTTCCTTCATCAACTCTGCATCCACAACTCCAGAACCAGCAGCCGCATTAGCCGCATCCCTCTTCTTCTTCTCCTTGTCTTTATCATCGACTGGAATTCCAAAAAGGTCTGCCATCTTAGTGTCATCCAAGGGTGCAATGACCAAATCAGTATGCTCTTTCAGTTCTACTGAATTCTAGTCAACAACAGCCGGCCCGTAACAGCCACCCCATTAGCAGCACCATCACGGGCTGGGTCTTGTGCATCATCTGCTAACACTGTCAATTCGGTTACAATGGGAATTATCTGTCTAGTTGCAGCCCACTCATCATCTGCAATCTGCATAGCCAACTTTGATGCCACATATCCTACTCTTGAATCTGATTTCAGATCAACCAGCTTGGTAAGAAGTGTAGCACGTTTCTTTTCAAAGCCCTCTTGTTTATCGATTTCATCAACAACCGCTTTGCCATCCTCCATTCTCACATACTCTCCCTTCCAATCTTCGTACCGTAGCAATGCCACTTCTTGCTCTGGACCCCAAGGAATACTCTCCCCTATTTTCTCCACAATATCTCTCACCACTTTCTCTTCTTGGTTCACTAGTTCTTGTGGATCGATGTCGTAAAATGAAAGCTCCAAACTAACTAATGTGTTGTGATCTATGGTCCTCACGCTACCATCAGCTAGCTTCGCCTGAGATAGCATAAATTTGACAACCAATTCGAAACTTTTTCGGGCATCTCCCCTGTTTTGACAACAAGGCGGGAATGTGACGACTTGAGTTGAATTTGGGCCCAATAGCTCCTATGCGACATGGAAGTGAACGAGCTCAAATCGAAAGCCGAATGAGCACGAGAGTGATGGATTTCCTCGAATTTGACTCTGCCGGCTCCGCGGAGCTCGCCATCTACCTCCTTCTTCCGGGCTGCTTGCCCCGCCTCCCACCGCGAGCAAAAACGGCAGGGAATGTGTCAGAATTGGGGCAGAATTAAGAAGGGAAGGCCACGCGGGTTCAATTTGACTCACCCCAGATGCCGGCGACAATGAATTCGACGCCCAGGAGTGGATAGCTCCGCCGCCGGAGAGGGAGCTAGGGCGCGCACTGTCGGGTTCAGATGGCGCGCTACGGCAAGGTTGGTCTGTGCGGTCGCTCGAACCGGTTGAGTTGACCGGGTACAAGTTAGTGGGTCCCACATCCGCTAAACCTAATTCCACACTCCTTAACTAGCACAAGTAAGTGACACGACCGTTTCATTACAATGGGTGGGTCATGGCTATTTTGCTGCTCTCACGCGTCGTACCCTAGCTATTACCTCCAACTATGTCGCATCGCAGCCAATTCCCTGAAAAAACGTAGTACCTGAAAAAACGTAGTACCTGAGCTATTCGCCCCTTGAAAAATGGCCACTTCATGTTCTATATTGTCTAGTGCGTTTGAAACATGTATCAACTTATCACCCTCTATTATTCAAAATACTAGGCCATCAATCCACGCACTTAACGACATGTATGTATTTAAGCTGTATGCTTCCGCACCATAGTCTATATCTGCTTGAGTACTAAACCAAAAGTGTCAATTAGGCTGCAATTTTTATAAAGTCATTTTCACCTCCTTAGTCGGCATACCTCGATCTTTCAGTTGCTATCAGAGCAAGGTATCCTTACTTTTAATTTGGTTTAACTGCAAAAGGAGAAAAATATGCCGATTCTAGGGTAATTAGGAGTAATTTTGATTAAACATGATTGCTGACATCTATCTTTGTTAACAGGATATGAATATTTCAATGATCACATATTCGATCAAACATCTTCATCAACATATCTGTTTGATCTGTAGAAGAAGCCAAAATTTATGAGCATATTACCTGCTCAATCCCTTGGAGAGCTCCGGTATGATACTCCAGTTCAATGAGAGAAAACATGCAATCACTGAGACAGTTTTTACATTTAGATCACCTTAAGTTATGAAGATCAATCTCAGGGGTACCATCAGGTCAAGAAATAACTCATTCCGACCATTACATCTGAGCATATCACACTCTCCAATAACTCATTGGGAATAGGTATTGGCTTGACTAAGGTGGCCAACCCGGACATGTTCATTCCAAATCCTATACATGTCCAAAAACTTGGGGTGTCAACAACATATCTTTGACCCAGCTGACAGTCAAACGTACACATGTTCTGGTATATTGTTCTGTTATGAACACTTGTTTACTATTTTTAATTTTTGAAATATGATTAGTGGCATGGCAGATAAAAGTCACGCCACTGGTATTTATATTACTAGTGGTGTAGCATGTACACATCACTAGTATTTGAATTACTGGTTGCGTGGGCATGGCACGCCACTAATAGTAAATACAAGTGGAGTATCCGTAGTGGCATGGCCCAGACACGACACTGGTAGAAAATTTGCCACGCCACTGGTAAGCACTTTCCTACTAGTGAAAGGTCATGTTGGTGGAATATTTGATCATTTGCCACATTTTCATCTGAAATTTGATCAATTGCCCTGTGACCACTACATGTCACTGACACATGGTGTGGCAAATGATCAAAATGCAAAATAAAGTGTGGCAAATCATCAAATTCCCCGTTGGTGAGTGCACTATCTAGTAGGAAAGTGCGTATATATCATTGTCCACTAGGATTTCCTTGAAGCCATGGCATCACATGATTTCTGGATTTGACACTCTTTTTTCGGCATGGCAGGATCCCATAATGATATCAACGTGCTTCAACGCTCACTGTAGTTCTCAAGTCCTGCGGAAGGCAATGCACCGGAATGCAACTATAAGATCAATAAACATGAATTCAACAAAGGGGTACTATCTAGGTTATTGTATCTATCCTAAGTGGTCTACATTGGGAAGACATTCTCCAACCTCCAATGTAACAAAACATCCGACTTCACAGAAGAATAAGATGGTTGTAGCAAGGATGTTGAGAGATAATTTGGTGTTCCTCACTAGAAAATGGGATGTCGACATAACCTGGAAGGTGATGACTAACTGTGCATGCTGAGCATGATGGTGGTAGCTATAATCAAGCGCGGTGGGACTTTCAAGGCCCTATGATTGAGCCGAGCCTACCTTCAGACGCATCATGAAATTTATGGCCGGTCCGTTCATGCGCAACTTCAAAATAATTTGGTTGAGTATATGTGAATCCAAAAACAAAAACAATTGTCCTCATTTGATGTTTTGTGTTTGACGATTACTCAAATGTTAGGATTACTGTAACTTACAATAATTTGAATTATCATGTAAATTATGTCATTTTAATATTAAATTATTATATAATTTATTTGATTGTTAAATTTTAATGGAATATTTATATGTAAATAGAAATGACAGAAATGAGTTTTTTTTACCAGACCGGACATGTCCGCCCGCAAAATGGGGTTGCGGATAGATCGTAGACAAGTGTCCGACGTCCACTAAACGGAAAAACGCGGATGAAAAAAGGCCGGACACCAAATGGGAGCGCCGTTAGAGTTGCGCTGACTAATGAAATCCTCTTTTACTACGGATAAAGTGTACATTCCAACCAGGCTATTATGAGAATCGTTCGAATGGGGAGGGTTTCACTTGTGTACAATCTGGCGCAGAGGGCTCTGGCCCGCGGGCTCGTTCGTACCAACGTGGCTCATTGAGGCATAAATGTGTGTGTGTCCGTCTGTCTTTCCTTTTTTTTTCCCCTTCTGCAATGATGCCGACAGGCACGTGTACGCTCGTGTGTCTTGACTCTCTCTCTTTTCTTTGAACAGTTTGTCTTCCCTTTTAGACAATATAAGTAAAGTGTCAAATCTAAGCCTACCATATACTCCATACACACTCCGAGCTTACTTCAATTCTTTTATACTGTACTACATGTTGCCGCCACTTTCTTAGTGAGCCAGGGTAAATCGCAAACTTAATAGTCACTGATTTTAATTGGGTTCGAGCTAAGAGCGATCCAAACTAGGACGTCGTTTCCGTACACCGGCACAGTGATAGATGCATGTTCACTTCGGCTCCACAAAGATCTAGGAACAGTGATATGAAGGCAAATGAGATCCTATGGAGGCACATGACATGAAAAAACATCAGAAAACAAGACCTTCAATTGGCTATAGACCCTATAGTAGTGTATAACAACATCCAAAAATGGTGTACAGGAAAAACTGACCAGCTATGATTGAGAAGCTTATTATATCAATCTAGACGGTAAATTTTTCCCCATGTTGAACCCTCAGCAAATCGTCATCTCATGCCCAAAATGGAAGGTGGTCATCATATTCCCGCAGTGTGCGATTTCGGATGTTGGTATTTTATTTTTTTATTTTTAAACAACACCAAAATCGAAACTCCACGATAAAACCTGGAAAAAAAGTACAAGCAACAAAGAGCCATAATGCCGCACAGCTCTGATACACCATCGCCCCCTTCATACAGAAGATGGAAGCCGACAAACCATGGCTGTCACGCGAACATCCGGGATGGCCCAGTAATTTGGCAGGTGAGTCTGTTTATACACAATAATTTTTGGCTGTTTTTCCTATTGATAGCTCAATGTTTTTATACTTAATGAATATTGCGGTCTTATATTGGCTGCCCAAAAATTATGGTTCCCAGTGTGCAACAGTAACGAGTAAATATCATTTGCAAGCATCAATACGAGTATTGAATTCCAAGGAATTAATTAATCTCCACAAAATTACACCTCAGACTTATAGAAGTTTACTTTAAAACCCCACCACCATTGTCGTGTCTTGTCCCCCCCCCCCCCCCCCCCCCCCCCAATGAAGATTTCGATTGCTATTTTTCGAAGGTGGACTATTTTTTATAAAGAACTTGCTAGGTTTTACCTTTTTCTTAAGATAGAATCACATGCATATATAGGACAAAAATATATAGAACTTATCTTCCAATGCACATGCAGCAGCAAGGATATATATAATTAATGAGGGAAGAATATCATTAATCAATGACTACAAAGGAAAGAGCACTAGGGAATGAGGCCACTTGGACCATGTAATATCGGAAAACCACTTCGGCTCATTGGAGGATATACTTCCACACACCAAATATCCGTTTAAAATGTTAAAATTTCCCAATAAAACAATTGAGTGTACATGTAGACATTTTATGTTCGCACACAAAATTTCGCGAAAGAAAATACTTTTTGTGGCATGTGTAAAAAGGAAAAAATGTCTCCTGAAAAGTCATTTTTAGCACTAAAATTTATCTTTTTTTATAAAACTCGGAAAAAAAAGTTTTGCATAACTTTGCATGCATACATAAAATATGAGGATGCACGCCAGGAACATCCTTGAATTATTTTTACAAACATTATTTAAAAGGGGAGCATCTGCTACTATATATGAGCCAAAACAACGCTATGTATATAGACAATTCTTCTGATATATTCCAAGGAAGCATGCATGAATCAATATACATTTGGGCCGCTGCAGCAGACACCTTGAAGCGTTGAGAG
Source organism: Poa pratensis (assembly GCA_947311845.1). Classification (NCBI taxonomy): domain Eukaryota; kingdom Viridiplantae; phylum Streptophyta; class Magnoliopsida; order Poales; family Poaceae; genus Poa; species Poa pratensis. The sequence continues at coordinate 19,492,578 of CAMZMU010000117.1, forward strand.
AGTTAACACACCAACCCAACCGTGGTCACATGATACATGCATGTTGCGAAGCCTAGCGATTGATCGATCGCGAGCGGCGACCGAGGAAGCTAGGGCGGGCGTGTGATGGATCAGTAGATGGATGAGCTCCTTTTGTCGTGCTCCATTGTCGGCTTGCTAGGCACCCGGCCACCCATGCATCCAAATCAATGGGCTACATACACAACACAATTGACGCATACGCCTGGCTGACAAGCAATATGCTCCCAACAGTGGAAGCACACTATTGCGCGCGAGCGAGCATTGTACCAGCTGCTAGCTGCTTCTGTATATATGCTGCGATAGAGATCATGGAGCTAGGGCACGAGGAGCTGCTAGGGCACGGAGGAGCTGCTGTGAAGCTGAAAGCAGAGACATGGCTACACACCGCGCAGAAAAAAACATGCCCTGGACGGGCATGCACGCACACACGATCGATGGCAAGGGCAGGGGCTAGCGTAGATGGCTAGTTGTGCTAGGGCAAGTAAAGCAAGAGACCAACCAAAGGAGGTGCGAGTGAAGTGACAAGATATCCTAGAATCTTCCTCCTCCTCCCATCCTAGCTATATTGCCCTGAACCGACGACATGCATGCAATAACTTTCTTGAAAGCCCGGCCGGCGATGGAGCAGTGAGCAGTGCACTCACTGGTACGGCCGGTAGGGCATGCGAGGCCGAGGCAATGGCAGTCAGTCAGTGAGCATGCATGCTTGGATTAGATGAGGTGAGGCCGCAGCTAGCCATATATGTATGTATACGGGCGGAGTAAGTAAGTACGTCGTAAAAAGCAGGAGCAGCTGCAACAGCAGCTAGCGGCGATCTCGACTGGATCGGGTGTGTCTCTTATACCAGGAGGGTAAGCGAAGAGAGGTGGGCGCTTTTTCCTGGAAAGGAAACTGAGGATTCGTCACATCACCACGCGGGGTCGTAGTCATCGCCAACCTCCACCAGACAGCGACCTTTATGAGCTTATCATCCCGGCCGGCCAGCTCCTCTCTCTCCCCGCCCGTTCTCTCTCTCTCTCTCTCTCTCTCTCTCTCTCTCTCTCTCTCTCTCTATCTATTCTCACGCGCACTGCCACAGCCAAAGAAATACTTACAAGCATCCTTGTGATCTGAGAGTTCTCACTCCCACGTATATACACTCACCTTTGCTTGCTCTCGATTCCAACATCTGTCGGTTCTACACTACTCTGTCTCTACCTACGCTCTCGGCAGTATTCGTCTCCATTGAGAGAGATAGAGAGAGGAGAGAGAGCGTTTCTGTGTCAAAAACATGTGGAGCCGGTGGAGGGGGATGTAATTGGTGAGCAGGCACGATGGCGCATTCACGGCCTGAGACGCTCGCGCAGGGCCAGGGTACTGAGCGGGAAGGGGGAGCAGTCAGTCAGTCCCGCGGTGGACGTCGTCGCCAACTGGGTGTCGCCATGCACCCTGATCAGCAAGCCTTGTGCACGGCATAAATGGCACCAAGCTAGCGATCCCAGATCAGATTCCCCCCATCCCTGACTTGATAATAATGCTTCCGGCCCGCCTGATCAGCCAAGATCATATGCAGCGCTGTGCTGTGCTTCCGGCCCGCCCCCGTGTGCGCGCGCCAGGCATGCTCTCGATGCAAGCTCTGCGCCGCCGCTGATCTATTCAGTCGTCTCGTCGCTGCCGGGATATCTTGCTTCCCTCCTTCCCGTGCTCGATGGAAGACTAGTTCCATCGGTGGACCGCCCGGCGGTCGCCGCGCGTGTATGAACATCTAATCGCTACGCTGGGTGGCCCATTTGAGCATGCTGATACATGCATATGAGTGTTGTCTGATTGTTCATCGCCGCTACTTGTGTCGCCCGCTCATGCAAACATCTCCATGTGTAAGCATTGGGTTCATGCATGCATATGCTCCTTCCATGTAGCCGGATCGGAGGAATACGCATGCACAACGCTTAACCGGGCCAAGCTAAACGAACAACAACATACTTTCCATATCATATCATATGCCATGCATATCGATTTGACGGGGATCGGACCTGCTTCGCTTCCATATCATATGTCATGTCGCCAGATGCGCATACCAAATGCCTCAACCTTATGCAAAATTTGTCTTGTCACGACTCACAGCTCACAGGAGCTACTGGGCGCATGCTTCGCTTGCCTGATCAATCCGAATATATTTGTGGTTGTTGTTGACCCATGATAAAATACTGGGGAATTATCTTTTTGCACATGTCAGTTAATTATTCTAAATAAGAGAATTACTGACATTAATTTGTCTCACTAATTAATCTGAATATTTTTTTTAGACATAAGGCTGTAGCTCAGCGTTAAATTAATGACGCGGAAAATACAAAATCCTGAACCAGCTTACAAACACCTCCACACACACAGACAAAAGATCGAACCAAAATCTTGTACAAAGAAACTAGGGACAGGAGACCTACAAGCCAGAGCTACAAATGTAAGAATAATCCTAGTACAAAATTACTGATATAATCTGAAATCTTTTTATATATCAATATCAAACTACAGAAGTTCAATCGCATGTATTTTTGAACAATTTGTTTTTTGGATTAAAGGTATTGGAAAATGTTCTCAATTTTATCAACTGATATTTTATTAGTCTCTTGTTAGTTGGACCACCAAGATAAAATAAAGGACCATACTTTTTAGAGGAAGTTAAGGAAATACGAGGGTTCCGCATGGGATTGGAGTACTACTTGAACATACAAGAACAAACCATCAAAATATTAATGCTATATGTTTTTACTACAACAACATTATATTCTCAGTTTTAATGTAACTAATTTCATGCATTGGAAACATTTTCCCTGCAACAGAATATTTTTGAATATTGGAAACTACACCATTTACGAAAAGCTATAATTAACCACATGTACAAGTGTAAGTTCTCATGGAATATGGTACAAAATAGACAACCATTGTATTTCCCAAAGATTAGATATGCACCAAGATTCTACGTCAAGGTGAGGTTTCTACAGGCAGACTCTCACACTTGAGTCATTATCCTCTTGGGGTATTTCCCTTGATCCTCTCGGGTATCTTATTTCTCCACGTCGGGCATGCTAAGCTACATAACCACTTTACGGATGACACATGTCTTATCTCAGTCAAAGGGTTAAGCACTCCTATGGCGTGATGAAGGTACTTTATTAACAACATTTCTTCTAAATGACTATTAAGTCAATAATCCAATCTCCTACCAAGCACTGTGATACCTATAAAACTAAGAAAATCTAGGGCATACATACTTTTTCCTAGAACACTCCATTTGAGCCAGATGACAACGTTCATTCTTGGCTCAAGGCAGAATCCTTCTCTTGATCACCGTCGGTTGGTGAAGACTCTCAATTTATCACCTCATATTTTAGGAAATTCTTAACTTAAGAGCATACAAATGTCCATTATCATCAAATGAACCACAATCCACAAGCATACATATCCTAGATGAGTATCTAGAGGTTGATCTTCGCAACCAATAGTACATGAACTTCTTAACTTAAGAGTATACAAATGTACATTATCATCAAATGAACCACAATCCACAAGCATACATATCCTAGATGAGTATCTGGAGGTTGCTCTTCGCAACCAATAGTACATGAACTTCTTAACTTAAGAGCATACAAATGTCCATTAAAATCAAATGAACCACAATCCACAAAAAACGTGCTAGTAAAAATTCTTTTATATGTACTACTTGCTAGCTAGTAAAAATTATAAGCATGTATTTTTACATATGTTATAAAATAAACCTTCACAAAAAACGTGCAGTCACAGTAAAATGGCTATAACATCTGCATGCGAAGTCGGAGTGAGACGTATTCTTCAAGAACAAGTATCTACACAAGAAGTTACATCCAAATTTAACGGCCTACTGCCCTTTTTTTGTTTTGTTTTAAATTGTCAAATTCGTCAAGGAATATTGAGATTCGGACATTTTAATTTTCCGTGTTAGAATATTATTAGCGTGAGGGCTAATATGCCATACCACTAGTATTTAGAATACTAATGGCGTGTGGGTTGTAGGGCATGTCACGTCATCGATCCATGTGGCTCCTGATTAGTCCTGAGGGAGTCACATGGATCGATGATGTGTTGCATCTAGGCTGTTGGATGTTGCAGATCGGACGCCTTTTCCCTCTCTTTTATCTTTATAATCTCTTCTCTCCACCTCTTCTATCCCTCGCTTCTTGTCTTCTCTCTCTCTCTCTCTTCCTCTCCTCTCTCTGGTGAGGGTAGGGGTCCCGATTTTCACGGATTTGGGTGGCGCGAGAGCGAAGAACACGAAGAAAATGAGCGGATGATGTGAGGAGGAATCGGAGGAAATATGTGGGGTAAACACAAAAAAATGTAAGATAACTAGGAACACATGCAAAGGAGTACAAACCACTAACAAACCCCGAGAGTAGCCTCCGGTTCTCCAATCCCAAGCCAATATTACTCTCAATTGGAACAGTTTCTCTTACCGGCCGGTCCACCGATCCAAGATTGGCAAGTCTACTTGAATCTCAAAGAGAAAGAGTGATACAGGAAGAGGTCTGGATCATTTGCAAAGAGAGAGGCCTTGGGGTTCCACATGGGGAAGGGTAGAAGTATAACTACGCAATTATCTCAAATCTAAGTCTAACCCTTACCCTAAGCATAGAGGGAGCTATTTATAGTCTAAGGCAAGAGAGGGTAATTAAGTTGGGGAGGGTTATAAGGGCCTCAGCCCAAAATCCCACACATCAACGTTAGTGCCGACAATTGATAGAATTAAGAGATAGCAATTGTAGGGTAAACAAATTACAGCTGACAATTGATTGAATTTTGATCATGATAATTATGGTTTCACTAGTGTCATCTCTCCTTAAAAGATAGCAATGTAGGGTTGAACAAATTACAACGACAATTTATTGAATTATGATAATGATAATTATGAAAAATGGTGCAACACAATTATTTATGTAGGCATCACATCAATATATAAATACCGCTACTGAACCACATCTTTAACTAATACTCCACTTCGAGTGCGCTTCTATGCTTGCCACACTAGGAATTAAGTTACCAAAATAACAGAGTATCGCCTTAAATTCAATACATGATGTAAGCAACTTTTATATATAAATGGGTAGTAGATATTAAAGCCACTATCTTACCCTTAGTAGCAGCAACACATTCTCAACCTTAGTCTCCTTTCCGTCAATCGAGCCAAAAGAGGCATGAACCTACTATCGAATGTATACTTCCTCTTGGAAACTCACACAACTACTAGGCCAAAAAAATTATATAAATAGGAGAGCATGTAGGAACATAAATAAAGCAATCTAATATATAACATAACATGAACAATATGAACATAAAGTCACAACTGATCATATCCCAACAAACACAACAATAGCAATTACATCGGATTGATCTACATCATATAGTACAGCTCACGAGAATATGGTATCAAGGCATAAGGTGGAGGGACTACCATATAGCTATTGTCATGGACCCATAGTCCAAGAATGACTACTCGCGCATCATCGTGGAGGCGCCAATGTGGTGTAGAGCCCTCCGATGATGATTTTTCCCTCCGGTAGGGTGACGAGAAGTAACTCCAGAATCCCTCCGATCAAGTTTCCACGACGGCGGCAGCTTTGTCTCTGTTTCGTGGAAATATTTGTCGTTCCCGACGTTTTTAGGGTTGAATGGGGTTTTATAGGCGAAAAGGCGACCGAGGTAATAGCATGATCATAATTCTATCGATTGCCTAACGATTATTGTTTACCCAACAATGTTTTCTATTTAACGATGACACCACTAGTAACACTATGGCGCTTAGTCCATCTTTTTACATCGATTACAACCTCGTTTACGTACTTTTCACCAACATTAGCTCGATTGTCCGTTTTCACTTTTTTTATTTACAACTATCCTAATTCTTTGTTTTAGCTAGGAACTTTGACAACCTTCTTGGAATGTTATGCACAAAGAGCTTTGTTTTTTTTTATAGGTTCCACTTTAAAATTTTATAAGCTTTGCACTCCTACTATTTTAATAAATCTTGGTTCTCCACTGAGTGTCCGAACGGGAGATTTGGCATTTTCCCTGAAGTTTTTGGAGGACATCGCATGCATGTGTACTCTGTCCGTATTTTTGCCTGAAGTTTTGTCCGAAGTTTCGTCCGAACGGGAGATTTGGCATTTTCCCAAATATTTCTGGAGGACATCGCATGCATGTGTACTCTGTCTTTTTGCCGCTTGTCCAGAGAGGATTCCGTCCTCGTCCTGTTTTGTCATGATTAATTAAACCTAATAATCGTGATAGAAAACGCAGGTGACTTTCTCGTGTACGTTTTCTTTCACTCGAAATTGTCAGGTTTCTGAAAAGCAAGAGAAATCAGCTTTCGGCACAACTGTACTTGCAATGATCAATAGGGCGCATGTTATATGTAAATCACCAAATTAATTGTGCGTATCGGATCGGACCAACAATTGCTTATCGAATCATATAGATTTTAACTGTACCTAAGCATTTCAAATTAAGCTAGTGGTTGAGCTAGATGGCATGCCTGTGTGTACCAAATTTTAGTTCATTAGTAGCAACATCATAATAACGTATATTACAGTGTCTTGTTTCCCACTAGGAATCTGATGCGTGATGCCCTGCACAAGCTAAACTGAACAATCTGTGCTATTATACTTTAATTTAGCAACACATGATCAATTTATGGTTGGAATGTTTTCTTCAACTATGTCTTTTCGTAGGAATATGAGCATGGAGAAACCAAATGATGCTACATATGATTAGACGAATTCGTGATGTGTCAAATTTGATAGGGTTTGCTTGAACGTAATCATGATATCCGTGCACACAACCAAGGAATATCCTCACGTCGTTCCTAGAGAGCGACCTGCGGGCGTGTCGCAACAGTGGAACATGGGGTTCCCCTTATGCTGCCAAAGTGGGTCCACCACCTGTGGGCACACCAAGAAGATGGACAAGGCCAAGTGACAAGACCGGTAGAGGTGGGTCCGCCCATCTGCCTCGCGGGAACCTAGCAAGCTCGACATCGACACTCTGCGGCTAAGGACTAGGTGACCTTCCGGGGTCACCCGCTACTAGGAGACAAGGCGGAGTACCCGAGGGCCCGAGTGCCCGGCAGGAGGCCAGACTTCCTCTCGGGTCCATCTCCATACAACACCAAGGATAAGCACGCCAGCACGTGCTAGAATCTCATAGAAGGCTTGGGCGCCAAGGCGAAGGACGTGACCCAGTGATGTCGCCATGGAGCGTGGTCGGTGGGGGAGTCAGTCCCTATCCACCCCGCTTTTCCTAAAGGATGACGCCCTCACCTAACCGCGGAAGAATACTTGGAGGAGAAGAGGCCACGTCGACTCCAAAGACCACCGGGGGTTTTCCCGCCTAAAACCCCTCACGCTCCTCGCGTGACCCATGTGGCATCCGCTTAGCCTATAAAAGGAGGACCAAGGCCACCGAGGAGAGGACGACAAATTAGACCGGAAACCAGAGCAAGACTAGCTAGGGCTGAGAAGGTAGAGCAAGAGGTGATCTCCTCCGGGTAGGATTTAATCGTCGTCTACCTCTAGCCGATACCCTGCTAGGTACACACCCGTGACCACCCTTGTAAGCTAGACCATGCTGACCACCTTAATCCAGACATGCAGGAGTAGGGCTTTTAGCCTCCGGGCGGCCTGAACCTAGGTAAACTCTCTGCGTCTCTATGTTGATTGCTTGAACGACGGATAGGAGAGCTCAACGTGGTTCACCCGGGTGGCACGTCTTCCAGCCTCCTTCACGCCCCGTGCTGAACCTAAAAAGGGGGTATCCTTTACCTCCGGTGTTCGTCCGCCGCGACACGACATCTAGCGCGCCAGGTAGGGGGTGCAAGCGCTGGATTCGTCTTCATCAACCTCAAGATCGCCAGCAAGATCTACATCAAGCTCTTTGTCAAGCATGCCGCCGAAGAAGAAGGTCGACGCTGCGGCCTCCAAGCCCGCCTCACCTTCGCGCACTCAGGCTTCTGCCGAACGCCGTGCTGCGGAGACATGCCAGAACGTCCCTCCGCCCCCACCACCTGCGGAGAAGGTGGTGCCGGACGGAGCCGGTGACAACAACAAGAACAGCGAGCCTGAAGGCACGGCATCCCCAAGAAACTCCGTCAGGCCTCCTCCTCCTCGCTCTGGAGGGGAGACGAGCGTCGGCAACGGCGCCGGCAAGGGACCTGTCGCTGAGGAGGGGAACGATGATATTCCCGCTAGCGGAGATCCACGAGGCGCCTGGAGCAAGTCTTCGACGCACCTGCCCACGGGTGCGCGAGCTCGCCATGATGCCCTTGTCGTTGCCAAGGCCCTGATGCAGTTTCCCCCAAGCACCGACGATCCCAAGGTCTACCAGGAGTGGAGGACCGTGTGGAGGCACTTCTCGACTTCGCCGACCATGGCCCTGAGCTGGAGCCTACCCGTGCTCCCACCGTCGACGACCCTGGAGCGGGAAGAGACAAGACACGCAAGCCCCGGGGTCAGCCCCGAGGCAAATTTCAGGGCGAGACGCAACCTCCACGCACGGCTCCTCTGATGGCAGATCGGCTGAACCGCGAGCGCGGCAAAGCCATCTCCATCGGATCGTCTACCACGCGCAACCAAGATCTCTGGGTCGACCTCAACAACCGCCAGAACGAGGACATGCGTACTCGTATCGAGGGTCGCCGTGAGCACCACCGCCGGGAAGATCGGGACGACGACATCGCTGAGGGCTGCCTCGCCCTCTCCCCTGAGTTCCGTCAGGTCTCCTGGCCCAAGAAGTTCAAGATTGACGTCCTTCGCTACGATGGCACTACGAACCCCCGGGACTTCTTGCAGCTCTACTCTCTTGCTGCGGTGGTCGCCGGGGCCGACGAGATCATGATAGCCAACTAGTTCCCGTTGGCTCTGAAGGGATATGCCCAGACATGGCTTCTCAACCTTCCCAAGTGCTCCATCCGTTCATGGCGGGCACTGAAGGAACAGTTCCTGCGGGCTTTCCAGGGTGGGTACCAGCGCCCAGGGGCTCCGAGTGATCTCCACGACTTCAAGAAGGTTCCGTGTGAAACTCTTCGCAAGTTCATACATCGCTTCACCCAGAAGATGAACACGATACCCTGCATCAAGGAGGCGCTGGAGTCGTCCTGATTTCGCCAACTGGCGACCGCCTGAAGTATGTCGTCCAGATGCATTACCAAGAAAACATCTCGAACAACACGACGAAGTATGAAGGCCTGCTTGCGGGACTTCGTGCTGCTATCGGCCTCAGCATTAACAAGCTCATCGTCAAGGGTGACTCTCAGCTAGTCATCAAGCAAGTGAATAAGGAGTACGCTTGCCCCCAGATGGCACCATACATCAAGGAGGTGTGGAAGCTCCAGCGGCGCATCGACGGCTTCAGGGCCGTGTACGTCCCACGGGAAGAGAACACGTCCGCTGATGAGCTGTCGCGGCTGGCTTCCAAGTGAGAACCAGTGTCTCCCGGGATCTACATCGAGGTGCTCAGGCAACCTTCAATTCTCAAAACAAGATCTGCACCGACATCGGGGGCTGGCGACCCTTCTACATCGACAACACGGGTAGCCAGCCCGGAAGCTCAAGACCCGGCAGTGCCCACGGCAGAGGAAGTTCCACTTCCTTCTGGTCAAATGGTACTACCGGTGGAAAGAGCCCACCCACCTGAAGGGGATCGTAGGCAGAAAACAAAAAATTTCCTAACAACGATATCCTTATATACTAGCCATAATCTATTACTATGCAGATATACCGTAACGGAGGAGATCGATGTACATACCCTTGTGGACCGAAACGCGGGGATTACGCTCCCGCACAAGCGTTGTTGATGAAGCCGACGTAGCCGACCTCAAGGTCATGAAGACGAACTCCTCCAAGTCCCACAAGTGTAGCACCTCGTAGCTCTGCACACGTACGGTGTAGATGACGACCTCCGGGCTCCGATCCAGCCGACCAGCGGAAGCAGAAGACTTGGACCGAAGAAGACCAACAGCACGACGGCGTGCGTATGGTGGAGAAAATCTCAACCTCGGCGCAACCCCAATTGCGGGGTCACGTTCAAGGGTGAGAGAGAGAGAGAGGAATTTCTGGGTGAATTTACAAGGCATGGGGGCAACACTATATAAAGGGGGAGGAGGTCCCACATGGTGCGGCAGGCCAAGGGTGGTGTGCCAGCCCTGGTGGGCCCCATTCGGCCTAGCCAGGCCGGCCACCCCCTCTCCCCTCTCCTTGGTGCGGCTCCCTCCTTAATGAGCCACTCTTCCGGGAGTTGGCCCATTTAGAGTTGGGGCTGCCAATAAATTCGAAAATAAATAAATAAAAATATATTTAATTAGTAATTCCATTAATTAATATTAAATACATATTATCTAATTTATTCCGGCTACGAAAACTATTTCGTCGCCCTCTGAACTCCATCGGATATGTTCCAGAACACTTCCGATGTTCTTCTCACTATTTTCTCTTCTGTGTCCAATCTAAATAAACGTCGCCTACCCTTAAGTGTGCCACCCTACGGTTCGGGATCACTCCAGACATGATCGAAACCCATTCTCTGATCAATGACTATCAGGGAGACCTGGATGCCTATGATAGCCCCTGTGCGTCCATGAATATCTTTGTCGCTTGAACCTTTAGACGTCAAGTCTCAAACCTTTTGCCTGGCGATACTTAGTTTGTCCGGGACTCAATCTCCGGCATCACGATACCGAGCTTGATCTCGTTACTTGACAACACTATCTTTACTCGTCTGTGATATTACATCCTCGTGACCTAGTCACATGCTTGCAAGCTCATTGATTTAATCTCACCGAGTGGGCCCAGAGTATCTAACCAGCTATATGGATTGGCAAATCCCGCTCTTGATCATACGCCTCAACATAATTCTTTCGGATACCCGAGAGGGACACCTTTATTGTCATCCTATATAAGGAGTGACATTTGATGCAATCAAAGTACCTTCCAGAAATAGCGATTAAGCATGATCTCACGGTCGAAGGTGTGAGTACTACGTCCTATATAAATTGGGTGTGCGTCCATCACATCATTCACCTAATGATATGACTCCAGTATCAATTGACGTCCAAGTCCATGATCAGGAAACCTTGATCATCTGTTGATCTCAATGGACTAGTAAAGAGGCTACTAGGGAGCTGGTTGTTTGCTACCACACGTGTATTAATGTTTTCGCTTAATACAATTACAGCATGGTATAAAACGTATTATGAACAATCGAGATATGACAAATAAAATATCTTTATTAATTGCCTGTAGGGCATATCTCCTTCAGTCTCCCACTTGTACTAGAGTACAAATTAATCTAGTTTATAACTTGGTAAAAGCCTAACACCTATAGCAGCTTGGTGTTTATCATGCTTGTCTCGTGGAAGAGGCTTCGTCAGTGGATCTGCAACTTTCAGATCCGTATGTATTTTGCAAATCTTCACGTCGCCTTCCTGGACATAATGTCTTATCACATGGAAGCGTCGGAGAATGTGTTTGGCAGTTGAGTGAGACCTTGGTTCCTTCGCGTTAGCAATAGCGCATGTGTTGTCGCAGTAGAGGTTCACAGGGTCTTGCGTGCTTGGGAACACTCCGAGCTCGATGACGAACTTCCTCAGCCAGACAACTTCATTCGCAGCTTCCGAAGTAGCAATATACTCTGATTCCATTGTAGATTGGGCCACTATGGGTTGCTTCCCACTTCTCCAGCTCACAGCGCCTCCGTTCACCTTAAATACGTATCCTGACTGAGATTTCGAGTCATCTGGATCTGTGCAGAAACTTGCATCAACGTAACCTGTTACGCCAAGTTCCTCTTCACACCCTCCATAAACAAGAAACATTTCCTTTGTTCGCTTAAGATATTTCTGAATATTCTTAACAGCTATCCGATCCTTGCCAGGATTACTTTGGAATCGACTCATCAAACTAAGAGCCAATGCTACATCGAGTCGAGTACTTAACATGGCATACATGATCGATCCTATGGCTGAAGCATAGGGATTAGTAGCCACTGCGGCTTTCTCCTGAGCCGTCACTGGGCACTGAGCCATGCTCAATGTTTTATTCTTGATAACCGGCAGAGACCCTTTCTTTGCCTTATCCATGCCGAACCTTTTCAGTATCTTATCAAGATAAGTACTCTGACTTAACGTTAATAGGCGCCTTGATCTATCACGATAGATTTTAATGCCTAATACGTAAGCAGTTTCTCCTAAGTCCTTCATCGAAAATTTACTGTTTAAATAATTCTTCACGCTATTCAGAAGATCCACATTATCCCCAATCAGTAATATATCATCCACATATAGAACTAGGAATGCAACTGAGCTCCCACTCATTTTCTTATAAATGCGGGTCTCTTCAGCATTTTGGACAAATCCAAAACCTTTGATCACCTCATCGAAGCAAAGATTTCAACTCCGACATGCTTGCTTCAGTCCATAAATGGAACGCTGAAGCTTGCATACCTTGCCAGCATTCTCTGGATCGACAAAACCTTCAGGTTGTACCATATACAACTCTTTCTCAATGTTTCCATTTAGGAACGCAGTTTTGACATCCATCTGCCATATTTCATAATCGTAATATGCAGCAACTGCTAGCAAAACCCAAATAGACTTTAGCATCACTACAGGTGAAAACGTTTCATCGTAGTCAATTCCAAGAACTTGTCGGAAACCTTTTGCGACAAGTCAAGCTTTATAGATGGTCATGTTACCGTCAGCGTCAGTCTTTTTCTTAAAGATCCATTTATTCTTGACGGCCTTGCGCCCTTCGGGAATCTCGTCAAAGTCCATACTTTGTTGTCATACATGGATCCTGTTTCGGATTTCATGGCTTCAAGCCATTTCTCGGACTTGGGTCCTTCCATTGCCTCTTTGTAGTTCGTAGGTTCGTCCTATTCAATTAACATGACGGTGCAAACAAGATTACCGTACCACTCAGGAGGGGTACGGGTCCTTCCAGACCTACGAGGTAGAACATCATCCTCGACATTTGCTCCCACTCCATCTGTGGAGGACGGTTCCGGAACAGTTTCCGTTGCGCCACTCAGAATTTCGAGTTCAGGATCAACTATCTCGTCGAGGTCTATTTTCCTCCCACTTACTCATTTGGCGAGAAACCTTTCTCGAGAAAGACGGCTAGGTTGTAGAAGGTGTATCCTATGGTTTCCCGCGGATATCCTACAAAGATGACCTTCTCCGATTTCGGTTCGAGTTTGTTGGGCTGTAGTTTCTTAACGTACGCCTCACAACCCCAAACCTTCAGGAACGACAACTTGGGTTTCTTGCCATGCCATATCTCATACGGTGTTGTTGCTACGGATTTGGATGGAGCCCTATTTATAATGAATGTGGTTGTTTTAACGCATATCCCCAAAATGATACGGGCAAGTCGGTAAGAGACATCATAGACCGCACGCTATCCAATAGGGTACGATTACGTCGCTCGGACACACCGTTGCGTTGCGGTGTCCAGCCGGCGTAAGCTGCGGCACAATGCCACAGGCCTTCAGATGTGTGCCAAACTCAAAACTCAAATATTGCCACCACGATCGGATCGAAGGTGCTTGATTTTCTTATTGAGTTGATTTTCAACCTCACTCTGAAATTCCTTGAACTTTTCAAATGTTTCAGACTTGTTTTCATTAAGCAGATATACCCGTATCTACTCAAATCATCAGTGAAGGTTACGAAGTAACGATACCATTGCGTGTTGACACACTCATTGGCCCGCACACATCTGTATGTATGACTCCCAATAAGTCCGACGCCCGTTCCATAAATCCGGTGAATGGTGTCTTGGTCATTTTGCCCATAAGGCATGGTTCACAAGTATCAAGAGATCCAAAATGTAGTGAATCCAAAAGTCCATCTGTATGGAGTTTCTTCATGCGCTTTATACCAATATAACTGAGACGGCAATGCCACATATACAGGCGGTATCACTACTAAGTTTAATCCTCTTGGCATCTATGTTATGAATGTGAGTACTACGATCGAGATTCAACAAGAATAAACCATTACTCTCGGGAGCATTAACATAAAATATATCATTCATTGAAATAGTACAACCATTTGATACTGAATTGAACGAATATCCGTCTTGCAACAAGCAAGACCCACTGATAATTTTACACTCAACGATGGTACAAAATAACATTTATTCAAAACCAAACCTAATCCCGATGGAAGATGTAGAGGGAGTGTGCCGATAGCCACCACGTCAAGTCTTGATCCGTGGCCGACGCGCATCGTCACCTCGTCCTTCGCCAGGCGCCGTTTATTCCGCAACTCCTCCTGAGAGTTACAAATGTGAGCAACAGAACCGGTATCAAATACCCAGATATTACTCCGGGCGCATGTAAGGTAAACATCAATGACATGTATATCAATATACCTTTCTCTTTTCCGGCAATCTTGCCGGCCTTACTTGGGGCAGTTGCGCTTCCAGTGACCATCTCCCTTGCAGTAGAAGCATTCCACGCCAGGTTTGGGACCAGGTTTGTTGGCCTTGGATTTGGCAACAGGCTTACCATCCTTCATCGGCTTCCAGTTCTTCCTTCCCTTGCCGCCAGATTTCTTAAAATCGACGGTCTTATTGACCATCAACAGTGTGTGTCCTTCTTGATCTCCACCTCAGCAGTCTTCAGCATTACGAACACCTCGGACAGGCTCTTAGCCATGCCCTGCATGTTGTAGTTCATGACGAAGCCTTTGAAGCTAGGGGGCAACGATTGCAGCACCCTATCAATCACGAGCTCATCAGGAATCTTGCATTCCAGAGCATTCAGGCGTCGCTAGACATTTTGACCAGTGCTCGCTCATACTGCTGTGCTCCTCCATCTTGGCTGAGAAGAAGAGCTCAGAAGCTTCATACCTCTCAGCCTTGGCTTGTGGCACAAAGACAGCCTTGAGATCAGTAGTTATCTCAAAGGCGCTCATCTTCTCAAAGCGCTTCTGCAGGTCAGTTTTCATGGCATAGAGCATGCCACTCTAGACAAAAGAGGAATCATCCGCCTTGGACTGATAGACTTTCTTCTCGTCCTCAGAGGCGGTATCTGCAGGCTGATCACCTATGGCGGCCTCCAGGACGTTGGCCACCTTGTGGGGAGTGAGGAGGATCCTCAGGTTGCGGAACCAGGACATGAAGTTCGACCCATTGGTCTTAAGCTTTTCTTTCTCAAGAAACAGGCCTAGGTTAAAGGTGGGGCAAGACATCTACAATGGAATTTGCAAAAACATAAGACTAAGTTCATAATAAAATTGGGTTCAAGTTTTAGTAAAATAAAACTATCAGAACTCCCACTCAAAACGAACATCCCTCATATCATTTTAGTGATTACACAATCCTCATCCACTATGCTACCCCTCATCGTCAAAGCCGATAGCATAACTTCAAAGGTAGACCGCGACATGTCAATCACAACAACTACGTGACTCATGCTTAACCTTTCGGTCACCGTGTTCTGAGGCCATGTATGTACATGCTAGGCTCGCCATAGCAACCTTCAGCGTATACCCGTGTGCAAACATGTCTTACACCCACTGTATGCGAACAACGATATGTCTGACACCCGATCGTCACGGCATGTCTCATAACGTAGAACTTTCTTGGTGGTGCACGCCAAAGGGAGAGCACTAATATTGGTATATTGGAGGGATCATATTATATTACTACCGCCGTGTAAGTAATATATAACCCATATATATACACAATATAAGATGCACACAATAACATCAAATGTAAAGCGACATGATATGGTCTCGCGCCGATGGTCTCCTTCGCGCCCACAGTTTATAAACAATTTACTAAACTTACCTTGACCATATCACATTGCCCCTGCAAAATAAAGTTAGACACTTTCTACTTTATCTTTTGCATATTTAACGTGGCTTGGGGCTTTCGTAAATAGAACCGTTTCTTACCTACGAACCTACAACCACAACAACGATCAAATAGTTGACTATTTTGTATCCCTTTCGGGCCCTCCATTGAAAATGCAAAGCCAACTACTGAGAGAGACAGCCACCCGCCAGCCACATATACGGAGCAAGCCGTATGTCAGTTGTGGAACCAGTCTCGCGTAAGTGTACGCGTAAAGTCGGTCCGGGCCGCTTCATCAACACAATGCCGCCGGCAAAAGCAAGTGCATGCGAGAGGGTAGCAACTAAAAGAACGATGCCCTCATAAACACGAGTTCTAAAACCGTACAGCTATATCTACGCATAGATCGGCTCTGATACCACTGAAGGGGATTGTAGGCAGAAAACAAAAAAAATTCTAACAACGATATCCTTATATACTAGCCAGAATCTATTACTATGCAGATATACCGTAACGGAGGAGATCGATGTACTTACCCTTGTAGACCGAAACGCGGGGATCACGCTCCCGCACAAGCGTTGTTGATGAAGCTGACGTAGCCGACCTCAAGGTCGTGAAGACGAACTCCTCCAAGTGCCACGAGTGTAGCACCTCGTAGCTCTACACACGTACGGTGTAGACGACGACCTCCGGGCTCTGATCCAGCCGAGCAGCGGAAGCATAAGACTTGGACCGAAGAAGACCAGCAGCACGGCGGAGTGCGTATGGTGGAGAAAACCTCAACCTCGGCGCAACCCCAATTGCGGAGTCACGTTCAAGGGTGAGAGAGAGAGAGAGAGGAATTTCTGGGTGAATTTCCAAGGCTTGGGGGCACCACTATATAAAGGGGGAGGAGGAGTGTCACACTTGGTGGCTTAGCCATGTGGGACTATTCCCACATGGTGCGGCCGTCCAAGGGTGGTGCGCCGGCCCTGGTGGGCCCCATTCGGCCCAGCCAGGCCAGCCACCCCCTCTCCCCTCTCCTGGGTGCGGCTCCCCCCTTAATGGGCCACTCTTCTAGGAGTTGGCCCATTTAGAGTTGGGGCTGCCAATAAATTCGAAAATAAATAAATAAAAATATATTTAATCATTAATTGTATTAATTAATATTAAATACATATTATCTAATTTATTCCTGCTCTGAAAACTATTTCGTCGCCCTCTGAACTCCATTGGATATGTTCCGGAACACTTCCGGTGTTCTTCTTTCTATTTTCTCTTCTGTGTCCAATCTAAATAAACGTCGCTTACCCTTAAGTGTGCCACCCCACGGTTCGGGATCACTCCAGACATGATCGAGATCCGTTTTCCGATCAATGACTATCAGGGAGACCTGGATGCCTATGATAGCCCCTGTGCATCCACGAATATCTTTGTCGCTTGAACCTTTAGACGTCAAGTCTCAAACCTTTTGCCTTGCGATACTTAGTTTATCCGAGACTCGATCTCCGGCATCGCGATACCGAGCTTGATCTCGTTACTTGACAACACTATCTTTACTCGTCTGTGATATTACATCCTCGTGACCTTGTCACATGCTGAAAGGACAAGGATGTCGCCTAGAGGAGGGGGGGGGGGGGTGAATAGGCGATTAAAACTTTTTCGGTTTAGCCTTGATAATTGCGGGATAAAACTAGGTGTTTAAATTAACAAGCCAACAAGCTAAATAAACTAGGCTCACCTATGTGCACCAACAACTTATGCTAAGCAAGACAAGCAACAAAGTGATAGTAATATAGAATACTTCAAGCATGAAGGCTATCACAATGTAAAGTACATAAGTAAAGAGCTCGGGTATTGAAATAACCGAGGCACACGGAGACGAGGATGTATTCCCGAGTTCCTCCTTTTTAGGGGAGTATGTCTCGTTGGAGAGGTGTGAGATACCACAAAGGTCAACTCAATAGCCACAAAGGCTTCACCTTCTTCTCCGATGAACCGCACCACAAAGGTTTGGTTCACCTTCCACTATCGGAATCCTTCAAGGCGGAATCCAAAGTCTTTACAACAACAATCCGAGGCACAACCCACAACTGGATTGGGGCTCCCGAACGGCTACAAGTGACCACAAAGGTCTCAACCACCACAAAGGCGTCTAGTGTCCAAAGACCCAAGAGTAACAAGTTCACAAAATTTCACTTCCACGAATCCTTGTGGATAGCACAAACCGATGCACAAAGCAATGGCAAGAACACAAGAAGTGCTCAAGTCTTTCACTCTCAAATCCCACCAAAAGCAACTAATGCTTGTGAGGGGAGAAGAGAGGAAGAACAATGGAGGAGAAACACCAAGAACTGCAAGATCAAGATCAACTAGGTTCCCCTCACTTAGAGGAGGAATTGATTGGTGGAAATGTAGATCTAGATCTCCTCTCTTTTCCCTCAAAGATATGCAAGAATCATGGGAGGAATTGAGAGAGGGGCAAGCTTTCCAAGGTCAACAATGTTGGGTAAGAGAGAGAAAAATGTGCTTGACAAAAGCTATCCAAGGTGGAAGAAGGGGAGGGGTATTTATAGCCCCACCAAAGTGTAGCTGTTGTAGGAAACTGGCGGGCCGGATATTCCGGTCCAAGTTTGGACCAGACTTTCCGCCCAACTCCAGTGCCCGAATTTTCCTCCGCAGAACCGGATATTCCGGTCCAAAACAAACCGGAATATCCGGTTTCCTGAAAACTGACAAAAACAGCAAAACGAAAACTGCAATATCTTTTTCATCCGGACTCTGATTTCGATGATCTTGGGCTCGTTGGAATCGCAACGAAGAGCTCTTCAAGATAATGCAGAGAAATATAATAGTCCATCATGTGAGATGGAAGCCAAATGTAGAAAGGTAAAACCTCTCTATAAAAAGATGAACCGGCAAAACCTCTAACATCAAAAACGCAACAAAGTATGCATATGAAATTTGTTTTTGACAAACTAGAGCTTTGTATGGAGATGAATACAAATTCTAAATTCTCACATGGATAAAAGCCAAATAAGAACCAAGAAAGATGATATGCCAAGTATGCAAAGGTTTGAGCTCTTCACAAAGATGCGATCAAGTTACTCACTTGAGAGCCCCTCTTGATAGTACGCCGTCTATCCTATAACCCGGTCTCCCACTAACACCATGAGACCGGTAAAATAGAAAACCTATCAAGATCATACCTTTGCCTTACGCATTCCACTTGGGCTAGATGATGACGATCTTGATCTCTTCAAGTGGACCACCTTTCTTGATTGCGCTTTGCTTGGTGAAGACTCACATATCGCTCCCCCATACACCAATATGGGAGAGCCTCTATAAGGCACATCTTCAGTTGACCAATATCTCCAAATGCGTGACAAGCTTCAAGCATAGGATTTCTTCGAGATGCTTCTCTTGAACTTGCACTTCATCTTCTTCTCTTAATATATATGATGACTTGAATATTGCTTTGGTCATCACTTTATCTTCTTCTTTCAATCTTGATACCAACACATGGTGTTCAAGAATTACCAATGCACAATCCCTACAAGGATAGCTCAATGCAACCATTAGTCCATAGAGATTATCATTAATTACCGAAACCACACATGAGGGCGCATGCACTTTCACATGCTTGCAAGCTCATTGATGTAATCTCACCGAGTGGGCCCAGAGTATCTATCCCGCTATATGGATTGGCAAATCCCGCTCTTGATCATATGCCTCAACATATTTCTTTTGGATACCTGAGAGGGACACCTTTATTGTCATCCTATATAAGGAGTGACATTTGATGCAATCAAAGTACCTTCGAGAAATAGCGATTCAGCATGATCTCACGGTCGAAGGCGTGAGTACTATGTCCTATATAAATTGGGTGTGCCTCCATCACATCATTCACCTAATGATATGACTCCATTATCAATTGACGTCCAAGTCGATGATCAGGAAACCTTGATCATCTGTTGAGCTCAATGAACTAGTAAAGAGGCTACTAGGGACCTGGTTGTTTACATACCACACGTGTATTAATGTTTCCTCCTAATATAGTTATAGCATGGTATAAAATGTATTATGAACAATCGAGATATGACAAGTAAAATATCATTATTAATTGCCTCTAGGGTATATCTCCTTCACCTCCCTGGGCCCTGGGCATCATCAAGTACATGACGGAGCATGCCCTTCCGGAGGATGATCATGACGCCGAGCGAGTGGCTCGTCAAGCCAAGCTCTACGTCCTGATCGATGGCGAGCTCTACCGGCGGCACGACAATGGATTCAAGCTCCGCTGCATACCACAAGAGCAAGGCCGAGTGCTGCTGAGAGACATCCATGAGGGCACATGCTCAAGTCACGTGGCGTCAAGATCGTTGGCGGGGAAGGTCTTCCGCCAAGGCTTCTACTGGCCAACAGTCCTTCATGATGCCGAGCAACTCGTCAAGACCTACGAAGCCTGCTAGTACTATGCGAAGAACATACATCAGCCAACTCAAGCACTGCAACCGATCCCAATCTCTTGGTCGTTTGCAGTCTGGGGATGGACATCGTGGGCAAGGTGCCGAAGTCCGTCGGAGGACACGAGTACCTCTTCGTGGCGATTGACAAGTTCACAAAGTGGGTGGAAGTGATGCCAGTACCACGTCAGATGGCCCAGGCCGCCATCAAGTTCATCGAGGGTATCGTGTACTGCTTCGGAGTGCCAAACAGAATCATCACGGACAACGGTTCTCATTTCACAAGTCGAGCCTTCCTCAACTTCTGTGAAGAACTGGGCATCAAAGTGTGCTTCGCCTCGGTGTCCTATCAAAGATGCAATGGACAAGTAGAGCGAGCAAATGCAGAGGTCCTGAAGGGTTTGAAGACCAAGGACTTTGACAAGTTGGAGGACAAGGGGAAGAATTGGATCGTGCATCTGCCAAGTGTACTATGGTCACTCAGAACCACACCTTGCCGAGCAACTGGAGAAACACCATTATTCCTTGTCTACGGAGCTGAAGCCGTCAAGCCAACAGAGTTAAGGCACGGATCTCCCTGGTTACTCGCCTATGATGAAGACACCCAAGTGGAGCGGAGGATTGATGACATAAACTTTCTGGAGGAGGTTCGGTGTTGGGCTTCTTTATGATCCGCTCGATACCAGCAAGGGCTTCGCCGCTACCACAGTCGCCATGTCCGTTCACGGGAACTGCAACCCGGGGACTTGGTACTCCGCAAGAAGCAAAAGCTCAATGTCATGAACAAGATGTCATCCAAGTGGGAAGGACCCTACCGGGTGACTCATACCCTGAGAGCTGGAACGGTCTATCTAGAGGACGAGAAAGGCAGGCCGGAGGGCAATGTCAGGAACATCAAGAATCTCCGCAAGTTCTACCCATAATTACGAACATGAATCGCCAAACGTCGAATCCGCTAAGCACGCCCAAGGGATTAGTGTTCAGTAATAGGGTGTAAGAAATCGTCGCCAAGGGAGTAAAAGATAAGTAATTTCAATTCCGTGAGCCTCAATTCTTGGCATGAAAGTGTTTTATCCGTAACAACCCGCAAGCAGGGGGCTGACATAGTGCCGGTGGCTGACGGGTCGAAAAGCAAGTGACCTACCGGCTTAGGCACTGCCACCCGATTGTGTCGTACTGCCGCGGAAAGGAGGGATCGGGCAGTGCTGTGGTGAAAAGATATTCATCACAGAGATGCACATGCAACTTTGCTTGCAGATTGTTTCAGATGAAACACTGTCATGACCTGGAGAGAGGGTCCATTCTTTTCCTACTGAAAGTTTGTTATGTGTAGCGCCTTTTTCGGGACTGGAGCTGACGGCGGAAAATGGCTAAGGAGCTGGAAACCCGGGGAGGCAGGACGAATCGAGGATGCGGCAAAAAACTCAGCTAAGTCCTTGCATCTGCATCCTGCACTTAGGCATAATATCTCGCTCGGAGTCAATATACCATCATTCTGCGCATGCTTGAAGGTTCTCGGGAGCCTTTGCGGGTGTAAAGCGTCCACCCCGGCAAGTGGTCAGTTTCCCTCTGATTCACGAGCTAAGGACAGTGAAGTAGGCGCCCGGAAGGTATAGTTCTCTTGGGGGTATGGCTTCTGTATCCGCATCTTAGCAGCGAATTTGGGGTGCATACAGAGAGGATACTTGGAACTCAAGAGATCTCCTCGAAAGCTAGATTGCGCGTTAGTGCAAAGATTGATTGGGAAATGACCCCGGGAGTTGGGGACATAGGTTGCATTCATCTGAATTTTAATTCTGAATTACAATTCCGAATTACATTCAGCTTATTGTGCAACTTCTAGCCTATTACATGATGCTAAGGCCAGCTAGGAGCCTAATCCTACGTTGCGCAGTCTTGTTATTTGTTATCTGCCGGGTAAACTTCTCTCTTCCGGGTCAAGCAGAGTTTTCAGGCACCTCAAGGAGCCGGGAATTTCTCAGCAAACCCCGACACGTACTGGCTGTAGAGAGAATGGAGGCAGTCGGTGAGGTTACTCAGGGCATCATCTTCTCCCTACGCAAGGAGAGCGTAACTGGTCAAGATGGCGTGATTTTTGGGAAGCAAGCTCATCAAGGCCACGGAATCTCACCTGCATAACCTCGTCAAGCTCTCGGAGAAGGCGGGTCATCCTTGGATTACCCACTGCTACCTCCTGCAAGCCCTTGAGCACGTCATCCTTTCGAAGTGCCAACGCCACCGCCTTTTCTAGGGCGGCAGGGCCAATGATGGCGGCCAGCTCCGGGAAGACCACGAAGGTCCAAGGTCAAGATGCGACCTCCTCCTCTTCCGTTGCACGGGCCCCAGCTTCCCTGGGTGCCTTCGCCGTGCCCTGGACAACGGACGCCGCCATCGACATCCCGGAAAGAGACATCTCCGCCTTGCCTAACGTTGCTCTGCGATCTAAGGAGAGGCGGGGAACGAAGCAAAGAGGCGAAGAAGTTGCATTGAGGAGAGGAGATCCAAGGGGTCTTTATAGATCCCTCATTCTCCACCTACCCCTCGACGGAAGGACTGCCACAGTTATAGGAGCGCATTTTGCAAAAAAAACCCGTTCTCATTCACACCAAGTACAACCCGAAGGCCAAGAGACAAAAAGGAGACAAGTTCTTTTTCATTTCAAGAGCTAAAAAATGGGGCTACTTTTTACAAAAAAGGATGGCTCCCGGCGAACAAGGAGCACCGCCGTACAGCGAAAGATGCTACTTCTAGAAGTACGTCGACGAGGCGGCCAAAAAGGAGGTGAAGGAGATCTTCGAGGTCTTCGTCTCGGAGCCTTCATCCGTAGGAATACGAGCTCTCCTTGACCTTGGTGCTGGATGAGTTTTCCTCATCTTCATCCTCGTCGTTGAGCTGGAGTTGCCACTGCTACTTTCACTCTCCACGCAGCACTCCACGCGTCCTCCTTCAGCGCTGAAGATGACGCTCTCCGTCGGACTTGAACACGAGGCATTGACCCCGGGTCAGGCGACGGGAGCGGGAGAACGTCTTCCATCCCTGGCCCAAGAGCATGGAGTCATCAACGGTGTGCTCCACAAAGGCCCAGGAGGGGCTATTGGGACAACCATCCACCTGCAGCCAAAAGCCTGAAGGCCTGTTGTCCTCCATCGCTGCCGCGAAGGAGTCCGACAGGTAGAGCCGGCCGCGAAGCTTGTGGTTCAGATCTACGACGAACTCGAACACCGCGAAGCCAGTGTGGGTCGTGCTCCGCAGAAGAGGGGCAGGAGAGCCACGGATCCCTCGACCGCCTCGGCCGAGCTTAAACCTCGTGGGGCGGCCCTTCCACGCCTGCTGGGGTCGTCCTCTGCCGCAGCTGATGAAGAGCGAGGACGCCCAACACCCCTGTTCGCTCTCACCATTGACGCCGATGGCTTTGGTGGAGAGAGGAGTCGGGATGAAGAAGAGGGAGAGGGATGAAGATGCAAAGAGTGCACCCCTGCCTTTATCCTCGTCGGCGTCCCTCTGATGGTCTCCTCGTTTTCTCCGTTACCGAGAATCGAGGAGGCGGATGCAGTTATTCCCCTGAGCGGAATAACTCCAAGACCTACTCGCTGACGGATGGGATGGTCAGAGAAGACAAGACACCTGCTGGGGACCCACTTTGACCAATTTTTGGTCATAGCCCCAGCAACTGAAGGAAAGGCCGCCGGGACCATGCCCGGGGGCTTCTGTCGCAACAGTGGAACATGGGTTCCCCTTATGCTGCCAAAGTGGGTCCACCACCTGTGGGCCCACCAAGAAGATGGACAAGGCCAAGTGACAAGACCGGTAGGTGGGTTCGCCCATCTACCTCGCGGGAACCTAGCAAGCTCGACATCGACACTCTGCGGCTAAGGACCAGGTGACCTTCCGGGGTCACCCGCTACTAGGAGACAAGGCGGAGTACCCGAGGGCCCGAGTGCCTGGCAGGAGGCCAGGCTCCCTCTCGGGTCCATCTCTGTACAGCGCCAAGGATAAGCACGCCAGCACGTACTAGAAGCTCATAGAAGCTCGTAGAAGGCATGGGCGCCAAGGCGAAGGACGCGACCTAGTGACGTTGCCATGGAGCGTGGTCAGTGGGGGAGTCAGTCCCTGTCCACCCCGCTTTCCCTAAAGGTGGACGCCCTCATCTAACCGCGGAAGAATAGTTGGAGGAGAAGAGGCCACATCGCCTCCAAAGACCACCGGAGGGTTTTCCCGCCTAAAACCCCCCACGCTCCTCGCGTGACCCATGTGGCATCCCCTTAGCCTATAAAAGGAGGACCAAGGCCACCGAGGAGAGGAGGACAACCAGAGCAAGACTAGTTAGGGCTGAGAAGGTAGAGCGAGAGGTGATCTCCTCTGGGTAGGATCTGCTCGTCGTCTACCTCTAGCCGCCACCCTGCCGGGTACACACCCGTGACCACCCTTGTAAGCTACACCATGATGAACACCTCAATCCAGACATGCAAGAGTAGGGCTTTTAGCCTCCGGGCGGCCTGAACCTGGGTAAACTCTCTGCGTCTCTGTGTTGATTGCTTGAACGACGGATAGGAGAGCTCGACGTGGTTCACCTAGGTGGGACGTCTTCCAGCCTCCTTCGTGCCCCGTGCCAAACCTAAAAAGGGTATCATTTACTTCTGGTGTTCGTCCGCCGCGACACGACTGGGCGACCTTCCCCAGCTGCCCCTGACCCACCACATTCGCCGACCTCTCCTCCAGCCGACGGCTGAGCACCTCCTCCCCAAAGGGTCGGGCGGGCTTGTTATTCCTCAATTCTTGGTGAATGGCGGAGCTTATGCTGTGGCGGCGTGGAGCATCGGTGCTCCCCCGGGGTGAATATGCTCCGGCGGAGTAATGTGGGATGGCTGGGGTGGTGCCCCTGCGGCGACTTGGCTCTGGCGAGCGTGGAGCTTTGGAGTGGCTGGCCATATCTACTTGGGCTTGGTCTTAGTGAAGGTCGGCGCCTGTTGTTGCGTTGTGATGCTGCAGAGGAGATCTTTGTCGGCGTGATGCGGCGAGTGAGGATCGTGGCGGCCACGGCGACTTGAGGGCTACTTGCGGGGCTACCGGCGACCCATTCGTCTGGCGCGTGGCGATGAAGCCCTACATACCTAGATGAAATAAAAGGATGTTCAATGGTGGCCCTCATGGTTTTCTTTCGCGAAACGCGCTGAGACGCCGATGGCGGTCATTCTCGATCTAGCCGCTGACGAGTTCTAGATGTCTCCACTGGCGGTCTTCATGGATTGACGTATGTGCTACTGAATCTCTTATTTGGATGGAATCCAGTCGTGCACGTCTCCAAATTTCACCCCATGGGGCTTCAAGTCAGAGTATCGTGAAGCTCTGCTTTCCGTAGACACCATGGAACATGTTGATGCTTGTTATTTCCATGTGTTGGACTAAGGGGGGAAATCCAAGATGGCTAGATTGAAAGGCCAATTATGGCGGGTGCGGAATCTTGGATGCGACGAAGGCATCACTTCACAAACTGTTGTCCGGGTATGGCTGCAGGCAAAGTTTTTGTCACATGTGCATGTGAGTCTAATGATTTCAGTTTTGGTGGTGCTCTTCGAGTGTCAAGTTTCTGTCCGAACCGCACATGTGCATGTTGTACGGTGCTTTGCAGCGGTGGCTTCGATGGGAGAGGCAACACTCGGGGATTTCAGTTTGGGTGGTGTTCTTTGAGTGTCGAGTTTCGATGTACGGGGTGAAAACCCTAGATCTAGCATTCATTAGGGCAGTGGCATGTTCCTTGTTGAGTGCATTGTCTGGAGAGTTCAAAATTTCTCCTTGTGAAAACCTACAATCTTTTGTTGTGCGACGTCATTGCTTGTGTGTTGTTAACTTCTTGGAGGTATTTCTTTTGGAGAACCTCTTCCGTAGTCCTCTGTGCTGTATTGGTAGATCGGATCCGGCTGCTGCGAGTGATTGATCGCTGTGGCTGGAGTATTTTCTTCTTTGTTATATTTTCTTTTTTAGTTATGTGCATACTTAATGTCTCGACTAGTTCTTAATATTATGTTGGTGCAGAGTCTGCGTGTAATTGGTTTCATTTTAATATTAATATATTCACTTTTTGAAAAGTGGCTCTATTTTTTCATAAGAAAAAATATAGTTCATGTTCTTTTAAATCGACGCGGAAAACCAAACTAAGAAGTTAAGTCATTTTCCTTTTGCATAAATGTAGCCGGACCCTCAATCCAAGCTCAAAAGGTGATGTTTCTTTCAGAACCCAAAACACCAACGGCGAAAACAACAGCCTAACTCACATCCTAAAGCATCAGATAGGAACTCGAGAGGTCGCCTTCATAGTTTCGTGCAATGTCTCCCTGTAGAGACCTTGGACATATATACATACCGTTGAGGAGATCACACTCATACACATCACATACATGAGATCCTATGAACGGATTTACACTCGAGGACACTTGGTCGCGCTCATACACATGTACACCGACAAGTCTCAGCCATATCATGTATCGATCGATCACATCTCGTCGATCGGTCCGACAACAGAGATGACGAATTAATATATATACCCCAAAGAACTCAACCAAAGCACACACATGTCAAACCATTCAGATCGATCTACCACGATTTTATTTGATCGATGATCCGTATGTAGATGTAGGTATGCAGCGGGCTAATAGGCCGATTGATTGATCGATCGATCACAGTCCTACTCGTACGTAGCCGTACCCCAATTAACAATAACGAGAAGAGGTAGCAAAGGCGCAATTGGCTGGGTGTGCCCACCATCTCGTCGCCTCGCACGATTTCAACAGGTTTCCCCTCCGCCGATGGAGTCCTGGATGGTAGCTGCTAGCTAGGCCGGGTGACTGTTTCCGTTGAGACGCACTACACCACGGCCATACTAGTATGCTCGTAGATTATGGTGTATCTTGCTTGTCTCGAACAACTTTATGGGTGTCGATGTGCGCGTGCGGGACCCGCCCCGCCCTCATTATTGCGAGAGTAGAAACCCTACCCCATCTTCTCCCGGCCGGAGGAGACCTCTCCACACTCACCTTCTTCCTCCCCTTCTTCTACCTCACTCCCTCTCCCCACCTCTTCCTCGTCCGTCTTAGTTGGTTCTCGACACGGACACACGCTCACTCTCTCTCTCTCTCGATCTCGATCTCCCCACTGCATCCTCGGCCACCGCCGGCCGGACAGCGGCTCGTTAGCTCGCCAGCATGAGCATGGATTTGGTGTCGCCGTCCGAGCACCTGTGCTACGTCCGCTGCACCTACTGCAACACCGTGCTCGCGGTAAACTCCTCGAGAAACCGGACTTGAGCCAGCTAGTGGCTAGCAGCTTTGCCATCGATGATCATGGATTTTCTTTGTCTCTCCTTGCATTTCATATATTTGCTAGCGAGCTTACTCGCAAGGAACTGGACAAAGGGCCAGATCAGTCCGGCCTCCAGCTTCTTGCTGGCTAGCTCTCCCTGATTGGAGGAGCACACCCTGACTAAATTGTTGTCCATCCGACATGATTGATTGATGTGTCGTTCGTATGCACATGCTTTGCTAGTCTCTTTCCTATGCGCTGTTTCCTTGGCTGGTTATTCTTGATGCTTTATTTTGTCCTGCTCATGTCCCATCTTTTCACCTCCATTAGGTCTGGTGGTTCGCAGCTTCCATTTTCTCCTCTTGTTTCTTGTTGCATGCATGGTGGACTTCAGACTGCATAGCACTCCCAATTTAGCATTTTCTATACTCTCTTTTCCTCCATCTTTGGCATGCCTTCCAGATTTCTTGTACTAGTTCATGAGGGCGCCAGTAGTGCCATGCAAGTGAATTGCTGAGCTGAGCGGTTCACATTGAATAATATACAACTGAGTTGAGTGATTGATTCTGTGTGTTTTGGGTAGCTGCAGGTTGGAGTTCCATGCAAGAGGCTGATGGACACCGTGACTGTGAAATGCGGCCACTGCAACAACCTCTCCTTCCTCAGCCCGCGGCCGCCGCCCATGGTGCAGCCGCTGTCCCCAACTGATCACCACCACCCCTTGGGGCCGTTTCAGGTCTCTCATCCCAATCCATTTATTTTCTTCAGCTTTGTGGTCTATCTTCTTGCCGTTTCTCTTTCTAAAGAGATGTGGTATACTACTACTTGTTATGAGCAGAGAAAAGTGATGAGGAATGGTGCAGGAAATAGATAAAAGTTGCACTAATGGAAGAAGTAAATCAGAAAAATAAATTGTTGAGCATAGCGTGTGGATTTTTCTCATGAAATATGGCCATCGCTTGCTTTTTTTGCAGCTTGCATCAGTGTTCCTTTTCCTTGCTATGTTTGTTTGCTCTCTCTCTCTCTCTCTCTCTCTCTCTCTCCTTTTATTGAACTACTCAAAAGTACTGTTTGCAAGGCAAGATTAAACAACGCTGGAGTACAAAAGATTTCTTTTGCTCATCTGTGACCTGGCAAAGCTCTCAACGCTGCCAAAGCAAATTGATGTTTTTTAAGGCAGGATTCAGAACCTAGCTAGCAGCACCTCTGCTGTGGCATTCATGGTTCCCTAACTCATATTCTGGAAACAGATACATTCACTACTTTTTTTTAAGTGTTGACGACCCTTGAAGATCTGGAGGCTAGAGTGCTTTCTATAGTTGTAGGAAATAAGATTTTACCATCATCGCACATAGTTAACATTTTGTGATCTTGGGTCCTAGATTCTTATCTGGGTAAATATTTCTTGCTGCTAGGGATGCACTGACTGCAGGAGGAACCACCGCTGCCACCGCTTGTCTCGCCGACATCAAGTGATGCCAGCCCCAGAGCTCCATTTGTGGTCAAGCGTAAGTAGCAACGAACTACACCATGCCTTTCTCCTTCCTTCCTTCCCTAGCTTTCTCCCCTCTTTTCCTTCTATTATTGCTCTTCCTTGCTGGTGGAACAAGATTTATCTGTTTCGGTTCTTTTCATGGTTAAGGAACAGATTAGTCAGATATGCAAAGTCTGCTGTTTCTTCTGATCAATATTTATCTCATTTGATTTGTAGCCCCAGAGAAGAAACACCGGCTTCCATCTGCTTATAACCGATTCATGAGGTGAGAAGGCATTTTTATTTTCCCTTTATATCTTTCAAATGCATTGTATGTCCCTAATAGTACATGTGATCTCATACGTACTATTTAGGTGATCTGATTTAATTTTGGGTTTCGGTGTTATTTTCTCGATTTAAACATGATCAACTGAGTTTCACAAGATCTGCATAGTTTTTAGTGTATATTTGAAATATATTTTCCCCGAAATAAAGATTTCAACTTTCAAGTAGTATTGCCGAGGGATCTTTTGCTATATACCCCAATTTTTGCTGCTCATGATTTTACCAGCTAGTAGTTTATTTGTAAATGCGGACGCATCAATACAATATGATGTAGCATAACAAACAAGTGTAGTTAATACATGTGACCGCTTTCACTGGTCAACCAAGTATAAAATACTTCTGTACATAAGCTAGCTAGATCACGGTGCAGGGCATTTTAATGACTTTACATGTGATGTCATATATATAAATTCACATATCACAGTACCCTACAATTAACATATTCTTCTCCATCCACATTACTTTTCCTCATTCCAAATCTGTTCCACATACGGATTTAAACAACAATGCTAGTTGCATACATACAAATATGTTTTGCAGAGTTTTTTGAAATGTATATCGTGCCGGTTTAGAAACAAGCTAGGGATGAGCTCTTGTCTGTTATGAGGATATTGTGAATGCAAGCACTCTTGCATTTGCTTGCTCACCGGATCAAATAATGCACACTAGGATCTAATTCTCAAGGACTCATCCAATATACAATGAAAGTATATAATGAAAATGTTTGAATAAAAAAGTTCAGCAAGATGCATGGATACAATGGAACAAATAATTAAGTTAGTTACTTTTATTAAAATGGCCAACACTTTATCTTTGCTTCATTTTAAGTTGATTGTCTATATTATCCATATTTCACAAATAATATGTATCTGTTTAATTATACATATGATCATACTGACATTTGTCTCTAAATAATAAACTACATCAGCCGTACATAGATATATTTGAAATGTTTAGAAGCTGCATGACAAGAATAAAATATCTAGCTGTGGAATGACAATAGGCTATTTAGTGCAATAAAGTTATGAAGTACTTACTACTGATTACATAAAAAATATATGTATAAGTTCATCTACTGAAAAACAAACAGTGCATATTTACACACTTTCAAACATTTCTTGTTTACCATGTGCAACAAGATTTCCATTTTTCCAGTAGGTACTGCAGGGAAGTTGACTTTGTTTCTGGAGTACATAAAAAAATAGTTCCCTGAAACAAAATTAATGAAACACTGCAAATTAATATGCTGACAATTGGAAGCAACAAAAATATTCTATTCAATTGACTACCCTTACACATGTGAATACAGTAGTAGTGTTTTTTTATATAGCTTTCATATTACTGTGGCAAAATTAGACTATTTCCGAACTTTTTTATATCTTGCAATGCTCTGACATATACTTGTGTGAGCTTTTCTAACAGGCAGCACACCTTTCAAAGTCGAAGTTCTAAACAGAACGTTTTAATTAGGTGTACAAATGAGTATAATTCTGCAATAAAGGAATTTATGCTTCTTAAAACAATAAGTTCGTATAAGATTTGCTGAAATGCATATTTTATTAGAAACAAATGCATCGGTGAATTTATTTTTTCAGCTGAGCCCAAATAGGTTTGTTTCTCAAAAGTTAATTAGACTTAAATGACATTTTAAAGAATGCACCATCTTATCTTATTACTCATTTGGATTTTCTTTACTAAAACTGACACATTTCATTTTCACTTGTTTATATAATTCTACTTTCGTCCCTAAGCTTATTTTATGATATAGTTATACTCTGTTGGGCGATTTCCAAGCGTCTCTGAACCTGCAATTACAACTTAAGTCAAATTGACTACAAGTAATATAGTCATAAAATAAGACATACATATAATACTCATATCTTATGTCATATATAGCATGCTACACCTACGAACATATATATTGTTATTTTTTCTTGCATAATATAGTCATGCTCGCGCTGTAACGAACCACCACATGCATCTGTGTGCAGGGAGGAAATACAGCGTATCAAAGCTGCGAAGCCAGATATCCCCCACAGAGAGGCCTTCAGCATGGCTGCTAAGAACGTAAGATACATTGTTGTTCACCTTCTCCATCTATTTAATAAATCTCTCAAACAATTCCATCACATGCACTGATATGTATGCAGTGGGCGAAGTGCGACCCTCGCTGCTCATCGGCTGTTTCTGCTTCCAACAACACCCCAGAGCCCAGAGTAGTACTGTCCGGTCCTCAGGTAATTCACCACTGCTTAAATAAGTTCGCTACTGGTAATTCCAATTTATGATCGATGCCTAATTGATGTCTATGATTTGCGTAGCTACAGGAGAGGGCCACCGAGCAGTCGTTGAGAGCTTCGACATCTTCAAGCAGATGGAGCGCAGCGTCTAGGCAGCATATGGATGCTGGGATATGATCATCAGTACCACTACCGCTTCGGTCGATCGACCACTTATCAGCTAGCTCATCGATCATCATCCGGCGATATGCATATATATAATGCATGGACGCCTTTAATTTCCTGTTTAATTACAGCTGCTGCTGCTGCTGCCGTCGTTAAGTTTCTGGTGTTTTATATTATGTTGTTGTGTTGGAGTGCGTACCCTTTAATTATGAACAGCTACTACTTAATAATATTTTACGTCGCAATTGATCATCCCTGTATATCATGCAAAAGTGACGTATGTTTTTTCCTCAGGGCAAAAGTAACTTAATTTCATCTTGAATACTTTTATGAATATGTGCAAGTAAAAAATATATAAATTTATGTTTTAAACGTAGTTTTCATAAGAAAGATAAGTGTCCTATTTTCACCTAAACAATCTAAAAAGTTATATAGTTAGCTGGCAAATGTAGTGCCCTAAACTTCTACAATATATATCATCTATTCTGGAATGGAGCTAGTATTCTCATTTTTATTACTGACTGGTTATTTCAAAATTTCTGCTTAATTCTGTTGTAGTATGACATAGTAGTATATGGATAATTGTATTAATTTCGAAATAAAATACTCTGTCGTTTTTTGTAATTAAGTCCCAAAGTTTACTCGTCATAGGGTGGTACTTGAACTGGACTATGATGAACAGTCGAGCTAGTACGTGATTCTCGCTGAACTAGCTATGACATGCAAAACCATCAGTCATCAGATCAGTGAGGACCATCTAAGTTGTTTGTACAATCTTACATATTCTTGTGCAGCTATAACCTAACTACTATCCCCACAGACACACAGGTATGTTCCTCTTTTGGAGATATATTATCTCCGCTCTTGGAGCAGTTTTAGCAATATTTTAAAACTGCACCACTTCTAGGATTTCTTATGCAATATATGCGGTGTGGGTATTGATTGTTTGATAGTACATAATAAATTTTGTGTGACTTATATTATACTCACAAATGTCCTCAGGGGAATCCTTTCAACAATGAACTAATTAATCTGTTTCAATTTATGCTCACAAATGGTATCCCGTATCACAGCCCATACCTACAAAGTGAGATGCCAGCTAATATAAACTGGCTAAGGCAATCCCTATACACCGTCTTTTAGCACGTTTTCTAGGAGATTGTCTATTTTTATAAACAACAACCCTGCTAATATGCATAGTACTTTCATACTGGGCCCTATTTTAATAAGACGGCATGAGTCCAATTGGATGATAGAATGAGATTTCCCAATCTATGCATATGATTGTGTGCAGAGAGTGTATCTAAAATAAGAGGCCATTCTATGCTCTCACTTCATTGTTTATGTGCCACATCTTTCACCACATTGTTTATGCGTCACCTTGACAAAAAAAACCTATGTGCGAGCTAACAAACAATGCCACGGTGGAATATTATTGGAATATTGGGAGGGGCTTAAGGGTCCAGTGTGTTCCACATTGCCCAGTGTAATCATGCCAAACGCCAAAAAAAACACTAGTATAACTGACCCATGATTTTTGCAAACACTATTTAATTTAATGCAACTGAAGGATCGTCATCTGAAGAAGGGGGGGGGGGGGGCGAATAGGAGTTTAAAGAAATAGCAACTTGAGTAAAAACAGGGATTAAAACATGCATAGACAAACACCGGATCAATTTAGACTCAGCATGAGGATTATGTTGAAACGTTATGAGGAAAAGGAATCTTACGGATCAATATTAGTTACTCAAGCAGAGGAATGGATTCTAATTCTATGAGGTGAATTAAAAGGGGCACAAACATGATAAGGATTTGAACGTAAGCATAATGAAAAGGCAACGGGTACAAATGTTAGTTTCCCATATTTTAAACTGCTGGAACCAAATCTATGTCTCTGTTTGGAGAGTCTATGCTCGCAAGCACCCTAGTCCACAAGCATCAACTACTAGTGGTAAGCCTTATTCTCCGTTGGCGAGACTTCACCCACTTCGGCCGATCACTGATGGTAGA
Organism: Poa pratensis; assembly: GCA_947311845.1. Classification (NCBI taxonomy): domain Eukaryota; kingdom Viridiplantae; phylum Streptophyta; class Magnoliopsida; order Poales; family Poaceae; genus Poa; species Poa pratensis. Next base: position 19,526,438 of record CAMZMU010000117.1, read on the forward strand.
TATTCAAGATGATCATCTCCAAACTTTTACAAACTTGTCGCGGCAAGTCCACACAATGACACAACGGATGCTCGACGGCGACACTTAGCCGTTTAGGATATGAAAATATCCAAGGTTAAAGATATGATCTTGTTGGTCGCAACCTACTCTTATTTGGTGCTCAGCGAAACTCAAACTCCAACTCTCGAACGATTTCTGGAAGTGCAAGAGTGGAGGGTTAAACTCGATAGGATAGTCGCGATGATGAATTTTGCTCGGTTTTTCCAACCTTGTCGACTAGGGTCTAGCTGCTATTTATAGGCCTTCTGGAGATCTAGCCATTGGATAAAGGCGGTTATGTACATCAAGGTAATGGTTAGTCTTTACCAGAGGTTTTACTCAAATGTGGATGTCCTCTCCAACGGGTGTTGTGGATGCATGCATCAATCACCTAAAGCTTCAATAATGGTTATGAAGTTCTAACTCCTGGATACCAGCTTTTCATTACATGAGGCACGTGGGGAGACAGCCACGTGAGAGGACTCGCACACAGCACACACTTTTTACTTTGGAAATCAACCTCACTACAAAGGCGCCATTTTTTCTAGTAAATCTACTATTTTTGTCGAGGCGTCAATCTGTGGAATTAAATTGGACAAAGACCGTGCAATGTCGCAGCATCAATGGCCTAACATGCACGGGATAGGGGGATTAATTATTTATCTATCCATGTACTGCCTCCTTTCACAATTATATTACATTCTTAATTTAATCAAAATTAAACTTCGTAAATTTTGATCAAACATATAGGAACAGGTATCAACACCTATAATATAATTCAATATTACTAGAATCATGATAACACTTATTCTCATATTATGTGTATTTAATATTATACACGTTGATATTTTTCGTATATACTTGATCAAAACTTTTAAAAGATTACTTTGAAAAAGCTCGGAATGTGAAGTATATAAACCCGGAGAGAGTTCCATGCCATACCATTTTGGCAGCACGAGCAGTTCTCATGTCTGGCAGATGTAAATTGCTCGTAACCTTCATCTACCCATTATTTTTTGCTGGAATTAAAAAAATGAATACTTCCCCAAAAGTGAGGACCTTCACCGGCCCCAGTAATTCTGGCATCGGGGGCCCGTTCGGATGAAGAGCCTGACTCTCGCAGTGAAAGGCGGCTCGGCCCAGCACACAAGTGTTACCGAATTACTGATCTCGCGGGGTTAGGCAGGACGAACTCGGGCCCCCTTGGAGCTGGAGTCTGATCAAGGGACAACCGGCCCAGGCGGCAGGCATTTATGCGCATCGTTCGTGCAATGCATGGCCCAAGATTTACCTTGATGCGGCAGCGGCAGGCAGCCATCGCATCGTGTGGGTTTTGTACCTGATGCCGCATCTGGAATTTCGTCGTCCAGCAGCATTTGGCTTGCTCCGTGCCTCCATGAACGAGGGTGCGGCGGTTGAGAAAGAATTGGTCACACAAGATGGCGGTCAAAGAATGGATTGGTTGCAGCGATCTGTTTTTTTGTGTGTGTGTGTGGAATATCACGAAGTTGTCTGTGTGGAATTGGGGGATATTTGAAGCGCAGAAGACGAGCAGCGCAGAGTGGTTAGGCTGCGGCCGAGTTTTCAGCGTACAGCCCAGCCCAGCCCGCTAGGAAGCTCCGGAAGAATACGATAGGCATTTGTGCTCTGTGCGATTCCCCGCCAGTGGTCGCAATGAGCTCCGGAAGAATACGATAGGCATTTGTGCTGTGTGCGATGCATAGGGTGTGCGATTCCCCGCCAGCCCAGCCCCCTATGCATCGCTCATTGCGACCACTGGCGGGGAATCGCTCGCAGCGCTATGCTACTGGGTCGGCTGTGGTGATCCAATGGTACTTTTTCTCTTCAGTTTATTTTACATATTTACTGTTTTCATCCTATTTTTTGGTTAAATATATGAATAATTTTTTTACATGAAAACATTTTCGAACCTATGGACATTTGTTTTGAAAAATGGAACCATTTTTGAGATGTGTGAATATTTTTAAATGCAAGACCTTTTAAAAAAATATGTTCATGTTTAAAAAAAATCGAATGCCAAGAAAAATGTTCACAGGTTACAAAAATTGTTCACATGGTTAACAACAAATGTCAAGGGGTTCAAAAAATATATTCATGGTATAAAACAATGTTCACGGGGTCCAAAACAATGAACATTTTTTAAAAAATCATGAACATTTTTTTCCAACTCATGAACCTTTTTTAATGTTTTTTTCCTGGACTAGCATGAGCACGGGGAACAAGAAATAATAGACATAGTGACCAGACTCCAAAGCGATTGTGAGTGTGCTGGTTACTGAGATGACACATGAGTCCTCACGCTTGAGGTTCTGCGTTCGTAACGACGTAACAAGCGCTGAATAGGAGCTTCCTATAGTGTTGATGCCGCTCAGACTTATGAAAAGTCGGTCTAACTTTTTTATTTTTGAGAGTTAGTCGGTCTAATGTTTTTTTTTGTAGGGGAAGTCGGCCAAACTTTTTTTTTTTAGAACTCCACTCTTTATTCATCAAATCATAATGTAGTTACACACACCCGCAGGTGGATTTTGGAACCAAACATGTCTGCCTACACTAGAGTATAAAGAACCCCTAGCAAGGCCATGTGCTTCAGTGTTTGAACGGCGTCCCTCATGGGCAAAATTGAAATCTTGGAAATATGTTGCTGCTGCCATTAGCTCACTTACTAGCTGGCCATAAGGACCCAGCTAGTCTCCCGACTGAATGCTTCGGATAACATTAGCACAATCGCTTGCCAACTTAATCCGTTGTAGGTTCAGATCGTATGCCAGCGCCACACCTTCTCTACATGTCACCGCCTCCAGCATCTCCGGGTCCGATGTCCCCTGGATAACTAGGGCCGATGCTCCAAGAAACATGCCCACGTCATCACGGCAACAGCCGCTATCGCCGCTATTCCTCCATTCTTTGAAAGCGATGCATCAACTTTAATTTTTGCAACGCCCGGACCCGGAGGAATCCACTTGGGTGCTGCCACCACCACACTCTGCTTTGTCTGATCAGTGGGCTTCAGCAAAGATAGATCGTTGACAAACCTGTTGATGAAACTCAAGGTCGACAGAGGACTCTGAAAAACCTGTTCATACAATGCCTTTCTCCTCGCATGCGTATAGCCCACAGCATCACCACTATCACCGTGAGATCCTCATGCGATAACGCACTGATTACTTCAGCTAACCAGCTCCTGGCGTCTGGTTCTTGAATATTGATTAGAACCTCCACCAGCTCCTCCGGCAACAAGGCCCAAACGATGCGCGCCGTGTTGCAGTCCATTAGAGCATGTTTCCAGGAGTCTTCTCTCCCACATATACCACATGAACTATGTGTCGCCATGTTCCTATGGTGTAAAACATCTGCCGACGGAATAGATTATTTCGCCAGCCTCCATAAAAACACACGAAGCTTAGAGGGTACCTGGACCTGCCAGAGAGAAGTCCAGTCCTTCGCTTCACTTTTCGTATCCAAATTTCCTGCTATGTTGTACAGCCAAGCTGATGATCTGCGCTCCCTTGTACACACAAGCATCTTATACGCTGAACGGACAGAGAATATATATACCCCGCCGGTCATAGTGCCATGCCCAATAATTGTCTTGTTGTCTTGACGGCACTGGAATGTTCTGAATAATTTCAACATCCATAGGTGCCAAGTAAGTCTGCACCTTTGTCATATCCCACGACCTCGTGATTGGATCAATCAACTCGCTCACCCAATGGGGTGGATCATCGTGGGTGCACGCCACGGGCCTAAGAAGGCCATCTCTCGGAAGCCAGTTCATATTCCAAATCTCCGTCTCCTCCCCGGTACCAATCCGGCGGATCAGTCCTTGTTTCAGTACATCTCTCCCTTCTATGATCGCACGCCACACTCTCGACAGAGCCACACCCAGCTCGGCATCCAAGAAGTCGCCTGCTGGGAAATATACCACTTTAAGGATTCGAGCACTGAGCGTGTTTGAGTCTTGTACCATGCACCATGCCTGTCTTGCGAGTAGTGCAAGGTTAAAGAGTTCGATATCCCTGAACCCTAAACCCCCAAGATTCTTTGGCTTGGTCATCTCCTCCCATTCTACGCAGCATGTCTTTCGTTTTCCTTGCTTGCTTCCCCACCAGAAACTCCGCAAAAGACTGTTTACATGTTCACACAAGCCCCTTGGTAACTTGAAGCAGGACATCGAGAAGGTAGGAATCGCCTGAGCCACTAATTTAATTAAAATCTCCTTACCCCCCGCAGATAGAAGCATCTCCATCCATCCCTGCACTCTCTTCCAAACTCTATCTCGTAGGTATTTGAAAGCACCATTGGTTGAGGTACCGACATCCGATGGCATACCTAGATATTTCTCACTCAGAGCCTCATTATGTACATCAAGAATGTTTTTGATCTCCGCTCTGATCACCTGATTACACCCCTTCGCAAAGTGAATGGATGACTTATCCATATTAACCTGCTGACCCGAATCTTGGCAGTATATCTCCAACACTTCTTTAACCTTCTCAGCACTCTCCCTATTCGCCTTGAAGAACAGCAGGCTGTCATCTACAAAGAGTAAGTGACTAACCATCGGAGCTGACGGCGCCACTTTAATCCCACTGAGGTTCGATGACTCACTTCTTGATTTTAAAAGGCACGAAAGGCCCTCTGCTGCCAACAGGAAAAGATAGGAGGAGATAGGATCTCCCTGACGGATACCCCTTGAAGGGGTAAAGCTGTCTGTACATTCTCCGCTAAAAAGTACCGAGAATGAGACAGTAGTAACCAGCCGCATGATCATATCCACTCAAACCCGGTGGAAGCCCAATCGAAGCATTATAGCTCGTAAATAGGTCCACTCCACGCGATCATACGCCTTCTTCATATCCAACTTCAGAGCACAGCACCGTCGATCTTTGGCTCTTGCGCTTCGTGAAATGTAAACACTCGTATGCTGTGATGATGTTGTCCGTAATTAGCCTCCCCGGAACAAATGTTGATTGCTCCTCCGAAATAATCTCCGGTAAAACCTTCTTCAGCCTATTTGCCGCCACCTTCGACACTATTTTATAAATCACATTACAAAGACTGATCGGTCTAAACTGCCCCAACTTCTCTGGTGTCGCTACCTTGGGAATAAGAACCACAAACGTGTTGTTTATGGCTGTCGGGTCATCTTCCCCCTTCAGTACCCGCAGCACTACCGCGGTCACCTCGGCTGCACAAAGTTCCCAATATCTCTGGAAGAAGTGGGCAGGAAAGCCATTCGGCCCCGGGGCCTTCGTAGGGAACATTTGAAACAAAACTTCCTTAACCTCGCACTCCTTAAAAGAGGCGAGTAGCATGTCGTTCATCTCGGGTGTAACTTTGGTAGGCACAGTCCCTAGTACTGCCTCCATGTTATCCGTACCCTCGAGGTATATAGCTGCTTATAGAACGCTACCATCATAGCCCTCATCTCATGTTCATCATTGCACATCACCCCATCCGATTTCTTCAATTGTGTGATGTTGTTCTTTTTCTTTCTTTGGCTAGCACGCATATGAAAGAACCTCGTATATTTATCCCCAGCAGAAAGCCACTGAATACGGGACCTCTGCTGCCACATGACCTCCTCCCGATGGTTAAGTTCCACTGTACGATCAGTGATCTTAATCTTTGCATGCGAAGGCCCCAACCTATTCGGATCATCATGAAGTTTCCCAAGCTCTTCTTTGAGCTTACTCAGCTCAAGATTGACGTGCCCAAACCTCGTCTTTCCCCACCCATCGAGATGGCTAGAGAAGGTGGTGAGCTTGGTCTGTAGTTCATGCAAGTTCTTTGCCTCTCCTTCTCTTTCCCACGCTTGAGCCACCATCGGTGTGAACTCCTCGTGGTCTTCCCACATCAGCTCATATCTGAACTGGCCCTTGGCCTTCCTCCTGCGCTGTCCCACCTCCGGCTTCCACGTTAGTAGGATCGGGCCATGGTCCGACACCGCCGCTGTCGTGTTCCTTAACGTCGCTAAAGGGTAGCGAGCGCTCCAGTCTGATGTTGCCAAAGCACGATCAAGTCTCACCCTGCAAAACGTGCCTCCTGCAACCTTTTTTTCGTACGTCCAACTGTGTCCCGTGAATCCAAGGTCACTGAAACCGCAGACATCCACCATCTCTCGGAAACCCACCATCTGAGCATAACTATGATCTTGCACACTCACGTGTTCCGATTGATATAGCACCTCGTTAAAATCCCCCATGCAAAGCCATGGGAGATCCAATGAGGATTTAATGTACTTCAACATATCCCAGGTTTTGAATCTTTCCCTGGTCTGCGCCTCCCCGTAAACGCACGTAAACCTCCACTTCGACCCATCGGCCTTTGTGATAATTGTGTCAATGTGATACTGCGAATACGGTAAAATTTCCACCTTTATTTCATTATTCAAGATAATTCTGAGGCCACCACTATGGTCCGAGCTACTTACAGCAAACGCCTGATCATAACCTAGCGGAGTCCTTCTACCCTGGTTTTATGATTGAGTTTCAACAATACACAAAACCGAGGGGGCAAACGTTCTCGCGAAATCGCGAAGTTCCTGCACTGTCGCGGCGTTGCCAGCTCCCGGAAGTCGGTCTAACTAGTCGTACCCTTTTTCTTCCTGGCCTAAAAATAAACTTACCCGTTTAATGGGCTACGTAGTCGCCAGCTCATTTAACTCCCTTGCAACCGGCCTGCCACGTGTGGATAAGGAGCACGGAAGGCTTGCCAATGGATCTCAAAAGGAAAAAAATGGAGAACAGAGAAAAGCCGCCAGTAGCACGATGTAGATGGCGCCTTGGCGGCCCACTGACGCCGCTGATACCGCGTAGTTCGCCATGGCTCTCCCGATATCTCTGAACCCAAAAACGAAGAGGGAGCTTTCCCCCGTTCACTCACAGTCTGACACAGAAAGTTAATCAAAGAAACACAGCAAGTGAGCACTACAGACGGAGCTTAACACACGTATTTCGATCTACAGATATGGTACTCAATTATCACACGTTCAACACAGAAATATTACAAGTGTCTCCCAAGTGCAAAGACAGTAGGTACGGAATGAAAATGCCTGACGCTACAATACACGACTCGAATCATTCGTCAGTTTTTATTCTTCGCTGGACTGTCCAAAAGCCGTCTCGATATAGAGACCAGTTACAATATCAATCGTATCCAGAGTTCCTGGACTCCGGACTTGAACTGCAATATCCTCGCCTGAAGTAATCATATCCAACCAGCAGATGATGATCCAATGTGTCCATTAAAGTGCTGAGAAGCCATGTCTTCATTGTTCAGCTGGTCCATGTAGACCTGCTGATACCTTCACAGTAGAAAAACAATCCATATAAACTTTAGACGGACTGGAAACTCATGCTCTAAATAAGTATGAATTGGAAGAACAGGTCATGTTTGGGTTAATTAGGCTGCAAAAAACGAAAACGCTTATGCCTAGGAGAATTTGTCAGGTTTACCCTGGTTGGCATGGAGAAAAACATACCCAATTTGCATGGAGGAATCATGCTCCGGGTGTTGGAGGAGTCCCGGGTAAGGCTCAGTGGCATGCCCACTAGTGCTACTCTGCCCTCTATCTTGCCAGGACATATGAAGCGCATTCTCGCCACAGCTTTTGGTGTCTTGCAACTGGCGCTCGCGAAAAAAAAACAGTGATGAGATGTTTATTACTAGCCACATTGGACTCGTAATTTTTTCCTCGAATGAATGGATTTTCTTATTCTGTGTAGTTTAATTTTTTTTATCAAGCAAAGGTGGGGAACTGGTGTTGGCAGTTAGCAACAAAGTAAAGATCCATGATTTGATATACGCACAGAAAAGTATATTGTAAGCTAAGTGATACTACCTTCTTCCTCAGGTCTTTATTTTGATCCTGCAGTTCTTGCTCCTGCAAACCGTCATTTAGTCAGCCATCAAATAAAGAATATTAACAAAAGGATCATGCAAGTTTGGGGTGAAGATCAACTGAAGTTCATGATTCATCATTACCTTGCTTTTTAGGTCAAATAGCTGATCATGCAATACTTTATTCTGCAACAGCATAAGACTTTGTATAAGAAAGGCACGAGAGCTGTGATGCATATTTATGCTAACCCTATAGAACAATGGCTTGAAAGTTATGGATACAACACCATTTAGATGCTCTGAAATAAAGAGGTTTTCAGTAAGAGAAATCAGCACTAATACATCTGCTTTAACTGAAGCATAAGTATCCGTATAAAAAAAAATCTGAAGCTGGTGAACCATAACATATATGAGATGTTCAAGTTTCTTACCTTTCTTGACCTGATATTCTTGAGGGACATGTCTATTTGGTTCTCAATTTGGTCAAGCTCCTTCATGCTAAGTGGACCCAGATCCTCGCCAAGGATATTTCTAAACGCGCGCCGATAATTTAGAGCAATATTGCAGTATACATACAGAAAAAGTGACTGTTCAGCCCCATGTCTGAATATTACCGTTGTGAACTCTGAAGGTATTCTACTCTGGTCTTCAGCTTTAGATATTCCTGGTGATTAATCTAGTTACAGCAATAAAACAAGGCACATTACAAGTTAGTTGAAGTGAGATAGTACTTACAATGGAAAAAGAAGGTAAACGTACATAGCAACAAACCATGTTGACTACAGAAATAATTTCTCAAAAAAAAAAAACCGAAAGAGTACAGAAACAAGATAGTTTGGCAGGTGCATTGTTTAGCTTACAGTCAGCCTTGGAAAATTTACTGAATATAATTAATGGTCATTTGCACACACCGGACGACCTGACCAAGTGAATCCTCACTACAGATTGGTGAGGTTAAACGGTCTCCTAGTAATGCTTTCGATGACAAACGTATTAGAGTACTGAAACTTGTATCAAGCGAATGATTCAGAGCTTAAAAGAGACCCATTTTTCCCGATTTAAATTCAACACCACACATATTCTTGTTGATTGTTTGAATGCCAAATTCATCTCTCACTAATTCCCAACACCACACATAACGTGCAAGAAAGTAGAAACAACCCCTCCTCCCCGACCGCTCCTGCCCGCCCCCCGCGGCGGCGCAGGGCGAAACCCTAGACCGCCGCTCCGGTCCTCCCCCAACCCTTTCCTCCTCCTCACCGCCGCCCGAGGGTGTCGCCGGGCCCAGCCCGTGCGGCGTCGGCGGCGGCGGGGCGTCTTCTCTCTCTCGCTTGGTCGCGGTGGCGTGGGGTGCAGCGGTCGGGGGGCGTGGCACTGCTCGGAGGGCGCGGCGGCGTGGCCGCTCTGCGGCGGTGTGGTGGCTCCGTGGTCGGCGTACCCACGACGGCTGGCAGCGGCGGGTGACGCTGCTCTGACGCATCTCAGTTTTGGGGAGGTGGGAGCGCTTCGGCAGCAGGTCGTCCGCCATGGCCATGGCGGGCATGGACGGCGGTGACGCTGCGACCTGCTGCTCTGCGAGGAGGGACCCGGGTGGAGCCCTCTGGGTCGCGCGCCTCTCAGGGCATCTCGAGCTTGGGATGGGGCAGGGTCCCGTGCCCGCTGTGAGCCCAGCGGTTCTTCGTCCCAGATGTGGTGCTGCTGGTTGCCATGGGGCTGCTGGTTGCCGTTCTGGTAAAGGAGTCTTCTCTCTTCGTCTATCTTCAGTTCAGTGGTGCGTAGGGCTTGGACGCTGGGGCGGCGGCCCTCGAAGGGGAGTTTGCTTGGTTGGCGGGCGTGCCAGCGACTTTGGTGCTGACTGGTCCCCACGGCCGTGTGGGCGGCGTGGGGTTGGCGAGCGGCGCTTGTGACGTGGCTCGAGGGTCGTGCGACGCTCGGTGCCCTGGGTAGAAGGTGGAGAGGTTGGCCGAGGGAAACCCTTGCTCAGGTCTTGCTCGGGCCGCGGCGGCGACGTCCATGAAGGCGTCGCAGTGGCTTCTCTCGGCCTTCGACCCTCCGTATAAGAATCATAGATCCTCGGATCGGGCGTGGCGGCACTCCGGTGTCGTGCTCATCTTGAAGACGCCGCCTTGGAGTTCACGGCGTGTTGCTCTCCGGATGTGGTTTGGCGACCTTCGTCTTGCCTTCTCTGGCAAAGCTTGTATCTTGCTCTGCACCGCGGCTTTTCTTTGTTCAGTGCTCCGGTTTGCCTGTCTTCAGCTCTGTGAAGTGACGGTGATGATCCAAGTGGTGCGGCCCTCGGTGGGGTAGTTCGTCTCGGCTGTGTGCCGTGTGTGTTGGTGTGCACGTGTTCCCCAGATCCGCCGACACCACTGCCGTTGTGCGTGGGCTCTCCTTTTTCGGCTTTGCCCCTTTGGTGTTTGCTTGTAATCTTCTCGGTAGCCTTGTGTCTTGTGTGTGTGCAGTGTCGAGTTGTAAGCTGGGTTCAACACTTTGTATATGTTTCGCCGCTTCAGCGTTATTAATTTAACGTTGGGCCTTTCGGCCTTGTATCTAAAAGAAAAGAACATAAGAGTTTACCATTGCAGCTTCCCAGTAATCAAACTACTGCACTCTCACCTGCGGCGTACAGAAGAAGACATACGACCGCATATGCAGACATGTCACAAGGCACAGACGTGAACTCATGCAAACCACAGTGACTCCTGACTCGAGAAACTTCAAAATTGGTGAAGTTATCATCGATGTTCCACTGTCGACATGTACACCACAAATCGTCGAAATAAATAGTCGTTTATTTGAGAGTTACAACAAGCTCAACCTACTGTTTGATCTTGGCTTCAGTTACAACCACCCCTGTACCAAGCAATGTTGACTGTATTTTTTTAATTTTAGAGTTAATTGTAGAAAAAGACTAGAACATGATAATTTAGAGTGAGAATAGCGCTCGTTTCCACATTGGCCTGGCTTTCGTTTGTCGGTGGCAACAACAGGAATATAGACGTCACAGAGTCTACAAGGCACCACTTAGAACGTTTTCTCTAAAAAGACTAGAAAGTGAAAATTTCAGCATGATTTTGTGTTGAGATAAATATTCTTGTTCACGTTAATTATGGTTTGTTTCAACATCAGTTTGTATTGCGTGAACATACAAAAAAAACTCACACAAGTGGCTCCATCATGTTCAAGTTTGGAACGTGGAGTAATTCATAATGAAGGTGAACATTCTCAAAATACAAAAGCTACTCATAATGAAGTTAAACATTCCCAAAATACAAAAGCATCTTTCATGGACCATGGAAATATTAAAACTATTTAGAACAATTCTCAATTTATGCAAACGAATTGGTTGATAATGATCAACTTTGCATGAATAGTGGAAACCATTGATACACATTTTCTTTTTTTGATATGTCTTTGTTACACGTTCATTCTAACGTACCCTTTATGTTATTTGATTTTTTTTTTGAAAAACAGAAAGGATAGATGGACTAGCCTACTTAAGCTTGCTAAGCAGTGCCGCAAGTGACCCTTCCTTATCTTGCATGTTAGGGGGCCTCAACCCTGTGTACGTGGCCTCATCCATTAATGATTCCCATGTTGTCCTACTTTGTGTTCGTTGACTGTATTGTATTATTGTTGTACTAGTATAGATATAATGATTGTCCAAATAATTTAATAGTGGTCTGAAAATATATTTGCATGGTGGCTAATATGTTGGATCAAATGGTATAGGAATTTTCACCGAATGTGGCAAACAATGTTTTCCTTTTTATGCAAAAGAATGAATGCTGAAATAAAATAAACAAAAATATATCACTTAATTCTCAAGAGAGAGATATAATGGTTTGACACTAAAATGTATATGTATTTCATCATGTGGAAACTATTATAAACTGAAAGAAAATGGAAGTAAACTTCAATATAATATTATTAAAAAAAAGTTTTAGTTACTTTCAAATATAAAGGCATCATTGCATAATATCAATAAATTATGTAGGAAATTGAGATGCTTACTTCGTTTTCCACCGGATGGGTTGCTTCCTGTGAGTTGTAGCTGCAAGTGCGGTATCTCTCAAGTGTTTTATACATACTGTTGACATGATAAAGAAGAAATCAGTTTATATTGTTTCATACAAAAAAGGAAAAAATACAGGCATTTGATTCTTTTTGGGAAAAAAGGAAAACAAGTCTCCCAGCCTCTACGTCTTCAGGGCATGCCATTTTATTTAAAAGTATGCCAAGCATCAAGACAAACACATGGTCTTACAAAGGGCAAATGAAAAGAACTCGAGAATAGTTTTTCTCCATCATGTATCACAATCCGGTCATCGGGGACAAATCTACCAAAACGACAACATGAGACTAAACGAAACATGATGGTACTTGAAGACAACACATTCAAGGTGGATCATTGTTCCTTTGCCAATAGTTCCTAGTCTAACCAAACATATTAAAGTTTAAATTATCATCTATGCAGCGGAGCTTCGAGCAGAGTCCGTCAAAACAGGTAGTGACATGCGTATATATGCTGACCTTGTATGATCTAGCCAGATAGATGAGATCAAAGATTTGCACTGGGAGAAACTACATGCCTTTTTTTGTAGAATTTGTCAATGCATCCATACACTATTCCACCACCAGTGTTACAAAATTCGTGGCACCCATCGATTATATGAGTATGAACAATCACATCAAGAATTTATTAATGAGGTTTGGCAAACTGGCCTACACATCGGGCATGAATATGGGCTCTCATCCCAGTGTATGAATCAACATAGTACAATCTACAACAAAATCCAACAGATCCCACTGGATGTATCTTGACCACCATGCCATGTCATTTCAGTTGCTCCTGCCATGGTTTCCTTGACTCTCCCCTCTTGATCTTTTGTCGAGCTTGCCAGCTTTTTGTCTAGTTTACCTCGGTGCCTTTATGCATTTATTAAGCTCGAGTTACACATTGTTCAAATCAACCTAACCCTCCTACAAATATAAAACAATATGTAGTACAACACGTGCATATATTTATACATATATTCCAATTAACAAACTCTTTCATGATGAATATGCCCTCCCCATCTCGAAGGTGATCATACACAAACCACCGTGTACATTTAATTTGACTTGAAATCATGAACTACACTGATACTTATTTGAATTATACGATTTTACCTGCAACTATAGTCTCTTCTTTTTTTCATCATAGCCAACCCTACGAAAATTAAGTGCTTCCCTCCTCTTATTTTGTGCTCCTAACTTTCCGGGGGACCAATTTGATGACATCACACATAGACCATAAAGTTACCATCTTTGACAACACCAGTGTATTGCCACACTTGTAGCCAATTTCGTATTAAGTTTTGTGTCCCTTGATTATTTAAGTAAGTGAGTACCGTCTAAGGTATCTTCAACTTGTGGAGGCAGCGGCTGAGGCGAGCGAGACGACTCTACTCCTCTGAGGTATCTTCAACTTGTCGAGTTTCTTCCTCAGCCTTGCCCTCAGAGCAGATGGTTGAATCTTACGTATTTATTCCCTTTGCCATGTTCGTTCATAATTTCCTGTTACTGATGCAAAATAAAAGGCTCGATTTGATCTCCGGCCGGCCTCTTGGCGGCGAGCCCTAAAGATAGTTAGTGCTCTGTATTACGGTTTGATTAATAATTAGTACTGTAATTTTTTATGGTAAAAGTTGTATTCCTTTATGTACTGGGAAGACTGGATTGTATTGAAGCCATTCAGGATGTCTGCGCCTGTGACTTTTGGTGTACTGAATCCATTCAGATGTTTATGATAAACATTGCCTTGGCTGCCCATATTTGTTTTAGCTGAATGGTGCAGGTTAGCCAAGGTCTGAAAGTTAAATTTTGGACTGACCATTGGTGTCCAAAAGCTACTGCCTGATTATCTAAAAGATTTAGAAGCTAATTTACGTATATAATTGCTACTTTATGTGCCCTCTAATGTTTAATCACAGAAGATTTGGTGATAATTTACAAATTTATTTGACTTATTTACGGCTACAGAGTGCATGCTTGTCGGATTGCTACCATGATGATGACGATGCATTAGGCTAGATAAAAGGTGCCCCGTCGAGGTAGAGGCGATGCATAAGAGAAGAACTGGATCATCGTGTTTGATAAGGAGCTAGGCTAAATATTTGTGCGCCGTGTAGGATGATGACTTTTTTAAGAGGGTCGTGGCAACACACGGACACAATTTTACAAGATTTTTTGTTAGTGATCTTCCATATAATTTATCAAATTTGTCATAGTGATTTTTTTGTCGACTCATAAGTCTATGTGTGATAGTTTCAATACTTTTGGATCATGATATATAAACACATAAGCTTGGAAAATAAGGGGGGACCTTTTATTTCTCTTTTCAGAGAGCTTGTTCTATGAACATGTACTAGAACTATAAGAGAACGAAATCAATTTGTGTATCCAATATATTTCAAGGGTCAATTTGATGTCAACGTCAACATCTGTATTTGGACCCGTTGCAACGCACAGGCATTTTGCTAGTCCTTGAAAAAGCCTTTGGAGTGATCACATTCCTCATGATGGATTTGTAAGCCTTTCCAACTCGAAGTTTTGAAGCACAGTTCATGGACTTCCAAGAATCACATTTAACTCTTACAACTGTAGATATTCATACGAGGCTCTTCAGACAAAGGAACATTGTAGATAGTGGAGGTCATGTTGATGGATAGCATGCTTAACTGAATTTTGGCTTTCCTTGGCATATAGATGAAGATGACTAAAAATTGATTGCAATCTCCCCAAATCAAAATAGTAGAATAACCATACAAGGAGATGTAACTAGGGACTTGTTTGGAGCGATCTGAGAAAACCCCACCATCAAAATGAGACATGAAGTTCTAGCTAGCAATGATTTCGAATGATTTAGGCTGCATTTGGCATTGAGCTGCATTATGGCAATCTAGCTTTTTCAAGGCAGATTTGTGTATTGGGTAATTTTCACAAAAATGTAAAATAAACTTGACAATCACATAAGCAATCAATTTTCAAGCTTAAGCAAGGAAGTAGAACATCATCAGGGGATTTGGACAAATTTAAGGGACCAAAGCCCAAGTTAGCCTCATGACCGCCGCGCCTATGCATGGGAATACGCAAATGACACTCAAGCTTTGATCCATCTATTTTTTGTATCTCCCTTTCAGTTTCAATTATGGGAACAACTTGGTGTGTTGAGAACTTGAGATAGTATATAAGACTACATAGACATAAACTTTTGTGTTGAGTTTTGAGTGTTCCCGTGTAGCGTCCAAATTTTCTAGCTCACATAAAGCACGTTGACATGTGATTCTAGTATTATGTATATAATGTGCGTATGTCATAGTATGAACATTGTGCGACGAGGTCGTAGTTTTTAATCACGTTCTTCAACCCATAACTTTTTTGTTCTCAAATACACAACTGTAGAACCTCAACCGTCCTTATAAATCCGCTTGAGGGAACAAAAAAAATTGAGCAAATATATTTCTCGCATGCCTATGCATGCATGCACGTGTTTAGTTCAATGCACCGTGCATCCATCAGTTCATCCAGTTTAGGCACATGGAGTAGGGAGTAGCAAAAAATATGTATATCAGCATCGGTATATTGAATGCAAACTAACCAGGTTGCCTTTTTTTTGACATAACGTGTGATGAGAAGGTTCAACCTGACATCTCCGACGTCTCGGCAGTTAAGCACACAGCACCAAGTAGTTCTACACGGGACTCAATGAAGATAGGCGAACTTCTGGCCAGCGATCGAGCTGCTACCTTCAACGGAACAGTAACTAATGGAACAGTAAGATGAATCGCAGATTAACTTCTCAGCATAATATATTGTATGGCAATTAGCTCTAGATCGATGGCCCGCTGCAACAAACTTAGTTCGACGTGTACACCTTGCTCATTAATTTGGCACTGCTATAGTTATGGATGAGTTATACGGAAGAGACAATGAATCTGGTAAGCATATATATATATGGGGGAGAATGAGATCTTGTGACTTGTGAGTACAACAAGGGGCTAGTAAAATAGAATTCTCTAAAGATGGAAGGAAGGCGCAGCAAGAAAATGGCTGGCCCTTTTGTTCTTGCCCATTATAGCAATGTATCCAAGTAATATTGGTGGGGTTAGGGTTGTACATGTAGTCGAAGAAAACTGTTCGGTTCAGCTCAAGATATCTACTTCTGAGTCGGTGTGGAGTGCAGATCGAAGCTTAACACTACCGTATTTAGTTGATCTTTCGACAGCTGTAATAATCAAAGACATCTCTTTGGAGATCAAATAGCCATCCCACTTCTGCTTGGAAAATAAAGTAGGGTCCTTCCTCATGTTACTCGTTCATTAACTGAAAGCATGAAAATTCGAGTTTTTTTTTTCCAGATCTTCGTTCTTGATGAACCCTAATATAGATTAGACCAAATCGATGGGGAAAGACGATGAGTCGATGACCAGATCGGCTCAAGAGACAAACCAGTACAATATAAGCTTAGAGAGAGAGAGAATCTAAAGCCCAAACCAAATCGATTTACCCGTGAAACTTGCGCTTCTATCTACGGTTAATAAGCAAATAGTAGGGGAAAGTAGCTAAAAAGACAGCTCGTACGTACCATGAGGAGCTGGAGAACTCGAAGAGGCGACCGCGGCCGGAGAAGATGATGAGCCCGACCTCGGCGTCGCAGAGTAGCGACAGCTCGTAGGCCTTCTTGAGTAGGCCGTTCCGGCGCTTGGCGAAGGTCACCTGCCGGCTGATCTTGTTCTCGATCCTCCTCATCTCCACCTTCCCGCGACCCATCTTTCTTCTTCTTCTTCTTCTTCTTCTTCTTCTTCTTCTTCTTCTTCTTCTCTCCTGTTACTTTACGCTAAGCACGCAGAAGGGATGTCTGATTATATGCTTTCTCGGTGTGCCTTAGGTCCTGTTTATCCTTTCTCTCTCTATATATGTCTCCTTCAAACTAAGCTATCGACTGTGAATCACCACCTCTCTCGTACTGTAGCTTTGTGGGATGCCAGGTCACCAGGTGGTGGGGAAGGCGGTGCGTGGGGTGATTGATGATCTGATGTGAGGTTAGTTCGTACTACTCCCTCGCTGGAGCTGCGATCGATCCAAGGCGATAAGAACAGCCCCAGGGTAGCGCGTGTATGATCGCACGTCGCGGGGCTGAGGACGGGTGGCACGTGTCGACGAGCGTGTGGAGAAACAGGCGAGTGACATCGCTTCTATTGCGATGCAGTTGCTAGCCTATAGCAGGTCTTCGCTCGTAGGACTTCCCTCTGGCACAGTCATCTCTCTGAACTATCTTTAATTTTCCCTCTGGCACTCGGTCTCCTTTGCTGCACTCGGTCAGTGACTACTTTTGCTTGTTTTTATCCTGGGAAATAAATGGAAAGTTCTGGGTTCGTGGGGTTTCCTGGATTTCAGGATCCTCCAGTCGGAGTAGTACGAAGAAATCTTTGTTTGTGAAGGAAAAAACAATAGAATAAGGAGACATACCTGACACTAATTTTGAAGGGAAACTGTACAAAGTGCTCCATCTAAGGCCAAAACATGTTGAATACTCCCTTTGAGCCAAAATAATAGTTTTAGCCAAAGCGAAATTTCATTAAATTTGACCAAATATATAGTAGAAAATGATATTAACTTCTATATATAGATAGTGCTCAAGAGCCTGAATTGTCACCTAAGTGTTTTGTTTTTTTTATTTATATGTTAGATGAACCAAACATTGGATAACCTATCGGCTTAGGGAAGAGCGGGTCCCCGTACCGCGGGCGCGCGCCGGAGAGGCGCCATCGGCGTCCCCACGGCGGAAGGACGGAGACCAAGGGAAGCCACGGGGGGAGCCCCCGGGTGCCCGCAATCACGCCCCTTGTGGGGTCCTACCCGGGAAGCCTGCAACCCCCTCGGAAGCGAAAGGCCGCGACGTGGCGCAAGATTCATGCACCACACCCCGGGAAGGGTTGCTTCGCAGAGAAGGAAGGCGCAGCAGACGTCACGGACAAGACCACTCACGCCTGCTGCCGGGCGCAGACGTGACATCGACAAGACCCGGCGCGATGTCTCGTCCGTGCAAGCGCAAAGCTCGACGCGATGCCCGGGCCGCAGACGAGACTTGACTTGCCGTCACCTCGGTCTCGACGGGGCATGCGCACTACTGCAGAAAAGTCTACCAGTGACGGGCCCAAAAGGCCCACTAGTGACGGGCAAGCTGCCTGTCACTGGTACTTAGTTACTAGTGACGGGCAGCTGCCCGTCACTAGTATATGCATAGCAGTGACGGGCAAACAGAACATGCACGTCACTAGTATTGACCAAAGGCCCATTAACATGCAGTTTTCTAGTGACAGACACATTATCCTGCCCGTCACTAGTACGCATTTCGGTAATAAAAAAATTTAAATGCATTTACCACTTATATTCAATATAGCACAACGTTCACATAATCCAATATGACAAAATATTTGCACAGATAACACGATGATATAAGAACCTGCAAATTGCATGATCCAAATTACAATGTAGCATTAACATCCCACATAGGACAATCCAAAACACACGGCACAATCCAAAAATATTCCCACAATGGTGCCAGCCACATCGATATGTCCAGGCGTCCACTTCATAGTCCACAGGATCATTAGCTACTTGTGCATCTCCATTCTTTGAAACTACAAGAAAACTGAAAGAAATTCAGTATGGTGTTGACTGCTAGCTCACTAAAAATGGAAGGTAGCAGGATTTCGAATATCAATTGGTGCTTGCATATAGAAAAATAAATATAATGATAAGTCGATGGTAAAGGTATTGTCTCACACTGACAAAACAACTGGTGTCTACGCAATGTTGTAGTCATTGCACATTGCTGCAGATAGTGCCAAACAATCATAATTCCTTTGCCATAACGTCTCAACACTTGATATAACCTAGCAGAGCTATATTCCATGGTACTATTACACACACAGTGCACAATTGTCCATGAACTTCTATTGCAATTAATCTGGACTACACATGCATGTTGCAGAGTTTGTCAAATTCTCTAATCAGGTCTCTAAACAGGTTGCTGTATACCGATGTACCTTATCTGAATGGAACTGACAGGAAAACAGAATGTTAACCTCGGGCTCAGCTTTATTTTTACCAAGAGTTGCCGAGCTTGTTCTTGTGGCTAAAAACAAATAAAGACCTTCATGTGATTCACCACCTCTGATATCTGAGAAGAGCACACAAGCAATCAACACATTGTACTCCCTCCGTTCACAAAAGGATGTCTCAATCTTTTAGTGAAAAGATTGAGACATCCTTTGTGAACGGAGGGAGTATATGGAAACACACAAATTCAAGCAGAAGCAGCTCCAGACCACATACTCTTGCCATCTCTTACACTTGATGGTCACATTTGTTACTTCTGATTGCACAGAGTCCCTCCCTTCGACTGAGAAATTACTACAGATAAGCGAGCTCCACAAGATCCGTGCAATGTCAAGATGCATAAAGTCTCCTATATATCCACCTTGCACTCTGGTACAGCAGAACAAAACAAATCTTAGGTTGGAAGTTAAAAAATCAGAGTAGAAGTTGAGAACATAACATCATGTATTACTCCTCGAGGGAACAAACACGGTGTATGTAGATGCAAAAGGTAAAACGCGGATCAGGAATCATGTAGTAAGAAAATAATTTACCCTGACACAACCAATTAATACAACGCAAACAGCAAATCTCTAATGATTTGATAGGTGTACAAATTAGTAAAGGCAAACACTCATTTAGAAGGAAAGAATTTGATCCTATCAACAAATCTCTAATGATTTGATCCAAACGAAGTGCAATGAAGTAGTAAACAACTAAATCAATCCAAATGGTGCGGTCATTAGCAATTCTGGGTGCATTGAAGTAGTAAACAACTGTTACATTCAGTGAA
Source organism: Poa pratensis (assembly GCA_947311845.1). Lineage (NCBI taxonomy): Eukaryota > Viridiplantae > Streptophyta > Magnoliopsida > Poales > Poaceae > Poa > Poa pratensis. The sequence goes on from CAMZMU010000117.1 coordinate 19,546,281, forward strand.
GATCACGACTACTTTTGTATCAGCTACAGTTACAAGCACAACGACAACCTGAGAGATAACATTGGAACACTACTTGTCAACTTTGAGCATTTCATAAGCAGCACAATATCTAAGATTTATACCACATATTTAACAGCGCTTTTTCAATACCCCTGTCGCCTAAGCATAAGAAATTAACAATGCTACACAAGGAAGTTTCCGTTCAGGCATTTACACAAACATTTGTTGGGTACCAAATGAAAAACATCTGTAATATCTGCCAAAACCTAGATGCACTTAAACTCAGCTGCACAAGGGAGACCTCGAGGCCTAAGAAGCAAGTAGAATATGGACATCGACATGCATACTCCGTGGCATTCCATTCATGTGTGGGAGAGGGGTGGAGATCGCGTCACCTTCTAAGCAGCGGCCCTTGGGACGGAGGAGGGCAGGATGAGGCGGTTGTGGACGCCTCAGGCACCGTATTGACCAGCTGCGTGGGGAGGCGGAGGGGTCGTCAGAGTAGAGCGGGAGGCCTCCCCGTGGCGGCGCCGGCGGAGCATTTGGAGGAACCGGTCGGCGTCCTCCTCGTGGACGAGCGCCGGAGCTGTAACGCACCGGCTAGTATCGGGGGCAGCCGAGCCGGGTAGGATTGAGGTCGGGGATAAGGAGAGGCCCGCGAGGCCGGGCTGGTTCGTCCTTGACAGCGGCCGGCAGGGGCAGCTAGGGCTCCGCGCGCGGCGGCTCGATTGGAGGCGCAGGAAGGTGGGATCGGCGAGGGAGATGTATCGTAAGAGGCGGCGGCATTGTGGGAGACCGGCCGTAGGCGGAGGGGAGGTGTGCGGGATCGGCAGGAGTTTGGGGGAGACCGGCCGCCGTTGAATCAAGGGAGAGTGAGAGGGGATCGTGCTGGTCTCGCGAGAGGATAGGGTTCGGCCTGTTTTTTCTTATTCCTTGAAAAGGGAGGGGTGAGTTTGGGGCGTTAGATGGAGGTAGTGTGGACGGTCCGGATCTTTAAACGTGTAGCGATCCGTGGGTAAAGTGATTCCAGCGATCTGATTGCTGGAGAGGAGTGTCATGTGTTTTTTGGGATTGCAATACTAGCGACGGGCATACTAAAAATGCCCGTCACTGTTATGTTTATATAATACCAGTGACGGGCATATAATTGTGTCTGTCATTGGTACTTGGTATAGCTACCCACCTACATTTACCAGTGACGGGCATTGTCTTGCCCGTCACTGATGACTATTATTAGTGACAGGCTTTGTCTTGCCCGGCACTAATAAGCTGGCGGCTATAAGCTATTCTGCAGTAGTGGCGGCATGGAGGACAACACGGCAAGAAGGTGACACGAAGGAGGCCGGCGGCTGCCACCTGGGTCGGGGCGCGACGCGTGCCCTACCTCGGTGGCACGCCTCCAACACGACCACTTGTGGTGTCCCTTGGCATATAAAAGGAGGCCCTTGGTCAAGTGTGGAGGAGGGGAGTGATCATTGCTAGCGGCAGCTCTTAGTCTTAGACTGCTACTCGGGGGCTGGAGAGGAGACACCTCGGGAACCTCCCGGAGTGGAACCTAGCAGCTCACGAGTGTAGAGAGCGCTGGTAGTTCATCCACTGTAACTCAGCAACATCGCAATCCAACCAGACAAGCAGGACGTAGGGTGTTATGCGGCGACGCGGCCTGAACCTGGGTAAACTCTTGTGTGTTCGTGCTTGAGCTCGGGACCGATTCCAGAGCACCTCGCGTCCTCCTACCGAACAAACAGGGGGTGTCTAACATCCTTGGTGTCCGCGTACCGACACGCGACATCTGGCGCGCCAGGTAGGGGCGCCCGTGCTTCCTCGTCGGAACCTGAAGCTTGCATGGCGCCATACCACGCCACGCTGGGAACCGGGGGGCGGGCGGCCACCTCTGGGCCCGGCCTCCGGAGCTCCACGCGCGGGACCGACGGACTAGATGGCCCCTTCTTGCCCCGCCCGCGGGTACCCTTCTGGTGTTCTCGCCTGAGGGGGCAGTGGCCTCGTGGCAGGATCTGTGTGCTCAGGTCGCACAATCGATCCAGGGCAAGTACTTGCGCCTTGGATCGATCAGCGACCTCGATTCAATAGTGCAGAGGCCCAGTGAGACCCTTTGAGGGTTCACCCTGAGGTTTCGGCACATCCCGAGCCACATTCCCGACGCCCCCGACTTGTCTGTCATCCGGGCGTTCCGCCGGAACGTCCGCGTCGTCCGCATGTTGGAGAAGCTCGGGAGCCGCGACGTCTACACCACCTCGGAGTTGTACGCCCTGGCAGACAAGTGCGCCCGGATGGAGGAAGGAAGGCTTTCCATCCCTTTCCACAGGAGGTTCGGAGCGGAAGACGACGGACGCGACGTAGAAGGGGCCATGCGACGGGTGCCCGTGCGCAGCTCTGCAGGTTGAACTCACCACCCCATAGAGCTGCTTGGAATACCCGTCGGCGAGGGAGGAAGGCGCACAAGGGAGGCGCCGGCGCCGTGGTGCCCGGTGCACGACACTAGAGTCCACGACGCCAGTGAGTGTCGCGCCATACGCGACCTCGGCAACCTCAGGAGGAAGTACCAAGCTGAGGCGGGAGGGGCCGGCCAGGCGGGGTTGTGCCACACGTGTGGTCAGCCCGGACACTACGCCAGGGCTTGCCCTACTCGCCCGGGCGCCAGGGGACCCACCAAGAAGTCAAGGGGCTGCTGAGCCCGGGGACGAGGAGCGTTCCCGGTGGGCCCGCAGCCATGAGCGGCATACCAAGACCGAGGCGGGAGACGCTCAACCACGACGAGTCCTGCTGGAGCCGTCCAAAAAAACCGGAGACGGGCATACCCGAGTGTAGCCCGTTGTATCCTTTGGAAAACTGATCATCCTTAGCGTCTAATAAACTAAGTTTGTATCTATCTGTGTATTTCCTCTCCTATCTAACGCCTCAACTTCCCGCACGAGAAACATAGGCCCAAACCTGAGCCGGGGGGTAAGGGGCTTCCTCACGAACTCGAACCAAGATGTACCCAACACGCTGATTGGGCATCGAAGGTATCGAAAGGAACCCGCGCTCAGGACCCGGGTGCGCAGATGCCTTGTAGAAGTTGGGGAGGGAAGAAGGAGGGAGAGCTTTGTGAACAAAGCACAGAAGCATGGGGGTACTCGGCCGCGCCCGCCAAGGAGCTCGGGAACCCCGACGGTTCCCGAGGACTAAAACTGCATGGTTGAAATTCTGGCAAAAAGAGCTAAGTCCTTCAACCCAAGTTGTTTTCCCTTCCGCATCGCTTGAACAGGTCATCTCGTTTTTTTCCATGGGGAAGGAAGCTGGAATCAAAGTGGCGCGGCCTGAGTGTAGATGGGGCGTTCAAAGGGGAGAGGTAGTCCTCGGAGGTTTGCTCGGGTATCAGCCCCGGGGACCTTCGCCGGGACAGATCGCCAATGAACGGAGCGGCCGATGCGCGGAGACACACCTCGGGGGGGGGGGGGCAGCTGGATCCGGTCCAACGCTCCCTCGGGCTCTGTGCAGGGCACGCAAAGGTACCCCCGGAACACAAGGAAATCGCGTCAGGTTGAAACCCAAAACTCCGGCCCTAGGGAAAACACGAGAATCGACGATGAGAGAAACGCATGCATACAAGGGATGATTGCAAAAGATTACATAACCTATCTGGGATAGCTACTGTTTATTACACAGGCCTAGGGGTACACAGGCGAGAACCGTGGATCGCGCCCCGTGGAGACTCAGCTCCTCCGCAGCCTCGCCTTCACCTGCTCGACGACCGGAGCCACTGCACGCTCCGCCGCTACCCGGTCCTCTTCTTGATCGAACTCCTCGAAGAGAAGATCGAACCGGAAGAAGGGCTCCAAGTGGTACACCCGGGGAGGAGCACGCTGGCCACCTGGGCGCTAGCTTCGACACCTTCCACCCGGAGGCCCTCTCCTGCTCCAGGGCGTCAAGTTCAAGGGCATGAGCCTCTTGCTGGGCCGCAGACAGTTGTCGGGCCGCCTCTGAGTCCCCCGACTGGCTGCCCTCGGCGCGCCTGGCAGCGACGATGGCCGCCACCAGGACCCTCTGCACATTAGCCTTGAGGGCAGAGGCTTCTTCTGCGGCCAATACCGTGGTTGCGAGGGTGGCCTCAGTCTCGGCTTGGGTGGTGGCCACCTGCTGCTCCCGGGCTTGGAAAGACGCCGCGCGCTGATAACCCCCAAGAGCAAGGGATCACTGTAGCACCTCTCAATGTGGAAGTAAGGTATCGATCCGCAGGAGCAAGAAGGAAAAGTTATCTATTCCCTACAACTAAAGTGTCACAAGTTTAGTTGATTATGCACTAAACAAGTTTAAGGAACAAGGTGGTTGATTTAATGGATGGAAGTTTGATGTAACAAGGCAAGAATGTGGAAGTGTCCCAATCCTCTTCAATGCAAGAGGACAAGACAAAGATTTTCTAGGATGCTTGGAAATAAGGCCTAGGGATCATACTTTCACTAGTGGACACTCCCAACAATTGAATACATAGATATTTCCTCTTCACTTTGCTTCTCTGAACTATTCTCCCGTTGGATAGAAATACCAATCTACTGCGTAGGGCTACAAGAGCACACCTTAAAGTCTGAGTGAACAAACACCACAATATCATAGAACACCAAGACCATCGTGTAGGGCTACAAAAGCACACCTTAAAGTCTGTCTTCCACATCTATGGAACCCCAAGGTCACTATGAGTGCCCCAAAATAGTACTAAACAAACACCACAATTTTATAGTGACATCCAACACAAAGAATAACTCATGGTAAGTATTTCTGTAACCTTTAGCATAAGAGTCACACACGGTGCGCACACTGTCAACTTCACACGATGGGACAAAGGTGACCCGGAAATTACTTTAATAAAACCACTTGAGTAGCACAAATAATGAAAGAGAAACATCCATGAATTCAATTAGATTACAAAGCTCATGATCACATAAAGATCACATCATGGGAGAGAGAGATGAACCACATAGCTACCGGTAGAGCCCTCAGCCCCGATGAAGAACTACTCCCTCCTCATCATGGGAGGCAGCAACGTGATGAAGATGTTGATGATGAACACGCCGGAGGGGGGTGGAGTCCTCCGGAGGTGATTCCGGCGGCGTTTCCCCCTCCGATCTTCTCCGGCGGCAGCCTTCTGACTCTCTGTTTCGGTGTTCTGTGTTTCTCCGCCGCCTCCTTTCGCGAAACGCCAGGGACCTTTTTTATAGGCGTTTTTAGGTCAAGACGGAGTCGGTGGACGAAAGATCGACGGCCACGGAGCTCCGAGGTGGAAACGAGCTGGGCCCACGCGGCCATGTACTTTAGGCCGCGTGGGACCCTCCCATTTTCAGCCTGTTGGGCTTCTGGTCTTCAATTTAAACCCATCGCGTTCGTCTCGAAAATTCTGAACCGTGCTCTTTGACCTTGCCCTTTTTGGAGTCCCGAAGCTCCCGGAAAGTCTGAAACACTAAAAAAGACGTTTTCTGGAAAAACAGGGTTAATTCCAAATAAATGGGAAAACTATGAAGTATTCCCAAAATCATTATAAAACATTGGTATAACCTTATATGATGCAAATATGATTGGAATATAAGCAATTAAAGTGCAAAGTTCATGTATGCATTTTACATGCATCAACATCCCCAAGCTTAATCCATGCTCGTCCTCGAGTATGAAGATGATAAAACTAACATGGACTTTGCAATTTAATACTTAACAATGAATATCAAAGATGATTACTATTGCTACATATAGTCAAATGATTCATTCTTCAAAGGAGTAGCAATATGCAAAATAGTTTATGAAGTGATATCAAGTATTCAATGCAAGGATGTTCAATGATAGTTCACAAAGTGTAACATAACTGATAGTAGTATGGACCACATGTATGCATAATGATAAGTATGGACATCCTACATTGGTCATAGAGTGATGATGAAAATCTGAATATGATCGGTGGACACTTTGGAAAGATGTATATATGAGTAGAGGTAAAACATGCATAAGTTTCATCCAACTTCCAAACTCTTCTACTTAAGTTAATGATTGCAATGTGGTAATACTTGGTGTCAAGCTCTCATTCCCCTATCATAGCATCTTGAATGATTAAAGTTTAATGTGAAATCAAATATGAGTAGTGTGCTTGACAAAGTAAATGTTGGATGTCTCATGCCCCTTGAATACAAGTACCTACACCATGATTACTCAACTTAGGAAACAAAGCAAGTTCAAGTTATATATCATTGTAAGTAATAATAGTATCATCAAGAGCGTCAACTGGGGTACCTCTTGTCCCAGGATATGGAACAAGCCCATATCAAAATGACAAGACAAACAAACAAGATGAAAAACCTCAACACCTTTTTTATTTACCATTGGAATAGCTTTTTATTGTAAGGTGTGTCATAGATAATTCACCATAGCATGTAAGTAAATTTCCACTATGAATAATGCATGGCTTAGATTAGCGGCCCAGGCGTCTCTCTAACCATTTATACAAACTCATTTAAACTTCTTCATTTCCACCTCATTTCACCATGATAGGCATCCATAAACAAAAGTACATGATATCAACTAAATGAGATGAAGGAGCATGTTGAAAGCTTTGCATGTGACAGCACATATGGGCTAACTCCCAACCTCAAACATTTATCAAGCCACTAGCATCATAATCTTAATCACAATGGGTCATGTTTTATTTATTGCAATGACAGTAAAATGTGCATCAAGTTCGTGAGAGCTATATAACCAACTTTTCCCATGGCAATCAATAACATAATCATTTTCATTCAGAGGTATAGATAACACAAATATCATGATGAACATACTCGGAATAGCATATAGCTAGTAGGTAGATATGGTGGACTCACTGGAATAACTTTGGTTGAAGGTGTTGGAAACAAGTTTTTACTTGTTGGAATGTTTGGGCTAGCAAAAGGGAGAAAGTTGACCATCTAGATGCATGCATGAGTGTCCATAGAACTAACTAATCCATGTTAAACCAAGTAAAATAACAATCAGCACCAAAACATGAATAAGTGATAGCTCTACAAAAAGAATTTGCAAACTATTACTCATAAACAAGCTCATGAATCATGCAACTATATGTATCATTAAAAATCAAATCAAACATCCCTTTTCCCAATCTTATAAAAGCATCCAACATATTTCAACCCATATTTCCAGTAGCTCTCCCATATATAAATGATAGTGTGGTGGTCTCTCAAAACGAATCAAACCAAAACAAAAGACGCTCCAAGTTTATGCGATAAAGTGTTTCGATCGAAAAACAGAAGTTGGACGTGTGCAAACCGAGAGTGTGTAGGTCCAGCGGGGTTGTCTTCACATCCCCAAGCTTATGGTATTCACCATCCTTGGATAGCTCTTGGTGCATCTCCTCCAATCCCTGTGAAAAAACTTCAAAACACCGTTTCTCCCATCTCTTTTCTGTGGGGTGCATTAATAGTGATAAACAAATAGGTTCCTTGCTGCATATAATCCTTGAACAAAAATTCATATGACATGTCCAGAAAGTGTATCATGTTGTATGCCTACTCATAAACTCAATTGGATCAAAAAGATTCAACCTAAAAGCTCAAAGCATGCATCAAACAAAATGGGACAGAATCTGTCCAGAAAAACAGCAGCAGCAAAACGTATTTTTCTACCCTACCAAACTTTCTCGAAAAATTCCGAAAAAATTCATGCATACAGAGAATGAAAAGTTGCAACCACAGTTAAAATATGAGCTCATTCAGAGTTACAGAATAAGAATTAAAAATCATACCGTGCACTGACTCGTGCAGAAATAAAATCTCCGAACGCTATAAGCAACTTTTCAAGACCAAAATGGGTAAAACTTGGCGCTTTATTAAAAACTCCAGAAACTAACTAGACACAAAATCTCTTGTTACAGCAAGAGGACACAAAGAAAAATCACACACAAAAAATAACCGGGTTGCCTCCCGCAAAGCGCTTTCTTTATAGCCATATAGCTAGGCTTGATAGTTTTAATGATGCTCACATAGAATAAGAATTGAAATGCAAAAGAGAGCATCAAGAGAAAAATATGAAACACATTTAAGTCTAACCCACTTCCTATGCATTGGGATCTTGTAAGAAAATAAATCAATAAAGCACAAAGTGACTAGCATAGGAAGGCAAAGCAAGTGCAACTTCAAAAATTTCAACAAAAAGAGAGAAGATTTAATATTTTTGAGATATATGAAATCATGTCTCCCTCTCTCATAAAAACTTTCAGTAGCATCATTGATAAACTCAACAATATAGCTATCACATAAAACATTCTTATCATGATCCATATGCATAAAAGTATCATTACTCTCCACATGAGCATAAACAGTTTCATTAGTAATAGTGGGAGTAAAACTATCACATCCATCATTGTAATCATCATAAATAGGAGGCATAGAATAATCAACATAAACTATATCCTCAATAATAGATGGACTGAAAACATCATAATCATCATTGTAAACATCATATATAGGAGGCATATTATAATCAACATAAATTTTATCCTCAATAGTAGGTGGACTGAAAATATCACAATGATTATCATCATATATTGGAGACATAGTATCATCAAAGAAAATTTTCTCCTCAAAACTTGGGGGACTAAAAATATCACATTCATCAACAGCCACTTCCCCAAGCTTAAACCTTTCCAGAGCAATAGCAATAATGGTGTTCAAAGAATTTATAGTGATAACATTGCTACCATCATGCAAATAATTTTCCATATGTTTTTTAATCTTCTCTTCAAACACATCATGTCCTAACTCAAGATAGATTTCATAAAGCTCTCTAATTTTTTTGTTGTTTTCCATTTTCTAATTTTTATGGGTTTTTGATATATATAAAACTAATGAGAAACTCACAACCAAACAAGTTTAAAGGAACCTCCCCAAGCTTAGATGATTGCAAGATATAAAAGGAACCTCTCCAAGCTTAGTCTAGTGCACGCAAGAATAGAAACTTAAGCGCTACGCTCCCCGGCAACGGCGCCAGAAAAGTACTTGATAACCCCCAAGAGCAAGGGATCACTGTAGCACCTCTCAATGTGGAAGTAAGGTATCGATCCGCAGGAGCAAGAAGGAAAAGTTATCTATTCCCTACAACTAAAGTGTCACAAGTTTTAGTTGATTATGCACTAAACAAGTTTAAGGAACAAGGTGGTTGATTTAATGGATGGAAGTTTGATGTAATAAGGCAAGAATGTGGAAGTGTCCCAATCTTCTTCAATGCAAGAGGACAAGACAAAGATTTTCTAGGATGCTTGGAAATAAGGCCTAGGATCATACTTTCACTAGTGGACACTCCCAACAATTGAATACATAGATATTTCCTCTTCACTTTGCTACTCTGAACTATTCTCCCGTTGGATAGAAATACCAATCTACTGCGTAGGGCTACAAGAGCACACCTTAAAATCTGAGTGAACAAACAACACAATATCATAGAACACCAAGACCATCGTGTAGGGCTACAAAAGAACACCTTAAAGTCTGTCTTCCACATCTAGGGAACCCCAAGGTCACTATGAGTGCCCCAAAATAGTAATAAACAAACACCACAATTTTATAGTGACATCCAACACAAAGAATAACTCATGGTAAGTATTTCTGTAACCTTTAGCCTAAGAGTCACACACGGTGCGCACACTGTCAACTTCACACCATGGGACAAAGGTGACCCCGGAAATTACTTTAATAAAACCACTTGAGTAGCACAAACAATGAAAGAGAAACATCCATGAATTCAATTAGATTACAAAGCTCATGATCACATAAAGATCACATCATGGGAGAGAGAGATGAACCACATAGCTACCGGTAGAGCCCTCAGCCCCGATGAAGAACTACTCCCTCCTCATCATGGGAGGCAGCAACGGTGATGAAGATGTTGATGATGAACACGCCGGAGGGGGGTGGAGCCCTCCGGAGGTGATTCCGGCGGCGTTTCCCCCCTCCGATCTTCTCCGGCGGCAGCCTTCTGACTCTCTGTTTCGGTGTTCTGTGTTTCTCTGCCGCCTCCTTTCGCGAAACGCCAGGGACCTTTTTATAGGCGTTTTTAGGTCAAGACGGAGTCGGTGGACGAAAGATCGACGGCCACGGAGCTCCGAGGTGGAAACGAGCTGGGCCCACGCGGCCATGTACTTTAGGCCGCGTGGGACCCTCCCATTTGCAGCCTGTTAGGCTTCTGGTCTTCAATTTAAGCCCATTGCGTTCGTCTCGAAAATTCTGAACCGTGCTCTTTGACCTTGCCCTTTTTGGAGTCCCGAAGCTCCCGGAAAGTCTGAAACACTAAAAAAGACGTTTTCTGGAAAAACAGGGTTAATTCCAAATAAATGGGAAAATTATGAAGTATTCCCAAAATCATTATAAAACATTGGTATAACCCTTATATGATGCAAATATGATTGGAATATAAGCAATTAAAGTGCAAAGTTCATGTATGCATTTTACATGCATCACGCGCTCCTCCAGCGCGCGTCGACTCTCTTCAATCTCCGCGCGCTGAAGAAGAAGGAACTCCCTAGTGCGTTCGTTCTCTTCCTTGGAACGGGCGGCGGCATCCGCCAGCATTTGCTGGTGTTGCTCCATGCCATCCAGCATGCACTGCACTGAGGAGAAGACGGAGGCATCCATGACGACGCCGGTAGCGGGAACCACCCCGCGGCCTGCGCGAAGGACCAGAGAAGAAGGGCCGACGAGGCCCAGGGAGCTACCCGCCGCACGCGATGGAGGTGCGACCGGAGACACCCCGTCCCCTAGGGTGGAAGGAGGCAGCCCCGCGTCTACCACCATGGGATCTAGGGCTTGGCTGCGAGGCCTCACCGATGAGCGCCTCTCAAACCTGAGGGCCACCCGGCGTCACTGTCGTCGGAAGCCGACTCCACCGCCACGACCTCAATGGCGGGAGGGGCCTACGCCGGGCGTGGAACGAAGCAAAGACGAATCAGAAACTAGGGAACTCCCCCTTCGGCGGGAAGGATGGTTCGCGAGAACATACCTGTGACTGCGGACGCCGCATGGGGGGCAGCACCGGTCCTTGGGACCCCCGCCGCTGAGGGCGGCGCCGGCGCCCCGACGCTCGGCCCGGGGGCTTGGCCGGCGCATGACTTCTTTGGTGGAGGATCGGAGGCCCCCGACTCGACGCGGGCCCTTGATGACCCACAAGTATAGGGTATCGCAACAGTCTTCGAGGGAAGTAAAACCCAAATTTATTGATTCGACACAAGGGGAGCCAAAGAATATTTATAAGCCTTAACAGATGAATTGTCAGTTCAGCTGCACCTGGAAATAGACTTGCTCGACACAGTTTATCAGTAGCAACAGTTTTATAGCAGTAGCAGTAGTGAAATAATAGCAGCAGTAAAATAAAAGCAGCAGTAATAATTGAAGTAGACAGCAGGATTAAAATACTGTAGGCATAGGGATGGATGAACGGGCGTTGCATGGATAAGATAATTCATATAATAGTCAAGCGTAGGGCATTTGCAGATAGATAATAATAAAGTATCCAGGTAATAATCAATCATAGGCATGTGTTCCGTATTTAGTCGTACGTGCTCGCAATGAGAAACTTGCACAACATCTTCTGTCCTACCAGCCCGTTTGCAGCGGGGCCTCAAGGGAAACTACTGGTAATTAAGGTGCTCCTTTTAATAAAGCACCGGAGCAAAGCATTAACACTCCGTGAACACATGTGATCCTCACATTACAGCCATCCCCTCCGTTATCCCAATTGTTGTCACTTTGGGGCCTCGGGTTCCGGACAATTATATGTGTAAACAACTTGCAGATATGATCTAAAACAATAATTATCCTCATGATTCAATAACATGTTCAGATCTGAAATCATGGCACTCGGGCCCTAGTGTCAAGCATTAAGCATAACAAGTTGCAACAATGACATAAAGTACTAACAACGGATACTAGGCACCATGCCCTAACAATCTGATATCTATTACATGAATGATCTCATCCAATCCCTACCATCCCCTTCAGCCTACAGCGGGGATTACTCACACATGGATGGGGGAATCATGGATGGTTGATGGAGAGGCGTCGGTGATGATGATGGCGATGATCTCCAATTCCCCGTCCCGGCAGGGTGCCAGAACGGAGTTTCTGATCCCCGAAATAGGGTTTTCGGTGGCGGCGGAGCTCTGGAGTGTTTCTGGAAAAAGCGTCGATCCTCCTCGGGTTTTTAGGTCAAGGGGATAAGTAGTCGAAAGGGGGACGCGAGGTGGTGACCGAGGCGGCCACACCACCCCCCGGCGGCCCAGCCCTGGCCGGCGGGCCCATGGTGTGGGGCCCTCGTGGCCCACCTCCGTCTCGTCTTCTGGCTCCGTGTGTCTTCTGGAAAAATAGGAACTCCAGGATATTTTTCGGGAATTTTCCCGAAACTTGACTTTCTGCACAAAAACAAGACACCAGGGCAATTCTGCTGAAAACAGCGTTAGTCCGTGTTAGTTGCATTCAAAACACACAAATTAGAGGTAAAACAACAGCAAAAGTGTTCGGGAAAGTAGATACGTTTTGGACGTATCAACTCCCCCCAAGCTTAGCTTATTGCTTGTCCTCAAGCAATTCAGTTAACAACTGAGTGCGATAAAAGAAACTTTTACGAACACATTTGCTTCATATGATGTAAATATTCTCACTATATGATCAAGTACTTAGGCAATTCATAATAAGGAATGTAGATAATGCCACCTAGTAGCTATGTGAACTATGAAAAGATACCAACACACTAAGAATAAATAACATGAAATAAATCTATCTGCAGGATTGCAATGTTCATAATAAGATATGATAAAGTGGTATCTCGCTTGCCTTTATTTGTAGAGCAAAACATAAATGCCAAGGCACCTCTGAAGTTCAAGTGAGACTAGAAGTAAAAATATCAAAGATAAGAGCATCAAAGTTATACCACAGTTAACCGTATTCTGGGACAAGCACATTACACTAAGAATGACAGTTATGCTCTCGAGAAGGTGCTCAAAGAAAGGATGGTGACTCAACATAAAAATAAAAGATTGGCCCTTCGCAGAGGGAAGCAGGGATTTAACATGTGCTAGAGCTTTTTATTTATAAAACAGAGGTAAAAATTGTTTTGGGAGGTGGTTGTTCCTGTCAACGAATCAGAAAATGGAAAGTACAATATGACCCCTGCCAACCAGACTTTTAAGAGCGGCTCCCATGAAGGACGTTATTTCTACCAGCAAGGCAGATCATCCCTCTTTTCTCTTTTGTTTACACATGCAGATATTTCACTGGTATCATTGCTTGTCTGATAAATCAGGGCAAAAATGTGAAGAGAATTAAGCGGTTAAAGTTGTAATTAATTGGGACTGGGCACCCCATTTGCCAGCTCTTTTTGCAAAATTAATGGATAAGCGGATGTATATGCCGCTAGTCCGGTGGTAAAGTCTGTTTGACAAGTGACATAAAGACATCCACCCCGTCCTCATGAGCTAAAAACAGTGTCACAAAATGAGAAGTATTTTGAAGGTTTTAAAGGTAGCACATGAAAATTTACTTGGAATGGTTCGAAATACCATGCATAGGAATTTTTGGTGGACTCTTTGGGATAACTTGGTTTTTAAGGATTTGGAAGCACGAGCAGCATTCCCGCTCAGTACAAGTGAAGGCTAGCAATAGACTGGGAAGCGACAATCAAGAGAGCATAACCGTCATAATCATGCTTGCGACAGAATAAAATTAACGGAGGCATAAAAGTGATACTAGAACTCTGAGGCAAAATAAATCATCAAGGCTTAATTGACTTTTTGTTTTTCAGTCATGAGCATGCGTGAGCATGTGCCAAGTCAATTCAAGTGAATCATTCAGAGGAGGATACCACCATGTCATACCCTTTTATGAATAGAACAATGCAAGCAAATATCTATATGACATGTTATATACTATTAGTGAATTGGAACTGATCATATGAAAACATGAACTACTAAGCATCCATTAAATAACATTGCCCCTCATACGAATCAGCTAAGCATGTCCACATGAGCGAGTATATGTACAAAAATGAAAACAAATAGAGTTCATACCAGCCTCTCACCACAACTCGAGTTGTCATAAATCGTCATTATTGCTTTTCACTTGTGTGGCTTGAATGATATGAAATGATAACCAAGCTCCAATGGAGTCACGGAAGACTGTTGAACTCTGCAACAACTATACAAAACCGAAGAAGAACAACAAATATTTTTGGGTTTTCGATTTGAAACGAACAAAGAAAGGAACAAACAAATAAAGCAAAATCTTTTTGGATTTTTGAATACTAAACCGAAGCTAAAAGATAAAGCAAACCAGTACTAAAAGTACACAAGAGGTAAACAAAGAGAAATAACAGAAATATTTTTGGTCTTTTTGGGTTTTGGAAAATAAAATCAAAACAAGAAACAACAACGAAAAAGAAAGAAACGAAACATGGATATACAAAGTACCGACCGAATATGATATAAAGTGAGTGAGATGTCGGTGTACCTCCCCCCAAGCTTAGGCTTTTGGCCTAAGTGGAGATCAATCATCCCATGTGGGCCACGCAGGGGCGCCTCCAGTGTATGACGAAGAAGATCCCTCGTCCTGGTGTGAGCTCCAGGATGCACCGGTATAATACACGGTATAATCCTCAGGGGGCGCCATGTACGTGTCCTGTTGGTGTTCGGGGTAGTGCTGCGAGTGGAAGTTGAGCGCACCTAGATGCTCGTCCAATTCCTCCTTTGAAGTGACAAGGCTTCCTGAAAATACTGAACAAACTAGGCTGCGGCAAAGGAACTTCCTTTTCGGACCCGTCAGTAAACAAAACTTTATAAACTAGACAACCTGCATGAGAGTTAGGTGTAATAAAATGATGAAGCTTCATAGCAGCAAGGTCAAGCCTTTGAGGGGTAACAACTCATCAGTGGGATCAACAGGAAGGCCTAGATAAGCTAAAACACGCAGCAATAATTCCTCCAAAATTGGTCCTTTTGCAGCAAGGCGACGAGCAATCAAAGCACCGAGGTTATAAGTTTTATTATCCTTAAGTGCAGCAGCCAGAAAAGCTAAATGGTAGTTTGAAATGTTACTAGTGTTTTCTCTAGCAAGAACACTCGTGGCAAGATAATAAGTAAAATATCTAATGGCTGGGAGTTGAATGTTCCTTATCTTGCCACGCTGCGCTGTACGGTCATCATCATAAGTCACCTCCCGGTAAAGTTCCAGTAGCTCGGGAGGTTGCCCCTGAATTCTTCTTGCTGTCCCAGATGGAGCAATACCTACGACTCTGCAAAATCTTTTCAGATCCATGGTGTAAGGTTATCATAAATTTTAAATGCAACAGAGGGACTGAAATGAGTGTTATTGAAGGTAAAGCTCTCAACAAAAATCTTGGTGAGCCTTGCATATTGCTCACTCTCATCCTGCATAAACTCCATCAAACCAACTTTGTTAACAAGGAATAAGAAATCATCAAGGATCCCTGCATCTCTCAAAAAGTCAGTACAAGGGAAGATAGATGCATGTGCAACACCATCATCCCCCTCATCACAATCCTCGGTGTCATAAGGTCCTCATTGTAGGATGGCCTACATCGAGCAGCAGACCTTGAAGGCCTTGTTGCTCTTGGTGCTTCCCTCTCAAAAATCTCTCCATAAGTGTGATTATGCATCTTCCTTTTCTGAAATTTTTAACAAAACCTCATAAAAATGATTTTGGAGCAACTAAATCAAAGAAACTACTATAGAACTTGCAAGAGGGCTACACATGCATCAAAACTAATTAATCTAAGCATAGAACAAGCATGCAAACACATCTAACATGTCACCTACAGTACTAAAATTCAAGAAATACACAACTAAACAAAATTCTACTTGGATAAACGGAGGAGTCACATACCGGAGAGCAAATGGTCCAAATCTCAGCAACAAAGATGGGCTGAGCAAGGAGATCGAAAAACTCGAGCAAGAGCAGCAAGAACACGGGTTTGAACAATGGTGGTGTGTTTGGTCGGGAGAGAGAAAGAAATGAGAGGAAGATGGGTGAGTGGAGGGCCAGGTGGGACCCACACCATGCCACGGCGCGGCCCACACCCCTGCCGCGCGGTGGGGTGGTGTGGTGGCATGGTGGGTCCCCCTGGTCAGCCCAGGCACTCCCACATTCCTCTTTAAAAACTAAGATTTATGGTATAATTTTCAGAAATTTTTGAAAACTTTCATTTTGCACATTTTCTGGTATTTAAATAATAAACTTAAGCAGAAATAAATTTTATAAAGACCAATTTCAACTAAAACTTTGCAAGTTCAGTAACACAACAGTAGGTAAAACAAGGTTGAGAAATAAAATGTTGTTTAGTGCTTCTATGCATTTAAAACATATTTGTTAACAAGGTTGATCAAGTCTTGTCACCAAATAAATTTTATATGACATAAAAGAATTAAACCACATGAGACAATCATGTTACCTTAAATTGTATAGCAATAGATCCAATCATAATACTTTGAAATCCTTCTTGAGGTTCATAAATAGGGCAATCAATACTTCCCACTTTGATAGTTCTAAGATTGGCTATTGTATTTACTCCATATATCTTGTCCGGCTTTTTGGGAAAATAAACAGTATGCTCTTTGTCATTAACATTGAAGGTTACTTTTCCTTTGTTGCAATCAATAACAGCCCCTGCAGTGTTAAGAAAAGGTCTCCCAAGAATAATAGACATATTATCATCTTCAGGCATTTCCAACACAACAAAGTCAGTTAATATTAAACAATTATTAGCCACTTGAACAGGAACATCCTCACATATGCCAACAGGAACAGCAGTAGATTTATCAGCCATTTGCAAAGATATATCAGTTGGTATCAATTTTTCTAAATAGAGTCTCTTATAAAGAGAAAAGGCATAACACTAACTCCTGCTCCTAAATCACATAGAGCAGTTCTAACATAATTATTCTTAATAGAGCATGGGATAGTTGGTATACCTGGATCTCCAAGTTTCTTTGGAACCTTACCATTGAAAGAGTAATTAGCAAGCATAGTAGAAATTTCCTCATTAGGAATTTTCCTTTTGTTAGAGACAATATCTTTCATATATTTTGAATAAGGAGGCAATTTAATAGCATCAGTCAAAGGAATTTGCAAAAACAAGGGTTTCATCCATTCACAAAATTTATTATAGTGTTCCTCTTCCTTTGATTTATGTTTCTTATTAGGAAAAGGCATTTGCTTTTGCACCCAAGGTTCTCTCTCATTACCATGCTTTTAGCAATGAAATCTTCTTTAGTATACTTTTTATTCTTAGTATGCTTTTCAGGTTCATCTTCACTCTCCTCTTTATCAGAAGCATCATTTTTATCCTTATCATTGTTATGTTCATTACCACTTTCAGTTTCAGCATCAGAGATAGATATACTATTTGGATCATTAACATGCTCATTTTCTTTAATTGATTCAGGAGATTCTTCAACATGTTTATGTTTCTTCTTCTTCTTTTTCTTAGAAGGGTACTAGTTTCATTAGCTAGTTGAGAATCTTGCTCAATTCTTTTAGGATGTCCTTCAGGATACAAGGGATCCTGAGTAGAAGCACCTCCTCTAGTTCCTACTCCATAAGCATGTTTTTCATTTTCTCTAGAAGCATTAACTAGCAGATCTTTTTGTACCTTAGTGAGTTGATCTATTTGAGTTTGAACCATATGGAAATGTTTAATAAGCATTTTAACATCATTAGAAGTTCTTTCCACAATATCATGCAATTTACTCATAGCTCTAGAATTTTCCATCAGATGATTCTGCACTCTCATATTAAAGTTATCCTGCTTAACAATATAATTATCAAATTCATCTAAGCATTGATCAGGAGTTTTAGAATAAGGAATATCCCTATCATCAAAATGTTGGAGAGAGTGTACCTCAACTACTGATGGGTGAGGAATTGGCTTACATAATTCTTCTATTGGTGGTAGATTCTTCACATCTTCAGATTTAATACCCTTCTCTTTAAGAGATTTCTTGGCTTCTCTCATTTCTTCATCACTTAGTTCAAGAATTCCTCTCTTCTTTGGTGTGGGTATCGGGGTCGGCTCAGGTATAGTCCAATCATCATGATTTTGGCTTATTTTATCCATTAATTCCTCAGCTTCATCTGGAGTTCTTTTCCTGAAAACACAACCAGCACAACTATCTAGGTATGTCCTAGATTCAACAGTTAGTCCATTATAGAATATATCAAGAAGTTCATTTTTAGCTAATTGATGTCCAGGCCGAGCTCTGAGTAAAGAACAAAACCTTGCCCAAGATTTAGGCAATTTCTCGGCTTCCAATTGTTTGAAATTAAAGATTCTCTGTAAAGCAGCATGTTGAGCACTAGCAGGAAAATATTTCTGGAAGAAAGCATTAACCAAATCCATAGGACTTTTAATGGATCCAGGAGATAAACTATTAAACCAAGTTTTAGCTTCATCTTTTAATGAGAAAGGAAATATTTTAGTAACGAAGTAACTGCGTTTCTTAATGTCATCAGAAAACACACTACTTAAAGTAGAAAGAGTGTTCATATGTTCTACAGCACTTTCATTTTCAGTTCCTCGAAAAGGTTCTTTCTCAACAATAGATATATGTGACAAGTCCATAGAGAAATCATAATCTTTATCTTTTATATCAATGGGAGATGTAGCAAACTTAGCATCAGGAGACAGTTTGTAATTAACAGCACGTCTTGCAAGAAGATTTTTAATAGCACTAGCATCTTTAGAAGCATTGCATTCTTCAATAAATTCATCATCAAGTTCAACATAAGTTCCTCGAAATCATCACTAGTATGATCTCTTAATTCAGGTGAACTAACAGGTGTAATGGGACTTTCATTAGGTGTTTCAGCATTTTCAGTTTGTTTTGACTTAGCAATTGTAGCATCTAGAAAAGGACCTAATGAACCACTCTCATCAAGCACAGTAGAAGCATCATCAAAATTTCAGAAGTATTTTCAGATTCAGCAGAAGTAGCAGCATGTGAAGTATGTGTATGTGGTGGTGTGACAAGTTGACTTATAACAGACGGTGAATCAAGAGCAGCAGAAGTACTCAGAGTTGTACCTCTCCTTGTAGTGGATGGCAGTATGCGAACCTTCTTATCATGAGGTTTACCCATGATGAATGAATTGCAGCGAACAGTATCACTCTCAGGTGAGCTTATAAATAGAGCTATGCTCCCCGGCAACGGCGCCAGAAAATAGTCTTGATGACCCACAAGTATAGGGGATCGCAACAGTCTTCGAGGGAAGTAAAACCCAAATTTATTGATTCGACACAAGGGGAGCCAAAGAATATTTATAAGCCTTAACAGATGAATTGTCAGTTCAGCTGCACCTGGAAATAGACTTGCTCGACACAGTTTATCAGTAGCAACAGTTTTATAGCAGTAGCAGTAGTGAAATAATAGCAGCAGTAAAATAAAAGCAGCAGTAATAATTGAAGTAGACAGCAGGATTAAAATACTGTAGGCATAGGGATGGATGAACGGGCGTTGCATGGATAAGATAATTCATATAATAGTCAAGCGTAGGGCATTTGCAGATAGATAATAATAAAGTATCCAGGTAATAATCAATCATAGGCATGTGTTCCGTATTTAGTCGTACGTGCTCGCAATGAGAAACTTGCACAACATCTTCTGTCCTACCAGCCCGTTTGCAGCGGGGCCTCAAGGGAAACTACTGGTAATTAAGGTGCTCCTTTTAATAAAGCACCGGAGCAAAGCATTAACACTCCGTGAACACATGTGATCCTCACATTACAGCCATCCCCTCCAGTTATCCCAATTGTTGTCACTTTGGGGCCTCGGGTTCCGGACAATTATATGTGTAAACAACTTGCAGATATGATCTAAAACAATAATTATCCTCATGATTCAATAACATGTTCAGATCTGAAATCATGGCACTCGGGCCCTAGTGTCAAGCATTAAGCATAACAAGTTGCAACAATGACATAAAGTACTAACAACGGATACTAGGCACCATGCCCTAACAATCTGATATCTATTACATGAATGATCTCATCCAATCCCTACCATCCCCTTCAGCCTACAGCGGGGATTACTCACACATGGATGGGGGAATCATGGATGGTTGATGGAGAGGCGTCGGTGATGATGATGGCGATGATCTCCTCCAATTCCCCGTCCCGGCAGGGTGCCAGAACGGAGTTTCTGATCCCCGAAATAGGGTTTTCGGTGGCGGCGGAGCTCTGGAGTGTTTCTGGAAAAAGCGTCGATCCTCCTCGGGTTTTTAGGTCAAGGGATAAGTAGTCGAAAGGGGGACGCGAGGTGGTGACCGAGGCGGCCACACCACCCCCCGGCGCGGCCCAGCCCTGGCCGCGCGGGCCCATGGTGTGGGGCCCTGTGGCCCACCTCCGTCTCGTCTTCTGGCTCCGTGTGTCTTCTGGAAAAATAGGAACTCCAGGATATTTTTCGGGAATTTTCCCGAAACTTGACTTTCTGCACAAAAACAAGACACCAGGGCAATTCTGCTGAAAACAGCGTTAGTCCGTGTTAGTTGCATTCAAAACACACAAATTAGAGGTAAAACAACAGCAAAAGTGTTCGGGAAAGTAGATACGTTTTGTACGTATCAGCCCTCTTCGAGGAAGAGGCCGAGGCTGGGGACTGCCAAGACAGGAAAATGCGCTCAGGAACTAGGAGCATTGTAGCAAGAGAAGACGGCGAAACGAGAAGTACGCTACCAGGCGGAGTCCAGGCGAAGGGACCAAGACCCCCTCGAGATGAAGCCCCCAACCGGCGGAGGAGCCGGGAGGGGCTCCCCGGGAGCTCGTCGTCCGAGGGCACATAGCCTGCGGCGGCCTGCTCCTCTTTAGTCTGCTGCCTGGCCGGGACACGAGGACGGTGGCACAGCGAAGCGGGGTCAGTGTCATCCTCCTCCTCCGGAACCGCACGCTTCCCTGTCCGGGAAGATCCCTCGGGAAGCGACGGTTCTCGGCGATGGCTGGAGTCCCCGGGGGCTTCACTTCAGGGTTGACGAGGGGGCCCCGGGAGGAGAGCCCCGGGAAGCGCCGCCCCCGGTGAGCGCCACGTCGGGAGGATCCCCCACTCGTCGCACTCTGGCAGGGACGAGATAATGCTGTCGAGGTTCTCGTCCCTGTAGAGGGGAACGATCCCGACCGGCAGGCCCACGTACACCTCAGATCCGCCGCAGAGGTCATTCACCAGGCCGCTCAGGGCGCCGGGAGCACCTTCGACTTAAATAGCCGAGTCTTGTCGTTGGCGCCCTCGTACTCCCACATGCAGTGGAGCGCAGTTGCAGAGGCGCTATGGCATGGCCGAGGAAATGTGCCACCACGTCGCGGCCGTCAAGCCCCGTTCACGGAAGGCAAGAATCCGGCGGTGCACCGGAGCCATATCCGCATCCCGCTCTCCCGGGTCGGACCAGCTCTCCGGGCGGACAGGCACCGCCGTGGGTTCCGCGAGAGCTTCGTCGGCCACCGGGAAGCGAACGAAGAC
The DNA here is from genome assembly GCA_947311845.1 of Poa pratensis. NCBI lineage: Eukaryota > Viridiplantae > Streptophyta > Magnoliopsida > Poales > Poaceae > Poa > Poa pratensis. Next base: position 19,567,813 of record CAMZMU010000117.1, read on the forward strand.
CCAATCATGCCGCCACTCCTCCCAGCGTCTCTTGTCGAGGGGAAGGAAGGTGCCAATGAGCTTGTCGCGGAAGCGGAAGGTGAAGGAGCCGGAAATCGCATCCCCGACCTTGACTCGGGGACCGAAGTAGTGGCGGAAGAGGGCGACACTCGGCTTGACACCGACGAAGGTCTCACAGAAGTGCTGGAAGATGGCCAGCAACAGCAAGGTGTTGGGGTGGAGTTGTGCCAAAGCCAGCCCGTACACCCCCAACGCCGCGTGGAGGAAGAGCGACATCGGCGGAGCCAACCCCGCCAACAGGAAGCACGCGAAAACGCGGACGTCGAGAGGCGTCAGCCGATCTGGCGGCGAAGACGCGCGGAAGATCATGGTGCGGCCGTTCTCGTTGCTCTTGCTGGCGACGGCGTCCTTCAGGCCGGGGAGATGCTCCATCGCATACCCCAGCGGGAAGAAGGCTTGGGACGTGCACCATTCCTCCCAGGAGAGCTCTCGCTGAGACATGCGGTCCGTCTTCTTGGCTTTGCCCTTCTTGGCCGTCCTCTCCCTGGGCGCCATCAAGGCAGGGCTCGGTGCGAGTTCGGAGGTGGGGGCGATGGAAGGAGAAGGCAGGATGCAAGGAGGCGAATGGAGAAGTGGAGACGGGGCCGAGGCAGCGCCGACCCTAAATAGTGAACGGAGCGGGAGGGGACGCGACGTGCGGGCGGTTCCTATCCCGCCCCGTATTAAAACCGTCTCGCGTCCCCCAGGTTCGTGGTGGGGCCACCATCAAGAACCACGCAGCAGTTACATCTTTCGCTAGAATCGAGGCGTCAGCACTGAAGTGCATGCCACCGCGGATGACGTCATGGCGGTTGCCACGATTGGGCAATCCGGGCGCGCGCGCGTGATTGGACGTCCCCGGGCGGCCACCGGCCACCAGCCGCCCAAGGACGCCCGGGGATACTGTCGGCGTACGGGAAGAGGGGTCCCCGTACCGCGGGCGCGCGCCCCCGGAGAGGTGCCATCGGCGTCCCCACGGCGGAAGGCGGAGACCAAGGGAAGCCACGGGGGGAGCCCCCGGGGTGCCCGCGATCACGCCCCTTGTGGGGTCCTACCCGGGAAGCCTGCAACCCCCTCGGGAAGTGGAAGGCCGCGACGTGGCGCAAGATTCCTGCACTACAACCCGGGAAGGGTTGCTTTGCAAAGAAGGAAGGCGCAGCAGACGTCACGGACAAGACCACTCACGCCTGCTGCCGGGCGCAAGCGTGACATCGACAAGACCCGGCGCGTTGTTTCGTCCGTGCAGGCGCAGAGCTCGGCGCGATGCCCGAGCCGCAGACGAGACTTGACTTGCCGTCACCTCGGTCTCGGCGGGGCATGCGGCATGGAGGACAGCACGACAAGAAGGTGCCACGAAGGAGGCCGGCGGCTGCCACCTGGGTCGGGGCGCGATGCGTGCCCTACCTCGGTGCCACGCCTCCAACACGACCACTTGTGGTGTCCCCTTGGCATATAAAAGGAGGCCCTTGGTCAAGTGTGGAGGAGCGGAGTGATCATTTCTAGCGGCAGCTCTTAGTCTTAGACTGGTACTCGGGGCTGGAGAGGAGACACCTCGGAACCTCCCGGAGTGGAACTTAGCAGCTTACGAGTGTAGAGAGCGCTGGTAGTTCATCCACTGTAACTCAGCAACGTCGCAATCCAACCAGACAAGCAGCATGTAGGGTGTTATGCGGCGACGCGGCCTGAACCTGGTAAAATCTTGTGTGTTCGTGCTTGAGCTCAGGGACCAATTCCGGAACACCTCGCGCCCTCCTACCGAACAAACAGGGGGTGTCTAGCATCCTTGGTGTCCGCGTACCGACACGCGACATAACCAACATTTTTTGAGCTTTTTTACGGTGCTTGGGAAACTACCGCTAGTAGTTTCAGGTTCCTCCCCTCCTAAATTATTCTAGCCGTTTGATTTCAATCTTCCCCTCCTAAATTATTTCAACCATCAAATCATTAAATAGAAAATTAAGTTTAATCACTCATGGGTATTATGGTCATGTTCAATTCCCGAAAAGACTCAGTTGATGTAATTCTCAAACTGAGGCCAGCGATGGTGAGCCGGCCGGCGCGCGGGGCGTGCGCCATATATTCGGCCGCCAGGGACCCGTCGCGGCGTCACCGTCCTCCGCCGAACTCGCCTCACTCTCCTGCTTCTTGGTATGGAACCGCACCAAGGCCAAATCCGCCGCGCTCGTCGCCAAACTCTGGATGGCGCACCCGAGAATCGACGTCGAGGAGGTGGATGACATGGACGAGGCGGTGTCCGCTGGCGATGCGTGGAGGCACCGGCGCCGTTTTCTCTGACATGCCTGGCGCATCCAAGGTCCATGGAGAGGCACCTCCTACTGCGTTGAAGGTCGTTTCTGCTAGTGCTCTCAGCGGCGAGCTCACCAAGATCGCCATTGCCGTCGATGCAACGGAGCTTGCCAAGCTTCACTTCAACAACCTCCTCCTCCTCTGCCTTCGGGGACCCCTCGCTATCCGACCTACTCACCTACCACCTGGCGCTTCATCGTCCGTGGTCGTGTCGGCATGGCTGACGTCGTTGTCGAGGACGAGAACGATCGACTAGACACCGGAGAGAGGTCGGCGGCGAGGACGCTGCAGCGGCTGATCGGGTAGGTGGAGTGCGAGAGCAGCGATGCAGGGGACGTGAAAGCCGTGGCCGCAAGTGGGCACCGGACGGAGCACGTCGTCCATGCCGAATTCGCACGGCACACCATGTAGTCGAACGGTCGTGTCGATGAAGGCCTGGTCGACGCCGATGTCATGGAGGTAGAACAGCTGCTGGAACTGGCCTTGGAGCACGGCGGGGTTGCTGCCGGCGACCTTGCAGTCGCCGACGCGCAGGCCCTAGCGGCACGCACGGCGCAGTCGGTCGATGTTCTGCACCGACTGTCGGACGATGACCACTGTGCCGACGTCAGCCGTCGGCGTAGCTCCCTCGGCGTATCAGTGCCTCGGCTTAGCCTCTAATGCCGTCGGCGTAGAAAAGTTGTCGGCGTACCAAGCTATGCCGGGCCTAGGCCAGACTTTTTTCCCCAAATTTTTTTTCGAAAATTTTATATTTTTAAAAAAATTTGAACTTTTTTATTTTTAAATTCTATTTTTAATTTTATTTCGAAATTTCTTATTTAGCCACACACTTAATCTTTAATTATACCTTAATCTCAGGTCAAAGTACGTACCCTGGTCAAACTTCTCGTTCAGTCACCCATCCTCAAATTTCTCCAACCAAAGCACTCTTAACTTTTGAGTTCCTTCCAAATTAGCTTCCAAATGAGAATTTAGAACTTACTGATATTAGTATCCTATCAATCATATTAACTCCTCGGTCATGATGTTACACTTTTTTATTTTTTAAATTTAAAAATTTATTTGAATAAATAACAATGATTATGTAATAATATTTTTTGAATAAATAACAATAAAATGAATTTTACTTTATTTTTTCCTTTTTACATTTAATATGAAATAATTCATATATTTAAATTCGTAAATCAAAATTTGACAAATAAAATGACTAAATCGATTAGAAACATGAGAGGAATTCAAATATGACACCCATATCATCTTTTGCATCACAGAAATATCGATAGTTTTAGAAAACTTGACATCTTTCGATGAATAGTCATAGTGTCCATTTTGACCTTTCTGGAAAAAAAATCTAAAAAATTGAAGAAAAAACTCAAAAAAAGATATCCTCTGGCATGAAGACATTTTATGTGTACTAGTTGCTATGAAAAATGATAAACTTGATTTTTGACAAACTGTTCAAAAAAATCTTCAAAAAATGTCTATCATGTATAAACATCTATAAGTTTCAAGCCGAATGATCAAGTTATGACCATTCCCACGGCATAGTTTGTGATAAAGTTCTCATATTCGACAAATAGGTTTATCTTGGTATAGAAAACAATGGTTCCGAAGGAAATTTTCAAATTATTTTTATAAATATCATTTTCCTTTTTCTAAATGGCAAAAATGACGTTTTTTGTGAACTAAGTACAAAATATATGGTGCAAAATGGCACCCATCTAATTCTCACAAAGAGTAGTCCACATTTTATAAATAATCCCCAAGTATTAGGAATTTTCTTGATTTCTACCTAATTTCGTCTAGTTAAATGAGTTTATGCCGATTTTTCTAAAATAATTTGCCTAGTTAAATGAGTTTTTGTGATGCAAAATATGATATAGTTGTTATATTTGGATTCCTCTCATTTTTCTAATTGATTTAGACATTTTATTTGTTAAATTTTGATTTACGGATTTAAAGATATGAATTATTCTACATTAAATGAAAAATAGAAAAAAAATGAAAAACCTATGGTACGCCGACGGCTTTTTGCCACGGTATACATGACTACTCTTTGTGAGAATTAGATGGCAAAATACGCCCTCGGCATAGGTATACAGGGCTACGCCCATCTAATTGTTCAAACCGTGGCAAACGGCGGTCCGGTGTAAGGAAACTGTGGATACCGTGGCAAACCGGAATGCACAGGATTAGAGAGGTGAACTCATGTCCCTGCTCGACCCCGCCAGTAGAGCCAGCAGCACGACGCGAGACGCAGCGCCTCTGTCCTCTCTTCTCCATATCACGCACCTCGTCGACCGTCGTCAACTAAGACAGCGCCGGAACCGAGGCGAACGCTGCCACTGGCAAACTCGCCGCAGACGTATACGCGGCCAAAGTCGGCGCTCTCGGCGAGCCACGCGTGGGCACTTGAGCCGGTCGAGCTCAGCTCCTCGAGTGGTCCAGGTCTGGGGGAGAGAATGAGATGATAAAGGGGCTAATCTGACGATGGGGTCATTGATACGATTTACCTAAATATCCTTTTACTTCAGATTAAAAATAAATAAATATTGGTAGTTTCAGGTTCTTTTAATCTAGTACTTTCAGGCAACTCTAATTTTATCACCGTTCGGTTCGATTAGAGTAAATGGACGGTTGTTAAAATTACCAAGTACTCTAAAACTTGTATTTTTTTATTACCTTCTGATTATTTGGAAACATGGTGTAATTCTTCCTGAATATTCAACACATGTTCATGAAAGAATGTCAATTCTCCATAGAAATTACTTGGCACTTTCCAAAGAGAATGTAATGTAGAGGACCAAAGGAGTTCATTTTCATGTTATCATGTAAGAATTATTCCATGATTCCTTTGATATGAGTAATGAGATATCTCGTTATGCAGCGTAAATCATTCCTTACTTTTTTATGAAGACATGAGAGTTTTTCATTAAACCAGAAGGAGGAAAGGACTAGCTATAGCAATAAAACCAAGATGTATACAACTAGTGATCTAGGTGTGCCAACACAAAGGCAACAATTAGCGTTAAAACAACAATATACAAAGGAGAGGCACCGACCACAAAATTCTTAACCTCAGATGGTGGGAGCACAATAACTTGTATCACATGGCCCATATTTGGCAAAAAGATTATGTGGCACGACAATTAAAGAATATACATGTGTATTGTGTATTATGTTATGATACGGGTGTTCTCGCGCCCGAAATCGGCGTGGGAGAGTTGGCGCGCGATCTCTAGATCACGATCCTCCTCGTCTGAGAACGAGGACGAGGAGGGCCACGGCGATTTCACAAAGTGAGGAGGGCGGCTGAGATACTGCACCAGGCGGCGACCAATGGTGCAGCCGGGGGGGGGGGGGGGGAGCGCGGGAGGCTTCGGCATGGTCATCTTGCAGCACTAGGTGCTGCATGAAGCTCTAGAGGCCGTGGCCACGTTGACCGTTCTAGAAGCGTCGGGCGCGGAAGCCATTGAAATATCCATGTGCGATGTGAGCATATCGGTAACGGACGTGGACGAACAATTGTTACCAATTTGGATCCTCTATTCACCTGTTGCCTTTGTGGTGGGCATGTCTCTGACCCAATGCAGGCACGCGTGTAACATTGGTTCCTTCCATCGCCTAACTAGTGTCGTTTTCATAGAGGGTGTCCAATGTGTGGCTATGTACTAGTGCATGATGGTGATGACACGCTCACGGGGTGGACGACAGCGTTAGGATATATATAACGGGACGACCGTATGTTGAATCCTGGAGGTGGGGGGTGTGGAAAAAAATACGAGTTGGAGAGGAGCACAAATTAGACGGTGGGGGTGGGGTGGGTCAGGAAAAATGCGGGAGGTGCCAGCTGCCAAGTAAGCGGTCACAGCATCGGAATTGCTGTGATTACGGAGCTCTATTCCATTCGAGATCTGGTCGGGAAAGGTGAGGCAGAGTGCAAACGGTGGCGATAAAAAATAGGGAGCACCGTGGGAGAGTGGGGGTGGGTTGGGTGAAATAACTACGAAGCCAGTCAAGGGGCGGCGTGGATGGGTCCGAAGAGCTACTTATAAGTTTTAATTGATCCATGCTATTATATATCATTCTTACATGTTTTTACTATGGTTTCATATCATTTTTCATCATTTTCCTGAACTAACCTATTAGCCCAGTGCCCATAGATATTTTTTCTTTCGAGAAAACCACTATTTATGGAGAGCAGCCCTCCACCGCCTCTCAACATTACATCTACTCCTCAGCCTAGAACGCAAGAGCGGAGTTTATTATGGAAAGGAGCCGACGCAAATCTTCGTTCCACATAGTCCAATCTAGAGGCCTATTTCGGTGCTCTTTCGAAAGGGGATCCATAGTCGTAGTATCATTTATCTTCCTTGCTGCCTCCATGACGATGTGTGAGTAGATTTACTTGCACTATGTATACATAGTAGTAGCTACATTGGACTCTCTCCCATATTCTTTAATACAAAGGTCTCACGGTCGATTTGTCCTACATGATTAAGATCCCACCTGATCTAATTGTGGTTATATATGTTCAGATCTATTCATGTTTTAGATTGATATATTTTATGTTATATTGATGCATCATTAATTGGTAGTCATATATAATTTTTGATTTACTTGTCTGCTCTGGCCAGGTATGATGCTTAGTCTTTAGACGGAGGGGTGTATGATAGTAGGTTCAGCCCTGCAGTGTTCTATATCCCAGAGCTAGTAAGGGACAAGACATGTAATGTGTAGTTGCCTCCAAGGATAAAACAATGGTTGTTATACCACACTTGGATGGTGTTTTTTTTTACTTTTTACATTATTTCAGCTTAAGACGGTACTTTGTTTGTATGAGCCTAGTGCTTTGAGATGCATACTAAATTGTGTTCTTTTCGAGTGGAGTATGAATTATAGATTATGTTGGATTAATGGTATACGAATCGTGTCATGAATAACCATAAGCATAAAAGTAAAAATAAGTACAATTTAATTGGTATCAACTACAATTTTTTCACCCAATGTTATGTTTATTTGGAGAGATGTCTCTAGTGAACCTGTGGCACCCAGCCCATAATTCATATCATCTATCCTTTGTTTGTGTGTGAACTAGATATTGGTCCATTTATTTATTTACTTTCGTTCATCACCTCCTATCACATCATAAATCAAATATTTGTAACTATCAGGACAAAAAAAATTGACAACATTCATAGAATGCTAGGAACAAGCTTTGTTTTATGATTGTGTGCAGCTTAACGCCTTGTTATTCGTCTCGACCTAAACCCCTCAGAATGTAGTTATTTCGGAGAGAAGAAACAAAATCAATCTGGAGGATATGTCCGAAGTGTATCTATAATCTTTTATTGATCCATACTATTATTTAATTTATTTTACATGTTTTTACAACGGTTCTTTATCATTATACATCATTTATATTAGACTAACCTATAAATCTAGTGGCCAGAGCCAATTGTTGTTTTCTACTTGTTTTTCTTCCTTAGATAACAATTTACGGAGGCCCAAATTATGGGGAAGATACCAAAATTTTAATACGTGGTGGAGAAGTTAGAGGCCACCGGAGGGGTCCGGGAGGGCCCCACAGCCCATGTGTATGGCCCCACGTCCCTGTTGGTCCCCATGCCGCGAGTCACCCTCAGGACTCCAGTCCACCGCCTGTTTATTCGACTTGACCTAAAACCCTTTAGGTTAGAGTTTATTTTCGGACACCATAGACAGACTTGCTGTTCCGCGACGATCCATCCCGGACGAAACACCCAAAAGTATCTATAATTTTTTTTTGAAACTTTTCTACCGCAGGGGAGCCCCCCACGGCCTCATTTTCTCTCTTTAGTAATTATAAAAAAGTAACATATGTACAAATATTTACAAACGTATCAATGTAAGTTGTCAAGCCATGATGACAACAAAGAGACATCAGAACTCTTTGCCCTATATCTGAGCAAAGTAACTTCATGAACAAAGGAAGATTTCCATCCTCGGAAAGAAGGCTTGATGTGTTTCAAGATCCACCCATTTCTCTGTTTCCAAATCGCCCAACACGCCAGAATCACTATCTCTGTAAAACGAGGTCCAGTGAAGCTTCTTTTTGCAGCAAAAAGAACCTGTGAAGGGGTGCTTCCCGGGCTCCATGCAATCTGCAAATAATTCTAGACCCGAGTGCTAAACAAGCAGTTGAAGAAAAGATGTCTCCAGTCCTCCATTTGATGCAATGTACACAAAATACAGTCAGAATTATTTGAAACCGTCCAATATCTTCTGATCAACATCTCCTGTGTATTAATTATGTCATGCAGAACCATCCAAGCGAAGAATTTATGTTTGGACTGTCATTTACTCTTCCATATCCAACAAGAAGGGGCATCCGTATCCATGTTTTTGAAATGGAGTTTGTACACCTTACTTGGTTTAAAAACACCATTGCCAAGTGTGCATGCCCAGATATCTTTAACTTCCTCATTCAGATTAACACCCTGTAGCAAATCCTGCAACTGAATGTATTCATCATGCGCTTCTAGAGAGAGTGGAAGATAAAAATATTGTAGATGATTCGCTGCTCTCATGAATTCAGCTACGGATTGCAGTTTATCCAAAGCAAAAGAAAATAATCTCGGAAATTTCTCCTCTAGCTTTCCTTGCAGCCAAGTGTCTGACCAAAACAAAACAGAAACTCCATTTCCAACAACACATTTGGTGATTGCTCTATAAGCATCAGACAGAGTTAGGGCTCCTCTCCACCAAAACGATCCAGATGTTACAACCGAGGAAATGTATTGTGGTAATATGCATCCTTTACCAGCTGCACCCAAGGCGTGCTATCATCATTATAGAATTTATGGAGTTGTTTTAATAGCAAAGCTGCATTCTGAACTTTCAGATTAATAATACCCAGACCACCTTTATTTTTTCGGACGGCAGACCATATCTCAACTTACAAGCGAATTCACCTTATCCTTGTCCTTTTTTCTCCATAAACAATGTCTTCTGCCTCTATCAATTATCTCCAACATTCCAATTGGGATGTACAAACAGAGCATGTAAAAAGTTGGCAAGGAAGATAGAACAGAATTGACTAAAACCAGTCTATCACCATATGACCGGAAAGCAGTGGTTGCTGTCAATATTCTTTCAACTCGATCAGTCAAAGGGGACATATCCTTAATGGTTGGCCTGGTCGTGCCCATTGGCAGACCCAAATAGGTAAAAGGCATAGTCCCCAACTTGCATTCAAATAAATCAGCAAGTTCAACCATCTCCTCTTGTGGCACATTAATGGACATCATCGAAGATTTGTGAAAGTTCACCTTCAAACCAGTGAAAGCTGCATACAAGTTCAGAATTTCTTTAAACACTTTCAGATCCTCTTTATTAGTTGGTAAGACAACAATGGTGTCATCAGCATACTGGATTATGGGGTAATCTTTTCTCATTGGAATTGGAGCCGATAGAAGACCATCTCTGTATGCTTTGTTTACAAGACTCTGCAACAAATCAACACCTTACACAAAAAGGAAAGGAGATAAGGGGTCTGCCTGCCTCACCCCTCGCTTGCACACAAAAGGTTTTCCAGGTAGCCCATTTAAAAGCACAGAAGACGATCCTGACGACAGAATTTCTCTTACCCAGAAGAGAAATAATTCAGGAAAACCTTTGGCTTTTAATAACTGAATGATAGCTTCATGGTCTAAGGTGTCGAAAGCTTTCTCAAAGTCAATTTCCAGGATTAGCACTTTCCTCTTTGAATGCTTACACTGAAATAAGAATTCAAAAGACCAGGCCAAGCAATCCTGAATAGTTCGACCTTTAATAAAACCATACTGATTATCATGGATAGTATCTATAATTTTCATTGATCCATATTATTATATTAATGTTACATGTTTTTACCATAGTTTATATCATTTTACATCCTTTTCATTGAACTAACCTATTAACTCAGGGCCAGAGCCGTTTGTTGTGTTCTACTTGTTTTTGCTTAGCATAAAATCCCCAATTTACGGAGGCCCCCAATTACGGGGGAATAGAAAATTTCTAATACTTCCGGGAAAAGCTAGAGATCACCGGAGTGGGCCTAGGATGGCCCCAGAGGTCAGGCGCATCAGCCATGAGCCTAGGCCGCGAGTCACCCTTGGTGACTCTGTTCCACCACCTTATGACGCATATTTTATTCGTCCTGGCCTAGAACCCTTGGATAATTTATAAAATTTGCATTTTTCACATTTAGCGTAAGTTTGTATTTGCAATTATTTATTTGAATTATTTTATTTGTGCATCAGTAGAGTGTACGGTGTGTGAGGCTGATCTTGTTGAGGAAGTGTACCACTACTCTCCCTTCCAAGGCAAGTTACATCTTGATCAGATAGCTACTTCATAAAGTTTTTCTATGCATATGTTATACTTTATTAAGTAGAATTGCATGTGTAGGACTTTATGTTTACCAAATATCTTGTAAATGTGTTAGTAAATGTACAGTTACACCTATATAGCATGAAGCCATAGGCTTTCTCGGCCATATTGTTTTGTCACCTTTGAGACTATTTATATGTGTATGTTTTACTACTCTACTGTGTTCAGTATAATGGTTTGGAAAAGGAAATGATCTTCGAAACTACTTTGCTAATGAGATGAGCACGACGATGAATTGTTTCAAGAGACTCTTGTTTCAAATAGACTCACAAAACTATTTTATCAGGCCGGAGTGGTTTGTTGGGACATACTCAGAGTGCTGTTGAGTATAATTGAACTGATATCATAAATACATCCACATGTACCAAAACACAAACTTTTACATTGCGGAGACTACTGGGTCGGAAACATGAACTTAAGATGAGTCTTGCAGCGAAAGAGCTAACCATGGGCCCTGGTTTCAAGCCAAACGCTCGTAAGCAACCAGAAGCCAGCGATTGCTCTCGCAATCATTCCGATATATGTCCAAAAGCCGAGGGTCCATCAGCATACCACGCAGCTTAGCAGACGTATTCAGGAAGATAGATATGACGCTCACCACAACGTCCAGCACACGAAAATATAACAACGGTCACTAATGTCCAGATACATTGGGTACACACGGGACGCAACGTCATGCCGCCACAGCGATCAATCATATCCAGCCCGTGGACGATCCAGGATGTCCATCAGGGTTCTGATGAGAAGGCATGTCTTCGTTGTTTAGCTGGTCCATGTAGGACTGATGATACCTTCACAACGGAAAAAAAATAACCCAACTAAATTTTGGACCGATTGATGGAAAAATTATACACAAACTCTTTCGTGAAAATAATAATAATACTGAAGTTGTGCCGCAATATAATAATACTGAAGTTCTGAACACTCAAAAGTCCAGGAGAGATTTCACAGGACAATCATCCATGATAAACATGCAGAAAAACATACCCAACTTGCATAGAGGAATCATGCGCTGGGTGTTGGGGGATTCCTGGATAGGGCTCAATGGCATGCCCACTAGACCTACTCTGCCCGCCATCTTGCCAGGATATGTGGACTGCATTCTCTCCGAGACTGGTGTCTTGCAACTGGCAGTTACAAGAAAACGGTCATGAAAAATTCTAGTAGCCACATTGGAACAAGAAATCGCTTAAAATAATGTATTCTTTGTGCAGTGTTGTTTAAATGTTCAGTCGGGCAACTGGTATGGACAACAAAGTTATTAAAGTTCCATATTCTGACAGAAATTGTAACTTGTAAGATCAGTGATTTAACCTTCTTTCTCAAGTCTTTGTTTTGATCCTGCAATTCTTGCTCCTGCAGATCATCACTTTAGTCAGGCATTAAAAACAAAATATCAACAGTAGAGGAAAAAAAAACTTAGCGTGAAGATAATAAGAAGTTCGTCCTTACCTTACTTTTCAGGTCAAATAGCTGATCAAGTAATACTTGATTCTGCAAAACATACCGCTTTGTTATACGCCATGGAAATACAGGTAGAATTATTTAAGCTATAAGTATTAAAAGTCATAAAATCTCATACTGCATCCTAACAATGATGGAAATAGCACCATTTAAAAATGGTCTGAAGTAGAGAAGATTACTGTCAAGAGAATTTAGTTAACTAATATATCCCGCAATATATAGCTTGCATGTTCTAGTGTTGTCATATGGCGCCAATATTGTAATGCATCTGGAATAATTGTGATGTGTGTGCATCCTTTGATTCAAAGGAACATGTCAATTTTTTTGTTTCACTATCCTTTTTTTCTAAAACTGAAGCAGTATATGTGTATAAAAGAAAAAAACATCTGAAGCTGCTGAACCTTAGCTTCCGTAACCAGATGTTGATGTTATTTACCTTTCTTGATCTGATATGCTTGAGGGATGCATCTATTTGGCTCTCAATCTGATCAAGCTCCTTCATGCTAAGTGGACCCAGCTCTTCACCGAGAATATTTCTACGATATCAGAACGAGGGCTGGTAAGTTAGAGCAACATTGCAATAATAAACATGCAGAAAAGTAACTGTTCAGCCCCATATCGGAAGACTACCTTTGTGAACTTTGAAGGAATTCAACTCTGGTCTTCAGCTTTAAATATTCCTGGTAATTAATCTATTTTCAACAAGAAAAGAAGGACATGGTACATCTTAGTTCAAGAGAGGTAATGTTTTCAGGGGGCTACATAACAACAAACCATGTGGGCGGAACAAATTAGTCAGTTCAAACTTCAAACCAAATGTTGTCGCGACAAATGGAATGCTACAAAAGACTAAGAACCACAACAAACTTCAAGGTAGGTGCAATTAATGTTTAGCTTGAAGCTATATATAGCTTTCGAAAACTGACTGAAATGCACATAACATTTCCAGTGATAAATGGTGAAATGAATTCCATGAAATGTAGCAGTGCAATTTTCAAGAACTAATGAAACACTTCTTATTTATATTTCTTAAATATAATTCAAAATATGTCCTTTATTATTTTATAACATCCGAAACAATAAGGAAAATACATATATAGGCAATGCTTCTCTTTGTTCTGATTCTCACGTGACCCTTATTTATTGTTCCTTAACTTTATTGTGTTGTTGTTTTTGGGCTAGTTAGCGGTTAACCATACCCCATAAATTTTGTGGTAATGTTAATAACTATTATCACATGGTCCATTGAATAACTATTTTTTTACTCTGAAGGGAAAAATCTTGGCTAAGGTAATCGAACATTTAAATTTTCAGCATAGCAAGATTATCCTCACATGAACCAAATAAAATACATAGCATTTAGTCATGACGAGAGAAATGCATTTGTTTAGGAAATTGGAAAATATAATTGGTTACGTGAATGGACATTATTGTCTCCAACAGCCCACTCTCTCTCAGGGAAAAATTCATCGAATATTCGAATGAAATTCACGATATTAGCGATTTTCTCTAAGAGGAGCGAAAATATAATATTTGCCAAAATTTTCGTTCAAATTTGACTAAATCTGAGAGATAACACTTAAACATGAAATAGACCTTATTCCTAGAAAAGGTTGGCTTTAATTTTGTGGTTGAGGGCCTACGTAGTTGTTTGGTAGGTTTTGAGTTCGGTTTTAGCTGTCTCAATTTTATTTATTGAAATTATTTTGAATGCAGGACTACAAATCTTGATGAATTTTTGAAATATTTCCATGAAATTTTGTTAATTTCTCAAAATATGCAAATCACTGTAAGTTACGGAAAACAATACAAAAATAAATGTTAACCATACAATGGAATTCTTTTAGAAGAATGGGTATTACCCCCTGTCATTCAATGCTAGTTAAGGGTGTGTCTCCTTTATTCCTAGACTAGCCGTACCTAATGTTGTCAAGAGTTGAATAGCCAAATTTTTGGCCAAATAATCTCCCACCCTAATTTGCCAACTATTTCACAAGAATATGTAAGAGGAAGGAGTAGATATCCATTGGAACAAAAATTCTGACCAAAAACAAAGAGTGAGACCAAAACTGGATAGACATCCAATTTTTTGGCAGGGCTGAATTGGGCATCCAACCAAATAGACCCTAAGAACTTGAGATGCTTACTTCGTTTTCCACTGGAGGGGTTGCTTCCTGTGAGTTGTAGTTGCAGGTGCGGTACCTTTCAAGTGTTTTGTACATGCTGTTCACATAAGAAAGCTAGGGATCAGTTTAATCGTAAATTGTGGATGTGTAGAAAATGTAGTAAAACTAAGACATTTTGAGTATGATCATTCAAGTTTTGTAAAAGTAAAAATTATAATTCCATGGGTACCCTTCCATATCTCAAAACTCTTTCATAGAAGCTTGGGATGTACTAGAGTATGGCGCAACACTTGACTGGTTCAGATGGCATGCTAGTACAAAGTATATATGAAGGGCAGACACTCAAAAAAATCTTGATCACCAAGCATGGAATTGAACTAGGCTTGGTTGTGTTAGCTAGATGTACTGTTAATCTATCTAAGAGAGCAAATGAGCAACTGCATATATGGTTTAATCGCATAGTATTACCTAACTTTGGTGCCTCCAAAGTATGCTGCAAGACTAATGTTGAAAACAAAGGTAGTACAAGTAAAATCAGAGGTCTCACATGTCTAATTTTTCTTAAGCACATAAACCCAACTAAACCAGTAAACCACCATACTCTTACAAATACAAATGCATGCACGAAATTCAGTCGAATGGCAAGGTAGGCGGGTGGAGATGGAGTTGGGTCAAGCAAGAAATTTAAATACATGATTTTTTTACAAGTCGTAACCTTGTGAGCAATTTGCTGCAATCAGAAGGCACTTCAGGCATCAATTACCCTTGCTAACAATTTTATGATTTTATGGTGCATTTTATGTTTTAATTAAGTAGTTTCAGTTAGGGCCGGGGATCTTTAAAATCTAATTAAATTAAAGCATACTTTATTAATGGAGATGAATTATAAATTCAACTTTCTAACATAAAAAGTTCCCCCCTTGGAACTTAAGATCGTGGCTTTGTGAGCATGCATGTGATATGAAAAACCCATGAAGAAGGACACGCCTCTCAAGGGGTCTCACAACATAACAGCAAACTCGGCTGCCGGAGTCGCTCAACCTGGCGTGGAGCATGAGCCCATTAACGTGCTCGGCCACACTGTACTAATCACATTGTAGGCAAGTTGTGACAATGCAGAGGGGTCTCAACTCGCATGTGGGTCTCTTCAACATTGTAGAAAGGCGTGATGCAGTAACGGATTTTATTAGTGTGATTTTTTGTCGATAGTTTGAGGAAGGTCGTCAGCCTTGAAAATAAAACATGAGCTGCTCTAACGAGAGCCTTTGCCGACTGAGAGCTGAGTGTTCGAGTTTGCAGTGGCTTCGATGGTTTTGGTGCCGACGCCACACTACTACTCCATCTCACAAGAGTTTTAGGACCACCACGAAATAGGGTGGCAATGCCTTTTTGTAATTTGTGTATTGCATTTCAAAAATGATTGTAGAAGCCATGAGTTATATCTTTCTCTATTGCCGGCTCATGTCATGGTCGGGTTGGAAATCGTCGGTGACGAAGTTTCCCAAAAGTTTGTGATGAAGGTTTTTGAAGTAGCATCGACAGCTCGGCGAATGTGGTAGTTGGCAAGGACCATCCTAGCTAATTGAATATTTAAGATGACCCGAGGGCGCACCGTGCTAGTGGGTCAAGTGCAATATGAACAAACCGTGACTGCTCACTATGGAGACATGCTAGCGTAGCCATCGACGAAACATGCTAAGATCGAAAACCACCTAGGAGGCATGCTAATGTACTTAAGTTTTGTTTTGCAATGTGGTGGATTAGAATAATCAAATTTCCTACTCAGCTTTACCAATGTTTGTCTAACCAATTTATGTTTATCTCTCAATTCTTTCACACAATATCATATTCCGTTCATTCTTTTTTAGTTTTGTATTTGATTTTTACATAATTCTGAATGTTTGGGTGTATTTCTTTGTATCCTAGTAGGTGTCATATGATATACGTCCCACGTCTAAATCAGAAGGATCATTAACTAGCCACCGGTAATTACTCCTCTAATCAGTATTACAAACCGGGCTATTTGTTTCGCACATTATCATCAGATAGGTGCCTTGGTCGCCGTGCCCAAAAAAGGCAACAAAAGAAGTGACACAGAGGGAGTTTATAGATTAAGTTCAACACAAATGGTGCAATCTCAACCGGATCGAGCCATAGCTTAGAGCAGGAAACGATGAAGCAGGACGTGCTCGCATAAAAGCATCGAAGTGCAACCATTCAGCTCATAGAGCAGAACAAAGGGATTGTGATTTATTGTAGTACAGCAGCGCCCATCGATTCGTCCAGAATACTACTTGATCCAGTTTTATTGCATGCGATGCTTGAGCTGCCCTTTTGGACTGACACAAGTGTGATTGGTACCGGCCGGACTTTACAGGGATGTTAAATGACAGTTCGGCAGTCTCGGACTAGTTCTACACGGGGCTCTAGGAAGATACTCCGATGGAACAGTACCTCTAGACATGTGTATATCTTTTTTTTCTTTTTTTTTGAAAGGATCTTACACTGCGAATTCAACCACCGAAATACACATCAAAGAACAGAAATTCGCAGAAGTAACAAACCGAAGAACACAGCGCAACAGCAACAAGTGCTGAACCACCGCAAATGCCTGAAGAAGACCTCCAACGCCGAGCTCCGTCGGAGAAGAAGGCGCCAGGCCGCCGCACACCCCAGGAAGGAAGCACCCCACTCATGTAGAGGCCGCAGAAGCCGTCCGTCGCAAGCGACGGAGCCGAAGAACGCTGAACACGCACGGCCATGGCGCCTTCAACCTGCAGCCACCCCTCTTCCATCCAACCCCTGCGCTGAGCTCGAACACAGCTTGCCGGCGTCGCCGCCAAGAACACCTCGACCACACCTTCTCCCCTCGCCACCACGGCCGGCCGGAGAAATACACACGAGACATGTGTATATCTCAACACGTTAAACATGTGTTACTGTCTGTGCAGGTGTCACACAGTGTGGGAGCATCGGGTTGTTCGTGTTCTAGCAGTGCTGCTCAGGGTTAAAATTTTGTAACAAAATCATTTCACACCTCAACTTGATACTTGAATTTTTGGCACAAATTTAGTTAAAATTGGATATTTTTTTACTAATTTCAATTTAGGTTGAATCTACCTTGGAAAATCAAGACAAAACATATTTTGATACCGACCAAAATGTTAGAATTTTGTGTTACACATTTGACCCTTCTAACCGTGTTAGGAAATTTGTATGGCGGTTGAGTATTCCGTAAAGTGGCGGTTGGCCAAGTACAAATGTCTCCTATCTACTAAAGCTTTAATGCTGATGGCATGCAAGCCTTCTCAGGGCACTTGCCGATTGGTCCCTATGCCATATGGGCCATTATTGTAGGGTCCCACTATCTTTACAGCTCATTGGAATAAAAAAAACATTAATGTTTAGCTTGTTTAACGTGAAATCCACTTTGGCTCCCTGGTACATATCCACCTGGTATTTAAAAAACAAATTTCAAAATGTTAAAAAATTCTAAAATAAAATTTGGCGGATGCATATTCATATTCTATATGTTTACAAAGTTGTTTCGCGAAAATCCGATATTTTCTTGTGCCCTGTGCAAAAAAGACAAAACAATGTCTCGTATAATGTATCGACCTAATGTGATCGTTGATTGTAATAAGCTATACTCACGAACTTCTTTAATAAAAAGTTGTGTGCATCATATGATGCGGAGGCTAAGGCTTTGCTCCCCATTTAAAAAAAAAGAGAAGGATTGAAGAATTGAATCACACAGTGCTTGAGGTCTTGTTAGAGCTAGCCAGTCATGCAATGGTACACTAAGACTCTGATTGGCCATGTGAAATGACTAGGTCGGCTAATGGTGGCGGTTGGAGGCTCGGTGTGCTTTTATACCTATTATGAGGGTTAAATTTGAGATCATGCCCTCGTAGTCAGAATCGACGAGGTTTGATGACGAGGATGAAAACCATGGATTTTGCCTTCGTTGGTCGAACACAATAATTATATTGGTCAGTTTGATGACGAGTCTCTTCCACACCTCACGAATGTGAAGTTGTTGTTCACATGTGGTCAACCCTCTTGTTTCCCCAGTGTAGGATCTACAATCGAACTGATCTTCGATGTGTAATCGTTAGCCTTTGATCTTTTCATGCATGCCCTTATCTTCCTTTCTCTTTTGTTGACTTCAACTTTTTTACATGTTAGTAGTTTTATTTGTGCATCCCTAGTGGCTGCAGCGAGAATGGTTACATTCTACATATGTATCATCTTTATGTACCAGAAAGCAAAGCAGTAAAATCGTTCATTTCAACACAAATTGTTAATGGCAGCATGTTTGGTGAAATAGTTTGAGTATACATTATTTTAATTAATCACATAAACATGGATGGATGATAATCTTTACCATCATGGCGTTATAATCCAAGGACAATCATATCTTAGAAATTGAAAAGGAAGACCACAAAAACTTTAGGTACATATGAAACCTACAATATGAGTCTAAGACACCAAAGCTCTGATTGCTTTAGATATAAAGAGAGTCTACAAAAAAAATCAATGATATTCTCATGATGTTGCACCATATTTACAAGACAGGATCCAGAATCGAATCTGGTTCAACCTGCTAGTTTACATGACTTTGGTTGCTAAACATGGTTATGGAGTATTTTTTCAAGTCCAGTTTAAGCCATTTTTTTTCTTTTTACCGGCAAAAATCTACTCCTAGAACTACAATCCTGTAGAGAACAGCTCATATCCAACAGTCTTCTTTTCTCAAGACTATTTTCATACAATCAACTTACTTAATTTGGGACAGTCACACACCTAAACCTTTTAACGAAACTTCAACCCATAATAAACCTGTTTCATATTTTTACCCAGTTCTAACCATTTTTTGTAACGCCAAACAAGCCGACACTAAGATTCGTGAGGTGCCCCAAACTCTTCAGTTTCATGACCATACCACAAAACTCTATGGATGTAGCCCATTCAACCCTACCGCGCGAGCTTGTGGCGATGACAAAAAAGGGCCAGATTTTAAAAAAATTTAGAGAGTTCATTTTGTGTTGAAACTTCCAAGAAATGTCAGCTCTGTCAAAAAATCCTGAATTTGTATTAAACAAAATTGTTATTGATTTCTGTAATCCCAAAAAAGATTCTCTTGCATGCACGTACTCATTCATACACCCAATACATCTGTGAGTTGTCACTTCATCCATTTAGGCACATGGTTAAAACCAGTACTCCGATTAGTATATGAGGGAGGACTTGGTTATACTGCATGCAAGTTGTATTGCTTTTTTGTTGACATGACGTACAATTGAAAATTATACTCCTACTTGGCTTCTCTGGCGGTTCGGCGGTCAGACCACACCACACAACACCTAGTAGTAGGCTACTCCAGTAGTACTACACGGGCTCACTGACGATAGGTGAGATTTTTGGATAGAGCTGCTGCCTTCAATGGAACAGTAACCAATGGAACAGTAAGATGGGGATCTCAGATCTTAACTTGTAACAACATCCTTGACTAGTTCAAGCTCTACATCGCTGCACAGATTTAACCCCTTGTTGACGTCTACTGAATTTGCTCATTTTAGCACTGTGATCTTTGGGTGAGTCAGTGTCTTACACAAGAGAGATAGGATGGATCTGATGAGTTAGCACATGTGGGAAAGAAAGAGATCTCCTGTGACTTGTGAGTACTGAAAGGACCAGTAGTAAAACAGAGTACTCTAAAGAAGGAAGGTATATCCAGCGAGATTGGTGGCTATTTTTTTGTTACCCATTATATATAGCAAAGCGAACCAAAATAGTAATGGTGAGGTGTACATGTACAGGACAACTCTCCAGTTGAGCTCAGGAAATCTACCTCAGGATCGATGTGAAAAACATATTCATAAAAGCCTAATATCTTCTTGAACAAATAGGAAGGCAGTAGACACTCGTCACTTCTGTTGGAGAACAAAGGAGGGAGTTTCTCACGCTTATTTGTTGATTGAAAGCGAGAAAATCAGATCTTGATGAAACCGATGATAAAATGACACCAAAAATCAAAAAACAAAGCAAACAGAGATCTATAAATAGGCTGCGGATCTAAAACCCAAGACAAATCGATTAGCCCATGAAACCTGCCCTAACCTACGCGAAATCAAAAGGAGCGGAAAATACCTAAAAGGATTGAGAAGCCTTGGATTAATTAGCCCACACTACAGGATGGATTTCCTGAGTCAGCTGTTCTTACTTCTTAGTGCGCCCTATTATCTTATTCGTGTTGAATCGCCGATGTATGCGCGCGGAGGATGCAGGCGTACGTGAGTAGCGTTAATACCAACAGTACGTACCATGAGGAGCTGGAGAACTCGAAGAGGCGGCCGCGGCCGGAGAAGATGATGAGCGCGACCTCGGCGTCGCAGAGCAGCGAGAGCTCGTAGGCCTTCTTGAGAAGCCCGTTCCGGCGCTTGGCGAACGTCACCTGCCGGCTTATCTTGTTCTCGATCCGCCTCATCTCCACCTTCCCTCGGCCCATCTTTCTTCTTCCTCCTCCTCCTCTCTCTCCTCTCTCCTGTTACTTTTCGAAGCCAGAAGAGGGATGTCTGATCTTATGCTTTCTCGGTATGTGCCTTTAAGTCCTGTTTCTGTTTCTCTCTCTCCACCCAATCACTCTCAGCTGCTATATTCACCACTGACAACTGATCCCTAGCCAGCTCGATCGGCCAGCCGTTTGTGTTGCGTCTCTCTCTCCTCTCTAATACTGTAGCTTTTGGGGAGGTGATGGGGGAGGAGGTGCGTGAAGGGATTGATGATTTGATGTGAGATCGATTAGTTAGTACGGACGCGGCCGCTCGCTGGCGACGCGCGCAACAGTAGGCAGCGACCCAACCCGCCGAGAGCTAGAGCTAATCCCTGATGGCGATCTATGGTGATAATCTCTCCTCCACGGCGAGAGCGATGATGAGAGCGAGGCTGAGGGTGGAGCGTGCGTGTGTACTGTACGTCACCGCAGTAAAGGTGGCCGGACGTCAAGCCGCTGCTGAGCTGGGAGAGATATCCAAGCCTTCGATCGAGGGAGGAAGGACGAGTGGCACGTGTCGATGAGGGTGTGGAGGAGAAATGTCGACAGAGAAGTTAAACCGCCCACGGCCAAGCTGAGAGCTAGGGCTTCTAGTACTAGTGTACCTTCGTAGGGCTTCGCTACTAGGGCCCTTCCTTTCCTGTCTGCGCTCTCAACTCTCTTTATTTTCATCCTATGCCTCTTCTGTGCTGCTCCTGTTCATCGGTCGTCTTGAGTGTGTCGGTTTTTTTCCGGGAAATGAAAGAGAAATCTTGCATGTCCTGCTTCTTGACAGGTCTCCGGAATTTCTGGATGCACATGGGTGGAGACTGGAGAATCTTGGCTTCAAAGGGAAAATTTTGGATTAGATTTTTCAACACATACCAAACTTTTTTATTTCTATAAAATATTACAATTTATCAGCGTTCCCTTGTGATTAACTGGGCTTTTCTGCATCAGTTTGTAGCTCAAATTTGAAGAAAATGTAAAAAAAATACATATATATTTCATGATGTAAGATGTACCAAAATTGTGTTGGAGTGATAGCTAGCCTACAGTCATACGAAAGCAAACACTAAGGCTAATTTAATTCATAGGATAGGAAAAATGTAGTAATAAAAAATATAGGATTGAGATGGTATGTCTAACTGAATCTTACCAGAATACACTACGGGAGAGCAGCACGTTGCCGTGTGCCAGAAGCACACGGCGAAGACCGAAAAGCACAGGGCGACGTCTTTGCCGTGCGCCGTAAACGGCAACGACCACACGGGGGAGAATTGCACGGGAAAGACCTCTTTGCCGTATGTCGGATGTCGGGGCGCACGGCGAAGATTATCTGTGGGACCCGCAGCGACTTGACGACGGTGGACGGTGACGGCGGCTCTTTGCCGTGTGTCGTCTCTCGTGGCACACGGTAACGTGTGGAATATTTACCGTGTGCCCGTGCACGGCAAAGGAAACAAGGTGGGACCCGATTGTCAGGGCAGGTGCCGTGCATCCATCTTTCCCGTGTGCCCGTGCATGTACACACGGCAAATCACATAACCTTTTGCCGTGTGCTCGCACAAGCACACACGGCAATGAATGGTCATCGTTGCCGTGCGCTCGCTCTTTGCCGTGTGCTGGGACACGTGCCGTCAACCTGTGCGTTCTGGCGCCCGGTTTTCTGGCAGTCTTTGCCGTGTGCAAGCACACGGCAACGATGACCATAATTTTCCTGCCATTTTTATTTTTCTCAATCCCTGCAGTTCAAAAATTCCAGAACAATACCAGAACAAAATATAACATTTCCAGAACAATTCCAGAACAAAATATAACATATCTCACACAAATATCACATATCTCCCACCAAATATCACATATGTCATCCAAAACATCACATAGTGTCCAAAACATCACATAGTAGTATCCTATTCAAGTCCAAATGTAGCACAACAACAAAAGGCCGCTCCGACTACATCAATGAAGCACAACAAAACAATGACGAAGCAACTCCCGGTCATCATGCCATCGATGCCATCCGCTCCTAGCTCCAATCCATCTAAAACATGAGAAAAAGACACAAAGGCATGAGGATATTGCCTTCATGAAGTAGTATACAGAAGCACAACAAACCCAAGTACATACTGTCAAAAATTCCAGCAATTCCAACATCCATGAATTCAACACAAGTACATATGAATGAATGAACTAGCATTCATGAAAAAATAACGAGTACTTGTGGCATACATGAGCATATTGCACAAAGTAGTATACAGTGCTGTTGTTGCACAGGATTTTCAAATAAATTATTGATCAAGTCTTACTTCCTATGTGTTTATTGCTTGAACATTTGGAGCCAATTTCCAGAAGTTAAAAGGCACTAGAAGTCTAGGTGCTTGAGGGGCTCAAAGTCATGCAGTTTAACTATGATTAGACTTTTCTGTATAAACACAAGTACATGTCCAACTACCTATTCCTGACATAAGCAAAGGATTCAAACTATTAAGTTGCTAATTATTTGTGTTGCACAAGTTGGACAAGAAATGTATTTTCTGATAGATTTAACTATGTTTGGTTGGTCACCTAGGTACCTAACCATATTGCTCACTTGTGTTGCTTTCATAAAAAGATCTTGACTGGAATTCTTATATGTTACTTGTTTGTATGTCATTCATTCTTTTTTTCGATCAAAGAACTAATGCATAAACATAATGGTTATGTTTCTGATTGAAAACAGTGGCTCTATCATGGTGATTTTCGTCAAGAAAACTTTTCGAAAAGCTGCAAACAACTACAGTACTGTTGTCTACTGGCAAGCGCACATATACATGGAGATGATAAGAAGTGGACAAGGAAGTGATCAGGAGAACAGTACAGAAGACAAAGAAGGCATCTTGTGCATCCATGGGTCCAGCATAAGCGTGTTTCAGTACTCATGCATGTTTCGACAGTATGTACTTGGGTTTGAGCTAACTACCTGGCGGCCTGCTGAAGGTGGCGGAGTAGCGTTTGCTGCTGCTCCATCTGCTGCTCCGGGTGTCTGGGCTCCATCTGCTGCTCCAGGTGTCTGGGCCATGGGCGATCCGTTCGAGGAGGCAACCTACATGCATGAAGAATTAGATGGTTAGCACCGGTTAGAAGGACATGGTAAAAAGACATAAAAACTTTGAACATGAGAACTTACGGTGTGCGGAGATGAATGAATCACCATCGCTTGAAACTGTGCCATGTCGGGAACCATCATACCGTTGCTGCGGAACATATTCTGCATATTATTTTTGAGAAGCAAGGTTAGTAAATGAAACAGTAGACTACCGTTGGTATCTTATGCACATGAAACTCACCGCGAAGACCGCCATCTGTGCCCGCATCGCCTCCATCTCCTTCCTCGTCTGCTCGGTCTCCTGCCTGTGCTTCTCCTCTAGGGCTGCGTTCCGTGCTGCCATCTCCTCCATCGCCTGATCCAATGAAATGGTTTGCATTACTTAGAACGAAAACATGCAAATAACTAGAGGACGCATCATTTTAATGAAACTAACCGCTTGTAGGTCACGTGCAGGCTCGTCGCGCCTCTGGATCTGCAGGCTGGAGCTCGTAGACCTAGCCCTCATGCTGGCTAGGCCCTCCATCTCTATAGGGAAGGTGCTGGCTCCAAGAGCAGGCCGACCGTGCCTCAGTCCTCCTCCTGACGTCATGACTAGCACCGGGTCAAAGTCCCGGGAGCTCGGGTCAATGGTCTCCCCCTCCCTCGCCTTGAGCGCATTATCGTACTTCTCCTTGCGTTTGGCTGTGGACAAGTTGAAAGAGGTGCTGGGAGTAGCGGGATCATACGGCTTGGCCTTTTTGGCGGATGCCAGCTTGGCCATGTGGTACGCCTGGTACGTGTTAGGCTCTGGCACCTTATTGTGAGCCGCCTACAATTAAAAGTGATATGGTTAGAAGAGCATATCTTGTTCCGCTTAATCAAGCATGCATAAAGAACTTGTGAAAAATAAACACTTACATATATCTTGGCGTACCCACCCAAGGACTGGCTACCCTGGTGGTGCGTAGCCTTCACGACCAACCGATTCGCCCTGCCATTAGCGTTGATCGCCCTCCACTCGTCAGAGTCCCACCAAGCCGACAGCCGCCTCCAGCATTCCGCGTGGTTGGAGCACCAGCTAGGCCTCACCTACATAAAGGAGTATGTGGTTAGTATGCATGAAGAATAACTCAAGTGTTAGCCATGCATGTATGTAAGGAATAACAAGAAGTGTTAGCCAGGTAGGCCTCACTTACCGAATTATACTCGTGAGCCTTGGGGTACTTATAAATGGCTTTATCCCTTGTGCATGACAACCCCTTGGCCACCTCGATCCTGACGACAGCTGCGATACGCGCCTCGTAGATCATGTCCGTCACCTTCTTGACGCCCATCTTAATGAGGATCTTCCTGCACTCTGCCTCCTTCCCCTCCTCGCATCTAAAGAACTCCTGCAATTAAGCACGACGAATGTGCAAGTTAGTGAAAAGGATGAGATGTGCTAAACGAAATGTGGTTGCTGACATACCCAGAAATCGTGGAGCACGACCTCGTACTTAGAGCCGCGGGTGGTGTCACAACGAAGCTTGTAGTCCTCCCACCGCGTAGCTGGCACGACCTCACCGGTTGTAGGGCGTGTCACCAACCCCGGGTAGTGGGTCTTCATCAGAGAGCCAAACACGTGCCCGATGTGCCGCCCTCCATCTTCAGGCTTCTTGAACCTATTTGCAAAACCGGGAAACAAAAATGTTAATTAGAATGTGTCGAGAGATTTAAGTTTCAAAATGTAAGAAACATATTAAATAGAATGTGCATCTTACGTAGAGCCCTTTGGTTCAACCAAAGGCCGTTGTGCTAGCGGGACTGACTTTGGGAGCGCTACCGGACCTCGCAGGTACACGTCACTGGACACCTCCTTCTCACAACCCTCCTCCTCAGAATAGGAGCCATCAGCTGACGGGATCTCGGTCTCACACCCATCCCTCTCCATCTCCACCATCTCCTCCCCTCGTCCCCCTCCCCCTCTGTCTCCTCCCCTCGGCCTCCCTCTGTCTCCTCCCCTCGTCCTCCCTCTGTCTCCTCCCCTCCTCCCCCCTCCCCCACTGTCTCCTCTCCTCCTCCCCCACCCCCCCCCCTCCTCTTCCTCATCGGAGGCCTACCCTCGGTCCCTCTCGAGGAACCACCGACTCTGGATCCTTCGCCTCTTTCCTCCTTTTGCCTCCTCTCCACCGCCTGGATCACGGCGTTGAGTCAAAGTCAATGTTGCCGTCTACCCTAGATCCGCTGGAGAAAAGTCAAAGTTGCCGTCTACCCCTTTGACCGGAGTCGAAAGGGGGTAGGCCGGTGGATTTTTTTTTCTTGGTTGTGTTAGGCTAGGACATAGGAAGACCCAAAACCAAGATCCACCCCAGCCCTTGCCAAGATTCCCTCCGTTTCGCCCGAAGTGGGAGTTTCGAGCTATAAGTCCACGAACTCGGTATGGAGAAAGTGATGCCGGTGAAGCCGGTCACACACCTGAGTGAGATCTTGGACATGTACAACACCCAACACACTTGTATACATATGGTATGGAACCACCTAGGTTTTGGTGGGGTTCCGACGCTCCGAAGCCCCTCTCCGGTGAAACCCTAGATCCGCTGGAGAAAAGTCAAAGTTGCCGTCTACCCCTTTGACCGGAGTCGAAAGGGGGTAGGCCGGTGGATGTTTTTCTTGGTTGTGTTAGGCTAGGACATAGGAAGACCCAAAACCAAGATCCACCCCAGCCCTTGCCAAGATTCCCTCCGTTTCGCCCGAAGTGGGAGTTTCGAGCTATAAGTCCACGAACTCGGTATGGAGAAAGTGATGCCGGTGAAGCCGGTCACACACCTGAGTGAGATCTTGGACATGTACAACACCCAACACACTTGTATACATATGGTATGGAACCACCTAGGTTTTGGTGGGGTTCCGACGCTCCGGAGCCCCTCTCCGGTGAAACCCTAGATCCGCTGGAGAAAAGTCAAAGTTGCCGTCTACCCCTTTGACCGGAGTCGAAAGGGGGTAGGCCGGTGGATTTTTTTGCTTGGTTGTGTTAGGCTAGGACATAGGAAGACCCAAAACCAAGATCCACCCTAGCCCTTGCCAAGATTCCCTCCGTTTCGCCCGAAGTGGGAGTTTCGAGCTATAAGTCCACGAACTCGGTATGGAGAAAGTGATGCCGGTGAAGCCGGTCACACACCTGAGTGAGATCTTGGACATGTACAACACCCAACACACTTGTATACATATGGTATGGAACCACCTAGGTTTTGGTGGGGTTCCGACGCTCCGGAGCCCCTCTCCGGTGAAACCCTAGATCCGCTGGAGAAAAGTCAAAGTTGCCGTCTACCCCTTTGACCGGAGTCGAAAGGGGGTAGGCCGGTGGATTTTTTTTTTTGGTTGTGTTAGGCGAGATCATATTTTTAGTGCAATATAATTTAATCATGGTGAAGCGTGCATGTGCTATATATATATATATATATATATATATATATACTAGAAGTGGGTAAGGTAATTAAAAAAAAAGTCTTTGCCGTGTGCATACACACGGTAAAGGACATAATCGTTGCCGTGCGCCGTGTCTGCGCACACGGCGAAGACCTGACAGATGGGCCGTTGCGCAAAAATATATTGGTTAATTGATGCCGTGTGCCAGCACACGGCAACGGGATAAATCTTTGCCGTGCGTTGTATTCGAGCACACGGCAAAGAACTGCCGTGACGGTTCCGTTACTTCCACCGGCAGGTCGGACACGTGGCCTTGGTCTTTCCCGTGCGCGTGGTGTTACCGTGTGTATTTGTTTGTCTTTACCGTGCGTCGGTCTTTGCCGTGTGCTATTTTGGCTGCGAGGCCGTGTGCTGATCTTTGCCGTGTGCGACGCACGGCAAAGAGTTGTTCTTCCGTGTGCCCGATATCTGACGCACGGCAAAGAGAGCAGCACACGGCAACGTACTGCTCTCCCGTAGTGATAGGGATTTTCTTTGATTGTGGTAAAAGGATTTTCTATGACGTTAGACCTCATGTTTTATTAATGTAGGATTTACACTACAAGATTCCTATGGGATTAATTCCTCTAGGATGTGATCCGATGAATCAAACAACTTTTACATGAAAGTTTCCTATATGGGCCAATCTTTCAAAAACTTTACGCCATTCCTTTGAATCAAAGGGGTCCTTAAAATGTAGTTGTTGGAATATGTTTAAATTCTACGTAAAATTTGTAATCACTTAAGAAGAGAAGGCAGCCTACGATAAACATTTTTTTCTCATGAGTTATAACGTTTTAGAAGGACAGACACAGAGGCCGCCTTATATAAAATGTGGATTTTTGTACAGCAAGACTGGGAATCCACCCAAATAACCATACACGCACACACCAAAAAACATACAACGCGGACTCATGACGCCTCAGCACAAAACAAACGCAAACAGGAAAAGCTCTAGACACATATCACAAACAAAAGGCTCAAGCACATCTAAGGACAACCTGTCTAAAAATAAACATAATTTCCTCTAATTAGAACCTAGTCCAAAGAAGAACTCCCACATAAAAATAACGCTCCCACCGACATTGATAGGATTATTTGTATCCACCAAGCATAACACTCAATCCAGCAACTCGTGAGTTTTTGAGTCCCAAAGAATCCTGAACTGTTGAAAAAGAAACACGAATAATAGCATAAAAATATTTTCTTCTCAAAGATCACTTTATTCTGAATGATCCAAAGAGACCACATAATAGCAGCCACCCCAATCCAGGTCAGCTCAAAGAAATAATCCAGGTTTTGTTTTGTTAGGGAAACAATGTCCATCAGGTTCTAAGGACTAGCCAGCCAATTGAGGGTATCTCTAACACACCCCACACAAAAATTGCAATAGGACAATGCAACAGTAGATCCAAAATTCGTTTTCACAAGACAACGCACATTTTCCGAGCAGTAGGCCCATGTCTATGCAGAATTGCTTCCTAATCGGTAAATTGTCATGAAAAAAAGGATTTTGAGGGGCACTTTCAGCTTCCGAATCTTCCTCAACATGGGATCAGAAACTCCTCCATAAGCAAGCCATTTGTACACCGACTTAATTGAAAATTCACCCTTTTTTCTCGAAAGCCCGCCTCACTTTGTCTGACTGTTCTGACAAGAAGTTAAAAATGGCATCAGATCCAACAAGAATTCCCACATGAACATCTATTCCTACACAAGGATCTCCTCAACCTAATATCCCACGAATGAGAGGCCAGATCATAGTTATCACGAACATACGCCTCAGGATAAACTGTAGCCCTGAACAAGGATGGAAATACGATCTTGAGAGAGAAATTTCAAATCCATTGATCATGCCAGAACCGTGTACACTAGTAGAAAAACCACCTTCGTTCGGGCCTTTTGTCCCGCCCAAACTTATGAATCAAGACAAATGGGGTAGAGCAGGGTCGTCAGGGACCTTTGGTCCCGGTTCGTGTTACGAACCGGGACCAAAGGGTAGAGGCGGGCCCAGCGTGTCCTTTCGTCCCGGTTCGTAACACGAACCGGGACCACAGAGGTTCCCCTGCATATATCATCTTCCACCCGAGCTCCATCTCCATTTTTCAGCTCGACTTCAGCACCATTTTCTCCTCCATTTCCTCTCCCTCACTCAAGTTAATCCCCATTTTTTTCACCATTTGTGAAGATTGAAGGCACCCCATCTATTCAAGGGTTAGCAACTTCATCATTTCTTTCGGCGTTGCTACTTTAGCTCATTTCATTGCTAGTTTAGCTCATTTCATTTTTGTAGTGCTAGCTAGGTGTTTGATGAAATGCTAAGTTAGGGAGTTCATTTTTTTATATGCATTTTGAGCTCAAATTAATTTATGATTTGTGGTTTTAGTGTCGTCTCGTCCCCGTCCTCACCGCCGTCGATAGCCCGCGCCGTCCCGTGACCGGCACCACCTCGGTGAGCCTCTTTTTTTATCTTTTATTTGAAAGAAAAATTACTTGTATGATTTAAATGCATAGTTATTTCTTGTATAATTTTCTTATGTTTTTTTATATGTATAGTGTCATGGTTTTGATATCCGCCCCGTCGGCCCTCGTCCGGTCTATGATTCGGATGTGGTATATTTTTATAACTATTTGTTTCATTTCGTGTTTATAACAACTATACCTACCAACTTGACATAGACGCTTTTATCTAGGAGGTAGTTGAACCGGAAATTCCAACCGACCCTATTGTCGAGTTTTTTGTAAAAGAAAACAATGATTTGAAAGCAAAATTGAAAAGAAGTGAAGATCTTCGTCTCCAATGCCTAGAAGAGAAGATGAAATTGGAGTTCAAGCTTGCCGACATCATCGATGAACACGAGTTCAAGCTTGCCGACGTCGTCGATGCTCACGAGATAAAGATGGATGCAATGCGCTTGAAGATTAAAAAGATTAGAAAATATGCCATTAGTCAAGAGGCTTGGTATCATTATGCTGTTGGTTCAATAATTACCTTAGTTGCGATTTTGATCGCATTTGTTGTTGGATTTAAATTCTTTAGATAGTTGTATGTTAGTTTCAATTAATGTATGTTTTATGAGAACTATGTATTACATTTACTTTACTTTGGTTTTAATGTGATGAACTTGTATTAATTAATTTGGTCACTATTATATATTCATGATGTAGTGTAATGGTTTTTGATATATTTATATAATGCAGATGAGCCGGCAATGGATGTACAGTGACCGACGCTGTCCCGACTATATTAATGGCATGCATAGTTTTCTCCGTGTGGCTGAGAAAAACAAGCCGTCGAATGGTTTTATTTCTTGTCCATGTAGTGTCTGCAAGAATACGCAGGATTACTCTACCTCAAAAACCATTCACGTCCACCTGTTGCAGTCCGGTTTCATGTCCGGTTATAATTGTTGGACCAAGCACGGAGAAAGAGGGGTTATAATGGAAGAAAATGAAGAAGAAGAGGATAATGACAACTATCCTACGTTCACTGAAGACGGTGATACTACAATGGGGGAAGACGAAGCTGAAGAAGAGCCATTGTTGATGAGCCCATTGTTGATGAGCCCGATGATGATTTTGGTCGGGCCATTCTTGATGCACAGATAAACAGCGGAAGTGAAAACGAGAGGTTGAAGTTGGAGAGCATGTTAGAGGATCACAAAAATTGTTGTACCCAACTTGCGAAGATGGCCAGAAAAAGCTTGGTACCACACTGGAATTGCTGCAATGGAAGGCAGAGAATGGTACATCTGACAGGGATTTGAAAATTTGCTGAAAATAATAAAGAAGATGCTTCCAAGGGATAACGTATTACCCCCCAGTACGTACGAAGCAAAGAAGGTTGTCTGCCCTCTAGGATTAGAGGTGCAGAAGATACATGCATGCATCAATGACTGCATCCTCTACCGCGGTGAGAAGTACGAGAATTTGAATGCATGCCCGGTATGCGGTGCATTGCGGTATAAGATAAGGCGAGATGACCCTGGTGATGTTGAGGGCGAGCCGTGCCCCAGGAAGAGGGTTCCTGCCAAGGTGATGTGGTATGCTCCTATAATACCACGGTTGAAACGTTTGTTCCAAAACAAAGAGCATGCAAAGTTGTTACGATGGCACAAAGAAGACCGTAAGAAAGACCTGATGCTGAGACACCCCGCTGATGGGTCGCAGTGGAGAAAAATCGACAGGAGTTCCCGAAATTTGCAGCTGACGCAAGGAACTTAAGATTTGGTCTAAGTACAGATGGCTTTAATCCTTTCGGGGAGCAGAGCTCCAGTCATAGCACCTGGCCTGTGACTCTATGTATCTATAACCTTCCTCCTTGGTTGTGCATGAAGCGGAAGTTCATTATGATGCCAGTGCTCATCCAAGGCCCGAAGCAACCCGGCAACGACATTGATGTGTACCTGAGGCCATTGGTTGAAGAACTTTTACAGTTGTGGCGTGACGAAGGTGTACCTGTGTGGGATGAGCACGAACAAAAGGAATTTGACCTACGAGCGTTGTGTTTGTAACCATCAATGATTGGCCTGCTCTTAGTAACATTTCAGGACAGTCAAACAAGGGATACAATGCATGCACGCACTGTTTAAGTGAGACTGAAAGTATATTTAGGAAACAAGAATGTGTACCTGGGCATCGTCGATTTCTTCCAAACAGCATCCCGTAAGAAAGAAAGGCAAGCATTTCAAAGGTGAGGCAGATCACCGGACGAATCCTATTCCCTCATGGTGATGTTATATATGACATGGTCAAGGATTTAAAAGTAATCTTTGGAAAGGGTCCTGGCAGTCTATCTGTTCCGAATGACGCTGATGGACACGTACCCATGTGGAAGAAGTGCTCTATATTTTGGGAGCTACCCTATTGGAAAATCCTAGAGGTTCGCTCTGCAATCGACGTGATGCACGTGACGAAAAATCTGTGCGTGAACCTGCTAAGCTTCTTGGGCGTGTATGGGAAACGAAAGATACACCGGAATCACGGCAGGACCACCAACGTATGCACGAACGAGACGACCACCTGAATCCAGAGAAGTATCAAGGTCTTGCCAGCTACGCTCTTACCAAAGAAGAGAAGGAGATCTTTTTTGAAGTCCTGAGCAGTATCAAGGTCCCGTCTGGCTTCTCGTCGAATATAAAGGGAATAATAAACATGGCAGAGAAAAAGTTCCAAAACCTAAAGTCTCATGACTGCCACGTGATTATGACACAATTACTTCCGATTGCATTGAGGGGGCTTCTACCGGAAAATGTTCGAGTACCCATTGTGAAGCTATGTGCATTCTCAATGCAATTTCTCAGAAGGTGATCAATCCATTAACTCTACCAAGTTTACAGAAGGATGTGGTCCAATGTCTTGTCAGCTTCGAGTTGGTGTTCCCACCATCCTTCTTCAATATTATGACGCACCTCATAGTTCACCTAGTCGAAGAGATTAACGTTCTCGGTCCTGTATTTCTACACAACATGTTCCCCTTTGAGAGGTTCATGGGAGTCTTAAAGAAATACGTTCATAACCGTGCTAGGCCAGAAGGAAGCATCTCCAAGGGCTATGGAACAGAGGAGGTCATTGAGTTTTGTGTTGACTTTATTCCTGACCTTAAGCCGATCGGTGTTCCTCAATCGCGCCATGAGGGGAGACTGCGTGGAAAAGGCACGCTAGGAAAGAAAGCAATAATGTGTAAGGACTGGGATTCTTTCAATCAAGCACACTACACAGTTCTACATAATTCCAGCTTGGTGGCTCCGTATATCAAGGAACACATGAATAGTTTACGCTCTAAATGCCCGGAGCAGCCTGAAGAATGATTGAAAGAGAACACATGAAGACTTTCACGGGTGGTTGCAAACACGTCTCATTAATGACACACTGTTGAAGAACAGCTATACTTGTTGGCCAAGCACCATCTTCGACTATATTGACTTTTCAAGGGTACGAGATAAATGGGAATACATTTTACACGGCCGACCAAGATAAAAAGAGCACCAACCAAAACAGTGGTGTCCGCTTTGATGCAACAAACAACAATGGGAAAAAGGACACATATTATGGTTACATAGAGCAGATATGGGAACTTGACTATGGACCTTCTTTCAAGGTACCTTTGTTCTGGTGCAAATGGTTCAACCTGGAAGGCGGGGTAAATGTAGACCCAAGTACGGAATGACTACAGTGGATCTCAAGAATCTTGGGTACGACACCGAACCATTCGTCCTAGCCAATGACGTGGCTCAGGTTTTCTATGTGAAGGACATGTCTTCCAGACCGAAAAAAGAAAAGATAAGCAAGCGAATACATCATACGATGAGCCAAAGCGCCACATAGTTCTTTCAGGAAAAAGAAACATCGTGGGAGTGGAGGACAAGACAGACATGTCAGAAGATTACAATAAGTTTCATGAAATTCCGCCCTTCAAAGTGAACATTGACCCAAGTATCAAGTTAAATGATGAAGATTGTCCATGGTTGCGGCGCAATCAGAAGAAAGGGACACACACGAAGAAGAAGTTTATACCACAACACTAGATAGGGATGTTGGTGGTGATGTGTAATAATGTATTAAACCTTTTATGTAACTGTGTTGTGAAAACTCGAAGAAAACTCTAAACTCCAACGGCGCTCACAAGCGCTCGATAAAGTTGGAACAAAACACACGGTTTCCCCTGCATACAGCCCGACGGTGGCTCCTGAGTGCCCGCATATCAAATGCACCGTCGGATGTATGCAGGGAATCTGAATGCTTTGTATATCAAATGAACTACACTGAGTGTCGAACATGTTCGAGAGGGGGGAAATATATAGGGTCATGTGGCTGATCCAACATTGATTTTGCCCTCAAAAGAAACACACGCCCCTGATCCAACGGCTCACAAGCGCTTGAAAGAAACACACCCCTGATCCAACGGCTCACAAGCGCTTGAAAGAAACACACGATCCGTGTGCTTCTTTACTCCCGGTTGGTGTTACCAACCGGGACTAAAGGCGGGCTTTGCGGTCACGACTCGTGTCAGTCATGTGTCCTCCCCTATCGCTGCCCTGGCCACGTGTCCTCCCCCAGCACTATACTGGTCACGTGTCCTCCCCCAGCGCTGCCCTGGAGGTCTATATGTATTGTCGTCGACGGGGTAAACCCTAATCCACCATTCGTAGCAACGAACCCATCGTCTCCACGAGATGGATCCACCATGCCCGCCGCAGCGCCTTCTGGACGAGGTCGAGCGTGCTCGGCAGAGCTTGTGATGGACAAATCCGCCACAACAACAGCAACAGGAACATCAGCAACAGCAACAGCAACAGCAACAAGGACAGCAGCAACCTCAATAGCACCAAGGACAGCAGCAACCTCCACAGCCCCAGCAGCAACCGAAGCAGCCGCCCCGGCCGAAGTCCACCACCAAGTCCACCGAGTTAGTAACTCGGAAAGCTACTCCACTAGCCAAGCCGGCACAGAGCCAAGTGGGCACCGGGAAACAACTCGCCAACCCGGAGAAGCAAGTGGTGTTGACTCCAACCACTACTCCGGAGCACCAAGCTCTCACCACCTCTGTCTCCCGAGTTACCAGTAGCAGCTGGGTTTTACCCCAGCTCCGAACTCAAAGTGGACACAGCTTAGGCTCGGAGAAGCAGTACCACATGGACTGGAATGCCGCCGACACAAGCGAGGTCTCCTCCGCGAACCCGGTCACTCCACATCCAGCTGGTCCTAGTGCGCTTGCTCAGGCCATGCACAACTTGCAACTCTCGACCCTTCGAGCCAGCAAGCTTGCCGAGGTATTTTTCCCTCAGCCAGACTTTTCTTTCCTTTGCCGTAGATGATAAACATATATAATCCCCAGTCCCCGAGATTCGGGTTGAGTGACCTGCGCTTGCCCGAGTAAAGATCACTCGGCGCGAATCTTCACAACATTTCCATTATTAGACTCAAAAAATCCGACACTCAGGATCTTCAAAACATCCGACACTTAGGATCTTCAAAAATCTGACACTTAGGATCTTCAAAAAATCCGACATCCAGTCCCCGAGATTCTTGTCGAGTTTTACTCGACACGAATCTTCAAAAAATCCGACATTCAGCTTTACTCGGCATGAATCTTCAAAAAATTATACTAATCCTTTGCTCTTTTCAGGATTGCACCAACGCGCGGACCACAGTGTTTCGGAAGCTGCTTCTGGACCACAATAAACTCAAGAGGTCCCACAAGCAACTTCAGGAGACGCTGAAGAACAAGGAAAACGTGCACGCCACTGCCCTCCAGAAGGAAGGACAGGAAATGTCTCGGCTCCAGGAGGAGCTTGCTCGGGTCCAGGGCGAAAAGACCGGCATTGAGAAGGCCCTGATGCAGAGGGAGGAAGCTGCACAGAAGCACCAGGAGACCCTCGAGGCGACCGAGGTTCATGCTACCTCGGCTCAAGGAGAATTGGATGCCCTTAAGGCAAAATCCGACATCTGGCTCCACGAGCTCACCCGGCTTAACAAGGAGATGGACAGTAAGTTTCTTTATCCTTTATTTTTGTTTTCATTGCTTGTACCGACATTAAGATATGCCGGTATGTAACTCAATTCGGTGATAGCTTTTCTATCTTCAGATCACTTCTCCCACTCCAAGGCTGCTGCCCTCAACACAGTCCGCAAAGCACGAGCAAGGAGAGCCGAGGCTGGCCCAATCCCGGAGGAATGGGATATTGAAGATCACTTGACCGCTCTGAATGCTCGCATCTCTCCTCTGAAGGCCATTGGCCTGGATCTTCTTGATGCTGGCATCAAAGCTTACCGAGCCTTATGGCCAGGATCTCAAACTCCGGCTAGCATTGAAGAATTATCCAAGTGTCTGTCGGGAGCCGAGGCCAGGGTCCGAGAGTAGAGATCCTCAGCAGCTCGCGCCGGAGCTGATCAGGCCATGACCTTTGTGCTCTCCTGGTACGAGGCCATCAACCTCAACGCCGTGCGCTCCCTGCGCCAAGGCTCCAAATGGACTCCGATCCGACACTGATAGAGAGCCGCAAGGATGCAGCCAAATCATGGCCAGCTATGCTCCCACCCGACACTTCATTCCGGGTCCCGCCTACTCGGATGACGAACAAGATGACCAGGATGATGAAGAGGGTGAAGACGAGGAAGATGACATCGATGAGGAGATCGAGGCCGAAGCTCCCGACGCTGCCACTGCCGGGGCGACCGAGACTGCTGCTGCCGGAGAAACCGAGACTTCTGCTGCCGGAGCAGCCGACACTTCTGCTGCTGGAGCAGCCGACATTTCCAAGCCGGCTGCGACCAACACTGCCAAGTCGACCGCGACCGACACTTCAGAGAAGCCGGTAACCGACACCGCCGGTGCCTCGGCAGCCACTCCAACACCCGAGGTTGCTCCAACAACTGAAGCTTCTTCTGCCGCCGAGACTGCTCCCGAGCCTCGCACCGCTCCAACTGCTCCGAGCTCCTCCGAGGCAGCTGCCTAAGCTTATCAACCATTGAACTATTAAATCCCCGGAATGCCGGGTGCAGATGTAAATATACTTTTAAGTATCTCGCAGTGCTACTTTTATCCGTGCTACTTTTATCATATTAGTTTCAACAAGACAAGCTTAATGTCGGATCACTTTGCACCAAGTCCCCGAGTTTACTTTCTTGTTTGCTATACTTAGCAATCTTTGCTCTTGTCTACCATTTAGGCGTTCGACAGTCGAGTCACAAGATTGATCATTATAGCACACAATACTTGTAAATTTTGAGGTAAGGTTTAGAGTCATCCGACACAAGGAAAAGGAAAGAAAAAACCGGGTTAGTAAACGACATATGTTGGATCTTTTTAGGACCGAGTCCCCGAGTCCATTTTCATGTTTACCATATACCATAACCTCTGCTCTTGACTGCCATTTCGGCGTTCGTCAGTCGAGTCACAAGATCACAACAAAATAGCATACATTACTTGAACTTTGAAACGAGGTCTCAAAATTATCCGACATATGAACAACACAGAAAAAACCGAGATAAAACACAAGCATAAGGACAAAAGCAGTCCCCGAGATTCTTTTCGGAGTGCCGACATTTTATTCAAAGGAAAAACCGAGATACATACATTGCGCCCTTATGAGTAAAAGGGGCGGAGTAGAGCTACATTCGAGGGTCTTTTGGTCTCCTCTCCGGATTTGTACATCACATTTTTCCTCGGTGCCTGCGCATCTATAAGATAGTATGAATCATTGTGCAGAGCCTTGCTCACAATGAATGGTCCCTCCCATGGAGGTGACAACTTGTGTCGGCCTGCTTTGCGTTGCACTAGCCTCAACACCAAATCTCCCTCTCGGAAAACCCGAGGGCTGATCTTCCGGCTACGTAGCGTCGGAGATTTTGCTGATAGATAGCTGACCGAGATAAGGTCATTTCTCGTGCTTCCTCGAGCAAATCAACATCATTTTCCCGAGCTTCTTTTGCCTCGGTT
The DNA here is from genome assembly GCA_947311845.1 of Poa pratensis. Taxonomy (NCBI): domain Eukaryota; kingdom Viridiplantae; phylum Streptophyta; class Magnoliopsida; order Poales; family Poaceae; genus Poa; species Poa pratensis. Next base: position 19,605,651 of record CAMZMU010000117.1, read on the forward strand.
TCAGTATACAGCGCCACTCTCGGCGAGTCATATTCCATGTCGGTCGGTAGGACCGCTTCTGCTCCATAGATGTGACACCCCTCCCTGGCACATATCACCAGAGAGGCAGTCGTCCCGTGCGCCATCCCAAGATAACTGGCCGCACGTCACAACAGTGTAACCTAATGGACATCATTACACGATCAGCCACATCAGTGCTACAAATGGTTTACAAGGCCATCAAGGAATGACGAAATATCAATCCCAGCATGGCACGATACAGAGTTTTTAACTGGCAGCGGAAGACATATGAGAGGCTACGGCTTGGAGCGGCTCCACTCCACAGGTTCTGGCTGGGCTACTGATCCTAGCACGCTCTTGCTTCAAATCCTTCCTAAGGTGGAAGATGAATCCTCGACAAAACCTGGCCACAATCACAAGGCCCGTGAGTACATTATTATGCACTCAGCAAGTATCGCCCCTCACTACAAACAATCCAACAATCATGCAGCAAGATATACATAGAGAATAAAATGCTACAACATGACAAGTATCTACTCTAGGCAGATCAATACAATAACATAAAGGTAGCATGGCATCACAAGCAAAACATGGCATAAGCAAACAACGGGGTATCACCAGTGTAGAGTCCAAGCCAGGTGGGGTTGGATCGTGCACCGGCAATCATACAAAGGACTTACCTGTGACGAGAAAACGGGTGTACCAAGTGGGTACCAGATAATACACAACAGCACCTGTGATCACTGCTAGGCCCACTGGCCTCATCATTTCATTCTGGGCACGCACGGTTGATGTGGGCTCTGGCCTAACTATAGGCTTCACAACGCATCACACCGCCATCCCTAAACCTGGTTCACAATCACATCTCAAGTAGCATTCCCTGCATCAACTTATTGTTCATTTAGTGAAATCAGGTCGTTCTTTAATTATTTCAAACAAATCTTAAGTTTAACCTCCGGACACGACAAAGACACACAGTGTGACCGACACTGAACTGTTGTTCCATATCCCAGGAACGGGGCTAGCTTGCTAGGTTGAGTCTCTCGAGAGTTTGCGTTACCACCTATCAGAATGCACCCCACTCGGCCGACGCTCCAGGTTTCTCACGCCCAAAGTCGTACTAAGCAAGGTACACTCACATGACGGTCCACTTGCTAAGACACTCTCCTGCACACACCCTATGCGCGTGGCACAACGGGCAAGTAAATCCGGCACATCCCCCGGCGCTACCGGGTATGCCTAGCTCCGGACTCCCTATCACAGTCGAACCCGTGCCTGTCGACCTCTACCCTCGGACAGCGCAACCGAACGACTGCGCCCAATGGATGGCACAAAAGGGGCTCAACAACCTACTAGGTCATGGTCCTCCCATGAGACGACGATGGTTCTGCTTTCAAAGTTCAGATTAGTGGCACCATGGACTGACCCTATCGTTGTTTGGAGGGGTGTTTTATTTTAATCCAGTTTCATCACAGCAAGTCCCAAAACAGAGGGTTAGTCCAGCAAATAATCACGATATCAATATCATATAACAACAAACAACATGGCATTAGCAACATAATAAAGATCAACTACAAAATATGGTTTAGTTGGTTTGCGTCGACCGGGTGACTATCGTGGCGATTCCGCCAACAAGCGCCACCACGGATCAACTAGTTGGTTAGCGTCGACCGGGTGACTATCGTGGCGATTCCGCCAACAAGCGCCTCCACAGATCGACGTTAATGTTTTAGTGAGACGGCGGCGGTATCCCCAGTCCATTGTCTCAAGAATGATGTGTGTCTGATAAATATTAACAATACATAATAATACAAGTCTCCAAAATGAACCGAAAAGCAATCATAAGAAAGAAAGCATCCATTCCACTCGAGGATTTCCTCGATGTGGTGTCAGCAATCTTGGCAAAAAGAACCAAATGGAAAGTCAGCTCCCAAGCATCGCAGTCCGGTGGTCTAGGCCAACCATATTTGACGGAGGGACAAGGCAAATAACTCTTTTGGCAAATGCCCCCAACTCCGAGGATCATTCGTCCGCTCCTCACCTCGGCGAAGAGGAAAAAAACAAACAAAGCCCCGCAAGCGCGAGACGCACAGGTGTAGTTATTCCCCCATTCCTCTGATTGAGGCGGTTCCACCGGCCATTGTCTCGGGAATGTGAGTGATGCACAGATAAGCAATTATAAAGTAATGCGACAATTTAAAATGCAACATGATATACATACAACAATACAAGGCTCATATCAGATATGGACAACAAACAGACATTCAACAATAATAGTAGACAGACATAACAATATAAGAGGAGACAGACATAACACCCGGCATGGTATTAAGCAATCAAACAAACAAGCATTGCAGGATGGCTCGTAGCAAGTGGTTAGCTCGCCTGCGAAGATCGACACCGTTCGGCTTGGAGGGTAACGAACGTCACGGTTTAGGGTCTCGGTTCGCCGGTACCGCGAGATACACCTATACACGCATACAAGGGTGCTGAGTATATAAGTATTTTACCAAAATGTAAAACCTACACCACTGGACAGATCCTTTCAAAATAGGAATTTACAAATTTGAATCGACTAAAACGGAGCTACGGATCAAAAGTTATTGACGTGCGACGGATAGCTATCTGCTGCTCACCTCGAAAAAGAAAAACAGACTGCGCGGGAAAAAAAAACTGCACGGGCTGCTTCTGTGCGCGGCTGGGCCGTTGCTGGGCCGTCTCGCGTCCGCGCGCAGACGCGCACCATGCTGGGCCGAGAGTGGGCTGCAGCCTGCTGCTGGCCTGTTGGGCAGAGGCCATAGCTGGGCTGAAAGCGTATTTCTCGGAGAATACGTTTTCCACGCGGGGAAGCGGAAAACTGGCAGTGCGCTTCCACCTAACCTGACAGGTGGGGCCGGGTCCACCTGTCAGCCACTCCCTCTCTTTTCTCCCTTTTTCTCTTTTTCTTTCTTTCCTTTCTCCTTCCTCTCGACGCGCGCATGCACGCACGCAGGAACGCAGAGGCGACGACGGTCGATGGCGCCGGCGATTGGGGCCACGGCGGCGGACGTTGAAGACGGCGGCGGGGTCGCCGGACCGCACCACGCCCGAGAGAGGGGGAACCAGAGCCAGCGGTGGGCTCGGGCGCGTCGCCCGCGGGCTCTGGCCTCACGGCCATGGCGGGAGCCACGGGAGGCGGGCGGCGGCGGCGCTGGGGTGGTCGGGGGAGAAAGGCGACGGCGGGAATGGACCCGTCACACTGCACCGCGCTCGCTGGTGCTGCTCACAGTGGCGGAGGGGCTGCAGAGCGCTGGGTCTCGGGGCTCTAGGGTTTCGGTCGAGCTCGGCTTCCTCGAGTTCTCTCGAGCACTCCTCTCTGAGCAGCGAGGCAGAGGGTGGCCTGGGGGTGCGGTGAGGGTCGTGTGTGTGCTCAGAGGCTCGGAAGTGCCCCTTATATAGGCCAGGAAGGAGCTGGAGTAGGTGCACGGCCGCTCGGCCATTAATGGCGCTCGGAGGTCATGGCTGACGCCACTCCTGCTATAGAGGAGGTGCTGAGCTCAGGGCTTGCGCACGACGGCCGCAGGCAGCACCGGAGGCCATAGAGAGGGAGAGGAGCAATGCAAAGGGAGGGAGGAAAGACACCGGAGGAGCTCCACAATCGATCTCCCGTGGCATTGTGCTGTCGGTGGAGGAGATAAGAAGATGAGGGGGCCGAGCTGGATGAGCAGGGGGTCACAGCAGAAGCACTGCTGCAACCGTGGTTGGGTCTAGGTCAAGCAACCATGGTTAACTAGATATTTTTCTGAAATCTGAAATGTGCCCTCTAGGTGTTCGACGAAATGTCCACAAGAACCTTTCAATTTTAAAATAAATCCAGAAAATTCCACTGGCTAGGATGGAAAGCTTGGAGAGGGTCCACTGAGTTTGAGCTCAAATGGTTGCCTCCAAATATGGTTTTGGGTAAAAGTCCGAAAAGGATCATAAAGAGGGAATCGTCGGCATTAGGGTTTTAAGCCGGGGTTTAGCATCTTGTGGTTGGGCTAAGGATCTCATGGTTGTATCAGAGGAGAAGGTGATGGTCCATCACCCTCCATGTAGAAATATCTTGCACAAAAGGTAGGTTGGCATGGTTCTAAAAGTGGGTGAGAAATTAATGGTGTGGTATTTGATTCCTACCAACAAATGAGGGGGAGGGATTGTATTGGATGGAATAAATATAACACTTAATTGGGCTGGTTGGGTATTTACCCCATGTGCATCATTCACATGGTTCTTATCCCAAAAGGTGGCCATGCATGAGAAATATCCCATGGCTAATTTTGGATTAAAACATGAGTGGTAGATGAGTGGCTGAAAATAATCATGTGATATTTTGGGTGTAGATCACGGTATGACAATTATCTGCTGGTTTTGAGGAGTGCTTGAGGGACATAGGTTGGGAAAAACAATTCCCGGATCAACACTTGCACTAAAATATTCATCCGGGGTTTTCTGGAAATATTGCATAGAGAAGTATGCAACAATTTTGTCTCGGGAGATTAATAAGTGGATAAGTAATATTGGAATATTTGGTGGGTTCTCCAGGCTAGGAACATCTGGTTCACGAGGTAGGTGGAATATTAGAATTTTCAGAACCCAATATTTAGGCTATGAGGTTTTTAGGAAAAATTCCAGCGGAGGTTTTCGAAATGGCAAGGAAATCACCGGAGATTCCCTGTAATTATTTGAGAGAAAAAGAACACGAGGGCATCATCTACCACCAGAGGGTAGAATAATTTTGTGATACGAGGGAAAGGTTTTTCGGGTGTGAGAAAACACCGCTAAATTCGGGATCCAAATTTTGGGGTGTTACAGACCTTCCCCCCTTAAAAAGAATCTCGTCCCGAGATTCGGGGAGTTATACAAGATATTTCTTGAACGATCCATTTATACCCCAATTAAAACTTTTTCTACAAAATAACAAGATTTCGGCATTCAACAGATCGGCACACAACAAGATTTTCATATGGTATTTCTACCATACTCAATGCATCTAAGAGATGGCATGGCAGGGGCTCACTCAATCAATCAACATAGGATCTACTAGCAGGTTTATAAAAATTTAAATCTAAAGTTTTGCTCACCAAACACAAACATGGCAATATCAAACAAGATCTACAACCAAACTATCAACCAACAAATGAAGATTTATCTTGGCCAAATAATTAACTCAAGTTTGGGAACACAACGGTTTACGGTTTTATTTTAGAAAAGTTGTATATCCATTTTCATGTATACACAGGTTTTGAAAAATAACAGGGTTTCTTTTTAGAAGAAAATATCTGTGCCACCGATAATTGGCTCACAGACACCGTGGAATAAGGCTATTCCACAAATCATTTGCAGTGGTATGGCATAATCATTTCAACCATACCAAATAAGCCAGCACAATCAAACAATCATTAAAATAACATAGCAAAATTTTCTCCACTTGTATGCGACACACAAAACATCCAAGTGATGAACCATGTATAGCAACAAGCAGGTGATTTTCCCAACCTACACACAAGTCAGCAATAAGCAAGCCAGGTACCGTGGAGTACGGTATGAAATACTCCCACTTAATGGCTAACTCGTGCAACACACGCAAAAATACTTTTCTTACTCGAAATAGTCCCATTCAAAGTTTGTATTAATTTTACAAGCGGGTATATGCGTCTGGGTTCACGTATACCACTTCTGTTTTTATGTGATCTGTCATTTCTTTAAAACTTTTCAACTGAAGAAAAGGACATGATATTCCGTCACTCGTCAACCAAGTGGTTAACAAGGGAATCAGAAGACCAAGTTTTATTACGACTGATTCGACATCAACCAGAAAACAGACAACAAACTTGCATTACAAGCCAACACAATAAAAACAAACAACCTCTCCGATTCTCACCTACAAGCGCCACTCAGGCTAACTAAACAGGGATTACTCCGCTTAATGGCCACTTGCATCAGGCAGAGCGAGGCTAAGACGGAGAGTGGTGTCAACACTGCCATCTTCCTCGGGGCTGGGGTCACAGGGTTTTCCTTGGAAGATTAGTCCACTGACCAGAAGTCACTGCCGAGTTCGGGCCATGGCTTCCTTAAAAACAGAAGACCAACATAGGTTGCCATAAAAAAACTTCAGAGCTATGGGCAAGGTAGGAACGCGGGATACCTTAGCGGAATCCTACTTCAGTAGAGTTGGATGCCAAGGGTAGCAGGCGAGGGTGGGGATAAAAGGTAGCTAGGACTGGGGTCTCATATACTGGGTTGTGTCGGCTCCTTCTCTTGGAAGAAACCGGCGAGCCTCTCTGAGGAAATGGGACCAGGGGCGGACCCAAGTAGGAGCTTGTGGGGGCCTTGGCCCCCACTCAAATATTGAAACTTCAATAGAATTTGTTCATCTTTTAATGAAAATTGGTCAAATTATGTGAAGTTATACAAGAAATGCCCCAGTCACATCGTGTGCCCCCTCTCAAAATCTTCTCTGGGTCCGCCCCGAATGGGACACGTCCTACTGCACCTTACTGTGGACCGACACCAGCCATGCCGGTTAGGCGGAGATGGGTTAAATCCATCGGGCTCACTGTCGGGCAAAAGTAAGGCGGGGCTTTCCATGCTAGGGTAGTCTACAGCCAGCCTGGTGCTCTGATACCACCTCTGTGATACCCCTCCCTGGCACATATCACCAGAGAGGCAGTCGTCCCGTGCGCCATCCCAAGATAACTGGCCGCACGTCACAACAGTGTAACCTAATGGACATCATTACACGATCAGGCACATCAGTGCTACAAATGGTTTACAAGGCCATCAAGGAATGACGAAATATCAATCCCAGCATGGCACGATACAGAGTTTTTAACTGGCAGTGGAAGACATATGAGAGGCTACGGCTTGGAGCGGCTCCACTCCACAGGTTCTGGCTGGGCTACTGATCCTAGCACGCTCTTGCTTCAAATCCTTCCTAAGGTGGAAGATGAATCCTCGACAAAACCTGGCCACAATCACAAGGCCCGTGAGTACATTATTATGCACTCAGCAAGTATCGCCCCTCACTACAAACAATCCAACAATCATGCAGCAAGATATACATAGAGAATAAAATGCTACAACATGACAAGTATCTACTCTAGGCAGATCAATACAATAACATAAAGGTAGCATGGCATCACAAGCAAAACATGGCATAAGCAAACAACGGGGTATCACCAGTGCAGAGTCCAAGCCAGGTGGGGTTGGATCGTGCACCGGCAATCATACAAAGGACTTACCTGTGACGAGAAAACGGGTGTACCAAGTGGGTACCAGATAATACACAACAGCACCTGTGATCACTGCTAGGCCCACTGGCCTCATCATTTCATTCTGGGCACGCACGGTTGATGTGGGCTCTGGCCTAACTATAGGCTTCGCAACGCATCACACCGCCATCCCTAAACCTGGTTCACAATCACATCTCAAGTAGCATTCCCTGCATCAACTTATTGTTCATTTAGTGAAATCAGGTCGTTCTTTAATTATTTCAAACAAATCTTAAGTTTAACCTCCGGACACGACAAAGACACACAGTGTGACCGACACTGAACTGTTGTTCCATATCCCAGGAACGGGGCTAGCTTGCTAGGTTGAGTCTCTCGAGAGTTTGCGTTACCACCTATCAGAATGCACCCCACTCGGCCGACGCTCCAGGTTTCTCACGCCCAAAGTCGTACTAAGCAAGGTACACTCACATGACGGTCCACTTGCTAAGACACTCTCCTGCACACACCCTATGCGCGTGGCACAACGGGCAAGTAAATCCGGCACATCCCCCGGCGCTACCGGGTATGCCTAGCTCCGGACTCCCTATCACAGTCGAACCCGTGCCTGTCGACCTCTACCCTCGGACAGCGCAACCGAACGACTGCGCCCAATGGATGGCACGAAAGGGGCTCAACAACCTACTAGGTCATGGTCCTCCCATGAGACGACGATGGTTCTGCTTTCAAAGTTCAGATTAGTGGCACCATGGACTGACCCTGTCGTTGTTTGGAGGGGTGTTTTATTTTAATCCAGTTTCATCACAGCAAGTCCCAAAACAGAGGGTTAGTCCAGCAAATAATCACGATATCAATATCATATAACAACAAACAACAAGGCATTAGCAACATAATAAAGATCAACTACAAAATATGGTTTAGTTGGTTTGCGTCGACCGGGTGACTATCGTGGCGATTCCGCCAACAAGCGCCACCACAGATCAACTAGTTGGTTAGCGTCGACCGGGTGACTATCGTGGCGATTCCGCCAACAAGCGCCTCCACAGATCGACGTTAATGTTTTAGTGAGACGGCGGCGGTATCCCCAGTCCATTGTCTCAAGAATGATGTGTGTCTGATAAATATTAACAATACATAATAATACAAGTCTCCAAAATGAACCGAAAAGCAATCATAAGAAAGAAAGCATCCATTCCACTCGAGTATTTCCTCGACGTGATGTCAGCAATCTTGGCAAAAAGAACCAAATGGAAAGTCAGCTCCCAAGCGTCGCAGTCCGGGTGGTCTAGGCCAACCATATTTGACGGAGGGACAAGGCGAATAACTCTTTTGGCAAATGCCCCCAACTCCGAGGATCATAAGACGATATTCGTCCGCTCCTCACCTCGGCGAAGAGGAAAAAAACAAACAAAGCCCCGCAAGCGCGAGACGCACAGGTGTAGTTATTCCCCCATTCCTCTGACTGAGGCGGTTCCACCGGCCATTGTCTCGGGAATGTGAGTGATGCACAGATAAGCAATTATAAAGTAATGCGACAATTTAAAATGCAACATGATATACATACAACAATACAAGGCTCATATCAGATATGGACAACAAACAGACATTCAACAATAATAGTAGACAGACATAACAATATAACAGGAGACAGACATAACACCCGGCATGGTATTAAGCAATCAAACAAACAAGCATTGCAGGATGGCCCGTAGCAAGTGGTTAGCTTGCCTGCGAAGATCGACACCGTTCGGCTTGGAGGGTAACGAACGTCACGGTTTAGGGTCTCGGTTCGCCGGTACCGCGGGATACACCTATACACGCATACAAGGGTGCTGAGTATATAAGTATTTTACCAAAATGTAAAACCTACACCACTGGACAGATCCTTTCAAAATAGGAATTTACAAATTTGAATCGACTAAAACGGAGCTACGGATCAAAAGTTATTGACGTGCGACGGATAGCTATCTGCTGCTCACCTCGAAAAAGAAAAACAGACTGCGCGGGAAAAAAACTGCACGGGCTGCTTCTGTGCGCGGCTGGGCCGTTGCTGGTCCGTCTCGCGTCCGCGCGCAGACGCGCACCATGCTGGGCCGAGAGTGGGCCGCAGCCTGCTGCTGGCCTGTTGGGCAGAGGCCATAGCTGGGCTGAAAGCGTATTTCTCGGAGAATATGTTTTCCACGCGGGGAAGCGGAAAACTGGCAGTGCGCTTCCACTTAGCCTGACAGGTGGGGCCGGGTCCACCTGTCAGCCACTCCCTCTCTTTTCTCCCTTTTTCTCTTTTTCTTTCTTTCCTTTCTCCTTCCTCCCGACGCGCGCATGCACGCACGCAGGAACGCAGAGGCGACGACGGTCGATGGCGCCGGCGATTGGGGCCACGGCGGCGGACGTTGAAGACGGCGGCGGGGTCGCCGGACCACACCGCGCCCGGGAGAGCGGGAACCAGAGCCAGCGGTGGGCTCGGGCGCGTCGCCCGCGGGCTCTGGCCTCACGGCCATGGCGGGAGCCACGGGAGGCGGGCGGCGGCGGCGCTGGGGTGGTCGGGGGAGAAAGGCGACGGCGGGAATGGACCCGTCACACTGCACCGCGCTCGCTGGTGCTGCTCACAGTGGCGGAGGGGCTGCAGAGCGCTGGGTCTCGGGGCTCTAGGGTTTCGGTCGAGCTCGGCTTCCTCGAGTTCTCTCGAGCACTCCTCTCTGAGCAGCGAGGCAGAGGGTGGCCTGGGGGTGCGGTGAGGGTCGTGTGTGTGCTCAGAGGCTCGGAAGTGCCCCTTATATAGGCCAGGAAGGAGCTGGAGTAGGTGCACGGCCGCTCGGCCATTAATGGCGCTCGGAGGTCATGGCTGACGCCACTCCTGCTACAGAGGAGGTGCTGAGCTCAGGGCTTGTGCACGACGGCCGCAGGCAGCACCGGAGGCCATAGAGAGGGAGAGGAGCAATGCAAAGGGAGGGAGGAAAGACACCGGAGGAGCTCCACAATCGATCTCCCGTGGCATTGTGCTGTCGGTGGAGGAGATAAGAAGATGAGGGGGCCGAGCTGGATGAGCAGGGGGTCACAGCAGAAGCACTGCTGCAACCGTGGTTGGGTCTAGGTCAAGCAACCATGGTTAACTAGATATTTTTCTGAAATCTGAAATGTGCCCTCTAGGTGTTCGACGAAATGTCCACAAGAACCTTTCAATTTTAAAATAAATCCAGAAAATTCCACTGGCTAGGATGGAAAGCTTGGAGAGGGTCCACTGAGTTTGAGCTCAAATGGTTGCCTCCAAATATGGTTTGGGGTAAAAGTCCGAAAAGGATCATAAAGAGGGAATCGTCGGTATTAGGGTTTTAAGCCGGGGTTTAGCATCTTGTGGTTGGGCTAAGGATCTCATGGTTGTATCAGAGGAGAAGGTGATGGTCCATCACCCTCCATGTAGAAATATCTTGCACAAAAGGTAGGTTGGCATGGTTCTAAAAGTGGGTGAGAAATTAATGGTGTGGTATCTGATTCCTACCAACAAATGAGGGGGAGGGATTGTATTGGATGGAATAAATATAACACTTAATTGGGCTGGTTGGGTATTTACCCCATGTGCATCATTCACATGGTTCTTATCCCAAAAGGTGGCCATGCATGAGAAATATCCCATGGCTAATTTTGGATTAAAACATGAGTGGTAGATGAGTGGCTCAAAATAATCATGTGATATTTTGGGTGTAGATCACGGTATGACAATTATCTCCTGGTTTTGAGGAGTGCTTGAGGGACATAGGTTGGGAAAAACAATTCCCGGATCAACACTTGCACTAAATATTCATCCGGGGTTTTCTGGAAATATTGCATAGAGAAGTATGCAACAATTTTGTCTCGGGAGATTAATAAGTGGATAAGTAATATTGGAATATTTGGTGGGGTTCTCCAGGCTAGGAACATGTGGTTCACGAGGTAGGTGGAATATTAGAATTTTCAGAACCCACTATTTAGGCTATGAGGTTTTTAGGAAAAATTCCAGCGGAGGTTTTCAAAATGGCAAGGAAATCACCGGAGATTCCCTGTAATTATTTGAGAGAAAAAGAACACGAGGGCATCATCTACCACCAGAGGGTAGAATAATTTTTGTGATACGAGGGAAAGGTTTTTCGGGTGTGAGAAAACACCGCTAAATTCGGGATCCAAATTTTGGGGTGTTACAATAGACCAGAAAAAATGGCGTATAGCCAGTTGATCGATTTGGTGTGGTCCTTAGACCCCACACTGCTGGTATCTCCTCTATCCAACATCCCGGAGTTCGCAACAGTGGTTCAATCAACCGGGCTTTGATACCGGCTAACACCAATGCATTTGCTCTTTCCACTTGCCCATTTGCCTCAGGGTGTGCCACCGAGGCTATGTCCAACCGAATTCTCTTATCCGCACAGAACCGAGCAAACTCTCCCACAGCAAAGTTTGTGCCATTATCCGAGATAATGCTATGGGGGTAACCATATCTCAAAATGATGTCCTTCAAAAAGGTCACAGCTGTGTGACCATCACACTTCCGGATTGGCTTTACCTCGATCCATTTGGTGAACTTGTCCACCATCACCAGCATATGAGTCATGTTACCTCGGGCTGGCCTGAACTCTCCCACCATATCCAGACACCAAACTGCAAAGGGCCAAGTGATTGGAATTGTCTTGAGTGCCGAGGCTGGCAGGTGGATCTTTTTAGCAAACCTCTGACATCCCTCACACTTTCGGACGATATCTTCTGCCTGGTTCAAAGCACTGGGCCAATAAAACCCATGCCGGAATACCTTAGCCACCAAGGCTCTTGATGAAGCATGATGACCACATCTCCCTGATGAATCTCCAGGAGCATCTTGCCCTTCCTGCGGCTCGACACAGCGCTGCAGTACCTCGGTCACACTTCTCTTGTATAACTCCTGGTTGATGATGGTGTATGCCTTGGATCTTCTTTGCACTTGCCTAGCTTCAACTTCATTACTTGGCAAACTCCCGTCCATCATATATGCCATTATTGGTTGTGCCCACTCCGGCACAGGACGCACAGGAAAGACCGGATCATCCACCTCCATGAGATCAACCGACATTACTTCTTCCGAGATAGAGTAACCAGTCCCCGGGTTCTGCCAAGCAGTCCCCGGGTTCTCCCAAATGCATCCGACATCGACGTCCATGGGAACAGCACCAGACTCCGGTTTCGCCGGGATAAAATTGACTCGGACTCGGCGATGGTTTGATTGATGGCTTCCTCAATGCTCCAAGGCTATGCCGGGTGGAATTGGATCCCGGGATGAACCTAGCTTGGACAGTACATCGGGGTCATTTTCAGCCCGAGGTATATGCGTGAGCTCGCAACCTTCAAAGAACCCCGAGATCTTCTGGACATGAAACCGATACAACGCCATGTTGGCGTCTAAAGCATCCCAATTTCCCGAGACTTGCTGCACCACCAAATCCGAGTCTCCGAAACATTCTATCCGGCGAATACCAATTTCTTTGGCCACATTTAGCCCATGAACAAGTGCCTCATACTCGGCCACATTGTTAGATGCCGCAAAATGAATCTGCAACACATATCTCAGCTGATCATGCTTTGGCGAGGTAAGGACTACCCCGGCACCTAAACCAATTTCGTCCTGAACCATCAAAGTGCATTCTCCAGTAATTGGAGTCAGGCAATGGTGGCTCATATTGCATTTCAGCCCAATCCACCAAGAAATCCGGCAGTGCCTGAGATTTAATGGCATCTCTTCTTTCATAGTGAGGAGTGTAAGGGGACACCTCGATAGCCCACTTGGCTACTCGGCCAGTTGCATCTTTACACCCAATGATCTCCGAGATAGGAGCCTCACACACCACAGTGATTGAATGCTCTTGGAAGTAATGTTTCAACTTCTTAGCAGCCAGATAGACACCATATGTCATCTTCTGGTAGTGAGGATAGTTCTGCTTGGACAACGAGATCACCTCGCTCAGGTAATATACTGGCCTTTGCACAGTTTTGCCATCTTCTTCTCGCTCCACTACCAATACGACACTCACAACCCGGTTTGTGGCTGCAATGTAGAGCAACATCGGCTCTTTGGGTAATGGTGAGGCCAGTATCGGCGCAGTTGCCAACATCTTTTTTAACTCGGTGAACGCCGCATCTGCTTGCGGGGTCCACACGAAGTGGGTTGTTTTCTTCATGAGTTGATACAAAGGCAATGCCTTTTCTCCCAACCTGCTAACAAACCGACTTAAGGATGCCAAACATCCAGTGAATTTCTGCACGTCTTTGAGACATGTCGGTAACCTCATGCTTTCAATAGCACGGATTTTTGTCGGGTTCACCTCGATACCTCGGCTGACACGAGGAAACCGAGTAATTTGCCTGCCGGCACACCAAGGTACATTTGTCCGGGTTAAGTTTTATCCGGAATTTCCTTAGATTCTCAAATGTTTCTCGGAGATCATCAATCAGAGTGGATTTCTCCTTAGACTTGATGACAATGTCATCGACATACACCTGCACATTTTTTCCTATTTGATCATGCAAGCATTTTTGCATACATCTCTGGTAAGTGGCACCAGCATTTCTCAAACCAAAGGTCATGACACGATAGCAATAAGCCCCATACGGGGTGATAAAAGCAGTTTTCATTTGATCAGCAGGGTTCAGTGGTATCTGGTGAAAACCAGAATAGCATCTACAAAGGATAACAGCTCACACCCGGCTGTGGAATCGATCACTTGATCAATCCGAGGCAGCGGGAATGGATCCTTAGGACATGCCTTGTTCAAGTTTGTGTAATCAATACACATACGCCACACAATGGCCACGTTCGGGTCATCTTTTTTCTTTTCCACCAGGACCGGGTTAGACAACCAGTCCGGGTGCAGCACTTCCATGATGAAACCAGATGCAAGTAATCTGGCCAGTTCATCACCTATCACCTTTCTCCTCTCATCCGAGAGACGTCGCATAGGTTGCTTCACCGGTTTCATATCCGGTCTGACGAACAAAGAGTGCTCAGCCAACTCCCTCGGAACACCTGGCAGGTCCTGATTTGACCATGCAAAGATATCCCGGTTCTCACGGAGGAAGTGACTGAGCTCGCCTTCCTATTTCTCAGTTAACCCGGTACCAATGATGACGTTGTGGTCCGGACATGCCGGGTCAACATTGATCTTCTTGGTCTCTTTGGGCACCTCGAAAGTTGCATTCTGCTCCGGGTTAGCCATACCCGGCATGCCGAGTTGTGCGGACTGAGCCAATGCCACCACTTCATGGATCTTCTTCTCTGCAGCGATAATCAGTGACTCGGCTAAGCACGATCCAGCCGAGGCACACTCCAGTGCACGCTTGTAATCACCCGAGATAGTGATGATGCCATTAGGACCCGGCATTTTCATCTTGAGGTAACCCACATGGGTGGATATCATGAACTTGGACAGTGCAGGCCTACCGAGTAAAGCATGGTATGGACTTTCGAGGTCCACTACCTCAAACTGGATGCTCTCAGTTCGGCAGTTTCCTTGGTGCCAAACAACACATCAACCCAAATTTTGCCCATAGGTGCACATGAAACACCTGGCACTATACCATGAAAGGTGTAGAACTCGGCTGCAGCATATTTGCCGAGATACCCATCTTCACCATGGTGTCTCGGTACATGATATTGATAGCACTCCCATTATCAATGAGAACTCGGGTGAACCGAACATTGATGGTGGGTCCAAAGAATGTCGGTCCACCACCAATGCATAACCTCCCGGAGTTGGCATAACTCGGGGATGATCCCTTCTGCTCCAAGTGATTCTTGCTCGGACCAGTGCAAATACTTCGGCACTGCCGGCATAACTGCGTTCACCTCCAGTGCACGCCGATGCAAGCTCTTCTTGTCAGTTGGCTCGGTCACAAATATCACATAGCTCTGATGAGCTTCTCTGTAATCTCCCTGGGGATACTCTCCCTGCCTGCTGGGACCAGTGTTGTTGTTCCCTCCGACATTCACCTGATTCACAGGTTTCGGATCTGCTTGCCTCGGAACTGGCGGAATCACCGGGATAGCATTTGCTCCGGTAAGCGGCAAGTTTTGCCTCGGCGGAATTCTCTGAGGTGCCCCCACTGATTTCCTCCGGCTCTGGCTCCTTCCCCCCTTGTGCGCTGATACCAGCTGCACTGCCGAGTTGTATGGTTTGCAGGCCTGCGGATGTCTTGGGTGTGGAAACTGCAAGGCCCATCCAACATAGCCTCATAAGTTAAGGATGGCTTCTGGTCACCCCATGGCCTCTTCCCTTCTTGATTCTGGCCCCATGCTGGGCCATTGAACTTCGGACGCTGGCTATTGCCGGCATCTGGCTGGTCTTGGTTTACCGCTGCAACCTGGTTTGAGCCATACCGGTAATCCGGCTCTCTCCTCTTGTTCCGAAGTCCTGGCGATCGTTCTGCCTGACTGGCCCGGGTCTGTTATTCACCGGGTATCTTCTACTCGGCTCCCGAGTTCAGCAAAGGTTGCATCGGATCACCCAGTGCATAGCTATCCGCAATCCGGATTGTCTCGGCCAGAGTGGCCGGCATTTCCCTCTGCAACTTCTGCCAGAGCATGGAGCCGTGTCGGCACCCTGGGCAAACCAAGATATGGCCTGCGCCTCCACAACTCCTTCACAGGAATTGCGAATAGTACTCCACCGGGTTAAGTAATCCCGGTCAGTTTCATTATCCCTCTGCTTGCACATCGCAAGCTGCTGAGGACGATTCGGTCTCTTGTATGTGCTGGAGAAGTTGCTAACAAATGCTTCTTCAAAGTCCAGCCAGCAATCAACACTGCCCTCTCGCAGGTTGTTCAGCCAAATCCGGGCTGGCCCTTCCAACATCTGCGGGATATACCTCACCGCCCATCGGCGGTTTCCTCCCGCATATGCACTGCCGACACATAATCTGTCAGCCAGTCCTCCGGCTTAGTACTGCCGTCATATGTTTTTGCACCTCGGTTAGCTGAAAGTGCCGCACCGGTGGTTCCCTCATGATCCGAGGTCCAAAACATGCCGGCCAGGTGGACCTTGCTCTTCCAGCATCTCGGACATATAAATCCTGTCCAACTTGTAGCGTGCATCATTTGGTGACAACTGGCGAGGTCCCAACCGAGATCCCAGTGCACCTTCATATCTCGGATACCCGGCTTTCTCCATAGCCGAGTAACCATCATCATAACGGTTAGCCACCTGTTCAACAACTTGCGGCTGCTGGACATGCCCGACATTTTGCTGCTGCTGCTGGGCGAGATTTTGTGTCGGATACCGAGGTGGATAACCTCGGCCAGCCGAGTTAACTACCCGGCACCTGGACCGCCCGGACCGGGATTGCTTCTACCCCGGCCGGCACTACCTCGCCCAACTACTGTTTTCCGGCACACGCCGGATCATACACCTGTATCTGTTTGCTCTTACCGGAGTTTACACTCCGGTCACGATCTCCACCGACATGTGGTGATGAAGCTTGCCCCTTAGATCCACTGGCTCCCCTAGCCGAGTGAACAACATCGGACCCACCTGCAACTGTGTTGGCCTTGCGATAGGCCTCATTCTGCCGGGTAGCCACAGCTACCAACTCATTAACTCGGTCTTGCTGCCTACGGAGAGCTTCTCCGGATAAGCCTGACAACTCGGCTCTTGCTGCCTCGGCAGCTCTAAGAGTCTTAGCAGGGGAACTATACTTCGGTTTTTCGACCGATAAGTACTAGGAGTCTTACTGGAGCTAGATCTACCATCTCTAGCAATCTCGGCATTGAGGTTTTTACCCCTCTTGCGCACATCCTCTACTCGACTAGGGCGAGCAGCTACCGGGGTAAAACCATGTGCTTGGTTATACTCACGGACAGTTATCCCGAACTCTCTCCTCACCTCGGCCATCTCCAGAGCCTCCTGAAGCAAGCTCTGACGCCGTGCCTCCAACTCTGCCTCTGATTGGGCAGCATCTGTACCGGCAGCTACCGGCACAGCCAGTTTCTCTATTATCTCCTCGAGATGAGCTGGCCTAACGGTACATTGGATGTACCGGCCTGATCTCGGAGGTTTTCCCTCCTCTCCAGCGGCACTTTCGCCGATCTGGTAACCTTGGGGGCAGGATTACCGGCATCTCTTTGCCGGGTTCTCCTTTACCGGCATCAGCCGCAGTGCCGGTCACCATGACCTCTGCGCAGCTCCCGGGGCGAGCGCTACGCCGGCCGCGAGCCGCACAGATAGCAGGAGGATCCTCAGCCACAAGCACCTGCTCGGGGTACTTGCAGACAACCTCGGTGGCGACGTAGGTCACGAAGGTGCCGAAGCTGATGAGGCAGCCGTTCGTCGGGAACGGCCTGCTGCCGAAGCATCCAGCGTTGTCGCTGATGAAGTTCAGCGCGCCGAGCTTGCAGACGAGCCCGCAAACGACGCGCTCGCCGGAGTGATGATGGAACCCGTCCGGAATGTCACACCAGCCAGCGCGCTGCTGCCCCACGGTGGGCGCCAACTGTCGTGGTGGTATCACGGCAGATGCCATAGGATGGCTAAAGTGTGGGGCCGATGGACGCTGGAGGATCCGGGAGAGGGCTAGCGCGCTAAGAAGCACACACGAAGAACACTCAAGCACAAGCACACACAGGATCTACCCAGGTTCGGGGCCCTCGTGAGGAGGTAACACCCCTACTCCTGCCTATCTCTCTCTGAATATCTCGGTATCACACGAACAAAGCTGCTCCTCGAGCTGTATGATCCCAACAATGGGGATGAACACAAGGTAGAAGATGAAGCTACGGGTGGAAAGGTATCTCAGGGCATCTCCTTCACGCAGGAGGGGGTGAGGACATATATATAGGCAAAACCGAGTTACCGGAATACCCCTCCACTTGCAACGGTCACTTCTCCATACCGGCACTGCAGACGCGCACGCCTGCGCGTCATGATTGTCTCTCCACTGTGGACAGGACGTGGCTTGCCCATGTCCTGTCCCACATCTCTGCTCCAAGGTACGCCCGAGGTCAGCGGTGTACTTCCCCTGCTCCTTGGTCAGCAGAGTAAGCCCAGTCACCTCAGACATGCGCCGTACCGCACGCCGCGCTCCCGTGCCAGACGGGATGTGACAGCAGCGCTGACCTTCGTCCGACACAAGGATAATCCGGCATGGATATGCCGGATTCCCTTCCTGAACAACCATCCCTGCACACAAGAAAACACACAAGTTACCGACATACATATGTCGGTTATGCTATCTCGGATCCTTATCTCGGATCCCTCATCTCGGTCGATATATGCCGGTTGGCACCAGCATGGTACCCCGGTCCCTTCTGGCCCGGGTTATGTCGGTATGCCTATGTCGGTTTTGCACCTACACCACACTCTGAAGCCCAGGCATGTCGACTTTTACTGTAACTTGGCCCACACTTGGGCATAGCTTTTACCACACCATGACCCTACCCGGGGTAGCCCCCCGACAGCCTCAGAGCTGGCAAGTCCGGTTATGTAGAAATGTGTAGCTGTGTTATGAAACCTTTTATGTAACTGTGTGAGGATGTTAAGGATGTTTTTAAAATAAATAGATAATTATTACAAATTTTTAGACAATTAAATCAATAGATAAAAAAGAAATAGAAAAAGATATGATTTTCAGAAATATTGAAACATTTAAATTAAATATATATATAAAAGAAACTAGAGCAAAAAAACGAAATAAGAAAAAGATATGTTTTCAGAAATAAGAAAGGATGTTTTAAAAATAAAGAGATAATTATTACAATTTTTAGATAATTAAATCAATAGATATAAAATAAATAAGAAAATATATGATTTTCAAATATTGGAACATTTTAAAAGAAACTAGAAAAAACAATTCAAAAAGCATGTAAATCAAAGTATATAAAAGAAACAAAAAAAGAAACAGAAATAGAAACTAGAAAAGGAAACAAGAAAAAAAAAAAAAGCCCATTACTCGCGGTTGGTAACACCAACTGGGACCAAAGGGCCGCTGGGCTTCGCGCGCAATTTTTCGCGGCCCAGACAGACCTTTGGTCCGGTTGGTGTTACCAACCGCGACCAAAGGGTCTTTGGTCCCGGTTCGTGTCTGGAACCGGGACCAAAGGTCCTTTCCGGGGATTTGAGTGGTTTGCGGCCAAAATTTCCACAACTTCCCCTAATCGAAGCCTCCGCCTCTGGGCTCCCGTGCCGCCGCCATCGCCCCGCCCACGCCGGCGAGGCCCTGCCCGATTCTCCAGCGCGGCCCTGCCCTCCACCTCTGCCTCCGCGCGCCTCCGGCGAAGCCCTGCTCCGGCGTGGCCCCACACCTCTGCCGCCGTGCGGATTGACCCGCTGAGCCGCCGCCGCGCCTCCGCCCGAAGCTCGCCGGCGCGGCTACTCTGGCCGTCCAACGCCGCCAGCTGCAGACGCTCGGCCACCACCGGCGTGCTCCACCACCGGCGCGCTCCACCACCACCGTCGGCCGTAGCTCGGATTCACTATATCAAATCAAATTGTAGTAAAAACAAGGGGCCACGTAGACTATTCTGAGGTGGTATGCTAAATCCATGATCAACTGATGTAGCTAGTGTGACTAAAGCAGCAGCTATTGGCTTAACTGGTTCTAAACTCTCCCACCCGATAAAGGAATTGAAAGACTACCCGGGCCACGTAGACTATTCCCTTCCGCGGACATTCTTTTATAGTCTAGAAGGAAAGTAGCAAAGCCGAACGCAAATACACATGCAAATTGCGTCGACTACCTCATCACTGTCCAAAATGTCGCCGGCGGATCGAGGGTAGTGCTTCCCTCCCTTCCTTCAAATTTTGTTAGGAAAAAATTGTTTTAGCACAATTTGTGTTAGCAAAAAATTATGTTAGGAAATATTGTTAGTGTTAGTGTTAGGATCCATTTGTGTTAGCAAAAAATTATGTTAGGAATTTTAGTTAGTGTTAGTGTTAGAAACAATTTGTGTTAGCAAAATATTGTGGTAGGAAATATTGTTAGTGTTAGTGTTAGAAACAATTTGTGTTAGCAAAAAATTGTGTTAGGAATTTTAGGTCTATCCAAATTTGTTCACATTGTTAGAAGTAATTTTTGCTATTGTGTTCCATTTTAAATTAGGCTATTAGTTGTTGTGAATTTTAAACTGTAGTTCCTGAATTTAAATTTGCTAAGTAGTTGCTATAATTTTGCATTCACATTTTGCTAAGATGCAAATTTTAAGATTCATATTCTTGTTACAAAATTGATTGCAGGGAAATTAGGTTATATGTTATTTGATAGTTGCTATGAATTTGTACTTTATTTAAATTTGCTTGCTACTTAGAAATTATGTTTTTAGTTTATTGTTCTCGGCGACGATGTCCCTGTTGGACCAGAGAGGCGATGTCCGGGACTGGGCTCCGCGGGCTGGCACTGGGAGGTGCTACCTTCCGGGACACGTAGCTTGGTGAGAAATCCGGGTGACGTCGTCGACCCGGATATTCTTTGGTGGCAGTCGCGTGGGCCACGCTCGGTGCAGAGGGAGCCGGCCCCGAGGAGGTGGTACGTCGCCGTATCAGGGTGGAGGACGAGCACGTCCGTCGGTACTTGTATTTGTTAGATACGCAGTATAACAGTAGTTGGTTGTTTCTTCAGAGGGTTCCTCCTCACGTGAGTTATGACCCTGTGAGGGTTCCTAGTCTTTGGATGCGTTGCGCCCGCGGCTTAGCACCCCGCGGCTCAGGACCCGGTCGAAGTTAGTTTGAGAGGTTCATGTATGGGAGAGGACATGTATTAATGATATTATTCGTGATGTATTTGTGATACTTTTGCATATTTGATCAATGTTCCCTACTTTTAATTATTCTGCTAATGCTAACATTGTTAAGTAGTTGCTATAAATTTGCATTCACATTTGCTAATATGCAAATTTTAAGATTCATATTCTTTTTGCAAAATTGATTGCAGGGACATTGAGCTATGGATCCAAATTGTCCGGACGCCTTCGGCAGAGACGAGGAGCGTGAAGAGCAAATGGATCCAACTTGTCCGGACGTCGCCGCAAAGACGAGGAGCGTGAAATGCGAATGCTTCATATTATAGCAGGACGTGCAGCCGCGCCTGTCGGTGAAGAAGATGGGGTAATTGGAGAAGATTACAGCTCCCAATTTCTGAACGACTCGGTGAGGGAGTTGAGCAAGAAGAAATTTGTAGAGAGGAGGAAGTGCCCTTAACAAACTCCGGCGAGGTATATTAAGCCTCTGTTGATCGATCACACTAGATGTATTATTTGAGTTGTATTGCAGTTATTAACGAATCATTTTTTCTTTTAGCCTCCGGATCGAGCAAATCATCCGCAGCTAAAGGGTCGAAAGGGTCGAAAGCAGTGTCGAAACGAGGCCCGACGAAGCCGTTGAAGGAGGGTCAAAGGATAGTGATCGACAGAGTTAGTGATAGTGGTGAACGATGGAACCCTTACAGTGCCGCCGCAAAATATAAATCAATGCGGAGTTGTTGTTAGGGACTTGGTCCTGATCACCCTTGAAGAATGGCATCAGCCGAAGGACGACAACAAGCCAACTACTTATGTTGGCATAACCCTAAAAGATTTGTGTTGGGACACGCTCTTGACAAAGGTCAACCTACCGCCAGGTCTACCCGAGCAGTTGAAGAAGAAAGTCAAGCAGTGGACTCTTATGAAGATGGCCGAACAATTCCGGACCTGGAAGAAAAACTTATGGAAAGCTTATGTAGAGGCGGAGGAACAAGATACAGAATTCATTGGACCACTAGTGAAGATACAACAGCAGTGGCCCACATTTGTGAAGCAAAGAAATCGGAGGCCGCTGTGGCCCGATCGAAAACAAATAAGTTAAATGCTGGGAAGAAGGAATATCACCACACTTTGGGGGCAGGTGGCTACAAGGCTGCCGTGCCTAAGTGGGAAGCCTTTGAAGCAAAACTGCTTGATAACGGGATCATTCCACAGACAGCGGACTGGCCCGAGCGGTCCAAGTTTTGGTTGTTCGCGCATGGGGCAGGGTTGGACCCAGAGACAGGGCTGATTGTTGCTCAGGAAGATGGAAGGACAAAATTGAATATATAACCAAAGAACTTGTGGACGCAATTGTTAGACTTTATACATGTAATACATCAGCTATACGGTATTGGTATGGTGTAGTACACCACCCAATACCGTACCCTATGTACATGCCATGAGAGGGCTTTTCTCTCCTATATAACACGAACCACGAACCCTGGAAGGGTATCGTTTCCGCCACGCTCGATATGGTATCAGAGCCGAGTTCTCTTCTACCCTAGCGCCGCCACGATCCACAATAGCCGCCGCCGCCGCCATTGAGCCGCCGCCGCCGCACCAAGTCCCGCCGCCGTAGATCTTGTTCCTGCCGCCGCATACAAACACCCAAGCCACGATCAAGACCACGACCAAGACACAAACCAAAATCTAGACACCAAGAACCACGACCTAAAAAAACCTACGACCCAAAAACTTACGATCCCAAAACCTATGATCACGATCCCAAAACCCACGATCCAAAAACCGATCCCAGCTGCCTCTAGCCCATGGCGTCGTCATCTTCCTCGATGCCATCCGTCGCTACCCAGCTCGGATCCCCTCCGTCTCAGAAGCTGACCCGTGGCAACTTTCTGTTCTGGAAAACCCTAGTGTTCCCAGCTCTCCGTGGCGCCCAAGTCACTGCACTCCTTGACGGCAGTGAGAGCGCCCCACCCAAGACCATCACGGTTGAAGATGCTGACAAGGTGAAGAAGGTCGTCACCAACCCTGCATATGGAGTCTGGATCGCTCGCGACCAGGCTGTGCTCACATACATCCTCAACTCCCTGTCGCCGGACGTCCTCGCGCACATGGTAGGACTTGAAACCACCGAGGCTGTCTGGGCGGTGATCACTGGTATGTTTTCCAAGCAGTCTCTTGCTAAGATAAATCACCTCCGAGGACAACTGAATAGCACCAAGAAGGGTTCCCTTACAGCTGCACAATACTTTGCAAAGATGAAAAGTTTCAGTTCTGAATTAGTTTCTCTTGGGAAAGAAGTTGATGAAGGAGAACTTGTAGGCTATATTCTTAATGGCTTAGATGGTTCTTACAATGATGTTGTCGCAGTTTCATGGCAACTCGGGCACCACTCTTGATGATCTCTTTGATCAGATTTATGCCCATGATATTCGTCAGACTATGCTACAGGAAACAGGTGATTCCTTCACAACGTCAGCCAACCTTGCTCGCCGTGGTCGCTCTCATGGTGACCGTGGCCGTGGAGATGATGACCGCGGTTTTCGCCGTGGAGATGGTGATCGCGGCTATCGCAGCCGCACCGATGACGACCGTGGCTATCGCCGCGTGATGACGACCGTGGCTTCCGCCGCGGTGATGACGACCGCAGCTACCGCCGTGGAGATGATTACTATCGCGGCGGACGTGGCCGCGGCCGTGGTGGCGATCGTCGCGTGGATCGCCGCGACAGTCGTGATGGAGGCCGTCGCCGTCAAGACCGTGCTCCTACACCCTACGTCGATATCACCTGCCAGATATGCAAGATCCATGGCCACCCTGCTAGTGAGTGCTGGTGGCGCTATCAGGATCGTGATGATTCCGATGATGATGATGTTGATCACAAGGACAAGACTGCCAACATTGCCTCTTATGGTGTGGACACCAATTGGTATCCCGATACTGGAGCCACTGATCATATCACTGGTGAGCTGAGCAAGCTGTCCACGCATGAGAAGTATCGAGGCCGCGAGAAGGTTCACACGGCCAATGGTCATGGTATGCACATTTCACATGTTGGTCATTCTGTTTTACATACCCCAATTAGTTCCTTGCATCTAAACAATGTCTTGCATGTTCCCACATCATCCAAAAATCTGTTATCTGTTCATAAACTCACACTTGATAATAATGTGTTCATCGAGTTTCACCCCTCTTTCTTTTTGATCAAGGACCAGGTAACAAAGACGGTTCTGTTTGAGGGTCCCTGTCATGGTGGTCTCTATCCCCTAGTGCCTATCTCTAGTGGGTCTTCCAAGCAAGCCTTTATCACAATAAAGCCGACGTCTTCTACGTGGCATCGTCGTCTAGGTCATGCATCATCATTTGTGGTTCAACAAATTCTTAGGAAAAATGAACTCTCTCATACTCCTGAAATAAATGCTCATGTTTGTGATGCCTGTCAATTAGCTAAGAGTCATCAGTTGCCATATCCTATTTCCACCAGTGTCTCCACTGTTCCCTTGGAACAAGTGTTTTCTGATGTATGGGGTCCAGCACCTGCCTCAGTTGGCAAACATTTATATTATGTGAGTTTTATTGATGATTATAGCAAATTCACATGGATTTATTTGCTCAAAAACCGTGGTGAAGTTTATCAAGTTTTTCTCAATTTCCAGCAATTTGTTGAACGCAAATTTGATAGAAAGATTAAAACTATGCAAACTGATTGGGGTGGTGAATATGAAAAACTCCATAGTTTCTTTCAAAAAGCTGGCATTTCCCATCATGTTTCATGTCCTCATGCGCATCAGCAAAATGGTTCTGCCGAGAGAAAACATCGTCATATTGTTGAAGTTGGTTTATCTCTCCTCGCTAATGCATCCATGCCTCTAAAATTTTGGGATGAAGCCTTTCTTACAGCCACGTTTCTTATAAACTTACTACCCAGCAAAGTTATCAATTTTGACACTCCGGTTGAACGTCTTATGCATACTAAGCCCAACTATGACTCTCTTCGTGTTTTTGGTTGTGCGTGTTGGCCTAACCTTCGACCTTACAACAAACGCAAGCTTGCTTTTCGCTCTAAACGCTGTGTTTTCCTTGGCTATAGCCCTCTTCATAAAGGTGTAAAATGTCTAGATGTGTCAACCGGGCGTGTTTATGTCTCTCGTGATGTTGTCTTTGATGAAAACATCTTCCCCTTTGCTGATCTACATCCAAATGCTGGCCGGCGCTTACGTGCTGAAATACTCTTACTCCCAAAAGATTCACCCTCTCACACATCTAATATTGGGGATGTACAAACATATGACCACATGCCTTTACCTATAGTCCCTGTTGTGACTAACCATGACTAGGAACATGAAGAACAAATTGTCTCAGAAGATTCTGTATCTGAGCATGAGTTCACAGAAGAAAATTTCGTTGAAAACGATCAAGAATCGAGCTCAAATGAGCAAGAAATGTCGGATGCCTCCAATCCGCAAGAAGACAACGGCACAGGATCCCATGCTGATCCGGAGTCCGCCTCGGATCGCGCTGACTCCGATCCCGGGGAGGATTCTTCCTCTGCTGTCCCGCCGCAGAGGACAGCGACAGCACGCCACCAGCCATCTACGTCGCCTGCTCGCCGGTCCCCTGTCCGTGCCTCACGTGCGTCGGCAGGCGGGCCATCTACCGCGTCGCCTGGTGAAGATGCTCACCAGCCCGCGCGCTCCACGTCGCCCGCACCAGCCGAAGATGCTTCTGCTGGTTCCGATGCTCATGACGATGCCGATGGAGAATCTTCTCCAGCGCCGGATCCTGAGCCGACCGGATCGACTGTGCCACCCACACTGCTTCCGTCCTGTGGCTGGCGCCCGCACTCGGCTGCAAAAAGGTATCAAACAACCTAAAAAATTTAAAGATGGCACTGTTCGTTACACTACAAAACGCGGTGTTGTGCGGTATAGTCTTCTTGCTGCTGCTTCCACAGGTGAACCACGTTCTCTCTCGGAAGCACTTGATCATCCTCAATGGCGACATGCAATGAAGGAAGAATATGATGCTCTCATTAACAATCAAACATGGCATCTTGTTCCTCCTGGTTCCACTAAAAATCTGATTGATTGCAAATGGGTCTACCGCATCAAGAAACGTTCTGATGGCACTATTGAAAGGTATAAAGCACGCCTTGTTGCAAAGGGGTTCAAGCAAAGGTATGGAATTGACTATGAGGACACTTTCAGTCCTGTTGTTAAAATAGCTACTATTCGTACTGTCCTAGCACTAGCAGTTTCCCGAGGATGGAGCTTACGGCAGCTAGATGTTAAAAATGCATTTTTACATGGTGTTTTGGAAGAGGCAGTTTACATGCGTCAACCTCCTGGTTTTGAAAATCCCACTGCTCCCCATCACATATGCAAACTTGACAAAGCTTTATATGGTCTCAAACAAGCTCCCCGTGCATGGTTCTCAAGGCTAAGCTCCAAATTACATGATCTTGGTTTCATACCCTCTACAGCAGATACATCCCTGTTTCTTTATCATAAGTCAGATGTTACAATCTACATGCTCATTTATGTTGATGATATCATTGTTACAAGCTCTTCAGATCATGCTATTGCTGCCCTGCTTAAAGATCTTAATGCTCATTTTGCCATCAAGGATCTTGGTGGCCTACATTTCTTTCTTGGTATTGAAGTACATCGAACACCTGATGGTTTGCTTCTAACTCAGAAAAAGTATGCCTCTGATTTACTCAAACGAGCTGATATGTTTGATTGCAAGCCTGCATCTACTCCATTATCTTCCACAGATCAGCTGTCTCTCACTGAGGGGGAGCCGCTTAGTTCAGAAGACAGCACACGATATCGCAGTCTTGTTGGAGCTTTGCAGTATCTCACATTGACACGACCTGATTTGGCATTCTCTGTTAACAAAGTTTGTCAATATCTTCATGCACCTATGACCTCTCATTACACAGCTGTTAAAAGGATTCTCAGATATGTTCAGGGTACTGTTAGTCTTGGTATTACTTTTCAGAAATCTACATCCACATTGCTGAGTGCTTTTTCAGATGCAGATTGGGCTGGATGCCCTGATGATAGACGTTCCACAGGTGGGTTCGCTATATTTGTTGGCCCAAATTTGGTCTCCTGGCTTGCTAGAAAGCAGGCCACAGTTTCCCGTTCCAGTACAGAAGCTGAATATAAAGCAGTGGCAAATGCAACAGCTGAGCTCATTTGGATTGAAGCACTTCTCCGTGAGCTCGGAGTCACATTGACAGAAAAACCATGTTTATGGTGTGATAACTTGGGTGCTACTTATTTGTCTGCCAACCCAGTATTTCATGCTCGCACAAAGCACATTGAGATTGATTTTCACTTTGTTCGTGAAAGAGTTGCAAGCAAAAATCTTGAGATCAAGTTTATATCAAGCAAAGATCAGGTTGCTGATGGTTTTACTAAGCCACTTCCAGTGAAAAATCTTCATGAGTTTAGGCGTAATCTAAATCTTCGTAGAAGTTTAGATTAAGGGGGAGTGTTAGACTTTATACATGTAATACATCAGCTATACGGTATTGGTATGGTGTAGTACACCAACCAATACCGTACCCTATGTACATGCCATGAGGGGCTTTTCTCTCCTATATAACACGAACCACGAACCCTGGAAGGGTATCGTTTCCGCCACGCTCGATAGCAATAGCAAAAGTTCGAAGGGGAGTGTACGTGGTCGATAGAGAGAAAGACGAGATGTCACTCGTACTCGGGAATCCTGAACACGTTGGACGATTACGAGGCTATGGAGCCGGTGTCACCTTGAAGCAAGGTTTTCCGGAAGACGCTCATACTTATAGAAGCCGTCAGAGAAAGAAGAAGCAGGAGTCAGACCGGTTATCAGCATTGGAACGCAAGGTGTAGCAGCAGGAGCAACTAGACTCAATTAGTCAGCAAAGGGCATCTCAGTTGCAGCTAGAAGGTCCTGTCGTCGAAGCCGTCCCATCTGATCAGCGAAAAGCAGCGTGGGTTCCACACAGCTAGAAAATTCTGAATTCGAACCGCCGGCGGCTAACTACCCGTGGATGATATCACGGAGAAGACAAACTGTGAGCTACATATGTCAATGAAGAACATGTCCTTCAAGGTGGCGGTCGGCTATGCTTTACCTAATCAATCTAGAGCAAGCTGCCATCTCGGCGGGATTCCAGCTGGCTATGCTCGTGTCGGGGTGGATGAAGTTGTGTCGTTATATGCTAATCTGGACCTTGACATTCCTGGAGGTGACGGCGAGAAGACACTGGGAGAAGTCGAGAAGGATATCGCTCTCTGGAACAGGAAAAACATCGTGTTTCCAAACTTGGCGCCAAGGCCACCGACTCCTCCGAGTAGCAGTCCCCCACCTCAAGATCCATCCCTACCCCCTCAAGATCCATCCCCCCCCCCCACCTCAAGATCCATCCCCCCACCTCAAGATCCATCCCTCGACGCCCCGTCCGTCGCGAGTCCATCACCCGCGACGTCCCGTCCGTCGATTGCGCCCACTGCTAAGTCCTTCTCGTTAAAGCGGAAACTAAACTTCCCGTCGACGAGCAGAAGTGCAGATAAGTTAACTCGAGAGGAACGCGAGTTGCTAAAGCCTCTTCCAAAGAGACCTTACGACTTGACTCCAGAGGAACTCGACGAGTCGGTGCGTGCCAATGTGAAAAGACAATTAGGACCGAAACGACCCCCGCCTAAAGAGATAATACCAGCAGAAAAAGTTGATAGATGTTTGAAAAATTTATCATGTGGACCGCCACAGCCGCCTAAATTGCCAGATGACTATGATCGTGTTATTGAGAAGACAATTAGTCAAGAGAAGCAGGAGAAGGAGGCGGCATATCGCCTAAAGAGGGAGAAGATGCAGACGGCAAAATGCGGGAAACAAGTGGCCCAGCTCGGAGAACAGGTAAATCAGTCGATCCCCCCGCTCAAGGTGATGCCCGATAAGGAATTACACCACGACACTAGAACCATAGGCGACCCCAGAGAGTATCAGTATGCATGGACATATGTCTACGGGAGGTCCCTGGTCAGACCTGAGCAGGTCAATTCTCTAACAACACAATTGCGTCGATTGCATCAGTGGTACGAGAACGCCGCAAAGGCCGGGCATGATGTCTTCTGGGTGTCATATAAGAAAGAGCATTACTTCACGGATGACGCGATGTATATTCCGTTTTCTGAAATTTTTCAGTTATTCAATCAAGACGCCCTCGACAAAACCCTCGTCAGTTGCTATTGTTTGTAAGTGATTTATTTCTGCAATTTAATTAAGTCTCTAGCTTTGCTCGTTCATTGCCTGTAATTATCTCACTATATTCTTTTGTACGCTATTATGCAGAATGAAGATTGTCGAATGCAGAGAACGCCGCATCTATGACACTGGGTTCATTGACCCATATTATATTCATGAAGTGACCGTAAATAACCATCCCGCGGACACAGAGAAAAACTTGCTCTGGTGGTTAGTGAAACAAAATACATGCGCAGAAATACTTTTTCCTTACGCCTTCAAGTGAGTGTTACTGTACCTTCTACACATTCTATTTTGCTTACTCGATGTTTAGTGTAATCGATGAGTCATGGGCATATAAACGTGCGCAGATTTCACTGGATTCTGCTAATCATTAGAGTTGACCAAGGAGTCGTTCAAGTCATGGACTCGTTAAGGAAAGATATGGACGAGTACCAAAGCTTGCAAGATATGCTCCAGAGGTAATTTCAATCATTATCGCTCTATATCGACTTTTTTCATTCATTTTCTGATATCAAGTAATTAATAACTCGTTTAATCATTTTCTTTTGGCGGGCAGGGTTTGGAAACGGTTCATCGTGAAGATTCCAGGGGATTGGAAACCGGAGCTGTATTTTTATACCACCAAGGTAAGTAGTACTATATATATAGGTCCGCGCAACTCTTTAATTCTAGTTTCAATAGCATTATCATGCTTGATTATTATTTGATTAAATTCTATTTTTTGTAAAGTGGTGTCTGAGGCAGCCACAAGGGACTAATTTATGTGCATACTACGTTTTCGAGTACATGCGCTCTTTTGTCAGTGAGCGGAATAGAGAAGTCAGAACAGCTGAAGTATGTATACACTATTCGCAATTTTTTTTTACCATATTGTGTTGAGTTCCATTCATAAATTACAACTCACATATTCATATTGATCTAGATGGATCGAATGCGGGACCAGCTCATACCAACGAAGCGCCTAAAAGCAATTCAAGAGGAATTGGCGGGATTTTTGAACTCGGAGGTCCTGAAGAAAACTGGAGAATTTTATCACCCTAGCAATTATTTTTTGCCTCCAATGTAATTGACGTGATCTCGACATGTGAGAAACGTGATGTCGGTGTAGTATAAACTTGTGGGCTTATGTATGTATGAATCAAACGTGACCTCGGTGTATTGTATACTTTATGTGTATGACTTTATGTGTATGACTTGTTGTCTGCGCAACGTGATCTTCGTAAAAAATAATTAATTGGAAAACAAAAAATCGAAACCCCTAAAAAATTAATTAGCAGAAAACAAAAGGCAGAAATCTTTGGTCCCGGTTGGTATTACCAACCGGGACCAAAGGGTTCCCGCCATGCCCGCCCTGCCTTGGCCACGTGGAGGCCCATCCGTCCCGGTTCGTAAGCACCCGAGACGAAAGCCCCCCCCCCCCCCCCCCCCATTTAGTCCCGACCCTTTAATCTCGGTTGTAAAACCGGGACCAAAGGCCCTCTGGACCTGGGACAGATGGGCTATTTTCCACTAGTGGTAGCCTTCCCTCTCACACAACATGAATTGCTCCCCATTGGTACCACTTTTTAACAATTTGAAGACCATTCCAAAACTTTTAATACTTTGAAGACCATTCCAAAACTGTGAATCTCTAGATTCATTCATCAATAGGCTTCCTATTAAATAAGTATTTCTTTCTACAAAATCTGAATCCAGGAGCTAGCATTTTGAGTGTTAAACTACTTCCATACCCACTTCACCAACAGAGAAATATTCATCAAGCTGGTGTTAATTAAGCCCCAAACCCCCCCCCCCCCCCCCCCCCCACCACATACACACACATAATCCTTCAGACGACAAACATTCTCTCTGAAGGACGAAGTATTTCGATTAGAGGGAAGTGAATTGGAAATTTAAAAATAATTGCTCGCAAATAGGTAAGAAGAACCCAAATTTATGCAGTAAGGAAGAAAAGAGAGCAAGTTGTGTCGATAGAAATACAAGCAATTATCAAACAATAAGATCAACAAGAATTAACAGTAAAACGAGGAGAAGATTGGAACAAGTACACATATTAGTTTGCCGGAGTTCAAACTATTGGTACCAACCCTACGTCTCCGTTTGGAGGGGATATGCATGCATACACTCTATTCCTCAGTTACAAGCATCACCCACTTGCTCCTAATCCCTATTCTCCATTAGTGAAGCTAGCTTCACCGACTGCGCCCGATCACTGATGGCAGATCTTTTGATGTGATCTACGAACCTTCACAAACTTGTCGCGGCCAATCCACACAATGCATTCTCATCGGAGGCACCTAGCCGTCAAGAAGATGTCAAATCTTCAAGGGTAAAGAGCATATGTTCTTCGGCTAAGACATGCTCTTGCTTGTAGCTCAGTGAAACTCAATCTCCAACTCTCAGAAATTCAGTTCTTGAGAGAAGGTGGGGGAATTCAAAATAGTAGATCAAAAAGATCTTGGAATTCGGCTCAACACGCCAACTTGCCCGTTGGGGCCTAGGTGTATTTATAGGCGAGTCCCAAAATTAGCCTTGGCCGCTCAAAATTTGCGTACGAACATTTGCAACGGTCTAATCAAAAAGCGAGGTTGTCCTTTTATCAAGGTTATCCTCTAATCAAACAGCCTAATCCCGCAATTAGCAGTTGGTGGTAGATATTTGTGTACGGACATTTCTGTCATGGACATTTCTAGTATATTTTATTTCGTTGTTCTGGTCGTGAATTTGTGAGCTATCCTTTAAGTGGGTTACCTATGTTGATCCTTGGAAGTACGCTGTTTACTGTTTGGAGCTTTATTGAATTGATAAATTCTTGCTCAATTAGCCCTTTCATCTAAAAATAGACCTACACTCAGACATTGACAGCAGATACTTACATGGGGCCACATTCCATGAAAAAACTTCCTTATTAGCTTCTTCCAAGGGTCGTATTTGGAATTCTTATGCAGGGTTCCATTCCTTGAAAATGAATCCAAATGATCTGCACTAGAAAAACGACATTGTCCCCTACTCTCTCCGTTTTTAAATAAAATGTTTTAGGTATTGTACATGTTGTGTAGGTACGGACTAAAATAAGTGGATGTAAACACTAAACATGTCTAGATATATGTAGATATAAGTGAATATGGAAAAAGAGTATAACATCTTATATTTACGAACGGAAGGAGTACATTTTACTTCAATTGCCTAGGCGTGTTTCCTGCATGTGGAAAACTGCACTACTATAAGTTTAGCGCAGCTAGCAGCCCCACTCTACAATTCTACATCCATGAGTAGCTTACAGGTGTAGGTAATACGGATGTGTTCTAAAGCAGTTCACATACATATATTTGGTACGTGCTGTTGATTTTTTTAGATGGAAGGCTCGAGCAGAGCCCAGGTTTAAATTAATAAAGTCATCCGGCCAAAAGATCCACACATACATAGAATCTCCGCCCAAGGTGGTTACATAGATAAGAACACGGTAGCGCGAAGGCTACGGTAAGGGGGAAGGAAACACCCCAAAAAGACGAGCTAAGGTGAGTAGCAAAGGTAAACTAAGGTAGGTGCAGCTGGTCCGGTCTATCACGGACAGAGTTGTGGAGCGAGCGGATCCTGCCAATCGCCTGCTCCAGTGTGCCACGGTCCTGCCTCCTAGCCATTGGCTTCCACACCTGCAAATACAACGCCATTTTATATAACCCGTCAGCCGGTTGAGAAGGAAACACCCCCTCAATCGAGAATTTATTCCTCATGTTCCACAAAGACCATAAGAGAGCCGCACAGCAAATCCATAAAACTCGCTTGTGTTGTCCCGACTCGGCGGTAATCAGTCTATAAACATCCGCGAAACACGAGGGATTCCAAGTGCAGTGCAACAGTTCCCTAACTGCGCTCCACAAAAACTTTGCAAGAGGGCACACACAAAAAAAATATGATTTGTGTTCTCTCTCTCCTCACATAAGTCACATCTGCCGTTTGAGGGGCCCCTTCTCCTGGCAATATTATCATTGGAGGGCAAGCGTTTTCTGGCCAGTTGCCACAGAAATAGTCTGATCTTCAGGGGAATAGAGATTCCCCAGATCTCGCTATAATGCTTCCCAGGGTGTCGTCGCAAAGTTTGTTATAAAGAGACCTAACCGATAATTTCCCGGACGGTTCCAAGGCCCAGGAGATGGCGTCCTGTTCTGGCGATGGAATGAACTCCGGGAGCTCTCTCCGGAGAGAGTTCCATTCCGCGGTCTCAGCCAGCCCAAGTGACCGACAAAGAGGAATGTGCCAATCCCCCTCCCGGTGAGCCTGAGCCACCGAGGACTCTGGTAGCGCTAAAATGGCAAAGATGGCTGGGAATCTATCCCTTAGGGGCCTCGACCCCGTCCACCAATCGACCAAAGATTGCTGTTGATTTAGACGAAACCTGCGGCGAAAAGAACCCAAAAATTGACTGAACGCACGTGCCGGTTTTTTTCACGAGGACTAAAATTTGCCCACGGCACACCGGATTAATTGGCATGGCCAATTTGGGCCACAAGCTAGCTAGCTAGGCAAATGTATTTCGATCATTTGCACAATAGGCTCTTGGCTGGTGTGAAAGAGATGCAGCAATACTACGGTAGAATGTAGATCACCCAAAAGCATCCACCCAGACACCAAATGCATCCGTCGGCGGTCCGCCCAATGGGGTTCGGGCACACACACACACACACACACACACAAAGTCCCCAGCGGTTTGGACTGCGGAAAAATCTTTTCGGTATCGCCTTGTCCGCCCTTATTTTAAGGGAGGATCGGGAGTGCCGGACTTTTCCACCACGTAGACACGGACAGGCGGGTCTATCTTGCCATCCAGAGAGGCCGGTCATGCCGATTTAAGGGCTCGTTTGGTTGCAGGCATTCCCTGGGGGTTCCGCCCCTTTTCCCTTGCCCAAGAAACCCCGGGCCAAATTTGGCCCGGGTCAACTTACCGGACCGTTTGGTCGCCGACGAGACGAGGAAGGGCGGCCCGACCCCGTCTTTTCCCCGGGCGACTATTCCGCGAGTTGGGAGGTGGGGATCACGTTCCGCGACTCGGGAGGCGACGGCGCAGCGAGCACGCCACGATCTCCTTCCTCCGGCGGCGCAGCACGGCCACGATCTCCTTCCTCCGGCGGCGACCGGACAAGAGCGCGGACCGGAGCGAGTCCTCCTCCCCTTCGCCTCTGCCTCTCGCATCTCCCCTCTCCCCACTCCCACCGGATCGGCCCAAGATCTCGTCGGCTTCCTCGTCCAAGATCCGGTCGGCTACATCTCCTGTCGAAGGTTTGCTTCTCCCCCTCCCCCTTGTTTCTGTCCCCACGTCTGACGATGACGGCCATATTTCTCTAGTAGCTGCAATCTGCGAGTAAATCAAGTTTTAGGCTCCTATCTGCGCCGATGCTTGTGGGGATGGCTCTGATATGTTGCTGTAAATCTGCGAGTAAATCTAGTTTAGTAAGATCCGGTTTTGCTGTTTGTTTTTGCCTTCTGTTGAAAAGAAGTTTTACTAGTTCAGAACATTCGGTTGAAGGAAGTGCCGCTCCTTGTTTACATGTGTAGGAGTAAATAGTATGCTGCTCATGCTTTTGTGCTGCTATTGACTTACTATGTATAAATAGTTGATCACTTGATTGGTTTTTTTTTGCTTTCTGCAGTTAATTGCTTGCTCTATTGATCCATTTGTACAAATATAGGAATTGATAGTTTGTTCCTGGTTGCATTGTTACTATTTGTTACTGGACCTGTCCTGTTGCCTGAACATGTCCTCTGTCCTGTATAATGTATTGCTAGCGAATCCACTAGTACATTATACTGTTCTGAGCCTTGAGATATACATGAGAAGTAGTTAAAACTTTTACTTGCTATTTCTTATATTCAATTCCTTTTGCTCTGTAGGTTCTTTACATCAAAGTAGATGGGAATGCTCGTCAAAGTCGATGGGAATGTTCGTCATGCACCAGTCATGTTTCTTCCTGGAGCAACATACTTTTACTTGCTGGATATTGGACCATAACTAGTTAACTACCATTTCCATTTTTTAAACATAGCATACTATATTTATCCTCGTGTTATTTGTATGACCTTGCATGTAAAACTTGTTGTATGCATGAGCTGAATTGTATGTTGCTCTAATAATCTCTGAATGCCTAATTTCTTTATATTTCTATTCTCAGTTTCCTTATTTTTTTGGAAATAATGATAGATGTTTTCCAACTGATGACATTTTGCATGCAAAAAGTAGGAGCTTTTTGTGGTAATTTTTTGTTTTTCGTTTCTGGCATTGATGATCTATTTTCTGATAATATTTGCGATATATGTTTGTGGGAGCTTTTTGTGTGGTAGTTTTCTGTTTTTCTAAAATGATGAATTTTTATTTTTTTAGAAATAATAGTAGGAGAAAAGAGAGAGGTTCTTGCTTTCTGATGGAGCAGAGCTAATGAAATGAGCGCAAATGGGCAGCAAGAAAGCAGGAACGGTAGGCAGCAGCAGGCCAGGAGCCAAGCAACCCGCGAGTACAGTGTGTTGTCCAAATGGCAGGGTGATCTCTCCCGTGGTGGAACAGGGATCCCGTGGGCCAAGGGAATCTTCCCCCGTGGGCTTTGTTCCCTGGTTTTTACACCCGGGACAGCCAAATTAGCCCTAAAAGGTATCGTTTATTATCCTTCTTAATTCGACGCGTCGACTCACCACCCGCCCGTCGGATAATCCGACTCGGATTCCTCCTGCGCCACGCTACGTTTTCTCGCCTGAGCTCAGCCTATTGGATGGCCTGTTGTGTCATTGTCTCTAGTTGAATCAAGTAAAAAAATAATGTGCCCTCAGAAAATAAGTGTAATGATACTTATATAGTACCACTACATGATATCTCCGCCCAGAGAACTTGCCCGTGGCAAGATGGTTAGGTGGGTGGGTGTACCCCTAGCCCACCAGAGTTCAAACCTCAGGTTTGACGCTGGTGTTTCTCATTTAAACCGGAATATTCTTCAGTGGGAGGCGACGTTCCCGTCGACAGCGAGGCGCCCATGGTGACTTCGTCAATCTCAAGACACGACCCGCCGACTCAGTCTCTCGAAGGTGCTCATAGGGGTAGGGCGTGCGTGCGTTCATAGGGATGAGTGTGTGCGCGTGTATGTGAACGCTTGCGTTGTACAGTGTTTCGCAAAAAAAAAAAAAAAAAAAATCTCCGCCCAAAACACATGTCGTTCAGGACATTGACAAGATTCCAACGTCTCACTCTAGTGACATATCCACTTGCTGGCATCGGAGTACTTCCCTCCGTACTACTGTACTGCATAGGGGGACCCTTGTGTCGACTACAGTGTCGCGTATGAAGCACCACAGGACGAGCAACAAATGAGCATCTACGCCCACATGCAACTACCAGCCGATCATATATCTCCCTGTATTTATTTATTTTTAACCCGAGGCAAAAGCTTTGCCTCACCATTAATTAAGCAGAAGGTGTCCGGTTTATTATGGAAGAAATCGGGCGAAAACCATACAACAACACAACACAACCCACGGGGCGAAGCCCCACAACCTCGAGAAACCACGACGTCGCACGACGCGGCCACCCACAGCCCAAGCTGCACTAGGTAAGCCGCTCGCAGACCACGGCCGCCGAACCAACATCCGGGGCCGCCGAACCGGCCTAAAAGACAACCGCTGCTGCCGCTGCCCAAGCAGCCCCGACAGCCTCGCCATCAGCACCCCCTTCCGGGACCGCCGTCCCGACATAGCACCGCTCGCAACCGAGCCACGACGCCGCACGAACCAGCCACCCGCAGCCCAAGCTGCCCAGGGAGAGTTGCTCGCAGACCACGGACGTCGTACCAACATCCGGGGCCGCCGCCCCGGCCTAAAAGACGCCCGCCGCAACACAAAGAACAACCCTCCGGGGAGCTGCGACAGCTCCCCCAACAGCGCAAAGGCAGCGCAGCTCCGACTCTAAAGAAGAGCTAAGAAGGATAACCAGGCAGGCTGGCGCCGTGGAAACTCGCCGAAAGGAACATCTCTCCCTGTATGAATACACGGTTCATGCGCAGCAAGGCCCTTGTTTACTGGGTGTAATTTTACTCCAACTTGGTCGAGGATTAGAGGTGATTTGGTGAAATTCTCTTTCACCCAATCCTCTCAAATACTGCTTCACCCTCATCAACTAATATGGTGGAGTCTTTTTAATTTACACAAAAAAGAGGTGTTTGCTATTGAGGAATTTTCATGATCCAGAATAATCTCCTCCGATCCCTTAATTCGACCTCACATACACTAGAAGTAAACAGGACCTGCAAGATGTGCAATAACGAAGGCGATATCATGTCAAAAGAAAATGACATGCATTAGAGCATCCAGATGCTAGGTTTGCTGAACTTGTGTATATGGGCCTCCCAACTAACCAAGGGGGTGTTTCGGTTCAGCTAGAAATGGCCCACAAGCAAAAAAAAAAAGTACCCCTGATGTTACTTGAACCACACAAAGGGGCGTTCATTGTCTACTTTTTCACTCACAATAAAGTGCAAAGTATTCAAACCCATTTCTCCAAAGACAAAGACATCACAAGGCAGCATCAAAATTTCCCACAAAAAAGAGTAAATCAGCAATATTGACTTTAAATGAAAAATCAGAGAGCAGTAAGCAAAAAAAAAAAGTGCCCCTGATGTTACTTGAACCACACAAAGGGGCGTTCATTGTCTACTTTTTCACTCACAATAAAGTGCAAAGTATTCAAACCCATTTCTCCAAAGACAAAGACATCACAAGGCAGCATCAAAATTTCCCACAAAAAAGAGTAAATCAGCAATATTGACTTTAAATGAAAAATCAGAGAGCAGTTCGTTCAGACTGCAGTTGTGCACTGTTGTCTAGCGAATCTCCCCATTAGCTATAGTCTTGACCTTGCATACCCCAGCTGAAGTTGTGAATGGAACATCTTTGTAGCATGCCACGAGCTCGCCGTTGCTGTGCAGGTCAGCTGACAACTTCTCCCAAGTCTTACTCTTGGCGTTAAGAGAAGCCTCAGGCTCTCCAGCGTGCCCAGCAAAAGTCACCTTCTCCCCCACGGCTGCAGATTCTGGAGGCTCAACCAACTCAACCTAAACTTTCAAACGTCAGTTTTCACAAACCAAAGTGGCTGGTACTGTACTTTCATAATGCTTTAACAACCTGAGAGCACATGAGAGCCGAACATAATGCAGAAGGTATCTGATTCCTTACCTTTGTATGGTCCTCATTCGATGCAGCCAAAACCATAGCATGTGATTTTATACCTCGCATAGCCACCGGTTTAAGATTGCAGAGCACACACACTTTCCGGTTCTGCTCATTTATACCAGAAATTTTGCAAAATTAGGGAAGCAAGACCACCACTGCATACATAGTCGTGACTAATAATTATGCTAAGAAAAACAAACCTGCATTTCCTCAAGGGGTATGAATTTCACAAGGCCGCTAACCACTGTTCTTGGTGCGTCTTCTCCAACATCAATCTCTTCGACATAAAGTGAATCAGCATCAGGATGCTTCTCTGCTTTTCTGATAAGCCCAACCGAATATCCAGCTTTGCAACAGAGAGTTCCTCTGCTGTCTTTGATTTCAAACCACCAGATTGTTTCTTCTTTGAACTTCCTTCTGGAAGTAAAAATAAAAGAAAACTTACCAATGAATTTCAGGAATTATAAATTCGTCCAGCGGAAGATAACTCAAGAGCATTTCAAACATAAGAAAACACCGCCTCTGCACCAGTGTTTTCAAGGGGCACATACAAAGTGCACAACTGAGCCACAAAGATAAGCATGTCTCTATAATGTATTTGTTAGTATGCTAACATGGATTTTTAATATACCTCTGATGCCACCAAAAAAGCCTACTATCACGCAAAATATATGGAGTAGAGTAAGAATAACCAGTACCAGATAATTTTGTGCCCTTAAGCTTTTCAGCAACTTTCTTGGCTTCAGCATCAGCTTCTTCCTTTGAGCTTCTTTCAGCTTGGCTGCCCGCAAATTTAATCCGGAACGCCTCCACTTCTTCATCTTTCTGCATTGTTACAAAGTTACGAGATGTAGAAACATGGCCAACTGACACATTTCTTTTAAAAAATTGTAAATACAGACCAGATCCTTAAATAGGGGGGCTGGCTTTCCTATTTTGTGTCCTGCTGGTACAAAGTCCCAGGGTCTTTTTGCTTTGGCAGTTTCCCCTTTATCATCACAGAATGACAGATCTTCATCTGGGGACATATTTAATTGCCGCAGCACCTTAAGACAGAAACATACAATGAGCTCAGGTAAAGGCAGTTTATTACAGTAAACTCAGAACTGATTAAATGAAAAAGTGGACTATACTTCTCTAGAAAAGGGAGGCATAAAAGGCTCCAGCAGACAGGCAAGGAGATAGACAACACCAACTGAAGTTCTCATTACAATGGCACAGCTTGCTGGATCTTCCTTATAAAGCTTCCAAAATTGGCTTTCCTGCATTCAGTTAGCAAACCAAAGATATAACAATGCTATTTTAGAACACAAATGGAAAAAAAGACAAACAAATATATTTACTTGCAAATATGCATTTCCATCACTAGAAATCGCCATTGCACTCTTCAGTCCTTGTTTCAATTTAACCTGTGGTAAGAGGAGTGACCATTCTGTTATAAATCGTAGTAGCTGGCACAATGAAACAACACAATGCTAGACAGGCAATGCAGGAGCTTAGCTTGTGCCATTTCCAATGGCTCAAAGTAAGTTAATTACCTTCTCCATTGCTTCAATATATTGTTCAACCCATTTATTGGTTTTCTCTGCAAATGCATTGGTCAGTGGATGTGACTCAGCATTAGGAGCATCAGGTATGATGGAATCGTATCCAGCTCCTACCAGAAAACAACAGAAAAATCAAGTTAAACAGAAGTACGGGGGAAAGGGGATGAGGAAAGCATGATAGGGAATCACATATAATCAGTATAATTCTAAGAGAGTTAGATGTCAGGTGCAAGATTCTCCAATGACTAACCTGCTGGTTTTGCAACAAAACTTAGCACACGGTTGATGAAGTTTCCCAGGTTGTTCAGCAACTCGCTGTTCAATTTAGCTTGTAAATCAACCCAAGTGAACAGTGTATCTGATACCTGAATGCCAAAACAGAAGTCAAGTCAGAATATTGCAATCAATGTCACTATCAGACGCTAGAAACCTATTGAACAAAATGTCTAGACAAACCTCAGGGCGGTTCATAAGCAAGTAGT
This sequence comes from Poa pratensis, assembly GCA_947311845.1. Classification (NCBI taxonomy): domain Eukaryota; kingdom Viridiplantae; phylum Streptophyta; class Magnoliopsida; order Poales; family Poaceae; genus Poa; species Poa pratensis. Next base: position 19,646,116 of record CAMZMU010000117.1, read on the forward strand.
ATCGCCATACTTCCGGAGGAATATTCGTAATCTTCGCATCGTTGCCGAAGACACCAATACCGTGACTCTTGGAAAATTTTCCTATAGTTGCAAGGAATACTTAGCTATTATGAAGGAAACTAATATACAAACTGTGTGAATCTAGTTAAGCATGCCCATGCAAAACAGTGCCGCTATCTTTCTGGACCATTTGGCATACATAGTCAGATTTCAATTTAGCAGAACAAAAAGGTTAATAAAACTGGAGATGCCATAACCAGATGTCTTTAAAGCATTCATCCAATTTCATGCTACTATTCTCTAGTGGCAGGGGAACAAGGGAGCAGTGGCGGAGTGTGACCCGTAATGAAAGCAGGGGCGATTGCTTAACACGAAGCAAAGTAACATGCACAAACCTACAAAACTAGGAATCCAGGGAACAGGAGAAGAGGAGAAGCGTTGAGCCTTGAGAAAGGTGCCAACTACTTCAGCGGCATGAAGTGCAGCACAATGCACCACAGCACACACCACCGGCCAAGCAGTAGGGCATATGCTCTGCTAAAGAAATTGCAAAGCCAAATGATCTCCAAGACCCTCGGCCAGTGCAGGGAGTAAGCAGAACAGGTGGTTCTTTTGTGTAAACAAATCTAACTGGGTATGCTTGACTAATATATTACCAGGAAGTCAATAGGAACTTAAGCTCAAGTAAATAGGCAAGCCTTAACCAAACACGAATGACTAGCATGAACCGTGTGCGCCAATCAAGTGTTAGGTTAAAACAAAACTGTGGAAAATATACCTGCTTCATAATTCAAATATTCAGTAACACTTATGGTTTTCATCATTGTCCAGTTTTCACCAGTTCCCAGTAGTGTTGAAGGGAACATGACCTGAAAATCATGGAAATAAAATACATGCATTAAAAGGAAAGATAATATATGCAAATGCTATCCATTCACTTCGACACCATTGGCATTAGACTGGCTTCTTAAAAGAACTTTTTTATATTTCTCTAGGCATTAATTACTTGAAATGAAAGCATCTATTTTGTAGGTATAACAAAAAAAATCATGCCATAATTGGCTAGATCACATCAAAATATCAAATACAACTGACTCTTAGCACATGAATTTTAAGTGTTCGCAGCTCTTGCATGATTGAACTATTGGTTACCAAAAAAATAAAATATACTTGACTATAATCTCAAAAGAACCCTACCAATAGAGAGTCAGATATTCAGTTAGACTGGCTTCTTAAAAGAACTTTTTTATATTTCTCTGGGCATTAATTACTTGAAATGACAGCATCTATTTTGTAGGTATAACAAAAAAAAATGCCAGAATTGGCTAGATCACATTAAATAAACTGACTCTTAGTACTTGAATTTTAAGTGTTGGCAGATATTCAAAAGAATCCTACCCAATGGAGAGTCAGATATTTAGTTAGAAATCATAATTTGCATTTCGAAGTTCTATTTCCGTGGTGAAAACCAACTTAATCGTGGCTGGAAATACTACTGTCCTGACTTGGCATTTATAAACTTTAGTACAATTGTGTGCTAAAATAATGCCAAATTATTATTTAATGCATGGTGCGTGCCAAACAAAATTGAATAGCTAAAGAAGATGTTGACCATATCATAGGCACATACCGTGTGAAATGGAACATTATCTTTACCCATGAACTGGAACAGTTCTACATTATCAGGATCTTTCCACCACTTCTCCCAATCAGGCGTATAGGATGCTGTGATAGATATGTACCCAATTGGTGCATCAAACCAAACATAGAACACCTGCAAACAATCAGAAAGGGGAAATAAGATAAATGCATGACACAGAATTTCTTCTTATCTGATAATGATATATGCCCAAACCTTGTCTTTGTACTTCTCATGAGGAACAGGAACTCCCCATTTAAGATCTCTGGTGATACAGCGTTGCTTTAACCCTTCCTTCAACCATGCATTTGTCGCTTGAATAGCATTTTGACTCCACATACCAGCTACCGATGTATTGTTGATATAGTCCACCAACTTATCGCTCAACAGAGGAAGCTCCAAGAATAAGTGATCTGTGTCACGAATACGTGGAGCATTCTTACAGACCTAAAAGAACAGAAATAGAACCAAAATGGTTTATCATAATCAGTTTCACAAGGTAGAAATCTCATATGCATAGGTAAAACATAATGATACACCGAACACAACTACATATGTTACAGTAAGCATTGCTCATGCTTACCTTACACTTCGGATCAATTAACTCAGTTGGGTTCAACAATTTGCTGCAGTTTTCACATTGATCACCTCTTGCAGCTTCATAATTACAGCCTTCTGTCGGACATTTCCCCTCCACAAGCCTATCTGCTAAGAACCGCTGGCACGTGTCACAGTAAAGCTGCAAAGAAGAAAAATATTATAAAACAGAAACAACATGTAAAGATGTATATAAAATGACAGGGCGGGGAATTAGCTGTACCTGCTGCATGGTATTCTCTGTCAGCCATTTGTTTTCCATCAGTTTGTGGAAAATTGCCTGACATACTTCAGTCTGTTGGGGAGAGGATGTCCGCCCAAACTTGTCAAACTTTATGTCAAACCACTTGTAAACTTCGTCATGGATAGCATGATACCTGCATTTTCAGCAGGAAAAGCTTCTTAAGTTTTTATGAGCAAAATTCCTTCATATTCCGTATGAACTACGAAAATGTTACTAGCCAGGTGTATATATAGTATCACAGGTTGATAACTGAAACTTCTGTGCGTGCATCATACTTCAAAGTAGTGTTCGATGGATTTGATGACGGTCAATTGCTGAATCATGTACCAACAAGCTAATATTTAACTAGACAGAAGCATCAAGAGGTGAAGGCTCTCTCACTTGTCGCAGATCTCCTTGGGCGAGCACTTCTCCTCCAAGGCCTTGGTCTCGGTGGCCGTCCCGTACTCGTCAGTGCCGCATATGTAGATCGCGTTGTAGCCCCGCAGCCGGCAGTACCGCGCGAACACGTCGGCGCTGAGCACGCCTGCAGCACGCGACCAAATCGAAACCATCAGAAGAAAAAACGGAGGGGAACAGCGAGAGCTCGAGGGAACATAATTGGGGGAGATGGCGCAGTAGAAGGGGTCCTCACATCCGATGATGTTCCCGAGGTGTGGGACGTTGTTGACGTAGGGCAACGCGCTGGTGATGAGTATGTTGCGGCGGCCGGGGATCGGAAGCTTCGGCGGCGGCGGCGGCGGTGACGCCATGGAGACGACCGAGGTTTAGCTGTTTAGGGTTAGGGAGGCTTAGCGATGTTTCGTGTGAGTCACTGTCTCGCTGGGCCCCTTAAACCATCCGGCCCTCTGGCTGTGGGACCAGCCTGGCATACAGACAGGCGTGCGCCAGGACAAGCAGTTGGAATCACAAAGCGCCTCTTTGGTGCGCTCGTGGTTGGAATCGTAAAGCATCTCCCCTGCGGTGGCTCCGCCACACCGGTCATCTTCCCGGCTCGCCGCCGGCGTCAGGTTAAAGGGGACCACCTCATTGTGTACTGTTAAACAAGAATTAATCTCCTATCTTGACCCACTACTCGGCTGTCTTCAGCATGAGCTTTACCCCACTGAAACTTAACTGAACATGTTATTTTCACTAAACTGTTCAGAGTTTCAGCTAAATTATTCTGCAAGCTTCCTTTGGATTTTTCACGCTTCATGTTTATATCTTTGTGTTTATCAGTATCTCTTTTTCTTATTTTTCAGTTGCTTAAGCTCTGCCGTCCTGGAAGGAGGAGCCTGCTTTATTAACTCGATTTTGAGCTTGGTCAGCTGAAGGATGTATCACTAGTTGTCAGTGCCGAAGACGGGTCGGACAGGAGAAGCACGACGCTGCAAATACCTACTATCTATAAAGGCTCGACATCTCCTCAGCGTCTCACACGGGCCACGTCGCCCCCTTTCTCCTGGCTGTCCGATCGGTGGAACAGGCGGCCAGGATTGATCCATGACGGCCTCCAACTCGTGGAACTGTTCCATCTACAGTAAACGCGCGCCCGCACCAATCAGAACCCGCCACGTCGCCGGTTGCTACCCGGTCGCGCCGGTAGCCAGCAGGTAACCCCTCTCGCACAAATTTTGGCGCATATTTTTACAAAAAAAACCCGCAAAGGACTAATATACAATTTCGCAAAAACACAGGGACCTTCGTACAAAAACAACCACAAACCCGTCTCTCTCCTTTCCCTCTCCCACGAGATGCCGGAGTTCGCCGCCGTCGCCGACGCGCCCCGCCTCTCCGCTGCTCCAAACTCAGATCGAAGGATTCCACAGGCTCCGCCGCGCGTCCTCTCCGTCTCCGCCGACGAACGCATGCTGGGACGGCCTACGCACGCCGGATTCATCGCCGCCATGCGGCTGCTCCCTCCGCCGCGTTCGGCTGCCGCCGGCGTCGCTCCGCCGACCCAGACGCAGCGGCGCCGCCGCGTCCGGCCATCCCGCGTCCAGGTGCTTCCACCACGGCCAGCTCCACGTCCCACTGCGCGGATGCGTCGCCGGCGAGCGGCGAGCTCACCGTGGCCGCCGTGCCCACCGTGGATATCTTCCTGACGTCATCCTGACGCCGTGGTGGACCCATGTTGTCATTTTTTTTTTTAAAAGAGGAGAACAAATGGAGACACTTCTTTAAATATTCATCGGATAAATATTAAAAAATATATAAAAATGCTCAGGGAAAAAAAACATTTATGACAAAGAACTAACATGTTTGAAAATTTTGAGTTGGACAACATTTGAATTACAACCATATTTGAATTAGAATCATATTAAAACATTTTAATCCAAATTTCAAAATTAAGTTTTCCAAAATTCTAAAATTATTTCAATACTCACCATTTCCTAAGCATAAAAAGAATTCAAATATTAACAACTTCCCAATTTGAACACTTTTTAATTTTTTGTGTTGGTCACTATTTGGACAAATTTGTGGACAAAATACAAACATATTACAACAATCAAATCCAAAATTTCAAATTTGAGTCTTCAAAACTTATAGCATTCTCATTTTACAAACGTGTTAACAATTCAATTCGTGATAATTTTCTAACTTCAACAATTTTTAAATCTGACCATTTCTGAAAACATAAACTTTCTAAAAATTCCAATAATTTCCAAATTTCAGTACTTTAGAATTTTAAAAGTCTTTCGCATCTAATTATTTTACAAGCATGACAATAGTTCAAAACTTAATAATTTTCCAATTTGAATAATTTTTGAAACCTAAATATTTTTAAAACATAAAACTAGCTACTCATGACAAAAAAAACATAATTGAACAATTCAAATTTGTCAACATTTTAAAAAAACTTAAGAAAAAAATCATATTGAAACATTTCAATCCAAATTTCAAATTTAATACCTCCATAAATTTTAAAATTCTTTCATACCTAATTATTTTATGAACATGAAAAGAATTCAGACCTTAATACGATTCCACTTTAACCAAATTTAAAAATCTAAACATTTTTAAAACGTATATTTTTTCGAATTACAATAATTTTCAAATTTGAGCAACCTCCAAAATCCGACCATTTTAAAACGAACAATTTTTTCAATTTCAATGATTTCCAAACTTAGATAATTTTGGAACATCGCCATTTTCAAATTTTGTAAACTACACATTTTAAAAACATAAAACTAGCTATTTATGACAAAAAAAACATGTTTGAAAAATTCACACATTTTCCAGAAAATGAAAAATGTTACAAATTCAATAACTCTAAATCTATCCATCGGAAAAATATGAATAATATATCGAACCAACTAGAAAAATATATGCTAACTACTTGTGCTAAAAAACAAACATATTTGAATATTACAATTTTATAATTATTTGAATGCAAACTAAATGCACTTCCTCTATTTACTATCAAATTAGATTCAACAAATGTGAATTCTCACTAAATACATACATAAATTAAATAATGATGGGAACATAGAAGCATAGTCAAACATTACAATTTGCTAAAAATTCTGAAGATATTCTAAAATATACCAACATTTAAAAATACTCACATATTTCATTCCCTCTCATTATGGATTAACTTACAAATTTGTGGAAAAATACAAGCATATTCAAACATTTAAATTCGCTAACTATTTTGATATACTGTAGACGTCAAATTCCGATGAATTACAACATTTCGAATTACAACGAGTGCGACGTGTCGGCGCGCCAAATTGCCTATTTTGTTAAAGGAACTTCGAAAGAAAGTTTCCTCCATTATTTATCGCACAGCGAATTGTTATATGTATTTTAGTTCCGCACATATTAACTAGCTATCATAATTTATTACCATGCATGATCAAGCTATATTCACGTCAAGCATCATGTACCTATTTGAGGCTATAGGAAACAGACCATCATTCATATGTAAATATAGTGATACTTATTTGATACATGCGAAAGAAGTGTCGCTGAGCATTCAACTAAAGAACTTATAATCGTCCTAAAACAGTTTGTATGAATCTATGGTGAACAAAAGGTGGTTGTTGAGAACAGAAAAAAAAATGTTGAGGTATTTATCTTTTTCGCTCTTCTTTCCGCTGAATCAATAAAGTTTATATATTGTTTCCTATTCCATGAATTAGAACCATGCTTCACTTCCTGGTGTAACAATATGGCCATGTTTTGTCTTCACGGATGCGGCGTGCCGTATAAAAAGCCTATAAAATGACATTAAGTTTTATCTTCCTAATGAAGCCTTTTAGTGCAGGCATATGAATCGGGTGTCAATACATGATTTACTTTACGGTCAATATCTTTACGCATTTTCTTATGCGCCCATTTATAATCACTTGGGAAAGACGATGAAATGTCTATATCAGCCTTAGCAATAAATTGACAAAGCCAAAGAGAGTAGGCCGATTTACTACTCAGTGTTACGGTTAAAACTTTTAACATAATATAATATATGATGAAACATGGTTGTAAGAAAATGTTTTCTCTTGCCACCATGGCGGCTAAGCCAAAGAAACTCACCCCTCCAACTCCCACGGCAAGCCCATGGATTCGCCTCCCGCCCGCATACCTCTCCGGCAACAGGAAGGGGAATTGATGTTTTTGTCTGCTTAATAGTTTAGTTTATGATTTTTAATCCTCGCATCGGCGGTGCTCTCGCGGATACCTGTATAATGGGCTGGAAAAATTCCATAGCAATAGGTACTATCTAGGGATAATTCATAAATGTCCGCAACAAATAACCATGTTTATTTGGAATAACAAAAAATAATCAACTCTTAACCATATTTAAAATGTCAAAGCTTTCCCTTAATTCACAGAGTGATTAATTTTTTGGAGAATTCAAATGTATACAAATATTATCCGTACTTCTACAAATTACAAAATATTAAAATGAACTACATCAATAGAACCACACGGGCGCGGCGTGTCGACGCGCCATCTTACCTAGTTTAAACAAAGTTAAACAAGCATTGCTTTGCTCTGTCTTTCTAAGCAAGGCAGGATTACAGAACAGAGTTTATCTACTGGACCTGAGTCTATTCTACTTTCTCAAGGATTTGATGACCACACCAATGTAGCTTGACCTACAAATTAACGCCACTGTCATTCTGTCAAGCATATTACCTCATATAATCATGAGCCACTCAGAGATAAAGTCCATGCCACAATGGAGCGAAAAAGAAAGGCACTAAAGTATATCACTAACACACCAGTACATCATGTGGTTAGGTATATGTCACATTGCTAAAAACTGGTAGTCCATGTGTCCGTATAGGATTCCCTAGGTCCAGCATGAGCATTACTGGAGCTTCGTCTACAAATTAACCAACTTCAGCATTATCTCTTTAGCTAAGAACAATCACGGATTTGAGGTTAATTATTGTCCACACGGCATAAGCCCGAAGGGATGGAAGGGAAATGCACTAGAACAGTCTGAATAAAATACTGCTACATCATGTGGTTAGGTCCACGTCGCGCTTCAGAAAAATCATGTCCATGATCGAACATTGTTTGAGCATGATTAGTGGGTTCATCTTGATCTGACTATTAACAACTGGCAGCCACGTCATCTAGCATGAACCCCCATAAGTTGCCAACAACTCACCCTTGCCTCACCCTGAGCTCAAATTGTGTTAATACATGGCTCGCAGCTAATTTCATACTTGCTCCAAGAGGGGCAAACATGTATTTTTTTTGGGTACACCTAATGAGAATTACACTTAACAGTACATACTCCCTCCGTCCACGAAGAAGCGTGTACTTTTAGATTTTGTTTTATGTCAAACTTTTTAACTTTGTCCAACTTTATAGAAAAATAATAATATCACTAGATGCATCTTAAAATGTAGTTTTATAATATACCAATTTAATGTCATCAATATGCTACAATTCTTTTTTGAAATTAATATGCTACAATTCTTGGTTAAACTTTAAAAAGTTGACTAATAAACAAAACATAAAAGTACATTTATTTATGAATTGAGAAAGTATATGGAGTCTGAAGGTGTGTAGAGGGGCTGCCCTTTATTTTCTTTTCCTTTTTGTGGAAATGGGTAAAAGCTGGCCTTTTCATTGTTCGGGAAAAAGGAAACATGAGGCTCAGCTTCGGACACGGCGTTTCGCGTCATGTGTGCGGATACACCCGTTATGTAAAACATTTTTAATTTTTTCAAAATGTCAAAAAAATTCAAATAAAATTTCGAATATACATCATGACATTTTATGTTAGCCAAAAAGTTTCGCGAAAAAAAGACATTATTTGTGACCTGTGCAAAAAAAAAGACAAAAAAATTGCGTACAAAGTCATTTTGAAAACCCTGGATTTGTCTTTTTTGCACAGCCCACAAAAAATGTCTTTTCTTCGCGAAACTTTTTGTGCTAACATAAAATGTCATGTAGTATATTCGAAAATTTTATTTGGAATTTTTTGACATCTTGAAACTTTTTTTGAGCGGTGGGTGCATCTAGACCTATTACCGATATGAATTTCTGATCACCTTCAGCCTTGAGTCAAGCCCCGCCATCTTCTTTATTTTTTCGCACCTCTTTTGGCATAGCGGTTTTGTTGTCGATGTGACATTTATTTTCTTCTAAATTTTCCTTCATACTAGGATGACCGCACATCAAAGGCATTTGTGAGAAGAGTTCTAGGGAATGTTTTTTTCACTACAAGCAAGCACATGGCAGTGATGTCATCCCATGTGTAACATACTTCCATCCCATAACATAACATAAGGTCTTATTACAACGGAAATCACAAATGAAGGTCGAGCTCCATGGAGCCTTTTATTTGAAAAATTCAAAATAAAGTTGAAGTTTCAAAAAACCTGAAAAAAAGTCTTGTATATAGACAATGTTCTATCTACCAATGTGCAAAATCTCAAATCAAAATATTTATATTATAGGCTGCGCAAAAATAACAAATCTGACGAATTTGAAAGAGTTAAAATTTTGCACTGTTCATTATGTTCAAATGCTAGACTTTGTCATTTTTGTGCAACACAAAATATAAGATATTTCTAGTTAGAAATTTACACGTTGGTAGAATGCAACATTTTCTGCATTCATGATTTTTTCCTTATTTTTACGAAACTTCAAATATTTTTTTCAAATTTTTGAAAATAAAGCGCTTCATGGAACTCGGCCTAGATTTGTCCACTCTCGTTATTACAACCAATATACTCCTATATTACAACCAATATACTCATATTTGGTCGTAATAACATCTATATTGGTTATAATAACATCCTATATTGTGTGATGGATGGAGTAGATTATATTCTATTTTTACCAGAAATTTGTCAAGAAGTGATAAATTTATCATATTTAATTGTTTTTTGAGGAGTTATCAGATTTATTTTGTGACACAACTTACCATATTAATATGGATGGATTTTGATAGCTTTAATCCTCCTATTAGGCTGGTCGGGCAGTTAAACTTGCAAACAGAGATTTAATAGTTGTGTTGGTTGCCCGAAACATCTCACCGACAAAAGGAATAATAATAAGAAGAGAACGAAGAAAACTGTGTCATCCCAATCTATGTAGGAAGTCATCTCGACATTGGAATGCCGGAGGGCCCCCTTACGTCGGTTTTGTAGCCGGCTCCTCTTCCTCCACTTGTGTTGGTTGGTGATCAACATCTCTCCTCATCAGTCGTCACTCGCGTCCTCGCATATCAATAATCTCACACGAGCATCGACTGGAAGGTCGAACATTCAAACTTTTGGTGATCCCTGATGACGCTCAAACATGTCACTTAGATCTCGTGCTTTGTGTTGTTCAGTGGTCCAAGGCACGACAACGTATTTATGTGTTCAACCTTGTCAAAGCTAGAAGGTAGGGAGGTGGCGGTTAAGTGGAGACGCCAACCCATGATGGTTGAGGTTGAGGTGGGTGGTGCTCTTTGAGTACCCGGTGTTGAACTATGGGGGTGAAAACACTTGATTTGACCTTCATTGATTATACCCTGCAATGAAGGTGAACTTGTAGAATGCATCACATGAAACTGCTCAAACGCGTTCTCAAAGGTAAATACTCATGATCTGATCTTTATTGGTTGGGTCCGGCGACGTCGACGCTTAGCTGATATTGCCCTTCCCGAAGGCGTTGCTTTTGGAGAACCTTTCCCACATGACCAGTGTGTTGACTATGGTGGTAATTGATGTCGGTGTTGGTTGCGGCTTGACTCTAATCGTTTCACCGTAACACTTGGATGTCATATTTTTTGTGTTATTTCAGTAATTTGATTGTGTGCATATTTAATGTGTCGACTTGCCCTTAATATTAAGTTGTTGTACAGACATGATGTATTTAATATCTGTTTGATATTAATATACTATTCTTTACCAAAAAGCCAGCTAGCGGACTTTTCATATCAGGATTAGTAGCACACAACCAATCAATTCGTCCAACATCATCCATGATTCTACATCGGCCCGACTAGCTGATCAGTAGGGTCCCGTTACTAACTTCGTATCCCCTCCTATCTGCTGGCATATGCCAACCAACAAAGTTAACTAAGAACATGTCCACACGTTTCGAAGACCCAGAACAGATTGATTAGCCAAGGCATCATCTGAATCATTTTACCTATTTTGTGTGACTGATGAGCACCCTGTGATCACCTTCAGTTACGTACCACACGTCAGTTCTCAGCACGGAGATGTGCATAACCATTAATCTAGATGAGTAAGTACCTATGATTACTCAACATCAGGCTTCAGCTACAAACTGTCTGAATATTAGCTCAAGACTGTAGCTAGCACGAGAACTCTTCCGTGGATTAGTGGTAGCCGTGCATAAGCGCATAAGGGACAGGTCCTGTGTTCGAGTCCTCACTTCTACCTTAATGACAAAGCCGAGGTGGAGTCCCCCCTCTGGTCTTGTTATTTGTTTTTTAGACTGTAGCTAGCATACACATCTTTTGTGGAGGAGGGCAGCTAGCTAGGTTAGGCTGGTTCTCGTTTTTTTATTGCCTTGGAAGCGTCAGATCTTATTCATAAGAGAAGCAAAGCCTACTGTCCTTACCTTCAAAGTTTAAAGACTGATGCTAGCTTGCAGTAGTGCTGGCCCCATTTGCCATTTCGAAACATCAGGAGCTCATCCAAACTGGAGTACATCTGCGGCGACGCAGACGACAAAGGGAAGGCTCCTAACCTCGTCGGCATTGGCATGGGGCGTTACACGCTTAATTATATTATTACACCCTTTGGTGTGCATCAACCTATCACTTTATTTGTTTTAAGTGACAGTTACGAAACGCAGTCGCTAGCTCTGGCCTGGCCTGCACGGTGCAGTGTATATGAGAAGAGATGGGAAGATATTCTCATTGTCTAATCAATAATTAACACGGTTTTTCTTTTTCGTTAAGAACGTGTTGCCTGGAAAAAAAGATTGTTGTTCAACTAATCGCATCCAGTTGTACTGCCCAATATTATGAAATTTGCAGTTAACTAGATGTGGCAGCACGCTACTATCTTTCCCTAAATAAACACACGCCCTCCTATGTTTGCCTTTTTTTTGCCACCGTAAAAAGATGGAACTGACAACGACATACATAAAGGTACAAATCACGTGTAGGAACTAGGAATCAAAGATATTTTCTCATACCGACCTGTAATTCTTTTTGGTTGAGAGAGGGTTGGGGACAACAAGGACATGCATGAAAAAAAGTATCTAAATTACCTTATGATGAAAGATATTTTCTCCCGCTTGTTCCCTCTTCTTTACAGAGAGGGTGAGAACAGAAAGTTATGACCAAGAGGTTGTCGGTACGGGGATCCATCCAACTATCCAAGTAGGATCACTTTAGTAGCATGGTCAGCGTCGTAGGATCCAATTCAGGATACAAGTTACTACAACTCACCTCGAAAACGAACACATTCTTTTTTGACAACTTCGAAAAGAAACACATTAGCACACCATCGGTTAGATATCGCCCATAATAAATGGGGTTGATATGAGTGGAAACCTTTGGCTCCTGAGTTTCAGTGTTCCCTTTGTTTTAAAAATTTAAAAAATATTTGCTTGTTATTAAGAAGAAAATCCTACATATTCTCAATGATGTACCTCAAAAACGTGTAAAATCTCAGTTTGAACTAATTTGTATTCTAAGCTACACAAAAATTTATAAATATGTGGATCTGACTATAGTGAACAATGCACATTTCAAAATTTATAAGATTTTTTCATTTTTGTGTAGCCCAGAATATAAATGGTTTCACATTGGGGGTGTTTGGTTCCTGGCCACACTTTGCCAAGCCAAAGTTTGGCAATTTGGTATGTGTTTGGTTCTTGCCAGACTTTATCACTGCCACACTTTATTGTTCCTAGACCCCACTTGTCATAGAGTGATTTCTCTTACCAACTTTTGCCACACTTGTGGCGTCCAATTTCTCAGCCACACTTTTGTGGCTGCCACAGTTGCCAACCTTAGGCTTGGCAAATTGTGGCCTGGAACCAAACAGCCCCATTGTGATTTTGCACACTTGTAAGATATAACACCGACTACATCAAGAAATTATTTCAGATTTTTCTAAAACATGTAAATATTTTTTTCAATTTTTTTAATGAAAAATGATCACTGGAACTCGGGAGAGAAAGTGACTTTTCAGGTTAATATTGAAATTATCTAGACCTAGGCATACCCAGGCTATTCCGGGTTTACCGGGCTTTGCAAAGCCAACCTAGAACTGCCAAGCCCAAGGCATAGAAAAATCAGCACCATGCATTAACTATTTTTCTCGAAAAGAGAATTTTGCATTAAAATAATAGAACTAAACATTTTTGTTTAAACAAATAAATTGTCCAAGTTATTATTTCCATAAAACACGAAAACTCACATGGCATTTCTCGGACTTTCAGATTACGCATTAGGCAGAAAACTGGAACCCGACCACGCCCTGGATGCCGGCTTTGAAGTCAGATTACCCATAAGCATAAAATGGTCCAATGGGCCGCTGAACCCTAAGAAAGTATGAAAAGTATCATGAATTTATGATACCACTAACCTCATCTTTATACATGAATGCTCCTTCCCGTGAGACCGCGCAAGGGATTGGCTCACGCGCTCGACCTCCCATGGGGCCCACCGTGAAGGAAGCTTATCTCCTCCTGCATGTGTTTCCTTCCCCTCTCGTCTACCTCCTCCTCTCTCTTTCGTCCCGCACGCCTCTCCCCCGATCCCGTCCCTCTCTCCCTCGCCTCTTGCACGACCTTGCCCGAGTGGGCGATGCCGCATCAACCACTTTGGACTCGGGGATCTTAGAGGGATTGCCGAGGTGGCGGCGTATCTGCAGAGGTAGCAATATTGACAGGGCGGAATGACAAGGTGGCACGGGAGTATACCTAGCCATTTCTCAAGCCGGGCCAGGCGTACACACGAGGGAGGCCTATAAAAGTCTGGCGTAGAAAATTCAGGACCAACCTGACAGTTGGGCCGTAGAAACCGGGCACGGTCCCAAAAAAAAACCCGACAGGCACGGCCGACCCGGCTAAAATCACGTTTTTGCTAAGCCAGAGCTTGGCCCGGCCCATGGCCAGGTATACGCGGGAGTGTCGGTGGTGGTGCCCCCGATGTTCGAAAACCATCTCTTTAATTATAAGCTATATTCAGAAAGAGTTCATAAGCTTTTGAAATGTGAGATATGAATTTTGAATATCGATAGACATCGATCCTCACAGGCACACAGCCCACAAGGAAAAGGTCGTACCAAAATTTGTGTCTCTCTCGTGCCAACTCCGCGCTCGCGAGCTGCGGCTAGGCCGGCTCCAGGGCGAGGCTCCATGTGTCTCCTCCCCTGGACGGGCGTGCCATCACTGATAATCGATCTCTTCAGCCGCACTGCTCCCTCCCTTCGACCCACTCAACTCCTGCTCGCAGTCAACTTCGCGTTGCGCGCGCAACCCCGGCCCAAAGCGCGGCGCGCGACAATGGGGTGCTCCTCAAGACACCGGCCAGCCAGCACCACCATAAAATCCCAACCAAACCCACCCACTACTCCTCGTGTGCAACCGCGGCAAGGCTTCCGTGTCATCCTCGTTTAACTCTCCATTTGATTTTCTCCCCATAAGTGAGAAAACAAGAAGACCAACTGCTAGCTAGCTAGGGGTCTGTACATAGCTAGCTCAGGTTGCAAGGAAGGGCCGGCGAGCTAGTATACATGGGTAGCTTGGGGTCGGAGGTCGACCATGGCGGCAGGGAGTTGTTCCATGGCCACCCTGACCCCGTCGCCGACGAGCTCAACAGGCTGGAGAATCTCCTCAGAGGTTTGCTTCCATCATCTAGTCTGTCTTTGATCAAGAATACATATACGATTGAAAGCGTTTATGCATGTCAGTTGTGGCTTTGGCTATGCATAATATGGGGTTCCATGTTGCCCAGAAGAAGTAGGCACCCATATCGATTCGAATTAAGAGTGAAACAGGCATGCGTGTGTGGTATATTTATTGACGAAAACCTCCGAGGTTCTAGTTGAATTAGGCTTAATTAGTTCCTGTGAGAGCAGGCACACAACTTGCGATCCAAGCATTATGATATGCATGTTCTGTATATATGTGGTGCAACTTTGCTCATGTATGTGCAGCATGGTGGTTGTGCTAAACAGTGAAATAGCTGATTAAGGACAACTCTTCTCTTAGCTATTTCGCTTGCAGCTATCTCTGTATCCAGGGGGAAACTTGGTAATCATCTGTATCCAGAAGCCCCATAAGTACAGTAGTACATAGGTGTGGTGACTTTTTGCCAAATTAGGGAACATACATTTTTTTTTGGCCTAAGTAACACACAATTCATTTACTCGGTCAATACGTATTATGTGTGACACGCCATGCTGCAGGCTGAAAATAGTTTTGGAGAAGGTTGTGCATAAAACCAGTTTGTTAGCTTCTTTCCTGATGCAACAGATATCAACTTCACAAACACCAACTGCATGTAAATAATATGTTAATCAAATATCTAGTCTTTCTGATGAACACCTATGTACATATAGCATTTTTTTCAACTGGGAACCCCCCCATGCCACTTAAACCCCACATGTCATAGACACATTTGGGGGGCATGTGAGCAAACATAATTGCACTTGGGGGGTTATCATCAATTATCCCCAAATAAAGTACATATATATCAGGTTAAAGTTCCATATCCCTTTCAAAATAAAGTACATATATTTGTCTCTCTAAGACTCTCTGGGTGTGTATATGTGCATTTTTCCAACTATAACAAAGGGGACAGGACCACCAAAAAGTAGGCTACAAGAATTTTGCTCAGATTCTAAGATAACAGGTGTGAAAAAATCTTGGAATTCTTAACATTCTTGGTTGGTAGGGTGTCAGCATGGTTGAGAATTAGTAATTTAGTATGCATAGTTGGCATGGTGCACATTTTGATTTTTCTGCACGTGTACTGGAGTGCAGTTTGCAGCTTAACCATCACCAGATATTCTTGCCAGTCACTCGCGCCGACAGTACAGGGTGCTGGGTGTGTTGTGTGACTTTTGTTGACTGTAAGATGCATAGCGCTAATTAATCTTGATCGTACAATAAAAAGACCAATTTAATCTGGTTTCTTTACACTGCCATTCGATTTAAATGTGGCAAACCTTTTTTTAAAGTGCCAACATAGGCGCACAAACTTTTTAAAAATTGAGTAGATACATGAAGTCTCATAATTTGAACCTTTTCGTCAACAGAGGATTCACCTAACCTTTTTCTCAAGGAATTGTATGGCAAACTTGCAATGAATAGTACTCCAGCAGGTTACTTTTTCACCACGACTCCTTTGTTCAAAGCTGTTACTGTCATCCGTCTCATTCAACCACTAGATGCTGATTCAAATAACTTCTGTTTCACTCCGATCAAAAGGAGAAACAAGCTAACTTTTTCCCCAAAAGTAAAAGGAGAAATAATGAGCTTACTTTTTTATTCTAAGGTTTTGGAGGAGTACACTCCGTAATGTTTTCCACCAAATATTTGTTTCCTTCTAAAAAAATAATATTCTATGAAGGAAAAAACAGAGTATCATGACTGATGTCCGTTTGAATTTTGGTCATTTCCTGCAGAAAAGGAGCGAGAATTAGGACATGCTTACAGTGAAATAAAAGGTCTAAAGGTGACAGAAATTCTCAAGGACAAGGCTATCGCTGAGGTATAATTTACTTCACGGGTTTGCTTACTTGAGTTGTTTTACAAGTTAACTTATGCCATACAGTACTAACTGGATGCAAATTTGGACAAACTAACTTTACATGACGTCTGCTACAGCTGAGCAAGGAGCTGAAGAAACAGGACGAGAAACTGAGGGGCCTGGAGAAGCAGCTTGAGCAGAAGGTTGCTTACTTACCAAGCTCGTTCAGTTTGACACCATGACAGCTACTTCTATTTTCTTTTCCGGTTATGTGACAGAAAAAATTGATTTGATATGACAGAATCTGGATGTGAAAAGGTTATGCAATGAGAGAAAGGAAGCATTGTCTGCACAGTTTGCCGCAGAGGCGTCGCTCAGGAGGATCCACTCGTCCCAGAAAGACGAGGAAGTGGTTCCCTTTGACGCCATCATAGCACCCCTGGAGTCTGACATCAAGAAGTACAGGCATGAGGTAGACAAATGTGAAGTCAGATCCAGCACCGTTTGAGCAGAGTGATTAACAGACTTGCATAGTTGCATATCATGCTTACCTGTGGCAGCTTGTCCGGTTCTGGTCAGATTGCAGTGCTCCAGGATGACAAGAAGGCGCTCGAACGGCACCTGAAGCTGAATGAGGCGGCACTCATTGAGGCTGGGGACATTCTGCGGAGCGCACTCGAGAGAGCGCTGATCGTAGAGGATGTCCAGAACCAGAATATTGAGCTGAAGAAACAGATGGAGATCTACCATGTATGTGCACACAGAAATCCATTGTTGACATGGCATCAAGATCTCTTTTCGCTTATAAAGAAAAGCTTTGCATAACTGAACCTTCTTAAGTTTGTAACTGAACCTCTTTTCTTGTTTACCGAGCGGGCCTGCAGGAGGAGAACATGCTTCTGGAGAAGAGCAACAGGCAGAAGGTCCTGGAGATCGAGAAGCTGACCCACACAGTTGGCCAGCTTGAGGAGACCATTCTTGCCACAGGCGATGTTGCCAATGCTGTGCATTTCTACCAGAACCAGGCAACCAAGTTGAATGTAAGTGAGTTCAATATCATTGTTCAGAAGTTTGGATCAACCCCATTCTTGTATGTTCCGTAATGATCTTGAGCTTGTAGGAAGAGAAGAAGACCCTCGAGAGGGAGCTGGCTCGAGCCAAAGTCTACGTCAACCGTGTGGCAACGACGACAGCGAACGAATGGAAGGACGACGCTGACAAACTGATGCCGGTCAAGAGATGGATGGATGAACGAAGGCACCTGCAGGTACAGAAAGATGGAGTGGTCGATGCACATATGTAATGCCGTCGCAATTCCATGTCTGAATTTAACCATGACGTACTGATCATCCAGGGAGAGATACAACGGCTGCGTGACAAAATAACCATAGCAGAGAGGTCTGCAAAGGTGGAAGCCCAGCTTAATGTAAGAAATTCTGCGAGACTATACCGAGCAATTTACACCACTCAATTATCACCTCATTGTTTCAACTTTTATTGCTTTGATGCTTTCAAAGGACAAATTCAAAAGGAGACTGAAATCATTGGAAGAGGGCATGAAAATGGAGAAACCCAACGCTCCTGTCAATGAGGCCAACAGAAAAGGCACCCCAAAAAGATCAGCATCTCAATCAAGACAACCCAGCACAACCAGAATGTCACAGCAACCGGCTTCACTCGAAGGCATTGTTGACAAGAGAAGGCCAACATCTCAACCAAGGGCAACCGTGGCTGGGAAGGTGCTGAGGCAACCTAATTCAGATTCCGAGCCTGCAGAGAAAGTGAGGAACGTTAAACAACCTGACAGCCCCAGAGCGAGACCTGCTACTGCTAGAAAGGAGCATCCTGTGAGGAATCACCTGTGGGCTACAAGAAGCAAAGTGACCAGCGATGCTGGGAAAGAGAACAAGGAGCAGAATCCAAATTACAAATCACATTTGAGCGCTCCACATGGAATTCAGTGCAGTGAACATCAAAAGGCCATGGATTTGGAGAACTTGGATGAGGAAAAGGTTGATGTTTCTAATGCTCCAGGGAGTACCCAGGGTGGCAACAAGGAAGATTGAGAAATATCTTTTGCAAGAGGATATCTAATACAAGAAGGGTGAATAACGGTCATCTTGTACAGGTAAGTGATTTCCTTTTCTTCTCTAGTATTTGCAGACACTCCTAGAAATAAGTAGTTGCAGACATAATTTGAACTTTTGACTTTGACAATTCTCCTACTATTTCTTGACAATTATTTTGGAAATTTAAAAACTATGTTTGGAAGGATATAATATGTAACGTAGGAACCAAAATTACACCTGAACTTCTTTGGATCTGAAATAGTTCATTTCTTTGTTTCATACAGATGCAGCATGGTAATTTATTTCAAAGAGCATACTGTGCGTGTCTGCTATTTTCTTCAACTTGGGAGATTGTTTGGACAACAAAACCAGCAGCGCATCTTGTGTTGTTTCTTTATTCTCCCTTGTACTCCCTCCATTCCAAATTATTTGACTTGGCTTTGTCTAAATACGGATGTATCTAGACATTAAACAAGTATAGATACGTCTGTATTTGGACAAACACAAGTCAAGTAATTTGGAAACTTGACTTGTGTTTGTCCAAATACGGACGTATCTATACTTGTTTAATGTCTAGATACATCCGTATTTAGACAAACCCAAGTCAAATAATTTGGAACGGAGGGAGTACATATGTAAGAACTGTGTCATAAGTTTTAGCAAAGGAATTTGTGCCTATAAAAAAAAATACGGTGTGGTGTTTTTTGAGGTAAGCCTGTTTTACCCAAAAAAGGAAATTGGTGCTAATGTAATGGAGCAATTCAAAGAGAAGGGAGGCGTGTTTCTGTACTGTTTACTGCTTTCTTTAATCTTCGTTCTATAACTGTTGTGTTTTCCAGCTTCCGCTCCTTTCTTATCTAAAGATCATTTCATCACTGTACTTTATAAGGATGGCAATGAATGTGTATGTCAGTCAAAGATTCTTACGAATTTCTACGTGTCATACACTCATACTACGGCATTTTATTTAGAACATCAGGGGAAAGCATAAATTCTGTCGTCGTATGAAACAACAGATGCCTAGGGGTAGGCTTAATTTTGGGGCCGATGGACGCTAGAGAATTCGGGGAGGGATAGCGCACTGAAGAGCACACACAGACAAACAGACGAACACAAGGATTTACCCTGCTTCGGGCCTCTCGTGAGGAGATAAAACCCCTACTGCAGCATCTAGCCTATTTGGTGTATTTCCTCTCTCTGTATACGGTCTGTACAAATGCTCCTTGAGCTGTATATCTCTAAGTCTGCACTAGGCAGTGCTAAGTATGCTGCTAAGTCTAGACTGGTGTCTCTACCAAGGAGAGCTCGTAGCGAACAGGGGGGAAAATGAGCCTGAGGGGCAAGAGAGCCCGCGCGGGTCTGGAGAGCACTCCCCCTGGTGCTCCTTATAAAGGGGAGCCCAGGGGACAAGGAGTGGACAAGGAGACATAGTGCACTGTACACTATTCACTGTAGCTGACATGACCAATGGGGTCTTGTCAACACTATAGTCTGTGTCATCAGTTGTACTCTCGTCACATCCGTGGCACTGTAGCCATGCTGCATGTGTCCTTGGTTTGTCTTCTAGCATCTGTCTCCTGGATCTTCTAGCTTTATCCTCTAGACTGGCAGAGCATCTGGTACCCGACGAGGAAACGCCTGGGGATGTCGGAGGTTGAGGAGATGCCGGTGTAGCGCGGTCCCCGAGTGGCTGCCGAGGTAAAGGTCGAGGTAGCACTGGAGATCCCGGCAGCGTCGATGTACTGGCAACTCGGTCGAGGAAGGCCTGGTGTCGCGATCTGTCTCCTCGAGCGATGATCCGCAGCGCTGGGAGGAGATGGCCCGAGGCTGGTACGTCCTGGCCCAGCCGAGGCTGAGGATACTTCGGTCCGTCCGAGGCAGCGCGGCGTCTGCCCATCCGAGGCAGCGCGACGTCAACCCGTCCGAGGTGGAGCGGCGTCAGCCTGGCAGCGACCTTGCATCGGTCCGCCCGAGCTGTGTTGTTGCTGGTCCGCCCGAGGAGCAGCGAGGCCGGCCCATTCTGAGGTGCAGCGAGGCCGGCCGCCCGAGGCGCAGCAAGGCCGGCCCATTCCGAGGTAGCACATCCGGCCAGGCAGAGGCCCGATCCGAGGTGAGCAGCTCGGACCAGCTGAGGCTGCGGCTGACTCGGTCCAGCCGGAGTGAGCAGCTCGGCCCATCCGAGGCTGTGGCTGATTCGGTCCAGTTCGAGTTTGAGGAACTTCGGCCCATCCGAGATAAATACCTTCCAGGCCAGTTTCGGCCAAAACCAGCCCAGGTTAGTTTTCCTTTCCTCTTTCTTTATCTTTTACTAATTTATTTCCTGCTTCCTCTACTAACTCTGTAAAACCACTATCTTTGGGGTATCCGGGGTTACATCCCCGACATTAGTCCCCGAGGCTGCGGGGGACTCGCAGAGTCGCGCGCAGTCTTACAAAAACAAATAACCATACCAAAAAACCTCCACATTAGAAATATCTTGCCAGCATGGGCATCATTATATGTCGGTTCTTAGCCCTCACGGGCATTACCGAAGGCGCACGTCTGTACGGACATATCTCATATGTCCCGAAGCATATGTCTGTACGGACATATCTCATATGTCTCGGTACCTCTGCCTCTAGGCATATCTCATATGTCTCGGTATCTCGGCCTCTCTGGGCATATCTCACATGTCTCGGTATCTCGGCCTCTCTGGGCATATCTCACATGTCTCGGTATCTCGGCCTCTCTGGGCATATCTCATATGTCTCGGAGCATATGTCGACACGGACATATCTCAAATGTCTCGGTATCTCGGCCTCTCTGGGCATATCTCATATGTCGGTTTTTAGCCACTCTGGGCATTTACCGACATTAGATGTCTCCAGCCACCGCTGGACCGACATAAGCGTATCTCGAATGCCAGTTTTAGCCACTCTGGGCGTTTACCGACATAGATGTCTCCAGCCACTGCTGGACCGACATATAACTTGCACGCACATATCTCATAGATTGCCTTTGGCAAACCAACACAAACGATGATTGGGGGATACAGAATGATGCCATGATATGTTGTCAGACCGAAATAAACGGCACCTGGAGAATACTGACACTGCCATGATACACTGGCGAACCGACATAAACAGTGATATGGAGATATTGCAGGATACCATGATACTCTGGCTAACCGACATAAACGGCGATCTGGAGATTCGGGTGATACCGTGATATTGTGTCAAACCGTCATAAACGGTGATCTGGGGATATGCCATTCATAACTCGGCAAGCCGATATCAAAGATCATATATGATTTGCCTCTGACACCATAATGGATCCAAGATGAATCCAAGTTGACCATGTCTCGGTAATGGATATTCCATTGACAAAACCGACTCCACCTTTCAATGTTAGCTCAAGCATATATATATATAAAGAATATTCGACAGGAACAGTAATTCTACTAACCGAGGTAAATTAGTTCTAGTACATGACGGAAATTAAATCTAACAGCAGATATTACGCACAAAGATGCAGACTCGGTTTCAACCGAGTCCCCGAGTTACTTTTCTTATCCAGGAGAAACTGTAAAACCCTGGCTAGGCAGTCCCCGGGTCAAGACATCTTGCTCCCGGGGAAAACAACTAAGCAAGGTACGAGGGTCAGTCCCCGAGCTACTTTTGAGATTAACTATTCGCGTGCAGTACAAAACCATATACTATAAATACTCACATTGCATTGTCGGTGCAGATTGGATGAAGGCGTACAAGCGGGTCCAGGCTAGACATCAAGCAGACGAGATGCTGGACGCACCTAGCCTGAATACCACTGAGTCGGATGCGCTCGTTCCAGCAGATCAAATTAGCGCAAGCGACGGAAAAAAACCTGCAGGGATAGAACCGGGCATGTCTCACTCGGCCCACCAAATGGTGCCGAGACATCATCTGTTTATCTTGGTCAACAACGTATCTTTAACGCCAACCGGCATATTTTTATGCAGGCCCGAGTCATTCACTTCTGACCCGACATATCTGTGTCGGCCACTTTCACTCTATTCCTCTCTTTTTCTTTCCTTTCTCTTTTTTCTCTTGATCCAGTCAGCCGACACAGGTCAGCCAAAAGGGATGCAGCCGGCCGGATCTGCACACGGCTGGCTAACGCGCCAAACGGGACGGCAGCATCCGGGTATGACCAGATCTGAACAGGTCCGTGCAGCGAACCAAACGTGGGGAGGGACAGCCGTGTCCACTTTTTCTTTTTCTCTTTTCTTTTCTTTTTTCTTATCCTCTTCTCTTATCTTCTTCCTCCCGCAGGAGACATGGTGGAGGAACATTCGGGAGCCGGCCACGGCAGCCAGGCGCGCGTGGCGGCCGGGGGACGCCGGCGGGGGCGAAGGAGTTGGCCTGGGCGGCCGAGGCGAGGTCGGAGCCGGCCAAGGCGAGGTCGATGCGGATCCGGCTGGCCATGGCAGGCAGAATGTGGAGGGCGGCGAGCTCGGGGGAGCCGGGGCGCAGGAGCCAGAGGCGCGACCGGGGGCGGCGCCGCCGGCACGGGCGCGGGGGAGCGCGGGCGCGCCGGGAGGGAGACTCCGGCATGGGCGCGGGGATGCTCGGGTGCGGGCGCGCCGGGCACGGATGTGCTCGTGCGGACACGCGGACCGGCGCAGTGCAGCTTGAGCGATGGCAGAGGAGCTCGTACGGGAACGGACCGAGGGAGGAGTCCGGGGAAGTGGACGGGCGCAGGAGAAGGCTGCCGCCGGGAGCTCGGTGAAGACGGCCGAGGTCGAGCGCGAGTTTGGAAACGACCGGGTGAAGGAGAAGCGAGCGGTTGACTCGGGGCTGCCGAGGTAAAATGACTCGGGCCAGCCGAGGTAAAATGACTCGGGCCGGATATGTCGGACCGGGCTCTATTTGATTCGGTCTGGGCTACATATATCTCGGACTGGGCTGAGTGTATGTCGGATTTTGCTATGTGTATCTCGGATCTGGCCCATATAACCCGGAATTGACTATTTTAACTCGGAATTGGCTATTCCAATGTCGGATTTGACCAATTTAACTCGGATTTGATCCAGATAACTCGAATTTGACCAGCTGACGCCGGTTTTGACACTTGTCAACCCGGGGATGATGTCGGAGTCGAGTCCCCGAGTCCCGACAGCGCCTACGAGATTTGCTGATGATGACCGCTGATGGAGGCTACGCCAGCCTCAGCTCCCAGCAGCAAGCTAGAGCGCGGAGGACAATGGCGATGTCGAGTCCCCGAGTCGATGAAGAAGGTCCCGTCCGAAATTAGCCCAGCAAGCGCCACTATCAGCCCCACGGTGGGCGCCAACTGTCGTCGTATGAAACAACAGATGCCTAGGGGTAGGCTTAAGTTTGGGGCCGATGGACGCTAGAGGATTCGGGGAGGGATAGCGCGCTGAAGAGCACACACAGACAAACAGACGAACACAAGGATTTACCCTGCTTCGGGGCTCTCGTGAGGAGATAAAACTCCTACTGCAGCATCTAGCCTATTTGGTGTATTTCCTCTCTCTGTATACGGTCTGTACAAATGCTCCTTGAGCTGTATATCTCTAAGCTTGCACTAGGCAGTGCTAAGTATGCTGCTAAGTCTAGACTGGTGTCTCTACCAAGGAGAGCTCGTAGCGAACAGGGGGGAAAATGAGCCCGAGGGGCAAGAGAGCCCGCGCGGGTCTGGAGAGCACTCCCCCTGGTGCTCCTTATAAAGGGGAGCCCAGGGGACAAGGAGTGGACAAGGAGACATAGTGCACTGTACACTATCCACTGTAGCTGACATGACCACTGGGGTCTTGTCAACACTGTAGTCTGTGTCATCAGTTGTACTCTCGTCACATCCGTGGCACTGTAGCCATGCTGCATGTGTCCTTGGTTTGTCTTCTAGCATCTGTCTCCTGGATCTTCTAGCTTTATCCTCTAGACTGGCAGAGCATCTGGTACCCGACGAGGAAACGCCTGGGGATGTCGGAGGTTGAGGAGATGCCGGTGTAGCGCGGTCCCCGAGTGGCTGCCGAGGTAAAGGTCGAGGTAGCACTGGAGATCCCGGCAGCGTCGATGTACTGGCAACTCGGTCGAGGAAGGCCTGGTGCCGCGATATGTCTCCTCGAGCGATGATCCGCAGCGCTGGGAGGAGATGGCCCGAGGCTGGTACGTCCTGGCCCAGCCGAGGCTGAGGATACTTCGGTCCATCCGAGGCAGCGCGGCGTCTGCCCATCCGAGGCAGCGCGACGTCAACCCGTCCGAGGTGGAGCGGCGTCAGCCTGGCAGCGACCTTGCATCGGTCCGCCCGAGCTGTGTTGTTGCTGGTCCGCCCGAGGCGTAGCGAGGCCGGCCCATTCCGAGGTGCAGCGAGGCCGGCCGCCCGAGGCGCAGCAAGGCCGGCCCATTCCGAGGTAGCACATCCGGCCAGGCAGAGGCCCGATCCGAGGTGAGCAGCTCGGACCAGCTGAGGCTACGGCTGACTCGGTCCAGCCGGAGTGAGCAGCTCGGCCCATCCAAGGCTGTGGCTGATTCGGTCCAGTTCGAGTTTGAGGAACTTCGGCCCATCCGAGATAAATACCTTCCAGGCCAGTTTCGGCCAAAACCAGCCCAGGTTAGTTTTCCTTTCCTCTTTCTTTATCTTTTACTAATTTATTTCCTGCTTCCTCTACTAACTCTGTAAAACCACTATCTTTGGGGTATCCGGGGTTACATCCCCGACAAATTCACTAGTTAAGGCTTGCAAACAAACTATAGTAAGGACACATTACTTCATCATGAGTTTAGGCAAGCGTGGAATTACACATACGAAATATCCATATTCTCAAAATTGGTGTTGCTTTATTCACATAAAACAACTGATTCCGAATAACATGTGTAATGCAAAGAAAACCCACGTCAAGTTGTGCTACTGACTACTCCACCTTCCCCTTCCCCTGGGAATCATCACTCACTTGAGAAGATATTGGCTGGTTAATACTTGCTTTAGCATTCGCTAAGAAGGTTGCATCAGGCTGTGGCTCTTCGTGCGGAGTCTCCTTATCGCGGAGTATATGTAGAAGCCGATCACTATATTAACCGAAATGACGGCAAGGAACCCACTGGCCAGAGTTTGTGCCGAGGATGTCAGCTGACCCACACCTGACAAAGGAGAAGAATGTTTTTTATTGACGAATGTATGCTGTGCACTTTCAGGAAAAAGATGAAGTACATCATAAAGTGGGAGGAAAAATGATCAAACCTGGAAGAATCTGGTGATAAAATCCATAAATAATTACAATTGGGGCCATCCACATGAACATCGATGTAACAGCGAACTTAGTTATTACTCCCGACATTATTTCTCCCAAAGGTATGCTGATACGAAGGCAGGATGAACATACACCATGAGTTTAGCATACAGCTAACTGCTGGGAGATATCTTCTTGTATGATAGACAGAACTATCTACAAGAATATCATGGTTGCCAGGGGTGCAAGCGGCGCACTGCAGATCTCGCACCCTAGTACAAGTTAGTGTTAATTGCATCCATTACTATGCTAATTGTATAGCATTGCGCGATGAGCAGGACACTGCTTACATCCCTATCGGTTGCACATATTGTGCTCAACATTCCTACTAAAGCAAATACAGCCGGCCAACATTGAGAGTTGACACCAGTAATACCCAACCTCACCGTCCCTACCCAAATTCAGCATTTTGACTTATTTCTGTGAAACTTGGTACTTCTCTATTTCCTGGCTAGGTTCTGGTCAAGGCAAGGCTGGGCAAGTGCGGTTCACGCTGTCTGGTTGTTTTTCTCATGAACTGCTACCTCTGTTAATAAAAAAGTATGTCTTCCTTGCAATTGTTTATATTCCAACAACCGAAGCTACCAAGCTTTAAGTGGGGGAGGAGGATTTCTAGAGAGACAAAAACATCTAAAATCGAAGCCCTAAGGAGATGCTTCAGAGTCTTCAATCGAAAACTAATCTTCGAGCCTACCAGATCGGGTTTTTTGATTGATGGGATTAGGTTGTTTATTACTAGAATATTTTTGGTAGTATGCACTTATTTGCGCTACATATCGAATACCCGGGGGCAGCAAGGGAATGCAAGCGCAAAGCAGATCTCTACCGGCATGGAAGGAGGCACCTTACCTGCTCGGCCGTTGCTGGGCGGTGGGCGCCGAGGATAGAGGAGGCCGAGGCCGCGGCCGCGTGGAAGATCCGGACTCTGGCCAGGCGGAGGCGGAGCTGAGACTTGAGGGGGATGAGAGCACCGTGAATTTTTTTTGTAGCTGTGAGTACGTGCAAATACACCACGTTTTTTTGCCCATCGCAACCACTACTATCGCCACCACATACTTTGCTCATGTTGGCACGGCGCGATCTCCTGAATTGGAGGGTCTCAACTTTTCTTGTTGGATGGGAGTGGAGAGACCGTTGGTTTTAGAGTTTTTTTTTCGAAACACTGTACAACGCAGACGCTCACATACACGCGCACACACTCATTCCTATGAACGCATGCACGCACACCCTACCCCTATGAGCACCTCCGAGAGACTGAGCCGGCAGGTCGAGTCTTGAGATTGACGAAGTCACAACAGGCGCCTCGCTGTCGACGGGAACATCGTCTCCCACTGAAGAATATACCGCCTTAAATGAGAAACACCAGCGTCAAATCTGGGGTTTGAACTCTGTTGGGCTGGGGGTACAACCGCCCTCCTAACCATCCTGCCACTGGCAGGTTCTCTTGCTTTTAGAGCTTTCGAAGCCCCCGTGACCAGCTAGACTCATAATCTAAAAACATGAATTCGTTGAGAAAATCTCTTATTTATCAGTATGGTGATCGAAAAGTAAAGCACTATTGTTGTAAGAATGGATATCGTCTACCAAGGGGACCCCCTCCCTTCCATGCATACTAGGCGCCTACATGGACAATAGTCAAGCAAGGTCAAGTCAGGACTATCAACAGAAGACCATGATCATAGCATGGTCAACAAGTCAAATATAAAGACAAGAGATAATAGACAAGATCAAAGATGAAACCCATGAAACAAGAAGCTCATTATGTGGAGTGCTAGTTGGGTAGTCTACTATTGAGCCCTTGCAAGTCAGGCAAGTTCTTCCCTCTTTTTAGCCAATTTTTTTTTTTTGAGAGAAAAGAAAGAGGGTGAGCATAGCTGAGCACAATCAAGATCACTTTCAAGCCGAAGAGATCTATTTATTATTTTTGGAGATTGGTACTCCTAAACAGTTAGTAGTCATTTGTTCAACCATCCGGTATGTTGATTTCTCTCGGCAAGTCCGTGAAGGTTTTTGTTTTGAGTTCAAATCATCCAAAAATATCAGGTCAATCTCATGGGCTTGGCTAAGACGAATGGCTAAACTTAAGCGCATGCATGCCTATTCAAATAAAGATGTAGATAGAAGCTAACAAATCGAACTTCGGAAAACAAATCAGGATTTTCTGGAAGCGATGTTTTGAGTCATAGGACTAGATACTCCTATTAAAGAAAATATTTAATCTTGTAAATCTCGTAAAATGTTGAAAAAAATATACAAAAATTTTGGGTGTACATCCAAACATTTTATGTTCACACATAAATTTCACGGAGAAAAGACACTTTTTATGACTTGTGTAAAACGGCAAATTTCTGTGATACAAAATGAGTTTTCACCCAACAGTTTTTTGTCTTTTTAACACGTGCACAAGAAATTGTCTTTTTTCTTGAATTTTTTTTTGCATGCATAGAATGTTGGTAGGTACACCCAATTTTTTTAGAATTTTTTCGACATTTTAAAATGTTTTTTTGAATAGTGGGAGCATATACTTCTATGATCCAAATTGGATTTCTGGGATTTTCTGTTCTATTTACTTTTGTGTCCGTCTTTACTGTTGATATTATTACTCTGTTCATGTGGCTTTAGATACCTTGTTTACTCTGGTGTGCCATCTCTGAAGATTCGGTTTATGTGGTTTACCTTGATATGTTCTGCTATTTTTTGCAAAACATCTGTTGACATAGAATTTATATATGGCTTCAATTATATGTTGCCTTAAGATTCAAATTTTACTTCGCACACACTTGATCCAAATCAACGAAGTTTTAAGTTTTATTAGAGAATTTTTTATAAACTATTATTCACCTTCATAGTCGTATGTCCTTCATTCGTTGTACATGACAATGGTGGGCTTCAAAGCCATTCCCCATTGTCCGAAAATTGTTCAGACATTTTCGGGATGAAAACCTAAGTTTATTAATTACATTGGATGGCAAAGACGCTTGTGTATTGTTTCTTTTCTCGAGGCGTCCCTTTTGGTAAACATTTTTCGCAGTCTGCGTGTCGGCATGATCGTTCCTGATGTTGTGGGTGGTCGATTGTTTCAGCGGCGTTTTCTTTTTTTCTTAGTCCTTTTATTTTTGGTCGTGTGTATGAACTAGTTCTTTTTTGAAGAAAAAATAAGTTTGGCAAGGGCACGTCCCATCCGAATCCAACCCAACCTAGATACGAATATGCGAGTCCGTTGTGTACTGTAAAAAAAATGTTCCGGTTGTAAACATTGGCATGCCTTGCGTGTCTCAGACTCGGAGTCTCATCGAGCGAGCAGGACTTATCCGTCTATCTATCTTACCGGCCATGACGTGTACGGCGAGATCAATCGACAGAAAAGAAATCGTTCTTTCGTTTCTACACGTCCACAACGCCCACTAGTAGAAAAACCACCTTCGGTTCGGCCCTTTCGTCCCGGCCACATTACGAACTGGGACTAATGTGGCACTAGTCCCGGTTCAAACGGGGCACGGGCACAACCACCTTTAGCCCCTGTTCAAACAATACTTTTAGTCCCGGTTGGTGTCTCCAACCGGGACTAAAGATAGACCTTTAGTCCCGGTTGAAGACACCAACCGGGACTAAAGGTTTTTTTTCCCTCTCATGCCTACCCCCGTGGATCGCCTTTTTTAGTTTTGTAGAAAATAAAAGAAAATGATAAAATCTTCAAAAAATAAAATCCTTTGAGATGTAGTTAGGTGTCTAGTTGGTATAGAAATTTTAAAATATGAATTTTGACATTTTTTTGCAAAAAACAGGAAAAAATTAAAGCGGCCATAACTTTTGCATATGACGTCGAAAAAATGTGTTTAATATATAAAAAAAAACTAGAGAAAAATCGGGACTCGATTTCTCCCGGGTTTACCCAGTGAAGTTTTCTCAGATTCTCGAAATTCCAAAATGAAAAAAAGTTATTTCAAAAAGAAGATTTTTTTTCTATAAAATCAAAAAAGTAAGCACACTTAGCGGTACATTGTTTAAAAGACATGGCGCATTACGCAAAATATGATATGGATGCAATATTTGGATTCCTATCATTGTTCTGATTGATTTATACATATTATTTGTCGAGTTTCGATTTACGGATTTAAAGATATGAATTTTCCATATTAAATTGAAAATGGCAATAATAATGTAAAAATCATTTTTTTGGTATTTGAATTAATAATTATTATTACTTAATCATTAATATTTATGTTAATATAGGTTTGGAATTCAAAAAATAATATCGTGTCACATCAAAGTCTAGGGGATAATAAGATTGATACCATAGTATTATCAAAATGTTATCAGTGCAATCTTGTAAGCTAATTGGAAAGGAACTCAAAAGTTAAGTGTGCTGGGGGTGGAGCTGTGTGAGAATGGGTGACCGATCGGGAAGTTTTACCACGAGTATGCACTTTGACTTGAGATTAGGGGCAATTAGAGATTAAACTGACAAATAATTCAAAGATTTGAAATATAGAAAAAAAATCAAAATATTATTTCGAAAAAAAAGGTCCTCTAGCCCCAGCGCACGAGCTCAGCCACGTGGAGAGCCTTTAGTCCCGATCGACCAACCGGGACTAAAGGGGGCCTTTAGTCCCGATTTGGTAGTCCCGGTTGGGAAACCGGGACTAGAGGCCCTCTAGAACCAGGACTAATGGCCCGTTTTCTACTAGTGGCCGTTTCCTCTCCGGTCTCCACGTTGTGTTGACTGGAGCAGAGATCGGAATTACCGTCCCGTGCTTTCAACGATGGAATCCAAACTCGTTCGACACGCGCGTGCGTAATGATGATGAATCTGCAGCCTCCGGCCGTCTCCGCTCCCCCTTCCATCATGGCGTCCCCCTCTCCGATCGGTGGCGGCGGCGCTGCCGTGGCGCAGGAAGGCAATGGCAGGAGCATGAAGTCGGCGGAGCAGCTGGTGCTCGACCTCTGCGACCCCGAGCTGCGCGAGAACGCCGTCAACGAGCTCTCTAAGGTTCGTAATGTACTGCCTACTCTTATTCTAGGGTTCTGCGGCATTGTGGGCATCATGCTCAAGATTTGTTCCGATAACTGATATTCACTACAGGAATGACTCGTTGTGCCGACGGCCTGTATCTACGCCGACGGCTTTTTGTCGGGGCCGTCGGCGTAGACCCCGGTGAGGCCAGCCAGTCGACCTGGCCGTCGGAGTAGGAAAAGCCGTCGGCATAGACCGCCTACGCCGACATCCACCCTCGGCGTAGGAGCCTCCCTCGGCGTAGACATCTCTAGGCCGTCGGCATATACCAGCCGTCGGCGTAGGTGTTGCCATCGTCAGTGGCTCGTCGTGGGGCCCACCTGGCCTGCGCCGACCGCCGCTACACCGACGGCAATATAGTCTGTGCCGAGGCCGTGGTACGCCGACGGCAGTAGCCTGTGTCGACGGGCTTCTTTGTTTTGCCGACGGCAAAAAGCCGTCGGCGTAGCGGCTTCCTGTAGTGATTGTATATATGTCTATGATTACTTCTTAGCTCGTACATTGACGATTTGACGTGAACTGTAGTTTATGTTTCTATATACTTCATTAATTGTCGAGCTGCTAGTTTGTATACGAGCAAAATTACAAAACGAGTTTATGCATCGCCAACATTGTTTTTTTATGATCTAACTGTACAAATTTGAGACTTGGTGCGCGCGGTTGTTGAACTGTGCTATGCTGTGAAAAAAATAGCCAAGAAAGTAGAGAAGTTTGTTAGTCAAACGGGAAAAAAAATGGAAAAGCTGGTCTGAACTCTGAACAGTTGGATGATCATAATCTAGCTCAATGCCAAACACAAACTTAGTTTAGCAATCGTTCTTTTGCAGGAAAAAGTGTCCTCCGTGTTTCAATGCATTAGGAGTAATTAATTCTGCAATTACGCTGAACTAAGCAATTTCACAATAATAACATGCTCAGTTTGTAAGAAAAAACATGCTAAGGTGTTTTGTAAGGCAAGAAGGACTGATGAGTAAACACGCCCAAATGTATTTTTCAGAAAAGAGAGGTGCTTCAGGATATGTTGGCCCCGATGTTGTGGCGCTCGGTCGGTACAATTGCTGCTCTACTGAAGGTATGCATAATTCCATATGTTTATTTGCAGCTTCGAAATTGAGATAGAGCGGGGAGCTTTGAACCTACTTTATTCCTAATGTTGTATTTATGTAAATGATCATCTGTTCTTCTAGTTATGTGTTTACTTTATTCTTATGTGTTCTTGAAGCTTGCCCAGTTTTTTCGGCTAATCCTTGATATTTCTCACTTGTTATATTTGGCAACTTCGAAAATATCTACAGGAAGTTCTGTGCATCTATCCTGCACTTTCACCACCAACTTTGTCGCGAGATGCATCAAACCGAGTGTGCAACGTACTTGCACCTTTTCAGGTACACTTTGTTGTGTAATAAAAAGGATAGCTGAACAGAGCACTTGACCGGTTCGGTCTCTCCTGGAAAAGCAGATCAGGGCCAAGGCGATCAGGAGGCGACCGCGGTTCCCCTTGCATGCCACCGGCGCCGCCGCCGGTTCCCTCTCTCTCCGCCGGCCGCTCCGGTGGCGGGAGGGAGGGGGAACCTCGGGTATGTGCGTTAGGTCGGTTCGCGGTAGGGTTAGGGTTGAGGGAGGCGCTACCGAGTCTGTCGCGGTGGTGTCATGTCAGAATAAGTTTCCCCGGGCTCTGTTCGCAGTCAGGCAAGGCTCTTGCCTTCGTCTAGGAGCCGGCGTGGTGCAAGGGGATCCCTAGATCTCGTCGAGGTCGCGGGCTATGGTGTCTGGAGGTCAATCGGCACTGGCCGATTGGGTCCTCAGATGGGTGACGGATGCATGGAGACGAAGACTCTTCTTCCTCCTCTTCGGTATGATTTTCTGCTGCTGTTCTCCCTCGTCCTTTGTGCTGCTGCTGGAGGGAAGTCCTGCTTTGCCCGGGCGGTTGGCCCGGCCGCGGCGCCGGAACCGGATCCTAGTTCTCTTCCATCTGGAAGGGACACTTTTAGCGGTACTCAAAGCCATAGATGGCGAAGGCTGGTGCAGGCGTGTTGGATGCACATGTGTGTCCATGTCCTCTCGGCGCTGGTACGAAGAAAAGGGGGAGCAGCGTGGCGACGATTATACCGTGGTTGAAGATGATGACCTGCTTGGGTCAAGTTGCATATTCTTCTGCTGCAGGGGTCTCCTCGCAAGGTTCAGGAATGATGACACAGAGCTCCGGAGATCTTCGTGTTTTATGGTTGTTTTAGGGTGTTCTTTGTGTTCCTGGTTCCTTGTGCTTGTGCTAGGTCTGCTTGTATGGGTCAAGGACTTTGTACTTTTTGTGTGATTTGAATACAAGTTTACTTTCTCAAAAAAAAGGATAGCTGAAAGATTTGTTCCTTGCTGTTTTAAGAATCTGAGATAGCTTTAAGTTGGCTATAAGTGATGCTATCTTGGACGTCTAATCAAGCAGTTTTTTTTGGCATTTGAATTTTGAAGTGTGTTGCATCGCACCCCGAGACCAGGATGCTTTTCCTATATGGTAATGAGCCACAGCTTCCCAGCCCTATCCCAACTATTTGTAATGTTTTTTAAGAATTATCGCTGTTGGCTATATATGAACTTACTCACTTTTTTTTTTGACAGTCACCGGGGGAGGGGAGAACCCCTCCACCTGAATTTTCTCATTTATCGTATATCATATGGGTTTTCTGTGTAACATTTTCACGCAGCAGCAAGAGGGAGGGGGAGGCTGCACCACACACACACACACACACACACAGAATTACTCGCGGTTATGTCGAAGGCAGATCAGCCGTGCATCAACATCAGCACGGCGTTCTTGGGGGAGTCGCTCTTTCCACAGCAGTGCATCATCGCGGCAGCACTTGATCAGGAGCTCGAGGTTGGGGGTGAGCCCACGGAAGACGATCCCGTTCCTGTGCTTCCAAAGGTGCCACAGGCAGAGGAGCATGAAGGTGGGCGCAGTCGCCGCCGGTACACGCCTCGTGGGGGGGGGGGGGGGGTGGAGGAAGAAGTCCTCAGCGTCGGCATCATCTGGCAGCTCGGCACCAATTCTATGCCAGAAACTACGGGCGAAACGGTAGCCGAAGAACAGGCGGGCTGGCCGTTTCCTCAACCTCGTCGCAGATGGGGCAGGCCGCCTCATCCTGGGAGAGGATGGTTTTCCGGCGAAGCGCGCTCCGAGTCTGGACCCGACCTCTCGCGAGGAGCCATCCGAATAACTTGACCTTGGAGGGGGCATGGCAGCGCCAGACGTGCTCCGCGTAGGGGGCCACGACGCCACCATACATGCAGAGCTTGTAGAGCGCGGAGGCGGAGAACACGCCTTTCGCGCCGCGGCAGAGGGAGAGGTGCCGCTCATCATCGGTTCCCGGGCGCAGCGTGACGTGGGCGATCGCAGAGAGCAGCCGCTCCCGCTCCGCAGCAGCGACAACAGAGAGGCGCGGGGAGAGGCGGGCGTCTAGCCCGCGATCGAGGACGACCTGAACCGCGGTGAACGGGCAGGTGGCGTGCGAGAAGAGGGCGGGGAAGACAGTACCGAATGCAGCAGCACCCAGCCAGCCGTCCAGCCAGAAGGCCGTTGTCTTCCCATCTCCGACAGTGGCAGTGGAGACGCTGCGGTAGAGCGGCATCAGCGTCGCCAGGTGAGACCAGTGTGGGCCGGCCAGCGATCCGCGCCGGCGATCGTCCACAAGGCCGCCAAGGGATGTCCAGACCCAACGCGCCCAAGGCAGGCTGGGCGGGCATGGAGGCGGTGCAGCAACTTGATCAGCAAGCACTGGTTCTGAAGGGCGAGGTCGTGGATCCCGAGTCCGCCTTCCTCGCGTGGCCGGCAGACACTTTTCCAAGCGACAAGGCACTTGGCACCAGTGGCACGCTCGCCGGCGTTCCAGAGAAAAGCACGCCGAAGAGCATCAATGGCTTGGATCACCGGGAGTGGGAGTGGCATGGCGCACATGGCGTAGACCGGGAGGGCGTCGAGGACTGCATTCAGGAGGACAATGCGGCCCGCAGAGGACAGGAGCAGAGCGCGCCACCCGGACAGATACTTGTCCACCTTGGCAATCAGTGGCGCAAACGCATCCAAACCGAGCTTATGGCAGGAGAGTGGAAGCCCCAGATAGGTTTGTGGAAACCCCTCTATTCTGCAGCCAAGAGTACCTCGGATGGCTTCAAGAATGGAAGGATCAACATGCATCGGAACAACAATACTTTTGTGGAAGTTGATCCGCAGTCCAGTGGCATCCACGAACAGATCGAGCAGGTCCTTGAGGCGAGCGGCGCTCGCCGCATCCGCACGCATGATGATGATGGTGTCATCTGCGTACTGGAGCACAGGGCAAGGGCAGCCATCAACAAGAGGGTGTTGGAGCAGGGGGTCGCGCTTGATCAATTGCTGCAGCACATCGGCGACAAGCAAGAAGAGGTAGGGGGACAAGGGGCCGCCCTGACGGAGCCCTCGCATGCAGTTGATCCATCTCCCCAGGATCCCATTGAGCAGGGTGGCAGACTTGGAGGAGGTGAAGATCGAGTCCAGCCAGTCACACCATTGATCCGGGAAACCACGCGCTTCGAGAATCAAGCGCAGACTCGCCCAATTGACAGAATCAAAGGCTTTTGCAAAATCCAACTTCAGCACAACAGTGGGTACCTTTCTTCTATAGCAGTTTTGGACCAGCTCAGCAGCGTAAACAAAGTTTTCAGCAATGCTTCTCCCAGCTAGGAACCCAGACTCATCGACATCCACAAGATCGGCGATTTGTTGCTGCAGGCGAGTGGTCAGGCATTTGCAGATAGCTTTCATAGAGCAATTCTGGAGGGAGATGGGCCGAAATGCGCCAGGGTCCAGCACACCATCGCGCTTGGGGATCAGCGCGACATGGGCCCTGTTGATTGGCCCAAGGTCCACAGCACCGCGGTGGAAGGCGTCGAACAGATGGGCCA
Organism: Poa pratensis; assembly: GCA_947311845.1. Classification (NCBI taxonomy): domain Eukaryota; kingdom Viridiplantae; phylum Streptophyta; class Magnoliopsida; order Poales; family Poaceae; genus Poa; species Poa pratensis. The sequence continues at coordinate 19,682,006 of CAMZMU010000117.1, forward strand.
AATCCTCCTGCACCACATGCCACGCGGCCTGGTAAAAGCTGGGCCCGAGCCCGTCAGGACCAGGGGCGCTGGTCTTATCCATGCCGCTCAGGGCGGCCTCAATTTCCTCCAGAGAGAACGGGGCAACCAGAGACGGCCCATTGGCGCGAGGGAGCCCATCGTAGAGCCGGCCCAGGTCGAATCTCCAGATGGGGGAGGAGGCACGGCCCAGGAGCGTGCTGTAGAAGGCATGCAGGGCACTGGCCTTGGCGTCGTGAGCGACGACGAGCTCGCCGTCCACGTCAAGCACGCGGACGTGGTTCCTCCAAAGTCGTTGGGAGGCCATGGCGTGGAAGAACTTGGTGTTCTCATCTCCCTCGACCACGGCGCGGAACTTGCCTCGCTGCCGCCAGAACGCAGCCTGCCGGCAAAGAGACCGGCCTAGAGCATCGCGGGCATTGCGGCGAAGGAGAGTTTCTGCAACAGAGAGAGCACGGGTTTCCTCGAAGAAGTCAAGCAGTTCAATAACGAATCTACAGTTGTTTTCAAACCTCGGCACATATTGGTTCACCTTCTTCCACCCCTTGGCAGCAGAACGGAACGACTTGATCCTCGCCACAATGACACCCGCAGCATCACGAGGCCGCACAGGACGAGTCCACCCCGGCAGCGTAGTAGGGAGGAAGGAAGGGTTTAGGAGCCACTTGTTTTCAAATCGGAAGGTGGAGGAGTGCGGGATGGTTGTGGACGCAGTGACAAGGAGGGGGAAGTGGTCGGAGACGGGGCGAGGCATGGAGGTGAGGGAGGAGTTGGGGAAGGCGTCGTTCCAGGCGCTGTTGAAAAAAACCCGATCAAGGCGAGCTAACACAGGCTCAGCACGCATGTTGGACCAGGTAAAACGCCTGTCAAGGAGGGGAAGTTCGAAAAAACAGAGGTCGTGGATCAGACGGTTGAAGGTGGTGGCAAGGGAGTGGTTGAAACGGGGCGTGTTTTTCTCATGTGGGTAGCGGAGGAGGTTGAAGTCACCGAGGGCAAGCCACGGTCCGGAGATTTGGGGGAGGAGGGCGGCGGTGTCGGCAACAAAGAGGTCGGTGAGGCTGTGGTCGGAGGGGGCATATACGTTGGTGATGGTGACATTCCAGTCTTCCTATACCCCTTCTTGGGAACCGAGACCAAAACAAAACCCTTTGAGTACTTACGGCTTACCAGCTTGGGTGTTATCGGTGCTCTTGTTAAGGTACTTAAACTATCTTACACGCGGAAGTTTACCCCATCTAGCGTCAGACAAGAGCATGCCACATATTGCACACAATCCATTTGGAGATTCATGTTGGTATTATTAATTTTATTATAGCTGGCCATGAACTAATTAAAAAGGAGTGCATCGATCCTTATGTGGCATGTAAAGATAACCAATTGTATAATCTGATTATAAGATATTGTGATATATGTATATATATGTGATATATATGAGTTTACAAATACTAACTCTGCAAATGAAAATTGAGCTGATTTACCTTGTGATACATGCAGGTCAATGATACTAAATTACTAATGTTATCAGTTTTCTGCTGCAAACTGAAATACTTCCTATGTGCTTGCGTTGCATGGATATGGGCAGTGAGCTTTCAAAAACCGTACGTACCTAGCATCAATATGGTCATTTTCTCTCAGTTTAGCTCTAGCAAGGATGCAATAAATTTATTTTAGTGCAATATCTTCAGTATCTTGTCGAGAAGAATTTTAAGTTAAGTTCAGAGTTGAATTCAAGTAATAAATAAATAAAATATAATATAAACACTTCAGTTTCACTAATTTAGTCAAATTTATATTCACAGGTGGCTACCTTCATTGTCCAAAAGATTCTGCTTGACGATCTTGGACTGCGTTACATGTGTGCCACCGCTGACCCTTTTTTTTGCTCTGGGCAATCTTTTAGTACGCATGGTAGTCTCACACCCTCTTCAGCCTGCTGCTCCCGAGAAGCTGCATTATCCGGTGTTTTCTCAGGTTATCAGACAATCCCAGGTAATTCGTGCTGCCATTTCTATGTTAAGTATAAATAATGATTTTGCACTCTAATCTGTTTTCGTTTCCCTACTTATGCGTAGGGCATGTGCTGCATTGCAAACCCTCCTCCCTGACGTGCTGAAAGATGGGACAGTCGATAGTTACCTTGTGGTGAGTCATGTTAACCGATTGCCCATTACCACTTTCGTTATCATAGCAGAAGGATTAACCTGAAGTTTCTGTTAAACATATATTTACAGACTCAGGATGATCCTGCAACAAGGCGCTGTCTCCAGCTACTGCTGCATAATGTGGCAGTGGCATTTGAAGCCGTGGGGGGAGCTCCTCAGTCATGCCTAGACCACATGACCAGGATATAAAACATAGTTATTGCAACTCACAGGACTAATACCTTGTATATTCCGGAGGAAATTGCATAAAACCAGCAACTCTCGGGGCAGTCGTTGTGCAAACCAGTGACTCAAGTTTGTTGTTGCACAGACCAGCAACTCGAGGCGTAATCCATTGCAAGGAGATCTAATTATTATATCAAACTGTCTAACAGCAAAAACCAGCAATTGTCGACTGTCCTGTCAATGGCTGGCCGCCGTAGTCGCCGTCTCCGTCGCCTCGCGGTGGCTCATCAATGGGGCTGCCGCCGCCTGGGAAGATACGGAGCATACCGGGGCCTCTCGGCCCGGCTCGACCACGTTCAGCGGCCCCTGTAGCCGGCCAGACGCCGCCGCGCGCCGTCCCCATCACAGCCGGGTGGTCGCATACTCGCATCTGGCCGCCGCCACCTGGGAAGAAAGGAAGAAGAGCGGGGGCTCCCAGCCCTTGTCGACCTTGTGAATCGCCCCCCGTGTCCGGCCTCCCGCCACCGTCCCCGTCGGCTCCCGGTGGTCGCATCGGCCCGCACCGCCGCTGGGATCGAAGAGAAAGAGAGAAGTTTGTGCGTTTGGCTCGTCCGATCAGCTCATAAGTTGGGCCAACTTCGTCAGATGCTGTTAAACCAATGAATCTATACAATATATCAAACCTGACCGTTTCAACCCCCTCTCCATTTGGCCACGTCACCTGTTTTTCTGGGTCGTCCGATCAGCGGAACGGACGCTCCAGATTGAGCCACGCCCTGGCGTACTGTTCATGAACAGCTACAGCGCCATCTACTGTTCATGAACAGTATTCGCATTTTTTTTTTATGCACGTCGACGAGTAGATTTCATCCCCGTGATCGGTTTCGAGATTGGTCGACTCTACCTCCTTAATTTTGGATCCAAAATCGCAAAAACATTAGCCGAAATTTGACAAATTCGTCGCACTCGGTCATCTGTTTGTCCCACGAGTAGATGTATATCATCCTTCCAAACAACTTCAATGTTTTAACTTTTTTATTTTGATAAAACGGACCCCAGGAATAAAATATTTTTGCATAAGAATCCCCGCGTACCTAAAACATTTTTGCAGCAAAATCTGTCGTCATAATATTTGACAAATTCAGCAACTATCTACCTATCTCTTCACGCCGCTGCAATAGTGTGCCTGCAAACCATTGCTGACGTCAATACGACTTCAGCGTTGGACCTAACTGTCAGAGACTCCCTCTTTTGGCAGGCATTTCCAGAAAAGAAAAAAAATCGCCCTCCCAAAAAATTTGAACTCCATAAAACGAAAAATGTTCTAAATTCAGTAACTTCAAATCTACACACCGATGAAAAAAAAATATCAAAACAATGACGAAAAAAATGCAACCTATTTTTCTAACGCTAACGAATTTGAAATTTTAATATGAACAAATTTCGATTTCGAACAACTTTCAAAACTGACCATTTTGTAAATAGAAAATAATTCAGACCTCAACAGCTTCCTAATATGAATAATTTTTGGAAACTTAACATTTTTTTAAACGCAAACTTTTACTCAATTCCAAAAAAATTCAGACCTCAACTTTTTTTAACGCGTAGATCGTCAAAAATAAATTAATGCTCAATTTGGTTATTATTTCTTCATAACCATAATATAACTTATCTGATTAGAGTGCAACCAAACTTAAGGACTCCAAGTACGCTAACATATTTATAACTAAAATAACTTACAATTCCCTAATAATGAAGCTAAATTAAAAAATGCTTGAGCAAATAAATATTTAGACAACAATTACATGTAAACGGTAATATACCTTAGAACTCTCTAATAGTGAAATTACACCTAACAATTGCCTGATCAAATACATATTTGTACAAAATACAAATTCATTTTCTCTAAATATGTTTTGAATTTTAATTGAATTCAAAAAAAAGCTCAAATAATGTAACATCTCCTACCATTGAATCAAATTAAATATTTAAGACAAAACTCAAACATATTATACCAATTTGAAAAAAGTTCAATTTACAAATACTATAACTGAACTCACTCCAATTATGCAACTCAAACTAATAAATATTCAACTTCAAATAAACTCACCTCAAATATGCGAATAAATACAAATAAACTGCAAACATATACCTAAAAATATCACAACACAAAAAAATTGATAACTACTTGCAGCATACGACCAAAATTCAAATATCAATATTCCAAAACTTCAAAAATTGCTAACTCTTCACATTTAAATAGTTCTCAAATCTCCACAATTTTTAAATATCGACATTTTTCAAATTTGCATTTTACCACACGGGTGCGGCGGTGCCGCCGCACCAAATTTACCTAGTCTGTTCATTAGAGCTCCTTGCAATAGATTACGCCTAGAGTTGCTGCTCTGTGCAACAACAAACTTGAGTCGCTGGCCTGCGCAACGACTGCTCCGAGAGTTGCTGGTTCATGCAATTTTCTCTATATTCCGTGAGTTGGAAATAGGGAAGGAAGATATTTGTCGTATCTTGCATCAGGTAGTTTGGTGTAGCTAAACTTTCCAAAACATGGAACTGTTGTGATATGCATTTTCAGCTTACGCAGCTAAGCTTCTGTGCATCCTGTAAGCATGGCAAGGTGCTCCTTTTTTTCTGCTATGGTACTAGGACTGTTTTTGCTATGACAGGTCAACATGTAAGAACAAGAGAAAAATGTATCATTATATGATTATTCTCTACCGAGGCACTACATGTCATTTTAAAACTAAAAACACTACATTGTTTGATGCCACCGGGACAAAAGTTTCGCATGCTTGCGTGATTTTAAACAATCCTATGACGCGTAAGAGCATCCTATGGATCGCTTTACCCCGGGCAGTCCAGATTGCCCTCCTCGTGCGATATTGTATCCATCATGATCATTCTCCCTCCGTATCACAATATAAGTTGTTTTATCTACTTCTGACCCACATGTATCTAGACATGTTTTAGTACAAAGTTCACATGAATCTTGCACTAAAATATGTCTAGATACATGTTGATCAAAAGTAGGTAGAATATCTAATATTTTGATACGGAGGGTGTATGAAACAGCCATTCCTTAACATCCTCACACGGATCTGAACACATATGCTCCGTGAGCTGCTCATCCACCGATGCCCGAACACAATGTGACATAGTACAGTTCAACAGAGAATGCCGCCATGAGTCATTCTCGGCATGACATATCGCACAACGTGGCAGGTGGCCATTTTTCGCCTGTACAGTTCTCGTCTTCGGTCTGCGGTGTCCGGTAGTTTGGGCCGGGTGCTCTCGGCTATAGACCTGACTCATGCGGGCCGACTGTCCGGATAGTCCGACCTTGCCTCAAACTTCTGTCTTGCTTCTTTCCTTCTACTCGAAACAGTCTTTTGCTCCGCTTCATAAAAAAACCACACAACCGAACCGATACAAAGTGATGAGTAAACCCTCTTATAAACCAGATCACAGATAAACAAAAAAGTACAGGAGCATCCCCATCCTGACGAAACACTCAAGACGACTAACTAGAGGTGCCACCACGCCGCCTTGTGAAACCACCGGACTTAGTCGCACCTCCTCACTAAGTTGTCTCCAGATAAGGCCGCCTGCCTTCTCGCTCCGGTCCGTGGAGCGCCGATCCTGCTAGCAGACAACGAGGAGGGAGAGGGGTGGTTACATAGTCACGTGCATAAGATAGGAGGCCGCCGAGAACACTCCACGCCAGCACCGGAAGGGTCCCGAAACGGGATCTGAACTTGCACACCGATGACACCGAAACGAGACCGAGAGATACCGGAGCTCCACGCGACCACCCCCCCCCCCCCTCCCCAAGAGGGTGACGACGTAGGACGCCGCCGTCGTCGAGACCGAGAAGGTCATGGGTTTTCACCCGGAGTTCTGACGTGAAGAAGGTGACCACAGTAGAGCCCCCAAGAGGGTTACAACACCCACATGCATCGCCACCACCGGCGCCGGAGCGCTGGGTTTTCGCCCGGACCTTCGCACCACAATCTGATACCTCGAACCGCCCGCTATCGCCAAGCTAGGCCTCCAGAACAAGATCTGGGAGTCGCCTTTGCCGAAACGCCGCCAACACAAGGATCCCCCGATGTCCGCTCCTCGCCATCCACCTAGCCAAGGTCCAAGGATAGAACCATCACCAGCGCAACGCCGCTCGGCGGGGAGCCGGCCACGGGGTCCACCTTCTAGGGCCGCCGCCCCGGCGTCCAAGCTCGTGTTGACGAGCCGCCAACCTTTTGAACACGTAGGGAAGAACACGTCTAGGTTTGAGCACGGCTGGCCCAAATCCAGCTCAGCTGCGATCGGCGGAGATGGCTTGGCATCGGAGGGCGGCAAGTACGACGAACGCAGCCCCTCCGCGTCGTCTCCAAGCCGCCCTGCACACAGCCAGTGGACCCCACCGGGCCCACCCGGTGGCCCAGACCTACGCTTGCATGCCCAAATCTGGCCGCCACCGCCCAACAGCCCGCTCGTGACACTGCCGGTAATCGGAGACCCGCAACCAGAGCCACACCGCCGCCGAGTCGTAACGACGCCATGGCCAGAAAGCCCCGAGCAGACCCCCAGACGAGTGGGAAGAGAAGATCCCACCGTCACCGGCACAACATGGGCTTTTCCCGGCGGCTCTCGCTGGCGAGGGTGGGAGAGGATTTGGAGGAGGAGGGCGCTAGGCGCGGAAGGTCGCGGTCGCCCCCGTCGCCCTCGGGGACGAGAGGAGCGAGACATTTTTTTGTTGCTCCCTCGTGTCTTCGCATTTCTTGCCTTCATCTGCAAATACACATAGACACCTACAAAAGTAGTAACCGATTCTTACACTTGAGGGGTTTGCACATGTTTAGGAATAATTCACCTTATCTTGTAGGGTCTTAGCTCATGCCCTTGTAATTGGATCGACCAATGTATTTGACAGTGAGCTTGGAATGGTGATGTCCATGGAACCCGCCATATCACTCATATTCGTCAAAAAGGTTGTTTCTTGTTTTTAAAGATCAACTATTGTTTTTTAGATTATGAGGTAATAGAAGAAATGGCGAGCTACTTGTGCATTCTCATTGTTTCGAGATTTTCCACGGAAGATTTGGGCGTTTGACCATTTTTCTTACAACGAAAATTCCGTCAAAAATAAGATCAATTGTGGGTAACCCATATGTATGTGTGTCCTATCACGATAAAATCAATTTCCTAATGATATTTTTTGAATTGTTTCCTAATGATGATTGTAAAGGTGATATGTAGTTTTTTAGACGTAAATTATTCATTTATAGAGTCTGAAGTCTTTTTACTTTTTCTTTTTGAGATGGAGTCTTTTTCGAGGGATCAGAGGATTCAGAGGGAAGCCTGGTTGAACCGAGTCGCTGCCGGGTCGGTTCGTCCCTCCGAAGTCCAAATTTCCGCCGCCCAACTGAACCCAAGGGTTAGCTGCTCTGTTCCCTCCCCCTCGACTACCTCCACCTCGTGATGGCGGCTGCGACGGCGGGCGCAGCCGCCGCGGCCGCCGCCATATCCCTGTTCGCGTACTACCTCCTCCTCCGCAAGAGCGGCTCCAAGTTACCATGGACCCTCACCACCCGCGGGAACGGCCGGAGGACGCGGCGGAAAGGCCTTGTGGAGGCCATCGGCAACACGCCCCTCATACGCATCAACAGCCTCTCCGACGCCACGGGTTGCGAGGTACGGAGTACTCCATATGCTTGGGATATCTCTGTGTGTAGGTGGCTCTTGCTGCTGGGTTGAGTCAAGTTTTTGAAGTGTTGGATTTGTTGTTCGAATGGGCTGCAGATTCTGGGGAAGGCCGAGTTTCTGAACCCGGGAGGTAGCGTGAAGGACCGGGTGGCAGTGAAGATCATCGAGGAGGTAATTTTTGCAATTCGGTGCAAATAAACTTGATCTGTAGAAGGGGAGAACTGCGGAGTAGATATAGTTCGTGGTGAGAAGTTCGTGCAATGTTGGTCACCGCTACATGCTTGTTAGTCATTTGCTGAGGTCAAGTTCATTCAGGTAGCAGTTTCTTCCTAAATGAAGGATATTGTAATAGGATTACTGGTGCTAACAAAATAAGTGTAGGTCTAGCATACATATTGATTCTTCCGTACAAGAGCATGACCTATGAAGCATGTAGAATTGCTTCGCTAAATGTTCAATCATAGTTGTTCTGGAACCTCATGGTCTTGGAAAATACCATTCACTTCTGACTTTAAAGTATTAAAGAAAAGAGTATTTGAATTATACTTTTATTGGCATGAAATGCAAACAGGTAGGCCATAACTCTTATTACTTCCTGGCATACTTGTCTCTAACTGTATATTTAGTTTTCAGTGGATGAGTAATGCGGCACTTCGTTAATATATTAAGTCTTTCAGTTTTTTGCTTGCTACAGAAACATCTCTTCTCTTTTACTTAAAATGACACGAGAGCTTCTATTGATTCAGGCTCTGGAATCTGGGGTTCTTGTTTGTGGTGGTGTAGTAACAGAGGGGAGTGCTGGAAGCACGGCTATTAGCTTGGCCACCGTTGCTCCTACTTATGGCTGTAGGTGCCATGTTGTTATTCCGACGATGCTGCTGTTGAGAAGGTAGGGAAGTTATGTGCTATTTGGTAATTCTTTTTGTACTAGTTTCTAATTAGAACATTCTGCTGTGTAGCATTTGGAACTGCTACTTGAGTTATCTTGCTATATGATGAGTGGAATGACTTTAGATCAGATTATAGTATTTTATCCCCAAGTATTAATATTTCTGGTCGAGGTCGAGGCTCAACCCTGCGATTCGAGGGTGGGGCTTTTTAGACCTGGTTGGGACTGATGTCTACTTTGGATGCTTCAATGGGGCATTTCTCTTAAGAATGTTGCAAAGTACTCACAGAGTTACAGTAGTTTCACAGTCCTATTTGTTGCTTATGCTCCTGTTAGGTAGTTATACATTAAATTGTTTTTCCAGTCTCAAATAATCGAGGCCCTTGGAGCAACCGTGGAGCGAGTGCGCCCTGTTTCAATCACTCACAAAGACAATTTTGTCAACATTGCAAGAAGAAGGGCTTTAGAAGCAAATGTAGCATCAGCACAAAGAGAAAGGAAAGACATAGAAGCTAACGGTTCAGCACTTCACCCCAAACAAACTAATGGTTCAACATATGCCAGTACTGACGATTCTGATTCGAAGGGAGGTTTCTTTGCTGACCAATTTGAGAATTTGGCAAACTATCGAGCCCATTACGAGTGGACTGGTCCTGAGATATGGGAGCAAACTAAAGGGACCCTTCATGCCTTTGTTGCTGCAGCTGGTACCGGTGGTACGATTGCTGGAGTCTCACGATATCTGAAGGTCAGCATTCTTATTGTTTTATTTTTTCATATGTTTTCTTCTTGGATCAACAACTTCTTAATTGCTATGATGTTCTTTATTTAGGAAAAGAACAGAAATGTCCAATGCTTTCTAATGGACCCACCTGGATCTGGTTTGTTTAATAAGGTTACTAGAGGGGTTATGTACACAAAAGAAGAGGCTGAGGGCAAAAGGCTTAAGAATCCTTTTGACACTGTTACTGAAGGAATTGGTATCAACAGGGTCACAGCAAATTTTATGATGGCAGAACTAGATGGAGCTTACCGAGGAACAGATAGAGAAGCCGTCGAGATGTCAAGGTACATACTTCAAATTGACTTTTAGCTGTTATTATTATTATTATTATTATTATTATTATTATCTGCAAGAGCAATGATAAGCTTTTTTAGCATCGTAGATTAGAGCATAAGTTATTTTGTCTATGGCATTTCACGCATGTGTTTGACTGGAATTGATATTGTAATATTTCCCTAGAACTGGAATCCGTGTTGAGTTCCTCAACCCCCTCCCAAAAAAGAAGGGTACACATCCCCTGTCTCAAACTTCAGCGGAAGCCTTAATCGCTAAGCAGGTTTTAGAAGCCGTAGACAGGCTTATATATTTTTCATATCAAAGCCTTGCATATCATCATTGGTGGAAACTTCGCCGTCGTTTATTGTTCTATCTTACTAAAAAATTGTACCAGAACCATGAAAACACTTCTACCAATCTGACCCCAGTATACTTGAAACATGACTCAGGTTCCTGTTGAGGAAGGATGGACTATTTGTTGGGAGTTCTTCAGCCATGAATTGTGTTGGGGCTGTAAGAGTTGCCCGAGATTTAGGCCCAGGACATACAATTGTGACAATTCTCTGCGACAGTGGGATGCGGCATCTAAGTAAGTTCTTCAATGATGAATATTTGGCTAATCATGGGTTGACACCAAACGCTACTGGTCTGGAGTTTCTTGATCAGTGAGAACTTCATGGTGCATGTATAGTTTCAGCAATTTTGTCATCCTGTGATGTCTTGACATTGGTCAACGGGTGAACACTTAGGCGCTGAAACATTGTATGTAGCAAGGTGACCCAGATAATGCATCTCAAATTTTATGTCATCCTGATCGAGTGTTTCTCCGAAAGATACAATGATGTACTTTAGAGTAGTTCTCTTTGGCAGCTGTGAATCTTATATATGTTCTTCAGGCTGTACACTGCTAATCTTCTGAATTTCTTGAAGCTTTATTAACTGCCCACATCACCAATCTGTCTATCGCTTTATTGTACATCACTCCAGTAATGCAGTTGCTTACAATCGTCGGTGTACTACTACTGGCTTGGTTTTATGAGATGACAGATACGGTACACTTGGTGATAAAAACATTGTAGGGTCTTCGAACAGATTATCGTATGCCCCATGTTAATGTTGCAAGTACTGAACGAGGAGCTTGAACTGATATTCTTCACCAGTCATGAAAGTTGAACAGAAAATGGAAGCAATTGAGCATCTATCAACAGAAAGGGTGGAAATGTGAGAATTTCAGAACACCCATCAGATCGCTAGATCAAGAAATAAATAAATCCTATATACCTCCTAGGTTGTGCAACTTACACAACCACTAACTCTGACAACTTCTTCGCCTCCAACCAGTGCTTAGCAGCAACACTAGTCGTCAAGAACCAGCCTGCTTTGTCGGGAGCGGCATGAAATGGTGCGTCGAGCTCCTTGAGATGCGCCTCGAAAACAGAAGCCAGCCCTTTGTCTGAGTACATGTTCCTCCCCTCCCCTGTGTGGATCCCGAGCAGCGGTGGCAGCTCTTCCCCGTTCTGCAGCACAGTGTACACGTCGTTCATCCAGACATGGAGCGTCGTCAGGGCGGCACCAACAGAGAGGCCCCTCAGGTGCAGCGACCACTGCATCTGTGTCCTCGTTTGCACATTGTTGTAGATGTCGAGTTTCAGCGCGGCGTCGAGGAGCCCGCAGGCTTTCTCCATCTGGCCCAGGTTCACGCACAGGTCCATCAAGCAGTTGCAGTAGGGCATCTTCACCACGCCACGGACGCCACTCAGAATGCCCCTGGCTGCTTCCTTGAAAGATTCAGTGGACGCATTTCTGTCCACTAGGAGCTTTACCACGTTGCCAAGCTGAGCATTGCTTCTATCGATGCAGTCAACCACCTTGCCCAGTTCTTCCACAGGCGTATCCGTTGCCACGGTAAGAAGACAGCCGCATAATCGATCGTCGGGCGTGATTTTGAGGTCCTCGAGCATGCTGAATGACCTGACCACATCATCGGTGTGTCCCGCTTTGCCATAGCACCGGATGAGTGAGGTGAGGATGAAGATGTTGGGCTTGAAGCCTGCCTCCGCCATCTCCTTCAGTATGGCCTCTGCACCTGGGACATTGCCAGTGCAGGAATACAGCGTGACCATTGATGAGTAGGTCCAGCTATCAGGCCTGAACCGGCTATCCATGGAGGACTTCATGTCCCTGAAGATCTCCTCGGCCTCCTCAACATATCCAATGTCGGCGCACATCGAAAGGAGCATGTTGTAGAGCACCACGTCGATGTCCATAGCCTCGTCCTTCATCATCCGGTACACAATCATGGCATCCTCGCCATAGCGTGCCCTGGTGTAGGCCTGCAGGAGACAGCAGTAGGTTGCCCTGTTGGGCTGCACCTGCTGGCTGACCATCTCCCTGTGGATGGTCTTCACGACCCACGGGCGCATGGCTCTGCCCATGGCGTCCAGCACGGTGTTGTACACGACCAGGTTTGGCTTGACGCCGACGGCCTTCATTTCCTCAAACACGTTGAGCGCGCCGTCGAAGTTGCCGCTGGTGGAGTGCACCTTGATGACCGTGGCGCATATGACAGGGTCGAGCGGGCATCTCTCGGCACGCGCACGGTCGTACAGGCGGAGCGCCATCTCGGCGTCCCCGGCGCGGCCGCACGCGTCGATGACGGCGGAGTAGGTGAGCATGTCCGGCGAGCACCCGGAGTCCGGCATCTTCTCGAACCACTCCACGGCCTTCCCGGGCGGGCCGCAGGCGCGCGCGCAGCTGATGACGGTGGAGAAGGTGGTGTTGTCCGGGCGCACGCCGTCCCGCAGCATCTCGTCCCAGAGCGCCTCCGTGTCGCCCCACCGCCGCCTCTTGCGCAGCGCCTTGAGCACGACGTTGTAGAGGATGACCTTGCTGCGGACCTCCGCGTTCTGGAGGAACCAGCGCAGCGCGAGCACGGCGGTGGCAGGGCTGCCGGCGGCCGTGTTGAGCACGATGACGGCGTCCTGCTCGGAGGGGGGCGCCTTGGGGAAGGCGGCCGCGAGCGCGGCGGCGACGGGTTCCTCGGCGGGCTGGCACGCGGCGAGCGCTGCGGCGGCGGCGGCGAGGCGGGCGCGGCGGGCTGATCCGGCGCGCGCGCGAGCGAGCTCGGCGGCGCGCGGGCTGTTGGGGTTGACCCAGAGGAACCTCGTGTTCTGGCTGGGGTCGGAGAGAGGCGGCGGGTCCTGGACGGAGACATGGGCAGCGGTCGGCGGGTTCTTGGGCTGGAAGGAGAGGGAGATGGGGCGGTGGTGCGGCCATGAGAGGAAGGAGGAAGGGGACGAGGGGCAGATGGGTAGCGAAGCCATCTTGTTTGCTCTGCTCTGCTCTGGTTTCCCAGCTGTGGATTGAGGGGCGCCCAGAGCTTGGCGTCCGTTGGCGAGTGTGGGTGACGACGCTCCTGTGTCTTTTTGCTTGTCAGTATGTGGGGTACAGGTGCCAGTGACAGCACGGAGATCGGAATAGACGGGACGCGTCAGACTTTGTCAAGGCGTTCTTCCCGCCGCTCCCCGCGAGGCACCCAACTGCCAATGTACGCCGCCGCTCAGCGTCTCCCGCGTTGAACTCCGACTCCTCGGCGACGCCACCACCCCCGCCGGCCGCCTCCTGGCTTACCCCGGTCTGCACCTTCTCGCGACCACCCATCGCGCCACTCTCCCCGCTACGCCTTCCCCGCATCCTCTCGCCTCCACCACCGCCGCCGCGGCGGGATCGGCGTCCGCTTCGCGCTTGCCTTCCAAGCCACCGAGCCACGCGGTGCGTCCGTGTCCCACACGTGACTCCGCGCGGCTCGGCCGTGCTCTGGATCACGGCTGCGGCTCCGACGCTGATGCTGTCTGCTCTCACCAGGGCGCGGTAGGTGTTCGACGAAATTTGGTGAGGTGGGCGTTTCTCCCCGTACTCAATCGTGTTTCAGGAACTCAGTGCTTGAAAGTGGCTCACCTGGAGAGATATGTTCCATTGTCACAGGTTCCGTACACGCCTATGTACTTACCATACTGATTGCCGACATCAAGTATACTGTCAATTGTTTCCTCGTGAAGTTTTTATTCCCTTTTATACTTTCAATCCTGTATTCATTAAAATGAAATCAGCATATTTGAAAGGACACAATTTATTGGAAAGCTAGCTTCCTGTTCAAGGTTAAAAAAAAGGGAAAGCGAGATTCTAGAATGGCAGAGAAGTGATAGGACAGCTACTTGCTGATTTTCTTTCAAGCACATGATTTGTTTCTTCTATATCAGTGTATATAAAGAGTAATCACTCATACAGTTGCTCTATTAACAGCTGTGATGCACAATAAATATTGGAGATTCATCTTTGCGATAGAACCAGAACTTGGATGGAGCACATTATCGCTCCCAGGTCTAGCACACTGATGCAATTTCTCCGTTCCAGGTACGGTAGCCTAAAGTACTTACTTGTTTTGGGTGAATTACAGCGTGCATTACCCAGCCTGACCCTTAAAGTACTCACTTGTATCATTGTAAGTACATTAATATTTTGGCCACTTACCCAGTACTGACTCAAATTTAAGTAACATGATAGAACAGTGAAAAGTGGCATAATAAGTTGGATGGTACCCTTTGAACATTCAGGTATCGTTCTACGCCTGTAGTAATTAATAGTCAGTCAGACACAGGCCATGCCTTGCTTGAACAACAGTTCTGGTAGTAAGAACTGGGAGGGTTCTGGTTCAACTGTAACTTTCATTTCAAAGCAGTGAATCATTTTCTCATTGTACTGCAGAATCAGCCTAAGTGATATAATGGATATGCATAAGAGATCTTTCCATGATCATGGCAGTGAAAAGGGGCATAATAAGTTGGATGGTACCCTTTGAACATTCAGGTATCGTTTTAATTAATTAATAGTCAGTCAGACACAGGCCATGCCTTGCTTGAACAACAGTTCTGGTAGTAAGAACTGGGAGGATTCTGGTTCAACTGTAACTTTCATTTCAAAGCAGTGAATCATTTTCTCATGGTACTGCAGAATCAGCCTAAGTGATATAATGGATATGCATAAGAGATCTTTCCATGATCATGGCAGTGTTATTTTCTTTAGTATACCTTTAGTAACTAAAGTTGGCACTGTGAAGCATTCGTAATCTCTGGAATCCTAGATCAATGCTTTGTATAGGCTATCCAGTACTGCTACTAAATGTTAAAATTGTAACAAGAAGCATTTATTCTATGCAATCTTGCGTCTAATTATTTCAATCACAGTCGATCATGATTCATTGTCACAGGTCCCGTACATGCCTATGTACTTACCATACTGATTGCCGACATCAAGTATACTGTCAATTGTTACCTCGTGAAGTTTGTATTCCCTTTTATTACTTATTTTTATTCATTCAAATGAAACCAGCATATTTGAAAGGACACAATTTGTTGGAAAGCTAGCTTCCTGTTCAGGGTTAAAAGAAAGGGAAAGCGAGCTTCTAGAATGGCAGAGAAGTGACAAGACAGCTACTTGCTGATTTTCTTTCAAGCACATGATTTGTTTCTTTTACATTAGTGTATAGTAACAGTAAAACTCATACATTTGCTCTCTTAACAGCTGTGATGCACCAAATCCATTGGAGATTCATCACTGAGATAGAACCAGAATTTGGATATAGGAGTCAAGGCAGTAGGATTGTGAGAGATCATGAGCACATTTCCCAGGTCTAGACCTATGGAATTTCACCATTCAAGGTACGGTAGCTTAAATTACTAACTTGTTTTAGGTGAATTACGGTGGGCATTACTCAGCCTGAACCTTAAAGTACTCAATTGTATCATTGTAAGTGGACATTGCTATTTTGGCCACTTACCAAGTACTGACTCAAATTTAAGTAACATGATAGAACAGTGAAAGGTGGTATAATAAGTTGGATGGTACCCTTCAAACATTCAAGTATCGTTCTACGCCTGTAGTAATTAATAGTCAGTCAGACACAGGTCATGCCTTGCTTGAACAACAGTTCTGGTAGTAAGAACTGGGAGGGTTCTGGTTCAACTATAACTTTCATTTTAAAGCAGTGAAACATTTCTCATTCTACTGCAGAATCAGTCTAAGTGATATAATGAATATGCGTAAGAGATCTTTCCATGATCATGGCAGTGTTATTTTCTTTCATATACCTTTGGTAACTACAGTTGGCACTGTGAACCATTCGTAATCTCTGGAAACCTAGACCAACGCTTTGTATAGGCTATCCAGTGCTACTAAATGTTAAAATTATAACAAGAAGCATTTATCCTATGCAATCTTGCGTCTAATTATTTCAACCAAAGTCAATCATGATTCATGAAGTTGTGTTTGTCATGAATATTGCGGGCTGCAAACAGTGGGGAACGTCATCACTAGGTTTGTACATCTTTATCTGCTCTCTTGGAAACAACATGTCAAGTCATTCACTCAGTGAAGTTCCTTTTCTTCTGGCACACTCATGGTTAGAATATTTCTGTAGCAGCATAATACAATGAACGCATGAAATGGTGTTTGGTGTTGTCAAATAGACATGTGTTCATGATATTTTTCCAGCCTTGGTGGTTATCATGATGGTGCTCATTAAAAAGGTTATCTCAAATGTCTAATCCGCTGTGGGTTTTTTTTTGTCCATTTTACCTGAACAACTAATTTGTTAAGTTTGTAATATTCGTTTTGCACTGTGCAGAAACTGTACTTGTATGGGCCAAGGGCCCAAGGAGGCATGCTTCCGCTATCTCAACCATATAATGCTCCTTGGGAACTGAGATATGTGCCGATTCTCTCACCTCATGTAATCACTATTTTTCAACTTCTGCTTTTGATCTTTGGAACCCATTTATTACCACATTATTTGTGCTAGATGCTCGTCTCATTCGCCAATCTCTAAACACGGCACACCAATATCACTTAAAATTTACAAAATCGAGATGTCCGCTTGCTAATCATGAGAATCATTGTCATCCTTCATGTTTGTGTCTATGGATGAGCAATGTTTCTGCTGCTTTTCTTCAGTTTCTGTTGTACATGAAGCCTAGTACTGGCGATGTGAAACATTTTCTTATCTACCTAATTTACAAAAAGTGGAACGATTTTCTTCCTGAAGGCTCGCAAACCTTGGAATCTCTTCCTTTAGGCAATTGGACAAAACTAGAATGTTTGAAAATGAAAGGAGAGTACCAAATAGATGTGTGACTTTCACATTGGATTCCGTCAGTCGACGGAGTAAGGAGCACGGGCTCAAGTTTTTTGGTGTTTGCTGAGGATACATGGTACTTTATGTGCGAGGATGAATATTCAATGGCTACTTATGCATGCATGTGAAGTCACATTCGTCTATTACAGATAATTTGGACTATTGCTGCCAGTGGGTTGTTCTGAATAATGCAAAATAAAGCATCCATTGCCTTTAACATCCCATCTGAAGCACAGTGTTGAACAATTTATGTGATATGATACAAAGACTAGCCCATCTAGGCCCAACAGGATGAAGATTTCTGATTTCCATATCTTATGATTCTTTCTTTTGAAATCCATATCTTATGATTCTTTTTTTGTTTGAAATCCATGTCTTATGATTCTGACTCAATGTGATCATAGCAGGCAACACAAGCTTTGGCCTTGAAGTTTTACAAGTTCTATTATACTGAAGCACTTAGAAAGTTCATTCTCTTCTCAAGCTTTGGCCTTGAAGCTTTACAAGCTTTACAATTACCGGGGTGCATGGTAGGCGGAGAAAGGGGCTTTCATCTCTTCTCATTCTCTCCGCTTGGGAAATTTGGAATGAGCGGAATGCGAGGGTCTTTAGAAAGGTTTCTTCCATGCCTAATGTTGTAATTTCGGCCATTAAGCGGCATGCCTTCCTTCGGGGCACTGCCGGGGCTGGGCACTTGGGTGCTCTTTTGCCGCGAGAGTAGGCTTTTGTTTTTTCGGTTACCTTGCCACCTTCGGCCTCTTGTACTAGAAACCCCTCTTAATCAATGAAATAGTCAAATCTTTTGCCTCTGTTTCAAGAAAGTTTATTGGAAGATACATTATTATTATGTCTAGAGGGGAGCATGACACCTGAAGTTTAATCCACAGATCAGTTTAGGAAGTTATGAGTTGCCTTAATCAGAGCAGTTCTTGTCATTGTGCTGATTTTTTACCTGATATCTTATCTGCATCCTAACTGACGCTGGGTGGTATCTGATTAATGGGTTATCTGGTGTCCCTGTATGTCTGCAAACCGAACACTAGTTACTGTGGACGGGCACACTCGCATCACATCGGTCACTCTGCTCAATTTTTACCTGACATGTTTATTCTGTTTTCTAACTGATGCTGGGCCTGGGGCTGTGTTTAATCTACCAGTTATTTGGTTTTCTTGTACACATGCAGGATAGAACACCAGCTGCTGTAGACGGGCCGCGCTCGCATCACATCGGTCGTCCACTCCACTGCACGGCACAAGGCACATGGGCGCCTGTCCAGAAGGAGCACAGCCATTACAGGAACTAAGGTTAGCAGTTGACAAACTCTGACCTGAAAACTGCACGGGTGATCTGTATTTTTGCGAGATGGAGCTAGAACAATGCATAGAGTTTTGGTGTCAGTGAGTCCGGCCGCGTGGGTTTCCTTTCGTGCTGATGCCAGTTTAGGCGCCCAGCTTTTTCCTAGCCCTGATGACCACCAGATGAACCAGGGTTTAACTGGCGCACTCTGCGCCAAAGCCTGCCGTCGCACCGGTAATAAGAGCAATGTATGTATGTATGTACAACCTGTACCATCATCATTCAGCTTGTTAATTAAATCCTATGAAGTGTCAATTTTTTTTTTTAAATCTGTGAAGACCTTAGTCTGAGGCTCACAGGATGGCTCCTGCATCTGCATGCCCTCAAATTTTCAGAGTTCAGACCGCCGGCCCAGTCCTTGCGCATCTTCACTTCGAGTTAGAAATGTACCTTGTAACTGAGACATTAGATTTCGCGCGCTTCCTGGCCCGTGCAACTTAGAATAGACACCTATAGGCTGCGGTAGCTGGTCACCAACCTATTTAGCCTTTTTATAAATATAAAAAAACGGGCATTTAGCCTACTTAGAGCATCTCTAACAGAGCCCTCAAACGCCGCGGAACCGTAAAATAACCGCCAAACATGGTTTCGGAACCTTAAAAACGAAAATAGCAGCAACCTTAAAAGGCGCGGGCCCGTAAAAAAGTTTGAGGGCGCCCGTGAGATCAGCCCGCGGAACTGCGAATGCACAGGTTTCGCCCACGAACCGCCGGGCCCCTGTATATTGCAATAGCACTTGGCGGGAGGGACATTTCAGCTGGCCCGTACCCGTCTTCCTCCCCCATCTCGCCGTCGCCTCCGCCGCCCGTCCCGCCGCCCTCGATTTAGGCCCACCCCCCGCCGCCTCTGTCGGCGCCGCGCCCCAGTAGAGTAGCCCCGCCTCCGATCTACCTCTCCAGCCCTTTTGGAGTCGCTGCGCCGAGGGAACAGCGCATCCCGCCGAGGGAATCGCCGCCGCCGCGTCGGATCTGCCGGTACTCCATTTTCCGGTCAAATTAACTCTTTTTTTCGTCGCTTCTAGGCGTAACTTGAGGTCTGGTATGCATTCCAGATGGATTTGACCCCGTGCGCCGAGTTTTTGCTCTCCGATTCTTCCTCCTCCGATGACTCGGACGTAGAGGCCTTGTTCGAGAGTCGCCGGACGCAGATGGTGGTTGTGGCCCTCGCCGTCAAGGAGTTCGAGGACCGGTATAGAAGGACGCGGCAAGGTTCCAAAGCTGGCCGCCTCTGCATCCCTCGGAACCGCTTCTACGGCAACCAGCTGCTCATGCGAGACTATTTCGACGAAAACCCGACGTATCCGGCTCACATCTTCCGGAGAAGGTACCGAATGCGTCGTTCTCTTTTTGTGAAGATAGTTCAAGCTTGCGAGGCAAATTGCCGTTATTTTACCCGCCGACGGAATGCTGTGGGTTTGCTAGGATTTAGTGCGTATCAAAAGATCTCGGCCGCAACCACCATCCGAGGATTTATGGATTTGGCATTGCTTCTTCGGTTTGCCGGGAACGCTCAATGACATCAACATTTTACAGAGGTCCCATCTACTTCGTAGGCTAGCAGAAGGTGATGCTCCGGCTTGCAACTACACTGTTAATGGACATGATTACACAAAGGGCTACTATCTTGCGGATGGTATTTATCCTACTTGGTCTACATTTGTGAAGACCATCTCCAAACCAAAAGGAAAAAAGGAAGTTGAATTTTCAAGGGCACAAGAGGCGTGCCGAAAGGACATAGAGAGAGCATTTGGTGTTTTGCAATCTAGGTTTGCCATTGTTCGAGGACCTGCCCGTTTTTGGGATAAGAATACTCTTAAAAACATCATGACATGTTGTGTGATTCTTCACAACATGATCATTGAGGATGAAAGGGGCTTGAACTTGGATTTGTCGTATGACAATGTTGGTAGCCGTGTGAAGCTAGCTAGAAACCCTGTTTGCGTAGAAGCATTTCTTCAGACATACAGGGAGATTGAGAATGAGGACACACACAAGCAGCTGCAACTAGACCTCGTTGAGCACACATGGCAGTTGCACGGGCAGTAATTTGTCTACTATTTTCTTCATGGATCATCATTTTTCATTTCATTTCATTTTATTCATGTATGATTGAAACAATTGTTTCCATTCGGCACTATTCTTGTATTGGATTATTGTTGAGTCGACATTTTATTGTAATAATATGGATTATTGGTTGAGCTACATAATAATTTTTATTGTCAAATGGATCATCTTTAGTGAAATGATGAAAGCTGTGTGGTTTAAAGGTTCGCGAAACGACGCGCGCGCCATAACTGTGTGGATCATCTTTAGTGAAATGATGGATATTCTGTTTTGAGGATCTGTTTACGGGTACTGCTATGGCGCGCGTCGTTTTCGCGCAAAAAATGCGACGTTCGCGAACGTTATAATGGTTTTAAGATTCCGCGGTTTGAGGGCTCTGTTAGAGATGCTCTTACGAGTAGCTAGATTTAGTACTGGTTGATCGGCTATGGGCCTGTTTGTTTGGGCTGTGGCTGGCTGGCTGTGGCTGGCTGTGGTGCTGTGCAGGGAAAGCTGCTGCGTAGAGAAAGCTGCTTTTCTGAGTTTCACTGTTTGGCAACTTGTCTGGTTGTCTAGCTGTGGGTTGATGAATTGTCTGAAATACCCTTCGAACTTTGAGAATGTATGTATTTACTTGTTAAAATCATTTGTGTTTGATTCAAAATATGCAAGCAAGGAATTTGACACAGATGGCATGAATTACACAAATCGGTCACTAGCATAAAAAAAGAAAAAATGAAAGGCCTGGATGGCTGGATTCCGTTCTCCACACCGCGGTGCTCGGCCCTGGTGGCCCTCCCGCTCCACGCCGCCGTGCTCAGCCCGACGTTGCCGCAGGCGAATCTCCAGTGGCCGGCGGCGGGAGAGGGACGCTAGCGGGCGGATCTCCGGTGGCCGGCGGCGGGAGCAGGTGAGCTGGGCGGCGGCGGGAGGAGGTGAGCTCGGAGGCCGGCGGCGGGAGGAGGTGAGCTGGGGGCCGGGGACGGTCGAGGACGGCCGGAGGAGCTTCGCGGCGGGGACGACAGGGAGGAGATGGCGACGAGCTTGGGCGGGGAGGGACGAGGACGGCGGGAGCAGCTTGGCGGCGGGACGGCAAGGAGGAGATGGCGGTGAAGATCCGGAGGCGGGGAGGGACGAGGACGGCGGCGGCGCCCGCTCGCCGGCGGGAGAGGACAAGCGAGCTGGCGGCGCAGGGAGTAGAGGGCGGCGGGGCTGGGATGCGATGCGAGCGAACACTACCCTGTTCGTGAGGTAGGGGATAATGTGGACGAGAAAAAAAAAGAATCGGGGCTGGGATGTTTGCTTCGGCCGGTGGCATTTACTTGTAAATATGGGCAAACCATATGACCCTTTGAGAAAACGGTTCGCTTACCTTTGCGGGAAGCAGCGCGAAGCCGCGCGAAGCTCCTCTCGACGTGCTTCCTCCTCCCCGTGTATTTCCTGGCTGGCTTTGACGAAGCCCACAGCCACAGCACACCCGTTTGGTTCGTTTGTCCGCTTTTTTCTGTGGAAAAGCTCCTAAAAGCTGAAACAAACACACCCTATATATGCAGCACAGTACACAAGTTATTAATCTGTGTGGTTGAAGGAAATAAAGACTTGCTGCCCGGAGGAAGGACCCATATACGGGAGGGAGGGACCTATGTAGAAGACGTGATGCACATTCAAAACCCTGGGTTTAGTATAACATGGCTGTAGTACATACAGTCGCAACTCGCAAGCACAGGTGCAAGCGACATACTGGGATAGCTAGCTAGGGCTGCCATGCATTTCGATCTTGTCTTGGGAAACTGGTGGTGATGGATGGGAGGTATACGTAGTACGATTGTGATGTTGCCTCTAGGCAAATCCTTGCTTTTCCTTGCTTTTGCTGTCATTCGCAACTAACTGTACCACCTCTTCTGGTTTTTGATCTTACAGCTAGTGTCGCTCGAATTGGCAACAAAGATGGCGAGCGCTTGGCGATGCGGTGGAGAATATTCAAGGTGTCAGCTGGCCATTGCATTGGCTATTTCTACTCACTAGGAGGTATACTGCCGTGTGCCCGAAAGAATACATGATATATATATATATATATATTTCGTGCATGCATTTGAAAAAGGTGCTGCCGCATGCCCCAGCGTTTTTCAATTTTGTGGACAGTTCCTGTTTGCATGCAGAAGGGGGCCGGGAAAACGACACTTCCTCAAGTCGCATTGGATCTATCACCAATAATAGCGACAGGAACGGCAGTGCTGCAGCAGCAACATCAAAAACGATACCCATTGGACATTAAAAGCTTCAATGCAGAGCACACACTCATTCGTATGATAATTAACCTGCACTAGCGAGCGAGACCACTTGCTTAAAAGAAGCGACGCTATGCACCAGGATACCAGCAACCTTGCTGCATGGTTTGTAAACACCCCCATTTTCTCGAAGCCGTTTTTATTCGTACATGCATATATTGATATACCGTTAAATAGTGTTTCACTTTGGTTAAGCTATTTTTTGTAGGTCCTAATGTTCTTCTTACTTTCCTAGGGCTGCTGCATGCTAAAAGCATCTCCAAGAGCATAGCCATATTTTGCATACCCAAACCGGTTTTGAGTATAGGAGAAGGTGCGGGTATCCAAAATAATTCTGCTCTTCTAGCATACCCGAAACAGGATTGCCATATTTTGTGTTTATAGTTCTATTTGTGCATATGCAATCTGAATCACTCTATACTAACTTCAAATCGAGTAAAATAAATTCTGGAAAAATAGAAAAAAATATAATACATAATTATTACAACACAATGTTCATTTCTGCAAAATGTTACGACCGAGCAAGCCCGTACAACTCCTTCTCTACATGAAGAAGTTGTCATGCTCCTTAATCACATTGGAAATGTAGATGAAAACAATCCATGTCCATCCAGAACCACCAGGGAAAATATCATTGTAAATTCACCAGATGAAAACCCAACACTAAAAAATAATCCAACATAAGCTGGCCGTGGACTTCTAATGGTGGAACCCCATATTTCAGCCTCTTATTCTTCTCCATCTCCATCATCGTCATAAGAATGATGAGATCCTCTTCTTCATCCCATTCATCCTCCTCCACAATGAAACAAACTCATCTACACAAATATTAATAGTTTATTACAAAATGTATTGCAACTCTATACTAATTTTCAAAATGAACAACGTACCTTGGAACAATTTTTCGAAAACTTGGCGGGTGCGAGTCTGGACGATATCAGTGGCGAGGCGGAGAACGGATCAAGGACGGGGAATATGTGGAGGAGGGGGACACGCACAAGAGGGGCTTGTGGCCACCGATCCGTCAAGCGGCGGGGCCAACCTCGGAGCGGCCGAGCCAGTGTACCAATAGAGGGATGCCTCCGACTCGCCGGGAAAAATCACCATCGGAGGGGGAGGCAACCTTTTGAACCAAAGGGATGGCGGCGACGAGCTTCCTGGGTGGAAATTGGAGCGCAATGCCGCACGGTCCAGAAACGGTGGTGGGAACGTAGACGATGTGCGCGGGTCAGGAAAAGCGACACAGCGGTGGCGAGGGACGCACGCGGGAGGTCCGCCAGAGGCAAACGGCCGGCACAGACGAGCACTACAAGAAATATGCTAACTTATGACCTTCTAACAGTGACCCTAAAAATATTGGTCATAGATCTGTGACCATTTTGCACAATTTGGTCATGCGCTGTTTTGTAGGGTCTAAATCCTAAAATATAACGACCAAATCTATCAAAAAGGTCATAATCTTTTTATATGGATTGGTCATAATGCAGATAGCACTAATCTAGAACCTTTTTTCTAACTGGTTACGACCAATTTAAATGGTCATTCGCATGAGTTGACAGCCAACTCAGCAGTCTCGCCTACGTGTCACTGCTTATATGTCATTTTCGCTTAGTTGTCACTCTGATTGGACAGCCAACTCAGCAGTCTCGCCTATGTGGCGTGTCATTTTCGCTTACGTGTCAATATGACATGTAGGACCCATTGTCAGCTAACACACCTGACCGGTGGGCCCAGCTCCCACCCAGCACTGACATGTGGGACCCACCCCCAAACCCGACCTGACATGCATGACCCGCCCAAACCGCTGACATGTGGGACCCGCATCCATCATACCTGGCACGTGGGACCCTCCCTCAACCTAGATATGACATGTGGGACCCACCTTAACCCCTGACATGTGGGACCCGCACCATCATACATGACATGTGGGTCCCACCACGCGCCCTGGGACCCACCCAACCCCTGACATGTGGGACCCACATCCATCATACCTGACACGTGGGACCCACCCCAACCGCTGACATGTGGGACCCGCACCCATCATACCTGACATGTGGGTCCCACCACGCCCCCGGGGACCCACCCAAACCACTGACATGTGGGAGCCACGCCCTGCTTACCTGACATGTGGGTCCCACCACGCACCCTGCATACCTGTCATGTGGGTACGACCCACTTATTTATTCGACAAAACATATGCGCCTGCGGGGGATCGAACCCGCGACCACGCAGTCGCTGATAAAGTTCCCTACCGCTGGGCCGAACAGGTACTCGTGATAATCTACAGAAGCTTAGCTATGTATTGTGAAATTCATTCTGGGCACGAAACAGGCCTGGGCCGGTGAGGCAAGGTAATGGGCCGGCCAGTCTGGTTCTTTTTTTTTGTTCCTTTTTATTATTCTTTTATGTTTTCTTTTATAACTTTTGATCTTGAACTCCAATTTCAACCAAATAAATTTTGCATTTTTTGTAAAGATGTACTCTGTAATTATAGAATATTAGGGACTTTTTTTTCAAAATAAAATAACAAAATACCACTAACCTTATATATTGCTTTACATAGGGTTTTGAAGAATTTGAAATATTTTTTTGGATTCTTCTATTAAATTCAAAATATTTCTAAGAAATCTATATGCCTAGCAATATCCATGCCGCCCTCGGGAACGTTTTCCACATATAAGTTACACATCACTTGAGCTTGTCCTCTTACACATGAGGATTGGGCTTTCTCTCTCTTTGAGAGCTTTTACTTGTTACCATTTACCTGCTGCATTGTCACTGTCTTGCAATTATACAATCGAAAATACCAAAAACACTTGCATCTTTTATTGTCTATTTATCATTTCTAATAACCAATACCTTCAGCTCCTCGTGGGTTCGACAACCTTTTCTATTCGAAAGGTACTACAATTGATCTCCTGCACTTGGGAGTCATCAAGATACTTTTCTGGCGCCGTTGCCGGGGAGCGTAGCGCTATTGGTAAGAAGTTTGGTAAGGAAACTTGAAAGGTGAATTTTATTTACTGTTTTATCTCATTGCTACTATGGCATTTATGAATCGTGCCTCGCTGCATCTTGCTCTATATGAAAGTGCTTATGCTCCTAAAACTGTTGAAACTACTGTGCCTGAGATACCTAAAGTGGGATATAAAATTCCCGTTGGTCATGTTAAAAGAGTTATGAAAAATCCATTTACAGGGATGGAACTAAATCTGCACGTGAACACATGGAAACAATTGAGGCTATATGTGGTTTATTTAGACTTCCTGGTATTTCTGAAGATCAGGTAAAAAGGAAGCTGTTATATCTGTCTTTATCTGGTAATGCTCGTATTTGGTTCAGGTCTTTAGATGAAGAAGTCACTATGGACTGGAGTATTTTGAGGAAGGTTTTCTTTCTTAAGTATTTTACTCCTAGAGAAGCTTATGAGAACCGCTGCTATATATTTAATTTCTGGCCACATCTGGGAGAAAGTATTACTCAAGCTTGGGGGAGGTTAAAGGAACTCCTCCGCAAGAATCCTTGTCATGATCTTACAAGGAAAATTATTCTGATAAACTTTTATGTGAGGCTACCAAGGCAACAAAAGGAATTTCTGGATAATTCATCTAGTGGAAGCTTTACAAATAATACTGAAGAAGAAGCATGGAATTTATTGGAGACTATTTCTGAGAATACTGGTCATTGGGATCTTGATAAAGGTAATGAGCCCTATCTGGACTATGAGTATTCATGTGTAGAGAATTTCTCTACTTCTACCTTGTTTAAAAATCTGAGTGATACTTTTAATCTTGATCCTTATGTTATAATTGAGGTAGCTAAATCTTTTGCTAATCATATTGGTATTCCTAAAACTGGGTTTGAAGTTTATGTTGAACCTGTTAAACAATCTATTGTTGTACCCAAAGTTATTAAACAGGTAGAACCAGTGTCATCCTTGACAATTGAGGAGTATGTTGAGGCACCACCATATCCAAACCAAGTCAAGGAAAATTTACTTATTGCTGTTTCTAACAAGAGTAAAAGAAGAAGATCTCAGCCTTATGAACAGATGGAAGTCAACAGTCAAATCTCTATTATCAAACAATTAAATGAAGAAGATCCTGTTGATGTTTATCTATGTGAAGATGCTACTAAAGTTGTTAAAGGCAATTCGGCCAAGGTTGGTAAGCCTGTTATATCATGCACTATTGGGACTTCTAGTTATCATGGCTTATGTGATATTGGAGCAAGCATTAGTGTCATTCCATATTCTCTGTATCTTGAAATCAAGCCTGATATTGATCCTATCATTATGGAAGAGACAGGTATGACAATTCAACTTGCTAATAAAGATTATATTAGTCCATTTGGAATTGTTAGAGATGTTGAAGTATTGGTTGGCAAAATAAAATATCCTGCTGATTTTATTGTGCTTGGTTGTCCTCAAGATTCATTTTGTCCTATCATTTTTGGTAGACCTTTCTTAAACACTGTTGGTGCTGAAATTAATTTGCTAAAGAGAAAGTGTTTATTAAATGTGCTGGTGAAAAACTTGATTCAATTTTCAAATTTGCTGATAAACATGTTGTGAAAGAGCCAATTTCTGAAGATATAATTGAAACTCTTGCTCATGTAGCTGTAGCTTCAACAGATGTTGTAGAACGTTATATGCTTAATCAAGATGAACCATTTAATGATGAGGAAAAGATGCTTTAGAACAAATATTATGGCAACAACCACCACAATTACAATTGCATATCCCACCTGATAATTTAGGAGTGCTACCACCACCTAAAGGGGATCCTAGCTTTGAATTAAAACCTTTGCCTACAAATCTGAAATATGCATATTTGGATGAGAAGAGCATATATCCTGTCATTATTAGTGCTAACCTTTCAGCTGAAGAAGAAGAGAAATTACTTGATGTGCTTAAAGCTCACCGACCAGCCATTGGATACTCTCTTGATGATCTTAAAGGTATAAGCCCAGCTCTATGTATGCATAAAATTAATTTGGAGAGATGCAAAACCTGTTGTTGATTATCAACGCCGTCTCCATCCAAAAATGAAGGAAGTGGTAAGGAAAGAGGTAATAAGACTTATTGAAGCTGGTATCATTTATCCCATAGCTGATAGTAAGTGGGTTAGTCCTGTTCATTGTGTTCCTAAAAAGGGTGGAATGACTGTTGTTCCAAATGATGAGGATGAACTTGTGGCTCAACGTACTGTTGTTGGTTATAGATGTGTATTGATTTCAGGAAGTTAAACAAAGCAACTCGTAAAGATCATTACCCATTGCCATTTATTGATCAAATGTTAGAAAGGTTATCTAAACACTCTCACTTTTGCTATTTAGATGGTTATTCAGGTTTCTCCCAAATTCCTGTTCATAAGATGATCAAGAGAAAACCACTTTTACATGTCCATTTGGTACATTTGCTTATAGGAGAATGCCATTCGGTTTGTGCAATGCTCCTGCTACTTTTCAAAGATGCATGAATGCTATATTTGCTGATTATATTGAAAAGATAATGGAAGTCTTTATGGATGATTTTTCTGTGTATGGTACTTCCTTCGATAATTGCTTGTTCAACCTTAACAAAGTTTTGCAGCGTTGTGAAGACCAACACTTAGTTTTAAACTGGGAGAAGTGTCACTTCATGGTTACTGAAGGTATTGTTCTTGGGCATAAGATTTCTGGAAAGGAATAGAAGTTGACCCAGCAAAGATAGAAGCTATTGAAAAGCTCCATTCCCAAGGGATCTCAAAGGTATAAGAAGTTTTCTTGGGCATGCAGGTTTTTACCGTAGGTTTATTAAAGATTTCTCCAAAATATCAAAACCCTAACCAATCTTTTGCAAAAGGATGTTCCTTTCTCTTTTAATGATGATTGCATTGAGTCCTTTAATATTTTGAAGAATGCTTTAATAAGTGCTCCTATTATTCAACCTCCTGATTGGAAATTGCCTTTTGAAATTATGTGTGATGCTAGTGATTATGCAGTTGGGGCTGTTTTGGGCCAACGTGTTGATAAGAAACTGAATGTCATTTATTATGCTAGTAGAACACTTGATGCTGCTCAAAGGAATTATGCCACAACTGAAAAAGAATTTTTAGCAGTGCTATTTGCTTGTGACAAGTTTAGACCTTATATTACTGATTCGAAAGTCACATTGCATACTGATCATTCTGCCATTAAATACTTAATGCATAAGAAAGATGCTAAGCCTAGATTAATAAGATGGGTACTTCTATTGCAAGAATTTGATTTACACATTGTTGATAGGAAAGGGGAAGATAATCAAGTAGCTGATCATCTTTCTAGAATGGAAAATATACCTGATGATCCTATTCCTATTAATGATAGCTTTGTTAATGAACAACTTGCAATTGTTAATGTTTCTAGTGCTAAAGTTGCATCTCCATGGTTTGCCAATTATGCAAATTTTATTGTTGGTAAAGTTTTACCTCCACACTTCACTACTCAACAAAGAAAGAAATTCTTTTATGATCTTAGACATTATTTTGGGATGATCCTTTCTTTATAAGAAAGTGTGGATGGTATTATTAGACGTTGTGTACCTGAGTATGAACAACAGGCTATTATAAGAGATTGTCATGACAGTCCCTATGGAGGACATCATGCAGGAGATCGTACAGGTGCAAAGGTATTACAGTCTGGTTTTTATTGGCCTACTTTATTTAAGGATTGTGCTGAATATGTTAAATCTTGTGATAAATGTCAAAGAGTAGGAAATATTGGTAGGAGAAATGAAATGCCTATGAACTATTCCTTACCACTTGAACCATTTGATGTGTGGGGTTTTGACTTTATGGGACCTTTCCCCGAATCAAAGACAAAGCATACTCATATTTTGGTTGCAGTGGATTATGTTACAAAGTGGGTGGAAGCAATTCCAACCAAAAGTGCAGATCATGCCACGGCAATGAAGATGCTTCAGGACATCATTTTCCCCAGGTTTGGTGTTCCTAGGTTTTTAATTACTGATGGTGGTTCTCATTTCTTACATGGTATTCTTAGGAAAACTTTGGCAAAATATGATGTTAACCATAGAATTGCATCACCTTATCATCCCCAAACTAGTGGACAAGTTGAATTAAGTAATAGGGAAATTAAACTCATTTTGGAAAAGACAGTGAATAAGTCTAGGTCTGATTGGCCACTTAAAATTAACGATGCATTATGGGCTTATAGAACTGCTTTTAAAAATCCTATGGGAATGTCTCCTTATAAAATGGTTTATGGAAAAGCTTGTCATTTACCTGTTGAATTAGAACATAAAGCTAGATGGGCTATTAAACAATTGAACTTTGATTTTAAAACTGCTGGAGAGAAGAGAATTCTTGATTTAAACCTACTAGATGAATGGAGAAATGAAGCTTATGAAAGTGCCAGGATGTTTAAAGAAAAAGTTAAGATTTGGCATGACAAGAAAATTAAAAAGAAAGAATTCAAAGTAGGTGATCAAGTGCTATTATACAACTCTCGTTTCAAGTTTTCTGCAGGTAAGTTAGCTTCAAAGTGGCAGGGACCATTAGTGATACAGGAAGTATACCGTTCAGGAGCTATCCGTCTTCATGGTGATATGAAAGGTAAACCTCATGTGGTTAATGGACAACGCCTTAAACATTATATTGCAGGAAAAAGCTTCATTGGAAAGGTGGAGGAATTCATTTTACAGACACCGGAGGAGGTAATTGCAAAGAAGTTTGCAGTTTCAGAAATCCAAAATCAATAAAAGGTAACTTTTACTCTGGAAAGTTTCTCGGAATTGCGTAATATTTTACGGACATCATTTTTTATGGAAATTAACGTGTGGGACAAGAAAATTGGACGTGACGGAGCCGAGAAGGAAAAGAGGGGGTCCCACGCGGCCAGATTCTGACCGCGTGGGCCCACTCCTTTTGCCCCTCGGAGTCCCGTTCCGTCTCGTTTTCGACTCCGACGCTTCGTCTTGACCTAAAAACCGTCAATATATACCCCTTTTCGTTGATCTAATCTCGCACCGAGCGTTCTCGAGCGATCTTTGCTTTTGCTGTTTCTGTCTGTCAGGTTTTTAGCCATGTCTTCGGGAGACTCCTTCCAATGCTCCTCCATGGACAGAGATGATGAGCTCGAGGGCTCAGCCCCACGTCCATGTGGAGGAGGAATAGGAAGAGGAAGGACTACTCAGATGATGAAGACTACAAGCCCGACGAGGAGGAGATGGAGAAGGAGGAAGCGGAAGAGAAAGAATACAAGCCTTCGTCGACATCGCACCTATTGCAACAGCACCACCTTCTCCTATCTCCGTTGCTGGTGTGAGGGTGAACGTGTCTCTTGGAAACAAGAGGCAGACGGCTCGCATGAGCACAGGAGGGAAGGCTCCTAGGCACGCACTTGCTAGCAAAAACGTGGTTTCTACTCTTATTGACAGGGAATTCAAGCGTGCCACCCAAGAGAACTATCCTGGTGAATGGGATCGTAAGATCCCTAATGTTAAAGTACCAAGCCCGGAGTGGAAGCCTGCAAGAGACGGTGGAGAAGAATCTCATGGAAAAACTGGGAGAAGCTGCAAGGGAGTTTGAAAAGCCTACAACCTTATGATGAGCATTGTTGGAAAACTTGAAGATAATTATTATGAAGACAAGAAGAAAGAGCAGAAGTGGTTCTAGCAAGACGTCAAGCTTGGGGGAGTTCCACCTAGTCTTTATCTTTACTAGTTTATCATATCTATCTAGTCATGGTGTGTTTTGCTTTTATCATTTAGTTATCAATCTCTTTTAGGCTTGTGTGAGCTCATGGAGCATTATCATGTATCCCTATCTTATGGTTTATCAATGAATATTAAAGTATGGTGTCATCCATGATTCTCTTGTTTGGAGATTTATGGGTAACACTCATGCAAATGAGCGTGGTTTATTTTAGAGGTTTCAGTCACATCTTGCCTTGAATTTAATTAACTTGAGTATGTTGGACAATTGTAGAATCTAGCTCAATATAAATAAGAAAAGAGTGAGTCATTATGACTTGAGAATTAATAAGTTTAAGGTTGAGATATAGTCTTGTAGCATAAAAAGTTGGGAATAGTTAATGAAAAGGATATGAAACACTCTTGTTAGAATCTAGTATCTTTTGAGCAAATGAATGATCATGGATGTGTCAATACTTATGCTCTTGTAAAGTGTATGAAAGGAAGGCACCCGAGGATTCGGTTAGCCATGGAAAGTGTGAGATAAAGGTTGTTTGAGCATAAGAACTTGATTGAAACATCCATGACTAAAGTTTGCACTAGTTACTAGTGAAGCAAGGGTGCAAATAATTTTATATCTGTCTTTTCATTTGTATTCTTTAACTTGTTATCCAATGAGAGTTTATCTTGTCTTTAAACTTCAGTAAAGTATTAAACATTATGATGCTAGCCATAAGAGCAAAAGCATGTTAAAAATAGTGTGATTCAATTGTCCAACATACAATGGTTATTTGCTTTCAAAGTGTAAGGGGTGATTGCTAGAGCTTCTACTTATGCTGCCCTTATGTGTATGAGTTTTAATTCATTAATCTTACATTGCAATTGAATATGATGATGATACAATGCTCGTATTTATTTATCAACCATAAGTCCATTGATGCATGTAATGATCTATGTCCTTACTTACTTGAGGACAAGTAAGGGTTTAAGCTTGGGGGAGTTGATACGTGCATTTTATATCATCATCTTATACCACCATATTAGGATGTTATTTGCATATTATATCATTGTTTTTACATGTTTTAGATGATTTAGGGGACTTTCCTACAAAGTCCCTATTTTTAGTATTTAATTTCTGGGAGGCAGAAAACCTCCTTTTTCTGTTTTTATTGTTTCAGGAGCTACGAAGGCCCAATTAATAAAAGGAAAATTGCACAGCTGGTTTTTCTTCGGGAGAAACCAGAGGGAAGAAGAAGCAAGCGAGGAAGGCCACGAGGCCCAAAATGGGTGGGCCCACGCGGCCAGATTCCTGACCGCGTGGGACCCACCAAATGGAGCCTCGGGCACTTCCTCGCCTGGGGCTTTTTAACGAGGTCTCCGTCTCGCCCGAAAAGTAACGCCCTAATTTTTACGAGACTATCCGAGGTCGCGGCGGCGGCGAAACTCCTGATTCCCTCCGAGGGGGATCAGATCCTGCTGCTCCGGAGCTCCGGAGAAGGGGGAAATCATCGTCATCGTCATCACCTCTCCTCCTTGGCGTGGGAGGAGGCCTCTACATCATCACCATCACCAAGACCAGCACCATCTCCATCATCATCTCCGTGATCCACTCCGTCCCCCTCGTAGTTTGAGAGTTGCTATACCCTAGATACTTGTCTTGTGCTACTATTCATGTTTGTGATTGAGTACTTGTCATTATTTGGTGGTGAAGTTATATTTTCAGATTGTGTTGTACCACTTATGCCACTGAATATCATCATGTTTGCACGTTGTGAGTAGTTCCCGTATGTTCCTGAGGGCATAGGATGAATTGGCAATGATTTATATATGACATGTGTTGGTATTTTGTCTAGTGTTTATCTTTTTGTGTGATTCTATGATGGTGTTGTGCGAACGTCGACTGCACAACACTTCACCTATATGGGCTCATAGGAGAACACCGTAGTGTAATGGCGTGAGGGAGACTTGGGAGGACACGAAAGCCTGAGACCGAATCATTAAGTTACTTTACGGGGTATTAGTATCGGGGACCTAGAGCGTAATGCTATGGTGGGATTTTATATCTTAATAATTCTTGTGCTGTCATTTAATTGGCCACATGATCCATCATAAGGGGTTTAGTCTATTTATTTAGCTGTACCTAATAATAGCTCCGTCCGAAGAAGATTAAAACTAGACAAGATATTCAACGTGTTGTTTAATAAATCTATATGCCTAGCAATATCCATGCCGCCCTCGGGAACGTTTTCCACATATAAGTTACACATCACTTGAGCTTGTCCTCTTACACATAGAGGATTGGGCTTTCTCTCTCTTTGAGAGCTTTTACTTGTTACCATTTACCTGCTGCATTGTCACTGTCTTGCAATTATACAATCGAAAATACCAAAAACACTTGCATCTTTTATTGTCTATTTATCATTTCTAATAACCAATACCTTCAGCTCCTCGTGGGTTCGACAACCTTTTCTATTTGAAAGGTACTACAATTGATCTCCTGCACTTGGAAGTCATCACCTGACAACTGGGACCCACTTTCCTGAACCTGACAACTGGGACCCACTTTCCAGAACCTGACAACCCAGACCCAATAAGCAGAAATTGTTGGGCCAAAAAGGCAACATCGCAGAAAATAAAAGGGCCGAATTGTTGGGCTTGGCCCATATAGCCGTCCAAATTACACAGGAAAAAAACATTAAATGGGCTGAATTGTTGGGCCAGGCCTATTTAGACGGCTGAACCGGACTGGGCTGATTCTGATTTACGACCATGTCATTTGGTCACAATTTTGCCACGTCATCTCTGCCACGTTGGATCTGACGTGGACTGGCTAGATTGGTAGTGACCAAAACAGTTGGTCATAAAATTTGTGACCTTTAGTTTTGGTCACAATCGTCTGTGACCAATCCCAAAAAAGGTCACGTACTGTCATTTGTGACGCTCATCTTTTGACCAATCGTTTTTCGTCACAAAAAGGTCATAAATGACAGTTCATGACCATTTCTGTGACCAATATCGAGGGTCACAAGTTAGCATATTTCTTGTAGTGGAGGGGGTGGTGGCGGCCTGCGAGTGAAACTTCCCCGCGTGGCAGTTGCTCTCTCCCGCATCAAAATTTCGTGGTTTGGGTATTGGAGAAAGATTGCCAAATTTGCCAGTTTGGAAGGAAACTTTGGCTGAGTAGCCAATTTTTTGGGTCTGAGCCCACTAATGGGTATGTTATTGGAGCTGTTTTGTTTGTTCCTTATACCCCCAATTTTTCTTTTCCAGTTTTTGATTTTTTTTAATGGATATTGGGAGCTAATATGGCTATGCTGTTGGAAATGCTCTAAGATAAATCTGGCGTAACACTTCAAACTAATTTGTACCTCACGGTGAGTACTTCACCCTAACTAGTACTCTCGTGAAAATAAGATAGATAAGAGAACTTGCCTGTGGCAAGATGGTTAGGAGGGTGGTTGTACCCCCAACCCACCAGATTTCAAATCCTAGATTTGACATTGGTGTTTCTCATTTAGACGGAATATTCTTCAGTGGGAGGCGATGTTCCCGTCGACAGCGAGGCGCCTGTGGTGACTTCGTCAATCTCAAGACCCGACCGCCGACTCAGTCTTTCGGAGGCGTTCATAGGGATAGGGTGTGCGTGTGTGCGTTCATAGGGGTGAGTGTGTACATGTGTATGTGAGCGTCTGCGTTGTATTGTGTTTCGCAAAAAAAAAAAAAGATAGGTAATCTCTGCGTAGCCAGATCTGAATCTGACCGTGAGACATTTGCATAAGATGTGAGGCTGACATCTCATACCTTATTTTGAGAGAAACCCTAGGACAACAACAGGGTTAGATCTATGTAGCGTTGCTTTCATATGCTAGGGCTGGCTACAATCTTGGATCGTTCTTCGCAAATAATTATGGCTGGCTACCTTTCTGACCCAGGGCTTATACATATTCATCATTTAGAGCTGCCATTTCTCATGTTCCTGGTCTGTCTGAACTCTGAACTCCTTATCCCTCCTGCTCTCCCTTCTCATACTCGTACTTTCCCCTGCCTTTCTTTCTTTTGCATATATCTATGGATGCACTTTACTGACTTGTGTAATATAATATTGTTCACACAAAAGTAGGCACATAATAAAAGACCGCACATGAGACAGTGATCCTTTTTTAGGTATAGAACATTGTTTAAAACCGTTATGTAGCTTAGCCTTTTAGACAGAGATATAATGTCAGACTGTAACGTACCTAGTCAAATTTAAGAAGTCCATTGTTATGCAAATATAGTATATACAGTTTCCTAAATATCCTTAGCTAGTGGTACGTGCAAACTATCTTGAATCTCCACCACAGTCTCGGGAAAAAAAAATCTATACAAGAAAGCTGAATCTACTACTAGAAAGCTACAGCCTTATACTCCCTCCGAGTGAACGGAGCTTGGACCGTTCCCCTCCTCCCGCTATAGTAGAGAGAGGCGATTTCTGAATCCACCCACTGTTCCAACCTCGCCGCCGGCGATCCGCGTGATTCCCCACCCTCCGGCGGCCGCTCCGGCGGCGGGAGGATGGGGACGCCGGATCCCGGCGTGTACATAGTGTGGGTAGCAGTAGGGACCCAGCCGGCGTCGTCATGGAGGTGGTGGCGTGTCCGGTATTGTCTTTGCAGGTGGTGCTCGTCTTCTTCGGCGGTGGACCTCCATGGAGTTCCACGGCGGAGCGCCCCCGTCCTCGCGCTCGCGGTCCTCTGGGATCGCGTGTGCGGGTCTTCCCCCTCTGGATCTAGAAGCGGCGGATCCAGTTGACGAACTTGAAGCTGCTGGTGGTGTTGCAAGGCGGTGCTGCCGATGGAGTAGGGTGGAGGCTCTCAGGAGTTCGAGGACCGACGACTTCCCGTCTGCAAGGGGACATCTTCCGATCCAAGGTTCGTGGGAAGATGCAGCGGCGGCGCATCATCGGCACGTCCTGTTCCTCGCTGGCGACATCGAGATGCAGAAGGACCTGGCTGTAATTTTCTTCTTTGTGGTGTTCCTTTCTGTTTACTTGCTGTAATCATCAGTTGTTTCCCGCAAAAAAAAAAACTCCCTCCGTTCCCAAATATAAGATGTTTTAGATGTTACACATGTTGTCTACATGCATGCTAAAATGAGTGAACATACACATGAAATATGTCTAGATACATTTGTATGCATGTGAATATGGACAAAAGCTAAAACATCTTATATTTGGGAACGGAGGGAGTATATTGGCCACCCAAGGTTCTGCAGCAGTGCTCACATATACGTACGTTCGTACTGGGTAAAACCCTGGTGGGGCTCAAAATATTTTACCATCTGCACACGTTGTATATTCTTTAAATAATTATATATGTACACGTCCATCAGAAAAAGATCATGGAAGGTGAATATGTATTCTAGAAAACGATCATATAATTTATTACACATAAAAATAAGATATGCTTCCCCCATTCTAGACTTTTTTTTGTCACTCAGAGACACAAAAGCTTGTTAAT
Organism: Poa pratensis; assembly: GCA_947311845.1. Lineage (NCBI taxonomy): Eukaryota > Viridiplantae > Streptophyta > Magnoliopsida > Poales > Poaceae > Poa > Poa pratensis. The sequence goes on from CAMZMU010000117.1 coordinate 19,719,069, forward strand.
TATGTCTTCTTTATGCGTAAGAATTTGTACGATATGTTTTCTAAATGGGAAGTAATAGAATGTGTATCTTAAGTACTAAACTCTATCATATGGAGTATATCCAACAATTTAAGTGCAATTCAGCTTAACTCAACTGAAACAACTCCAAAGCGATTTCAGTTAAGTATAAACTCTAAAGTCGACTTGTTGCATGAAAGGTATAAAACCTGTCGTGATAAAAGTTAAACCCTAGTCATACAACCCAAATTGTTCTTTAATCTTTATATCCATGCAGACGCAGCAAGATCGAAGCTTTGATGAATGGACATACTTCTCACGTGTCCAGACTCGGGAAAAAGGTAATCTCAGGTACCGGTACCATCCGAATTCAGTAAAGGGGTAACTTCAGGGCAAGGAATAAGGCTGGGAAATCAGTTCTTGGAGCAAATAATAAATCCACTAAGAACATCGGGGAAGCTGGCACTTATAGATGCAAATCTAAGCTCACACCCTCGGCTGACGCTGCGGTCCCAGCTGGCTGCTCGCAAGCAAACTGACCTTGCGCGGACAGCATCAAAGATGAAGAAGAGGAGGAGGAGGGCGCCCCAAGAGAGGCCGATGCTCGCGGCTCGTCTCGTGCGAACACCGACAGCTCGACCGGCCGCTGCTCTCCAGCCAACGGCATTCCTGTGTTGCTGTGCGAGGCCAGCGGCCCCCTCCACAGCGCCCCAGGCAGAGGGTTCCCGTTGATCGGCTGCCCGACGGACCCGATCCCTCTGTAGAACTGCTGGCCGTAGGAGAAGCCGGCGCTGCTGCCGCCTGCACCGCCACTCATCGTGGGCCACGACGGGTACAATGTGGCCCCGAAACGGTGCTGCGGGTAGCCGAGGAGATGGTGGTGGTGCGCACCGCCAGCAGCCGCCGCTGCTGCGGCCATCGCGGACTGCATCTGCACCCTCTTCGCGTGCTGCCGCTCGCGCTTGTGCGCGTTCTGGTGGCCCCCGAGCGCCTGCGACGTGGGGAAGTGCCTGCAGCAGTAGTGGCACTCGAACTTGCGGTTGCTGTCGGAGGCAGCCGGTGCGGCCATGGCGGTACCACTGCTGCTTTGCGTTTGCGTGGCAGCGGCAGTGGTAGCGCTGCCCGTGGGGGCGGCTTCCTTAGTCGTTCGGCCCTCAGGTGATGCATGCGGGACGTCAATGCCGAAGAGGCGGATGCCAGAGTTGGGGCTCTCGCGTGGAGGGGCAGACCGCAGGAATGGCAACTCGGAGAAGGACGCGACGTTGGCAAAATCATGAGGCTCCCGCACGCTCGCTGCGCCGCTGCCGCCACCGCCATCGCCTTCACTGCCGCCGCCGCCCATGCAACCAGGTGGATCGAGATAGGTGCAGAATTTCCTCGGCTATGTAGCTGCTTGCGAAGTACTAGAAATCACTGTCTCAGATGGTGTAGCGGCTTTGGGCAGCTGCTGGGAGGAAGAGGAACCCTCGTAATATCATGGAATTAAGGAGGAGGGCGGCAGAAGAAGTAGGGAGAGAAAAGGGTAGGGAATACAAAGGGCAAGAAGAGGGTCTGGTGCTCATGTCGCTCAAAGGAGGAGTGCCAAATGTATACAAGTGATAGGTTTTGCATGCTGAGGCAAATGGGCCGGGTAGTGATGGATGGATGGGGCAGGGTAATTGTCACCTTACTATCGTGCGTGGTTGGTTAGGACGAGGTGGGGGCGTCCTGTTAGATGGGAGGAGAGGAGAGGAGAGGAGAGAAAGGATGCATCGTCGTCCATGGCGATGTTGTAGTAAATTCTTGGGAAGCCCATAGTACACAATAAGCTCTGGCAAGTACTAGTGCAGTAGGAGGCTTTTGGTTGGGCTCTCCCACATAACAAACAAGTACCTGTCACTACTGAGAGGGAAGTCATCTCTCTCCCTCACTCTCACTCATAAGCTCCGAGCTCTCTCTCTCTCATTTTCTTTCTTCATTTCTCTGGCTTCCGCAGACTCAGGCATTGCCTAGTGGTGGGGAGGGGTTGATGCCTTCCCACCCACCCGAGTTCAAATCCTCATGCTTGTAATTTTGGTGATGTTGCATCCTCATCTATCAAAAATCACGTGGTTCTCTCACGTTGAAATCATTTCTCTGGCTTCCATGCATGTGTAGGCATCAGTGAGTACGTGACAAGCTCTGAGCGTGGGCCTGTCGCTCTATATAGCTATGTGGGGGGGTGGTACTGGCTGTTTAAATATACTGGCTGTTTTATGGGGGCTCTTTATAGCTGTTGGCTTCTTTACATCAGGAGCTGCAGGCTTGTGTTTGGAAGTGGTCCTGTCGTCGTGCAGATCTGGTTGTGTGTAGCCTCCTCCTTGTGGCTATGCAGCTGCATGATCCATCCATTTCTCTCCACCTCTACTACTACTGGCGCTGTCTCTGTTTCTTATCTCTATTCTTAAGCTATACCTTATATGGGAACGTCCTAAAATATCTGCCCACTCCTGTTTCTACTATTCATCCGATCGAAAGATCGCCATCTCCTAGCTCTAGGTTGTTGTTGTTAAGCGAGAACCACGCACCATATTACTCCTATAGCTACACATACATACCTCGGATCTATATGTGCAACTAGATGGTTTATAGCTGCTATCTAGGTTCATCATGCTAGGATCGATCTGCTTTGTTCTTTTGCTATAATGAAGCTACTCAGCACTCACTTTGTTTCTTAGTCCCTACGATTAAAGCGTGGTCACCTGAAATAGCGGACACATGCGTGCTTTGCGGGTGCCCTCCCTCCTTGGAGAATCGAAGAAAACAAAATTACACTAGCTTCTCGTTTGGGGATCCATAATATTTGGTCCCTCCAGGTTTAGAGCCTCCAAGCCATGACATTTGGACGGAGATTGCCATCCCCATTCTCTAAAATCCTTAGCCGCTAGAAACGTTAAGGTTCTCCCTCACGGTTCATGAGCACGTCTCCATATCGACCTGTTAAGAACATGGTTCCCTGTTAGTTTTAACGACACTGACGGTAAGGCAGCCCTCATGTCATGGTTTGACTACCTATCCTTACCTGCACCCTAGTAATTTCTATTTTTGAGTTGCCTCTCGAAAACAATAGATTGTCTTTTGAGATCTCTGCCAATGATGTGACGTCAGGCCTATGGTGCCACATGGGATTAAAGATTATGTGAAGGAGGAACTAAAGAGAAGAAAGTGTACGAGAAATCAGATCACATACGGTTTACAAATTTCGTGAACTACTTACCGGGCCCATCTATGTATGCAACCATTGCAAGATTGGTATCATTCGTAGGTTCTAGGTGGCATGTACGTAGCCACGACAACCAAATATCATTTGGAGCGTCTTTGTGAAGTTTCAACACCCTGTAGAGACAAAACCTAGAGATGGTCACCTTTAACACTTTTCTCTACGATCATTCCCACAACATTTTGTCACAACTTGTCGTCATTAGTCTCTCACTAATGTCTCTATTGCACGTCGGTTCATTTACGTGCACTGATTGTTTCCCTTAACGACATTTAGGAGACAACTTATGTCGCCAAACATTGTAGATCATTGCCTCGCTGCCTGGCATGAATCGATTTGAAAACAATGCATGTCGGGATAGAGTTCTATTATATATTCGAGCCTCAGCGGCAAAAAAAATGTTATGGTTCGGCTAAACCTCCAGGAGACTGGTTTCCGGGTACAATTTTTGTTTCGCTATCGAAAGTTTTTTTTAAGGATACGTCCAAGCAGACGTATCGGTTTCAAGAAGGAGAGGCCAAGCGGCCGTTTACAACGCGTTTAGGCTCATGCGCCAAAAACGTCATCCATCGAACACAAAGAAAAAATGGATCACTCGCCAACCCTCCACCTATCTACGGGTTCTAGACTACCCCTGAACAGCCTCGCTGCCCGCCACATGTCCGCCTCGGCCTCTACCATCCTGGTGGCAGCGTCCACCGATGGGCTGTGACCCTCAAAGACCACATTGTTCCTATGACTCCACAGGCTCCAGCAGATCAACGTGATCGCTGTCCACATGTCCCTCGCATCATTGTCTCCCGGCGTCTTTGAAGGCAGCCAATCCACTAGGCGGTCATCGTGGTCAGGGACCCAATCTGTTCTACCCCATCTGCTCAGGAAGGAGGACCATACCTCCCTGGATAGGACGCATCCGAGCAACAAGTGGTCAATATCTTCCTCCATCTGATCACAAAACGGGCAGGAGGCCGGTCGGGGCAAACCTCTGCACCCGAGGCGGTCGGCAGTCCAGCATCTATTCTTGAACGCCAGCCAGAGGAAGAACTTGCATTTGTTCGGAGCTCGCGAACGCCAGATTTGTTGAGCCCCGTCCATCCCGGTCTTGCCCTCAAAAAGCGCTCGGTAGGCCGAGCGAGCCGAGTACTTATGGTGGGCCTCCCAATTCCACCTGAACTCGTCTACGACCCCAACGGTCAGCTCGAAGGGCGCCACACTGTCAGCCAAGGACAGCAACTCGCGTATCTGTCACGTATCAAGATCTGGCGGAATGTCCTCTAGCCATCCACCAGCAAGTCCCTCACTGACGAGGCGAGAGCAACGGGCGTGCTTGGGCACCTTAAGGAGGAGGTTCGGTGTCAGGTCCTTTACTCGCCCCCAGGCAGCCATCTGTCGACCCAGAATAAAGTGGAGGCCCCATCCCCCACAACTGAGGTGGTAGCCGCCTCAAATAGGTGTCGTACCACCCGAGGAACCTGGATGTTGAACTCGCTCCACGGCTTGGAGTTATCTGTCCTGCTAAGCCAAAGCCACCTTGCCCTAAGCGCATGGTTCATCAGTCTCAGGTTTGGGATACCGAGACCTCCTAGCCGCTTGGGCATGCAGACTCTCTCCCTGCCACAAGACAGAGTCCTCCAAAGGCGTCTTTGCGCCCAGCCCACAGGAAGCCACGAATGATCTTCTCAATCGCCACAAGGGTTTTAACCGACAAATCGAGCGACATCATGGCAAAAATAGACACCGCTGAGAGAGTGGTCTTGACCAGCTCGAGGCGCCCACCACGGTTGAGCAGCCCAGACCGCCACTTTGGGAGGTGGTTGCCAACGCTGTCCACAAGGTACTGGAGCTGGGCGGCTGTCGGCTTCCTAAGGGAGGTGGTTGCGAACGCTATCGAAAGTTAGTGAGTGATGTTTGATCTAAGGAGAATATTTATGTTCTTGCCCTCTCAGTTTCATGTCCTTGATCACTTTACTTTTTTTTTTTTTTGAAAGGGAGTCGTGTACAAGATCAACCAGCTGAAGAACAAACACACACGAACACACGCACAGAGCACCCCAAACACGACGACCATGGCGCCACCACGCACACCACGCACCGAAGCAGGAAGCTCAGCCAACCTTGTTGTAGAGCCGCAGAAGCCAACCGACGCAGGCGCCGGCATCTTGACGCTGAACGAGAATCGGCGCTGAGCCGCCTCCAAGCCACCATCGCTGCCTCACGCCGGAGACGAAGACGACGGCTCCACCCATCTTCCGCAAAGCCCACCAGGGTCGCCGACGAAGGAGAGCACAGTACCTGCAAACTCCCAGCGGATTTAGCCAAAAGCACCGCCTCGCACGCCGGCGAGGGAAGACGAACCCCTAGATCCAGAGCCGCGACCGCCACCACGGACGCCGGCTCCAGGGGAGGCACTCCACGGCTCCGTAGAGCAGCAGAAGCACCAGAGACGCCAGATCTGCCCGGATCCTCCGCCGGAGCACCGAGGGCAGAGGAGAGGACCGCCGTCTCCAAAAACTTCTCCGGCCGCGCCTCCACCTCCAACGCGCCGCCGGCAAGCAACCCACGCACACCTAAGCTATGTACACGCCGGGATCCGTCGATTCCCCGTCCTCCCGCCGCCGGAGCGGCCGCGGAGGGCGAGGGATCGAGCGGATCGCCGGCGGCGAGCTCGATCGCGCGGGTTTCGCCCAAAAAAACGCCTTGTTCACTGTAGCAGGTGGGGAACGAGGGAGGGGTCGGGTGAATGGCGCTGAACCTTGATCACTTTACTTGTTGCAGTATATACTCTAACTGTAGCAGCATGGATATTTCCATTAAACAAACCTTGCACGTATGTGTTCCACAGGTGGAGAAAAAGACAGATCGCTCTTTCGATCTCCGGCCGGCCAGCCACGTTCCAGGTTGATGGGGATTCTGCTGCATCAACGAGCGTGCTACCACATGTAAAGGCGTGCTCCTATCATCCACAGACAACAACCTTTGTTTTGTGAAGCATAGCATCCTCCGTTAAAAGTCAGCAAATACTTTTCTCATGCATCGATCCTGTGCTCCTTCGGCGATCGCTAGTATCGTTCCAAGTCTTGGGAGCAGCTGTGAACGAAGCCACACAATGATTGGTTAGTTACAAGCTGTACAGTGACTAGCACTGTAGCACGAATTTGTTGTGTGCATCGTATCTTGCAAACGCCGGGGTTCATCACACTCTTCTATTTTCCCAGAAAAAGTGGCTTCATTTGCGGCGCCATTGCTCGTCAGATCAGAACCTGCAGTAGTCCGAACTCCTAACGGAACTCAATTTTTTTCAAGGATATACCCTGAGAGGTATATCGGGTTCATACAAGAAGTGCCAGAAAGTCAGGATTACATTGCGGTCTGGTTGATACGGACGCCAAACACGTGCACGGCACGCTGCCGAGGAAGCTACACTCGACACGGACTACTCGTCTATCCTCCACCGCTCCACCTCTAGAAGGCAACCTCGAAACAAAACCGGGAGCCGCCAAATGCGGTTCCCCCACCTCCTGCAAAGGGGAAACCCCATTGAAGACAACGTCGTTGTGATGCCTCCACATCAACAAACACACAAGTGTCATCGCCGACTAGAGGTCCCTCACATTCACCGACATGAATGCCGGGAAGAAACACAGTCGACAAATGTCTCGTCCTGCCTCGCATCCAACCGTGATAACGCCACCTACTCAGACAAACCGACCATACTATCCAGGCAAGCATGCAACCAATAAGGAGGTGGTAGGATGCAAAAGGGGCAGGTCTCCGGTTGGGGAAGGCCGCGGCGACTCAGTCGCTCGGACGTCCAGCAATGATTTCTATGTGCAAGCAACATGAAGATCTTGCAGTTGGATGGCGCCCTTGAGCACCAAATCTGCAAGGCCCAACCATCTCAATCAGTGGCGGAGCTAGCATTGATATCGAGGGATGTCAAAAGGTCAAAATGGGAGAGCCATGGCACTAGTGAGGTCATTATCCAGTATTTCTTGTGTCAAAACTGGTGTATACTTAGCTAATATCATGGTGTTAGTCAAATTTTTGTGATGTTGCTTGACATCATGAACACCATGAAGCTCCGCCACTGATCTCAATGGATCCACCGAACATGGTTGTGTAACACGAGCATGAAGAATAGACGATGCTCGCCTCCACCTTAACACGTTGTCCTGCTCGGCGTTGAGCTCGATCCCGACGATTTGATCAACTAAGTCTAGGAGCTCCATGATTTCCGTCACCGAGAGGTCGGGGGAGATTCGAGCCAAGCACCTGCCACCCCTAGACAAAGTGTGATCTAGCTGCCCGCTTCGACACCGCCGCGAAGAGGTACGGGGCGAAGCCGAGGATCCGAACAACATTAAGCCACGTGTCAATCCAGAACAAGGTAGATGCACCATCACCAAGAACCGACGAGGTCACGGCATCAAACATCTGTCTCATGACCCGAGGAACCTATAAGTTGAATTTCCTCCATGGCTTGCCACAATCATCGCGACACGGTTAGAGCCATGTCGCCCGCAAAGCAAAGCTCATTAATCTCAAGTTGAGGATGCCAAGCCCGCCCAACTACCTAGGCATGCATACTCTACTCCATGGCACCTAAGGCAGTGGCCGCCATGGACCTCCTTGTGCCCCTCCCAAAGGAAGCCACAAATTTTCCGCTTGATGACGGAAATAATGGTCTTTGTAGGGACATCAAGTAACATCACGGCGAAGATCGAGACCGCAGAGAGGGTGGACCAGATAAAGACCAACCGCCCCCATGGTTCATCAGCACAGCCCCCACTGGGAAGATGATCGGCCACGATCCACTACGTGTTGGAGTTGGAAACTCATAGGTTTGCGAAGGGCGAGTGACATGCCAAGGTATCGGAGAGGGAACGACAAAACCTCCCATCCTAGGTCCCGAACCGCCATTTGTGCATGTTCGTCCGATACACGAATAACGTGCGCCCAACTTTTGATGTAGTTTATGTAGACCAGAGGCCGCACCAAAATGCTCCAAGATCACCAAGAAGACTCGGAGATCGATCACCGAGGGACGTAAGAAGGTGACCACATTATCATAGTAGATCGAGGTGCCGTATCGTAGCCCCGACGTGGCCAATCTAGACAAGAGGCCCACCACCGTTGCCTTCTCAATCAAGAGGTAAAGGACCTCCATGTACCTGCAAAAAAGGACCTCCATGACATGGATGAAGAGTAAGGGGAAAGGGAACACCCTGCCTCACACCACGTATATTGTCAATACGACAACCATGCGAACCATTCATCAAGATTTTAGTCAAAGCCGTGGAGACCAAGGCACATATACACGCAATCCTATGCTCACTGAAGCCCATCTTGTGGAGGACCTTGAGCAGGAAGGCCAAATGCACCGTGTCGAAGGCCTTCATGATGTCCAACTTTCGGAGAACTGCCGAGGTGGCGGTGCTAGGCAACTTCCTGGCTGTGACCTAATCCAATATGAAGTGCTAGGCAACTTCTTGGCCGTGCCCTAAACCAATATGAAGTTGTCGTGAAGACAACGGCCACAAATGAAGTCACTTTGGTGCTTGCCCACCAACTGAGGAATGGCATGCTCAACCCGAGTGGCGAGCATCTTTGACATTAGCTTGGCGAAACCGTGAATTGGGATGATTGGGCAAAATCCCACACCTCCTCGGCGACGGGTTTCTTGGGGAGAAGTGTGATGAGCGCATGGTTTACCGCCCCAAAGCCATGGTAGTCAAGCCTAGATAGGGAGCGGAAGGCGTACATCAGCCTTAATGATGGTCCAGGAAGCCACGTAGAAACGCATGGAGAAGCCATCAGGGCCAAGGAGTTTTTTGAACGACATGGCTTTGATGACATTCCACACCTCCTCCTCAGCGAAGTCCTCCTCAAGATGACGTAGATCCACAGAGGGAAGCCCCAAGAAGTCTAAGTACAAAGAGAATGGTCGGTCGTTGGCCGATCCCAGCAGGTCCCCGAAAAAGTCGTCCATGGCCATAGCCTTGCATTGTCATCATGGTTCGTGGAACGGACATTGTCCACCATGATACGTCTAATAAGGTTTTGCGCCGCCTATGGCTCGCATGAAGGTTGAAAAACGTGTGATGGCGTGTCCTTCACGTAAAGGGAGGACACGTGATCACTCGCGAGCCATTGATCTCTCAAGGGATGCGAGCCCGAATGAACTCAAATTAACTTACCTAGAAATTCATTCTGCGGTCCTACTTCAACAATGTGTCGGGTTGTTTAGGACATGCAAGTTGGAGCGTAGGAGCGTATGCATATGTATGTAACTAGGAGTATATACTATTCTGGCATATGATTCGCAGGTGCGTAAACGCATTTTAGACTTTTAGTATGTAAGTTCACATATTTTAGTCCGTATATGGTTACGTTGTCGTCAAGTATTTTGTGACGGAGGGAGTACTAGTAAATGGACCTTCTAGTTCGTGTGAAAATTTTAAAGGTGTTCAATCGTTCGTTTTTTTAACACTGATTTTAGTATGTAAGTTCACACATTTTAGTACGTATGTGGTCTACGTTGGCGTCAAATATTTTGTGATGGAGGGAGTACTAGTAAATAGACCTCGTTTGTGTGAAAATTGTAAAGATGTTCAATCGGTCGATTTTTTAAACACTGATTTTAGTATGTTAATTCCCTCATTTTAGTCCGTATGTGGTCTACGTTGACGTCAAGTATTTTGTGACTGAGGGAGTACTAGTAAATATACCTTCTCGTTCGTGTGAAAATTTTAAAGCTGTTCACAGTATAGTGGTGAACCTTGAACCAGTTGTTGCGTGTATACATTAAAGATCCAGCAGGGGTCACTGTCCAGAATTTCGCGAACCGAATTATGCTGTGCATCGTACTACTGGCTAGCTAGTCGTGCTAAATGATTCGGACAGACAGAATGGTCGCTAATCGATTGATTAAGACTCTCTTGATCCCGAAACAAATACATACAAATCCTTGTGGTTGGTTACAGGTCTAAATCTCACCAGCAGCTAGCATTTCCAGCACTTGATAACCAGCTACTTGTGCCAATCAGAAGGGGACCTGCTTCCTGCCGTTTTCAGAGAAGACGCCACTATCCTTGTCCTCCTGTGAAACCTTGCTGTTCTGAAAGCGGTGGGTCCAAATTGCATAGGAGAAAAATTGAATCTTGCCAGTTCTGTTAGTAGTCCAGTGCAGCAAGTTTATCAGAGGCTGCTGCCTCTGCAATTTGCTCATTCCTCTCACTCACTTTCTTTCGGAAAATGTTGCTCATTATTCCTCTTTAACGACGTGCATTGCATGCATGTGCGCAGTACATGTGGGCGTACTGACTTTTAACTGCGGCGTTACCTATGTTCCTACCAAAACAGCAACTTGATCATTAAGTCATGGGGCCTAGCTCCTCACTATAATCATAAATTTCAGCAAAGTGGGGATATCCAGCTTGCTATTAAACCGTTTCTGCGCATCTTTCTAAGTTTATGGACAAGTACATGTCCAGTTGCCATTACCCTCTGAGGAATTGACAGGCCAACAAGTTTGCGAGTGATGTTGTCCAAAATTGGAGCATACACATGACATATCCACCACCGTTTTCGCATGAGCTGATGAGCATCATACCGACCTGAAAAATTCCTAAACAAACTTATAGGTGTCACATTTACTTAGTGTGTGAATCATATTTTCTTTTACGAAATACCGAAAACTTGCTGATCAACTAAATACTGTATATTGAGTTCGATTGTGCTAGATGCTACAATCATGGACCTATATGTTACTGACTAGTGCACAGTGCATGCTGCAGTGCCCATCCTTTGAGCACGAAGCTGATGATCATGTAGACTGAGTATGGTGGCCGCTTTACTGATGCATTGCCTGACTCATAGGCAATTATTCTTCCTCTCATAACTGTGCGCAGCTTCCCTCTTTATTCTGCTCCCTGCAGTTCCCGTCCATCATGCATCTTGGGGTTGTGAGATGGACACCATCTTACTTGGTTCAGGCCAATGCTGCAACTGCACTGCAACTCTCTCCACTCTGAGATGGCCGAATTACATGGTACTTGCCTTCAGCGCCCCGTCAGCCCCACCTAGGCCAATTCGTGAGCCACCGGTTTTCTTGGCTCACCGCTCACACCGGTTTTCGTGACTACAGAACTTAGTTTGTCAAACTTGGATTTGGGTGGGTTGGTTCAAGGCGTAGATCTGCCGGGATGGGCGGCGTTTGGCTTGTTGGTTGACATTGCTTGGCTGCTCAACGTCGCTGTAGTGTAAATGTTGAATCTCACTCCGAAAGTATTAAAGTACTTCGATTAATTAGTTGAACTTGAGTACATCGTGAGAGGGAGGAGATATAAAGTCAGAGGAGTTTTCTAGACTACTCAGCTCCCTTTTACATTTGACACCCTGAATACTACCTAATTACATCTAACTACCAACACTCCCCCTCAAGATGGGGCAAACACATTATAAAGCCCCATCTTGCGACAAAAGGTGGAAAACAGCCTCTCTGGAAGTCCCTTTGTAAGGACATCAGCTACTTGACTAGCCGAAGTTACATATGGTAAACAAACTATACCACTATCAAGCTTCTCCTTTATAAAATGGCGATCTATTTCGATGTGCTTTGTACGATCATGCTGAACAGGATTGTTAGCAATATCGATGGCAGCCTTGTTATCACAATAAAGCATTAAAGGTTTATGCTTATATAAATTCAGTTCAGATAGAAGAATTTGTAACCACAGAAGCTCACATAAACCTTGAGCCATTGCCCTGAACTCAGCTTCAGCTGTAGACCTGGCAACTACACTTTGCTTCTTACTTCGCCATGAGACTAGATTTCCCCCAACAAAAGTACAATAACCCGAAGTAGATCGCCTATCGTCCAAGGAGCCTGCCCAATCAGCATCTGTATAACATTCAACTTGTAGATTTCCTTGTTTTGTATATAATAGGCCTCTCCCTGGGCATCCTTTAAGATATCTTAGGATTCTATTTACGGCCTCCAAATGAATTGTTTTGGGGTCATGCATGAATTGGCTCACAACACTTACGGCAAAGGCAATATCAGGACGGGTATGAGAAAGATATATTAATCTCCCCACTAATCTTTGATAGCGTTCACGATCCACGGGTCTCCCCTCATTGCTACTTAACCGATGATTTTGTTCAATAGGTGTAGCAGCAGGACGAGATCCATACATACCCGTCTCTCTAAGCAAGTCAATAATATACTTTCTTTGAGATAAAAATATACCTTTTGATCCCCGTGAGACCTCTATCCCCAGGAAGTACCTCAAAAGTCCCAGGTCCTTCACTTCAAATTCCTGTGCTAGATATTGTTTCAGGTTTATGATTTCCTTGCAATCGTCTCCTGTAATCACAATGTCATCAACATACACTATTAGAATTGCAACCAGGTCACAATTGTGTTTGTAAAATAGTGTATGATCGGCATTGCTTTGACGATATCCCTTTTTTAGCATAGCTTGTCTAAATCTTTCAAACCACGCCCGCGGTGATTGTTTTAGACCATATAGAGACCTGCGCAAACGTAACACTTTTCTTTCGGTTTGACTGGACTCAAAACCAGGTGGGATATGCATATACACTTCCTCATGAAGGTCACCATGTAGGAAGGCATTTTTAACATCCAACTGGTAGATATTCCAATCAAAGTTTGCAGCACAGGATATGATCGTCCTAATTGAGTTCATCTTTGCAACTGGGGCAAAGGTCTCGTCATAATCTATACCGTAAGTTTGAGTATACCCTTTGGCAACCAGGCGAGCCTTAAACCTCTCAACTTTTCCTTCGGGTGTGTGTTTAACAGTAAAGACCCACTTGCACCCTACAGGTTGCTTACCATGCGGTAGATCTACGAGCTCCCAAGTTTTATTTTTTTCCAGAGCTCTCATCTCATCAAGCATTGCATCCCTCCACTTCGAGTCCTCTAAGGCTTCTTTCCAGTCATGCGGTATGGATATAGAATCCAAAGAAGCAATGAAACTTTGGAAAGATGGGTTACAGTACTTATAGGAAATATAATTGGCGATGTCATATTTATGTCCAACAAAGTCCTTGAGATATTCAGGGGTTTTTCGAGCTCTAGTGGATTTTCGTACGACTATAGGAGAATTGTTTGTGGAAATAGAGGGTTGGTTATCACTCTGCCCTGTAGTGTTAATAGGAGCTACAGAATCATAAGAGTTACTGTTGGTACCTGGGACTCCATGCATTGTAGATTCCACGCCTTGTGATGGAAGTGATGAATCCCTTGTCGCATCCTCCTCACCTTCATGACAAACATTATCATTATCACCAGCAGTATAGTCCTCCCCCTGACTAGGAGTGTTGTTACTAATTTGTGATTTACCTGAAGAAGGAGCAAGAACAGGAACAACTGTAGGGCCCTCATCATAAACACTCCCCCTTTCTTGTTGCTCTTCAGGTGGAGATAAATTAATTCCAGATTCACTAGACAGACCATAATATGGTTCATTTTCACGAAATGTTACATCCATGCTTACAAAAAACCGATGCTCCGAAGGACACCAACATCTATATCCCTTTTTCGAGGGGGAATAACCCATGAAGACACATTTAAGTGCTCGTGGATCCAATTTACCCACTGAATTTCTATAATCATGGACAAAACAAACACACCCAAATACCTTTGGAGGGACAACAAACTCATTTGAATTTAAAAGACACTCTACAGGAGTTTTATGAGCTAGAACACGAAGGGGCATGCGATTAATTAAATAAGTTGCAGTTTTAATTGCTTCACCCCACAGGAATTTCGGAACATTCATTGTAAACATCAAAGACCTTGCAACCTCAAGTAAGTGTCTATTTTTCCGCTCTGCCACACCATTCTGTTCTGGCGTGTTAACACATGTAGTTTGATGTTCTATACCATTTAAGGCAAGAAACTGATCAAAATCATGATTAATATATTCTGTTCCATTATCTGTGCGCAAGATTTTAACAGTAGCTTCATGTTGATTTTTAATAAGAGCACAGAGATCTTTAAAGACGGACAAAACATCACTCTTATGCTTCAGGAGATAAAGCCATGTGTAACGACTAAAGCAGTCTATAAAGGTGACGAACCATCTATGTCCAGAAATAGAAATGACCTCACAGGGTCCCCAAACATCAGAATGAATTACTTCAAATGGTCTCTTACTTTTCAGACCAATGCTTGGGTAGGAGCCCCTGGTATGCTTAGCTAGTTCACAAGCATCACATACCAGCGCATCCTTAGGACACAACTTAAACAAAGTAGGATAGACACGTGACATAGATGCAAAAGAAAGATGACCTAGCCTACGATGGTGTAATATTAACTCTTGACATGGTGACAAGTAAGATGCAAGAGCCACTTCATCACTTCCATCATCAAGGTAGTAGAGCCCGTCATGCTCGGTCCCAGTCCCCAAGAGTCTCCCTGTCTTCAGCTCCTGAAAAACACAACAAGTAGGTTCAAACCACCCTCCACAATTAAGTGATTTTGTAATAGAGCTAACTGATAGGAGATTGACTGGGAATTTTGGAACATGTAAAACTGGAGATAATGACAATGATTCTGTGCAACGGATGGATCCACGTCCAACTATTGGTGCCATGGAACCATCTGCTACACGAACCTTGTCTTTGCCTGAACAAGGCGTATAAGTAGTAAACATATCAGAGGCACCTGTCATATGGTTTGTGGCTCCTGTATCAATGATCCAGGACCTTGGTTGGGTTGTGGTATTGTTAGCGTGATCAAATTTTGTACCTTGACTAGAAGTGGCAATCAGACTAGATTCAGCCATAGGGGAACTCTGATGGGATGACGAGCCTTCAGAGATTTTAAGCTTGGAAGTGAACTCTTCAAGAGCTCGAACATCTACAACAGGTGGCTCCCGTAGAGATGCAATGTGGCCTGCATGCTTCTTGTTTGCTCCCTGAACTCCCCTGTCCGTGGCCTTCCTTGTCGTCCCACCAAGAGGGATACCCATGCAACTCAAAACACATGTCCTTAGTGTGTCCATTCTTCCTGCAATGCTCACAGAATTGTCTGCTCTTGTCTGTCTTGTTAAAGGACCTCTGACCACGTCGTGACTGCATTGACAGGGCTGCTCGATCTTCAGTGCAGTTCAGATCTTTCTCCTTGCGTTGAGTCAAGCGTGTCTCTTCTTCAATCACACTGGATATAATGTCATCGAGGCTTGGCCATTCTGCTTGCGAGAATATGAGTTGTCTCCGAAGATTGAGTTCCTGATTTAACCCATCCAAGAAAAGTTTGGCTACAAGCGACTCAAACCACTTATGATGAACAGCCAGATCTTTCTTATCAACAGGTTCAAACGGATGATAGTAGTGAAGATCCCTGTACAATTTTTTAACTTGGCCTGCATATTCAGTGACAGACTTGGACCCTTGGTTTAGATGAGTCAACTCATCCATAATTCGTGTAGCCTGCATCTTATTCGACTTCCCAGCAAATTGTTTTTCTAGTGTTGCCCAAACTTCATACACAGTTGGCATAATTTCGACTTGCTGTCGCACAACAGGGTCCATGCTTCCTAGCAACCACACAAGAACCCTGTCATTAACTTGTTTTGCAGTAATATCACCACTCTTTTGCTTCTCATCCTCTTCAACAATCAGGTTCTCATATCCATGAGAGCTTAAAATTAGTTGAGCATGACGTGCCCAGCTAACATAGTTCCCTGGACCTGACAATCGCACAGGATTCGGTTCCAAGGCATATTTGGTCGCCTCAGGGACTACTTTCAGCTGCTGCTGTTCAAACAACTTGCTGAAAAGTTCATACAGTTTCTCCATACTTGATTTATCCTTGTCTGGATCTGCCATTTTTCAGCTCAGAAATACACCAATGAACAAAGCTCTTAACTGCTACTTGTACTCAGGAGAAAGACGAATTCAGTAGTCTCACAGGACTTGACTTTTGCGGCAACACAACAAGGAACGACAAGTACTAGTATTGGTAGCAATTGGATGTACTAGTACAAGTTGTTCTCAAATGCACACAGGCAGGAACTTCGCTTCAGTCTTTCTCAGTTGAACAACAAGCAGCACCATGGAACCCAGCACCGCTCCCTCACAAACGCACACCAGCAAGCAGGAGCAGTACCAGAATGAACTCCAAGTGAAAGAGATGGGGCGTCAGCAGAGGACACTTCACCTTGGGGAAGCTCAGCAGCCAATCCATCCGCGGCGGCCGATTTGCGCAGGCGACAGAACACCCTCAACAGCTCCATCTCGATCCAATTTCTTGCCGGAGACAACGAATCCGCTCAAAATCGCAGGGGAACCGCATTGGATTCTTCCTGCTCTGATACCATGTTGAATCTCACTCCGAAAGTATTAAAGTACTTCGATTAATTGGTTGAACTTGAGTACATCGTGAGAGGGAGGAGATATAAAGTCAGAGGAGTTTTCTAGACTACTCTGTATCCTTCTCCATCGATCCTCTTTTAACATCAGCTCCCTTTTACATTTGACACCCTGAATACTACCTAATTACATCTAACTACCAACAGTAAATTCGTTCCGTCTCCTCGAGATTCAGTGCATGATCATGCGATTCATTGCCTTGACAGCTAAACTACACTAAAATCTTAGCTGTTTTTACATACTAGTACATCAAGGGTACCTAGGGTTAGCTCAGCTTAAGAAAGGTATGTGTAACCTAAAACTGTACTGTGATTTTTAGTTGTGCTAGCTGGCATATTGCTCACTTATTTGTGTTGTCTGTCCAATTAATCTCTGAAGTTGGCATCTAAATAGTGTGTTATAACAGCTGCATATACTATCACTGGTTCAGGTGAAGTCAGTGTCCGGTTATAATTTTGGACTACATTTTACTCCTAGTGAATCAAGAAATATACACAGTTACAGATGCAGGTTCAGTTAATAATTTTTTAGTGTGTACCTCTGATAATCTTGTGTCGATTGATTGTCAGGATTGCTGCTACGCAAAATATAGGTAGTTCTTCATCTCCATTTGTTTTTCATTTATTCACACTCTAGAAACAACATTTGTTCATTGCATAACTCATGTTTTTCATGAGTACTGATATTTGTCACATCGTAAAAATAAACTTCATCTATTCTACATCTAGTTTGCTCTAGCTAATAAGCCATAAAATGATTGAACATGCGGTGTTTGTTCTGTAGTCTTTTTTCCTAGTTATTGTCTTTTTATGGTCTTGTTTAATTGTTGATAACTATAATGCCTACCTTCCCTTCTCAGGTGCCCAACTTGCTAAACGTTTGCATCGGCCAATCAAGTTCCAGTTTGTCCGGCAAACCTTTGATTGGTTAGACAGTAAAACTGAGACTTCTACTTCATACAATGGTCAAAACCATTTTTGTAATGAAGTGATGGGTTTTTCCTACTTCTATAATGTTGCGTGAGATTTTCTTGTTTCTTATCAAACCATTTTTGTAATAAACCGACAATATGTTCTTGTTCTTATTCATGGACTAAATCATTTTTGTAATAAAATGATGAGATGTTATTATTCATGCAATTCTGCTTGACATGATAAAAGGTAATGTTAAAACTATGTATGGAAGTGCTATATTGATTTGATTTTTATTGGTCATACGTTGAATCAAAAATATTGCTGGTGCTCATGTGCTGTGGAAAAAATTCAGGTTTTTATTGATGAAACATCTGGGTGATAATCCTGTGTCCAAACAACGGGTTTAGTGGTAGGGTTTTTTGGGAAGAGTATTGAACGAGGGAAGAGGATTTGGTGAGGCGAGTGTTTTCACCAGGATTCCTATGAATAACACGCACCAAAACACCAATAAACACTGCTTCCAAACAAGGCCTAATGGATAGCGCACCTGCCTTCAGGCTCTCAGATTCAACGTTGCTCGGTCCCGACGAGCTGCAGTTACTGCTACCGTGATACTTCCTCCTCCATTCCTCAAAATAAGACATGTTAATTTCGTCAAAATTCAACATGTATTAAGTTTGACCAATTATATAGACAAAAGTATGAACATTCAAAATATCAAACCACTATCAATAGAGTCAACATATTTTTTATAGTATGTTTACTAAATCTTGTAAATGTTCATACTTTTGTTATAAGATTGGTCAAAGATACACTAATTTGAATTTTGACTAAAAATATACCCCGTTCGTTACTGAAAGTAAGGCGTATTTTATTTTTGAAAAGTCAAATAGTGTAAAGTTTGACCAATTTTTTACAAAAAACTATTAACATCTACAATATCAAATCAATACAGTTAGATACATCATGAAATATATTTTGACATCATCTCGATATAATATTATCGTTTTTATTGTTTTTTCTAAAAACTTGGTCAAACTTTACAACGGCTTCACCCTCGTCGAACCATTGAGGAAATAAAAGATTACTATGAGTTTGATCATGAAACACAATTTCAAATCCGTAAACTACACCAACCGTGTGAGTCCACCACTTCTACACTGACATGGAATTTACCACCAGCGGGACTGACCATGCTCAGTGTGGATGTTGCCATCTTCTCTGAGACGAGCCGAATAGGTGATTTTCTTGTCATGTGTAATCATCAAGGTGTTATTTCTAGCTCACTATTGTAGGTATGAGCATATATATATTGATGATCCTAAGCTAGCGGAGACTATCACCATGCACATTACGCTCGCGTTGGCTGAACAAGCTTATCAGTTGGTGGTGGTTGTGGTCTCTGACTGTGCCAACCTTGTGGAGATCAATGTTAAAGGCAGAGCTAGTTGTCACTCTGGAGCAGCGATCTTCAATATCGAACAGTTAGAAAACAATTTTATCTCTGTTTTTTCATCAAACTAGATGGTATAATAGGGTCAGCGGCGGTGCTTCCTTAGGGCCAAAAAGAGCCATGGCCCCTACTCTATCTTAAGTATCAAATATTGCTGAATGTTTAAGCATAAAATGTCTCCTTGTTGGCACCACTCATATTCTCTATCAGGATTCATCATTGATCAAATCACACAACTGCTTGGTTGATTATGTCAAAGAAGGGAAGTACAGTTTGACCAAGAACTCGCATAAGGCGGCGGCACATGCATGCATTGGGTCTAGGTGAGGAGGCATACATGGTTGTGCACTATAACGGGAGAGGCGGCCAGACCTCGATCAAGACACCGGGAAGGAATTACGGAGCCAATGATACAACGCCTCCATAGGGAGTACCATGGTACATGGTTTTAAATTTCAGTTTCGAAAATATGGCCACTACCGAAATCATTGATTTTCAGTTTTTTCGGTCAGATTGACCAAAAATTACTCTTAAAATTAATTTAAATATATAAAATAAAAATATTTTAAATATTTTTTGAATTCATGTGTATGTACTGAAATATTGTGTACCGAAATCACTGAAATTCGGTGAATTTCGATAATGCTCACCAAACTCACTGAATACAACCATTTGCAATATCCACACCAGAGGCAGATCGGAGCATCAGTACTGTCCCATTCGACCATTCAATTCCCCACTGGCAACAACACATCTCGAACAAACAACTAGTTGGATCTGCCTGGACGGATGCACGCAGGGCGCATGCATGCAGTCTCAAACACCTGCGTAGGTGAATTGAGGTGATGTTATGCTGGCGAGTATCGCACGGAGAGAGCGTGCGTGCCTCCCGCCCGATACACGAGGGCGCCCGCCGCGCCGTCGTCCTCCAAGCGATCGACGGTGGCCGTGGCTCGGTGAAACTGGCCGGTGAGGGACATGTCATACTGTACCTCTTGCCAGCTGCGATGTAAAAAAAGAGCTCGATCGATCCCTGTTTATTTTGGACGAACAATCGAGTGCTTAATGCCAAACGCAGTAGAACTGTTCCTGACGTACGTACGTACCTGCGATCAAACAAACTACCTAATTAACGACATCACATCACTACACTGTGCAGCCGATGTACTACCTGCGACCAAACAAACCAACTTGTGTGTCGACTGTCGAGGCCTTCACACCGGCCGCAGACACACATAGGTTCAGACGATGGCAGCTTGCAGATCGAGCTATGGATCGATGCATGTGCGTGTGCGTGCCTAGCTAGCTACGGCGGCCGGAGATCGACCGGAGAGGAACCGGGACCGGTGGCCGTGGCCGGCGTGGCTCCCATCATGTCGATGGTTCAATTTGTACGTGCGTCCGATCCATGGAATTGATCTCCGTCACAGGCTTTGGCGCTGCTGCGGTCGGCGGGTACGGCGTTATAGGCCTGTCGGGGTAGAGATCTCGACTCGGAACTCAGCTCGGTTGATCGATCGATCTCCTCCGGCCTCCGGCCAGACCACGTACGTACGTCGTGCAGGACCACCTTGCGAGCTACTCCGGCCGGCCGGCCCCGGCGAGCCTAGCTTGCACAGCAGCCTATGCATGCAGCTGCAGCGGTCGAGAGGTACGGCTGCCGTTGGGCGTACCACCGAGACGTACATACGTGCAACAGGTTTTGCGTACGTACGGTACGTAGGAGCTGGATCCATCTCCGGCGATATCGATCGACTGGCCTCCTACAGGAGACGGCATAGTTGCCCGGCCCACCCCCGGAAACCGTCGGCACCAAAACTGTCCGCATAGGTGTATGCCGAGGGTAGCCGTCGGCTTATTCTTGCTCGGCCGCTGGAAAGCGTATTCACTCCCTAGTGCAGGAGGAGGGAACGATTGAGTGCCAGTAACAACTTAAGTCGTATATTACTAATTATTATAAGGGCCTGTTCGGAGCACTAGAGGAAGGAAACTTTACATTGGATGAATCTTGAACAGAGGATATACCCCAGGTTTCAGATGAGGAAAATAGCCTACTCACCAACCCCTATCCAAAGGATGAAGTGAGAAAGACGGTTTTCCAAATGGAACATAATAAAGCACCTGGACCTGATGGTTTTCCAGCTGAGTTCTACGAGAACTTTTGGGATGTTATCAAGTCTGATTTACTACAACTGTTCGCATGTCTTCATGATGGACAACTAGATTTGTTTCGTCTCAATTTTGGTGAGATAATTTTATTACCTAAGTTTAATGAGGCAGAAAGGATTCAACAATTCAGACCTATATGCCTTCTTAACGTTAGTTTTAAAATATTTACCAAACTTGTTACGATTCGACTGAACAGCGTGGCTGATCACGTGGTTTGTCCGTCTCAGACTGCTTTCATGCAAGGTCGCAATATCCTAGATGGGGTGGCAATCCTACATGAAACAGTCCACGAACTGCATAGGAAAAAGCTGAATGGGGTAATTTTGAAAATTGATTTGAAAAAGCTTATGATAAAGTTAAATGATCTTTCCTTCAGCAGATTCTCAGAATGAAAGGATTTTCGGATGAGTGGCGTGTGCTTATACATAGCTTTGTTTCGGGTGGAAGTGTAGCCATTAAAGTCAATGATGACACTGGCAAATACTTTTAAACCAAAAAAGGGCTTAGACAAGGTGACCCGTTATCGCCCATACTATTTAACATAGTGGCTGACATGTTGGCTATCTTGATCGAAGGCGCAAAGTCTGAGGACCAAATTGAAGGAGTGATTCCACATCTAGTTGATGGTGGCTTATCGATTCTTCAATATGTCGACGACACAATTTTTTTTATGGAACATGACATCGAAAAAGCTCGTAACCTCAAGTTAATCTTGTCAGCATTCGAGCAACTATCGGGTCTTAAAATAAATTTCCATAAAAGTGAATTGTTTTGTTTTGGTGAGGCCCAGAAAAATGCCTCCTTGTATGCCGAGCTATTCGGTTGTACGCAATGTCAATTTCCTATCAACTATTTGGGTATTCCGATTCATTATCGGAGGCTCACTAATGCTGAATGGAAAGTGGAGGAGAGACTTCAAATCCGGTTAAATAGCTGGAAAGGCAAACTTCTATCCCCGGGGGGAAGATTGGTTCTCATTAATTCAGTACTAACCAACATGGTACTATAGATGATTTCATTCTTCCAACTACCCAAACGAGTCTTAAAACGATTGAATTATTTCCGATCAAGATTTTTTTGGCAAGGGATAGTGAAATGAAAAAATATCGACTTACCAAATGGAGTGTGGTTTGCCGCCCAAAAGACCAAGGAGGGCTCGGAGTTCATGACCTTGAGGTCAAGAATAGAGCCTTGCTTGGCAAATGACTGTTCAAGCTTCTTTCTGAAGATGGATTTTGGCAAACCCTCCTAAGGAGAAAGTATGTGGGTGATAAAGCGGTATCTCAGGTTCTTTGGAAATCTGGTGATTCACACTTCTGGGCTGGCCTCATGGCTACGAAGAAGTTCCTTTTCCCACATGGATCATTCTCAATTAGGAATGGAGCGGAAATTCGGTTCTGGGAGGATAAATGGCTTGGCCAATCCACTCTCCAAGAACAATATCCGGCTTTGTACAATATTGTGCGACACAAAGGCGACACGCTCGCTAAGGTGATGGGTTTTCCCCACCAAATGTATTGTTCAGAAGAACTCTATTAGGGCCTAGACAAGCATCTTGGAATGCCTTGATTCTCCGGTTGGACTCTGTCCAATTGTCGAAAGGCCCTGATAAACTTCGATGGAATCTCACTCAGAATGGTAAATTCTCGGTTGATTCTATGTATAGAGCTTAATCCAGCCTGTAGTCCAAGTCGATTCTAATAAGAAAATTTGGAAGATGAAGATTTCGCTAAAAACGAAGGTGTTTGCGTGGTATGTTCGTCGAGGTGTAATTCTTACAAAAGATAACCTTACCAAACGCAATTGGCACGGGAGCAAAAAGTGTGTTTTTTGTAGTGATGACGAGACCATTAAACACTTATTCTTCCAGTGCGAGTTTGCTAGGTCTATATGGTCAGCCATCCAGATAGGTTCTACCTTATATCCTCCGCGCAGCGTTGCAAATATTTTTGGCAACTGGCTGAACGGGGTTGATTCTAGGTTTAAACTACTTATTAGGGTGGGAGCGATTGCCGTTATTTGGTCGCTATGGCTATGTAGAAATGACAAGGTTTTTAATGATAAAAATTCTTCTGTTATGCAGGTTATCTACCGATGCACAGCTACGCTTTGATCATGGTCGGCCCTGCAGCGTGTGGAGCACCGAGAGCTGTTTTTAGAGGTGTCGTCGCGTTTGGAGGCTGTGGCGAGGGAGTTATTCTCCCAGCATGGATGGCCACATAATCTACGGATCGACCCTTCACCACCATAGGCGTCTTTACAATTTCTCATCATGATATGTAATTCGCCTTTTTATTTTTTGCTTGCTACGGAACTTGGAACTTGTTGGGGTTGTGTGCATCCTAGTTATGCAGAGGCCAGGTGTAATACTTATAATAAAATCCCTTTATCGAAAAAAAGCTACCCGGACCCCATCGGCATATAGACGTGTGCCGTGGTTGTTTTTTACCGTCGGCAAAAATACAGCGTGGATGGCCGTTTACGGCGTCGAGCTATTTGCCGACGGCCGCATCGTCGGCATTTAGGTCCACATGGCAGCTCCAGGATCATCGTCGACAAATCATATGGCGACGGCCGGCCAGCGGCATTAATTCAAACATATGCCGAGGGCAAAACGTTGACACGTGTCAAAATTTGGGAGCTCCTGATGATACCATGCCGAGGGCAAAACCCTCGGCATATCTGCCACGTGTCAAGATCTGGTATCACCTGGCGACATAGGCAAAGTTGTTTGCCGAGGGCAATGCCTTGGGATATAACACTCCCAGATTCTTTTTTCTCGTTTTATGGCAATTTCTGCAATTTAAAAATGGTTCAATTATTTTTGTGCCCTACTTCGCTTAGTTTTCCTCATTTGTGCCCTACTCTCTTAACGTTGCTCGGTTTTGCCCTACTTCAATCTTTTTAGGCTCGCGGGTGGTCAAGCGGCCGTTTCCGTCGAGTCAACCTCCTTTGACCGTTAGTTGGCTGACATCTTTGATGGGCCGGCCCAAACTGATCACGGTCTATGCCGCTGCTGAGTCATACGTGTTGGTGTTTAGTCCCACCTAGCTAGTTGGCAAGGTGCACGCCCTCTTTATAAACCCGAATTTGCGACTGCTATCGTAAGCATCGAACGAAGTGGGGTGGAACCGGGCCCGGGCCTGAGCCCCCTTCGTTCAATGCTATTTTTTATGGTTGGCCTTGGATGTGATTAGTCCCACCTCGCCAGAGATAATTCGCTGATTATTAGATCGTTAAGACTGAAAATTAAATTTGGACACGTTTAATTTAGGAAACTGAACTTTACAAACTGTTTTATTTTGCACTGGGAAACTGAAACTTAAATTAGGAAACAGAAATTTAGAAACTGATTTTCACATTCAGTTTAGAAACTGATTAGTGATTTTCACATTCACTAGGAGTAGTACAAAAGATTTTCATTACAAAAGATACATAACTAATTAGACTAACTATTAATCAGTGCTAATACTACTACTAGTGAAACTACTACTAATCAATAGCAGTGCTACTGCTACTTCGCCGGCGGTGGGCTCCTACTTCCTCCGCCTCTTCGTTGGCGGTGGGCTTCTACATCCTGCGCCTCTTCGTTGGTGGTGCTACGCCCCCGTCGTCGTCTCCGTCGTTGTCGTCCTCCTCGGAGTCGTCGTTCGGTGGCTCCTCCTCCTCCTCGTCCTCCTCCTCTTCCTCCTCCTCCTTGTCGTCGGAGTCGAGTCATGGCCGTGGCCCTCGCCATGGCCGTCGTCGTCGCCCTCACCATCGTCGTCGTCCCTATCGAGTTCTCCTGCTACGGCCCGTGGCCCTCCTCCCACCACTCGATGGGTTGTCCATGCCGTCGGAGTTGCTCGGAATGAGGTCGCTGCACCACCACTCATCGTCCGACATGGCTACGATCGAAGGGAATGGATTGGGTTTTTGGGAGAGAAGAAGAGGTCGAAGAAATGGGGTTTTTTTGGGAGAGAAAAGAGAAGAACTGCTTTGGAACCGCATACGCATTGGGTTTTTATCTTTGAGAAGGATAGAGAATAATTCAGTGCGACGGCGCGTAGATCGATAACCGCCTGCGGAAATGTAACAGCCCCAAATTTGTGAACCTAAAAACCTGAGTAAAATTTCCACTTTTGTGTTTCATTGCATCATGGCATCCATATTAATTTGCTAAACAACCCACTAATTGGTTTGGCACCATTTAAAAACAAAATGCCAAACTTGCTTTAACAAATCTCAAATCAATGAAAGCACTCAAACTTGCAAAACAAAAATACTTTGACATCATGTGTTTGTCAAGGAAGTTCCAAGAGTTCAAAAATAATATTTTGCACTTGCTTTGAAATTTCCAAAGGAATATCAATTTGTATGTAAGAAAATAACATAACCAACCTTTCTAAACAAAAGTGGTTCAAAACATTTTATTTTGAGACACCAAATTTTGTGGAGCTCCTACATGTTAGGGAGAGGCTACACAAATATTTTCATAATTTGTGGAATGGTCTAAGTGCCTCAATTAAATGACTAAAGGTAACTGGTTTTAAAAGAAAGAAAAGGAAAAATAGAAAGGAAGAAACTGCCAGGGGGTTTTTCGCAAGATGATCATCTCCCTCCTGTAGCCAGGCCGCACGGGCGCCATTCCGTCTCCTCATCCCGCACGACGCCGCGCCGGGGCCCCCCTCTCTGCCTCCACCTGCAGGAAGACAAGCAACACGAGGCTCACCTACCCTGTTCACACCACTCCCCAGATATTTTCCTCTCGTTTCCTCTCTCTCCTCGTTTGCTCCTCCTGCACCGCCGCCGCCATTGTCGAGCACGGCGCCGTCGCTCCGAGCCGCCCTCGACGAATCGAAGAGCGCAGGAAGCTCCGCCGCCTCGCGGAAGTAATCGACGCGGGCGGGCCGCAATCGACGCCGATGTCCGCTTCTCCCGAGCTCCGGCCGCGGACGCCGCGGACGATTCCGTCGCCGTCAAGCCTCCTCCGACCTCGCCGACCAGACCATCGTGCTCAGGGTGAGCAAGCTCGTCTCCCCGTTCTCTCCCCTTGCTCTGTCGTGCTCCGTAGCCCGTGTAGAACCGCAGCTGTAGCTCGCTGCCGTGTCACCCGCTCGGAGTTTCCGATTCCCACACAATCGGATATTCCGAAATTCATCAGTACTCCAGACAACTGTTCAACTCTAGGTCCTTAGCCGTTTCGAGCCAAGTTCATCGGATAATCCGAGTCCTACTTCACCGGATAATCCGATTTTGATCGTCACCTAATGAATTTCCTGTTTCATCTCTCTTTTTCGAATTTGGGTAATTAGTTTTATTGTTGTTGAAAATAACCTATTAAAAGCACATGTTTAAAAGAGGGAGTTTATAATTGTACTAACTTGTATTTTGGTTCATCAGAAAATTGTGTGTAATATACCAAAATGCTCAGAAAAACGGGAACTATCCAGGAGCATCATCATCATGCATACTTGATCACAATTACAATACTGTACTTTTAGTAGTACTAGAATCACTAAATTAAATGTGGGATACCTCTCTACCCTAGTTAAAGTAAGTATCGCCATACCCTATTTAAAATTGCTAGGTAGCTTATAATAAGTTTAGTACATTAAAATGTCATGCCATCATGTGTTTGTGCATTGCATTTGTGAAGCATGTGTGGTGATTGATTGTTTCTTCCGATGTTATGCTTCGATAGATCAAGCAGCCGGGGTTACGCCACAATACCCCGACGAACCGTACTACCAGCACGTTGAACAAGGCAACTGTAATCCCCCCTCTGAGCATGTCTTATCCTATTTTCCGCAAATATTTTCTCCACTATAATATTGCATGCGGTTCCAAATGTCAATTTGCTTGGATTAGAGTATCCTATAGTTGCATTAAGTTTCCGATGCCATTACCTGTTTCCCTCCTATTATCCATAGGTTTGTATTGTTGGCCTGAGATACTTAACTATGCTATGTTGTTGCTTAGCCATGCTTAGTTAAATTTTAGTCGTCCGATGGATATTTCATGTTGGAAACAGATGTTGAAATGTTCGGATGATGGTGGAGGAATTGTGGTGACAGGTAATAAAATGCTTAAAGGTGGGGATGAGAGGCCACTTGGTTGTGGTGCTTTGTCTCGTCTCTCGCCGCCTAGGTGCGAGTTCTTTACCTCTTGAACCAAGAATGAGCGCGCTTCCATTCGGTGGGGTATATGGAGCCCTCGTCGACCGACTAACTTGTGCGGGGCTAGCCAGGGTCCTCTAGTTCGGCTTCCATTTGCGCGTGCGTTGAGATGGTGGCCAAGACTGAGATGAGGATGGTGGTGTTAGGAAAATGAGTGGCCACGGGGCAGGGTGTTGGAGGCACTGAACCTGTCCCGTCCTCACTGATGATCCTGGGTTAGTCTCAAGCAAGGTAAAGGTTGTAACCGTTCCCACTCAGCCGGCTTTCCCCGGAAGAGAGCTAAGCGTAGGCAATGAGCCGGGCGGTACCGAAGGTAAACACAGTGCACCCCTGCAGGGTTAAATCTTTTCGAAAAGCCGTGTCCACGGTTATGGACGACTTGGGAAAGGACGATAAGATCATAGAAAACTTGAACGGAATGATTAAAACCTGAGTACTAAAGGTACTACTCAAGAATGCAAGGTTAGCTTCCTCGAGGGTGATTCGGGGAGGTGCCTTTGTAGAACAGGTACAGTGGATGGTGGTTGATGAGAAAGGATCAAAGAAAAGAGTTACTTCTTACCCCTTTTAAAATATCTGATTAGTCGATGCCATGGAGTTATGTTTTATAAATAAAATCAGCTTTATGCAAAACAGCCATAAAACTTTGAAAGCCTCATCGAGCTAAAGCTCTATATTTAATCTTGCGAGTTCGTCGAACTCAACGTCGTTTGTTTTGTTTCAGAGGAGGACTTCACCGACCTCGAAGGTGGGTTCTTTGTGGACGTCGACGAGTAGTCTGGGGTTCCCAGGTGGCAGCTTGGGACATCCCGGAACAGCTGGCGCTGGATGTTTATCTGTAGGCCTCTTAGGCCATAATTTGGATCTTGTTGTTTAGAACAACTTAATTCGCTTCCGCATGTTGTACTGTTGGGTCTGTGACCTCTGGTTGTAATTTGCTATCTTTCTCTATTATAAGAGTTGAACTATAATGCTTTGTGTCGTAGAGTCTGTGATGTGCCAGTTGTTCCACAAGTCTTGATCTCTCTATTATGCATTGATAGTTGTGCCTGTGTTAAGGCATCAATCGGGGTGTTGCGTTGCCGATGATCCATTCCGAGCAACGCCTGCCAAAGGTTTTGGCCGGGGATTGGTAAACCCGTAACCTCCGGTTGTATCGCTTAACCGGTGACACACAGCATCACTGTATAGCAGTCGGGTCGGGGCGCCACAAGTTGGTATCAGAGCAGGACTGCCTGTAGGAAACCCTTCTACTGGTCGACGTTGAGTCTAGTGTTTGTGAAAATATTTTTAACCTAAAAATGAGTTGTGAAAACCATCTTAGGATTCTTTTTACTCCTTATCTGGTTACACTCTAATCTCGGAGCAATCTTACCTCGATTTGAGTTAAAGTTTTACTTCTCATCTGTTACCTCAAAATTAGGATCACGAGGTTGGGTTCTACCTTTAGTGTTATGTGTCCGGTTGCTCCCGCTGCGTTAATCCAAATCAACTCAGATGTTTGAACCTGTTATTCCTACCGAGTCGATCACTTATCCTTCGTTGGGTTTTAACCCAAGGACTTGAACAGAAGGTCCCGGATTGTGCCAACTAGAGTGTGTTGAATCACGTGGTTTCTTAACTATTTGAATCCCACGCTAGTAGTACATGATGCTGATCTTTGACCCAAGTTCTATCTTGTTGGTCCCTTGTTAGTTGTTACACAAAGTATTATCGTCCCTAGTCTGTGTACTTGAGTAGACGCTAATGCTATTGTTCAACCATTCGGAGGAAGATACTAACTGTGTCATTGTAAATTCTCCAGAATGGCTCGAGGAGGCCGTGGTAACCACAATGATGAGGAACCGCCGCCACCACCCTCGATGGCTCAGGTCTTGATGGCCATTGAGGAGAACCGCGGGCGCAATGAGCGCTGCTTGAGCAGTTGGTGCAGCAGAATGCACAGAGGAATGGCTGCAACACTCTCACTGAGTTCCTGCGCTCGCAGCCACCCACCTTTGCTGATGCTAAGGAGCCACTGGAAGCTGATGATTGGCTTCGCGCTCTGGAGCGCAAGTTCTCCGCGCTGCATGTCCCAGTGGCCGAGCAAGTCAACTTCGCCACCTACCTCTTGGTGCGGCTGGCTGTTGGTGGGAAAGCCATGTGGCATTGTTCCGGCCAACCATGTCTTCACTTGGGCAGATTTCCGCACTGCCTTCCGTGCGGCTTACATCCCTCAGCCGATCATGGATTTGAAGAGGAGGGAGTTCCTGGATTTGCAACAGGGACGTATGGACCTCCGCACTTATGGTTGTGAATTCAACCATCTCTCTCGTTACGCCCCAAGGGACGTGACCACTGATGCTGACAAGCAAGAGCTGTTCCGCAAGGGTCTCGCCGCAGCTCCGCTATGAGTTACTGCCCTTCAAGTTCCAGACCTACCAGGAGCTGTTCAACCAGGCTCTTACTCTTGAGCAGGGAAGGAAGGAACTCGAGGCTTCCAAGAGGCCAGCACACGGGGACCACCAGAGTTCCTCGGGTTCTGAGAGCAAGAAGCGCAGGGTGTTTGTTCCCTACAGCGCTGTGCCGCGTGCTCCATTTATGCCGAGGGCCGCGGGATACAGGCCACCACCTCCGCGCCCCACTACTTCGACACTTGGGGCAAGCGGGAGTGGGTATCGTCCTCAGCTACCTGCTCCACCTGGACTCACCTGCTACACCTGTGGCCAGGCTGGCCACTACTCCAGGGAGTGCCCCCAGAAGGCACCTATCGGGACACCTGCACGAGCCCCTGCCACTCCAGCTGGCAAGGCTGGACCTATGTGCGTGGTCGCCTGAACCACGTCTCTGCTGAGCAAGCTGAAGAGGACCCCGGCGTCCTCATGGGTGAGTACGAATCAACCAATTTGCTACAGTTTTGTTTGACTCTGGAGCATCGCATTCATTCATATCCATAGCTTTGCAAAAGACCACAAAATACCGTTCGAGAAAATGAGACGTCCCTTGGTGATCTCCACTCCTGGCTCCAAATGGCAAACCGATGGGGTTACTCCTGAGGTCCAGATTACCATAGGTTACTCGTCTTTTCCTTTTGCTTTGGTAGCTCTGAAGTCAAGTGGCATTGATGTCATACTGGGCATGAACTGGTAGTAAAATACCGGGCTAATCTCGACTGTGCTGCCAAGACCATTACCGTGACCACTCTTCCGGCGACATTGTAGAGTATTGGTCTGCACTATCAAGACCTCCATCTTCAGTCATTCCCCTCTCACCAGAGATCCGCCTTTGCTTTATGGAAGGCGAATCCCCTCCGAAATACATGAAATACACGTGGTGTGTGACTTCCCGGATGTGTTCCCGGAAGAATTGCCTGGCATGCCACCTGATCGAAGTGTGGAGTTTGTCATAGATCTGCTTCCCGGTACTGCTCCGATTTCCAAGAAGCCCTACCGTATGCCGGTGGAAGAGTTGGCTCTGTTGAAAGAGCAAATTGATCAGCTGTTAGCGAAGGATTTCATTCAGCCTAGCAGTTCACCTTGGGGTTGTCCGGTACTCTTCGTCAAGAAGAGGGATTCTACCGTGCCTCGTTAGTCTCTGATTATAGACCGTTGAATGCGGTGACAATCAAGAACAAGTATCCTATTCCTCGCATCAATGATCTGTTGGATCAGTTAGCTGGTGCAACAGTATTCTCCAAGATGGATCTGAGGTCAGGATACCATCAGATCAAGATCAGAAAGGAGGATATCCCAAAGACGGCATTTGTTACTCGCTATGGCTCATATGAGTATACCGTCATGTCCTTTGGTCTCACCAATGCTCCAGCTACTTTCATGAGGCTCATGAACTCCATCTTCATGGATTATCTCGACAAGTTTGTCGTCATTTACATCGATGACATCCTCGTTTATTCCAAAACCGATGAAGAGCATGCCGAACATCTTCGGTTGGTTCTGACACGACTTCGAGAACACCGCCTCTATGCCAAGTTCTCCAAGTGTGAGTTCTGGTTGGATAATCTTGTCTTCCTTGGTCATGTGATATCCGCTAATGGTGTGGCTGTCATTCCCGACAAGATTCAGTCCATTTGGATTGGAAAACTCCAATGTCAGTCAAGGACATTCGTAGCTTTCTCGGATTGGCAGGTTACTACCGCCGATTCATCGAAGGTTTCTCCAAGATAGCCAAGGCTCTGACTGACCTTCTCAAGAAGGATAAAAGTTCGCATGGACGGACGAAGCTGAAGAGAGCTTCAAAACACTGAAAGCCAAACTCACGTCTGCTCCTGTGCTTGTCCTGCCGGACACAGCAAGGATTTCGTCGTCTTCTGTGACGCCTCCTGCAAGGCTTGGGTTGTGTACTAATGCAAGATGGCCATGTGGTGGCGTATGCTTCCGCCAATTGAAGCCGCATGAGCACAATTACCCTACTCATGATCTAGAGCTTGCCGCTGTGGTTTATGCTCTGAAGCAATGGAGACCATACCTGTTTGGTAACCGTTGCGAGATTTTCTCGGATCACAAGAGTCTGAAGTACCTCTTCACCCAGCCGGATTTAAATCTCAGGCAAAGGCGTTGGTTGGAGTTAATCAAGGACTATGATGTGAGTCTGAACTATCAACCCGGCAAAGCAAACGTCGTGGCTGACGCGCTAAGTCGGAAGTCCTATTGCAACAACCTGATGGTTGAGAAGGCTCAACCTCCCTTCATGAAGAGTTCTCCGTTTGAACTGGAAATTGTTCCCTCTGGCTACCTTGCAAATCTGGAGATCAAATCTACTCTTGTAGACCAGATTAAGGATGCTCAGAAGCTGGATGAGGGTATCCTGAATATCAAGAAGAACATTGCTAGCGGAAAGGCCAAATGTTTCTCGGAAGATGAATCCGGAGTTGTTTATTTTGGTGACCGTCTGGTAGTGCCAAAGAACCGGAATTTGAGGGAGCTGATCCTACAAGAAGCTCATGAATCACCTCTCTCTATTCATCCCGGTAGTACCAAAATGTACCAAGACCTTCGACCACAATTCTGGTGGACCGGATGAAACGGGAAATTGCCAAGTATGTTGCTGAATGCGACACCTGTCGTCGGGTAAAGGCTGAACATCAAAGGCCTGCCGGCACTCTCGCCCTATTGCAGTCCCGAGTGGAAATGGGATGAAATCGGTATGGACTTCATCACCGGGTTTCCCATCTCTAAGGGCAACAATGCAATCTGGGTAATCATTGATCGACTGTCCAAGGTTGCTCACTTCCTACCAGTCCGTGATGATATACGGGAGTCAACTTGCTGACTTATATTGGCTCGTATTGTTCCATTGCATGGGGTCCCTCTGAGGATCATATCGGACCGTGGAAGTATCTTTGTATCCAAGTTTTGGCAGAGTTTCCAAACTGCTATGGGGTCCCGTCTCAATTTCAGTACCGCCTACCATCCTCAAACTGATGGTCAGACCGAAAGAGTGAACCAAGTTTGGAAGACATGCTTAGGGCATGTGTAATCTCTTTTGGCAAGGGTTGGGAAAAGTATCTCCCTTTCGCGGAGTTCTCCTACAACAATAGCTATCAAGCTAGTCTGGGCATGGCTCCATTCGAGGTTCTGTATGGAAGAAAATGCCGCACTCCGCTAAATTGGTCCGAGACCGGAGAGAGGCACTCTTTGGTCCAGATGTGATCAATGAAGCTGAGGAGAAGGTTAGAATCATACGAGAGAATCTGAAGATTGCTCAGTCTAGGCAGAAGAGCTACTATGATAAGCACCATCAGGATTCACTATGAAATTGGTGATAAAGCTTATCTCCGCGTCTCTCCCCTTCGTGGCGTTCGCCGCTTCGGTATCAAAGGGAAATTGGCCCCTCGCTACGTTGGCCCTTTCACCGTTCTGGCCAAGCGAGGAGATCTTTCTTATAATTGGAGTTACCGGTCATCTTCCCAAATGTACATGATGTGTTTCATGTCTCCCAACTTCGCCGGTGTTTTAAAGATCCTATCCATGGAGTCAATCATGAGGAGCTAGATCTCCAGGAAGATCTCACTTATCGTGAGCACCCCATTCGTGTCCTGGATGAAGCCGAAAGGAAGACCCGTAACAAGACTACCAAGTTCCTCAAAGTTCAGTGGTCTCACCATTCCGAGGAAGAAGCAACTTGGGAAAGAGAGTCTAGTCTTCGTGAGGAGTATCCCGACTTCTTTCCGCAATCTTAGAATCTCGGGACGAGATTCCTGTAAGGGGGGTAGAATTGTAACAGCCCCAAATTTGTGAACCTAAAAACCTGAGTAAAATTTCCACTTTTGTGTTTCATTGCATCATGGCATCCATATTAATTTGCTAAACAACCCACTAATTGGTTTGGCACCATTTAAAAACAAAATGCCAAACTTGCTTTAACAAATCTCAATCAATGAAAGCACTCAAACTTGCAAAACAAAAATACTTTGACATCATGTTTGTCAAGGAAGTTCCAAGAGTTCAAAAATAATATTTTGCACTTGCTTTGAAATTTCCAAAGGAATATCAATTTGTATGTAAGAAAATAACATAACCAACCTTTCTAAACAAAAGTGGTTCAAAACATTTTATTTTGAGACACCAAATTTTGTGGAGCTCCTACATGTTAGGGAGAGGCTACACAAATATTTTCATAATTTGTGGAATGGTCTAAGTGCCTCAATTAAATGACTAAAGGTAACTGTTTTAAAAGAAAGAAAAGGAAAAATAGAAAGGAAGAAACTGCCAGGGGTTTTTTTCGCAAGATGACCATCTCCCTCCTGTAGCCAGGCCGCACGGGCGCCATGCCGTCTCCTTGTCCCGCACGACGCCGCGCCGGGGCCCCCCTCTCTGCCTCCACCTGCAGGAACACAAGCAACACGAGGCTCACCTGCCCTGCTCACACCACTCCCCAGATATTTTCCTCTCGTTTCTTCTCTCTCCTCGTTTGCTCCTCCCGCACCGCCGCCGCCATTGTCGAGCACGGCACCGTCGCTCCGAGCCGCCCTCGACGAATCGAAGAGCGCAGGAAGCTCCGCCTCGTGGAAGTAATCGACGCGGGCAGGCCGCAATCGACGCCGATGTCCGCTTCTTCCCGAGCTCCGGCCGCGGACGCCGCGAACGATTCCGTCGCCGTCAAGCCTCCTCCGACCTCGCCGACCAGACCGTCGTGCTCAGGGTGAGCTAGCTCGTCTCCCCGTTCTCTCCCCATGCTCTGCCGTGCTCCGTAGCCCGTGGAGAACCACAGCTGTAGCTCGCTGCCGTGTCACCCGCTCGGAGTTTCCGATTCCCACACAATCGGATATTCCGAAATTCATCAGTACTCCAGACAACTGTTCAACTCTAGGTCCTTAGCCATTTCGAGCCAAGTTCATCGGATAATCCGAGCCCTACTTCACCGGATAATCCGATTTGATCGTCACCTAATGAATTTCCTGTTTCATCTCTCTCTTTCGAATTTGGGTAATTAGTTTTATTGTTGTTGAAAATAACCTATTAAAAGCACATGTTTAAAAGAGGGAGTTTATAATTGTACTAACTTGTATTTTGGTTCATCAGAAAATTGTGTGTAATATACCAAAATGCTCAGAAAAACGTGAACTATCCAGGAGCATCATCATCATGCATACTTGATCACAATTACAATACTGTACTTTTAGTAGTACTAGAATCACTAAATTAAATGTGGGGTACCTCTCTACCCTAGTTAAAGTAAGTATCGCCGTACCCCATTTAAAATTGCTAGATAGCTTATAATAAGTTTAGTACATTAAAATGTCATGCCATCATGTGTTTGTGCATTGCATTTGTGAAGCATGTGTGGTGATTGATTGTTTCTTCCGATGTTATGCTTCGATAGATCAAGCCGCCGGGGTTACGCCACAATACCCCGACGAACCGTACTACCCGCACGTTGAACAAGGCAAGCGTAATCCCTCTCTGAGCATGTCTTATCCTATTTTCCGCAAATATTTTCTCCACTATAATATAGCATGCGGTTCCAAATGTCAATTTGCTTGGATTAGAGTATCCTATAGTTGCATTAAGTTTCCGATGCCATTACCTGTTTCCCCTCCTATTATCCATAGGTTTGTATTGTTGGCCTGAGATACTTAACTATGTTATGTTGTTGCTTAGCCATGCTTAGTTAAATTTTAGTCGTCCGATGGATATTTCATGTTGGAAACAGATGTTGAAATGTTCGGATGATGGTGGAGGAATTGTGGTGACAGGTAATAAACTGCTTAAAGGTGGGGATGAGAGGCCACTGTGGTTGTGGTGCTTTGTCTCGTTCTCGCCGCCTAGGTGCGAGTTCTTTACCTCTTGAACCAAGAATGAGCGCGCTTCCATTCGGTGGGGCATATGGAGCCCTCGTCGACCGACTAACTTGGGCGGGCTAGCCAGGGTCCTCTAGTTCGGGCTTCCATTTACGTGTGCGTTGAGATGGTGGCCAAGACTGAGATGAGGATGGTGGTGTTTAGGAAAATGAGTGGCCACGGGGCAGGGTGTTGGAGGCACTGAACCTGTCCCGCCCTCACTGATGATCCTGGGTTAGTCTCAAGCAAGGTAAAGGTTGTAACCATTCCCACTCAGCCGGCTTTCCCCGGAAGAGAGCTAAGCGTAGGCAATGAGCCGGACGGTACCGAAGGTTAAACACAGTGCACCCCTGCAGGGTTAAATCTTTTCGAAAAGTCGTGTCCACGGTTATGGACGACTTGGGAAAGGACGATAAGATCATAGAGAACATGAACGGAATGATTAAAACCTGAGTACTAAAGGTACTACTCAAGAATGCAAGGTTAGCTTCCTCGAGGGTGATTCGGGGAGGTGCCTTTGTAGAACAGGTACAGTGGTTAATGGTTGTTGATGCTAAGAAAGGATCAAAAGAAAAGAGTTACTTCTTACCCCTTTTCAAAAATATTCTGATTAGTCGATGCCATGGAGTTATGTTTTATTGAATAAAATCAGCTTTACGCAAAACAGACATAAAACTTTGAAAGCCTCATCGAGCTAAATCTCTATATTTAATCTTGCAAGTTCGTCGAACTCAACGTCGTTTGCTTTGTTTCAGAGGAGGACTTCACCGACCTCGAAGGTGGGTTCTTTGTGGACGTCGACGAGTAGTCTGGGTTCCCAGGTGGCAGCTTGGGACATCCCGGAACAGCTGGCGCTGGAATGTTTATCTGTAGGCCTCTTAGGCCATAATTTGGATCTTATTGTTTAGAACAACTTAATTCGCTTCCGCTTGATGTACTGTTGGGTCTGTGACCTCTGGTTGTAATAGTTGCTATCATTCTCTATTATAAGAGTTGAACTATAATGCTTTGTGTCATATAGTCTGTGATGTGCCGGTTGTTCCACAAGTCTTGATCTCTCTATTATGCATTGATAGTTGTGCCTGTGTTAGGGCATCAATCGGGTGTTGCGTTGCCGATGATACATTCCGAGCAACGCCTGCCAAAGGTTTTGGCCGGGGATTGGTAAACCCGTAACCTCCGGTTGTATCGCCTAACCGGTGACATACAGCATCCTTGTATAGCAGTCGGGTCGGGGCGCCACAGGAAATGAACAGACGGATCGATCACTTCGTATTTTGCCAAAACCAGTGTGAAATGACTGCACATTTACAGATTATATTCGCAATAATGACATCCTGTGACTGCACTTGACGTCCAGTTGAAATGACATATGCCTGTAAATGTTCACCACGTCATCTGGTGCACCTTGACGCGTGTAGTACAACTGTCGAACAGTTGATGTGCATTGACGTTCTGGTCAAATTGACTGCAATGGGAAACGTTGTGATCCATCTAGACATATCGCAAGCATTTTGTGCGAGAACTGACGCGAATAATTTTTTATCTACGTGCATATCTACGTAGGTGCATCCGTGTCATGCCACCAAGCGCGTTCTGAACGCGACCTGGACGCGAACTAGCACCCACAGTGCGCGCTCTGGGGCACAAAAAGTTGAAAAATGTTGAATTGCAAGTTTTTGTTTTTTCCCTGATACTATAACACTAAAAAGTAATAATCCCCAAGGTGTTTCATTTTTTGATAGCCTCTCGATTTATGTAATTTTTTCGTAGGTAAATGCTATTAAACTCATTTAATGAGTGGAATATAGTTTAAAAGCTCCATAAATCATGATATTCGGGATTTCCTATCTTATGATATAATTGGTGTAAAAAATGTAAGAGGTCAATTTTCTATCTTATTTATGGTATCTACTTCACATAAATGGGGATTTTGGCACTACAGAAAATTCAAAAAATAAAAATCGAAAATCTTGGAATTTTGCTTTGGCAATGTTGTTTAGAATGTCAATACACATGTTTGTGCCGAGTGATGTCATCATATCGATAATATAGCCATGGATTTCGCCATGATCTTGGGTTTTGGCTTGAAAGGCATGAATCTCTAGAAAAGGTTGTCCTTTTTGTGAACACTTGTTTTATTAGAATGTGATATTGCAAGTTTATGATTTTTCCCTGACACTAGTACAATAAAAAGGGAGATTCCCCCAGGTTTTCACATTTTTTGATTTTTTTCTGCATTTATGCGAGTTTTTGTAAAACAGGGCCAAAATTGTTAGTGTGACCATTCATAACTAAGGGAGCATTTTCCGACTTTTTTTTCATGCTATTGCGTATAATCATGGTGTACTACGTTTGTATGATTATTCTATATTTTTTGGGCCAAACTATCACACACTTGTAGTTCAAATTTGCTTTTTTGTCTATAAACGCTAGTATAGTTTAAAAGCTTAAAAAATCATGAAATTCAGGGATTTTGCTTCCCATATGATATAACTTGTATCAAAATTGTAAGAGATCAATTTTCTACCTTATTTATGGTATCTACTTCAAACAAAATGGGGATTTCGGCACTAAAGAGAATAAAAAAATCGAAAATCTTGGAATCGTGCTTTGGCAATGTTGTTTACAATGCCAATAAACATGTTTGTGCCGAGTTGTGTCATCATTCTAAGAAGATATCCATGGATATGGCCATGATCTTGGTTTTTCGCATGAAAACCATGAATCAATCTACATACAAGACATGGTTGTCAAATGTTACTGTATTGCAAGTTCATGATTTTGGTTCATCATCCGGCACCAAAAGGGAAGATTCATAATGGGTTTTCCATATCGTTTTCTTCACGATTTATGCTGTTGTTTTCAAAAGAAGGCCAAAATTGTCAGTGTGACAATTCAGAGCTAAGAGGTGATTTTTTCCTGACTTTTTTCTTTGCAATTGCTAAGAATCATGGTAGAATTTTGGGGCAAGGCAAAGAGTCATGATTCATAATTCATAATTCCCTAGACCGACAACTAAACTGAACTAATAACCAGACAACATAATTATACATCAACAACAAATATTCATTGGGGCCTAATACATAATAATACCCTCCATCGACAACTAAACTAAACTATCACTCGTCCTCGTCGTCAGAAACCTCCATCGGGGCCGTGCCCTTGCCCTTGCCCTCCACCTCCATTGGGTCCTTGCCCTCCACCGAGCTGGCCTTCTCCGCGGCTCCCACCTTCTCCGCGGCTTCTGCGTCGACCATGGCTTGATAGTCGGCCCTGGCCCAGGCCATACCCGGGTCCACCTTCTCCTCCTCATCGGACTATAGATCGATGAAGGGAATGGGATCGGGAGCCCTTCCCCTGCCCCTGCCCCTCGGAGGAGTCCTGCTTGAGCTCGGAGAGCGCCTATGAGTGCTCCTCCAGCTTTCACCGCCCTCGCTCGACAGAAGAAACCAAGGATAGATTTGGTGGCGGCGGTTCGATCTGGGAGTGGAGCGGCCACCACCATGAGCACCACCACGAGCCATGGGAAGAGGAGGAGATGGACTGCAAGGAGAGGAAGAGGAGGAAGAGGAGATCAGTGGGCGGCGTGGGCGCAATGGGAGAGGAAAATGGCTCCTTTTCTAGCCATCTGCGTCTGCCCCGGTAGTAATGGCGACTGGGGCATTGACTCGGTTGGCCAGACGGAGGTTGCGGCGGGACAAACTAGGCAAGAGAGACGGCGGAGCATATGCACGGCCAGGCCGACAGCATAGGCGGCGAGGCAGCTTTTTGCCGGCCAGGGGGGAACGCCATTGAAGGCGCGCAAATTCGGGGCGGCGAGCAGCATGGACGCGAACGTACGGCTGCCTACAAGTCGTCATCCTCCGCTGGTCCCACTTGTAAGCTTTTAAGTGGGGACGGCGAGCAGCGAAGGAACCAGTCCCACCTGTCAGGCCAATTAACGGTCAAAGGAGGTTGACCCGACGGAAACGGCCGTTTGGCCATGTGCGAGCCTCGAAAGAGCGAAGTAGGGCAAAACCGAGGAAAGTTAAGCGAGTAGGACACAAACGAGCAAAACTAAGCGAAGCAGGGCACATAAATAAAAAACCCTTTAAAAATAGCCGATTCATATATGTACCAGAACCACACAGACATCATCATCAAATCCTTCGCATACACACATTTCATCATATACCAAATCCAATCCATCACATAGTTGAAACATACAACAAAGCACAGGCACGAAAAGTTCAAAAAGTTCACATTTATTCGTAGATAGTAGATACATATATATCACAAAGCACAAGCACGACAAGTGTGTCATGTCACAACAAGCACAAACAAGTTCGATACAAATAAAAAGAAGAAGCCTACCACCACGATCACAAAACAACATGTTTGATACAAACCGTAAACAACGCATACTTGGAGCGCCGCCACGACACGAATTCCACCACCGTGAGCATCAACACTATATAAAAAGAAGAATGACAACCATTTAGCATGGGGAATTGTCTAAGTATAAGTTTGGTGCATGGCGAATTTCTAAGTTTTTGCATGGCGAATTGGCAAAATCTAAGTTTGATGCAAGAGTTGAAGGAACTAACCGGGTCGTCGTCATGAAGACGGGACGACGCAGGGGTAGAGCCAGCAGCACCTTAATGAAATGGGGTCTCTAGGCTCTCTGAACCAGGACCACAACCATTAGTAGAACCACCAACGAAAGTGCTGGATCCAGAGGTGATCTACAAGTTCGAGCAAGATATAGTAAGTACAAAATCTCAATCTGTCCAAAAACGATAACTATGCGATTGAGTATAGTGTGAAGAGTCGACTAACCGGAGTTCCAACTGTGCACCGGAGTCCCAACTGTGCCACATGCCAAGAATTCTTTCAATGTTGGCATCACAGCGAACGGTGGACGTGGTGGTGGTGGGGATCCCAACTGAGGCATCGGAGTCCCATTATCAATTAACGAGGCAAACACCCGAAGGTTAGTTCACAAACGGTGATGTCATGCATCGCAAAGACAGAGGTTAAAAGTGATGAGAGTAAAAAAATCTTCTCTTTGCTACAATTGGCGAGAACTATAACCTCGTTTATGGCACGTAGGTGCTCCCGTCCGGTCTGCCGCCCCCTGCAGGGGGTGAAGCCTAACCCGTTGACCGGCGCCGAAAGGGGGTAGACCGTTGAATTTTTTTAGGTGAGCATTTGAAATTCAAAAAATGACAACTTCGCATTGTATTATTTTATATGATATAGTCATAGGAAGTAAACTAGAATGCAAAAAATACAGAAATAATCACTAAGAAATAAAAGTGGACAAGGAAAAGTAAAAAAAGCATAGTGTATGTCGACGGCCACCCTCGGCATAGCCTATTTGCTGAGGGCCAACCCAGCGGCCGTCGGCATACAGGTAGCGGCATTAGGCGCCCGTCACCTCACCGAGCGGCAGGGCCACGTGGCAGTCATGTATGCCCATGGCAACTCTCAACACAGGTTCTATATGCCGACGGCTGGACCATTGCTACCGGCCACATATGCCGACGACCTTGGGGGGACCGTCGGCATTAGGAGGCGTATGCGGAAGGCCCCGATAAAAAGCCGTCAGGTATCATAAAGCCGTCGACAACTATGGTTTTTCATTTGGCGTGCGTCTGTGGTGACCATTTGCATCGATCGGTTACCAGCTATAGCGCCCTGCCTGCCTATGGTCTATGGTTGGACGGATGTAGCATGCATGTACGTACGTGGCACGGCCTGCATGCGTGCTGTTACGTGCGTACCATGCGCAAACAGAGCACGAGTACGACGTAGTCAGGCTCCGCGCGCGCATGCATGCATGATGTGACGATCGAAACAGACTGACAAATTCATCATCCGATCGAGATGTACGCAACCGTAAAATTTTAAAATACATTCATATTCATGTCTCAGCTAGCTAGTCTTCTAGCCGGCCCAGAGAGATCCATTGAATCGGTCGGCCTGCAGCGTAGCGCGCGTGCACACCGTGCATGTTCATACATTTTGTAAACCCTGCTATACTTTGTAAACTAGTACTCCCTCCGTTCTAAATTACTTGACTTGAATTTGTCCAAATACGGATGTATCTATACTTGTTTAGTGTCTATATACATCTGTATTTGGACAAATCCAAGTCAAGTAATTCGGAACGGAGGGAGTACTTCTGTTCGTACCCCTCTACAGTATTTGGGTCTGGCCCGTTAGCCGTGGCGGGGCAGGAGAAGATGAATATATACACGGGTGAGGTGAGGGTAGCCAGCCCCCACATAAGACATGGACGAGAAAAGTAGTGTTCGGTGACCGACCTTGCCATAAAAGGGGGGATGCTGCACCTCGCCACGCCAGCGCGGGTGGAGGTGTGGAATAAACTTAGTTCGAAAGGCCGGGTGCTAGAGCTCGCCAGCAACGGAGGCTTAGGGTTTGGCATGCTCATCGTCGTCGGAAACAAGGGAGCGGAGAGGTTTAGAGGGAGGTCTGGGGCGGCGACGAATACATAGTGGAAGGCGGTCTGACCGGCAGCATTGATGGGAGAATTGACAAGTCGTGACCGCATGCAAGGACGATGATGGCGTGGCGGTGTTCCTCGTGGGCTCGACCCACATCCACTTCTTCGGGCGTCGCTGGTGGATCAGACGCATAAGGTATCAAGAGAGGGAGCTCCTTTTCTTTTTTATTTATAAATCCCAAATAATATGTTAATTTTTTGTTTTTATTTATGAAATACTCTCTCCGTTCCAAATGATAATATGTTTTACCTTTTTCTGAATCGCATGTACATAGACATGTTTGAGCATGCATATTCATTCATTTCAATGCATATGCAGTCCACATTGAATATCCCAAACATTTTGCATACCGGAAGAGGTAAGCAAAAACATCCACGAGGTTTTAGAAAATATTCACGAGGTACCTATGTGTGCTAGTTATATTTGCCGAAAATTAATATATTCATCGGAATCCTACGAAAAGCGACACAAGAACCAGCTCCCTCCAACACAAGCCACCCCCTGTGTGTCCAGCATGTTGGGTAAAGTAAAATATCTAGTGTACGATACCATGATACCACTCATCAAAATTTAAAATGTCAAAAAATTCGAAATAAATTTGCTAGGCTCGCGCAAGGGGGACTTCTGCGGCTGACCTCTGGAGTGGAAGTCCTCTTTGTAATACTATTCCTGAAGGAAAAAAAAACTACGGAAAACATTTTTTTTTTGAGAATAAACACAAGCCTAAGACCATGGCGACCAATATAAGAATATTGTTTTTTTTTGAGAATAACATAAGAACATTGATAAACATAGCTGCTCAAGAGGCCTTGTTGGCCCAACATAAGAAAGGCCCTGTTTAATTTCCTTCCCTCCCAAATCACCTAAGAAGGCCGAAACCCCGACTAAAACCCTGGCGACCCGACCATACCTCTCCGCCCGCCGGCGGCGCCTCCTATGCCCTTCCGCCCCACCTTCCCCCGCCGCTGCCTCCACCAGGACCCCAAGGCCCAAGCTCTCCTCCTTCCTCTCCGCCCTCGCCTCCGTCTCCGCCAAACCCTCCCCATCGCCACCCGCAGGCTCGGTCCCCGCCGCCCGCACCCCCGCCGCCTACAATGCTCTCATGGCGGCCTACTCCCGCGCCGGACGCCCAGACGAGGTGCTCCGCCTCTTCCGCTCCCTCCCCTTTCCCCCCAACGCGCCCCTCTTCACCACCCTCATCTCCTCCGTCGCCGCCTCCGGCCGCCCCCTCGCCGCGCGCGCCGCCTTCGCCTCCCTCCTCGTCTCCGGCCTCGCGTCCACCGCGTCCGCCTTCACCGCACTGCTCAAGTGCCACGACGGCTCGCTCGACTCCATGTACCACATTTTCCTCGCCATGGCGGCCGCCAGTTGCTCGCCTGACGCCGCGGTGTACAACTGTTACATTTCGGTACTCTGCGACTCTGGCCGG
This sequence comes from Poa pratensis, assembly GCA_947311845.1. Classification (NCBI taxonomy): domain Eukaryota; kingdom Viridiplantae; phylum Streptophyta; class Magnoliopsida; order Poales; family Poaceae; genus Poa; species Poa pratensis. The sequence continues at coordinate 19,762,621 of CAMZMU010000117.1, forward strand.
CTGGAGGAGGCCCGGGGTATCCTTGACCACATGGTCGATGAAGGAGTCCGCCCCACTGTTCGCTCCTACACCGCGATTCTCCGTGGGTACTGCGAGCAGGGCAAGATTCTTGAAGCAGAGAGGTTAGTCGATGACATGGCCGATGCCGGGTGCCCACCGGATGTTGTATCCTACACCGTGCTTATTGATGGGCTTTGCGCCCTCAGGGAATTTCATAAGGTGGAGAGGATCTTAGGGGAAAGTGAGCAGAAGGGGTGGACGCCCAATACTGTTACCTACAACATTTACATGTCTGCCCTGTGCAGGGCGGGGTTCTTGGATGAAGCCTGTCATCAGCTAGATATTATGCGCACCAGAGGGCTGTTGCCAACAGCTGAGACAGTGAGTATTCTCTTTGATTGCTTATGCCGTGCCTCGAGGTTTTCAGAAGCAGCGTGCTTGCTAGAACATAGTGAAGAATTAGGCTGGCATGCTGATGTGATCTGCTATAACACCCTGATGGGTAGGCTTTGCGACGTCGGTGATTTTGTCAGCGTCTTCAAGCCCTTTGTTCATCTGTTGAAGAAAGGTATTGGGCCAGATATGTTTAGTTTTACTATTGCAATCCGTGGCCTCTGTGGAGCTGGAAACTCTGGGTAGCTAAGTGTCTAATAGATGACGAGTCCATTGGATATGATGTTGTGGCTTTCAACACTTTGATTCATGGATTGGACAATGCTGGGGATTTATATGGAGTCAAGCAAACATACATGAATATGCGCAGTAGAGACATTTCTCCAAATAACTTTACCAATGCTACACTGATTGTTAGCTTATGCAAAGATCGGAAATTTGTCGAAAAAATACATTCTCTTGTGTATTCGAGACGTGGGTTAGTGCCTGATCATGTTGTTCGCCTGAACAATCGGTTGGTCAAAGGAGTAACATTTACAGAAGTGGTCAACCTACTAGATGAAATACGCTGTAGAGGATTTGAGCTAGATACATGCATCTTCATGCCATTAGTGAGCGCATTATGCTGCAAGCGGGACTATCTGGATCAGAATATCAATGAAGTTTCTTTTGTGCTGACCAATCTGGGAATTAGATGACAATCTCAAGATTGAGTGCCTGACATGAGAAATTGTTTTGGAGCATTTTCTCTAGCAAATACCATATCAGTGATCGAGTTCCCTCTGCATTCATACATCAGTAATCTCTCATCTTTCATCAGGTCAGTTGGAACCAAACATTGTGCTATGGTTTCATGTCACCTTATTTACATGATGTCCCTCTGCATATGTTCCCTCTGCATTCATATATATTCATGTCTATACGTACTCAATTTTAGGATATTGCATGTGTTCTAGAAGATGTAGTGAGCTATGAACCGTGTTTTGATGGCAACGACTGTGCTTATAGGTCATATTCACATTTGAATATGACCATGAAGAATAAAGGCGCAGATAGTGAACTCTTTTTTGCTGAAGTAACCTGCATGGTTGACGAACATGAAGAATATGTGCTCACCTCCTTCTGCGCAATTGGACCTGATGACAATGGTATTTTCTACTTTCTCAATATTTGCTTGTGCTTTACGGTGTTTCATTCCTCAAGTTTGTTGATGCACTCCTTTTAAATTAAGGTGAATGTCATGTCTGTGGAGATGAAGTAAAGCATCCGAGTAAAGCTGAATATAAACATGGCCGTTTCAAGCCACACATTAGATGCTGTCTTGGTGCCGATGCCGATGACCTGTATGACGAGGTAGCCTCTTAAGCTGACCTGTTTTTTATGAATATTATCATATAGCATGGTGCAATCTCATGGACTGCATATGTTTAATTTAAATACTAAGTAAGCATGAATGACCACCACATATCCTTGAGAAAACAGAAGTGAACACAATTGAAATGTAGACAAAAATTTAAAACAATTTCTTCAAACAGAACTGACAGCAAACTACATGTACATTGTTACATCAACAAAGAAAGTCAAATGCACGCATGCATATATGTACACTGAAGCTAAGTGTGGTTTCACAACCAAATTTTCCTGTATGGCTGTATGTATAAAGGTGCTTATATTTGGGATCAAAAGACCAATTCAAACATATCGGTGACTTTGCAGCTTAAAGCATATAGTACTCGAGAACATGCCATCTATTTAGCATCAACCAACGACCAGCAAGATAGAAGTGTCGTTTATTAGTTTCTGGCGGTGAGCAGTAATATATAAGAGGGTCAATGTATTGCGAGCATCATCACGGTCATAAAGATAGAGTGCAGCATTTATAGTCTCCAGGCTAGAGAAGAGATTCCTTTGCCTGCTTTTGTATATATAAGGTTTTTAGGCAGGTTTCTTCTGGTTTGCCGGAAGAGAATAAACTGGAAATTCAGTTTTCTAATTGAAGTAACATTTCCATAATTAAGATCGTGTGGTGTGCCTGCAAAATATATGTTATTAGCTAAGTTTGCTAACCAATAAACATATCCATGAACCTAGATGATAGAAGAAAACAATATGCTATATTCATAACAGGAGGCTCTATTGATATTCAGTTACTCACCAAAAGGCATAGCACCAATAAAGAAGTAACGTAGTAAATCCTTGTCTAAAGGTCGTATACCACCTTCAAAAGGGTCCGATTGAGCAATACCAAGGTGCTGCAACAGATGCAGCAATAGGTTTTTGGTCATGCTGACATCATCTATTGAATCGTGGGTGCAATTTCTTCTACCACTCTGTTGACTTCAGCTCTATTGCGTTCTTCAGGCAAAAACATCACTCATCTGATGTTGTCTCTCTTCAGACACACTTCGAAACTTGTTCATGTCTTCTTCGTGAGACGAGATCACGGATCACTGATACAAAAACACAAATAGCACACTATAAGAAAGCCGAACTCTAAACGAAATGCGCATGATCACAATCAGCTGAACATAACAGTCGACTCACTGTTCTCCTTGAGAAATGAAAGCATCCTATTGTAGCTAAACGAGCCAGATGATGAACAAACCTAGACCTTGTGGAGCGAGTAATACACTGAAAGCACACATGATCTCATTGCTATGCCATTGCAGGAAATAAGAGATCGTAGTATCGAGAAACTCACCGTCTTGCTGCTTGCGGGATCAGTAGAGACAATCTTGGTTTGTTCTGGGACACTGTGACATCAATCCTTCATCTCCTGGTCTTGTGCAGCCTTCACAGCAAGCGGTTCCACTAAATCCACAAGGACAATGGTAATACTAATAAAAAAATAAAAATAGACAATTGTGTGGGCATATCTATTTATAATCGGGAAGTTGCACGAACACCAAATCGATCTGGGCTTGTAGTCCGGTGGCTTGCCTGCACGTACAGGACGCTCTGCACCTGGAGGCCTGAGCTGTGGAAGTGGAAGTACTTGTTCCCACGGCAGAACAGCGCACCGTCCGAGAGGGTCACGTTGGTGGACCTGCACCCCGCACTCCCATGGCGAGCTCCTAAATACAATTTCACCATTTGCTTGCTAATTTTGGTTCACCAGCACGCCATCAGTGACAGGCGCCGCCTTGCCCACCACCCAGAGGGCTGTGCTGAGCAACACTTTCATCCTGCCTCAGGCACACTGATTAAAGAAGATTATGTCAGTGCATGCTGCACAAACCTGAACCAAAAGTAATTGATCTGCAAATGCAACTGCCATCACCGATAACGTACCAGCAAATACTAATTACACTGAATGAGTTGATGCGTTGTGGAGGCGGTCACCCGTGAGGGATGTCGCCTTTCTGGATGCCTGCCAGAGAATTGTATTGCTTAGGACAAGAAATAGTGCGCTGCAGGACGCTAATAGTAGATCAATATATAAAGGCTGGAAAGGATCACCCCCCCCCCCCCCCCCCCCTCCGCGGTGCCACGTCACCCGGATTTTCCAGTCCGTCCGTTCTCGCGATGGGCGGCCACGATGCCGCCCCGTCAAACGTGGTACTGTAGCAGACCGATTTTTAGCCAATCGCGTGCCTCCACGTCGTCCGGTAAGCGCTCCGTGCGCACCCGGTCACCCGCCTCCGCGCCGTCCGATCCACATCCCACGGTTCGCGCGGCCGTTTTGCACAAAAAACCTCACGTTCATCCAAAATTACTCCGATCCACATCCCACGGTTCGCGCGGCCGTTTTGCACAAAAAACCTCACGTTCATCCAAAATTACGTATCCGTCCATCCCATTTTCCCCCATCCCATCTCCTCACCGTCGCGGCCACCTCCACCCCGCCCCCGCCGCCGCATCTCGCTCGCCGTCCCGCTGCCGTCCCTGGCCGCCCCAGACAAAACGGAGGCCACCGCCAGAACTGCTGCGACCTCCTCTCCATCCCCGCCCAGATGCGCGTCCGGAGGAGCACGGAATCGACCGCATCGAGCGCGTCTTCGCCAACTCTGGCCGAACCCGCTGCCGCTCGATTCGCCGCCGTCCGGCCGCCCCAGCTCTCCCCGACCAGCTCCTCGTGCTCCTGGTGAGCTTGCCGACCTCCTGAACCTCTTCGTTCCCCGCCGTCCTCGGCTGATCTCGCCGTCCGCGACCGAACTCGCCGTCCAGATCGACCAGGCTGCCCCATTCGTGCCGCCGTCCTCCCGGCCGGCCCTGTCCCCCTCCGGTTCAGCAAGGTGAGCACCATCTCGGCCGACGCTATCCCCTTTTCAATTTTTCCTGCTTCGAATCTGTACTGGCCGTGTGTTGTTGTGCTCATTTTTCTGCTCTGTGCTATGAATCTGCACTGGCTGTTAGTGCATGATGATCTATTATTTGCTGGCTGTTAGTGCTAGATGGATATGCTAAATCAATTTGGTAGATGCTTGCTGGTGGATTCGGTACATGCTTGCTCACTTACCACACTGATTTGCTAGTGGGTGTACCAAAGGTCTACGTCATTTAGGGAAATGGATTGGTGTTGAGTTCACATTTACAGATGAATATTTTATTTCATAACATCTACAGTCTTTTTGAAGCAAGTAGGTTTAACAATAGAGGATTGTTATGCTTTATATGTTCAAAGTTCCATTAATTTGATTGCACTATGTTAATATTCTGAGAAGTGCAATTATTCTCTCTAGTCACTTTTCTGTTTAGTTTTCTACAGAGCCCAACATAAAATGGATGCATATAATCATATCAAAATCACGTGTTTAATTATAGATCTCAACATTCTTCTGATGGCTTAAATGAACTTTTGAGATACTTATTTATATAAATCATTGCTTCCATATGGCACTTGACTGCTGACTTCATTTTTAAATCTTGCATGAATGGTCGTAGGGACGCAAGGAGGAACAAATGGTCGTGACCTGGACGGGCTGCAGCTGCGTCCGTCTTCCTGCAACTACCTCCCCGAGAAACTGCAGACAGCAAGGTCTCCGAGCTCCTGCTGCCTAACAAGCTGTTGCTGGTGAGCTGTCTTTCCTCCATCTTATTCTTGTGAAAATATGTTTCCTTTTCATCTCGAATTGGGTGTTTGTGTGCATAGGCAGTAGACAAAAAACATGCACATATGTGGTATATGAAATTCATTTCACTAAATGGAAACTTGCTGTGTGCATAAGAGGTCTATTCCTAGCAGGGGGCACACTTAAACATGAGATGAATTTGTGATTTTTTTAGGGGAACAATAGGACTCTGGTGTGACACTTTTTGTTGATTTAAGCAAAAGAAAAAACTTTTGTGCAGTGCAACTTAGCTTCATTTACTCAATTTACCTTTATAAGTCTATCTGCCTTCATAGCGAGGTAGTACAAGTCATACATAAAACGAATTATATTTTCTGTGTGATTTTTTGTGTGGTGGCACACTACTCATAAGTGATTTATTCTCTTACAGGTTATGAGAAAATCTGTCCTTAAATAGATGTACAGTACACGTTCTGTATGTAAAGGTACAAGTTATGGACTATAGTTAATACTGTATACGGTCATCTTGGTATAAGTTACGAACTCCCATTTGAATATTCTTTACCATGCTTTGCTTATGATTTGTTAACTTCTCTGAATTTCAGTGTTAAGGTGGAATCTTGGCGACGAAGTGTCAATTTCATTTCCAGGAGTGAATGCAGGCTGCTATTTTCCAATATGTGACTATGTGAGAATTATATATTGCTCAGCAAAAGAGCTTTGAATGGTGCGTATGTCTTTCAGATCATACATTCCTTTTTTATCCTGATCAATTTATTTTATCCTTTCTTTCCTAATTGAAAAAAAATGTGAGTTGCGTTAGCCCATATGGCCTATGGGTCAACTTCAGCAGAGCCTTTATTATTTAATTTTGAGCTGATGTACACAACCAATTTCAGTTCCAGAAGTGAATTATGGAAATAGAAACCTTCAGTTCTTTCATCAAAATAAGATATTGGAGCATTGGGGTCTCAAACCTTCGTATATGTAGAGTATCTAGCTTTCTGTTAATTTTGAACCACCATGTTTTGGTTATAGTTCCAAAATAGATGATCTTACGGCTCATTAGAAGTTGTGGCCGTTTTCAGTTGTACTACACCACTACGTCGCAATTTTGTCTAAATTTAGATATATCTATAAGCTAAACACCACTGAGCCCTACATTGTGGCGCACCATCTTCTGCTTGCACATGCCTAGAATGCAAATAAGCTTCTAATTCTTTGTGTTCTCTCAAACATCCATCATTTGTTATATGAAATTGCTTGCAGTTCACTAACATACTTTTTTCTTCAGCTTGAGGAAGAGACCTCGCCTGCCTCCTTCAATCCAACATCCTCTATAGTATTCCGAATATTTTTCTACAGATTCTAATATGTATTGCCTAAAGTCAATGAAACCACTATTCTTTTTTGTTGCATATTCAATAACAGTATTACGAATATTTTTCTACAGTTCCTAATATGTATTGCTTAAAGTCAATGAAACCACTATTCTTTTTTGTTGCATATTCAATACTTGGTAGTGGCTACAAACTAGCTGCAGATAATAGTGGCTTAAAACTTCAGTAGTTCAGTGCGGAGGTCAAAGCTATTGGTTTTCTTCTTTTTTTGATACGAATATTTCCCCTCAATTATACAGGTCGCTTACTACTCTTGCTCATTTTAATTGAGTCAACGTGACAAAGGAGTTTGGGGTAATCATGCATATCATTTTTGTGCTCCTTTATCTACTCGGTAAGCAAATTTTTGCATCTCTGCAAATTATTATGTATTCATGCATAAGAGATGTTCGATGAAAGTCCTACCAGGCTGCAGGGGAAATTTGTTCCTTTTTGTGCAACATGTATTTTGTAAGCTGAAAGAAATTCCTTTCATGTTAATTATGATGCTTATCGAAAAGATGTTGAAAATGAAGTTTTGCCTTACTAGACACTAAAATATTTCTATTCCGATCTTACGCTTCATAGCCTTATTATATTTTCCTTCCAACTGCAAATTATTATTTATTGATGCCTAAGACATGTTCGATTTCATCCCAGCAGGTTGCAAGAGAAATTAATTCTTTTTCGTGCTATATGTATTTTGTAAGATGAAAGATTTTTTTAATGTTAATAATGATGTGTACTGAAAAGATGATGAAAATACAGTTTCACCTTATTGGACACTAAAATACTTCCGTTTACATCTTATGCAAGCTGCTTATCAGAGTTCATTCTTGCTTTCTTTATATGAAATTGCTCTCATCGTTAACACTTTATAGAGCTAAACTGAATTTTATCACGGAAAGTCTGAATTCAGTGGCTCTTTCTCTTCCGGCTCCGACGGTGCTGTAGTAGCTGGGCTGACCGTGATGGACAATGATTTTTTCCGACGGGTTAACGAACGGGCGCGGCGTATCGCCGCGCTGAGTTACCTAGTTATATATGTACAGATAGATGCGTATGTTCAGCAGATAACAGTCAGATAGGTGGACATGCTTGGTCCATGGTGAAGTCAGTGTGCGGAGAATGGCATAGAAGCCGAGATTTGAGGACTAGTAATGGTGGTTCGAGTCCTGGTAGCGATGAGGGATTGGCTTGGTGATTCGAAACTTGCAGCAGCGACAACAGCAAGTGGGGGTGACAGCACAGGAGAAGTTCAGAATCTAAACTTCAGGGTGAAAACCTAAGGCCTGGTCTTAATTGGCTGTGCCTGACAATGGCCTTGCTGAAGGCATTGTTTTTGTGTGTGCGGACCTTCTTAGGATGAAAACCTATGATCTATGATCAGAGCGACGCCGGCGCTTGAGCACTGTTCCCTTCTTGGAGGTGTCGCTTTTGGAGAAGTTGGACTTCTGGTACTGTTTTGGTGGGTTAGGTCTGCTGCTATAAGGATAGATCACTGTAGCGGGACTTTTCTTTTTGTAATTTTTTTTTTCTGGGATGTGTGTGTCCGTGTGGCCGCTAGGGCAACACATTGTTGTAGAGGCTGGGTGTAATTGCAACAACCATTGTTAAGAGAAACAAAAGCCTCCCTACCTCTGTCTCTGTGATTGATGGATGGTATATTACACATCCATGTGACTGAGCCTAAGAAGGCCTCCACACCTAATATAATTTCTTTTAGCTCTGAAATTGTGTGAACAGATAATGAAGGGAACAACGGGTTCTGAGATTAACATCAAATTGCATGGTAACGAGATTACATTGGTGGAGCATAATTAGTGCAAATCGCTAGCATCCATAGTTGGGAGAAACAAAAGCCTCAGATCTCTCTCTCTCATCAGAAAGCTAAGCTTAGCTGTTTGTATTAGTTCATCCTACCCCTAGATATCTCTTAGTGCACCGACCTGCGTCCATGAATCGGAATGGACAAAGAAATTTGGAGCCAAACCAAGGCAGGGGTGAGCAGGGAATACCTAGTCGGCGCCGGGATCTGCTGCGCAACACCGTGCGCCGCCGCACCTCCATGCGTCCAGAGGTGAGGTGGTTGGTCGTGTCCAGAAGCAAATCATCCATCCTCGCCTCGCCTCCGGCGAGCCTCCATCCCGCCGTCTACCCACAGTCCCGGAGCTACTCGCTCTGTCGTTGAGGTGAGGGCGAGAGAGAGGAGAGCAGGAGTGGTGGCCCGCTATGGTGAGGGAGGCGAGGTCACGGGGTCGGTCGTTGGTGGGTCGTGAGGAGAGCAGGAGTGGCGGACTGAGGTAGGGTCATGGCATGTCCTCTTACAGCCGCCGGCTCAGCATGCTCACTGCCTCCGAGGGGTTCAATGAGGGGTCGTCGATGAGATTTACGGCACAAGATTGGGGAGAGAGAGTCACGGACAGGGTCAGGTGACTTTCTCACGCGGTTGTTTTGGCGTTAGTTTTGCGCTAATCGCGCGAGTGGTAGAAGGCGTGGTGAAGGATGGAGCGAAAGGCAGTGATGGCAGAACGTAGCTAGTCGGCAAGGACTCAAGTTTTGTTGTTGCTTATTGATATTAATTTGGTATCTCCTCCCCATTTTGCAGTTAGTCACGGTGCATGATGAGGCATGGCTGAAACAAGAGGAAGCTAGGGTGAGACGGATGTTCAAGGAAGTGGGTAAGGCCATCAAGGCGAACAGCACAGGGTTGATAGCCGTTTTAAGAACGCTAAATATGTACTTCCTCCGTTTTAAATTAGATTACTTTCATTTGTCTATATGCGGATGTATCTAGATGTGTAACAAGTCTAGATACATCCGTATCTTGACAAATAGAAGTCATCTAGATGTGTAACAAGTCTAGATACATCCGTATCTTGATAAATGGAAGTCATCTATTTTGGAACGGAGGAAGTAGTACCTGCTAAACGGAAATGAGCTGCTTCTAATGCCATCTCAGCTGCGCATCTGTCATCCTTTTGCTCAAGGTCACTGAATGTCCCAGGAGTCCCGCTGAGATGAATATACCCCAAAATGGATGTCTGAAAGTACTTATGTAGTATGACATCCATCGGCATGTCCTGATTGATCACGCTTGCAGCTTGCAGCTGTGACAACAATGCACCCTGTTTGGCTACTACTTTGGGAGGAGTTTTCCTAAACCTATCAGTGTGTTTGGATGTAGGAATTGGAGGCTGGAATCATGGAATCTGGAATCGGACAACAATTTCCGTCGTTTGGACTGGTCACGGAATTTGGACTCGAAAACTCGGTCCAATTCCCAGCGCACCCGTCCGCAGGCGTCCGCTCGGCCCAAATCTTTCCGAGCTGGGAGCCTCGGAAACGCGCGGAAACGAGCGAGCGAGCTCCATCCCGAAACATTCCCTCCTCGTGAAACGGCGGCACCGGCGGCCAGGATCCGACCTCCTCCCCCTCTCCTCTGAGCGCCGCCGTCCTCTTTCCCTCGTCCCAACTCCTCCGTTCCCGGGCGGCGCAGAGGCGAATGGCGGCGGCGAGGGCAGATGCGGCAGGGCGCATGGCGGCGGCAGGGGGCAGAGGCGCACGGCGGCGGAAAGGGCCGCGCTCTCGTCTCTCTATCCGGCGGGGCCACGCCATCCTCCCTCCGGCGTGGCAGAGGCGCATGGCGGCGGCAGGGGCATGGCCCCATAGCCGGCCTGCTCTTCTCTGTTCTTCTTCCTGTTCTTTTTTTCTACTGTAATTCTTCCCTGTTTTTTAATTGATCCATGTGGCCGCCACCGGCCGGCAACGAAGATGCATGCAGACGGCGGCCGCGCAGCAAGCCAGCGAGGAAGACGAGATGCGATGCAGTGCGGCTGGAGCCGGTGGCGGCGCGGGTGATCGTTGGCGCAGGCCGGACTAGCTTGTGCCAATGCAACTGCCCAAGCTAGCTTCCCAAGAAACGAGCAGCCAATCGATTTGCTAGCTACTTCCTCTGTTTTTTAATATAAGATGTTTTAGCTATAAAGGGAGTGAACATGTATATTAAAACATGTCTACATACATTTGAATACATATGAATGTGGACAAATGCTAAAACATCTCATATTAAAAAACGGAGGGAGTAGCTGATAAAACATACCCAAATCAATTTGTATATACTTCTTGATGACAGTATACTTCTGCAACTTTTTTGGTTGTATGTATATACCTCTAATTTTTGGGGCAGCCTATACTTCTTGATGACAACATACCCAAGAAGTATATATATATATTTGGGAGAGACTGATATAATATATCAATATTCAAATATACACATATATTTTTTCTATATGTAAAAAGTTTTATATTGTCTAAAATCAACAAAACTTTCAATTCCAAGATTTATACATCCAAACAGAAATTGTAATTGTGTGCTATCCTTTGATTCCGGCCATAAATTTCATCCACAACCAAACAACGGAATTTAAATTGGAGCCCATTTTCTTTGGGAGTGTCTAACTGTCAGTCGACTGATTTTAATTTCGTCGTCAGTCGAATTTTCTGTCCAACCGTACGTTGACACGTCAACCAGTCCGACCCCGCAGCCGAGCGCACAGAAAAACTACAAAACAAAAAAAGGACGCGACTGCGCTCACCTTAATGGGTTTTGTGTTCGGTTCTGGGCCCGAACCCAACAGCCTCCTGCCTACACCACCAGCCCAACTAAAAAATAGACTAAGAGGCCACGGCCCGATAACAAAGAAGAGAAGAAAAGGATCGATCTTCTTCCTCAAGAAACCCCGTGCGCAAGCTGACGCCTCCACCCCCCAGACCACCAAGAACAGCAAAAAGAAGATCTAGAGCTCCTTCCATTTCTGATAACTAAGAGAAAAAATACACAACAAACTGAGAACATGGAGAGAATCATCAAACCCCCAGACGGCAAAGGGACTGACCTGGGCACTCTTCCATCTTCATCCATCCAGGTTTGTTCTCTGAATAAACTGACATCATTGATCATTCAGAGAGAAAGCATTCAGGAAAAAATCCTCTATCTCATGTTCCAATCATCTTCACCAAAACATTCAGGAACATCTGAGCTTCGTCCCCCACACTTGAACAATAGAGAAAGCAAGGGATCCCCCACTGCACACGCAACATTCCTCCCTCACACAGGTAAAAATTCCATAAACCAAATAATGTTCTACAAAATTCAGAATATAGCTCAGATTTTGGATGCAAAACGGTTGAATAACAAAAATTCCACACGAAGAGAAAGAAGCCTCTCTGATTTAACCAGCTGTAGCAGAAAGTATTTGAGCAAATACTCAGAAAACATAAATACACAAGACATTCATAGTAGAACACAGATATCACAAAAGATGGTTCGACAACATAACTTCCAGAATTCAAAATATAGCTGAGTTCACATAATAGAAATCAAACACGACATATAGATGCTTCCTCTTGCACTAAGAAGGTTTAACAAGCATTACGATAGATAAAACATTCGTAGCAACCAAACATGAACTAGACTACAAAAGAGCCAACCACGACATATAAAATGGTTCTCTTGCATTAGGGCTGCCATAAAAAACTCCAAAGCTGCGCTCTAGAGACGATCAAAAGAGACATATAGGAGGACATGGGATAGTCTGCGCAAAAAATGAAAAATGGATATCAAAAAGTGAGAAGAAAAAATGAGAAAGCTAACAAATACATTAGAGGACACATAAAAAGAGAAAAAGCACAGATGTACATACCAAAGACTCAAGAAACTTTTCCCCCAGATACACATAGAAGAAAGAAGACTTCATCTTCTTCTCCTGGCAAGGTCCATATGGCCATCCGCATGTTTCGCACAACATCTGGAAAAATATAAGTAAATTCAATTAAATATATAACCAAAAAAGAAAACTCATGTGAAGTGGTATATAGGAGGTGTGAAGCATCATGCACTGAGGTGTGACCAGAGAGAAAATCAAAGTATATGGAAAATAGACACAAACTAATAAAATAGAGAATACATAGAATGACAGAAAGAGAGATGAATAGAGACACTATAAATAGAAACTGAACATATGCTTCTAAAAAGACAATGAAACAGATAATAACTAATTTAAGAGACAAAGAAATAGAGAAATAATACAAATCAGCTCTTAAACCTGAGACATAATAGACATAAACTGTGAGACTAGACACAGAAAAGAGAGAGAAACTGAGATAATAGAAATAGAGACTGAATATATGCTTCTAAAAAGACAGTATAACAGAGAAAAACTACTTTAAGAGACAAAGTAATAGAGAAATATATACACTAAACATGACTAAACTGAGACATATCGACCTAATAGAGACTAAACTAACACTGAGACTAAATTGTAAATGAAAGACTAAACTAACACTGAGACATATCGACCAAATAGAGACTAAACTGTAAATGAATTACTAAACTGAAACTCATACTGAGACATTGACTTAAACTAAATATAGAGAATAAGTATAGCCCACATAACTATGACTGAGACATACAGAGATAATAATTGTAAACTGAAACTGAGACACTAATAATTCAAACAGAGAGAGATATAGAGACTAAAATAGAGACAATGAAAAATAGAAAAGTGAGACTGATAGATAGAGAGAGAATGAATAAGAACAGAGAGAGAGAGAGAGAGAGAGGAAAAAATTAAAGACTAATACAGATAAAGAGATAGAGCGCAAGAATAATAGAGAGAGAGAGATATAAAGAGAGAGAGAGAGAGAGATACCTCAATAACTCAAAGAGAGAAAGAGATAGATAGAGAGAGAGATAAAAGAAATATTCAACATCACAGACTCATACATAGAGAGAGAGAGAGAGAGAGAGAGAGAGAGAGAAAGAGATAGATAGAGAGAGACGAAAAAAGAGAGAGAATGAGGGAGAGGCAAGGAACAGAGAGAGAGAGACATAGCCAAGAAAAAAGAGAGAAAGCAGAGAGAGAAGAGAGACAGAGTGAGAGAGAGAATGATAGAGAGACGAAAAAACAGAGAGAACTTGCAGGATGCTGATGATACATTCAGGAATGGAAGCAAGAACTTGGAAACATTCAGATGCGATGACATTTTCTTCCAGGTAAAATTACTAGATATGTAATCGAGTAATAATGATGCTTAATATAATTATACAAATTATATACACAATATTTCTCACACCACTGCTTTATTCTGACAAAATATGCAGGACACTTGTTTTTCATACACAGGATTGTTGCAAGGGAAGTATGATACATATTCATCGCCCAGTGCTTTATCTTCAATGCAGGTGATTTATTTGGTACTAAATCGCATGAAAAAATACTGAAAGACTGAATTACTAACAAAAAAAAAGTTTAAAATGCAGACTAACCGCGAAGCTGAGACTGAATTTACTACAAGTTACTTAGAAAAAATGGTTGGGCAGGTCGAGAGAAATAACGATATCTACACACAGGTGTTAATTCTACTTATATATGCCATCCTACTCAAAATTTTATGACCAAGAAAATTATAAATGAGCATAAAAGGTTTAACACTAAAACAGGTACACATGGTCATGCTACAGGTAGAACATAAAATGGAGTCCCACCCAAACACATAGATAGATCTTCCAAGATAAAAAAAAACCCTGTAGATCCTATAAAATCAACCACAGGGCAAAAACAACTGCGGGGATCAACAAAACAAACACAACAAGCATACAAAAATCATCAGCAGCATAACTGAGCCCCCAACACGAAAAAACCCTAATGGATTCAGACATAAAGAAAACAGATCCTTCACTGCCCCCTCTGATGAAGACAACACACAACTACACATGGTATGCTACGGGTGTAGTACAGAAGATGGAGTCCCATTCCAACACAAAAGATAGATCCTGCGAATAGAACACCTATAGCTCCCCTAAAATCAACGCCAGCCGCGTGAGATCAGCACAGACAGAATAGCATACAAGCAACAGCAGCAAAACTGAGCCTAGCACGAGTAAAAATCCAAAGGTATTCAGACACAAGGAAACAGATCCTTCACGTAACAGGCCATCAGGAACACCGCTCAATGGATTGGACATTATTGGAGGTTCGGTATCAGGGGCACACCTAGATAGATTAGATAGACCACACATGAATGCGATAACACATCAAGAGCACCATCACCGTTTGAACAGTTCCATTCAGAAAAAGAAAACAATGGATAAACAAACTGTCTATTCAATACAACTCGAAAGCAAAGCAACTGAGCTAATTTGATTGAAGCGTGAATACAATTGGACTACTGACTACTCTAACAACGGGTGGATATGAATTGGACTGCGTTGAATCTGAGGAGACCGAGTCCGTGGCATGAAACAAGCGAGAGCGCGGGGCGTGTGAGGAACGACATCACATCGGTGCCGAAAAAGAAGTAGCACAGGATCAACTGCATCTTCGCAGAGCAGCAGAGACATACGGCCGTACATACAGGTAAAAAGCAAACTGTACCGATCGATCTCTCGCTAAGGGCCCTGAGCAGGAGGAAGACGGTGAGGAACAGGAATCCCGGAGCGGCTACGGCCTACCAACGAACGAAGGGCGAATAGAACACCTATAGCTCCCCTAGAATCAACGCCAGCCACCGCGAGATCAGCACAGACAGAATAGCATACAAACAACAGCATCAAAACTGAGCCTAGCACGAGTAAAAATCCAAAGGGATTCAGACACAAGAAACGGATCCTTCACTGTCCCTCTGATGTACTCGCTCACAGCCGCTAGGGGGAGCTCCGCGAGGTCAGAACGCCGCTCAGGACGGCCGCTGCCATCTCCCCCCGACCTCTACCACCCACCGCATGCATTCGCCTCAGGCGAAATCGAACACAAACACCGACTGCGCGCAGAAAACAGAGTACCTTTCCCGCCGGCGGCGACGCCTCCAACCTCCGCGGATTTCCGCCATGGCGAGGCAGCGGGCACCGGCGATGTGAATCGCCTCCTCTGTTCCTCTGTTCCTCCACCTCTCTCTATCGCCGACAGAAAAGACTAGGATAGACACGCGGCGATTCAAAACAACCCCACACGGCCACCAGACAGAGAGAAAAAAAAGATACGGGCCAGAAACCCGCAACACGACTGAAACCCAAAATCCATTAACGGCCCGACCCGCCAGAAAACAGAGCGTACGACGTGAGGAGCCAGCACGAATCTTGATACAAAATGGACGCACAGAGATAAGACTGACGGCGAAATCAAAAACAGTCGAGTGAAATAGAGCAAAAGCCTTTTCTTTCCATCTTAGAAATGGAATTGCTAGTCCAATTCAATTTCCAACAAACTTTCCTACATCCAAACACAATGTATATGTTGACTCCTTGAGCCGCACCAACGTGTATGATACACCACCAGTACGTACATGTACACGAGCTAATGCCTTGTGGAATTCTTGTCCTTTACCTATAGGTAATCCAACTAAGAAAATGTCAAGAAGCACACCCGCTCTCCGGGTGACCTCGAGGTGCCGCCCGCATGTGCCCGCACCGGGCCCCTGGCGTGGGCTCGCCGCTCCGTGGCCATCTTGCGCCGACGACCTCGGGTGGCCCTGCCGCCTCGCTGCCGCTCGGCTCCACCGCCGGTGCGGTTTTCGACCAGGCCACCTCGCATCCTTCTGAGCTCGCGGCGGCGGCCTCGCCTGCACCGCCTCGCGCCTCCGGCGTCCACGTCGACGCTCTTGCCGCGGAGGCCCTCGCCCGTCGCAGGTCTAACCCGTCCATCCAGGGTCGGATGTCTCGACCTCGCCCCCGTTCTCGCGCAGGGCTTGCGACCACTCGTGACGTGCCGGCCGCCTCGGCCCCGGCTCCCGGCTCCGCTGCAGGTCCCCCAGCTGCTGGCCTCGATCTGTTGCTGCAGTTGCTTCGCTGCCCCTCGGCTCAGTCTGTCTCTGGGATGCCCTTGGCCGAGTTGGAAGCCAAATCAGCAGCGTCGACCGTCTCTGACTCCATGCCGCTTCCCTCGTCACCGGCGTCGATCCCTGCTGATTCAGTCGTGCTTGGGTCCGACCCTGCCGTGTTGATTGAGGGCCTCGGGTTCTTGTCTCTGCCACCGGCTGCCGGTGGCCCGGTCTCTGCGGAGGTGCCCGTTCCTGTTGATGCTGCTTCTTTGAGCTCTGTCGAGGACGTCGGTGATGAAGAGTTGGCTTCCCAGACTTTGATGGCCTCCTCCAAAGGCGTGGTTTCCGGCTCGGTTCTCGGCAATGTTGATGTGCGCCATGTTGAGGAGGCGCCAGCCTCTACTGCTGCTGCCGCTCTAGGTGATGAGGAAGGTTGGGTGCAGGTGGGTCGGGGCGGCCGTCCCGGCCGCGCGTCATCGTCTCCGCTTCGGGAAGAAGGACTCGATCGGAGTCTCGCCTTCAAGCGTTGGGCTCGAGGGAGGTGTTTTCGGTGCCTCGAGCGTGGCCACCAGGTCCGCACATGTCGAGGGCCCTTCAGATGCATCCGATGTCGTCGTCCTGGTCACCGGGAGCGTTTCTGCCATGTGCGCTCTCCTGCTACTCGTTCTCGCTCTCCGGATGCTCGGGCATGTTCTCCGAATGCTCGTGCTCCTTGTCAGCGAAGCCGTTCTCCGGATGCTCGTGCTCCTTGTCAGCGGAGCCGTTCTCCGTCCGCTCAGCCTCGTCGTCCCTCGTCGCCTCAGAGTTGGGCTGAGGTTGTGGGCCACTCGTCGTTGCGTGCTGCGGTGCAGCCGTGTTGCAAGGATTCCAATGCCAACGCATTTTTAGTCTCTACTGTGGAGTCCCAGTTTGCCCTGCTATGCATGGAGGTCCTTCAGAAGGTTGAGCTGCTTCGCTCTGAGGTCCACGACGCTCTTGCCAAGCTTCAGGTCCACGATGAGGGGTTCGAGTGCTGCTTTGGAGAATTTTCTCCCCGTGCTCTACATGCGTCGTCGTCTGTCCTTACGACGGTTGTCGCCACCGAGGTTGTGGCTCCAGTTGTGGAGAACTTGCCTGAGCTGCAGGATCATTGTGGGGGATCATCTGTGGTGCTTCCAGTTGAGTCCTGCGAGTTGCCCTCCTCTGTGGAGCTAGGCCTTATGGAGCCTTTGGCGGTGGACATCACGCCATCCCCATCTCCGTCTGAGTCCTGCGAGTTGCCCTCCTCTGTGGATAGTGGAGGTCCGTCCATCCGGTCGCCCCTCTTTGACCGTGAAGCTATATTGGCACGTATTGAACAGGCGGTCTTCGTGGACAAACTTGGTGGCTTGCTCGCTTGCTTGGAGGCAGCTAGCCCTGGATCTGGCAAGTCGATTGCTTGCCTCATAGCTGAGGAGGCTTCTACCGGCAAAATCAAAAAGGTGAAAAAGGCTCTTAGGAGCATAGGCAGGAAGGGTGGCGCCATTGGTAAGGCGCCCGCGACTGCTTAACGGCAGCTGCGTGGTCCTAGGGTAGTCGTCAGCTGCGGTTGCTTTGCTAGCGTGGGGTTGTCGCTTCGTGAGTTGCTGGTTTTAGGTGTTGCCCTTTGTGGTTGTGTTGCCTCATGTTGTTGGTGTTTGTTGTATGGTTTTCGTCCGGTTTCTTCCAGTAATAAACCGGGCATCTCCTTCTTAATAAATAGTTGGGGCAAAGCTTTTGCCCCACAGTTCAAAAAAAAAAGAAGCACACCCGCGAACCTGATGCCTCCACCCACCGTACCCCCACTCACTCTATATTTTTTTTTTTTGAAGGGGAATCCGACATTTATATAAAGGAAGCTCAGAACACTTTACAAGAAAGTCCAAAAGGAAAACGAAATTACAACTGGACCCCGAAAAAGTGCAAAGAGCACCCTCAGCTTCCGGGAGAGACACAGACGGATCCCAACCGCACCCCAAATTCCTACGCAGCGCCGACGCCGCCGTACCACACGCCGCCGGGAAGGGAGCACCACCACCACAAGTAGACGACCGCAGAGGCTGTCCGCCGACGCCGTGCGACGGATCTGACAAGCGTTGAACGCGAACGGCCAAAGCACCCGCTCCCCGGAACCACCGGACTTCCAGCCGGCTCGACGCCGCGCAGGACCACCTCCAGCAACCCCGCACCAGTTCCAGACGACGCCCTCCTCGCCACCACGGCCGGCCAGAGCTGAATCGTCGAGGAAAGAAACCACCAGATCAACCTGCAAACAAAACGGAAACATCCACCACCGGCCGCTTCACCCCCCGCCGCCACGGCCGGCCAGCGAAGCAGAGCCAGAGGAGAGGAACCGACGAAGCACTCCACTACCTCCCCGGCGCAACGGCCGAAACGGGGGCGGGAGGGGGAGAACGGACCCCAAGACGCCAGCATCACCGCCACCGCCATCGGCGACACCAGCAGGGACGAACACCTAATACTAGGCCTAAACTACTAGCACGGCGGAGCCAAGGCTCCCCCCCGCCTCCCGGCGCCGGATCGGCCGCCGGAGGCGGAGGGGAGCGGCGGACACGCCGGCGACGCTCTCGAACCTGCGGGTCGCCTCGGAGTCGCCCCTCTCTGCACTGTAGAGATAAGGGAGAGGGAGTGGATCTCGTATCTATCTGTGGCTCCCCCACTCACTCTATATTGTATTTCCATTCGCGTATTTGTACCGTATCCGAGCTGTACAGGCCACTGCCGCAACCTTTGTCTTTATCAATTCTCCTCCTCAGATCCCCATTCTTCTTCACTTGGCGACGCTTGTTGTTGTCGTAATCATGCTTGCGGCTAAGTTCTACTCCGTAGGTACTTAGCGTGTCTACAAGCTAACTACGTAGTAATCCATGGCTTAAGCCCACAACTGTCAGTACCCCGTATCAATATGTACTCTCTCTGTTTCGAATTACTTGTCTTGGGTTTGTTTAAATATGGGTGTATCTATAGTTCTTGATGACCGGTTGGAATTTATTGTTTCGAGACATACTATCTACTACCCCATACTATATTATAATAGTACTCCCTCCGTTCACAAAAAAAGATGTCTCAACTTTGTCCAAATTTGCATGCAGATGTCTCAACTTTATCCAAATTTGCATATATCTACACATGTTTCATGTCTACATGCATGCAAATTTGGACAAAGTTGAGACATCTTTTTATGGACGGGGAAGTATAATATATTTTATCTATTCCAGTACAGACAATACTATCTACTGCTCCCTCAGTATATGGGTAATATGGAGGGAAATCCACTTCCACTACCAAAAAACGAATTTTAAAATGTCAAAAAAAAATTAAACAATTTTTTTGGATGTACATATGAACATTCTATGTTTATACAAAAAAAAATCAGGATGAAAAGATATTTTGTGCGGCCGGTGTAAAAAAGACAAATCCCAGCGTTCAAAAATGCCTCTGCACGTAACATTTTCTTCTCTTTTTTATACCGGTCACAAAAAATGTCTTTTCGACGTGAAACTTTTTTATACGGATAGAAATTTTTCATATGAACATCCGAAATTTTTGTTTGAATTTTTTAAATATTTTAAAATACGTTAAAAATACATTTTGCACGACAGATTCATCTGCACCGTGAGCCAAAACGTCATGTCCAATACGGAGAGGGAATAGTTTCTTTCGATGGGTTGCCAAGCGGCCCCACAGGCCCCGAGCCCGTCAAAGAAAATAACGCAGTAAATAAAATAACCCACCTCACACCATTCCCCCTCCCGTCCCGTCCCAAGCAAATCTCCCCCGCCATGGCTCCCCGCTTCTAGGGGTGGAATCGAGCCGATCCGAGCCGGCTCGAGGCTCGGCTCGGGTAGGCTCGTGAAAACTCGAGCCGAGCCAGGCTCAGCTTGCCTCTGATAAATTATCAGAAATTAGGCTCGAGGCTCGGCTCGTCAAGCTCGGGGCTCGGCTCGACCGGCTTGCGAGCCGAGCGCCAAAGCAAGTCCCCCAGTCTGAAGTAATCGATCGATCGATCCCCTCCCAGTTGCGACCCCCGTCTCTGTTTCTTCCTGCTCTCAGACGTGAGCTCTGCCTAGGGTTAGCCCGCCGCCGACCGTCGGCTGCCGCCTGCAACCACCGACGCGACTCCGGCCGCTTCCACCCGCAGAGAATCTGGGATCCGCCCATGGCTACGGTATAGCTGCTCCTCCCGTCGATGAGTAGTGGCGGCCGGCCGGCCGGCAGCAGCTGGACTGGAGGAGCTTCTCTAAAGTCCAAACCTCCACCACCATCCACCGGTTGCTCAGTTGCTCTGTCTCCTCCACTGCTTCTCTTGTTTGGCTGCTCCTCCCCACAGCCCTTCCTTGCCCTCTGCCACCGGTGCTCACCTGCTGGGCTCCTCTCTCCTGTTAGCTTTGCCCAAGGATCAATCACATCAAAATATCACGAACACAACACACTCAAAATCTTATCGCCAAGTGCTCGTATCGTGCCCTTTGTTTTTCTTTATTTTCTCAATATCTTTCGGTACAACTCACGCAACACCTCTCGTGTATATATACATGTAAGAGCAACCGACTCAGCAAACCTATGCCTCCTCGTACTCAACCTAAACGCACGCATAATACTAATCCAACACCAACTAGAACTGCTATTTCCTAACTCACGTTTTCTAGTACTACTCGGACTCAACTCAACGCACACACGTAGACGATAGGAAACTAACCTAAACTTACATCTCCTTTTTTAGTAAGTTTAGATTATATTTCCAACATTCTCCCCCTAATCTAAACTTGTCGTCTCCTCGTGCTTTTCGTGGTCTTAACTCGCTGTAGTTTCACAACTCGATGACTCAACTCAACGCGTCCTCTGGATTACCAGCCCACGCTCGCGTCTTAGCGTGCCACATGCAGACTAAACGCATAGTCTCATGCGGGAACACATTTTAACCGGTCCGCATCCATCTTCACGTTGGTATTCGTCTTCTCGTTGAGACACGCAGATAGCCACCCGCCATCTTGTCTCCGCCCACGTCTTCGCCCCTTGGAGATACACCTTCACTGGAGCACCTCGACCGTGACGTCTCACGTCTTCGCCCCTTGGAGATACACCTCACTGGAGTCCCTCGACCGTGACGCGCTTCAACTGCAACGAACGTCCCGCAGACCAGCACTGGGACACAACTTCACACTTTATCCTTGTTGTCGGTGACGCATCTTACCGAACAACACTTCACGTCCGACGGCAACACAACTCTTCATGTACGCACAACACATCTTTCCATACATGAATTCGCCGGAACTTGTTACCTTTGCCCAAGATCAAACGCACGATCTCGAGGCAATTCCACGGGTCCAGCAGCAACACAACTCGCCGTATACGGGCAACACAACTTCCGCACACGAACTCGCCGGAACTTCGACCACGAACGGAACCGCAAGGACACAATATCCTTTTTCCGCTCGCTCCTCCACATAATTTTCCCGCCAGTAACACAACTGCCGCAGAAAACATCACAACCCACAAGCTCTTGAACGCATCTTGCAAGAACTCATGCGCACACCTTGACGACCTCATTCAAACTTCCCCGCACGACGATCTTGACGAGATTTTACGGCACCGCGTATCGGTACCACCGCTCCCACCAACGATCTTCTACCTCCTCCGACTTGCCTGACGACAACCCCTGTCGTCTCCTCTGTGTCACTCCGCTGAACGACGATCGCCTGCCCCGAGGCGCTATTACGGGTCGCCTCCCCGGGCAAGCGTGGCTTCAAATTTTCGACCTCGCTCTGATACCAATTGTTAGCTTTGCCCAAGGATCAATCACATCAAAATATCACGAACACAACACACTCAAAATCTTATCGCCAAGTGCTCGTATCGTGCCCTTTGTTTTTCTTTATTTTCTCAATATCTTTCGGTACAACTCACGCAACACCTCTCGTGTATATATACACGTAAGAGCAACCGACTCAGCAAACCTATGCCCCCTCGTACTCAACCTAAACGCACGCATAATACTAGTCCAACACCAACTAGAACTGCTATTTCCTAACTCACGTACCAGCTTCTAGTACTACTCGGACTCAACTCAACGCACACACGTAGACGATAGGAAACTAACCTAAACTTACATCTCCTTTTTTAGTAAGTTTAGATTATATTTCCAACATCTCCCCCGTCGCGGCATCAACCTCTTGCGCCGCCGGCAATGGATCCCATTGGACAGCTCCGTTGCATGTTATTGGCTAGGCACCAAGCTAGGCAACTACCGCAAAGCTAGCTAGTCCTTGTATTTAGAATCCTGTTGATTTACTCGTTCAAGCACATCTACTACCTTGTTTTTATTCTTTAAGACGAGCTGAGCACACGTACTGATCATTGGAGTACAGTCACTACAGTGTAGCACATGTGATCCTATTAATATTCTTTAAAATACTTCTGTTGTACAATTTGGATGCACAGATTGGTCTGCTTTATTTTTATTTTGTACTAGATTTATCCCTTTTCTCTAATGAATGAAGAGTTTATCATACAAGTACAAATTGAATAATTTGATAGCTGATCAAATATTTCCAATATTTATGTAATTTTATATATACCAAAAAAAATACAAGTGTCTACATTCATATATGAGATGAGGTATGCTAGACTATGTTATGGGTCAATGCATCCATATATCATATTACTTTTCATTGTGAATTAATACTTAATAGCAATGATCATCACGATAATCAAAATTTATCGAGCCTTCGAGCCGGCTTGCGAGATTCACCGAGCCGGTTTGTCGAGCCTCGAGCCTCGCCCGGAAGGTTTAGGCTTGGCTTGTACGACCTTCGAGCCGAGCCGAGCCATGTCGAGCCCGAGCCGAGCCGAGCCTCGAGCTTCGTGTCCACCCCTACCCGCTTCCCCCGCCGCCGCAACGACGGCCGACCACAGCGCGCCTTCCCGCCCGAACGCAGCTGCCTCAACCAGCGATACTCTAGGATCCCATATCTTCTCCCCGACGGCCGAGAAATCCCTGTCTACAGAGATAGCCATGGCGTTCTCGTCACCGACTATGGCGGACCGACACGACCCGTCGCAGATGTCAACAGCGAAGCCCTCAGCCGCGATCCACCAACGCCGTATCCGATTTTTTTATGCACTCGTGTATTTCTCGCTGTCTAGTCTTGTTTTACTGAATCCTGACCAAATTTAAAAATAGGGTTCAACAGTTTCTAAAAATAGGGTTCAAGTCTCCGACCTCCGGAGGAGGCCCCACGATCAACAAGCGGAGCCAACTCTAAATCCTGGACCCTCCCGAGCGCAATCCGCCGAGGCACCTCAACAAACGCCCACACCAAACCCTGGACCAACCAGAGCTGTTGCTGCCCAGCAGATTTCTCAATGGTATGCGCTTTCTTTTTATCTGAGCTATTTCTGCCAGCGCCGCTGAAATCATCACATGGTGAGAATGAAATAAGAAAAACCACAATGTGTTGCAACAATTAGGAAAGTAACGCCAACTTAATGAATATTACATTACTAAAGAAATCGCTAATATCAATCTCTCTCCATGAAATCATTACTGCTTGAATTACTAGAAATCTCCCATTTTGAACTAATTAGCCCAACTTTCTTTACTCTCATACATATCCCAACTTGCATGTTTGTGTCGTTTCTTTTTTCTTAATCTCTTCAAACCAGATTGGCTTTTTTTTACATGATGGTTAGGCTCCTTAATTTAGGAGTTGTAGTTTCATTTTGTCTAAGCTAGATTGTTGAGCGAGTGAATTAAATTCTGTAATGCATGCATGAAGTAGTAGTTTGTTCAATCGTGTCCCAACATTATTTCAGAATTTGTCTGATCCGCGAAATAATCAAACAAACTGTGTTTCACTTTCAGGTGTGATGTGTTTTCATTGACGCCTACTCGTTTGCTTGTCCAATATTTTGTCAGAGTCGATAAGGGGGGATTTTTCCATGTATATCCTGATCGCGGTGGACCGTTTCGGAGTTCACACGAAGCTCAGCAAGCTATTGACTCATATCATGCTGTTGGGCGAAAAAACTTGTAAGCCTATCAACTTCATTTGATTTTTATACCTGTTAAATTAATTTTAAAGTTTTTTGAAAGTTAAGAAAATATTTTCTATATTTTTTATAGAGAAGTTGAAATAGTAAGCCGATTTGAAAATTCAAAAGATATAATATATATGCTATGCTTGGGTTTATTTATTTTTACGTTACTTTTAACTTGTACAATTGGGTAGATAATGGCCAACCACACCCACATCCAGAACCATGTGTTTGTAGCCGGACACAGTTATTTGAGGATAGAGAAACAAAAGGTTGATACATAAAAATGCTTTGTCTTGTAAGTATTTAGGGGGCTCATTTTTGTTTTGTGTTTTATTGTTTACTAGAAGAATACCCCGCGCGTTGTAAATGAAAATGTGTAAGGTAAATATGAAGTTGTTTACAGAAAAATATGCAAAAGTTATCAATAATCAAGTGGTGTTATTTAATTGGCGTGAAATTATTGTGTATTTGATGACAAATAATTGGTGACATAGACAATCGTATGGCGAAAAGAAATATGACATGGATAGTTTGCATGTACAATATACTAGATTTAATGAATATTAGTGTAGTGACGTGGACAATTGATTGGCTAAAAGAATGGATGATGTGTATAGCTTGCATGTTGAGATAGAGAAATAATTAATGCATGTTAGTGGGGTTTTGCTTTATAAGAAGTATAGCTAGATAGATTACTATCATGCATGAGTTGTGTCATTGAAAGTGCCCTATATCTAAACTAGGTGCATGGATGGACTTTCGTCCATGGAGAGGTCTGTGCGGTATGCTTTATACTGGCATCATGATGGCACAAGGAAAAATTCTGCAGAAGCCTTTGCTGCTATGGCGACCTATGAGCCTGTCCAAGAAGTTTTTAAAGCCCTACTGGACAAGTTCAACGAGGACAATGGTTGTTTTGGGGTATGATCTCTCTTTACTTTCTTGTTTACACGTTTTGAATGACATCATATATATTCATATTCATATGTACTCAATTTTAGGATCTTGCATTGGAACTAAAAGATATAGTGAGCTATAAACCGTGTTTTGATGGGAAAGGCTGCGCTTATAGGTCATATTCACATTTGAATATGACCATGAAGACTAAAGGAGCAGATAGTGAACTATTTTTTGCTGAAGTCACCTGCATGGTTGACGAACATGAAGAATATGTGCTCACCTGTATCTGCACAGTTGGACCTGATGATAATGGTATGTTATATTTGCTCTATATTTGCTTTGAGTCTTACGGTTTTCATTTCTCAAATTTGTTGATGCGTTCCTTTTAAATTAAGGTGAATGTCATGTTTGTGGAGATGAAGTGAAGCACCCCACTGATGCTGAATACAAACACGGTCGCTTTCAGCCACTCTTTAGATGTTGTTCTTATGCTGATGCAGATGACTTATATGATGAGGTGCAATAATTTACTCGGCTCCTAATCTGACGTTTTTCTTATGTCTAATTGAATATTAACATGCATGGTTTACAGCAGCTAAGTTTCTAACAACAAACATCAGCACACCATCAAAGATAGCAAGATATCTAACTAGTATCAAGAAAACTTTGTCAAATATCTTAATTAGGAGAAATTAAAGGCGGTGATTTATCTACGACGAAAGTATGATATTTTTTGAAACGAGGCAAAAGATTTGCCTTTTATATTGATATAGGAGAAGCAAACATGATACGGCCAAGGCCAAAAAGAAAAAAGGCATACATGTCAGGGCCTACTAAACGAAAGAAAGTAGCCCCGGCCCATGAGGATCCAGATCAACCTACGAAAGTATGATATTACTTTCAAGTTTGCACGTTCAGATTCTTTAATGAAATAACTTGTCCATTTGATTGTGTAGCTAGTCGGCAAACACTCAAGTTGTGTTGCTTATTGTTGTTAAGTTCATATCTCCTCTCTATTTTGCAGTTAGTTACCGTGCGTGATGAGGCTTGGCTGAAAGAGGAGGAAGCTAGGGTGAGGCGCATGTTCAAGGAATCGGATGAGGCTATCAAGGTGGACACCATAAGGGGTGGCCATGGAAAGGGGGTGGCCACGTTGAAGGAAGCGGATGAGGCTATCAAGATGGAAACCATAGGGGGTGACCATGGAAAGAGGGCTGCTAAGTATGTAGTACCGGCCAGACGGAAATGAGTTGATGCACATACTAATGGTTGTGCAATGCGAAGCTCAAAATGCCCCTTAGCAGCCACGCTTCACCATGCGTACATTGCCTTGCTTTTGCTCAAGGCCAGTGGAGACCTGTCGAACAGCTACGAGAATCCGTGGCTGAAATCGCCAAAATGGCTGGCTGAAAACAGTTATAGTATAGTTGTTTGAATCATGTTGTGCTGATGTTTGGCAAATGAATGCACTGGTGGTGCTGTGGTGCATCCATTTGTGGTCAGAGACATATAGTGACTTTCAACATATCAGTTGGCCTCACTTCTTTCGGGTCAACTTCAGATATAGAGGAGGAATCATGTTTGTGATAATTGAAGTTCTTATACCCAGTTAATGTCAATGCATTGGCATGTGCATCTAGTTGGATAAAAGTGTTGCTCCATGAACCATTGGTACATGCGCTATTGTGCTTTGCTAGCTGTGATGATTTCCTTAATAGTTTGTTAGTTCAATTTTAGTTTTTATTTTATTAGTTCATTTCATGGAAAATGCAATAATCATGAGGTGTTGATTCCAGATTTCTTGAGAACACCCCGTCAGTGATACTGGGCAGTCAGTGGCAACTGCAAGTTACCAACAACAAATAAGTATGTTCCACGTGTTTCTGGTCGTCTTTCTAAATATGGTGCATAAGTCTGGAACTAATGCTATCCTCTGTTTGAACTTTCAGGATCTAACAGCATAATTGGCTTCTCTGGAAATGCAACAACATTTTTGGGGATCGTACTGTCAAGCTTAATGCGCTGACCAGTATTCCAAAAGACCGATCTGATGGAAAGGGCTAGGCAATCCATTTATACATATCAACACAAGATTTTCATGGTTGCAGTTGGCCACTGAATTTTTGTTTTAGGTTAGTTCAGGTGTAGCCGGTTGATGTGTTGGTAGATTCGGCTTGTAGATCAGTCGATGTCATAGTTGCGCTAGTGTACAATACTTAGGTGATGTGTATGGTAGAGTTACCAAAGGTTTCTACTTTTCCTTAAAACTTGTTCTTCTCCCCACCTCTCCAACCTGTTGTATGATTAATGGCTGGTGGGAAAATAGAATGTAAAGTACATAAAATACATACATACGCACCAATACTGTTCCCTAGTTTGACCTAGAGTCCTAGAACATGGGTAGACCAGTAGTTCATGGATATGTGTAGCATCAACGGATATTGCCTCTGTTATTTCTGAAGATGGCACTGTAACTAGCACATCAGAGTGATGTGTGGAGCTCACGAGCCTAACTTAATCCGTTCGTACCGATGCCAGATCAGCATCAATGTTTTCACTCAGAACTTGCTTGTAACTTAATCCATTGCTTGCTTGTAATTACAGTTCAACTCAACAGGAAATTCTTGACAGCTTTGACTTGTTTATCTGAAATGGATTTCCTACATAAGGATACCGGGTTTCATGGATGGTAGAAAGTTTACCGTGTTAGATGGTGATGCGAGTAATCTGCTGCTACACTTCAATCCAAGTGGAAGCAGCAGTCTTCTCGATCCTTTTTGCAGTCATCCTCTCCCTGATAGCACAGGCATCGTCCCATCGTCCTGCATTAGCCAGCGACTTGGACATGAGCGTGTACGTGCCCCCTCCGGCGTCCACTTCTCCGTCGAGAAGCCTCTCCCAGAACCATTCGCCGGATACGCCGTCCACTTTACTCAAACTTACGTAGGAGCAGTAAGCTCCAAGCACCAGCTGATCGCCTTCCACCGGCATCAGCCTGAAGATTTCTGCAACTCTGTCGAGCTGCCCGGCTCGGCCACAGGCGTCGAGAAGGCACGTGTAGTGCTCCCTCCCCGGCTCGACACCGTACACCCTCCCATGGCGGTCAAGATGTGCAGCGTCTGGTCGGCCAGACCGGCATGGCAGCAGGCATAGAGCAACGCCAGGAACACGGCGCCGTCTGGCTGAACCCCGCGGCGCAGCATCAGAGAGAAGAGCTGCAGTGCCTCCCTGCACCGGCCGTGCACGGCCATGGCCCTCATGACGGTGCCCCAGGAGACCAGGTCCTCCTTGTCGGGGAGCAGGCTGAACACCTCAAACGCTAGCCGGGCCTCCCCGCACTTGGCGTAGGCGTCGATCAACGCGTTGCCGACGACCTGCTCGCCACCGAGTCCTCGCTTTAGCACGTACGAATGCAGCACCTTGCCACATGCCAGAGAGCCGGTCGACGCCACGGCGTGCAGGACGCTCACCACGGTGGCCTCGTTCGGAGCGGTCTGGCCGTCGAAGAGCATCGCCCGGAACATCGCGACAGCGTCCTGCGGGCTGCCGCTTCTGGCGAGCCCCCACACCATCGCGGTCCAGGTGAAGACGTCTCGCTCGGGCATTCCGTCGAACAGGCTGCGCGCGCTCCGGAGTGCTCCGCACTTGGCGTACACGTCCAGCACGGCGTTGTCCAGGATCGGGTTCGCGCCAGGGCCGCCCCCTCGCCGGAGCCAGAACCCGTGGATGGCCCGCCCAAGCATGAGGTTTCCTAGCCTGGCGCACGCCGGGAGGACGCTCGCCAGCGTGAGCGCGTTCGGCGTCGCGTCCATCCTGGCGAACTCCGCGACGGCCTCCGCCGCGCGCCCGCTCCTCGCCAGCGCCGATATGCGCTTCGTCCACCGCACGACGTCTCCCGGCGAACCGATCATTCATGGCAGTGCGCGAGCGCGAATCACGTGCTTAAGACGAACAGGGCGCAGGCCTGGCTATCTATCATTGTACTGAACACACTGCGGAAAAGGTCGTACATATTTCTACGGGGAAGAAAGTCCATTTTTCATCCTTTAACTCTCGAGAAAGTTCACTTTTTGTTCTAAACAACCCTGAAAACTTTTATAAATGTACGTGTCCAATATAACTCGAGGTAAGCCTGGGCATAGTTTGGTGTGAAACCGCCTAAACCAGCGGACCAACCCGCACCGCACCAGCGAAACAGTTTGTTCCGGGTTAGCTGGTTTCCAGTTTCCAACCCGTGAATAGAAAATTAGTAGACGGTTTGAGATGGTCTCGACAGGAGGAAACCACCAAACCGTGACGACTTCTCCGAGATGGGGCGGCGCACGACTCCCGGGACGCGTCCTTCCGGGACGCCCTCGCCGTCGGCCCCGTCGGCGCGGCGCTCGCCAGGGCCCCCGCCGACCGCCTCACCGCCGACCTCCTCGATCGCGCCGTTAAATCGCTCGACGTCCTCAACGCCGCCTCCCTCGAGCTTGCGTAGCTCCGCGGGTCGCACCGCGCCGCCCTCACCGCCGCCTCCTGCCTCCTCCGCGACGGTGGTGGCGCGCCGCTGCTCCACCAGTTCGCGCGCGCGCCGGGAAATCGCCAGGCTGTTCCCCGACGCCGCCGGCGTCTGTCAGCGAGGACTGAGGAGCGTGCCGGGGACGTCGTGGAGCGCGCCGAGGCGCTGGCCAGTGCGTGCCGGGCGCTGGAGGACGGCCTCGCTCCGCTCGAGCGGCAGGTGCGCGCCGTGTTCCACCGCGTCGTAGCCAGCCGCTCCGAGGTCGTGCGGTGCATCGACCACAGCGCGCACAGCGGCGCCGGGTCCGCTTCCGCTGGGCCGGACGCAATCCTCGCCCTCGTCGACACCAAGGCCTCGACCTGGTGCGGATGTGGGCAAGCCTACTAGTGGAGATGGTGGCGCTCGGCGACGGCGGAAGCGGCGCGAGCTCGCCGGGGCGCAGGAACGGTGGCAAGGAGGAGGAGTAGCTGCGTCCGGCGTCTTCCCGGGCGGGGATGCTGCTGCTCCGTCGTCGCCCCTCTCCTTCGGGCAGGAGCAGGACGGAGGCCCATGACCATGCTCTGTCTTTTGCGCATGCGTGCTGTCTCTTTTCAGTTGGTTTCAAACCATCGAAACCGTATAACCAGACCGGACCAAACCACGTATCAGGTCCTGTCTTAACAGTATACACCAGTCCAAACCGTTTGAAACCGGTCCCAATGGTCTGGTTTGAGGAACCCGTACAAACCACGTTAAACCGGGAATGCCCAGGGTGGACTCGAGGAAAACATCATATGGACAACATGTGGCACAAAAAAGGGTAAACAAGACCGAACAAGAACAAAATCTGAATCAGGCCGTTCCACCCGGAATTGCTTATCCACGAGCGTGCGAGCGCCCGCACGCATCTTAGGCGTGCGTGGACTTCTTCCTCATGCACGGCTGCCAAGCCGGAGCTACGGCTGGCCGCGGCGGAGGTGAGGACGAACCTTATCGCGTGGGTGCGGGGTCGGGGGGAAATCGAAGCAGTGCCGCCGCCAACTTCCTCTCCGGCGAGACGACGGCCAGGCCGAGCCGGAGCCGCCGCAGTCGTGGCGGAGGCGGCGACGGCGAGGACGAATCTTAACGCAGGGGTGCGGGGTCGGGGGGGAATCGAAGCCTCCGGTTGCTTCACCGCCGTCATCTTCTCCTCCTCCGACGAGGTCTCCGGCAGCGGAATATTCTAAGGAATATCCGTGCGAGTCTTCGCACGTGCGAAGACTAGCAATCCCACGTTCCACCGGGTCAAAACCCCTGCTCGGACACGAAATCCCCAAACCTCGCCCGTGCCGCATGTTGTCCCAATAGTCCCTCGTGTTGCCCATCAACCCTTGAAATTGTTTGCATCCACAACCCCACTCGCCCACCCACAACTCGTCCACATCTCCCCTCCTCGAAACACACTGATGTGAAGCTCAGCGTCATCATCATGCTCATCGGCGACATAACGTCATCGTGCGTTCATCCGAGGAATCTCGTGGTCGATTCATGTTGCCATTCTCATTCCTTCAAGTTGGAAGCCGAAACAAAGACAAACACCTTTCAAGGGGGCGTCGTGATGCAGCACTCCATGTCATCGCTTTTCTTGGGTCAGATAGGTTGTGAACTTTTTAAAGAGTTCGAGATTTAGTTTGGACCAAACAAAAGTTTTACAATGAAGAACAAACTTCCTTAAGAATCCAGGGGTGAAAAATAGACTTTCTTCTATGGGAGCATCTTCAAGGAAGATAATATTGTACAAATTCCAGATCATATATTGTGTGAGTCCACAATCTGCACAAGCCAAATTAATCTAATCATATCCGTTTCCAGTCACACACGTAAAACTGAAACGTCTCTCGTGAATTGGCAAATGAAATCCTCAATCGAGAGTTCAGAATGATTTTTTTTTTTTTTTTTTTTTTTTTGAAACGAAGGCAAAAGCTTTGCCTTATATTAATTAAGAAGAAGGTGCCCGGTTTATTAATGGAAGAAACCGGGCGAAAACCGTACAACAAACATCAACACCATAGCAAAGTGCCCACACAAACACAAAGAGCAACACCTATAGCAGGCAACATCTAGAAGCAACCCGACCACTAACAAACTCGACCAACCTCTCACAACCACGACATGACTACCTCAAAAGTGCTCAACAGTCAAGCAAGAGCGGAACCTTTCCTAGTAACGCCAAACTTCTTACTCGTCTTTTTGAGAGACTTCTCCACCTTCACGATTTCAGCATCTGAAGCCATCCCCGCCAAGACGCGAAAAATCTCCTTACCATATCCAGGGCGAGCCGCCTCTAACTCGAGAATCAAGTCGCAAACCTCTATGCCCAACAGATCCTTTGAGCTAGGAGACGCCAACATAGATGTCTCATCAGCCTGGTCACTTGAAGATGAGAGAGCGACCGAAGCAACCAAACCTCCACCATCCATATAGGAAGGCTGCTGGCATGACTCAGATGAAGGTGGGGATGGCGCCATGTCCACCACCAAAGACTCAAGTGAGCCCAACTCAACCGGAAGCGCCAAGTAGCCGCGGAGCAGGTGGCGCCGGCCGCGGCGGCGAGGGCGTTGTCCCGTCGCGGCGTTCTTCTCCTGAGGTAAACCACGCACTGGGAGTCGTGGCGGTACGTGAGCCTGACCAGGCTCCCCACCACGCGGTACCGGGACCGCGACCGCACCGTGATGGTGACCGGCACGCCCTTGCCAGACTCGAGCAGGTCCTGCATACCGCGCCCCGCCGCGTACATCGGCTTCTCCTGCGCCGCCACGAAGAGCCTCACCGTCGTAGCGGCCCCCGGCCCGACGGAGACGGCATACGGCCCCTCTCCTTGTGAGGTCGCGAAGGTGAACTGGAGGAAGGACATGTGGAGCAGCGGTGGGAGGAGGTGCAGGCTGAAGACCTTGGAGTGGTTCTCCACGGCCATCTCGACGGAGCAGTTGCAGTTGAGGAAGCTGGTGATCACGCCGGAGCCGTCGAGCCCTTCCCCGAGGCTAAACTGCTCGACCTTGCCGACCTTGAAGGAGACGCCGGGGCGGGCGGGCTTGGTGGCGACGACGAAGACGAGCAGCGCGATCGCCACACTGACGGCCACCCTCCACGCCACCTGGAACGCGATGCAGCAGCAGGGTGCCTCCGGGTCAAGCTTCACGTACCTCCACGCCCCGCTCCTCCGGTCAGCGCCGTCGACGTCATCGTCGTCATCGCATGCAGAGGACCGCCCGGACACCACCCTCAGTACCTGCCGCTGCGGTTTCTTGTCGGTGAGGAAGGAGTTG
Organism: Poa pratensis; assembly: GCA_947311845.1. Lineage (NCBI taxonomy): Eukaryota > Viridiplantae > Streptophyta > Magnoliopsida > Poales > Poaceae > Poa > Poa pratensis. The sequence goes on from CAMZMU010000117.1 coordinate 19,795,967, forward strand.
TTGGAGCCGCGGGAGGAGGAGTAGCGGGAGAGGGCGAGGCGGGAGGCCTCTTGGTCGTGCTCGTGGCGGCCGGCGCCGGCGTCGTCGCCGCTGGAGGAGCGGTGCGGGGCGGCGAAGGCGGCCTCCGGGAACGGAGAGAGGATGAGCGCCGTGGAGTCGGACGCCGGGTGGCTGAGGGTGTGCGACGCCGCGGAGGGGCTCTGCACGTAGTAGGCGCACGGGGACGGGTGGAAGAGCGGCAGCTCCTGCTCCTCCGCGCCAATGGCAGCTGCCATGGCCACATTGTCGATCGATCGATCACAGCTGCCTCTTCTTGGGCTACGCGCTAAGTTCGCTTGCTCTGCCTGTGGAACTTTGAATCAGTGATGGCTTATGTAGAAGCAAAAGGGGTCAAGGTTTGGACTTCGATCATGGCATGCGAAATGATAATCCGCAGCGGGTTGCGTCCAACTTTTCCAAAATGTGGGGGGATAAAGGGGAAAAGAAGGTCCAGTATATGAGATTATAACCCGGTTTGACAGGCGGATTTCATCAATTGTCCCGTTGGGCTCAAATGTCGATGATGGTTAGCACATAGCTTTGCTATAGCAGTGAGTGAGAGTGCGGGACGGAGCAAGGTGATGAGTGCACGTGCCGCATTTTTGTATGTAATGCATCATGGACCTCTGCTCTCTCTGATTAATAATGGTAGCCGAGCTAGTCTCCATATCCAAATTAAGAGAAAGATGTTGCTATGAAAGTCTTGGGGTGGCTAGCGATTAGTTAACGTTCTTCGATGAGAATGATATGCTAGTAAACTAGATTAGCGGCAAAGGTACTCTCTCGTTCGGGTGATCGTAGGGCGACGGAATGAGATTATCAGCACATGACAAATTGACAATTATCAAATACAACACCAGTGCGCCACGCCATTATTATGTATCATCATGAACCGCAACTCTACTACATATGCTCTGTTTTACCGGCAACGGGTGACTTGGGTTTTAAGGTAGATGCAATGGTACTCATGCCTGCATGCGTAGCAGAAAAGTATAAGACCTAGTCACTGTCCCGAACGGTGAAAAGGTGAAACGGTATGCCTGTGGTCGGTGGTTGATCAGGTTCTTGATACTATATCCGTCCAAATCGCAGTTGTCAAGATTGTTCTTCGGTTTTTTGCCTGAACGTTGAAGGGTTTTGGCCAGACTTTTACTGTCCATGGTCAATTATGTTATCGGTTTTGATAGTTCTAGGTCACCGGGAATTTCTTAGTTCCCCGTCAGTGCCAATAGTCGTTGGTCCCCTGTGGTTGCAAAACAATTGATGGTCGAGAACAAAATAAGAGGAAAATAACCCATATGCGAGCTGCGTTGATTAGGTCACACTCGTAGTCGTGAACCTAGGTGGGGTCCTTCTGGTGCTTCAGTGAGGAAAGACCCCCCCCCCCCCCCCCAGAAGCAGTCTCAACGACATTGCTCATGGTGAGGCCACAAACACGCAACTCGAGGATCGTTGTGCCGTACCTCTCGAAGAAGATCGTCTCCGTTGGTTCCTCATTCCAAGTCGAGGATGTCGCCGGGGCTCGTTGCGGAAACATCAACATTTCCCGCATGGCATTGCAACTACCCATCGAGCGTAAGACGAGTTCCATGCATGGCATGAAATCTGGAAATGTAAGAAACTCCCCGTACCTCTCCGACAAGAGGCAGAGACTGCAAGCAGAAAGAACATTGGACAAGCCAAAGGTGGATCTCTCCGGGAAGAAATAGCCCATCAATAGTCCAACAAAGGGCAATGTAGCCAAATAACCCTCACATAGTTGCATGAAGATCCCTCTAAGAACGATGGAATCAAGAGTAAGCTGCATCAGATCTATGCCGAAAAACTGAGCACATCTCGCCAAAAAATAGAGATGAGAAGGTTCATACCGTAGTGGAAATAATCGGCGAGCACCACAGTGCACCGTCTGTCGGTCTTCGCACCCCCTCAAACTAATTAATTACAAAGTTACATCCAAAACACATAGGATAATTCTAATTTTTTGAGGAACTACATTGTGTGATGAATTAATCTAACAAAACCACAATTACTACTTCATCAAAAACGAGATGCATCATGTTGGTTTATAACAAATAAACAAACAAAATATTAATCAGTTAAAAACTTAAATACACCATACAATTCACACATCTAAAATGTAAAGAAAAAGTTCAGCCTAACTTTAACCAAACAACAATCTATTGCTCGAAAAACCACATGAATAGATGCATAAAAACATATGGGAGCTCGCCTAACATGTAAGGCACCTAGAAGCCATAGCAGAGAATTATAACTACAACCCATAGTAGAGAATCTACAGGTACAATGCACAGACAGAGAAGTTGCTCCTAAAACCACTACGTCGATGTTATACCGCTAGAATTACAACTTAGACAAAAAAAACTTCAAAATCAGGGTTTAGGATGACGAAACAATGCACAAGACGCAAATCGAGAAGAATGCATTAAGGTGATGATTGAGACCTAGTCCGATAATCCTCCCCGCCCTACCCTCTTAACAAAGATTGATTGAACGCGTCGGTGGATGCATAGATGCACCGAGGGAAGGAAGAGGTTCACATCGTCGATGCTCCACCCTTCTCACCACGGTCCCCAATACTTAACCGCCCGACTCAATGTGACGGCTTCGTACCGGTCGATGCTGAAATGGGAGAATCATCAGAGAATTCGCATGAGGGTCCTCGTCGTTGCTAGAAGTGAGAAATGGGGGGATTTTGACCTATCTCCCAAAATTTGAACAATCTGCAGTTTTTGATGACAACGAGGACACACAAAGGGTCGCGCACGTCGTATGATCAAGATCTGATGCCTGAGAGAGATGGGCACTTTTTAAGACAAGAGCGAGCCCGTCATGCCGAAGGAGGTTAGATTTCATCTACATCGATGATTTACGACTCACACTGTGTTTTTCTTTGAAGCAGCAACTGTCGTGTATTTCTCATGAAGCGGAGGATCCATCATTGCAAATACCCATTGATATTTTTAGTGGAGCAAACATTCAGTTATCTGGTAGCAAACATTCAACTCCTCACCTGTTTTTTTTTTAGGGTGAACTCCTCATGTGTTTTTATTTATTTTTGGAGATCACTCCTTATGTGCTAAAGCCCATACGAAGGCTTGATAGTTGTCCCGGCCTAGTGATGCGCGAGGCCGAGGCGCGCAAAATCTGTCACACGGCAAAGCCCGCTCAGCGCCCAATACGACTGCACGACCGGCCCATCCATCCAAGGGCGACAGCCCCACCTCCTCCAAAGACTCCGGCCGAAGGAACTAGGCGCAGAGGCAGTTCGCTGCTCCACAGTCCCCAGACCAGATCCGACGCCGTGGCCATGGATCCCCCGCCGTTGCCGCGCGTCCTCCGCCTCGCCCTCCTCCTCCTCCTGCTCGCTTCCCCCGCCGCGCTCGCCTGGAAGAAGGACGAGTTCCGCAACTGCAACCAGACCCCCTTCTGCAAGCGCGCCCGCACCCGCGCCCCGCACTCCCTCGACGCGCCGCTCTCCCTCCTCGCCGGCTCCCTCGCCGTCTCCCCCGAAGGCTCGCTCACAGCCGAGCTCTCCCACCCTTCCCGCCCCCGCCCGCTCATCCTCCGCCTCTCCGCGCTGCCCCCGCACGCGCTCCGCCTCCAGATCGACGAGGACTACTCCACCAGCACCCCGCCCCACCGCCGCTTCCACGTCCCCGACGTCCTCCTCCCCGACGTCGACTCTCGGGCGCTCCACCTCTCCAAACCCAAGACCGTCGGTGGCGTCTCCACCGTCGCGCTCTCCTCCGACCTCGACGTCGTTGTCAAGCACGATCCCTTCGAGCTGACCGTCCGCCGAGCCGGCTCGGGCGACCCCGTGCTCTCCTTCAACTCCCACGGCCTCTTCGACTTTGAGCCGTTGCAGGAGTCCAAGCCCGAGGGCGAGACCTGGGAGGAGAACTTCCGGAGCCACACCGACACGCGCCCACGCGGCCCGCAGTCGATCAGCTTTGACGTCTCCTTCCATGGTGCCGACTTCGTGTACGGCCTCCCCGAGCACGGCTCCACGTCGCTCGCCCTCCGCCCCACCCGTGGCCCGGGGGTTGAGGAGTCCGAGCCTTACCGCCTCTTCAACCTCGATGTGTTCGAGTACCTCCACGAATCGCCCTTTGGGCTGTATGGGTCGATCCCCTTCATGATCGGACATGGTCCCGGGGCGTCTTCAGGGTTCTTCTGGCTCAATGCTGCGGAGATGCAGATTGATGTGCTTGCACCAGGGTGGGATGGCGCCACATCCATGGAGAATGGGAGGATCGACACGCTATGGATGGCTGAGGCAGGCGTTGTTGATGCGTTCTTCTTTGTTGGGTCCGAGCCAAAGGATGTAATCAAGCAGTACATTAGTGTTACAGGTGCGCCCTCCATGCCACAGCAGTTTGCAGTGGCATATCACCAGTGCCGATGGAACTACCGGGACGAGGAGGACGTTGCTGGGGTGGATGCTGGTTTTGATGAGCATGATATTCCATATGACGTGCTCTGGCTCGACATTGAGCATACGGATGGCAAGCGATACTTCACATGGGACCGTTCGACATTCCCGAACCCAGAGGAGATGCAGCGGAAGATAGCGGATAAGGGCAGGAAGATGGTAACGATTGTAGACCCACATATGAAGAGGGACAGTGGGTATCATCTCCATGAGGAAGCTACTGCTAAGGGGTACTATGTGAAAGATGCAAGCGGGAAGGACTACGATGGGTGGTGCTGGCCTGGGCATCATCATATCCTGACATGTTGAACCCTGAGATACGGGAATGGTGGGCTGATAAGTTCTCCTATCAAAACTACAAGGGATCAACTCCGACACTGTACATTTGGAATGACATGAATGAGCCATCTGTCTTCAATGGCCCTGAGGTATGTCGATGAATTGCAATATATCTGTGCACTATCTTGTGAAGATGAGGTTTACAACACAATTGGAACATTTTATGCATGAATCAATATTTATAGTATCTTGTTCTTAAATAGGTTACCATGCCTAGGGATGCAATACATGATGGTGATGTGGAACACCGAGAACTGCACAATGCATATGGGTACTACTTTCATATGGCTACTTCAGATGGCCTTCTCAAGCGAGGTGAGGGTAAAGACAGGCCCTTTGTTTTGTCAAGGGCCTTCTTTGCTGGAAGTCAACGGTATGGGGCAGTTTGGACTGGCGATAATAGTGCAGATTGGGATCACCTTAAATCTTCTATTCCGATGGTTTTGACCCTTGGTCTTACTGGCATGACCTTCTCGGGTGGGTGGCCCTACATAACAACTTCACCTCAGTAATCCTGATCTTAGAAGCTTTACTAACATGTCAAGCTTTGACAGGTGCGGATGTTGGTGGATTCTTTGGTAATCCTGAACCTGACCTGTTGGTGCGTTGGTACCAAGTAGGAGCTTTTTATCCTTTCTTCAGAGGTCATGCTCATCATGACACCAAGAGGCGGGAGCCATGGCTATTTGGGTAATGCCACAAATAGTGAAATTTATGGAATTTTGTTTATTTCGAAGTTCTTGACGTGGCTCATAATATTCTCTAAAAATTCGCTGATAATTGAGGAAAATCAATCACAATGCCGTAACTTCACTGTCATGTATACAATTTTCCTTCATAAACATAGTTGGGAAAAGTAGATCAGAAGTGATGTGTGTTTGAAGGCTAACATAATCTTTGTACTTACTACAGAGAGCGAAGAACTGCACTCATGAGGGAGGCAATACATATGCGCTATTCATTGCTGCCCTACTATTACACACTGTTCCAAGAGGCTAGTGTAACTGGTGTTCCCATTATGCGTCCTTTGTGGTTGGAATTTCCTGATGACAAGGAAACATATAATAATGGTGAGGCTTTTATGGTTGGGCCAAGCATTTTAGCCCAAGGAATTTATGAAGAGGTAAGTGATACTGCATACATTTTCCCCTATGCAACTCATATTTTGCTTGAAAGTGCATCATACCCGTTTAATATGCAGGGCCAGAAATCAGTGTCGGTTTACCTTCCTGGAAAGGAGTTATGGTACGACTTGAGAAATGGATCCCCATACAAGGGAAGTGTCTCACACAAGCTGCAAGTTTCAGAAGATAGCATACCAAGCTTCCAAAGGGCAGGTACAATTGTGCCAAGAAAGGATAGATTCAGGCGTAGTTCTACGCAGATGGTCAACGATCCATACACCCTGGTATGTTAAACATATTTCTTACTCAAATAGCATTTAATTAGTTGTGTACTCGTTTTCTCTTTGGTAACTCATAACTACATGTACCTGTTATTTCTTTGATGTGCAAATAGTCGTTATTAGTGTTAATATCTATCTGGTATCTCATAATATTTTTTACTGATGAGAATGTGAACCTACTTTTTTTACTAAGGAAATGTTCAAGTGAATCTTTACTCAGCTAGCCCCTTCCCTATAAGTTGATGTTGTTATGATGACCAAATGACATCATTTTCTACTGTTGTTGAATTATTAGGCTCATTGGTCTGTTACACAGGGTTGCTGTTATTTGATTACTTGAATGAGCATTGGTACAACCATAACTAGTGCGATTGCAAAACCAGCTAAATAGATGACCATGCAAATATTTTTGGCTGATTTACAGTTAGCTACATTACTGGAACAGTTTATTGTTTTATTTTTGATGATAGGGTTACCCCTGATTTACGTTAATAGAAATCAAAGCTACAATGTCCACTGCCTTACACAGCAACCACCAGTTTTTCCCATACATTTTGACATTCCCAGAGAGAGTACAAGGGAGGAGCAAAAAAGCCAAAGAAGCACTAGTTAGACAGCAGCTGGCGGCCAGCATTTATTCTTTCGAGTAGACTATCTAACTCTGTACTTTTACAATGATCAGGTGATAGCCCTCAATAGCTCGGGTTCTGCAGAAGGTGAACTTTATGTGGACGATGGGAAAAGTTATGATTATCAGCAAGGGGCATTCATCCACCGGCGTTTTGTATTTGCGGACAATAAGCTAACTTCGATCAATATTGCACCTGATAATCTGGGAAAGAAGGTATTTTCGACTGAGTGTGTGATTGAGAGAATTATCGTGCTTGGGTTATCATCGGGAGCAAAGAAGGCTATTATTGAACCTGGGAGCCAAGAAGTGGAAATTGATCTGGGACCGATTAGTTTAAGGAGTGGTTCGAGGTCTGTTGCACCCACAGTCAGGAGGCCCAATGTTCGTGTTGTAGATGATTGGACAATAAAGATAGCATGATATGCAGTTCACATCTGGAGCCTGATTTCTCGGTTGTTTGCAGCCATGCCACAAAAATCGGCCATGTTAGAAGAGTAGTTTGGCCTCGTAAGTGTTATCTGTGGACACCCAAATTTTATCATTTTGGTGGCATTAAAATATCTGCGTGTACCTGGTACGCATGCTGTTTCTACTGCCAATTTTGACATAAGCCAAGACATATATTGCTGATGTATACCTGTAGCTTTTATACTGATTTGTGTGCCACGGTGAAGTGTATGTGCTATGAAACATTACAGTTTATTAGCCTTTTTAAATCTTAGATTGTTCTTTGCGCTTTGGCTAAGGTTACAAATTTACTGTTTCTAGCCATGTTCTTTCTGAACTCAAATAGCATGTTTTCTTACGAAAATTTGTAGGTACATAGTATACTACCAGATGTACACGAATGATTGTTTTTTGAACATATTTTGGAACTTTAGGAAACACTTTATGAAGTCTTTTGAAACTCAGGGGTGCAAGTGAGCTCGGGAGCAACAGGCTATGTATTCAACTTTTAGCCTCTGTTCTTCTGATCTAAAAGTGTATAGAATGCCTCCAAAAAAGTGTGTAAAACAACATGAGTATGAGTACTCGTTCATAGCTTGGAGCCTTGTAGGTTAGGTTGCTATTTTGTTAGACAATTTGATTGCTCAGTTTTGCCCAGGTCGAGAATAAAGCCTGAGCCTCATTAACGAGACATCGCACACATGAAGATAGGCTTGGGTACATCTCATACGAGGTAGAAGGGTGATAAAAAATAGAGTAGAAATAGAGCAATGTATCAGTGTAGAGTAGAAATAGAGCAATGTATCAGTGTATGATATTACAGAGCACTGAATCTCAATCAACCGCACAGAACAACAGCATGAATCACAAGCTCGGAGTACCTTCTCATCCTCTCTGCCCCCACAAAAGTCAGACGACCGTGAAGCAATAAGCCCCATCTAACTCCAGTACCCCGAAGCTTAGAACACCAACAAAAACATGTACAGTACTATACTATACTTATTCTAATTACATGGAACGAGCATGCATGGCTATCTACCATCAATCTTGCGAGCCGATCCATCACTTCCGGAGGAACACCCATGGCCCCCTGGCCGCCCCCATCCTGCAGATACAAGTCACAAACCTCGATGAGCCCTAATTGAAGATTACGGAACATTACGTGGAACACATAAATTTGTAAGGATTTCCCAAAGCACAGTTCAATTTCTGCTTAATTAGCGAAGCATTCTACCTTCCAAACTGCGTGTGAAAAGAGCCGGAGCAAGTGAAGAAAAGGAGGCACTGACGAGGAGGATAAGGTGGAGTGTAGTATCATTCATACCTCCAGGTGCTAGCTATGGTCCTCAGGCTCATGTAGATCGTCAATGCGACCCATATGCCTATGAATCCGTTGTGCGCAGAAAGGTACACCAGACACGGTATGGATATGGACGCCACCCCAACCTGAATGTTTCCATGAGATCGGTTCAGTCTCGGGAAGAGTTTCAGAGCTAAATTTGGTGCAGTAGCTTGTCATCTTAGGTGTCGAAGGATTTTATTGTACCATGGAGTAAGCAGAGTAGGTGTAGTCTGACGCTCCAAAGTTGATGCCGTCGAACACGAACGCCAGGGCGTTTATCGTCTGTGTGCCGGCAACGAACTGAACCCCCAAAATGAAGATATTTTTTAGTGTCTGAATCATGGGAAACATTATCGACATCTGAAAATCCAAGGTTCTTACCGGAATAGCCTTGTGGATGACGTCGATCACGGCCGCGTCCTTGGTGAAAACTCCTGCGCCGAACTTCATGAAAAGACCAAGGACCACCGTGAGACATATCCCCAGTACAATGCTCAGCTGCAAGGTGAAAGAGATCACCATTAGTCTCTTCTTCTCAATGAAACAACGCTCAATGTTCTGGAGAAAAGGAAGAAGTGGCAAGAGTCAAATGTGACGAACCTGCAGCACGCGAGAGGTTGCGGCAACCACCTTCTTGTTATCGTTCTTGGCGAACGCGCTTGCTAGCACTGCCTGCAAGAGCTCACCCACAACACAGTCCGGTTAAGTACACTTCTCTGAAGCTGAAACTACAGCTCAGTGAATTAATGTATTGAAATCTGACGGACCTGTCCAGCGACGGCCAATCCGTCAGCGAGAAGCGAAGTCGCGAGCCAGAGCTGGCAGCAGATCTGGAAGGCCGCCATGATGGTCGGCCCGTCTCGAGCAGCCAGCGACGACGCAAGGGTGACGCAGAACGTCACCGCTACGACCCTCGCGAGCAGCAGGAATCCTGAAGAAAACAGAGGCAACTTTCAGAACCGTTACAGGGACCAGTGAGAGATGTTATCCAGTTCAGGATTCCAATGGTATCTCACCACATCCAAGAAATCGTCCAAACTGCAGGGATTTAAGGCTCGGTGGGATAACATCAACTTGCTGGACGAGCCGACATACCAAGATCATAGTTATCAGGTACCTGCAAAAAAAATGGAACAGAGAGAAGTTAGGATAAGATTGATCACAGAAACATATGGGCTGAAGATACTACTGGTTGCGGTGAAACCTACTGGGAAATGACATGAGCAACGGCTGCACCAGTGACACCCATATGACAAACAAACATCAAAATTGGGTCTAGAATGATATTTGTTGCATCTCCAACCACTGGAATGTTTTTCAAGGAAATATTAGTAGCGTCAGGGACGATGGTTCTCTTGAAGTATGCTTCTTGACTGAAATGGAAATATTTATGCCAACTCAAAAAATTGTCATCGTCAAAATATGTATTTACCAGTAGCATATAACGGTGTCTTTGTGTCTTTAAAACCCCGGAAAACACCCTGCATTGCCAGAGACAGGAGAACAGCGGGAGCACCAAGTGATCTGATCGTTAAGTAACGGACTGCGGGTTCTAGCATCGGTGAATCCTGTAAACCAGAAGAAGAATTAGCATCATGGATAACAACAACTGCATACAGAAATTAAGATTGATCAGATAAATTTGGTACTTTCACCTACACGTTTCACACCCATGATGCCCAATACAACTTTTGCCGAAAAGATCAGGAACACAGCCTGAACTAGCCCAAGAAATGAACCAACTATTAGTGCTGATGTCACAGAAGGTATGTACTTTCTCTTGCAGACTTGATTGGAGAGGTGAGTACACTCTGTGGGGATACAAGAATTAGCACACACTGGTGTATCTTGACCTGGAAACAAAGTTTTACATGCAGAATACTTTAGTCCTGAGGTTACTATTCAGATGTGTAAAAGCAGATATCTTGCAAGATCTTGGTACCAGATGCAGGCACACTGCTTGTTTCTGAATGCACAGCAGAAGCTTTCTCCAGGTCTTTGCCTTTGTTTTCTTCTAGGTATTTACTAATGATGGCATCTTCTTCGGCAACGAATGATGTTGTTACGCTAACTAGGGGGTAGATACAGACTTTGGATACTTGGTTAAATATGGCAATCGAAACACCGACCGCAGCTATCTCCACCGAACCTGATGATTGATGAATTGTGGCATTAAAATTTCAGAACAGAACCAATCTGATCGCTTACATTTCACAAAGTAAAAACTGATTGTAGAGTTTCTGAAAGACTAGGTAGGTCCTTCGACATATCTTTTGCAACTTGCTGGAACATTCTAAAATGCAGAACTAAACGAGTATCTTTTCAAAGGATCATACACTTTCTGTGTGAAAAGGAAACATACTTTAATCGTAAAAGACCGAATTGGGGCTACTGTGATGTAATTCGACAAAAAGAGATACGGATGAACGATTATTGAAGACTATGAACTCAGCATGTACCTGGCTAACCAATTGAGTAACGAGAAATTGCCAGTGGCACGCAATGGAAGATGCGGAAAAGAAACTTTTGTGATGCACAAAAAAAAAAACCAGACTGAGGACAAAATGCCATACGCAATTGGAAGAATACAGTTACTTCAGATATCTTAAAAATACCTTTATAACTGAATCAAAGGAAAAATGAACAAAAAAGGAAAGATTATGTACCACTAAGGTGACATGCTCGTTCCAGAAGGAAAGAGAAGGCTGGAGACACGCAAGTCTTCTCTTATCAGCAAATAAACATTGACAGGAAAAGGGATAGGAGGTGTAAACGGTAACGCGAGAATATAACGAGAGTAGGTGTGGAGTTCTTGGGAGTCTGTTCTCTCTACCTCTCTTGTACACAGGAGAGGCATGATCTTGTAATTATACTCTGCCTTCTATAAAAATACGCTACACATTCGTCTACTCTAAAAAAAACATTGACAGAAACAGAAAGTTAAAATGGCATTATCACTAGTAAAGATGGAGTACTCTGGAGCGCATTTCCTGAAAGTTTTTTTGGCATCCAGTGAGCTGGTTATATGTCCAAATCAAAAGGGGTACTGCAGAGTGAAGTCCGTTACTTTGCCAAACTGACAAAAAGGAAATCAAGTAGGGACTATGCAGTGACAGAAAACAGCATGTATGGCTACCTAAAATTGGTATCTCCGATGAATGAAATTGAGAAGTTCTATTCCGTGCAAAAATGGGCAAGACTTGAACAGCAGTGGAAGTGCAAACTGAATATGGTGCAGCCATAGCGACAAATAAATCGGTCTTATTTTCTTAATTTTCAGAAACAGGTTCATCGTAGCACATGATACAGATTGATAGGACGACCATGGTTACCTAAACGGCCGATGAATGCTGTGTCCACCAAGGAAGCAAGCGGATCGGCCGCCAAAGCAAGCGACGCCGGCACAGCAATGCGCAACACCTCCGACCCGAGCTCGTCGAGCTTGAAGACACTCCTGCGACAAATTCGAGTTATTAAGCAGATCAGAGAACTTACGTCTCTGCAAGGTAAAGGAGATGACCGCAGATTATTAAGCATCGTGCATGGAAGGAACCTGATGTTCATGACGAAGAGGTAGAGCCCTGTCCTCCTGGGCCAGCCGGACAATGCAGGCAGCGCCGGCAGGTGATCCTCCGCCGCCTTCTCCTCTGCGCCATGTCCGTTCGCCACCGCGGCGTCTGCAGGGACGTCGATGGTCACTGGTTTCTCTCCGGTCATGCTCGCCGCCGCGCCCTCCGCCATACACAGACGATGATGCTTGCTTGAGATCAAACCGATCGCTGGTTCCCGCCGGTGCTCACTCACGACTTTGGACTGAGAGGATCACCGAGAAGAGCAGTGCACCCCTACTTATACATACACACCTCTCGGAGTGCCGTGCTCGCTTATCAGGACGTCAGCAGCTGTCACATGGAAAGGCAAAGAGGCAAAGTTGTGTCAGTCAGTCTGCGAGACGCCTGCCGGATCCTAGCTATCGGAGTATCTCTCTCATGAAAGAAATATATATGGTTTGTCAGTCCGTTAGAACAACGAACTATAGGAGTCTCTCTCTCATGAAAGAAATATATATTCGCAGGAGATCACCTTGAGCTAAGGCCATGGATGTGTGTGTGTGTGTTCAGTGAAAGCGAAGACCAAAACAGAAAGCCAGCCAAGTGGGACGACGGAAGCGGGCACCTACGGGGGCCGCAACGCGACAGGAGGCGGGCGTTACGGCCGGTAGCGATGCGGCGCAGTGCGAGCGAACGGATCGGAGGGGTCCTAGGGCCAGAAAGGGCAAGCTGCGGCGTCCTAGGACCCGTGCTGGCGCGAGCCGCCGTGCGCCCGGCGCCGCGCAAACGGCAACACGCAGGCGCCAATAGGGGTTTTGTCTCCTGAGGCCTCATGCCAGCCACGGGCATGGCGCGGAACGCGCGCGGCGCAAGGCCGGCCGGGAGAGAGCGCGCATCGGTGGGTTAGGGCCCGGCCGGCGCTACGGAACACGAGACTGGTGACGGTTTTGGTTGGCATGCGTGTGCGGGATGCCGCGCCGGACCGGGGCTCCGGTGGTATTGATTGGTGCTGTTACGTTGCGTGACTGAACGCGCAAGTGACATGTCGTCGGTGCCGCCGTTCGTCAGTGCCGTCCCGGCAACTACCATGCGTACCGTTGGGATGGCTATGGCTATGGCTCTGGCTTGGCTTGGTCCTGTGCTGAGCGATGATACGTACGGTACGGCCGCCGCCGGGCCTTGCCGGCGTAGGCAATGGGTGTCGATACCGATCGTCTCCATCAGCTTTTCTGTCCGGAAACAGACAAGGAGATCGATCGTTGCCTATGCAGTCCTTGAAACCCCATGGTCTCTTGTTGTACACAGATGAATGGGGGCAGAGGTTTGCTGCAAGTGAGGCGCGATGGCGCTAAATTCTTCATATTTTCTTTGCCGATCAGGAAAAAGTCGAAAAGGATGCAACGGGGTTGGATATCTAGTTGCGTGCATGGGGACGTGTTTCGACGGGCCGCGTGAATCCGGTGAGATGCAGGTGCAACAGGATAGATATTCAGATAAACGGGACAAGGGGGCATGGGGAGAAGGCCAGGATCCATATGTAGGACGGCTACGATTCGGATAAACTTAAGTGTGAAGAGCTAGGGTAGTGGTTTCCCAGTGTGTTCATTGGCCATCCCGTTCCATCTAGTCTGCCTTTTCACTCTTCATAGAATCTTCCTCTTCTTCAAGGTAGTAGCATGAAAGAAGCAATCATCTTGGTTCCCCACTACACTCACATAGCAACTCTCTCTTCACTCTTTCCAATGTGAGAGAGGTGGCAGGATATATCACGTATCCCCCTTCCAATCCAGTTTGGACACCACCTATAGGCAATTTCCCCCATCTGGTACTCCAATGTGGAGTATGTGGGAAAGGTGAAGCGAATATGTTTTTATAGCTTGGCTTCTCTTCCTACGTTAAGAACTAGTACAACAGTATTTAACGAACCAAGTGCCAACAACTAGATGAAACATAGCGCATGTTCAACTTCTATGAGAAGCAAACTAGTTTAAAGCACAAAACATCCAACATAAAGTATGTATTGTGCAGTGCACTACTAGCTCTCCTGCTAGTTAGTGCTGGGATTATGTCGATGATGTGCCACTATCATTTTGGACTAACCACGTACGTAAAATAATTCCAGTCATACAAAAGTTGGTGGGTTAGTCTTTCTAAATGTGATTGGCTAGCCTGGTACCGTGCTACGTTTGACCATAGTTTGCGTATCAGAATGGAGCTGTCTGATTCTCTGTCACTATAAACTCAAAAGAAAGAGGACTCAAGTGGTAAAACCAGTTTTTGGGTTTAGAACATGTATTTGTATGATGTCAACATACTCTTGGGGGAGAATTAAGGAAGGCCATAGACATGTAGTTGGGCACGTTGCGACTAATAGCAGCGAAGTGGGCACTGGTGGGCACCACCAATACTGCGACCCCTATAAGCTATTTCCTACTAGTGTGTACTTGTATGATGTCATCATACTCTCTTTTTTATCTCAAAAAAATCATACTCTTCATCTTACCACGTATAAACTTTTTCTGGCGTCGAGAAAGTTAGGGAAGGCGATAAATGGCTTCTACATCTTTTGTGTCATCTACGAGTGACATGGATGAATACGAGAGAAGGCGGCCAATACCTCTTGACATGTCTTACTTCTAACAATCACTACTCGAAACATTCTCAGATTAACTCTTTTCCGAACCGGAACATGTTGCCAAATTAACAAGACAATTAAATTATATAGCTTACCGCATCATGTATGGACAAGGGAAACAATTATTTTTTTATCTTTTATCATGGAAAACAAATAATAATATCTTTTCAAACTTGCGAGGTTTCTATCACCTATGCTTCGAACATATTGGAGAGTTGTAACTAATAATTTATACTCGAGTCCAGATAACTCAAAAGCTTTGCATCTTAATCTCGCTTTTTCCCTAGAAATATCTTGCCTAGGACAGATTCCTCAAGATAATGCTATAAATAGACAGATGTGATCATTGACTTGAAACTCCACAACAATCTTGGGGAATCATACATAAGATGTGATACTAATGCTTGACAAAACGTTTCATGTTGGTTGATTCCAAATAAAGTCTTCCATGATATTTTCTTAAAACTTCTGAATGAAAAAATTATCACCCTGACTGCGAATAGTTGTGTTGTCTTGCATGCTAATATTCTATATTTGCTAAATTATGTGTCTCGTCACCATAGAAAGGGTACAACTAAGGAACGCGACATGCCACAGCTATGTCAGTGGACAAATCAATTGAAACATCCATAGTGTTGATAAGTGTCGTACAACCAAACATGCTTTTACAGTTAACACTAAGAAAATAACTTGCAAAACTATGTGGATGTTGTATTATTGGACCAGTACGTCTAAAATGTATATAGGAGGAAACAAATACTAGAATGTATTGGACCAGTGTTAATAACTTGCAAATACATTACCCACCATGTGCACCAACCACAAAGCCTAAAATGTATATAGGAGGAAACAACTACTGAAGCATAGCCATAAGTAACATACTTCAACAAAAAAATAAGTGATACTCGAAGCAATTAAATAGGATAAAAAGTGGACACTTTACATTCTTGGTTACCTTAGTGGAAATTTCTCGGGACAAAAGTCAGGTATAGTGAAAACAGAGAAAGCATTCTCACTACCGGAGGGAAAAAAAAGCTTGATCAGAATGGTTTATCCCTCATGTTGGCCACTGTAAAAGCCAAAATCAAAGGCCACAGATATATCTAGTCGATCTGTTTATATATAGCCAACCAAAGCACACTGAAATGCGAGCTGCGTCATGGCCATTAGATAAGCAGCTTTAGGAGACTAATACCATCTTGATAGATCGTGCTTGCCAGCTTTGATTGCTTGGTTGAAATGAACGAACGAAAAGGAGGTACGATATCTGAACCTAATGACGTGTATGTTCGTTCTTTCTTTTGTAACAGCAACAAGGCGAACTTTGGACTGGCGTGAGCCAACTTTAGAAAACCACGATCCGAGGCGCGGAAATTAAAAAAGGAAGAGAGGCGTAAACGCACGAAGAATATGGTCTCGTCAATCGAGCATGATCTTCTGGCATGCGTATATACCTATATGGGTTCGATGTGTCTAAGCATGGTTTTATTTTCTGAATTTTACGTGTACATATATCTGCATTGTTTGCACAGTACTCTTCTACTAGTACGCTGAAGGGTACGACCAGTTTTACTACCTTGGGCACTACGGAGTTCTAGAATCTAGAGGAACTAGAGTTGCAAGTAATCCACCGCATGCGTGCAGGCCGCTCGATTATCTTCTCTGGTACTATCTCTGTTCTAAAATATAAAAGTTTTAGTAGGCTAAAATGGTCTACCAAAACATAAAAGTTTTAATAGGCTAAAATGTCTACCAAAACGTTTAATATTTCATTGCAACGGAGGTAGTAACTTCTTATGAAACTTCAAAGCATCGATCAAAGTCCGCTCGTACACTGTGGACAGAGACACCACACACGAGGGCTGACAGCACGACCGGACCAACCAATGGTGAATTTGGAAAACACTTGGGCTTGCTTGGTTAGGTTGGTTACTTACTAGATAACATCAATCACCTACTCTACTGAAAACGTTGGTACATTGAGTAGTACGCCTCGCGGCCTGCCGTGGTGCCCGTAAGTGTCGCCGAGATCGACTTAGCTAGGGTCTTGCTGTCTCAGTGAATTAGCTAGGGTCTTACGATCGATCGAGCTCCCATCCCATGGCGGCCAGGATGGCCCCTCTCGCGAAACGAAAACGCTACGATGATCTAGCTTAGCTAGAAGAAGAACCCGAACAGAAATGGAAAGCAGAAGCAAAGCATACGCACGCGTACCTCTGGCCTGAAATAGCAAAAATGGCCGTGGAGTGCAGATCTAGCTGGCCAGCTCTGTGTGCTTGCACTCTGAGCTTGCTGCTTCTGCTGCTCCACTCTGCCCGGCTTGTGTCCACTATAAATAGGCGCCGCGATCGGACGGCCGGAGGCATGAAGCACGCTGCACGCGTGGCGCGGCGCCCGTACTTGCGGTCGCGCGACGGCTCGAGGGCCCGTGGATTTTCGTCTTCCTTCCGTTGGCTTTTTAGCTTCTGGAGTCCAGGTCGGATACGCAGTAGCCCGGCGAAAATCCTTGTTTAGTCGCGGGCCGCGTGGCCAGCACAAGCCCGCGCGCGCCGCCGGATCCGGCACCCCGAGCAGAACAGCGCACACCGGCGACCCGTCCGCCGTGTCATTGCGCCATTGGCGGCTCGTCGTCGGCTGAGACAGGTCCAGCTCCAGCGGCAGCGCGGTGATTTCTCTTCTTCCTGCGGTGGTGTGTGGTGCGGCGTGTGTTCGAGTAGTATACAAACCGAGGATATTACTAGTGAAACCATTCCCCGCCAAAGAAAATCGAGGATAAAGGTCACTAGGAGAGGAGGCCGTCAATGGAAAGCCTGGCCTACTAGTTTAGGCCGGCCCGCCTGTGTCACTTTCGCATAATCACCCCTAGTTTACGCATTCGATCGACCTTAGGACGTCTCTGTGGAAAGCAGGAGCACTGCGAGCTGCAATCCGTGGGAAAGTTAGGTTACGAGGGGGTGGTCTCAGTGCATCAGTGAGTGTGGTGCGCGCTCCTTCAATTTTTATTTCTGGATCGAGAGCAAGATCACCGCAGGACGGGCCAAAGCTAAGCACCCTTGAATAATCTTTCCGCTGATAAGTTGATCTGGCGATTGCTTTTGGTCTGAATGCACGCGCGAGTGGTCGCTTGCGTGTGCCATCTTGTGTGCTCACGAACGCTCACCTCACGCACTGGGCGGATGCGCCGTCGCGCGGTGCTGCTGCTACTAACATTGGGGTAGAAGCTTGCGCCGACTATGGTAAATTGTAGTTTTATCATTCCACCCAATTAATGACCCAAGCTCGGAAGCCTAGCTGGTTACGTATATGTATGAATGGGAAGTTAATTAGACTTTTTTTTTGGAGGAACAGCAACACTCTGCTGATTTTTCTTTTTTGAGTTTATCTATGTAATAATGTACAGAGCTATGCTACAGATAATGTACAAGAGAATAACTCCATGGCTTGAAACCAACATATTTCTTTCCTTTAGCCCTATGGATAACTTGGCTAATTCTTCCTTTGCCAGTTACAAAGACTAGCTCGCACTCATTTGAAGATATGATGATCATTGCGAGTAATCCATTTTGCCTGTGTTGCCGGAATCAGAACTTCCAAGTTAGACTTCTTGTGAACATCATCTGGCTTTGTCACCGACAAAGTATATCAGTTACAAGTTTGTTAGCACCTATATGTGATCGCTCACCGGTTAACAGTTTCCATGTAATAACACCACATAACACGTGTGGTAAGCTATTCTAAAGCAATCCGGGAAAAGATGTTTCCAAGCGACAAATTCGGTCCGCGTGCATAAGTTTATGCACGAGGAGAAAACCTGTAAAAGGGCAGTGTGGAAGTACAGGTGAATTGTCCATATACTTGTACCAATTCAAGCTTTTAGGTGAATCCCTGGCTGGCACATGCAACTCAATAAAAGCTACAGTCTCTCAAATCTTATCTTGTCACTATCGAGCGCATATATTAAATTTATGGATCACTGCAACAATCATCACGTCTATACAACAATTTCATCGACATTCAAGCAAAAATGTGTAGTATTATCAGATGGAGAAAAGAGAACGTGATGGGTGACATCTAGGGCATAAATGAACACGGGATTGAGGCATACTAGAAAAGGGAGAATCTTTGGCGGAAGAAAAGCATCTGCATTGACGTGTTTTGCACTGTTAACTCTATTAATTATCCTTTTATGTACCTCACATAGACCACAGCAACCCGTTTCACTGGAGGGGATTTGTCCTAGCTAGCTAGCTGCAATTTGTAACAACAAACCAGCCAAAAAAGTACCAATACCTAACAAATAGTGTTGATAAAGTGGTTGTCACAGCCCATAGTTCTACGTCTATTGGGGATAGATTTAGAATTTGTGCATTTTGCATTCATGTATCTAAGAATTGGGGTGAATTTAAACATTTTATTAAACGAGGGGTATGGAGATCGAAATTTCGCTCTAATCGATGAACTAAGATTAGATGACGATACATTTATGTATGGCTTTTATAGTATTTCTAAGTTTTTGCACAGTTTTAATTAATTTGACTATAATAGTGCAAAGTGCACTATTACCACATTACAATTAAAAAATAGAGACAAATGTATAGTCCCACCTTGCCAGTTTGATGATTTCGAGATGATTCGAGCCCAAATTTCCCAAATTAAATGAACGATTAAAAGATGTGGTTTGCTATTCATGTGCTTATTTACAGATAGAATTGAACCCCATGCGAGCCCTAACTTGTGGAAAAACTCCATGAGAGCCCAAGGCCGTGGAGTACAAAGATTTGCAACTAAAATTAAAAACTAAATTCGGAGAACATGATGCTTGATCACGAGAATTTTTTTCATTAAAATATTTGAAAAGGTCCTACACCTACTTTAGTACAGTAAGGGTCCTTCTTCTTCTTCTTCTTCTTCTTCTTCTTCTTCTTCTTCTTCTTCTACGAGGGCCCTTCCGCTCCATCGTCATCGTGACGCTTCCTTTTCTTCGCGTCGTCGTCTTCCTCCTCCTCGTCATCGTCCTCCTTGTCATTGTTGTTCTTCTCCTCCTCGTTCGCTTCGTCTTCGGCGTCGTTGTCATTGTCGGGGTCCGCCTCCTTCTCCACCACCACCACCTCCTCCTCCTCAGCCTCCTGCGTCGGGTGCTCCTCATCAGGGTCGTCAGAGTGGTCGCTCGGGGACGATTGGTTCCCTCTTTCCCACCAAGGAAGGAGGGATTCCAGGTCTTCGGCCTTGCGTCGTTTCTTGGGGCATGCTTCCATCAGGGTTCGACCATGGTTGTGCGAGACAACTGTGGGTTCGGCAATGGCGTTGGGATCCTTTTATTGGCGAAGTACACTATGGGTTATTCGGTGAAAAAATTAATCGTAGCAAGAAGATTGAGAGGAAGTTACCGTGTGTGGAACAATTATCCGCAATGTGGAGACTGAAACAACCTCCTCATTTTACCCAACTTTGCGTTCTGAATAGACATGAAATAAACCGCTTGCATTAGCCATGATGTCGGAATGTGACTCTGCATCGATCGTGGTTCAGTTGAAATGATAGTAAAAATGCATTGTGCGACGTGTTGTATGATCCATCTAGGAAACATGATTTAATTCATTTAAGTTGTTCCTTTTTCATATTAATTACTTTTAATGTTTAATTTAAAAATAGAAAATACATGTATTATCTTTCATCTTATTTAAGTACATAAGTGGTTGTATGCCTTGTTTATATCGGTACAAAGATTTAATATATTGACTTCAGCTCCTCGTGGGTTCAACACTCGATATGTATCGTATCGCGCTACAACAATTCGCTAAATTGGGGGTTATCGGTAATGCATGAAGAACACTAGGTGGATTCGAGGATGAATTCCATGAAGATAAAGCTATGCGCTAAGATTTCGTAATGGTTCAAAATTCCTATGGATCAACGATTTCATCAACTTATATATGAAAAAATGTTCCATAGTTGATGCATTAAGTACATTATATGGATTCAGGATGAATGCCATCAAATTAATATATGCATCAAGATCATTGGTTTCAAGATATGATGATATTATGGTAAGAATGAGCACAGGAATAAAACTTCAACCATCAACATCATCTTCAATGTGTAAACCAAATATGATCAAGACCAAATCCATGTGAAGAACAAGATTTGACTAAGATGTAGTTCTTCAAAGGAACTCAAAGATGGTCATGATTGGGATAATTGTTTGGGACATGGTTGATCAAGTCTTGAAGAAAGTAATTCAGTTTAAGAATTTCTTATGTTTTGAGATCAATATAAAGCATAAAGAAGAGAAAGATTGGTAAAGAGAAGGCTCGAGGATGGGATTCTAGAAGGTCAACACAAAAGAGTAAATGATGTACCGTATGGGGTCAAGTGGTTTAGTGGTCGGTGCGAGTCATGGGCTTGATAGATTGCATATAGCCCATGAGAGGATGGAATCAACTAGAGATGGTCATTATAGTTGAAAATAGAAAATTCAAGGCAAGCACGCTACGAATTATATGCTTGAAGCTTGTCATCGATTTGGTTATAATGGGCATGTGAAGACTTGCTTTATTGGAGGATTCCTATAGTGAAATATGGGGAGGAAAATTATGAGTCTTGACCAAGGGATCTTCATCAAGAGAAAAATTCTGAATTGATTCAAGTATGCGCGTCAACATCGACCTCAATTGGAATGTGTGGCGCTAATGTATGTCGTTGGTAGGTCTTCTAGATTAACGATCTTAAGGTGCTTGCTAGGAGACATGGTTATACGTGTTATAGTTGTACTATAAAGACGGGTTATTAGATGAGTATCTTGATCACACCGTACGTCGATTGCTCGAACCTTTGCATGTTTTGCATCCTCCACATTATATATTTGCTGGTGGATCTTTTGATATACTGGAGATTGTATAGGCTTTTCTAGCAAAAAAAATCGGCTTGGAGATTTTGAGACCAGTTCGAACTCCATTCCAAGCCTGTCAACGAAGCACCTATACAGGTTAGAAATAGTTTGGAGATGTTCAACAGCTTGAATATTTCCAAGCTTCCCGGTGCCTCCGAGCTTATTGCAAGTTCAGGTAATGGATACATGGTCTATCCATGTTCGTAGGTTCTGAGGTCGATTGGTACTTGTTTATCCAACATGGGTGACAAGCTACTCTTTGCACATGTTTGCCCACTGCGTTAGAACAGATTTATCTTTGTGTGTTGTAAGATATGGTTGTGCGCATCCTCCATGCAGATACCGGAAACTTTAGATTCTTTTTTGTTTGTACCATCTAGATACATTGTGAAGAATCGGTAAAGAGGATTTCATTTAAGAAGATAACTACCTTTTTTAAAGAGTACTATACCTTTTTAGGTAATTTATTCCATCACTTTTCATCACCTTATATAAGGTGGCAATAAGGGCATGTACAATGGGGTGACGTCAGCCTTCTCTTAGCGTTGACACGTAGGATATTTGTCTAGTTGGAGGAGAGAGAATGAAGAAAGAGGAGATTGCCTTCGCTTAGCTAAGAGATGATCTCTTACGAAATAAGAGAAGGCTAATTTCACCATTGTACAATTTGTCTTCCCTTAGAACTACAATTTCCTACTAAAATATAATTAAGTCTCATTAATTGTTAGAAATGGCAATAAGAGATGATGCATTGTACAACTTATAATTTTGTCTTCTCTAAATGATGTGGACGGCTAAGAGAAGGCACGACTTCTTTACCATTGTACATGCCCTAAGTATACTCCAATATGTTAGTTAACATGTTTAGCAACACAATTATTGTCAATTATCATCGGATGCTAAGTCATCGTCTATACAGATACCGGAAGCTTTAGGCTCGTTTTTGTCTAGATACATTGCGAATAATGGGTAAAAAAGATTTCATTTGAAAAGATAATTTCCTTTTTTAAAGAGTACCATTTTTAGGTAATTTATTCCATCACTTTTCATCACCTTATATAGTATAAGGTGGTAATAAGTACTTTCCAATATGTTAGTTAACATATTTAGCAACACAATTATTGTCAAATACCATCAGATGCTAAGTCATCGTCTACTTGTTTTAGCTATCATTCAACAGCCACTTCGCAAGTGAATGGCAACTAATTATCTCCCATTAAGATTTCGTTTTCTTATCAAATGATAAGGATGATGTTGCACATCCTTTTACGTATACATGCATTTCGAGAGTTTATATGCATAGTATTCTCTCCAAGAAGAACATGCACTCTCTGCTCGCCCCTTTCTCTGCTCCATAATCACCGAGTTAATCTCTCTCTTCTGTCAAGTTATACTACTGCTCCATAATGGCTCCTGGAAAGTTTCTTTTGGCCTCCATTACTACCGTATCAATTCTTCTTCACATGTTTCCGCACGGCAGTTCAGAGCTGATCGCCTTCCCTCCCGAAGCTGCGGATGGCCCAGTCGAAGAAATTCCAGACGCGGTGCTCAGCCCGGGGCCTCCGCCGAGGGTATTCGACGTCGATGACTACGGCGCGTCAGCCGGCGGCGACGCAACGGAGGTGTGAAACTAACCACTAAACAGAGCTGCTCTGCCTTTCGAGTTTTCCATGTATAAGTAACACATGTGCGTTAATTACAGGCGTTTCTCGGGGCATGGAGGGACGCCTGCAACTCCTCCGACGACCCATCCGTGTTCCTGGTGCCCGGCGGGAAGTCCTACCTCCTGATGCCCCTCAGCTTCTCTGGTCCCTGCAGAGCTACCTCGATCAGTGCAGTGGTGAGGCTACTCGTGACCACTATGCTATGTAGATTGTTCGTCACTGTTGCTTTTGTTTGGATCGTGATGTTTCCCGAATGATCAGATCCAGGGAACGCTGGAGGCTCCGTCGAACCGATCGGTATGGCTTGACGGACATCTCCCGGAGCGGTGGATCACGTTCGATAACATCGATCGTCTCCATGTCATGGGCAGCGGGACGCTCAACGGGAACGGGCAGGAGTGGTGGATCAACTCCTGCAAGGTCAACAAATCCATGGTGCGTACCTGCATGTCCGCTCCTCCATGTCCAACCTCTGTCTGTACATATGCATTCCTCCGACAGGGAACCTGACTTTCTGAACCTGCTTATTTTTTCCCCAATCCTTGGAGCAGCGATGCGTCACTGGCCCCACGGTACCTTCTTCACCCCGAGAATTCACTGTAAATTGATCGATCTGTCGTCGGAAATGTTGCTCATAAGTTGGCGAAATTTGCATGCAGGCGCTGTACTTCAGGAGCTGCAGCCATCTGGTGGTGGACGACCTCGAGGTTAGAGACAGCATGCAGATGCACGTCGTGATCGCCTACTGCTGGAAAGTGTTCGTCTCGCGGCTGTTCGTCACCGCGCCAGGATGGAGCCCCAACACTGACGGGATACACGTATCCAACAGCAGAGAAGTGTCCATAAGCGACTGCACCATCAGCACAGGTATAGTTCATTCGTTTAATCCGAGTGCAATGCACAATAACGTTCATGAAAGCATCATCAGATTCTTTTATCTATCTAGTGCTCCATATTATGTGATTTTACGAGTTTTCGTTGATTGCTTGATCACTGTTGTGCATGCCCTTGCGATTTGTTGCAGGTGATGACTGCATATCCATTGTGTCTGGTTCTGAGTTTGTACGGGCAACAGGCATATTTTGTGGACCGGGTCATGGAATTAGGTTTGTAGTATTTATTATAAGATTCCATTTTTAGCAGTATTATACTTTTAAATTTCTTCCGTGTAATTCCAGTGTTCAACATTATTTGAATTCCCGTTCAATCGTTGACGCTTCCACTGTCGCTTCAAGACATTGAAATACGACACTGTACTGTGCAGAGGAGTGTTTTCTGACTTCTGACGTTCTGTTGGCATTGGTTGCTCCCTGCAGCATTGGTAGTCTAGGAGCGAACAAATCGTGGGCCCGTGTCTCCGACGTGCTGGTGGAGAAGGCCACGCTGGTGGGCACAACCAACGGTGTGCGGATCAAAACTTGGCAGGTAATGCATGACCTCCTCGCTGCTGCTCGGCTGCCTGCCATGGCACCAAACCTGCAG
This sequence comes from Poa pratensis, assembly GCA_947311845.1. Taxonomy (NCBI): domain Eukaryota; kingdom Viridiplantae; phylum Streptophyta; class Magnoliopsida; order Poales; family Poaceae; genus Poa; species Poa pratensis. Next base: position 19,820,844 of record CAMZMU010000117.1, read on the forward strand.
TTTTCCTGCCTTTTCAAATTTGAGTTGCCTGCAAAATGGGGCCCGAAAATCTTCTGCTACACTATAGTATCTACCCTACAAATCTAGTAGCACAATCCTAATTATGCTGGACTAGTAATAAGAACTATTATATCAACACTTATGTGCACTCTGTGCTTCTCATGATTCCATCGACAGGGAGGAGACGGGTATGCAGAAAGGATTACTTTCCAAGACATAAGAATGTTCAGTGTCACTAATCCGATAATCATAGACCAGAATTACTGTGACTCCAAGAAACCATGTTCCGAGCAGGTACACAAACTATTTGGAATTCTTTCTTCAATTCCTCACCACCAATTCTATCATCTATCGTGTTCTCAACATCTATCATGTTCCCTTGCAGGAATCAGCTGTTGCCATACATAACATACGGTACAGCAGAATACACGGAACTAGTTCTTCGAAGATCGCCGTCAATTTCAATTGCAGTAGCGCCGTCCACTGCGATGGCATAGTGATGCAAGATGTTTCTTTGGTCGGGAAAGGGTCCTACCTTGGATGTTCTTCCCTGAATGCGAGAGTTCTAGGACTAGGATTCAACTCGCCTTATTGCAGCGTGGCCATGTAGTTGGTATTTTGTAGCAGTAGTAGTATTAGTATACAAGGTGTATATGTTTTAGGGAGTTTTGGTATTAGTTCAAAAATATACCCCTCCTCCAAACACCCATTTATTACATATTCTTTGACAGTAAGGTAGTCCTTGTGTGGAGACTTTTCACATGTGTTAGTGTCGGGATGTAACCCCGGGTACCCCAGAGTTGATTATTTTGTTGAGTTAGTAGAGGAGGCAGCAAAGAAATAAGAGGAGATAAATGGAAAAGGCAGAGAAAACCGGATCATCCAGCAGCTATCTCGGCAGGCCCGAGAATCAGTTACCTCGGGTGGATCGAGTCAAACTCCAGTGCTGGTGGGCTTCGGCTTGGCCAAGGCTGCCTCTCCTATGCTGGACCGAGATGTTAACCTCGGACTGGGCCTCTGCCAGGCCGGCACCTCCTAATCTCGGCGGGCCGAAGCCAACTCACCTCGGTTTGGGCCGAGTTTGCCCGGTCATCCCCAGTCCCGGACGGGCCGCCTCCTCCGAGATTCCGCAATCCCGGCCGAGCCGCTTCCTCCGACTTTCCCCAGCCTCGGATGGGCTGGCACCCCGCGCCCCGGCTTGGGCCGGCACTCCCTTACCTCGGGTTGGGCCAGGCCATCCCCAGCAGGCCGGATCGCCAGGCTGCTCCGCACGACGCTCCCTGCCTCGGTCGACGATCGACCGAGATCGCTGCTGCTTCACCGACATACAGTGTGCACCTCGGAGCAGGCCAGCTCCTCCTAGCCTCGGTGGGCCGAGACGTCTCCTGGGACGAGGCGCTGCTCCAGCTTCGGCTGGGACGAGGCGCTGCCTCGGACGGCGTATCCCGCGCCTCGGCTGGGAGCAGGCCAGCATATCCCGCACCTCGGACGGCCCGAGACGGCGTACCTCGGCCGGGTCATCTCCTTCTGCTCCGGATCGGACCGAGGCCACCAGGCGCTGCATCGACCGCTGCTTCAACCTCCGGCATCCCAGCTACCACATCGTCAAGTACAGATGCTCTGCCAAGATCCAGGAGACAAGTGCTAGAAGACAAGACGATGACACGGGCAGCATGGCTGCAGTGCCATTGATGTGATGAGAGTACAGCTACGTGACATGGGCAACAGTGTGGACAAGACCCCAGTAGTCAAATCATCAACAGTGTCTGTATAGTGGTTTGCGGGCCACCCTTGTCCCCTGGGCTTTCCCTATATAAGGAGCACCAGGGGAGGCCTCTCCTCAGCCACGCACGGGCTCTCTTGCCCCTTGGGCTCGCTTTCCCCCCGCTCTCTCTGCTGGCTCCCTTGAGCACATCTCCATAGCTCGTTCCATACAGCTCGAGGAGCATTTGTACAGTCCGTATGCAGAGAGGAGAATACACAGAGTAGGCTAGATGCTGCAGTAGGGGTTTTATCTCTCACGAGAGCCCCGAAGCAGGGTAAATCCTTGTGTTCGTTTGTTCTTCCGTGTGTGCTCTTCAGCGCGCTATCCCTCCCCGAATCCTCTAGCGTCCATCGGCTCCAAACATAAGCCTACCCCTAGGCATCTGTTGTTTTATACGACGACAGTTAGTCCTCAAGATTAACAGATTTTTCACATGTACTTGTGTGACTTTATGAGTTTTCTTCATGGACTTGATGATTGACTCTACTATGTTGGTACGAGATTTTGAATGTGAAGAGGAAAACGTACAGAGGACATGTGCACCCAGACAGAGTGTTTAGTTAATTGTAGTCCGTAAGGAGCCAACTCCACTGTATGCATGTGCTTTGCATGGCTAGACGAATGAATACGGACGACGCCGGGGGCAATATATACTCCCTCCGTTGCAAAATCTTTGACACACATTTGTTCAAATACGGATGTATTTAGACGTCTTTTAGTGTGTAAATATATTCATATGTAGACAAATAGAAATTAAGTATTTTGCAACAAAGTGCATTGTTAAAATCGGGGGGGGGGGGGGGGGGGGGGGGGAGAAAAGGCAGAGGAATTTAAACGCTTCACTTCTTGGTCGCCCCGCGCGACCGGGGGGTGGAAACCCTAGCCCGCCGCCTACATCCTCTCTCCCACCTCTCCCCTTCCCAGCCACCACGTATATCGTTGGGTAAAGCACGTGCGGTGTTTGTGGCGGCCGACCTTCCTGTCCCTGACGCGAGGAATCCGGGCAGAGCGGCGTCCTCCTTGGCAGCGGTACGGTTTAACATAGGTCGATGTGGCTTGGCGTGCTACGCTAGGGGGATATCTCACGAGTGGAGGCGTCGTTGGGTGGCGGTGCTCATGGGTGCCGCGGCCCGTGGCGGCAGTGGTGTTTCGAGGTCGTACGCCCGGATCCTGGCCAACGGGAGTGGGTCGGCAAGGCGGCGCGACAACGTGGATAGGGATGGCACGAACCTTGGACGGCTGCTAATAGAGCTGGCCATCGATGGCGGCGTGCCCGACTTTGGCCCAGATGTGGACTTGGATCGAGTTGGCTAGTCCCTGCGAGTCGATTGGTTGCAGGGCTTCCGGCTTAGGAGCCCAACCCCTAACCATGGATAGTTGGGCGCTGAATCCGACAGCAGCTTAACAACCCTGTTACGGGCTCTGCGGGTTCGTCTACGGGTGTGTCCTTTTCGTTGAATAGTCCAAGTCTCGAAGAGTCGGTTGGCTGACTGCCCTTTCTTGTCTGTTCCAGTGGAATGGTCACCGCGACTTGATGACCGAAATACCGGGTGTGGGGCAAAGGTTTTTCTGGTTGAAAGCATGCGTTCCCGCGCCAACGGCGATGTCGTAACCCTTTTTGGGGCGATGTTGTGGCTACTTTTGTCGTGTCAGGGATTCTGGCGAAAACCTTTGACTGCGGTCTCAACAATGGCGGCGTGGTCGTTACTTTAATGAGGGCATTGTTGTGGAGCTCCAGTTTTTTCAGTTTCATTCCGGTGCCTACGGTGACTAGTTTAGTTCCTTTTTTTTTAATCCTTAATCTGCTTTGTAAGAGAGTCACCTCATCACCTCGTATCAAAGTTTGGTTGTTAATTTTTTTTTTATAGATGTCTTTTATGAAAATTGAAAAGGCCAACAATTCCAGGCGGTGTCCCTCCCGACCCGAACATGCATGGCTACGGATCACGATGGTATGCAAGAGTTTCATGACCAGATGTGTGATATGTAATCACGCGAGATTCTATGTGACGACGAGATTCTATGTTTGTTTTTTTCACATATAAGACACGGTTTGAAGCAGTTTTATACACCGTTATCCGTGCTGAAGCTTGATGAAATAGTAGTAATCTTACCCGTCATTTCAAAAACAAAAAAAACTTACCCGTGGACCGTGGTGGGACCGCCGATCTCCAAAGGACTGATGCAGCCAGTGACCAATTTTGTGGTGACAGTCGTCGACTTCTTCGTGCTCTGTACGTATATCGACTCTGAAGCCATGCATCCGACTGAAACGAACAACTGCGGCCGGCCGGCTGCCATATCCTCGTCGTACGTCCTCCCCCTGCTAGTAGTTCAAAACGTGCCTCGCTGGCTGCCCAACACTCCACATGCATGCGTCCAACTCCAGCCAGCTCCGTTTGCACCGCACATGTCAGTGAAGAACCACGTCGGCAGCGGCGGGCGGGTGTCGCGTTTCGTTTTGAACTGGCCTTCTTGGGCCGGACGCGCCCTGAGCGCAGAGCGCGCGCACCGATCGAGACGACAGGCAAAGGACCTGCCTGCGGCACAGCAGCTCTGTGCACGGTTTGGATGATTGAACCGGGACTGTGGGGGGCCCGCTTGTCTGTCACTCGCCCGACCGAGGCAGCCACGAATCGGCCGCGGAAACGAGGCCATGTCGGTCGTCGCGCGGTTAGCAGAAGGAACGGCTACATTAACTAGGCACGGCCTCCCCAGAGCCAGAGCAGAGGTCTATGTATGCTGACCTTATAAAGGTTCACACAAGGTTTTTTCGCAAATACTTGTGAAAACTAAAAATCCCCCTCAAGATCAATGCACTTATGTGGTTCCACAATAGAAAATTTTACTTGTCAAGCACAATGTGACAAAAAAAATGCAATGCTTGTAAAAATGCTAACTTCTGTGACTATTAGGAGACCATTGAGAATTTATTCCCTAATGCTCTGTTCTGCGTATGTTTGGTGTATTGTGTATATGATTTACAATATTCTTGACCAATCAATATGACAATATGTTTGGTAATAGGTTAAATGGAATCAATAACAAAACTAAGAGTAGCATACACATAGCTTTTTTAGGGTTGTATTGGTCGTTACAGAATTGTAGAAACAATGTTAAGAATGAACCGTCCAATTTTGCACAGGTTATCTATATGCCTTCTCATTGGATCCATTTATGGTCCTTCCTTCTCCAGTCGGGTTACTGGATGCAATCGTTTGTTGAAAGTTGCTTAGATATTTATGATCAGGTTGGATGGCAGATATATGCTATATGTTTATTTTATTCCGATGGTTGATTCATGCATCGATTTGATTTTTGATCTGTAATAACTCGAACGATGAGCTTCGTAATAAAGATGGTTGTGTATACCAATCGGAGAGGCCAGGGTTATACTTCCATTTTTTTTACAGTACCATTCACCATTTTAGCGACAAGTGTAGGTTTTTGGCAAGCGCAGACAATGTTTCGTATCAAACAGTGTCGAGGAACATCCCTTCTCGATAGTACGGCAAGCTGAAGGACTATCCCTCCAAAAAGAAAGATGAAAACTTTCGATGAAACCAAGTGACATTTTCTTAATCGGTCTATTCTTAAAAATATTTCTGTCAACTAACTTATACGCGGAACCAAGTAATACAAGGTCCGCACTACGGACTCAGCTTCAGTGACTTCACGGTCCTAAGTCTCCCGGTGACTTAACCCATTATCTCCCCTCCATTTGAGATCCGATGCGCCAGATCGAACCAGATTCGGATGAAAAAATAAAAAAAGTTCAGAATTTTTTTGAAAAATTCTCATAAACAAGAATTGTTATGTTTTATATTATGGTAAAGTTCAAACCATTTAGATTTATGGTTTGGGATTAAATAGTATTTTAAGATCTAATACATAAAAAAATTACTCACAAACTATATATCCAAATAATTTGAAACCTGCACAGAATAGAATTTCTTATTTTTGAGAATTGTTTCATATTTTTCTGAACACTTTTAATTATTTTTAGTTCGAAACTAGATCGATCTGGTGCGTCAGATCTTAAATGGAGGGCAGATAATGGGGCTTAGAACATGCACTTGTTTATTCTTTTTAGAAAAGGAAAAAATGAAGTAATTGAAGCTGAGTCCACGCACAACGATTAGACAGGCTCGTTTCAAAATGCACGATGCTGCAGCCGTACGATACTGCACGAGAGGCTGCTGTGCCCGAACCAACTTGCCAAGTGTCCACCCCGCGGCACGGAACCCCAAACTAGCAGTAGCATCGCACGCCTGTCCGTTGCATAGGCTCATAAGATGGGTACTTCTACTGCAAGAATTTGATTTACATATTGTAGATAGGAAAGGTGCTGAAAATCCTGTTGCTGATAATTTGTCTAGATTAGAAAACATTTCAGATGATCCTATACCTGTTAATAATAGTTTTCCAAATGAACAATTGGCTGCGATAAAGGTAAGCTCACGCGAAAGTCCTTGGTATGCTGATTATGCTAATTTTATTGTTGCCAAGTATTTGCCTCCGACCTTTACAGCTCAGCAAAGAAGAAAGTTCTTTTATGATTTGAGGCATTATTTTTGGGACGACCCACATTTGTATAAAGAAGGAGTAGATGGCATTATGCGAAGATGTGTTCCTGAGTATGAACAGAAAGAGATATTGAGCAAATGCCATGGAAGTGCTTATGGAGGACATCACGCGGGAGATAGAACTGCGCAAAAGGTTCTACAATCAGGTTTTTATTGGCCTACCCTTTTTAGAGATGCTAGAAAATTTGTCTTATCATGTGATGAATGTCAAAGAGTAGGTAACATTAGTAGACGTAATGAAATGCCTATGAATTATTCTCTTGTTATTGAACCTTTCGACTGTTGGGGATTTGACTTTATGGGTCCTTTTCCTCCCTCAAATCATGCGGATCGAACCAGATTCGGATGAAAAAATAAAAAAAGTTCAGAATTTTTTTGAAAAATTCTCATAAACAAGAATTGTTATGTTTTATATTATGGTAAAGTTCAAACCATTTAGATTTATGGTTTGGGATTAAATAGTATTTTAAGATCTAATACATAAAAAAATTACTCACAAACTATATATCCAAATAATTTGAAACCTGCACAGAATAGAAAATGTGACATTTCTTATTTATGAGAATTGTTTCATATTTTTCTGAACATTTTAATTATTTTTAGTTCGAAACTAGATCGATCTGGTGTGTCAGATCTTAAATGGAGGGCAGATAATGGGCTTAGAACATGCACTTGTTTATTCTTTTTAGAAAAGGAAAAAACGAAGTAATTGAAGCTGAGTCCACGCACAACGATTAGACAGGCTCGTTTCAAAATGCAAGATGCTGCAGCCGTACGATACTGCACGAGAGGCTGCTGTGCCCGAACCAACTTGCCAAGTGTCCACCCCGCGGCACGGAACCCCAAACTAGCAGTAGCATCGCACGCCTGTCCGTTCGATCCCGTCCATCTCTTCGCCTCGTCCCCATCATCGTCGACCAGCTCCGGGGAAGTAGTAGTCATTGCTCAATCGTGGCGTCGGAATCCCGGCTTGGCCTGGCGTGGGGCTTGGGCACGCCGGTCATTTCCGACTTTCCGTGCAAAGATCCTTTCAAATTGTGGCTTTTTGCTTCACGGAAAACGAGAAACACCGCCTCCACTCTGGCCTTTTTCAGCACAGAGCACATCTCCATCCTCATCCTCCGAAGTCCGACCAACTTCTTCCCGCACCAAAAGCACCCGACCGTTGCCACCTAGGCCCGAGGCAAAGAGCCCACACCCATCCCTCCATCCACATCCGCACGAGCTTCTTGCTACGCCGCGCACCCGTCTCCCCGAAAACCAAACCAGCGCCTTCCTCGATGTCGTCGCGGCGGCCGGCGAGCCGGGGCCAGCACGCGATCGCCACGGCCACGGCGACGCCGCGGATCCTCAACCTGTCGAGGAGGTCGTCGCTGGGCGGGAGGCCGAGCCGGAGCGGCGGCCGTGCTCAGCAGCAGACACGGCCGGCGCCGTCGAGGCCGGTCAACCTCGGCGCGCTGTTCGAGATGGAACGCCGCGTGCGCGGGCTGGAGTCGGCGCCGGCGTCGCCGCCCCGTGCCGCGCGACCGCCGCGGGAGGAGGACGCCGGGGAGGAGCAGGAGGAGAAGTGGCGGTTCCAGGCGGAGATCCTCCGCGCCGAGTGCAACTTCCTCCGGATGGAGCGCGAGGTCGCCCTCCGCAAGCTCGACTGCCACCGCGCCCAGATGGAGGCCGCGCTCAAGACCGCCGTCGAGACGCTCGCCTCGGTACGACACGTCAAGAAAGACTCCCTTTTTCTCATCTGAACTTGTTGTTCAACTATGTTGATGTGTTTGATCGTGCGTGCGCGGATGGATGCAACAGGGAGGAGAAGGTCGACGGGAGGTGCGGCGAGGCCGGCGTGGCGGCGGCGTTGGACGAGGGGATCGAGGACCTGGAGGAGATGATGGAGGACCTGCGGGTGGAGAAGGAGAGCGGAGGGAGGAGGGCGACGAGCGGCACGCGGGAGCTGCGGCGGAGCCACGGCCGGAACTTCGACCGGCAGGCGTCGTCGCTCCGGCGGCGCCTCGAGAAGATGCCACCGGCCGACGCCGAGCCCGCTGTCTGCAAGGACATCCGGGAGATCGCGCACCCTGTCGCCCCAACGCCGCCTCCGCCCGCCGAGCACCGCGACTGCGATGACCACGTCCCGAGGAGCGCCAATCTGTCTGATGTATGTAACTGAATGCGCACTGTCCACATAACACTTATTGCTTGTCGATGTTCGTTGTGGTGAATCTGCAATGCTTGATGATCACTAAAGGTGCAGTCTTTGTGCGATCGTTTACACATTGCAGGTGGAGATGCTGAGGGTGAAGATGGAGGGGATGTCCAATGGCATGCGCGAGAGGATGGCGGAGTACAGTCGGCGGCTGGAAGCCGTCGCCGGCGCCGGAAGCGACATCGCTAGCTGCCAGTCCAGGACATGCGGCAACCGGCGGCACAGTCGAAAGCCAAGCACTTGCAGCCAGAGGAGCTGGAGCGGCAGCAGCAACGCGAGCAACGGCAATGCCGCGGCATTCCGGCCGAACGCCTCGCACTCTCACGGCCCCAGCGTGGCCTCCGAGAAGCATCGCCACCAGCAGCAGCAAAAGGTTGTATTCAAATTTGTTTCTTACTGCTCACATTACACTGTTTAGGCACCATGATCTCCACTAGTCCACTTTGCTTATCTTATTATTCCATTGCTTCTTTTCGAAAACAAGATTAGTGGTGATTAGTCTTGGGCACCAGAATGTCGTTGACTCGGGGGCTAGTACTGGTCAGCGACTTGACGGCAATATCAATCCACGATTATTAGGTCGGTTTTGTCTCATCCGGGAGGCGAGTTTTGAAATCGCCTGCAGCTCGGATGGAAATGCAATGCAATGCAGGCCTGTGCTGTGGGGATGGCATCAGCATGTACAGGGTTTTGCACTGGTTTCAGAGGAAGATGAGTAATTGATCTGATTCACTTGGGTCCACGGATCATCAGCTCGACAGCTACCTAACACGAGAGGTTAATGGCCACTGCGCTGCATACTTGTGTTAACCACTGTTGATTTGATTTGGATGGGGCCATTCTTTCTTGTAGCTCGCCTCGCCTTGATACTACTCGTAGGGGTTTCAAAAAATGGCTTTGACATATGATCCATCCCATGATTTGAACCCGCCAATGATTGTGAGTTGGCCCACGTTGTCAGTGCCGTTGCTGGCTGCCCCCATTGGCCATGTTTGCAGTTGCAGGTGGTCCTGGGTGAGCAGGCCTCCCCTTTTCCCCTTGCTTTTGGAGATTGTCCTGGGCCTTGGAATTTGGAAATATTCCCCTGTTATAGTAGTATTTTTATCGTCCGTGCGAGGCTTGTGCCAGTTTTATATATTTTTTGTATTTTTAAACTCTCTGGTTCCTTTGTAAACGAAGCATGGTCTAGTTCTGCAAATTTCGTATTTTTATCCAACTGGTCTGGTTCTAGGGTGCAAAGGAAAGCTGTTCTAGTCTGCATTTCATGGGCCTGAGCCGTGACGTTGCCATGGCTGATTGTTCGGAACGGTTCGAACCCAAAGGACATGTGTAGATAGATGCATGCAAGAATTCAATGTGATCTGCAAATTTGAAACTGCAAAAGGGGTGCACATTTCCGGCACATGCCGGCAACAGGATGTATGATGAATCCGGGCCATGTTGAATAAGACGAGGTGCCCACAACAGGAAAGTTTAGCCTTTCCTGGCTTATGCAAAAGATATGGGCCAGGCCCAAGGACCAAGACATGTGTTCATTGAGCTATTACTTCTCAACAACTATTGTGCCCAAGGGGACCATCGGGTCAAGCGTGCAGATGCATTGCCCTGCCCTGTGAACATTTTGGTAGACTGAAGTTAGTTCGGGTAGCTGCCAATGGCAACGCAGTATTGCTAGGAAACTCAAGTCTGAGAGGGCATTGCTTTCAAAAGCAAAGCAGTTTGTAATAATTATGAGCGAGCTATGCCATATTGCCATTATAAGCTTCTTTTTGAATGGGCAGCATGCTGCTGGATTTGGTCGACACATACTGGGCAAAACTTTTATTGCACTCTCCCAGTCTTGACCTTTTATGCCCCACATGTACATGTACATGCATAGAGTCTTCGTGCTTTGAATCATTTGTCGTGTTAAGTTTTGAAAAATCTTGCTGAAAATCTGTTCCCTAGCAGGTTGTTGCTGAAGAGTGCAAGCTGGTGGGCTCTGGAAGCTGCTGCGACTGCAAGGAGATTGTGGGGAGGATAATGAAGCAAGTAAGAGCTGAATCAGAGCAATGGACTGAGATGCAGGACATGCTGGAGCAGGTCAGACTGGAGATGCAAGAGCTGCAGTCTTCCAGGGATGCATGGCAGCGCCGTGCCATTGCTTCTGACATCAGTCTTGGTTCCTTGAATTCTCAAGTAAGTGGCTTCTCATTGTACTTGCATATGTACCTGAAATGCTTCTTAGTGTTACATGTTCGGTTGTGCTTTGTTTGCTATCATGTGAAACCTGATTTTCGCCGCTAAAGGTTGTCGTGATTGCATCATCCTTTTACAAGTTTACTTACTATGCATGTCTCTTGGAATTCAGAGTAAGAAGTATTCGTTGGCAAAAAATAGAACTCCTTTGTAGTAGTCTGTTTTGGCACCAAAATTTTAAATGCACCTGATTTCTTAGTTTAGAGTTATCGCTGACTGAAAGCAGAGCAGTGAATATGTCAGAATCCAGTGATGAACTAGTCTTGAAATTCTACAGTACAAGTAGAGACACACTGCTTTGCAGTTTTATTTGGATCTGACCTATTATTTCATACTATACATTTTTTAAGGCTGTAGACAAAAATCTCTATTTGCCAAAAGAACACAACCAACCAAGGCTGTAGAGTGTAGAAATGCTTCCACTGTACTTGCATCAGCACCTAGAAATGCTTCTTGGTGTTACATGTTCGGTTGTGCTTTGTTTGCTCTCATGTGAAACCTGATTTTACGCCACCGGAGTTGTGGTAATTGCTTCATCCTTCTACAAGTATACATACTGGTGTAGCAGTGCTATGCATCCATTCTTGGAATTCAGAGTAAGAAGTATTGGTTGGCAAAAAAAGGGACTCCTTTGTAGTAGTTTGTTTTGGCGCAAAAAATTCTAATGCTCTTGATTTCATAGTTTAGAGTTATTGCTGCTGAAAGCAGAACAGTGAATATGTCAGAACCCAGTGATGAACTAGTCTTGATATTCTACAGTACAAGTACAGACACACTGGTTTGCAGTTTTATCTCGAACTGACCTACTATCTCATGCATTTTCCAAAAGAAAACACCAAGGCTGTAGACAGGTCTCTAGTTTCCAAAAGATCACAGAGTTTGGCCCAGAAAAACACCATTTCGTTTTGTTTGCGATGCACATCAATACATTTCAATTGTTCTTCAAACTATAGTATGTGAAGCTGCTGTCTAAACAAAAACTCTTGGCATTGACCAGATGCTGGAGTGGAAGCAACGCGCGCAGGCGTCGGAACATCACGTAGATGATCTCCAGAAGAAGGTGTCAGAAGCGCAGGCGTCGGAACATCACGTAGATGATCTCAAGAAGGTGTCAGAGCTCCAAGGCAAGCTGCACACCTTCAAATCACATTTCCCTGCCCCAAGCCTGCCCAGCCGAGCATGGTCTGAAGCTTGCAAGATGGAGAACCCGCGATCAGCCAAGGCTCAGCACAACCACCGACCACCACAGGACTGTGGCAAGGAGAAGGAGAAGCACGTCCTGATCTGCCGCGTGAAGCACTCGCCCAGTGTGATCCCGAAGCGCTCGCCACTGAAGGAGATCGGCAATATCAGCCTGCAGCGGCAGTGGCAGCGGTGAGCAGTCACTGACCATGACGAGCGTACGTGGGGATCGATCCTCTGCTGCGATCAAGGTTAATTTTGGGCAGGGGTGGGGAGAGAGAATTCTGTCACTTTTAGTTTAGCCACTAATAAAGTAATTTACTACTAATTTATAATAACCACGACTGACTTCTCGTCGGTCAGATCTGTAGTGAGTAGCCAACTAGCCAGCTGGGACGGAGTTACTTTGCGTAGTGTAGTAAAATGTTGAGGAATAGGCGAGATCGAGATGTATGTAAGGCGGATGCCTCTTTTTTTTCTGAGATTAATTGGCAATTTTGTTTCTTTCTTCTTCGAAGATCTGACGATCATGTGTGTTAACTGCACCCGTAGAGGTGTGTTCGTGGAACTTCTTCATTAAACATGTTAGTATGAGAAGTAGTCCGATCTATATCAATGATTCCAAGAATCTCCACAAAAAAATTAAAAAAATACGAGTAGAATAACAGCAGAGACTTTAACTTTATTGCCGCTAAATATGCGTCGGTAAGCCTTGGAGAACATGCACATCCCGAGCTTAACTACAACTATACATCTAAGAATCTAGCTAGTGATGGATCATGGAAACATAGGCGCAGTATGTACACACGATCTTCTCGGAGATGTACACGTAGACGGCGAAGGAGAGGCTCATGAGCGCGACGTCCTTCCAGTCCCCCTTCTGCTTCGGACTCAGGTTCTCCTGCACGGCCATCCCCGCCTTCACCACGCCGCCGTGCACCCTTTCAGCCATGGCGATCCACCATGCTCTCTTCTTCCCTCCTCCTCCTCCGCCACCGCCGCCTATCGGCGGCTCGGTCGGTAGCCGGCTTTGGCAACGGAAGGAGGATCTTGGCCGAGAGACGGCGGTGCTACGTCGTCGTCTGAAGGTTTGGGAGACATGTAGAGCGGTGGTATTGGTCAAGGAAGCCATTGCATGGATCGATGCTGTGATCTTCAGGAGGAATACTAGAGATGTGATCTATGGGGTTTTGTGGATCTTTCAAACACGAGAGGATAAGTAGCTCCTGACTACGGGAGGAGGAGAAGGGAAGACAGTGACAAGTAGGCGTGTCATGTAGCAGCAAGCAAGCTGGCAGTTGGCCCAACTCCAAAGCAAGCTCATACTGCTGCGATATTTATCAACACTAGATTTCAGCCCTTCGGTCGTATATTTTGCTCACGGAAGGGATCCAAACGAGACATTATTGGAGGGTTTTTTACTCAATTCGCCGGAAGTTTTTAGACCATAGAAGAAAAAAAATATCGACTAAACAAGCTCAATCAGAAAATCAGGGTCAAAACAAGGCGCCTTGTATAATATTGCCCTTGTTTTTACCCTTGCTAGAAAACCATAACCGGAAGTTTTTACCCTTGCTACTAGGTAACTGGCTCGATACACTACTTGTTGAAGATGGTGTACGGAAAATCCGCGACAAAAATATGTTGGCTCAAAGGATTGTCCCAAGTTTATTCTAAACCTACTGACTCATATTTTTGGGCCTTTGAATCATTCAATATTAAAAAAATTGGGCCAGAAGGATAAGTGATTGAGTAATATCACCCTACGAGAACAATGCCCTGCTCGCAGGAGGCTGATAAATTCGATGGAACCTGAACGAGAATGGTAAATTCTCTGTGAATTCTTTGTATAGAACCTTAATCAATCACTTATTTTTCCATTACAAATTCGCCCGCTCTAAATGGTCAGTCAACCAAATAGTTTCAAACTTGTATCCACCACGAGGGTTCCAAATCTTTTCGTCAACTCGGTACATTGTATTGATCATAATTTTAGGATGAGAGCGCTTCATGTTATTTGGTCGCTTTGGTATGTACAAATGATAAGATTTTTAACGGTAAGATTTTTTCTCTTATGCAGGTCATCTACCAGTGTACAAGTTTATTCCGATCATGGTCAGTGTCAAAACGCGTGGAGTATCGAGATCTGTTTATGTAGGTGTCTACATAGTTGGAGGCTAAAGTATTTTTATCCAACATGGGCGGCCACATGATCTACGGATTGGTCCTCCATCGTCTTAGGCGTTCTACAGTTCACTAGCGATCACTTGTTTTTCGCCTATTATCAAAAAAAATAGCATATCTCCTTTCAAATCTATCATATTGAAATACAGTGGAGATTTATTTTTGTGGGGGAATTAATAGGGAATTTCACAGGTAGTTCAAACTTACCCATATAGACATAAAATGCCCTTGTGATTTTGAATAAACACCTCATGCGAGTTTCATGTGCCACAACCTCGCACGTGACACGATTATCTTGCCATTCTTGTCTCTATGTGATGGGTTGGACTAGTTTTTTACGGTTTTCTAAATCTCAATTGGTCATGATTGTTAATTTGATTGGTTATGGAAAACAACAACTTATGTTTAATGAACTTGGTATAATTAGTGAAAAAATATAATTTGCACTTCTATGGATCGAGTGAGTAAATCTATATCTCGTTAAGTCATGTAGATAAGTACATCATTATATCATGTTATGCGTGGTAACACGACGTATTTTGTATATTATCTTCGTTTAGTAGATATTGTTGTATTTTAGTATGGTGTGATGATAATTCAGAAATGGCCCTATCTATATCTTTTATAAAGTAAAACTCCACAAGCGGAATATTTAAGTTGCCTATCTCCACATGCTGGTTGTCCACGTCATCACACAATCTTAGCCATCCGATTGTAATCGTCTATCGTCCATGTATATTGTCTCAATCATACACATGCATTCCCACAAGCTTGAACATACAAAATTGTAACAACCGCTCGATGATACCTCATACTCCTTCCATTCCTAAATATAAGATGTTTTAGCTTTTGTCCACATTCACATGTATCTAGATGTATGTGGACATGTTTTAATGTATATGTACACTCATTTGAGTTTGCACCTAGCCAACATGTGAGATAGCTAGAACATCTTACATTGTGGAACGGAGGGAGTACATTTTATAGTTCTGAATAGTTGGTTACAACTAAGCTAGAAAATTTTCTACTGTACAAACATACGGCAAGATATTTTCTTGCTCATAACCGTAGAACCCTCTATAAGATCACATATAAACATATTATAGTGCATATATGTGACATAAATTAATATGTTGAAGAATCACGCTTTTCTTATTTGATGGTATCGCTCAACAAATTTTTCATAACTATAAGTTAAAACTAACTCAATTTCCATTACAAACTATCGTTCTAGTTCAGAGTAGTACATTTGTAATGATATAGATTTAAATTGTATAATGGTAAAATTTTATTAGTGTTTTTAGAAGAAATTAATCAAAAATATTATTAGGGATGCTAAATGCTTAAGAAAGAGTAGTTAGGATTAATTGACTAATGTACAACTACATGTAAATATGTTTATTATAAAAAGGATGTCACACAACTTGTAACGAATCTCTTCGAGCACAAAAAGACATAAGAATGACTCTTCAAACAAGGAAAAAGTCGTTGGTGAGCACAACAATTAAACTTACATAAGACGGCTATGGATAAACTTCTTACTTTATTGAACAGTCTGTATAACAATCCATTTCTCTAGCTTGCCTAATACAACCCCAGCCAATTGGAAACATACTAGGTGTAATGGGGTGGTGGAACTAAATTCACACACCATTTCACAAGATGGGCTTAACCACATCCAATTTTCGTAATATGAGTGTGCTAAAACGGTTTTTACAATGATAGGTGACTTGTGGTAATAGTACATGGGTGATCAATATATCACAGTTAAAAAGTTTGTGGTAGATGGTTGCGCATCAAACACAAAAAGTTGTCGTGGTAGATGTATATAACAAACGGTAAACTCCTGTCACGCCATTGTCTTTTCTACCATAGTTATAAACCGTGATAGATATCATTCGCACTAATGATACATCCAAAACGTATCTATAATTTTTATGTTCCATGTCTATTATATATTAAATATCACATGTTTTATTTACACTTTATATCATTTTTATGCATTTTCTGGGAATACAAGATGCCACAGTGCCAGTTCCTGTTTTCTGCTGTATTTTTGTTTCGAAATTCTCTTCTGGAAATATTCTCCAAAAGGCACGCCAATTTACCTGATTTATTTCTGCACAGGAACGAAGCACCAGTCCGAAGGAGAAGCCCATGAGAGGAGGTGGGCCCACGGCGCGGCCAGGGGTGGCCCCGCGCCGCCACCCGCCTGGCCCACCTGGTGCCCCCTGGCACCCCTCTTTCGCCTATAAATTACATCTATTCGGGAAACCCTAAATACCCGATCAGAAATCTATGAAAAGTTCCGTCGCCGTCGTCGTCGTCAACCCTAGTTCGTGAGGGTTCTGGTCTTCTGGAGTTCTTCCCGGCCCCCCGCCGGCGAGAAATCATCACCGGAGGGCTCTTCATCACCATGCCTGCCTCCGGAGTGATGCGTGAGTAGTTCTTCACGGGACTACGGGTCCACAGCAGTAGCTAGTTGGTAGTCTCTCCACCTTGTGCTATCATGTTTAGATCTTGTGAGCTGCCTAACATGATCAAGATCATCTTTATGTAATGCTATATGTTGTGTTTGCTGGGATCCGATGAATTGTAAAGTTATGATCAAGTTTGTTCATCTATTTATATCCATGTTTTATGTATGTTCCTGCATGCTCTCCGTTGTTAGTAGATGCTTTGTCCAAGTAGATGCTAATGACTGCAAGAGGGGTTATTTATGCTAGATAGTGGGTTCATGCCTCTAGAAGCCCGGGCTCGAGATGACAGAAACGACTAAGTCTGTAGATGTGCTGTTGCCACTAGGGAGAAAACAACTTTGTTGTGTCTATATGTCATATGCATTGTTTACATTACACACTTTGCTTAATGCTTTTATCTGTTGCTTGCACTTAATACTCACGGGAGGCACGGAAGCTATCCCAGGGGTGGATTATTAGTCATAGATGCAGCTAGTAAGCGGTCTATGTATATTGATGTAATGCCCAATAGATCTACCAATGAACATGTTCTTATCATATCTTGCATTGTCATGCATTTGCACTTTGTCAATTGCCCAGCTGTAATTTGTTTACCCAATATATTTATCTGTTTTATGGAGAGACACCATTAGTGAACTGTGGGCCCAGTCCTTTATTCCACACTGATAAAAACACCGTTTCCACCACGCTCTGCATTTATTTCCCGTTGTTCCTTTTTGCACTCATCATTACTTTCCACACCATACGTTTAATCCTTTGTATTCAGCAAGCCGGGGAGATTGACAACCTTCCTGTTTCGTTGGGGCAAAGTACTTTGATTGTGTTGTGTGCAGGTCCACGTCAGTGATCGTAACGGCGCCGCTGACACCGTGTTGAAGCTCTTCCAATTCCTACTAGTTCGATAACCTTGATAGATTTCAAGAGAAAATTGTTGCTGCACTACTTCATACCTTCCTCTTGGGGTCTCCCAACGAACGTGTGTTTCCACGTCATCAAGCATATTCTCTGGCGCCGTTGCCGGGGAGTTAGAGGAGACTTCAAGCTACCAATAGCTCCGACAACAGCATATTTTCTGGCGCCGTTGCCGAGGAATTGGAAGCTACAGCAAGGGGAGTTACACGCCACCAATCTCATTACTTTGTTTTTGTCTTGCTTGTTTTATTTTTATTTTATCTTGTTTGCACTAAAAATCAAAAACCAAAAAAAAAATTCAGCAACTAGTATTTTTTCTGTTCTTCTTGTTATTATGTCTAGTTTTATATTCGCTATCTATGGTTAATTTCTTTGAAACTAGTTGATATTGGCAAGGTGGGTTCATGGAGGATCAACAAAAATATTATAAGGAATACCGCTTGTCACAAAAAGGGAAATATTTATGGGAACAAATAGATACATTGAAAAGTCTTGCTAGAAACTTGTGCTCTACATATGATGAATCGTGGTGCTTTAATGAATCTTTTTGATGTAGGAGGCATAAACACCTCCCTTTGCAGTGTGATTATAATGATGATGAGACCTTGGCTTCTTATGCCAAAGGAAACTATGACTTTGATAATCTTGAACAAATTGAAGAATTTGTTGTTTTTAAGGATGCCTATGAAATTACTTCTTTGCTTAAGAATACTTATGATGCTCCTTATAAATCTGAGAATTTTGCTATACTTGGATATTTCCTTGAATATTACAATGATAATCCTTATATTACTGTATTTTTTGAGAAAACGTATCCTCCAAAAGAAGAAACTGATGTCTTGCAGGAACCTATGAAAGAAGGAATTGCTGAAACTAAAAGCTCATTGGATGAAAAAGAGGAAGAAAGTGATGAACAAAAGGAGGATCTACCTTCTAATGATAGTAACTATTTAACTCTTACATTATATGATTACCCTCCATGCCTACCTAAGGAGGAAGAATGCTATATTGTTGAATGTTATGATTCTATTGAAATATCTCCTTTTGATAAATTTGAAGTAACAAATTCCTTGACTCAAGAAAAAGAAGAAATAACAGAAAGTAAAAATGTGCTCCCTACTGTTATATATGATAATGCTCTTGATGATGGTCCTATATTGCCTGATGATATTAATTATACTGCTATTGTCAAAAGTGGGTTTAATGACCCCACTGTTTTTGAGCTTAATACAAACTATGTGTTTGTTGATCATGAAAAGCATGCTTTATGTGATAGTTATATTGTTGAGTTTGTTCATGATGCTACTGAAAGTTGTTATGAGAGTGGAAAATATGGTTGTAAAAGTTTTCAAGTCACTAAAACACCTCTCTTTATGTTGAAAGTTTTGAAGTTGCATTTGTTTCATCTTCCTATGCTAGTTGCTTTATGCTTCAATAATTTATTTTATTACAAGATTCCTTTGCATAGGAAGTGGGTTAGACTTAAATGTGTTTCATCTTCTAACCTAGCTAAAAGGCATTAAAGAAAGCGCTTTTGGGAGGCAACCCATTATCTTTTGTTTTCAGTTTTTATTAGTCAAGGATGTTGCTTACTTCTGTAATAACTCCTTTGTATCCTTTTTGTTTTGTTTTTGTGCCAAGAAAAGCCTCTGATGCAAGAAAGTGTTAAAGTTTGGTTTGCTGTCCAGAAACATATTTCTGTTCTTTACTGTACGAAAATCCAAAAAATCACAGGACATGATCTTAATCTGAAAAAATTTAGCAGAAGCCTGAGATTTATATCTATCTTTCGTTAGTTAACCGTTTTCTGATTTGAGCAACGGAAGTACCTCGGAAAAATTCATCTTTACGGACTGTTCTGGTTTTAACAAATTCTGTTTTTTTTACATTGTCTCTTTTGCAAGTATTGATTTCCGTTCTTCGGGGGGAGACCAGGATCTTCCTTAGTAACAGTAGCTAATGTTTAAAATGAAATTATGCAATGTGTCTTTACAGAACCAAGTGAGCTTATGTTTTGATGTACTAACCCCTCTAATGAAGTCTACGAGCTGTCTTTGTGTGAAGGAAATTTTCAAGTATCAAGAGAGGAGGATGATACAATAAGATCAAGAAGAGAGAAAAGCTTAAGCTTGAGGAAGCTCTCATGGATCTCCCCTGGATATATCAAGAAGACTCAAGCGTCTAATCTTGGGGATGCTTCCCCTTCTTCATCAACAAATTATCAGGTCATCTCTAGTGAGACTATATTTTTATTGATTCACATGTTGTGTGCTGTTCTTGGAGCGTCTGTGTGTTTTTATTTTATTTTCTGTTTTGTTTTTTTTTTCTGATCATACCTAAGTTGGATCCTACCATTCTTGTGTGGGAGAGAGAAAAGCTCCGCTTTTTCTTAGAATACTCTTATTCTTCACTTATATATGTTGAGTATTCTGTTTATGTTTTGTTAGCTTCTAGCTCTCTTTTTTCATGTACCTCTTGTTCAGAGCTATTAGTTCTTTTGTAGAAAGTACTCTCTTGCTTCACTTATATTTGTTTGGAGTGTTGTTTAAATAAGTTGATTGGCGTCTGGTTGAACAGAAAATGCTAAGTGTGTGGTAGTTGTATAACGGAAAAATTTGCATAGTCTTGTAGATTATTGAACTTTGATAACTTGATTCCTTGCAAATGTTTTGAGATATTAAGAAATTAGATGTTAATACTTGCTGGTTACTTAAGTTAAAATTTATTAGTGGTTGTGTTATTAAATCTTGTATCGTACTACAAACTCTACTAAAATTGTTGAAGGTGTAGTTGGTCTTGATAGCTGTTCATGTCTGAAAAGTAATTCGTAATAACATAGTTGCATGCTAAGGTCGAGGATCTAACGGGGTACTTGTGCCGCCGTGAACGGCCCTCCTTGGAGTAAATTTAATCATGCTCTTAATGTTGAACCTGCTAGTTGTTTGCAATAAGCTTGTGAGTTCTTTTTGACTAATTTGAGCTACGGTTTTTGGCACTTCCACCATCCAAATTTTGCTAGCCTCTTCGGTGTTGTGCATTGCCTTCTGCTCACATTGAGAGTTGTGCATACTTTGCCAGTACATCCAAACTCTGTGGGAGAACTTCCTCTTGTTCTCCTACACATAAGCCAAACATCTTCCTCAAAACAGCCACCATAACTACCTATCACAGCATTTCCATAGCTGTTCCGAGATATATTGCCATGCAACTTCCATCTTACATTACATGACTTGTTGTCATTCATCATTGTTATATATTGCTTTGCATGATTCTATACAGCTGATGTGTGGTTTTACCCATGTCATGCTAGATCATTGCACATCCTGCTACACTGGCAGAGGCACTCAGTTCCATACATCATGTTTTGTTCATTATGAGTTATTTGTACCAAAAAGTGTGTTATCATATTTGGATGTTACCCCTACAGTGAGGGAGAGAAAAGTGAAAAGAACCATGGAGGCCATCGAAAAGAGAAACAAAAAAAGAAAAAAAGAGGAAAAGAGAAGAAAAAAAGAAATAAAGAGAGAGGGGGCAACATTATTATCCTTTATCCAGACTTGTGCTCATGTTTAGCACCTGCAGTTTCATAGTCATCATTTGTGCTCATGTTTAGCACCTATACTCCATGAGAGAGAGTTTTCATGTTTTACTAGTATAACTATGTGGGGAATTTTCATTATAGAACTTGGGTTGTATATTCCAATGATGAGCCTCCTCAAAAGTGCTCTAGCTCTTCGTGAGCAACCGAGTTGGATGCACCCCTACTAGTTCCATTGGAGAGCTTTCATACACATATAACTCTATGTGCATCCGTTGCATGGCAATCACTACTCCTTGCATAGCTTCGATTATAAGTGACGAGGGGTACACTCATCAAATCCCATGGTTAAGGACCTAGGGTTGAGATTATGGGGAGAGAACGTGGTAGTACTGGTAGTTTCGTCGGCTGACAAGCAGAGGCAAAGATTTACCCAGGTTCAGGCCCCTCGGGTGGAGGTAAAGACCCTACTTCCTGCTTGTCTGTTATTGATCGTGTGAGATTATGCGGTTACAAGGTGGCTCCGGCGAGATGTCGATCTCGCTAGAGCTTTGGTGGTTTGAGTATGGTTTGGTCCTAGATCGGCACCCCTCCCAGTCCTTAAATAGGCTGGGTCCCGGGAGTACGTAACCGACCTGATTTACATATAAGGAAAGTTCTAACCGACTATGCCTATGACTAATCTTGGAGGGTACTCCATCTTCTTGGACCTCTGGTCTGGGGCTTCGAATAGGCTCTTCGCTATTGGGCCTTAGTCATCACGTGCACCAGGTACCCTCATGGTAGGGTACCCGAGATGTATACCCATGTCAGTAGCCCCCGAGTACTTGTCTGACTCGAAGAATCGGGCATGGACTCTTTCGTAAGTGCACGTCATATGCTTTGTATTATAATTGGAATTCCTGTATGAATAGCACATGTTGGCTATGTCGAGTATCTCATCGACTGTAGTTTTTCCTTATGATGATCAAGAGATAATAGCTTAGCAGGCCCAGTACACTCGACGGATCGGGACTGGTTAACTACACATTCGGGTAAAACCTTACTAGCTTTCAATCAAACTTGAGTCCCTTGACTCGAATCTGGAACAAACTAGTCGGATTCGACTAGGCCGCGGAGGTCTTACTGAGTCGATCTACAGTATAGATTTGAATTTTACCCAACGCGTCCGTCAGGATTTTTCATCATGTCTGCTGACACGGAAAGTATAAGGATTTACGTTGCTGGAACGGTCCTTAGCCCAGCTCGAAAGTTCGGCGGGTCTTACCTTTGCACTAGTTGGTGAAGAAGCTGGAGTAGTGTATTTGCTGACCTGGAGGCATGTTGAATAAACAGGTTGTCGCGCGAAATGAAAGCGGAGTCCTAGAAACGGCCTCTTTAACGAGCGCCGGTGTAGAAACTAGTCGATTGAGGCACCATTTACTCAGTTTCTCTCAGGGCCTGGGGTTCAAATTGATGCTTGACTAGTTGGTGAAGAAGCTGGAGTAGTGTATTTGCTGACCTGGAGGCATTTTGAATAAACAGGTTGTCGCGCGAAATGAAAACAGGGTCCCAGAAACGGCCTCTTTAACGAGCGCCGGTGTAGAAACTAGTCGATTGAGGCACCATTTACTCAGTTTCTCTCAGGGCCCGGGGTTCAAATTGAAGCTTAAGGAGTTGGTGAAGAAGATGGAGTAGTGTATTTGCTGACCAGGAGGCATTTTGAATAAACAGGTTGTCGCGCGAAATGAAAACTGAGTCCCAGAAATGGCCTCTTTAACGAGCGCCGGTGTAGAAACTAGTCGATTGAGGCACCATTTACTCAGTTTCTCTCAGGGCCTGGGGTTCAAATTGATGCTTGACTAGTTGGTGAAGAAGCTGGAGTAGTGTATTTGCTGACCTGGAGGCATTTTGAATAAACAGGTTGTCGCGCGAAATGAAAACAGGGTCCCAGAAACGGCCTCTTTAACGAGCGCCGGTGTAGAAACTAGTCGATTGAGGCACCATTTACTCAGTTTCTCTCAGGGCCCGGGGTTCAAATT
This sequence comes from Poa pratensis, assembly GCA_947311845.1. Lineage (NCBI taxonomy): Eukaryota > Viridiplantae > Streptophyta > Magnoliopsida > Poales > Poaceae > Poa > Poa pratensis. The sequence continues at coordinate 19,843,950 of CAMZMU010000117.1, forward strand.
GAAGCTTAAGGAGTTGGTGAAGAAGATGGAGTAGTGTATTTGCTGACCAGGAGGCATTTTGAATAAACAGGTTGTCGCGCGAAATGAAAACTGAGTCCCAGAAATGGCCTCTTTAACGAGCGCCGGTGTAGAAACTAGTCGATTTGTGCAGCGCTGACCGAACGACGGTGCCGTTTGGACTTTGATTTGACCACTCTGGCCCACTTTTTACGGAGGCGTGATGATGGCTCCAATTTTTGCGTGCGTAGTGGGCGGAGTGGCCTGCGACGGTTGCCCTCTGCGCATGCCACGTGTACGGTGGGATTGCATGCGGAGCGCACGATTGCGATTTTAAGGGCTGTGATCGATTTTGATCTGTGGTAAATAGGAGGGACGGCGCTGGCATTATTTTTACTTGCCATCTGCTCTGCGCGCCGCCCCTGTTCCATCGTCTTCCTCTTGCTCCACCTCCATTGTTATTGCGTCCGAGCTCCGTATTCACTCCCTAGCCACCACAACCATGGCGCCCAAGAGGAAAGTTGCCGCCGACGCGCCCGCGACCGACGCGGCCGCTTTAAAGGGGAAGAAGACTGCGGCAAGCGCATCTGCGTCCGCTGTCGACCTCAAGAAGAGCGACGGCGACTGAATGAAGTCCACGATCAAGGCGGCACATCTTGAGAAGTTCCGCGAGGACGGACTGCTGCCGCCGGCGGACCAGCTTACTGTCAGTGCGCCATCGAAAGAGGTACTCCCCGAGCCTCGCGCAAATGAGCGCGTATGTTTTGCGGAGTTTTTGCCTAGGGGTCTGTCTTTTCCCCTCCACGACTTTGTTCGTGGCTTGCTGTTTGCCTACGGGGTGCAGATCCATGATCTCACCCCGAACGGCATTATGCACATTGCCTGTTTTATGGCATTGTGCGAGTGCTTCCTGAGAGTTGCTCCCAGCTGGGCCCTTTGGAAGTCTATCTTCATGGTCCGGCCCAACAACCGAGGCGGCCGAACCTATCCAGTTGGAGGCCTTCAGATCCAAGTGCGCAGCGACACCCGATACTTTGCCCTGAAGCCAGTCGACTCGGCGCAAGGGTGGAGGAAAAGGTGGTTTTATGTGCCGTCGACCAGGAAGGGGTCCCAGCATTTTCGACTGCTGGTATAGCCGCTAGGACGAAGGCCTGGGACCATGAGCTTTCGACTGAAGAAATGGCGGAAGCGGCGCCTCTGCTGGAGACGATTGGAGGACTGCTAAACAGCGTCACTGGTGTGCATCTTCTTGCCACCTTTGTGAAGATGCGGGTGTGGCCGCTCCGCGCGCGAGCTCACCCTATGTGGCAGTATGAAGGTCCTCTCGACTCCACTCGAATGAACAAGGAGGAGCTGTCAAAGAGCGAGCTGGTGTCACATGTGCGGTCCATCACCAGTACAAAAGCCAGCGAGCCCTGCAACGTCGACTGCCCTGTCACTCCTTATGGGGCTGAAAATCCTTTGCCAGAGGTTAGTGAATCTATCGAGTTTTGTTGTCTCTTTGCGTTGCCATTTTGCTGGTTTGTCTGACTTTCGTTCCTGTTTATGACATACAGGGCCACTCGACTGCGTCTACTCTGCCTCCCCTTCCAGAGAACGGCCCGACTGAAGAGACAGAGGTGCAGGAGGTGCAAGATGTGCCATCAAAGGGAGCCGATGAGTCGCCCCTTCCATCAGCTACCACTTCTCCTACAGAAAATGCTGAAGAGGAAGAGGTGGACGAGGCACTCGCTGAAGCTTCGCCTGCACCCGATGTGGCCAAGGCTCGGACTCGCAAGCGCCTCCGTGTTCAAGACGTGTCCTCGTCTATGAGCTCACCCGCGAAGGAGAAGGATCTGAGGGACGATGGCGACTCGGGCTCACCTCACGCTGCCCAAACCGCTCCATTAGTAGCGTGCCCAGTGAGCTCGATGCCTCCTCCCCAGTCGAGTGGCGCCGTGCAGTTTGGAGGTCCAAGCTTCGACGATTATGACAGCGAGGAAGAGGAAGAACAGAGGTTTGTTCCTTCTGCCTTTTTGCATATGTAAAGTTACGTATGATAGTTTGGCTCATATCTCTCCTCCCTTTATGCTTTACAGTGATGAGCACGATCGAGTAGCAACTCCTCCTGTCGTCGAGGCTTCGACTCCTGATCACCCAGGTGCTTCTCCTGTGACCCCGGAGGTTGCGCAGCCAGCAGTCGCAGCTGCTGCTCTTGTGACCACCAAGGTTGCAGATACCCGGCGGCTGAAGTCGGGACTTCTACTTCCAAGTCTGAGACTTGGATGGACCACGTAAGTGTCCTATGACCACCCGCATATGTTGCGTCTGATATATGTGCTGATTTATGCTAATTGCATTTGCTTGTAGCCTTACTACCTCAATCTGGTAGAATCGGGGAAAGCTTTTGTTCAGATGGAGCAGGAGAGGACAGGCTGTGCGTTAACTTGGAGCAGCTCACTCGTAAGTGAAATTTGATTCTGTACCCGAAGGTCTTTTTGCACTGTCTTTGTTTTGTCGAATGCTGATTTACCGCTTTGCTTTCCAAACTCAGGTGACAAGGCAGCGGCTGAAACCCGAGTAAAGGAGCTAGAAGAAGCTCTTGCCACTCAAGCTGCCGAGTCAAGAAAGCCGCGGATACCGCCCAGCGCTCTGCCGCTGCGCCGAGAAGGAGTATGCTGAGCGACTGGCTGGCCTCGCAAGAACGTGAGAGGTAAGGAACCATCTTTTTGTATGCCTCCCGTGTACCCGTTGGGTAGTATGTAGTAATCTTACTTTTTCTGGTTCATGTTACAGAGGCGATTGGTGTGCCAACACCTACTGACGTGGTCAGTGATGAGTTATCACTCGACCAGGTTATAGGTGACCTTGGTGCTTCCTTTGTCCAGGCGAAGGACTCCCTTGCCAAGTCTGCCAGCACACTCGGCGCTGTGTACAAGGAGGTGCTCCCACTAGGCGAGGTGCCGTCGACTGCTGATGGCTTTGCTGCGTGCTTGGACCGGGGACTTCAACCATGGCGAGCTTTGCTCGCGCTCTCACGGTACGCGGCTCGGAGTCTACCCTCAAGCTCATTTTGGGTCACGGAATAAAGGGTGACTTTGAAGCGGCCATGTCTGACTTTCCTCGAAGGCCTGGCGGGAAGCCTATGTCTCTGAAATCCGTTAGTGAGCCAGCCGCTCGACTGGCCAACATGTTCATAGCCACTATGGAGCGCCGAGCGGCGGAGGTTGCCACTCGCGAGAGTAGGGCTAGGTCAGAGTCAGTGTCTGAGAAATAGGGTAGTCGAACCCATATTTATGTTGTGTAATTAAACCTTATGATCACGCGAGTATGCGTGCACTTTTGCTATACTTTGTTATGAACTTAATTCCATTTGTGTTGTCGCCTGAAAGGCTTTATGCTAGTACTCGACTGAGCTTGTGATGAATTCTCATATCTTGATGAAGATTTTTATGATGTTTGAACAGACAGGCAGCCCTACTTCATGGCTCATCGCGGCATCGCGCCCCTACTCGATCTCGAGCTCAGGTGGCAAACGATGCCGCAGTAATGCGTTATATGAAGGCTCGAGTCGCAAAACTGGAGCAAGAGTTGGGGAGTGCCCGGAGTGAGCTGGATAGGATGAGGCTAGGCCTGCTTTACCCACTCAGCGAGAGGAGTATGTGCTTGGCGAGATGGAGATCGTGAACAGACAACTCGAGTGTAAGCATGACTGCTTATCTCAAGGTTCATAGTCTGTCCTTTTTGTTCACCCAACGTTGTTGTTGCAGGTTTTGTTCCAGATTTCCAGGCGGAGCAGGCTCGTGTAGATGAGCAGTTGAACAATGCGACTGACGAACCCACGACTGGCCGTCAGCACTTTCGCTTGGATAAGCACCGAGCACGCATACTCGCGACTCTGCAGGATCGAGTGTGGCGGAGCACTATGCTGCTGAATTATGCAGGTCGGCCTTCAGTCGCATCAACCAAATTCTTTTTCCGACAGGGCCGCAACCTCAAGGAATCCACGCGTTGCTCGGGCTTTTCCGGAGTGCCGGTCCCATTCGACTTTGTCACCCAGAAGCTTGTGGATGGAGCCAACGCAACGATGGCATATATCCGAAGCCAGCGTCCAATATGCAGCTACGTCCACCCGTTCCTGGATCGACTTTGTCGCAGTCGCATCTTGACGATACAGTCGATCATGCGAGGGTGTTGGTTGAGTGCTATCATGCTCAACTTATGGGCCCTGTTCTTCCAGTAAAGGACGAACCGGAAGATTAGGGTTTTTCTGTATAGGGGACAGCCCCCGAGTGTAAATTTTGCCACTTGTACTTAGTATATTTGTTTACTTGTATGTATGCAGCCCCCGAGTGTATCGAGTGGGGTTTATGAAAAACACTTTATATAGAACATGAATTCTACAGCCCCCGAGTGTTCGAGTGAGGCTGTGAATTTTTGCGATGTTTGAAGCTTCAACTCATGTTATTGAGCAACTTTTTGTTTATGTATGATTTTTACGACCCAGCCCCCGAGTATTCGAGTGCGGCTGGGGTATTATGTTTGAAGAAGGAGCGAGAGCTCACGTTTTGAAGTAGCGCAGCCCCGAGTACTCGGGTGAGGCTAAGGTTGTGCGACTAGTTTATGCGAGTAGTAAACAGGGAGAAATATGAGGAATCATTGACTATATTCCATTTTTGAATGTTAAGCTGCAGGCCGCCTCATTAAAAACCTTCCAGTCCCCTTAGGTACCCTGGTAAGGAAAAGAGCGCGTCTGAAACCTGCAGCCATCCGACATATGTGCCTATTACATTATGCGACTGACAATCTAAGCATAGAAACGGCGCAGCTGCGCAACGTTCCAAGGATTGTGCGAGAGTTCGCCTGTCTTCGCGTGCTTCAGTCTGTATGCTCCACCACCAATGACCTCGGTGATGATGAAGGGTCCTTCCCATGGAGAAGCAAGTTTATGCACCTTCTTTTGCTTCAGTCGAAGTACCAAGTCGCCAACCTCGAAGGACTGGTACGCAGTCGACGGCTGTGATAGTTGCGGAGGTCTTGCTGGTAGACAGCTGTGCGTGCTAGCGCCGTGTTGCGTGCTTCTTCGAGCAAGTCGACTGCATCTTCGAGTGCTTCATCTGCATCTCTTCGTTGTATGCTTCGACTCTTGGTGCATTGAACCTTACGTCTGATGGCAGGATTGCCTCTGCGCCGTAGACCATGAAGAATGGGGTAAATTGTGTTGAGGCGTTGGGTGTTGTGCGTAGGCTCCATAGCACAGACGGGAGTTCTTCGACCCAAGCACCCGCGGCCCTTTTGAGTGGCACCAGGAGGCGTTTCTTGATTCCGCTCGTCACAAGTCCATTGGCCTTTTCGACTTGGCCATTGGATTGCGGGTGTGCCACAGATGCATAATTGAGCGTAATCTGCTCTTTGCAGAAGGATCGGAATTCCTCAGCCGTGAAGTTTGTACCGTTATCAGTGATGATGCTACTTGGCACACCAAAGCGGTATATGATGGATTTTATGAAATTGACTGCTGTAGTGGCAGTCGAACTTGTGATAGGGACTGCTTCAATCCACTTGGTGAACTTGTCGACCGCCACCAGAAGGTGAGTATGCCCTCCATGGGAGGATTTTTTGAGTGGCCCAACCATATCGAGCCCCCACTGGGCGAAGGGCCAGGCCAATGGTATTGTCTTCAACGCCGATGCGGGTGCGTGCGGCTTTGTGGCGAATTTTTGACAGCCGATGCACCTTTTGACTATGTCCTCCGCGTCTTTGAGTGCTGTGGGCCAGTAGAAGCCTGCGCGAAAGGCTTTGGCTACGAGTGATCGACTGCTGGCATGATGCCCGCAGGTACCTGCATGAATATCACGAAGGATGGCTTGGCCATCTTCAAATGCTATGCAACGTTGGAACATACCTGATATGCTGCGTTGTATAGTTCACCGTTGATGACGTGTATGCTTTAGATCGTCGAGTGACGCGTCTTGACTCTGTTATGTCTTCGGTACCTCGCCGCGGAGTATGTATGCGAGGAAAGGTTGAGTCCAAGTTGGCTCGATGAGGAGTACCTCGACTGGCGGGTCCTCTGTGCTAGGTGCTTTGCTCTTGGCTGGTGCGGCTGATGTAGGAGATGCTCGCTTTTTCTTGATGGATCTGTGCTCGATGCGCTCGAAGAAGACACCAGGTGGAACTGGTGCTTTGGTCGCGCCAATGTTGGCTAACTTATCTGCTTCTTCATTGCTCTCACGCCCTATGTGCCGCAACTCGCAGCCTTCGAAGCTGCCCTCCATGATGTTGTACAGGTCACGGTAGGCGATCATGTTATCTGCGATTGCATCGCAGGCCTTCATTGTTTGCTGTCACCACAAGATTCGAGTCACCGTAGATCATCAGTCGAGTGCACCCGAGGGCTTTGGCCATCCTCATGCCATGGATCAGGGCCTCGTACTCGCTTCGTTATTGGATGGGAACTCGAATCCCATCTGCAGGATATAGCGAAGCTTGTCGCCTTTTGGTGATATGAGGATGACACCCGCTGCGCCTTCGTTTTTCTTTGAGCCGTCAAAGTACATAGTCCATGAGTTGGACACATCTGGCTCCTGGCAGCTGAGCTTCGATCCACTCGGTGTGGAAGTCAGGTAAACTTGTGCTTTGATGGCCTTCGGGTAATCATACTTGATATCTCGGGTGCTAGCTCGATGAGCCATTTTGCGACTCGCCCAGTTGCGTTGGGGTTTGTGAGGATGTCCCCGATCCCTGAGGTGCTGATTACAGTGATCGGGTGCTCGGAGAAGTAATGCGTCAGCTTCCTTGAGGACATGAACACGGCGTAGGCCAGCTTTTGATAGTGCGGGTACCGCTGCTTTGATATGGAGAGCACTTCACTCAAGTAATAGACTGGACGTTGTATGCTTTGGTGTCCCTCCTCCCTTCGTTCGACTACCAGTACGGTGCTCACCACCCTGTTAGTTGCGGAGACATATAGGTAGAGCTCGCGTTCCCTTGGTGCGACGAGGATTGGAGGGCTTGTGAGGACTCGCTTGAGGTCCGTGAAGGCTGCTTCGGCTTCTGCGTCCACTCGAATTTGTCTGCTTTCTTCATCAGTCGATAGAACGGGAGTGCTTTTTCGCCCAGCTTGCTGATGAATCGACTGAGTGCTGCTACTCGACCCGCCAACTTTTGCACGTCATGGAGCTTTGAAGGCCTTTGCATCGTCAAGATGGCCTGTATTTTCTCCGGGTCTGCCTCGATTCCTCGAGCCGAGACTAGATACCCGAGGAGTTGCCCGGCTGGCACGCCGAACGTGCACTTCTTCGGGTTGAGCTTGATGTGGAAGCGTTTGAGGTTTGCGAACGTCTCTCGCAAGTCATCGAGTAGTGTGTTTTCCTCCCTTGTGTGATGACGATGTCATCTACATAGACCTGGACGTTTCGCCCAATTTGCTTCTTGAGGCAGTCTTGCATCATGCGCTGGTAGGTTGCGCCTGCGTTCTTGAGCCCGAAAGGCATTGTTGTGTAGCAGTAGACCCCGAGTGGGGTTATGAACGCCGTTTTCTCTTCATCCTCTTCCTTCATCCTTATCTGGTGGTAACCCGAGTAAGCATCCAGGAAGGACAAGCGAGCGCACCCGGCGGTGGAGTCGACGATCTGGTCGATTCGAGGTAGTGGAAAGTGATCCTTTGGACAGCATTTATTGAGTGCTGTAAATCTACGCACATCCGAAGGATATCTGTGTGCTTCTTCTCTACGAGTACGGGGTTGGCCACCCATTGTGATTTCTTGATCTCTGATGAAACCTGCTGCGAGTAGCCTGTCGACTTCGGCTTCGACTGCGGTTCTTTTTGGGCCGGATATGCGGCGCATTGTTTGCTTGACTGGTTTAGCATCTGGAAATAATTGGAGAGAGTGCTCGGCGAATTCCCTGGGAATACCTGGCATGTCGGCTGGACACCATGCAAATATATCCCAGTTCTCACGGAGGAATTCGACGAGCGCGCTTTCCTATGCGATAGGCAGACTCGACGAGACATTGACTGTCTTGGTCGGGTCAGTCGGGTGCACCTGATGCGATCTTGTGTCATTGGTGGCATTGAATGCTCTGTCGACTGCCACCTTTTTGTGCTCCGGCATAAGTGTTCGATCGTTGGAGACCGCTAGATCGCGAGTGTTGCTTCCATGCCAACATCTCAGAGATTTTGCTAAACTCTCGGTCGCAAGAGTCAGACTTTTGGAAGTTTCCCTTGACTGTGATTACTCCTTTTGGTCCAGGCATCTTTAGCTGGAGGTATGCGTAGTGTGGCACCGCCATGAATCGAGCGAACGTCGGGCGTCCAAGTATAGCATGGTATTGTGACTTCCAGTCGACAACTTCGAACTCAATCGATTCTGTCCTGAAGTGGTTCTTGTCCCCGAACGTTACGTCGAGTTGTATGGTGCCTTCTGGGCTTATTGCTTTGCCTGGGACGATACCGTGAAAGGTATTTGAAGACTTGGCAGGTTTTCGACTGACCTGTTCATTTTGCGGAGCGTATCTGCGAAGATGATGTTTATGCCGCTGCCACCATCCATGAAGACCTTGGACATGGCGTAGCCTCCAATTTGTGCGTCGAGTACCAGAGCAGAGTGCCCTGGACGAACGACCGATGGAGGGTGGTCCTCTCTGCTGAAGCTTATTGCGGTTTCAGAACCCTTCAAGAATTCAGTTACAGCAGGAGGTGACATGACCGCCATGTTTACTTGTCGAGTGCGAAGTTTTTGCTCCCTGTTGGAAGGGCGACCTTTCTGTATCATGTACATCTGCCCTTGGGGCGGAGGGTACTGAGGTTCGTCCACCCGAGGTACGGCTGTATGGCACCCGCGAGATTTCCGCCTGCGGCAGGCTGTGGTGGTGGGGTGGTGCCATCAGAACAGGCACATTGTTTGGCTGAGGCACGGGTGCAGGTGCTTGTGTGGCTGCTGCCTTTCTGAGATTTATGTAATCAGTCGCCATTTGGTCGAACTCCCTGCAGTTTCTCATCGAGTGATTGGAGCGCAGTTTTCCGTCTTCCCCCTTGTACAGGTGGAATCTGCAATCAGCATCCATCTTTTCTTCGAATGATCGCTCGGATTGTGCTCCGGTCGTGACTTGCGCCAGTCTTTCCTCTTGTAGCTGTCGCTGCGTTGGCCGCGGTCTCGACTGTCCCGGCGATCATCTCGACTGTCCCGTCGATCTTCTGACCGCGGTCGCTTCTGTCTTGGTCGTTGCGGGTGTGGAGAACCCAGCCGCCATGAATTCGGGTCTGTCATCGTCGTAGTGACGTTTTGAACGCTTGCGCCTTCGCGTCTCTGTATGAGTCTCTGCGGCTTCGACTGCCACTTTCATGATTGTCACGGGGTGAGGACCCGCGTGTGGTGCGCGCCATGTCTTCTCCGTCTGCCCACTCAGTCGCGATCATCAAGAGGTTAGCCACAGAGGTTGGCTTTTTGCGACCAAGTGCTTCTTTGAAGTCCCGCCTGGCGAGGCCCATTATGAAAGCATCCATGGCCATATCTTCTGAAATTACTCCGACTGAGTTGCGTATCTCAGTCCATCGTCTGATGTATGACCTCAACGTTTCGTCTGCCG